>CP139505.1:78771395-80086439 GCA_021014915.2 Artemisia tridentata subsp. tridentata
AAAATTTTACAATCGAATATTGGGTATATGAGATGAGGAGACGCTGCTTACTCCAATGTTGATTGCAAAAGGCAATCATGAACTTTTTATTTATTAACTGTTGCATGAGTCGGTCAGTTCATTTGGCATGTTCCTACATAACTACAACAAACAAAAGATAAATATTGATTTACTTAGGCTAGGGCTATGATGATTCAGACGTATTTTCTGAGACTAACGAATTGGGTACTCAAAAAATTGTAACCGTGCTTGGCATGCAACGACTGGATGGCATCATTATGCAACCGTTTTTCTTTGCAGCCATGGCCGGTCATACATCTTTTTCACCCTGTTTTGTTATAAAATCTAAGCCTAATAACTGCCTTGAGCTTACAACTGTCTTCTTTCGCTGTGCGTCGGTTCATTTGCCATGGTGCTACATAACTAGAGCAAACAAAAGATAAGTATTGCTAAAATTAAAATTCATTAGTATTTTTACCTGCCAATAGAATTTGTTTAGTATACAGTTAACCATTTGTTTCATGTTTCTCAATATATTATTTTTTTTATAAAATTCATAGATTTTATGCATCTTGACAGGTTCAGTGCTACAAAACATTTTGTTCATTAGTCCTCTGCATTTCAGTATAATAGCAATCACATATTCGTACATCGTGTGTCTATATTAGGAAATGAAGACTATATGACATTCTTTATTTGCCGCTACTAACAATTGATGTGCTGTATCTGTGATTTTAAGTTTTCTTTCACATATTCATAATTGCAGTTCCACAAAAGGACTTGATCAATAATAGGGTACAATTCTTAAAGAAAGATGCGAAACAGAAGGGATGCTGTCACAAGTAATTTGGTGCAAATTACTTCTTCGCACCATCCTCTTCCATTTCCTATCTCTCTTTCATAATTGAACCATATTGTTGATCAAGGGATTTTGTCGAACTGCAGTTGCGAATATGCGGAAACAAACTTACCATGACAGACACACAACATCAACTTTTAGTATCGGCAAATAAAGCATACCAAGTAATCTTTATATCCTAATATTGACAGGCGATATACATCATATGTGGTTAATGTTATAATCAAATGCAAACGAGGGTTATCAGAACATTTTGTACCACTGGACCTGGCAAGATGCGTAGAACATAGTTGTGATGAGTTATCAGCGATGGATGTACGGAGGCCGAGCGAGCTATTATTGTATATTTTTGTACCCCTCAGGTTTGCGCGCTCACCTACCACAATACATTATGCTTCAACTCAGGTCAAGATCGGCCGTTGGTCAGCTTCCATATATATACTTTGTATGTTGCCTTTCAAAGGTATAAAATTTAATTTAGTTAATTTAAATTTGAAAATGAAAGATTGTGTAGCCATAAACTTAACTATTAATATGTGTTTATGGGATTCAATTTGTAGTCTTTAATAGTCGTCAGTTGTTAAAATGCACACAGAAGCAACGTACCAGCGATGCATGTACGGAAACCGACCTGAACTATTACTGTATTTGCATGGTCTGGGCTACCCAGAAAGTTCTATTCCTCAGGTTTGTTAGTTCAAGTGACATACTCAGGTATGTATTGACATTTATTTCCCTACAAAACGTCGTTCGTTGCTTTACTAAGGGCAGTGCTATAATGATTCAGCCCTATTTTCTGACACTAATGAATTTACATTGTATATCGGTATAAGTAACAATCGTTAACCTCACTATTTCCGAAGTCATGTGTATTAAGCGAGTGAACAACAGGCATCATACGTGGAAAAGGTAACTACCATAATTATTATGGATGCTATTACATGTATATCAACATGAGATTCTTTGAAAATTTCATTTGTACTAATGGTTACGAACTCATTTATCACTGGTTTTCATGCTACAGCAACTAGCTCCATTCTGTTGACTCTACCAGATAGAATAGAACCTGCCCATTGTGGCGAAATATGATTCGTCTATTCGAAGGCTTCATTTTGCTGTTGACACACTAGCCTGGTAATCAACTTCCTAATACGCAATGTGATTGGCGTGTTCCAAGGGTCCATTTTCCTGTACACGCACTAACCTGTTACCACCTTATTTGAGATTATGCAAAATGGTTTGTGATTATGTGTTTTTTACGTGCTAATCTTCAATCTGATTGGCCCATGTGTTAGTTTAGCAGCAAAAAAATTATTTTAATATGTGCCGAGCCATTGTGGCGAGATATGATTGACCTGTTAGAACGCTTCGATTTACTGTTCACGCATTAATACAAAGTTATCATGTTTACTTATAACCATACATAATTTAAACCATACATGCGTACACTAATCATACTCTTATTCTGACAATGCATCTTCTTGAATACCAAGGTGAAGCTGAATTTGTTAAAAATATCCGTTACATTCTCCTGGTTGTTTATTTACTGGAAAAAATAACGGAGGCCGTGATGATGAATTGTAAATATTAGGAAAATGATATTTACAGGCAGATATGTATTTTGGCTAGGCAATCCAGATGGTACTTGCTACTTGAAAAGGTGCCATTTGCAACTGTGATTGCAGCCATAGCTTATTATCCCATGATTATTTGAATACAACATATCTGAGCCTCCTTTAAAAATATCCGTTTCATTTTTGTCATTATTTAACCCGTTCTCATTTTACCGCCTAAACTGTTTGCCCTATTATGGGTCTAACATAAATGTATGTCGTTTTGGGAAAACTCGAACGTGTCCATATCTGAGTGACCAAAGGTACTAGAGTTACAGCCATGCCAGATATGTCCTATTGATACATGCATTACTTTTTAATGTACTAAAATGTGACGAATTGGTGTATAATGTCAACGGATGCCACTGCAACTTACCTTTTAATATCATACCCAACTTATGTTTTCATTTCTGTGTTTATAAAATAATTGACATATTCGTTTTTCTCTACACCTTTGCACGGATACACATATTCAGTTCTCCCACCTGTCTCCATGCCAATCCATCTATAAATGCAAAATGTTTATGTTGTATTTCCTGTGATAATGGTTTTTCATATTGTATGCCAATTATAACTATTGCTGACTAAATTGTAAAAAACATTCTTCTTATTACAGTATTCTTTACAGTATATAACTTACTTTCAAGCGACTATTGAATACTTAATCATCTAACACATACAATTACTTTTACAATATTAATTAATTACACTTACTTATAGTCGTTAACCTAAAAAATTTACTCATATAACTTTGTTTCATAATTACCGTCTTTCGTCCACTTTTATCTTCTGCTTTTCAATACGTGTATCACATAATTTCACTAAATATTTTAACATAAAAACGCCCCCCTCGTAGCATCGCGTGGGCAACTTTGCTTGTTTTTCTACAAAAATAATCAACAATCACAGTCACCACAATTCCAATACAAACCCTACGTGCCGTAACTAGAATATCGCCGTGTCTTAGCCCAGTTCAAAATCTTAGACGCCCCTGAAAAGTAATATTCAGGCCTGTCAAAAGTTAACTAAGTAATAAACTCTATATTTGACCCAAAAAAAAAAAAAAAAAAAAAAAAAACTCTGCAAGAAAATTCTTTCCTCGTCTTCTGCGATGGTAACATATAATCGAGAAAAGAAACAATTTAACTTAAAGTAATAAATAACATGTCAACTTTATAGTCAAATATATGAACCTATAAAATATGTTTTTAACATATTCTTTATCCCCATGACTCAGTTTAGAATATGAAACAACATACAACTTCTTCATTAAAACTCGTTCTCAAAATGAACGTAAAATCAAGATTCTGATCAAATGGGTTCAACTGGTCAATCAGGTTAAAAATAATCTTAACTTAATGCATAAAATTCCCTAATTCATTAAAAAAAATCTATCACTGATGTAACACAATGTTGTATTCACATATAACTAGCTAATAAAGTTGAAATAAGCACTTTTTGGTCAAGCAAACCAAAACCGAATGGTTACCAAACCTACCCGTTTCGACATATCACCCAACCCGTCCGATTTTACCACCTATAATCTGCAGGTTCTATATAAGTAATTAATGTAGAAATTGTTGGAATTTTAATAACATGACAAGTTCATAAATTAAACACATAATCATCATACATATGCGGAAGCGTATGATCAATTTAACACATAAAGAGTTAACTGAATTTAAACGTAAACGTACCTTTGATTCTGGCTAAACAAGAATGAACTTCAAGTACTCTTCAATGGAGATCAAGAACCCTAATTAGGGTTTATAAGTGGATTAACGAATTACTCCTTACCGTTTTGTAATTCAATCCAAGTTATTAACTATAGTGAGTTAATACCACGTTCTTGTACACACGTACTATTAGAGATTCGATGTGAATGCTAGTTCTTAAATCACAATAACAACCAAAACACTTTTGTTGATGCTCAAAAAAATAGAAACAGAAACCCTTTAAGGTTTGATACACAGTCGACTAAGCAAGAACACCAACCGAAACCTTTTGTATTGGTGTAAAGTTAGTCGAATAAAGAAAACACTAAAACTATTTAGGGTTTAGAGTTTGAATGGAAAAAACACACCTTTGACTAAAGAGCTAGGATCTCTTTTTATAGTCAAGCTTACTTTTCCTCCAATCAAACAAAGCCACAACCGACTAGGATTAGAATATGTGCACATGCAATCCCAAAACCATTTAAACATGCAAACCAATCAGAATAATATATATTGATCATATGCATGTACAAGGGATTAAACCAAAACATAATTTCCATGTTTTCTTTCTTGGTCTTTATTGTGAAATATTAATTAAATATAACATTTTATATTAATTATTTAAACATCGAGTCTCATACGTAAAGTGTGCAATCCCGTGATCTCGAGTTCGATCCTAACACACAACTACTAAATTATGTCCACAAAACTAACAGCTCCCACTTGGACATATTTTAATAGTGTGATCACATCGGTTAGCGTCTAGCAACACTTCGATGCCTCTAGTACAACTCGAGTAAGGTCTCCTGGAAAAACCTTTTAATTATTCATCATTATTATTATCCTTTTGTTACTAATACTACGTTAAATAAAGATATGAATCTAAGTCATTCTTTATTTAACTATTCTGTTTCTCGTTGTTTGTGATTGAGCAAATATACCAAATCTTTTGAACATATTCAAGGGAGATATTGGGCATGGCCATGCAAACATCTTGCCAACCCTACAAGGGCCCAGCAGTATTAAACTTCAAAATAAATTTGAAGGAACAAATTCTATCTTGACTACAAGCATAATCCATGAATTTTGTAACAATTCCGAAAACAATCCTTATGACTACCAGTTACGTGTAGCGTTAAATTGTTCCACAGTATGCACTACATTCATAACAGTTATCTGGTATCTCAAGTCTGAGGATAACTATTCATGATTTACTTAATAACAATATCCATAAAGTACAATCATGTAGTTTGGGATAAGTCCTATATTCAATTCATTGAATATCATGTGAATTTGGCATATCAGTGCATCAATATACTATCAAGTGTATTATACCAAAACTCAGATTTGTCTTAATTTAATGATATTCCCATATCACTAATTGATAACGGACGATTTAGAATAACTAAATTATTCATGGATTAAACATGCAAATATAGGATACAATTTATTATTAATGAAAATAAACGTACCAAGTACTTAAATTCATTACAAATAATAAATGCTTAACATCCTTTATCCAAATACTAAATAGATCAATGCATGATATCTCTAGTTGATGAATTATGCCTCAAGTGATGATAATCATATTTGTTGACAATGCATAAATCAACCAACTTTGATCTATTAGAATTTTAAGAATACTTATTTCAAGAATTCAACTAGTAAATTTCTTGTATGTGTGTATTCAAATAATTTGATGTTGCCACATAATATTTCATAAAGTGTGTGACAACCTCAATCACCAATTTATGATTATCAAACTTTCAAACATTTTTAAAGTTTAAAGTATTCTTATTCTTTTAATGTATAATGCAACTATGCTCTTAGTGAGCACAACTAGTTCAAATGTCCAAGAATGAAATCCTACCATGACTAGTATTGAGTGTCATCTCAATTAAACCAGCATCATTGTAAACAAACAACAATATGTTCATTAAAATTCCGTAAACTTGAATATCTATTGTGTAATGTTTGATGCCTTCAAAACTTTCAAGTTTGTTGGCTATGACAATTTGCACAACAATTGACAAATTGTTCATTTATAGAATCTGGAAGTTGTTCCATGCTGAGGATGTAATTCTATATCCAAACATATTCTATTAGAATAATCATTACACTAGTTATCTAATAACTTTCAATTAGATATCAACATTGTCATAACATTTTATAACAATTCGTTTATGTAACATGATGTTCATGAAAAATCTTCGAGTCATACTTAGATTTCATTCATGTTCTATCTTATTTAAAAGATATGTATCCATTTAGATATTCTAAATGATATATCATGTTCTATTAGATTTATTTACCGCATATGTTTATAATAATAAACACACATTCCAAGGTTATATATTTTATTTCCTAAATCTTTCAAGTGAAGTTTCATTCCAAGTTAAGACTTAACATTTAACTTATATGAAATGTTACTTCCTATATGTTATACAACATATATTATTCAAGAAAATAAACATAATACTCCCACTAGCTTTCAGGAATACTTAGGAATTATCTTATTTTAATTATCAATTCAAAATTTGAATTTAATATTTAAACATAAGAATTATCTCCTAGATGCATGCATTAATTCATTCATGAATTATTGCACTTTGTACACTTTCAAAGATTATATGAATTCATAAAACTCTTAATTACTTACCGTCCTCGCTTAAGTAATTATACAAGAAAGAGTTTTATAATACATTGTCAAATTTCATATTCATGAAAATAAGTATGACAATGATCATCTTTGTATATTTAATGTGCTTAAAAAAGAATATTCAATTATAGTTAATTGTTTAAGTATGATTAATAATCTTGTCATAAGACATGCATTAAAATATGTGTACAATATTGTCCATATGATTTCTACACAAAGATTTAAACCACTAGGGTTACCTTATCTTTGAAGAAACTCATCTTCATTCTCTAGTCTAACTATTAAGAATTAAAATAAACCAATTTTCCAAAAATTGATTATCTTTATGGACATCATCTTTAACATTCCTAGTATGAGTAATTTACCCAATTCAATATTTGGTAATGCACCATAATATAATCCTCATCATATTAATCAAATATCTGAGATATCCTTGTGGATCTATGAATGAGAATTCAATCATCTTGAGGTCTATCATTTACATATTTAGCCTCATCATGATTTTCACTAGTGTGTTTTAGAAGATTATGTATCTTGTAATTTTATCTTTTCAAGATAAAACTCCCACTTGCTTTTTGTAATTTATTGACTATCTATAAAAACTTAGCAAATAAAGCAACAATAGAATGTTCTCTTTTGGGACATTACAAATACATATTGAAAATTCCTGACATTTAGTTTGTTATTAACCTACTCATAAATAGCTTAACAAATTCAGAACTTCATTTTAAGACTTAATGTGATTCATCACATTCCATAACAAAATGGTGTCTTATTAATCTTCTAGATTGGAGTCTTATTAAGTATATCCAATCCATACTCAATTTTCTAACCTTGATAACTTTTGGAAGAAAAGAAGTCATAGTTATCTTTAATCAAAAAATATAACAAGAGTTCGATTTTCCTAACTGAACATACCATAAACATTTGGTATTTTATTAGGATTAATATTTTAAGAGAATCTTACAATATGTAAGATAAATATATTTCGTTTGGCTTATCTATTCACCAACTAAGTCAAATTAATGGTATAATAGAATTTTTAAGCCAATTGCATGCTATATAACATAAGTACTTTTTGACCAAGTCACTTCATGTCCATGTCTCAACAAGAAGACATAAACTGTTATAATCCCACTATACGTTATAAATCATTGATCAACTCAATGACTTCTTGTATATGTCTTAATTAAAAAACATAACAAGTTAACGTCTTACTTTATTATAAGTCTTGTAACAATTAAAAGACTTCATGTTTATATCTTTACAATGAAACATAAACATGTTTAACTAAAGTAATTATGAACACCATCTCTTGGTTTCAATAGTAATTTCAAGTTAATTTATTACTTCACTTATTTTATGTCATTCCAAAATTACATAAATATTCAAATTGAAGTGGTATTAGATTACTTCATTTATTTATGTCATTTCAATAATACATAAATATTTAGTTTGAAGTAGTCTTATTATCATATTGGCACTTGTTCTAATAGGTATCTAATTTAGAAACTGCAAATTTTCCAGATACGGTCTCGCGTAACATGGATATTTACCTTGTTGTGGCAATCTACCTAAGCTCTCACATAACGTAAATTGCAACACCAAGTGTTTCTTGGATTAGATGTGAATAAGTCACATTAGAACGTTAGTCTCTTACCTTGCAGTCAAGAGAATCCTTTAAATCATATTCCTATGTGTTGTACCTTGCACACAATAAAGATTTCTCCCACTTGTGCATGGAACAACATCATGTATCAGATAAACAACACGTCACTCGTTTGTTTATGTGATCAATATGATTGTGTCATAGATATTAGCATAATTAGTACATATAGAACCATATTGTCTAGTAAGGAAACGTACATGAATATCCTTAAAAACACAAGTGTCTACAATTTGAAAGTAATTATCTCAAGACATTCTAGAGATAATCTGGGTTACTACCAAGATGACAAAGCTTATAGCTCCCACTGAATTATAGATCATTACAATAATTCATTATTCAGTAATTACAACACAATGCTCCTACTGGATTTGACAACATTGTAAGTGTTTCATAACCAGTAAAAGCAAATAGTGTGCTATTTACTTTCCTACACCTTTGAGAAAACCCATACGTAACAATTACTTAGGTACTAAAAGAATGTATTCTACTTTGTAAATGATGGACTATCAATCAATGCAATTAACTTGAAAAATTTGGCGTGCAATTTCTTCCTTAATAGGTCTACCATTACCACAATGGTATGTAGCACCTTTAAATGGTCAAAAAAAAACAACTAGATAAAATATACTAGTTTGTCTTTTACCATTTTGCGGTAATTAGTCTAGCTTCGAATTTAATAACTCATAGAATGTTCAATAATCTTAACTATTAAAGTTTTCTATGAGTTATGTATTTAGAATTTAGATAATTCTAATTTTCCTATCATACCTTTCTCATTCATGAAAATGAACAGGATTAAGTCTCATGCTTCTCTCATGGAAAGAAGACTAGGTTTATCATTTTAGTAAAGTTTACTCTAGCCAAAAAACCCCTACGGGTGTAGATCAATTTACCAATAAAAGAATATCCCACGTTTATGGTTTAATGTTGCATTAATACATTTAAAAGAATTTACAAAATTCAATTTTAGTATTTTTGATAATACAATCTTTAAGAAAATTAAATACCCATTGGTTTATATTCACATGAACCATAGAATTTCCTTAAAGCTAGGATCCAAATTAACATAGTTTCATTACATCAGTTGATCTGCTAGTAATGGAAGTATTCAACAAGGAAATTGTCGAACAATAATTAGCAAACAATTTCCAATTCCTAAATCTTTATGGAATTTACATTGCCAAACATTATTGCAATGTAAGCATGTTTTATTCTCATCATATGCCTTGAGTCCAAGCTCTCACTTACTACTCAATTAAGTCGTCTAATTTAAAGAACTGCAAATTAACATTGTAAAACCCTAAATTCTTATTTCACATTTTTCCATCTAATTTGAAATTTTAATCTAAGTTATGAAATAATTAATAAGATACTTAAAACCATATGTTATATGTTAATAATACATGGTATGTATTTAATCCTAAGATAAATAAATAAATAAACTTGTTACAAATCTTTTCCCTAATCCTAGTCCAAAATCCGGCCCTCCCCTCCTTTATGTACACATTTTTAATTTTTTAAGTGTAAGAGATAAGAACACAAGATATATTGTTACAACTTTAGAAGATATGCAGACTCATTCTTACCTTAATAATAATACACGACTTTCCTTTTTTTTATCAAGATATCACAAGCTTTTCTTTTTTTCCCTAATAAAACTGTATATCATCCCTTGCTTCCTCTCCACACCGAAGAATCAAACACATACTTATCCTATTCATTGCTGCCAAGAAGAAGAGAATTAGTTAGCAAGTTGGTGATCGTTGTGCAAGATAATAGCCTTGGTGATTAAATGTACGTGGGAGTCTGGTATGTTGTATTGTTGATCCGAATTCCATTCTCATTCTCATTCAATTCTCTTTTGTGATTCTATCCTAAGGTACCTATGATTTCTAGCTTGTCTAAAAGTATATCCTTCACGATCAAATCTGGTCTATATCATATTGTGCTAAAGCCTAACTATCGTTAACACAAAATCACACATATTAAAAAGATAAACGCCACTTAATCTGGTTTGGAATTGTGTGTCGTGTGGGTTCTTTTGATGTCGAGTCTGCCCCCCCTTCCTTATGTCGACCTAATAACTCTTAGAACCCCTAAAATATAATGAATGGACATTTAATGAGATGCAAACAAAAGGAAACCCTAGGCGTATGTATAAGTTCAATGAGGGCTATTTGGCTATGATTTTATGTGCCGTTACATGCTTCTCTTTTGTCAATCCTATGCTATGAATGTTGGGCGCGGTGTGTGTATGCCTTGGTGTCGTGATGTGCTTTAACCAAATATAAAACTTGTGCACTAATCAGATTTAAAAGGGATAAGGATTTGGGTTTGTTTTCTGTCCCGCTAACATGCTGTCCAGAATTTGGGCCATGATGTAGGAGGTCTAATGGTATGATAACAACGTATTTTTGTATGATTTTTGAGTCTAAAACCAAGTTCAGAATACGTGCTATCTGGATATAAAATTTCATAATTTTTGTAGGTGGGGTAGGTGTTTTTGAATTTTAATTTCCAAACACTGAAGAGTTAGGAGTTCTCATTTGAGAGGAAGAATAATTAAGATGTGTATGACTTACTGGAATTTATGTAGATTTTTCTAAAGGGTTCAAATGGGTTAAGCAAATACAAACTTTAGGGGTATACCTGCAGTGCACTTTCTGGGCAGGTTTGGGAAAATGATTTTTGAAATGGTACTATCACTTTGAAATAAAATCTGGGAAAATTACTGTAAGTTCCCAACATGTATAAGTATCTATGATAATATTTTAGCTCTTCAGTAAACACTTAAGTATGGTATAAAATTCATAAATAAAGGGACCAGAATATAATCAAGTCTGAAATATGTTATAAGTTAAGGTTTTAGTGTAGCCTAACCCCATTTAATGTGTTTTGAACTAAATTACATTTGTAACGTTAATACGGATACTCTTAAACATATGTTAACCTAATTTCAGTAATGAAACCCTAATCACAATAAATGAATAACTATAAGTATTTAAGAATCAGCTATGACAATTAATGACATTTAAAACGGACTCCTAAATAATAATTGATCCATAATTCATGTAGATTCTCTGAAGAAGGAGTGATCTCCGTCCCTGTGTTCATTTCATTTCGTTTCTATTTCATTGCTTGCTAAGGTACAGATATTCTGCCCTTTCTCAGTAAGGGTATCTCATGATTTGATTCCTTGATGTTTGATATTCTTATTTATGATCCATTTGATATTTGTTTGGTTGTTTGTCTGATATGATTCATTCGTTATCTGCTGTGACTTCAGTAATAGAATCCTTTGATACTTTGTAACCCATTTAATATTATGATTTCGTGTGAAAACCTTTTTGAATATATATCTTAATGATGGTTTTGAGAAATACTATTTTTAAAATGATTTCTATGAATACGAGTTAACACCACTTTTATAAGAAGGTTTAATGACTTTTATGAAAACTGCTTTTAAAAGAATACGTTTATGAAAATAGTGTTTAAATGATTTTCACAATTACTTAACCTATTTGAACTCTATCTATTCCTTAAAGATTTCTCATGACTCATTGTTTCCTGATATTTGTTATGCTTGATCCGTATCTGTTTAGTTATTCGTTTGATTATTGTTTCATGCTATATTCTATTCATATAGCTATTATCTGAGTTGGATAATTTATAATTATCCCTTATCATTATATTTCATGTACTATGCCTATTATGTTGCCCATATTTGTAGCCAGTCATGGGGAGTCCATGGTCGTGCCATTGATGCACCAATGGTATTGACACTATCTGTGGAGGTGGGTTTTAGTCCACAGCGTTCCCACTTATGCTATATAGCAACCATGGCCACCATATTTATTATTATTATATTAACGTACATATGCACAGTCTCGAACTTGTATATGTATATTTGTTTTGCAGGGAGCGTATGGATGCATCCTAGGTACTTTGTTTAGTTCAGTTATTTAGTGAATGGATTGTGTGTGTGCCATACACCCCATTTCACACTAGTACTATTGGAGTCTGCAGCTCTTATGTACAATTTGCTATGATATGATATATGTTTGTTACTTGGGCATTTCCTTGTTATGATTGTTATCCGTTTCATATTCCTTGTTATTCTTTGATTCCATTATCATATATCCCATATTTCATTGATATCTTGTTCAGCAGGTTCTCGTGGTTCCGTTTCACTTATCCGTTCATTTTACTACTTATTGTGACTTATATCATTTTTATCCAGCAGATCCTTATGATTTCATTTCAGTTATTCTCTTGCTTTAGTTATCCATTTGTATATATCTGTTCACTGGGCTTGTGAAGCTCAGCCGCATTTTCTTTTCCTATGGCAGGTTCTAAGAGGGAGGCTGGGATTCGAGTGATGAGTGCTTAGGAGCTCTTAGTGGAACACCTTGATAGCTTCCCATGGATTAGAGATGCATTTAGAGTTTTTCTTTTGGACTTAGTTTGTATTTTAGTATGGAAGTTGTAATGCTCAGACTTACTACTTTATCTTTTCCTTAGAATACCTTTGTAAACATTGTATTATTAAAGTCTTCCGCTTGCGTATGTTCTATTTGACTGATTCGATGGAATCAACACGTATTTTTCTCCAAGGATTTACAAAGAAAATATGTAAACCCGAGTCGTTTTCCCAACGAAGGATTGAATGGAATTTCGTAATCTCGATTCGTGATTCGTGTCATGAATAAGGAAAATAATGGGAATTTGGATTTCTATGCTAAAATGAGTGAACATAAATTAAAAACGACTTAATAATCTAGGAAAACGATAATCTAAAGAACGCGTGATTAAAAACGTAAAGAAAACTTAAAATGTGCGATTAAACGTCAAAACAATGAAATACTAATTGTTGGGAATTAAATATTCTGAAGATTAGAGTATTAGAAATTACTCTAAGTCAAGGTACTGCTCGTACATCAAAGTACTGCTAGTACATCAAGGTACTGCTAGTTCATGATCAAAGTACTGCTGCTTCATCAAAGTACTGCTGATCAGTGACTCATAGGATAAGATCGAAAAGATATTTATTGTATTTTGGTCAAACATATACGGTAGATAATATCTTACTCCATGTGCTTAGTTAACAAGTTGTATACATAGATACATGTTGTATCTTATGTACTGACACCAATATGAATAAGTTAACCAAGTAAGTCGGTCAAGACTTTTAGCAAATTTGTAAAGATCTCTTGCAACTATAAAAGAGATCTTAGACTTAGATATTAAAAAGGTTGACACAATATAGAATACACATGCACATGCATAACTGTTAGAACAAGAACAAAAACAATATCACAAGTCTAAAACATAAGATTCAAGGTTTTGTAACCCTAGTGAAAAACTCAAGATCACTCGTATTATTTGGAATAATATTGAATCGTTTAGTGAAATACTTTCTTTGTTCATTGTTAAGTAACAAACATAATTCTTCCATTTCCATAACATACATAACCATCTAAGTGTGGTTAAGTAAATTCCGCGTGCTTAATCATATTAAGTCAATATATCTCATACACAAAGACACAAGGTTTAACCACTTTAACCGTGTATACACAAGATCCTCACACTAATCCTAGAAATGCCAAAATAATTTTCCTAAGTTCTAATTAATAAAATAAAATTTTGAAAAAAAAATTATATTTTTCTGATAATTATTTAATTTAATATGAATTAAAAACAGATTTTAAAAGAAAAATAAATTAAAAATACTAAATGAAACTAGAAAAATCTGAAAAATTACAGAAAACTACTTGATGTTAAACTAATCCTAGGAAAAATAAAGTTGGGTCAACTGCTTATTCAGATAAGCAGTTATTAAGCAAAATAGGAAATAAGCCTAAAATGGAAAATAGTGGTTAAATAAAAAATTGTGCAATGTTTAACTTGAAAAAGACCCTAGGGTGACTGGTTCTGTTGTGGCTTTGTGAAGGTGAGGTCTCAGGTTCGACCCCTGGACCTCACTTTTTTGAAAACCTTTTTTTTTTTTTTTTTTTTTTTTTTTAATTTCTAAAACTTAAAAAGCACATGATACTAATTAACTTTACTAACTACAACTACTGATGAAACTTAAAAATAAGCTCATAAATAAGCCACAAAGATTGGGCAGTTGACAAAAACAAGAATAAGCTAAGGCTTGGATCCAAAGGGCTGAAAAAGCTATAATATGCTAATGGGGAACTGAAATAAGCTAAGGAACAAACAATATACTGAAAGGAAACAAAATAACAACAAAAGCCAACAAATAAGCAATAATCCACTGATAAGCTAAAGTCTAACGTACAGCAGACATTTAGGGAAGTTGGCTATAAGTCTTAAACATAGCACAACATGTGGAAACTAAAACTTGAAAGTAGCTAGTCTAGGTCTATAATGTGTAATACTTAAACAATAAGCACAACTGTGGAAACTTAAAACTTGAAAAGATAAGCTAGCTAAGTCTAAATGTGCAAAATATTAACTTATAACAACTTAAATTGAAGAAATTAAAAATCAAAGAAAAGTGGTACAATTGGGAAAAGCTTACTGATTAGCAGACTGTGGTGTGCAGACATGCACAAAACTGCTCCCAACTAGTACTCCCCTCACTGAGATTTACCAATTCAACTGAACCAGCCTAAAGCACCTCAATGACCATAAAAACAACAACAAAAAGCACCTAAGAAGCATAATTCCTACAATAAGCAAATAAGGACAATAAAAGTATTAAGTCTATACTACCCTACTCAATTCATAAGAAACTTTCAAATTAGCCCAAACTCTCTTACAAACAACTAATATAATGGATTATAAACTAGATCAAATCTTCCAAAAGTGCAAATGAACAGTAGAGGTCAGTTTTGACCCATTTAGAACCTTGTGCCAAACAGTCCTTTAGAGGGGCTGTTTGGAGTTTAAAACTACCTAGTTCTAATATGAGCTCAGAAACTTGAACACTAATGATCATCTAACGAAATCAAGCCTAAATGAACTTCTATAACTTATGAATAAGCACTGAATGAAAAAGCAATAAGCAGTTTGACTATTTTTGACTAATTTGACTTTTGAAATTTGAAATTGAATTAAGCAACAATGAGCTCACACCAAGCTGTCACAGGCTTATGTGAGCTTATTGAATAGGAAATAAAAGCTTTTGACGATTAAACAACTATCAATACAAATTACGGGATTAACATTAATTTTTGAAATACAACTGAATTAGAACAATGCTTGTGAATTTAAACCAGAACTGAAATTAAGGTTACATTAAACTGAGATTAAGCTAAATAACAAGAATTATCTAAATGCTTGACTGAATTCGACTTTTTTAGAGCTAAATTACACTACTCCTATACTATATTAACTACTAACTAACTAAATCTCTTTCTCTGTGTGCATAAGAGGGTATTTATACCCTTCCCAAAATCTTCCTTGGTCTCTCCGAAGCAATCCCAGCCTTCCATTTGGCTTTTTATCATCTCAGCCGTCCAAACTCCTTTTGGCGGGAAAACAAGGGTAGTGGGTTAGTGGGATTTGGTATCACGAGAAGCTTGTACTAGCTAAGGAGGGGGGGGGGGGGAAAGTTGCGTGTGCCAGAGAAAAGGGTATGGGAGACCATGGGACATGATGGTCTGGGGTTGTTTTTCTGGGAAAAGGGATAAGCGGTTTTGGCGGTAGAGTGGTTTGGGAAGACGGATTTGACCAATGGGTTGACTGGTTTTTATCTAAAAATAAGGGGTTGGGTTGAATGGGTTTTTAGGTTGGGCTTTTTGAATTGGTGGTGGGCTGGGTTTTATAGATTAGGATTTGGGTTGGGTTAGTTTAGGATAAGGGTTAATTTAGGATCAGGATTGGATTTAAGTTTTGAGTTTAGGGTCCATTGTCGTAAAATCTGAAAGTTCAGGGACCATATGTGACAAATCTGAAAATTATCTTTAAGGACCAATCTTGACAATTTGATATTCTTGAAGGTTGATTTTGACATCTTGATCATAAATGTGGTCCAAACTCGTAAATTTCTTCCCCGTCCTCGGCTTTCCACGATTTTTCAATCTTGTGCTCGGTTTTGTCCGTTTTTGCCCTGTTTTTGATCCTTTTTGTACCTGAAACACATAAAACACAAACCAAGAATATTTGCAACAATATTTGATATATTTGGGTGTTTTTGGTCATTTTTTTGTCTTTTATGGGTATAAAATGATGAGTATTTACACACTCATCAATCCCAAACACTAAACTATTGCTAGTCCCTAGCAATCCGATCATGTGAAGTAATGAAAGGATCAAAAGAATACCAAGTATACCCCTTTTTGACTTTTTATTAAATGCGAGAAATTTAAACTAAAAAAAAATAGATAACTTGCTTGATTTCCAAAATTGGTATCATGGAACGGGATTCACACAAAATGGGTGTCTCCAGGGAATTGTAATCGTCATCCTCTTTTTATACTCTCAACTAAGCTTAAACTCAATGTGCAATTGTTTTTGTAAAATGCTAACACTACTTATACTAATAATCTATGTTAGCCGAAACTTAACTTTTCACTCCCACAATTATTTAAGTTAGGTGACTGTGCTTGATTTTCAAAATTTTGATCACAAAAATCGACGTTTTTATAAGATTTTGACTAATACTAGTTGAAAGATAGATTTAAAATTTACAACAAGCAAGTTTCAAAACTTTATTCAACACATCAAAACTTATTGCATTTTGCAATATCATTCTATTTTATTTTATTTTTTTCTTTTCATTTTTTTTTTTTTTTTTTTTTTTACTTGTGCAACATAAACTACCGGAGTTTCACGGGAACCAAGACCTTACACCTTCCGGAATAAAGGATCCAAGGGTCGTTACAACGGAGAGTTCCAAGACTCTAAACATTCCTGAAATGAGGATCCAAGGGTGTTAGACCAAGACCTCACACATTCCTGAATTAGAGGTCCAAGGCCCGGTGTAAGAGGGTAGCCAAGACCTAAACGCCTTTCGGAAATAAGGATCCAAGGGCCGATCTTGAACCGTAGCTTTTTTTAGCACATACATTTATTACTTAACTTTTGCAACTTTCAAGCAACGTATCACTTTCATTTTGCATTACTATGACATATGCTTGTTCCGAAGTTTAAATAAATCTTTGAACTAGTATTTTTCAAAATCGTATGAAAAAGATGATTTTGTGTGTTCAAATGTTTGAAAATAAGCACTTATTAAGTCAGATTAGTTATCTCGTGGGAGGAAAAGCCATAGATTACTTGTATAAGCTCTAAAGAAAACCAATTATTCTACGCTTAGCATTTTCATTTGCACATATCGTAAAACCTTAGCCTAATCGTTAAGGAAGCAACCAGATCAACACTCTGGCAGAGTCGGGATTCCCTTTGTTCTAACCTAATCAAGACTAAACACTTTTATTATTTCTTTCTTTTTTGGTGCAAAGCACTTCTTTTTCATGCAAATTTCTTATAAAAAACGCAAAAAATTTTAAAATTTTTGGCCAAAACGGGGGTACTAGGGCACTAGAAGGTACAAATGTGACAAAAATCGTGAGAATTCACCCTCACACTTAGAATTTAATATTGCCCTCAATATTCAAAGTACCGGCCGACACTTAGAACGTAAAAAGGTAATACTAATAGCCAAGTGTGTGACAGAAATCTCTATTTTCACAAACAGGATTAAAAAGATATCCCTAGATAAACGTTAGCAACAAGATCGGATATTGGGCGGCTGGATTGAAAACAGGCGCATCAATCATCACGATCTAAGGGAAACCTGCAAACAAGAGCAAACAACACACAAAACAAAGCACAGTAGAGGAATCCCCCTACACTTAGTGTCAGAAAATAGAAAGAAGTCAGAAACATGGGTTGTCACCCATGTGGTGCTAATGTTTTTGTTAACCGAGTCACTAGCTTGACTCGACCCCGAATTCATTTGTTCTTGGGGAAGCATGAGGAAGAGAAAATCTCCATCGGACTTTCATTCAAGATGTTTGGATAAACATTGAAGTTCTTGAAAGTTCCACTCCGATGAGATACATCCGGCTCAAAAGAATGATAAATGGAGATGCCGGGGTCAAAAACTTTGTCCTCATTTCCAAAGGAGAGAAGGAGAGGACAAGTCACCGTATAGGTGAAGAAGGGTAGAAAAACTCGAACGACATATGTGAAGTCAATATAATGGCGATCCTCAAAGGGAAATGTCACATATGTCGGAGAAAGAACGTCCTTTGGAATATCGGGATTAAAAATTGAGGTCATATCATCAAGTTTATGAGTAATAGAGTCCTTGACCTCTTTGTTCTCTAACTCTTCATCAAAGATAGGATTTATGTTGCTAGAAAAGTACTCGTCATCAAATTCAAAAAGAGAATTCGAATAGATTTTGAGACTTTCTTTTTGAACGTCCTCATCAGAAAGTGATTCGTCATCACTGGAGGAAAAATCATCGTTTGAATTGAAAAGAGGGTTACAGAAAATCCCGGAAAAATCATCCTCAATGTCAAGAGGATAATCATCACAAATAGACAAATCACATTCATTGTCCGATATGTCCTCAGACTCACTTGGGATTGGGATAAGGTTCTCAGCACTAGACTTTATGAATTCGTCCGATTCCTTTTCAGGAATAGTGCTAAGATGCACATCCCCCATAATAAGAGAGTCCTTGGGGTCCAAATTTGGAAAGAATGATGTGATTGCAATAGACTGAGGGAGTTGAGAAATGATATCGCTCAAAGGAATAGTACTCTCCTCGTCGTCCTCATCTTCGTCATCGAGCATGCAAGCCTGATTAAACAAGAAACGCTTTTGTGCTGCTCGTTCTTCGGCGAGTAAATCTTCCATAGATTTACCATGACGATCTTCTTGGGGAAGTTTATTAACCAAATCCTTAACTTCTTCTATTAAATTTAGAACATGGAGAAGTTCTTGAGGAAGTGGCTGAGATTGTGTTTGAGTCATTTGGTACTGTGGAGGTTGGTCATGATAAGAATAATCATAATTGTTACAAGGGTCATGCTCATAGACAAGCGGGCTCCTCGTTTAACAATCGGATTCATAATGCGGACCTCCACAGAATTCACAACAGTAAAACTGTTGTGACTGACTCAGTGAATCATATGGATATTGGTCATAACCAAAATTTTGATCGTTACACGAAACCTGCTCATAGACAAGCGTGTTCCTTGTTTGACAGTCAAAACCTTGGTGCGGACCTCCACAATATTCACAATAATATGTTTCCATCTCATGGTGCGGGGGTTGGTTAAGGAAATTGGTTGTTTCATTGTAAGGATTTTGGTCATAGACAAACCCGTTTCCCGAATTTACAATGCTACAACCGGGGCAATTTCCACCATTTGGAGGTCCCCCACACCATTCACAACCATAATGGTAAGATGAAGACATAAAAAGAATTAAACGGATAGAGGGTGAGATAAAGAATTAAACGAATAAGAGGAATAAGAAGAATATTTTTGGATTTTTAGAAACATTTTGAAAAACACAAAGGGAAAAAGGAAAATAGATTTGAAAAGAAAATCTTTTTGGGTTTTTTATAAGAAAATATTTACGAGAGAAAACGATAACTTCTCGAGAGAAGGGTCTTCAAAACACGCATCGACAAACGAGAATCGAAAATTCACTTCAAGCCTTCCCCGGCAGCGGCGCCAAAAATTGATTCGATGGAATCAACATGTATTTTTCTCCAAGGATTTACAAAGGAAATATGTAAACCCGAGTCGTTTTTCCAACGAAGGATTGAATGGAATTTCGTGATCTCGATTCGTGATTCGTGTCGTGAATAAGGAAAATAATGGGAATTTGGATTTCTATGCTAAAATGAGTGAACATAAATTAAAAACGACTTAATAATCTAGGAAAACGATAATCTAAAGAACGCGTGATTAAAAACGTAAAGAAAACTTAAAACGCGCGATTAAACGTCAAAACAATGAAATACTAATCCTAGAAATGCCAAAATAATTTTTGAAGTTCTAATTAATAAAAGAAAATTTTGAAAAAAATAAATATATTTTTCTGATAATTATTTAATTTAATATGAATTAAAAACAGATTTTAAAAGAAAAATTAATTAAAAATACTAAATGAAGCTGGAAAAATCTGAAAAATTACAGAAAACTACTTGATGTTAAACTAATCCTAGGAAAAATAAAGTTGGGTCAACTGCTTATTCAGATAAGCAGTTATTAAGCAAAATGGGAAATAAGCCTAAAATGGAAAAGAGTGGTTAAATAAAAAATTATGCAATGTTTAACTTGAAAAAGACCCTAGGGCGACTGGTTGTGTTGCAGCTTTGTGAAGGTGAGGTCTCAGGTTCGACCCCTGGACCTCACTTTTTTGAAAACTATTTTTTTTTCTTTTCTAAAACTTAAAAAACACATGATACTAATTAACTTTATTAACTACAACTACTGATGAAACTTAAAAATAAGCTCATAAATAAGCCACAAAGATTGGGCAGTTGACAAAAACAAGAATAAGCTAAGGCTTGGATCCAAAGGGCTTCAAAAGCTATAATAAGCTAATGGGGAACTGAAATAAGCTAATGAACAAACAATATACTGAAAGGAAACAAAATAAACAACAAAAGCCAACAAATAAGCAATAAGTCCACTGATAAGCTTAAATGGTCTGTTGATCTGTGCAGGGGAAGAGCAGCTCAAGGGGGGCAAGTTTGGGCCTATACAAGAGTGCTTAAACAATAAGCACAACTGTGGAAACTTATAACTTGAAAAGATAAGCTAGCTAAGTCTAAATGTGCAAAATATTAACTTATAACAACTTAAATTGAAGAAATTAAAAATCAAAGAAAAGTGGTACAATTGGGAAAAACTTACTGATTAGCAGACTGTGGTGTGCAGACATGCACAAAACTGCTCCCAACTAGTACTCCCCTCACTGAGATTTACCAATTCAACTGAACCAGCCTAAGGCACCTCAATGACCATAAAAACAACAACAAAAAGCACCTAAGAAGCATAATTCCTACAATAAGCAAATAAGGAAAGTAAAAGTATTAAGTCTATACTACCCTACTCAATTCATAAGAAACCTTCAAATTAGCCCATACTCTCTTACAAACAACTAATATAATGGATTATAAACTAGATCAAATCTTCCAAAAGTGCAAATGAACAGTAGAGGTCAGTTTTGACCCATTTAGAACCTTGTGCCAAACAGTCCTCTAGAGGGGCTGTTTGGAGTTTAAAACTACCTAGTTCTAATATGAGCTCAGAAACTTGAACACTAATGATCATCTAACGAAATCAAGCCTAAAGAACTTCTATAACTTATGAATAAGCACTGAATGAAAAAGCAATAAGGAGTTTGACTATTTTTGACTAATTTAACTTTTGAAATTTGAAACTGAATTAAGCAACAATGAGCTCACACCAAGCTGTCACAAGCTTATGTGAGCTTATTGAACAGGAAATAAAAGCTTTTGACGATTAAAATACTATCAATACAAACTACTGGATTAACAATAATTTTTGAAATACAACTAAATTAGAACAATGCTTGTGAATTTAAACCAGAACTGAAATTAAGGTTACATTAAACTGAGATTAAGCTAAATAACAAGAATTATCTAAATGCTTGACTGAATTCGACTTTTTTAGAGCTAAATTACACTACTCATATACTATATTAACTACTAGCTAACTAAACCTCTTTCTCTGTGTGCATAAGAGGGTATTTATACCCTTCCCAAAAGCTTCCTTGGTCTCTCCGAAGCAATCCCAGCCTTCCATTTGGCTTTTTATCATCTTAGCCGTCCAAACTCCTTTTGGCGGGAAAACGAGGGTAGTGGGTTAGTGGGATTTGGTATCACGTGAAGCTTGTACTAGCTAAGGAGGGGGGGGGGGAAAGTTGCATGTGCCAGAGAAAAAGGTATGGGAGACCATGGGACATGATGGTCTGGGGTTGTTTTTCTGGGAAAAAGGGATAAGCGGTTTTGGCGGTAGAGTGGTTTGGGAAGACGGATTTGACCAATGGGTTGACTGGTTTTTATCTAAAAATAAGGGGTTGGGTTGAATGGGTTTTTAGGTTGGGCTTTTTGAATTGGTGGTGGGATGGGTTTTATAGATTAGGATTTGGGTTGGGTTAGTTTAGGATAAGGGTTAATTTAGGATTAGGATTGGATTTAAGTTTTGAGTTTAGGGACCATTGTTGTAAAATCTGAAAGTTCAGGGACCATAAGTGACAAATCTGAAAATTGTCTTTAAGGACCAATCTTGACAACTTAATATTCTTGAAGGTTGATTTTGACATCTTGATCATAAATGTGGTCCAAACTCGTAAATTTCTTCCCCGTCCTCGGCTTTTCACGATTTTCCAATCTTGTGCTCGATTTTGACCGTTTTTGCCCTGTTTTTGATCCTTTTTGTACCTGAAACATATAAAATACAAACCAAGAATATTTGCAACAATATTTGATATATTTGGGTGTTTTTGGTCATTTTTTTGTCTTTTATGGGTATAAAATGATGAGTATTTACACACTCATCAATCCCCCACACTAAACTATTGCTAGTCCCTAGCAATCCGATCATGTGAAGTAATGAAAGGATCAAAAGAATACCAAGTATACCCCTTTTGACTTTTTATTAAATGCGAGAAATTTAAACTAAAACAAAAATAGATAACATGTTTGATTTCCAAAAATGGTATCATGGAACGGGATTCACACAAAATGGTTGTCTCCAGAGAATTGTAATCGTCATCCTGTTTTTATACTCCTTACTAAGCTTAAACTCAATGTGCAAATGTTTTTGTAAAATGCTAACACTACTTATACTAATAATCTATGTAAGCCGAAACTTAACTTTTCACTCCCACAATTATTTAAGTTAGGTGACTGTGCTTGATTTTCAAAATTTTGATCACAAAAATCGACGTTTTTATAAGATTTTGACTAATACTAGTTGAAAGATAGATTTAAAATTTACAACAAGCAAGTTTCAAAACTTTATTCAACACATCCAATCTTTATTCAACACATCCAAACATGTATAAGTATCTATGATAAATATTTTAGCTCTTTAGTAAACACTTAAATATGGTATAAAATTCATAAATAAAGGGACCAGAATATAATCAAGTCTGAAATATGTTATAAGTTAAGGTTTTAGTGTAGCCTAACCCCATTTAATGTGTTTTGACCTAAATTAATTTTGTAACGTTAATACGGATACTCTTAAAATATGTTAACCTAATTTCATATGAAACCCTAATCACAATAAATGAATAACTATAAGTATTTAAGAATCAGCTATGACAATTAATGACATTTAAAACGGACTCCTAAATAATAATTGATCCA
Source organism: Artemisia tridentata subsp. tridentata (assembly GCA_021014915.2). Classification (NCBI taxonomy): domain Eukaryota; kingdom Viridiplantae; phylum Streptophyta; class Magnoliopsida; order Asterales; family Asteraceae; genus Artemisia; species Artemisia tridentata. The sequence goes on from CP139505.1 coordinate 78,795,251, forward strand.
TAATTCATGTAGATTATCTGAAGAAGGAGTGATCTCCGTCCCTGTGTTCATTTCATTTCGTTTCCATTTCATTGCTTGCTAAGGTACAGATATTCTGCCCTTTCTCAGTAAGGGTATCTCATGATTTGATTCCTTGATGTTTGATATTCTTATTTATGATCCATTTGATATTCGTTTGGTTGTTTGTCTGATATGATTCGTTCGTTATCTGCTGTGACTTCAGTAATAGAATCCTTTGATACTTTGTAACCCATTTAATATTATGATTTCGTGTGAAAACCTTTTTGAATATATATCTTAATGATGGTTTTGAGAAAAACTATTTTTAAAATGATTTCTACGAATACGAGTTAACACCACTTTCATAAGAAGGTTTAATGACTTTTATGAAAACTTCTTTTAAAAGAATACGTTTATGAAAACAGTGTTTAAATGATTTTCACAATTACTTAACCTATTTGTACTCTATCAATTCCTTAAAGATTTCTCATGACTCATTGTTTCCTGATATTTGTTATGCTTGATCCGTATCTGCTTAGTTATTCGTTTGATTATTGTTTCATGCTATGTTCTATTCATATAGCTATTATCTGAGTTGGATAATTTATAATTATCCCTTATCATTATATTGCATGTACTATGCCTATTATGTTGCCCATATTTGTAGCCAGTCATGGGGAGTACATGGCCGTGCCATTGATTCACCAATAGTATTGACACTATCTGTGGAGGTGGGTTTTAGTCCACAGCGTTCCCACTTATGCTATATAGCAACCATGGCCACCATATTTATTATTATTATATTAACGTACATATGCACAGTCTCGAACTTGTATATGTATATTTGTTTTGCAGGGAGCGTATGGATGCATCCTAGGTACTTTGTTTAGTTCAGTTATTTAGTGAATGGATTGTGTGTGTGCCATACACCCCATTTCACACTAGTACTATTGGAGTCTGCAGCTCTTATGTACAATTTGCTATGATATGATATATGTTTGTTACTTGGGCATTTCCTTGTTATGATTGTTATCCGTTTCATATTCCTTGTTATTCTTTGATTCCATTATCATATATCCCATATTTCATTGATATCTTGTTCAGCAGGTTCTCGAGGTTCCGTTTCACTTATCCGTTCATTTTACTACTTATTGTGACTTATATCATTTTTATCCAGCAGATCCTTATGATTTCATTTCAGTTATTCTCTTGCTTTAGTTATCCATTTGTATATATCTGTTCACTGGGCTTGTTAAGCTCAGCCGCATTTTCTTTTCCTATGGCAGGTTCTAAGAGGGAGGCTGGGATTCGAGTGATGAGTGCTTAGGAGCTCTTAGTGGAACACCTTGATAGCTTCCCATGGATTAGAGATGCATTTAGAGTTTTTCTTTTGGACTTAGTTTGTATTTTAGTATGGAAGTTGTAATGCTCAGACTTAGTACTTTATCTTTTCCTTAGAATACCTTTGTAAACATTGTATTATTAAAGTCTTCCGCTTGTGTATGTTCTGTTTGACGCCATAAATGTGACATTTGACCCGTTCTCGGATGGGGGTGTTACAATTATGGTATCAGAGCAAAGGCTTCGACTTGTAGTACATAAAATCATGACCTGTGAATATTAGGCCCTTAGGTTTGCACTATAGGAGCTTATGAAACAACCTTTGAGAATTTGCCTTAGGATTTCCACTCTGGAGGAATTTAAGATATGACCGGTGAAGATTGGGTAGACTATGTGATAAGACATTTGTTAGATACATTGCTTCCACATCACTCTGATTCTTGCCCCTACGTTTTAGTTAAGCCCTTTAAGAGCATTCTTTCTAGAGATTTAGGAAACTTATCATATTGCTCAGCATGAGTTTAGTGACCAATTAAATTTAGAATGCCTTGAGAATTTTATGGTTATGCCTTACACTATATGAGTTTTATTTTCTGATTCCGGCCTTAACCTCTAATTCGTTTGTTAATCATTTAGATGCCTCTTCGACCATTCTGAGGATTCTGATGAACATGATGTATTTAACACATTCGGTGATTTCCCTTGCTTTTGTTAAGCATATTAAGGTCCCCTCTACACTATTAAGTTATGCCTTAACCCTTTCCGTTCCTATGAGAAATCTGGTGGTTATTAACCACAAGTATTGGTATTGTCCATTTCATTTTGACAATAAGATTCGTTCTGCTAAATTGTTTCCTTTAGAAGTTTGCGATTTCGATGTTATTCTAGTATGGATCGGTGGACTGGGCCTCAAGATGCCAACTACTTTCATACTACGTCTCACCTTTGGCGTTTTGAACAATCCTGAATTCCTTACCATGATTTCCGACTGATTAACCGTTGTTATCATTACTACCCTGAAAACTCGTACATTATTCTTCGCGGTTGTGAAGGTTTTTCTAGCACCTATTTAATACACCGTTGGATGGATCTTCCCTTGAGAGTCATTTTGCAATCTGAATTTTCTCGATGTAATTCCTGAACGAACCACCAAGATTTCCACCAGAATGTGAAGTTGATATGACATGGTACTAAGAGATTGTTTAGTCACGACTCGAGGTGGAATATGATACCAATAAAGGCATGATCAACGTGATAATACAAACATCATATGACTTGAACTTATTGGGAGCATAGGATATCTTGAGAAGTGCCGGAACAGTAAGGTCTGATGAGACAGAACTCTATCTGTATGGAACGACGTTTTGCCTGAATCTGAAACTCCATATTGAATGACACCATTTAGATGGGAAGAACTGAAGGAACAACTTGTAAGTGGTTTTAATTGTCCGAGTACACCTCCGTGGACTACCCCGGTTTTATTCGTAAAGAGGAAGGATAGTAGTAGGAGATTATGTGTTGACTTCTGGAAGCTGAACCGTATTACTGTTAGAAACCGTTATCCACTACCTTGAATCGACGATGTATCTGATCAATTTTAGGACGCGAAGTTTTCCTTTAGATGGATTTATGGCTTGAAGATATTCCTAGAACTGCCTTTCGTATTCATTACGGTCACTACGAGTGTTAGTGATGCCAACAATATTGGCTAATGCTCTGACTATTTATAGACTTGATGAATCGTGTCTTTCGTGAGTACTGGGACAAATTTGTCATAGTATGACATATTGGTGTATTCAGAGACGAAGGAGAAACATGAGGATCATTTTCGTATTGTGTTAGAAATGTTGCGTTAGAAGAAGCTTTACACAAAATTCTCGAAGGATGATATTGTGATTGGGACAACAGACGTTCTTAGCAGATGGTATCATTTTGGATCCTGCGAACATTGGGATTATCACTAAATGGTCAGGGCCGACGATAGTTACTGGGGCTAGAACCTTTGAGTCTGGCCATAAGGATTGTGGAAGATGTTCACAACTGGCGTTATCGTTGATGAAGCATATGAGAAGAGAGGAGAAGTTTAGTTGGGATGAGGAACGAGAACTGAGTTTGAAGAGCTGAAACAGGAATTAGCTTCTAGGTGGTACCAATATTGGGAATGATTTTAAGAAGAGACTTGGTTATACACTTGTGCCGCATGGGAAAGATATCGCTTATGAATCAAGACAACTAGAACCGTAGGAGGCGGAATATCCAACACATAACTTGGAGTTGGCAGCAGTGATCGTGTCTGAGATTCGTGTTTTACGTCACAGTTCCAGGGAGAACTACAGAAGGCTTGAGGAATCAGACTCAAGTTAAGACTTCTTTTCACCCTCAGATAAATGGACAGAAGGAATGAACTAATCAGACTTTAGAGGATATGTTAGGATCCTGTACTTTGGTAGGGATGGAAGTATAGAACATCTTTTGTTGGAAGGAGGTTAAATAGCTGCTTATTGAAGATCCGTAGTTGATTATAGTGACTGATAGAATAGTTACCGTGGTAGAGGAACTTTGAAATTTTAGACCGGAGGTTGTGTGTTCTTGGAGTATCTCCGTACAGAAGGGTTAGACGTCCTGACATAATATAGAGATTTATTCAGTGATTCGTTAGTCCTTAAGTTCGTTCTTATCATTACGGTTAATCTACCCTTATCCTTATGCATTTTATACGTTCGCTAATTCGATAATTACTTCGTTGACCGTTTGTACGTTTCCTTGATTCGTTCGGAATTTTAGAATAGGATTGTGAAAATTCCTACCATTTAGCATTGCCTCCGTATTTTTCTCATGTTCAGATCATGCTTCAGTTCATGTATCTCATTTGAGATGTCTCAGTTATCATCCGTCGCATGTGGTTTCGAATCCGTTGGATCAGATTTGTTATGATTTGTTCTGTTGAGAGAGCCTGAAGCTATTTTGGATTGTCAGGATCGAGTCATGAGAAACAACCTTTCCGTTTGTTAAAATCATTTTCATTTCCTTTCGTAATCTGGTACGTTTCTGTTTAATCGTTTCACTTCAATTTCGAGGACGAAATTTTCTTTTTAGAAGGGAATAGTTGTAAAACCCTAAATTCTGATTTCACATTTTTCCATCTAATTTGAAATTTTAATCTAAGTTATGAAATAATTAATAAGATACTTAAAACCATATGTTATATGTTAATAATACATGGTATGTATTTAATCCTAAGATAAATACATAAATAAACTTGTTACAAATCTTTTCCCTAATCCTAGTCCAAAATCCGGCCCTCCCTTCCTTTATGTACACATTTTTAATTTGTTAAACGTAAGAGATAAGAACACAAGATATATTGTTACAACTTTAGAAGATATGCACACTCATTCTTACCTTAATAATAATACACGACTTTCCCTTTTTTTATCAAGATATCACACGCTTTTTTTTTTTTTCCCTCATAAAACTGTATATCATCCCTTGCTTCCTCTCCACACCGAAGAATCAAACACATACTTATCCTATTCATTGTTGCCAAGAAGAAGAGAATTAGTTAGCAAGTTGGTGATCGTTGTAGAAGATAACAGCCTTGGTGATCAAATGTACGTGGGAGTCTGATGTGTTGTATTGTTGATCCGAATTCCATTCTCATTCTCATTCGATTCTCTTTTGTGATTCTAGCCTAAGGTACCTACGATTTCTAGCTTGTCTTAAAGTATATCCTTCACGATTAAATCTGGTCTATATCATATTGTGCTAAAGCCTAACTATCGTTAACATGAAATCACACATATTAAAAAGATAAACGCCACTTAATCTGGTTTGGAATTGTGTGTCGTGTGGGTTCTTTTGATGTCTAGTCTGCCCCCCCCCCCTTTCTCATGTCGACCTAATAACTCTTAGAAGCCCTAAAATATAATGAATGCACATTTAATGAGATGTAAACAAAAGGAAACCCTAAGCGTATATATAAGTTCAACGAGGGCTGTTTGGCTATGATTTTATGTGTCGTTACATGCTTCCCTTTTGTCAATCCTATGCTATGAATGTTGGGCGTGGTATGTGTATACCTTGGTGTCGTGATGTGCTTTAACCAAATATAAAACTTGTGCACTAATCGGATTTAAAAGGGATAAGGATTTGGGTTTGTTTTCTGTCCCGCTAACATGCTGTCCAGAATTTAGGCCGTTTTGTAGGAGGTCTGATGTGATGATAACAACGTGTTTTTGTATGATTTTTGAGTCTAAAACTAAGTTCAGAATGCGTGCTATCTGGATATAAAATTTCATAATTTTAGAAGGTCGGGTAGGTGACTTTTTGATTTTTAGAACATTAGAAGTCTATCCTGAGTTTAGGAGTCTGGAAATTCAGCTGGTGTTTTTGAATTTTAATTTCCAAATACTGAGGATTTAGGAGGTCTCATTTGACAGAGAGAATAATTAAGATGTATATGACTTATTGGAATTTTTGTAGATTTTTCTGAAGGGTTCAAATGGGTTAAGCAAATACAAACTTTAGGGGTATACCTGCAGTGCACTTTCTGGCTAGGTTTGGGAAAACGATTTTTGAAATGGTACTATCACTTTAAAATAAAATCTAGGAAAATTACTGTAAGTGCCCAACATGATAAGTATCTATGATAAATATTTTAGCTAATCAGTAAACACTTAAGTATGGTATAAAATTCATAAATAAAGGGAACAGAATATGATAAAATCTGAAATATGTTATAAGTTAAGGTTTTAGTGTAGCCTAACCCCATTTAATGTGTTTTGACCTAAATTCTATTTCTAACGTTAATACGGATACTCTTAAACATATGTTAACCTAATTTCAGTAACGAAACTCTAATCACAATAAATGAATAACTATAAGTATTTAAGAATCAGCTACGACAATTAATGACATTTAATACGGACTCCTAAATAATAATTGATCCATAATTCATGTAGATTCTCTGAAGAAGGAGTGATCTCCGTCCCTGTGTTCATTTCATTTCGTTGCCATTTCATTGCTTGCTATGGTACAGATATTCCGCCCTTTCTCAGTAAGGGTATCTCATGATTTGATTCCTTGATGTTTGATATTCAGATTTATAATCCATTTGATATTTGTTTGGTTGTTTGTCTGATATGATTCGTTCGTTATCTGCTGTGACTTCAGTAATAGAATTCTTTGATACTTTGTAACCCATTTAATATTATGATTTCGTGTGAAAACCTTTTTGTATATATAACTTAATGATGGTTTTAAAAAATACTATTTTTAAAATGATTTCTATGAATACGAGGTAACACCACTTTTATATGAAGGTTTAATGACTTTTATGAAAACTGCTTTTAAAATACGTTTATGAAAACAGTGTTTAAATGATTTTCACAATTACTTAACCTATTTGTACTCTATCTATTCCTTAAAGATTTCTCATGACTCATTGTTTCCTGATATTTGTTATGCTTGATCCGTATCTGTTTAGTTATTCGTTTGATTATTGTTTTATGCTATATCCTATTCATATAGCTATTATCTGAGTTGGATAATTTATAATTATCTCTTATCATTATATTGCATGTACTATGCATATTATGTTGCGCCAATGGTATTGACACTATCTGTGGAGGTGGGTTTTAGTCCACAGCGTTCCCACTTATGCTATATAGCAACCATGGCCGCCATATTTATTATTATTATATTAACGTACGTATGCACAGTCTCGAACTTGTATATGTATATCTGTTTTGCAGGGAGCGTATGGATGCATCCTAGGTACTTTGTTTAGTTCAGTTATTTAGTGAATGGATTGTGTGTGTGCCATACACCCCATTTCACACTAGTACTATTGGAGTCTGCAGCTCCTATGTACAATTTGCTATGATATGATATATGTTTGTTACTTGGGCATTTCCTTTTTATGATTGTTATCCATTTCATATTCCTTGTTATTCTTTGATTCCATTATCATATTATCCCATATTTCATTGATATCTTGTTCAGCAGGTTCTCGAGGTTCCGTTTCACTTCACCGTTCATTTTACTACTTATTGTGACTTATATCATTTTTATCCAGCAGATCCTTATGATTTCATTTCAGTTATTCTCTTGCTTTAGTTATCCATTTGTATATATCTATTCACTGAGCTTGTTAAGCTCAGCCGCGTTTTCTTTTCATGCGGCAGGTTCTAAGAGGGAGGCTAGGATTCGAGTGATGAATGCTTAGGAGCTCTTAGTGGAACACCTTGATAGCTTCCCATGGATTAGAGATGCATTTAGAGTTTTTCTTTTGGACTTAGTCTGTATTTTAGTATGGAAGTTGTAATGCTCAGACTTACTACTTTATCTTTTCCTTTGAATACCTTTGTAAACATTGTATTATTAAAGTCTTCCGCTTGCGTATGTTCTGTTTGACGCCATAAATGTGACATTTGACCCGTTCTCGGATGGAGGTGTTACAAACATAGTTCCATTACATCAGTTGATCTGCTAGTAATGAAATTATGAATTCACCTTTCCATTGCAATCTAGTCCAAGCTCTCAAATGACGTAAATCACAACTTCAAGTGTTCTTTTAATTAGATGGAATCAACTTAATTTTAAGGGTACTAGTTTTTAATGTATATAATCAAAATATGTACGAAGAAGCATACATACATCTTCGTATCATAAGTTTAATAAAACCTTTTTATTTACCAATTCAATAAGATCAAATTTACCAAGGTTTTCAATTGAGGTATTGGGTTCACCAATCAAAGAATTTACCAATTCAAGAAGAATGATTAACCCTTAACCTACAAACCCTTTTTACCGCTTTAGACTTGTTATTCCTTGGCTTTAGTGGAGGAGATGCGTATACTTGCCAAGCTTATGATAGAATATTCGTCACGACTGGACAGTTAAACGATTAGATTTGATTTTATCAAAATATTTTATTTTACTTCTAATTCGTTAAGTGTTTGGTTGTGTGATTATGACAAAATGAATACATGCTTAAATATAAAAATAAATCCTAATATCTTTTAGGATACATTTTCATAAGATTAATTCTAAGGTTTACTTGGGGACAAATAAAGTTCAAGTGGGGGATATTTGATGAACTCAAATAAGTACATTTTATTACCATCATTTATCCTATTTATTTGACTTGTTTTATTATATTATCTGTGAGAATTGATACGTTAATGTTTACTTTTGTAATTCTCAGGTAAAAACAAGTATTATGTGAAACTTGGCGATTTTGGACTAATTATGGAGCAAAACAAGCAAGAAGTTAAGAGTCTACTGAAATGTACAAGATCAAGATCATTCTGCTCCAGATACGCCGCATCTTACTTATTATATACGGCGCATCACTATCAAGATTTCACAAGCTACGATCCAAGACAGCAAGGACATGCGCCGCATCTAAGAATGGAGTTACGCCGCATCTTCTGGCGGTGTACGAATATTCCTGAATATATTAATCTTGGACCCCACGCGAAGTTAAGTCAATGCGCCGCATCTAGCCCTCAGACAGAAACTATAAATACCCCAAGGTCAGACGAATTTCGAGAGCATATAATATATACGAAGGACGAGAAGACAGAAACCCTAAGCCGAATTCAGACGAAGTAGCAGCACAAGACACACCTTGAACGAAGATACAAGAGCTGTAAGAAGGTCCTGCATGTATTCAATTCATTAAGTAGTTTTGTTTTATTGTATTAGTACACTTTAATTGGTCAGGATTGATGGGCTTGTGTCATTGATTTAATCATGCACTTCAACTCCCCTTAAAATTGCTTTCCCATTAATTAAAGTTTATATGTTGATGTCTTTGGTGACTTTTATTAGTGCATTGATAACCTCTGTGTCTAGCTGAGCATTGCTTGGGTCGCCATGCCCCTTCCTCGCCTATTTATTAGATCGCCTATGCATTCTATCGTTTGTAGAAAAGTAGGAAGAAAGATAAATAGGATAGTCATAAGTAATCATTAAGGGTTTACTCGCCGATAAGATTAGAACCAACGAGAAAGGACTTAATCTCGGTGCGTTGCATCGAACTATACACTTCATATAAAACTAGCAATAAAACAAGTGACAAGCTACTTAACTATCAGGACAGGTCTTCTTATTGTCTCAAGTATTTATCTGTGTACGTGTGTGCTATTCGCTGATTCGTGCTTATTAGTTTAGTTTATATTTAATCATAACCAAACCGTGCCAGTCTCTCAGGCTGAAACCCCCTTGCGTTAGATTAGGTTGTATAGCTAACTTAAGATATTAAAATACTGATTAGGATAATTATATAATACGTTACACTCTTAGTGATCGACACTCTACTTACCATTATATTCATACTGACCGGGTACACTGCTCGTTAAAGTGTGTGTGTTATTGATAAGTCGGCTAAATATAAATTTAAAACTTGAATACTGCTAAAACCACAACGACATACCGTGGGTATAAATTAGAGCACTACGTAATTCGCCCGTTATTATTGCATCTGACTTAACGCCAAAAGAAAAAGAATCCCTTTTGCAGGTACTATATAAACGAAGAGGAGCATTAGCGTGGAGTATGTCTGATATTAAGGGAATTAGCCCGTCATTCTGTACACATAAAATCCTCATGGAAGATGAATTCAAACCAACCATCCAACCCCAAAGGCGTTTGAATCCAAAAGTCCAAGACGTGGTGAAAAATGAAATTGTGAAATTACTTGACTCCGGACTTATCTACCCAATTTCCGACAGCTCGTGGGTCAGTCCTATCCACGTTGTACTAAAAAAAGGAGGAATGACGGTAGTACTCAATGACGACAATGAGCTAATCCCTTCAAGAACTGTTACCGGATGGAGAGTTTGCATCGACTACCGCAAACTCAATGATGCTACGCGAAAAGATCACTTCCCTCTTCCATTTATTGATCAAATGTTAGAAAGACTGTCAGGACATGATTATTATTGTTTTTTAGATGGTTTTTCAGGTTTCTTCCAAATACCCATTGCCCCCGAGGATCAAGAGAAGACAACTTTCACCTGCCCTTATGGAACCTTCGCCTATAGGAGAATGCCGTTCGGACTATGCAATGCCCCTGCTACTTTCCAACGTTGTATGACGGCTATCTTCCATGATATGGTAGAAGACTTTATGGAAGTCTTCATGGACGACTTCTCGGTGTTCGGTAACTCATTTAGTGATTGTCTCTTTAAACTTGATAAAATGCTTGCTAGGTGTGAAGAAACTAACCTTGTTCTTAATTGGGAAAAATGTCATTTTATGGTTAGGGAAGGAATTGTGTTAGGACATAAGATTTCTGGGAAAGGTATAGAAGTCGACAAAGCTAAAATTGATGTAATTGCCAAACTACCTTATCCCACTAATGTAAAAGGTGTTAGAAGTTTTTTAGGGCATGCTGGATTTTATCGTAGGTTCATAAGGGATTTTTCAATGATATCTAGGCCTATGACCCAATTATTGCTAAAAGATGCGAAGTTTGATTTTTCTGAAGATTGCAAAAAGGCATTTAATATACTTAAAGAAAAACTAACTTCCACACCTATTATAATTTCACCGGATTGGAATCTGCCTTTTGAACTAATGTGTGATGCTAGTGATTATGCTGTTGGAGCTGTACTTGGCCAAAAGATAGATAAGAAATTTAAGCCAATTTATTATGCTAGCAAAACATTGAATAATGCCCAAGAACATTACACCACCACGGAAAAAGAACTTTTAGCAGTAGTTTTTGCATTCGATAAATTTAGATCATATCTTATATTGTCAAAAACTATGGTTTACACTGACCATTCTGCTTTGAAGTATTTGTTCAATAAACAGGATGCCAAGCCAAGGCTTATTAGGTGGGTTTTATTGCTCCAAGGATTCGATATTGAAATTAAAGATAAAAAGGGTGCCGAGAATCTAGCTGCTGACCACTTATCTAGACTTGAAAACCCTGATATGGAGGTGCTTGATGAAAGGGAAATCGCTGATGACTTTCCTGATGAACACCTTAAACTTTATTGTTGGAAATGAAATTCCAAAAGGGCTAACATCCGACGAGAAAAGAAGGTTTCTAACTCGCGCTAGCGAGTATATTTGGGATGAACCTTATGCCTTTAAATTATGTCCTGACAATATTATACGAAGATGCGTAGATGGTGATGACATCCCAGCAATATTGGCACATTGCCATTCAGGGCCGACGGGGGGACATCACGGTGCAGTTATTACAAGAAGAAAAATCCTTGATGCAGGATTTTATTGGCCCACTATGTTGGATGATGCAAAAGATTATATAAAAGGATGTGATGCGTGTCAACGATCCGGAAATATAACATCAAGAAACGAAATGCCGCAAAATTATATCCATGTATGTGAAGTTTTTGAAATATGGGGATTGGACTTCATGGGACCGTTTCCTGAATCTAAAGGTAATAAATATATTTTGGTTGCTGTTGATTACGTATCAAAATGGGTCGAAGCGCAAGCATTACCAACAAACGACAGCAAGGTAGTACTTAAATTTTTGCAAAGTTTGTTCTCTAGGTTTGGAATTCCTAAAGCATTGATTAGTGATAGGGGAACACACTTTTGTAATCACCATCTGGGAAGAGCCTTGCAAAAATATGGAGTGTATCATAGGGTTTCCACCGCATACCATCCTCAATCCAATGGGCAAACTGAAGTAACCAATAGGGCTATAAAGCGAATTCTTGAAAAAACGACTGGATATAATCCGAAAGGGTGGTCTGACAAGTTAAATGATGCTTTATGGGCATTCCGTACAGCCTATAAGACACCAACGGGATGCACTCCATTTCGTCTTGTATACGGAAAAGCATGCCACCTACCGGTCGAAATAGAACAAAGTGCATATTAGGCTTTGACGAATTGTAACATGGATATGGAAGCTGCAACGAAGAACCGTTTCATGGAACTTAATGAACTCTATGAACTAAGAGATGAGGCCTACAAAAATACTAAGATCTACAAAGAAAGAACTGAAAGATGGCATGACTCGAGGTTACATGGGGATAAAACGTTTACTATTGGAGAGAAAGTGCTACTATTTAATTTCCGATTAAAGATGTATCCTGGCAAACTTAAATCAAGATGGACGGGTCCGTTCGTTGTCAAGAAAGTGTATCCATATGGAACTATTGAAATATGCGATAAAAATGGTTATATATTCAAGGTAAACGGGCAACGAGTGAAGAAATACTTTGATAATAAAATAGAGGATACTGAGAACGAGGTGGTGGAGTTTGAACCTGAAGTATTAAAATAAAGAGCTGAACGTGAGTCTAACTTGAAGACTCTGGAATAAAGACAAGTGCTAACCGGGAGACAACCCGGAGAAAATTTTTACTATTCTGTTCTGTGTCGAGTCAGTCAGGCCGCAGAAGATACGGCGCATCTCAATCCTGAGATGCGACGCATCTCCTGCACTGGTCATATCTTACTTAATTTTCTGCATTTTTATTTTTGACTTTAAAACTTTTTGTCAGTTTATTTTAATGCGGCGCATCCCTGGTTAAGGATGCGACGCATCTTTTATTCTAATTCGTATTTATTCCAGGCTCGATACGGCGCATCTTCTTCCATAAGATACGGCGTATCGATTGACCTGATGATTTTCATTTTAATTTTTAAGTTTTATTTTTACTAACTACTAATGTATTATGCAAGTTTGAACCTTCTTAACTTAGGTGTGTTAAAGTCTTGATGGTATTATAGATTCTTGCATTTCCTGTGGATACATCAAATATGAAGCTTAAACGTTCTCATCCACAAGAAAGATGATTTTTGCTCTTATACAAATAATGGAGGATCATACCGAGCAAATCTCAGGGGAGTTTTTCTGTTCTAATTCTTTTATTTTTCCAGTTTTTCATCTTTTATACAAACAACGAGGACGTTGTTTAACTTAAGTGGGGGGATTGGAGAATTAGAACACTTACTTGTCCTAAACTTTTCAAAATATGCTTAAAATGTGCTTAATATATCAAAATTTAAATTTTTTTAGCATGTTTTTGTTAAAGTCTAAATTACATAGCTGCACACATGACATTATTTCAAAAATTGTGAACTTTTCAAAATTCACAAATCTATGAGTGTGCCGGTGACTTGTAAACTTTAGAACTTGGCTTGTATACTATTCGAGACCACCATAATAAGTATTATTGATATAATTGGAATGACTTGTCTAAATTGGTAAATTTTTAGGATTACACCCAAATAGCCTTTATATGTTATGTGATATTAGCTAACTACACTGGTTAGTTAACCCCCGTATAAACCCTTTTATTACTCTCACTTTTAGAGTAAGATACCCCTAGAAAAACACTCAGAGCCATTCCTTTCGTTTCTTACACCTTTGTTATAATGTTTCGTTACACCCTTACACCTTAGCCTACCCTGTAGATTAAAATCCGTGGTTGGTTAATTGCTTTAGGCAAAGTGGTTTCCTTACATTACCTGTGTTCGCGTGCGTAATTCATTATCTTTGGTTAGGTCGGGAAATTGTACAATGCTATTGGAGTGAAAGTAAATATTGTATATCTTTGAGTTTGTTTTTCGTGTGTTTACTACTTTCACTATTACCGTTATTTCTGAAGTCTTGAAAAGTATGGAAAAATTATCCGGAAAGAAAGTGATAGTGATGTGGTGAAATTTTACATCTATTTATGTTTAAGTTAAAAAAAAAAAAAAAAAAAAAAAAAAAAAAAAAAAAAGGAAAAAATAAGAAAAGAAAAAGAAAAAGGAAAAGTTGGAAGTTTGTTTTAACCAACTTATGTAAAGTTTTGTATTAAGTGGTCGATATCACCACTAGTTGTTGTATATTATATCTATGGATTGAATGGGAGTTGGACGTTATGGGAACGCCAATTAAGGTTATTCTTTGATTGAGATCTTGTTGAGTATAATTCGTGTCTACCTAAAGCGTATGTTTAAAGTGTTAAAGCGTGAGTTATTCAGTGATATGAGTCTTATTCATGGGATGGTTGGGATAGTGATTAACCACACTTAGGATTTTAATTTATCTGTTTTGTTTATTTTTCATTTTACACCAATTTGTATCCCAAATATTATCCATACCCTATATTATTCTTTATCCAAACCTTTGATTTATTGAGATTAGGGATTTGAGCAATCTTAAGTATCGTAGTCGTGGATTCGGCTATGTATTTATGATTTTGTCGCCCTTTTTGATATAATATTATTGGTGAAGATTACTTGGTCATATCTTTAGCCTATTCGAGTTAAGGATTTGAGCAATTGCAAGTATCGTGTTCGTGGATTCGATCATGTATTTGTGATTTTGTCGCCTTTTCTGGAATTTAAGATCGATAGAGATTAAGAAGAATGATTAACCCTAAACCTACAAACCCTTTTTACCGCTTCAGACTTGTTATTCCTTAGCTTTAGTGGAGAAGATGCGTATACTTGCCAAGCTTATGATAGAATATTCGTCACAACTGGAAAGTTAAACGATTAGATTTGCTTTTATCAAAATATTTTATTTTACTTCTATTTCGTTAAGTGTTTGGTTGTGTGATTATGACAAAATGAATACATGCTTAAATATAAAAATAAATCCTAATATCTTTTAGGATACATTTTCATAAGATTAATTCTAAGGTTTACTTGGGGACAAATAAAGTTCAAGTGGGGGGATATTTGATGAACTCAAATAAGTACATTTTATTACCATCATTTATCCTATTTATTTGACTTGTTTTATTATATTATCTGTGAGAATTGATACGTTAATGTTTACTTTTGTAATTCTCAGGTAAAAACAAGTATTATGTGAAACTTGGCGATTTTGGACTAATTATGGAGCAAAACAAGCAAGAAGTTAAGAGTCTACAGAAATGTACAAGATCAAGACCATTCTGCTCCAGATACGCCGCATCTTACTTATTATATACGACGCATCACTATCAAGATTTCACAAGCTACGATCCAAGACAGCAAGGACATGCGCCGCATCTAAGAATGGAGTTACGCCGCATCTTCTGGCGGTGTACAAATATTCCTGAATATATTAATCTTGGACCCCACGCGAAGTTAAGTCAATGCGCCGCATCTACTTATCCTATGCGCCGCATCTAGCCCTCAGACAGAAACTATAAATACCCCAAGGTCAGACGAATTTCGAGAGATATAATATATACGAAGGACGAGAAGACAGAAACCCTAAGCTGAATTCAGACGAAGTAGCAACACAAGACACACCTTGAACGAAGATACAAGAGCTGTAAGAAGGTCATGCATGTATTCAATTCATTAAGTAGTTTTGTTTTATTGTATTAGTACACTTTAATTGGTCAGGATTGATGGGCTTGTGACATTGATTTTATCATGCACTTCAACTCCCCTTAAAATTGCTTTCCCATTAATTAAAGTTTATATGTTGATGTCTTTGGTGACTTTTATTAGTGCATTGATAACCTCTGTGTCTAGCTGAGCATTGCTTGGGTCGCCATGCCCCTTCCTCGCCTATTTATTAGATCGCCTATGCATTCTATCGTCTGTAGAAAAGTAGGAAGAAAGATAAATAGGATAGTCATAAGTAATCATTAAGGGTTTACTCGCCGATAAGATTAGAACCAACGAGAAAGGACTTAATCTCGGTGCGTTGCATCGAACTATACACTTCATATAAAACTAGCAATAAAACAAGTGACAAGCTACTTAACTATCAGGACAGGTCTTCTTATTGTCTCAAGTATTTATCTGTGTACGTGTGTGCTATTCGCTGATTCGTGCTTATTAGTTTAGTTTATATTTAATCATAACCAAACCGTGCCAGTCTCTCAGGCTGAAACCCCCTTGCGTTAGATTAGGTTGTATAGCTAACTTAAGATATTAAAATACTGATTAGGATAATTAGATAATACGTTCCACTCTTAGTGATCGACACTCTACTTACCATTATATTCATACTGACCGGGTACACTGCTCGTTAAAGTGTGTGTGTTATTGATAAGTCAGCTAAATATAAATTTAAAACTTGAATACTGCTAAAACCACAACGACATACCGTGGGTATAAATTAGAGCACTACGCACACCGCACATCAAATGTATATGAAAGTTAACATGTAAAATGTATATACTAGTTAGGTGATATTTTGTGTTTATGAAAGACTTGTGACTATATATGTAAAAGACTTAACTATATTTATGTTTTGCTAAAAATAAAGTTTATAATTGTCGTTAACAAAATATAGCAAAGATCGTAAAATATAAATAACGTTTTTTAGACGATATTTGTATTAACAATCTCCCCCTTTTTGTTGAGGACAAAACATAAAGTTTATTTTTAAGCAATGAGATAAATAAAGTGCAAGTCTTTAAAAATATAGATTAAACTAGTTTTATGCAACTTTAAAATCAATTTAGACATTTTAAATTGTATAAAATGTGTGAGTTTTGAGTTTAATATTTTCTCCCCCTTTTTGTCGAAACAAAAAGAAGAAAAGCGTAGCGGAATGTAGTGCAAGCCCTTGGTCAATACTCCCCCTAGTTAGGGTGCCAAGTATAAGATGCATGGATTTTGAGTGCTTGATTAGCTCCCCCTTGGTCAATACTCCCCCTAGTTAGGGTGCCAAGTATAAATAAGTGCTACAAAACAAAGGTTAGTGATAAATAGTTCAAACCAAACATGGTTATAATGTACAATAAGAAGTCACAACCAACACACAAACATCAATAAACATCATTCATTAGTAAAATATTTTGGGACAAAAGTCTCAAAATTGGACAATAATGTAGATGTTATAAAGGAAATGCAAGAAGAAGAAAAAAAATCCTAGAATAGAAAAATAATTTAGAAATAAAAATTCTAGAATAGAAAAAATAACTTAGAAAAAGAAAAATCCTAAGATGTGAAGCTCCTAATGTGATCATCTATTGAGGAGGATGAGAAAGAGCGTTAAGACGCTCGAGGATGTGGTTTAAAATGAACCTCATCTCGTTTTGGAGCTCATGAACCAATATATTGGTTCTTTGACTAAGATGAGCGGTTCTTTAACACATGGAGCAACCATGGCAAGGGAAATTTGGTGGTGGTGGAACATTTGTTGATTGGTGGTTGGGATTTGGTGGAGCTATGATGGATGAAAACAAGGTGGTTTGTAGTTGCATGGCTTCATGGAGGTGAGAATCCACCATGTTGGAAAAGGCATAGAGGTGGTCTAGTTCCTCATTGATTTGACCTTGAGTTTGTGGAGGATCAATCCACATGGACTCATCAATGTCCCTAAGTGTTGAGGTTGGTGAGAAGGGTTGAGGTTGAGGTTGTTGAGGTGGTGGAGCATGGTCTCCGTAGAGTGGGCCATGGATTTCCCTATAAATAGGGTGGAAGAGTAAGGGTTGTTGTTGTGATGGTTCACAATCAAATGGTAATGGCGGTGGATTTGTTGATCTTTGAGGTAGGTCTTCTAAAGTTTCCAAAAACGGGTGTGGAGAGGTCGGTGGTGTGGCAAGTAATTCTAATGGTTGAAGTTTTGGAGATCTTGGAGGTGATGGTGATTTGGGTATTTGAGATGGTGCGGGAGGTGGTGTGGTGGCCACTGGTGTCTTTGTTGGTGGTGGAGTTGTTATGATGATAGGTGAACGTGTTGGAGTGGAAAAAGTGAGAAAGTTTTCATCATGGATTGGAGATGAGATGTTGAGTGGTGAAGAGTCTGATGATGATGAGTTTAGGTTGACAAAACAACAAGGTTTTACGCTTATTCTTGAAGATCTATCTTGTTCTCTTTGACTTGGTTATTACCTTGGTGAGTGATGCGTGGTTTTGTAACCTTACAACAGGTTTTACCTCTCGAGGGATCTCAAGAGGCTTACAACCCCACCAGGCAGTGTACCTGACCGATGTAGTATAGTGTAGTGGTAAGTACGGGGGATTGATCATTCTCCACAGGGAATAGTGTTCGTTAGGTATGAAAGACTACTCTAATAGGTCTAAGGGTTGAGGAAGATTCTTTTTGTGTTTTTATAATTTTTTATGAAAGCAAGTAAAATCTCGGTTTTGAAGGAGTGGGCGGAATTAGTTGCTAGTCAACTAACCCAAATAACTACAAATGCAAATAAAATAAATAACTGAAAATAAAATGTTGGTGAGAAACTTATGTGTAGAGAAATGTGTTTACTTAGATTTCCTTACTCCCTAACTATCTTTTACTGGTTAATTAGTGTGTATTAGTCGCGTGGATGACGGGTGTATTCCTTAATACCATTCGTGGGGTGGCGTACGTACTTCCCCAACTCTACAAGCTCCTACTTCACTCCTATGTCGAGCCGGCTAGGAAGCTCCTAACATGGGATCACTAGAATTCGCTTGTGCATTAAATACAACCATAAAAACCTTTAGTACGCATTTGGTTCATGTTTCTTAAGACGTTCAAGCAAGTTACCGAATAGGAAGTTAGCCAGTTTTCTTAAGCCTAACATAGATAAACAATCATCCAATACAACTAATAACACACTAATAACCAATAATCAATAGCTAGGTTTCATTAGATCTAAGCAAACACAAGATAAATCTAGCCTAACATGTTAAACAAAAGACAAGAATAAGATAGAATCAAACAACACATAGACATATTGAATGATTAATTGATAACTTATCTTCAATGTAACATGGAAGATCTCAAGGCAAAAAGCCTTGAAAAAGAAGCTAAATTCGTCTTAGGGTTTTCTCCCAAAATTCCACACACTAAGCTCTCTCCTAATGACAAAAAATTAGAAAACTATATATAGATTTTTGGATCTGACGGCGTCACGTTATGGAGTGTGACGCCGTCACCTCGCCGCTTCTAGGGTTCCCGGATGACCTTCTTGACGTCGTCCCTCTTTAGCTCTTCAAAAATCCATTCTGGCTTATCAAGGCTTGACGCCGTCGAACCTTGAACGTGACGCCGTCCCTCTTTGATTTAAGCCGTGACGCCCTTGATCAAGTTAAAGCGTGACGCCGTCAGAATTCACATGCTATTTTCACTGGCTTATCATGAGTAAATTTCACGTCCACCTTTTCTTGCCAAGGCATGACGCCGTCTGGGGTTAATTGTGACGCCGTCATAGGTAACTTTTAGCCGATTTTTGAGACTTTGTCGTTTTCTTCACTTTTATGCTCCAAAAACGTCCAAAATGCCTCCTTTTCCAGATTTCTCCTCAAAAGTACCTAAAATGACAAAAGGAACGATTTAGGGCGATATTTGATCAAATAAATACGATTTAGGGCTTAAATGACCCCTTAAAAGCGGTACACTTTTCGCTTCATCAGTGAGTGACTAACAAAGTTTTCCAAATATCTTTTTTCGTATTACACATGAAAATTCTTTCAAATTCCTTTTTAGGCAAAGCATTATAAATCATCATTTTAGCCTCATTATTTTTGGCTAATTTTCTTTTAAGTTCATCACTTTGTTTATCATAAGAAACTATTTCATCCTTTTTAGTTTCCGGATTCATTTGAATAGGTTGAAAGTCACCCTCGGTAATAACATGCCAAAGATCAATGTCTTTTGATTTTACATATGTTTCGAATCTTGTTTTCCAATATATAAAACAATCGGTTTCGAAAAGTGGTGGTCTTTGCATAGATTGCCCTTCTAGATATTTGTCGGAATCCATTGATCGATTCAAGTTTTAAAATACAATATACTTTAAAATCTTGACTGACGTGGCTTCTGATACCAATTGTGGGAAACTAGAAGGGGGGTTGAATAGTTTACCGGTTTTAATTTCTTTTAAAAAATCTTGTTTTAAAAGTTTGCTATTGGAAGCTTTGATTCGAAATCTATGTGTAATCAATCGACACCAATATGAACTACACACTAAACTAACAATTGGTAAATAATGAAAGTAAAGAGTAGAGTTGGAAAGATCAAACCGAGACAAAGGATTTATAGTGGTTCGGCTACGAAGCTCTTCTTCGCCCTACTCCACTCCCCGAGTACCACACTCGAGAGTTTCAAACACTATATCAACAACCTCCCTTCAGGCGAAGAAAACCGTACACGTCGCTTATCCTATTACCGACACTAAGCTAGATGTCGAGTGCTAATCTTAGCTAGCACCAATCTACCAAGGTCCACGTGACCAATCAATCAAGCCCAATGGCTACATGAGATCACCAAGATCTCAACACGATCACAATGATCAACACTCTCTCAACTAACACTAATCTATCGACCCTTGATCTTCTTGATCAATCACACAAGCCCAATGGCTTTAAGAGATATCCACTATCTCTATAAGATCACACTTGATCTTCACTCTCACTCACAAAAGATAAATAAACTTGATGTATGCTATGATACAACAAGGTTGTAACAAGTGTTACAAAAACCTAACAACTATAACTCTTGTATCTTCTTGAATACTTTGAGTTCTTCTCTTGCTAATGAAGAGGAATGATAACACCTTGTATCAACTTGGATACTTGTGTTCTTCTCTTGCTAATGAAGAGGAATGAAGAGGATCTCTTGGTGGATGATTGGATCACTCTTAAAACAAAAGAAAACTAATCTAAATGATCTAAAGAAGAGAAAGGTGTGAGAGGTTTAAACTCTGAAGTTTTTCTGTGTGAAAGGGTGCCTAAAAACTGTGAATGGGGTTGGTTTTTATAGGCAAGAAAAATCTGAACGTTACAGAAAATTTTGTACGGACGGCTCCACTAAATTTAGTGGAACCGTGGAGCCGTCCTAGACTAGGACGCTCCAAATTTTGTCTTTTCTGGTGAAAACTTATTTGGGGAAGGTTGGAGCTGATTTTGGGGGAGAAAATAGCTGTTGTGATTTTCAAACTTATTTTTCCATTAAAACATTTCTTAATAATTCAAAAATAATTTGTCATGTGTATTTTTGAAAAAATGTTTTGTCCCATTAAAATGTGAAGTCTCAAAACACAAATTCACTTCTTTGATCATTTGTCAAGTTGTAAATTTGTTCTAGAGTGATTTGCGTAGAAACGGGATCTTCCGATTAAAAACTTGTTTACGTTAATTTTAACGTAACGTGATTTCACATTTTGTCATCCTCAAAACGTGAAGTAATCGAAAGATATAAATAACGTTTTTAGAATATTATTTGCATCAACAATCTCCCCCTTTTTGATGATGACAAAATATAAACTCATTTTAAGTTAAAATTAGTTTTAACAAGTTTTTAGTGTGTTTACTCCCATTTCTCCCCCTTTTTGTCTAATCAAAAAGGTGACAAGGACTCCCCTTTGATTTATACTCCCCCTCATTTGGAGAATATCAAGGAATCGAGCAATGGTGTATGCTACAAAACAAGGTTAGATAACACATATACAATATCTAACAAGTAGCACATTTGACAAATATCCAACCACACAAGAAGAAAATTAGCCAAGTAGCTAAAAATAAAACAACCACATGAATGCCCATTAAAAGTAAAATAAATGTCATACATGAGTATGACTACAATGAGAAAGAAAATTAAAATAACAAGAAGACACATAAACATCAATAGTAATATGAGGCTTCAAGATTTGCTTCCAACTTCAAAAGGGTTCCTAAGCATTTATTGGAGGGACTAAACATAACCATGTTTAGTTTGGGCTATTGTGTGGTGGAGGAGGTGGAAGGATGATGGGTCCTATGGGTGGTGTGAGGAGGTGTTCTAGGTATGAGAACCTAAAGCTAAGCTCATCTCTAAGGTTCATGATGAGTTCTAGGTTGTGATGGCAACAAGCACAACTCAAGGTGTGTGGTTGTAGGGGATAAAGGATGGGATGACCCATTAAAGGTTGAGGTGATGGTGATAGGGAAGATGATGATGTGTTGCTCCCAAACTCAAAAGGAGTGATTGGTGATAAGGTTAGGGTGAGAGCTAGAGGTTGTGGTGATGGTGAAAGTGATGAGGATGAGGTGAATGTGTGTTGGTTCCAATGGTGGTGGAGGATGAGGATGTTGGTTTGATTGAGGTTGCCTTGGATGGAGCTTGGGGTGTAGTGAAGGAAGATGATGATTTGGTAGAGGTTATGGGTGTGTGTATATCATCTTCATCATCCAAGGTGAGATCAATGAGAATCATCTCATTGGAAGGTTTGGTTGAGGTTTGTGGTGTGTGAACACTTTTGATCCATTGATCAACAAGAGTGGTTTGATTGGTTGGTTTGATGTTGAATCTTGGTTTCTTGTTTTTGTGTGAGGTTGAAGCAATGGTGGAAGACATGGTGGTTGTATGGTGAGTGTGAAGGTGTAAGGATGGCAATGCATGATGTTAGCTTAAATAGCCAAATCAAAGACATGCAAGGTTGAAAAGGATGTTGGATTTGGGGATTTGGGTGCATGGGAATCAGGTTGTGTTTGCAGATTTTCAGGGAAAGAGAGTTAAAAAGTGGAAGAGAATTGTATTTTTCGTCTTCCAGAGGCACGGTACCACTAAAGGTACCACGGCACCACAAAATTTAGTGGAGCCGTCGCCTATTTAGTGGAGCTGTGGCCTCCATTTGACCTTCTTTCCAGGTCTGCTGGTTTTAGGCAGCCTAAATGGGGAAATTTCTAGGGAATCCATTGGCTGCAAATCTCAAAGCCTCAAACCACTAAACACATAGAATTCCTAAAGCTAGTTTCAACTAGCAACTAACATGATCATGTGATCATCTATGTATTTAGGCAACTATTAAGCATGCATGAGTTCAAGCAAATTTAACATCTAGTGCATGTAATAAAATAAGATAACATGCATGAACTAGGCAAGATTGATTAACATAGAGGTTAATTAACTAAGCAAATTAACCATGTTTAAGTGTGAAATGTTAAAAGAGAACACTTCAAGCTAGTTAATGTATGATGGACATTGCCATGACTTTATCTATAATAGCTTAATAATACTTAAGTTAATAATACTACTTAAGCTAATCTTAATTAGTCTCTTTTCTTCCCCAACTTTTTAATCTTGTTCCCGAGCCCTTTGATCGCCTTGCCGATGGACTTGAATCCCCCGATAGTTTGCTCATGCATCAAGACTTGTCGATTGTACATGGTTGTTTGCCTTCTCATCATCGTGGATAAGTTGGTTTGTCCGAATTCAACATCGGAGGTTTGTGTGAATGATGAGGTGTCAAGGTTACGAAAGAAGGTGTCGGGAGAGGGAGTATTAGGATGAGATGTTCCTTCTTCGTTCACCTCATCATCATCCTCATCCATAGGTTGAGAAGACAAACTGTGACCGAAGGAGGAGGAAGAGTGGGGAATATCAGAAGTGGATTTACGACCACGTTTGGACCCTTTGTCCTTACGTTGCTTTGTGCGACGTTGTGGTCCACCAAGTGGTTTCATAACCGGATTGACTAGGACATAGTCGACATCATTAAGAGATGGGTAGGTTTGCATAACCCACTTGAATAAACGAGTAAGCAACATGCCATATGGCATGAGCTCATCGGAGCGACGATGAATATTGGCCATCCGTTTGACCATGTAGTATGCGAGGTTGTATGGTTCCTCGATACTAAGACAGTAGAGCATATGGGCAAGACTTGCCGAAACGTGATCACGGTTGCCTGCAAGGCTTAACACGTTTTCACGTAGAAGAAGTTCCCAATTTCTAATATCGGGACGAAGTTCTTTGAGGTAGATTTTGTTTGGGTCGAGGTAGACAATAGAACCATCACGTTTTTGATACGTGTTGGTGACTCGAGGAATTTTGAATTACTTGTTTAATTACTTCAATGTCGGGAATTTCGGTACGATAAGCACCTTCGTTCTCAAGATTGTAGTAAAGAGACTCTAGAGAATGGTCTTTAGTGAATGCAAACTGACCATATGAGGGAACACCGAGAATCTGACCAATCTCGGTGACAGACAAGATGATATTTTGGTGTCGAATCCAAAAATCAAGAAAGACGTTTCCGTCAAGATCAGTGTAGGTACGGACACGACTATAAAACTCGAGAATAAAACGAGGATAGACTTGATCATTTATTTTGTATAAACAATCGAACTTGATAGAAGGGAAGCAGACATGGATTTTTTCTGTCGTGACATAGAGTGCATCGACTACACGCCCTTCGTGTATGTATCGATCTTGAACTTTGGCTAGATAAGCCTTTTGTTCAATGGGAATATTTGGGTCGTCAACAAGACGAGGGATGTAGTGATGGGTTTCTTGGTAATCATTACGAGGCATTGTTACCTACAAAAAAATTATTTTTGTATATGTTAATTCGTTGCATTTTAATGATCATATTTCTAGGGTGTGTGTGTGCCTAAGTCCAAACAATGTGGAGGTGCGGTAATCTCGACTCTAAAATAAAACCTATGAGATTACCCAAACGCTCCTAACTTCACTTTTGCTCAATCAAATATGTCGAACAATACATATCAATTATGTACTTCGACCCATATTTGAGAGTTCGCGTATACATGCAAAAATGTTTTTAATTTGCATCAACAATGCATGAAAAAGGTTTCATGATCCTAGACTTGTGAAGTTTTTCGAAAAATGATCGAATTGGGGTGTTTGGCAAACGCCTCAACTTGGCACCAACAAGCTTTAAGTTTGAAAAGCTTTAATGCAAATCGTTCCTAATCCTATTTTAATTATCCTAAACATGATTCCATTACAAACAATTAATCATAATCCGATTTTAGTTATTAAATTTGGACTAGGTTTTGCAACATAAGTGGGTTTATGAAAATCCTAGGTTTAGGGAATCATGTGAATGCTACATTGTCTAATCCTAGTCTTAATTT
Organism: Artemisia tridentata subsp. tridentata; assembly: GCA_021014915.2. NCBI lineage: Eukaryota > Viridiplantae > Streptophyta > Magnoliopsida > Asterales > Asteraceae > Artemisia > Artemisia tridentata. Next base: position 78,820,322 of record CP139505.1, read on the forward strand.
CACAAAGGTTTAACAAAATTCGAAAATCCCCAATTCGATTTTGAACTCAAGAACAAACCCTAGACTCAAATTGAAAGAAATTAAGAATGAATTACTTACAATTAGTATTGTTGTGATTAGGATTTGTTGATTCCAATGCCTCAATCTTGATTTGCAAGAGCTTAATTGAATTATAGTGTTTGGGTTCGGTTTTGACAGCAAGTGGAAGTGGTTTTGGGTTAGTTTGAAAGGCTGTGCAGAAGAAGAAAGGAAATGGGCGTGTTTTTCAGATGCACGGCACCACGGTTCTGGTATGTGCTTATTCACATACCTTTTATTTGCCAAATTAAGACCAAAACGACCAAAAACTAACCATAAATGCCAAAGATATTGTGTTTTATGTTTGTTTATATGCAGGTACGGATATCATGAAATATGGACAAAATCAAGAAAAACCGGGGAAACGAGCACGAGATTTGGAAAAAGTCAAAAGCCGAAGCCGTGAAATCAAATTGTCAAAGCCTATGCTCAAAAGTCAACAATCAGTCCTCAAAATTTCATCAAATGACAAAACAAGCCCTTGGATTTATTTTGGAGAAGTGGCAAAACTAGTCCCTTGAGTTTCAAAAAATACACAATTGGTCCTTGTATTTTTTTTAAAACCAAAAACTTCCAAAAATCCTATAACCAAAACCAAAGCCAGATTTAATATTAAATCCAAAATCCAAAACACAAATCCTCTACCCCAGCCCACCTTAAAAGCCCACAGCCATTTCCATTTAACCCAAGCCCAACCTTTTATTATATAAACCCAAGATCCGAATCCATAAACCACACCCACAACCCGGTCAATTGATATTAATGCCTAGTCAAACAACTATAAAAAATAATTACCCGCGTCTGTTCTTCCCCAAATTACCCAGGAAGAACCCTAGTTTACCCGTACGAAAAATTACAGCAATTAAGGGTATTATAGTACTTGCACGCATTTCTAGGAAGTTCCTGACACGTCAGGAATGACATGTCAGCGAAATAGAGCCCTCTGCTTGGTTGATGGGACGTGTACATTTTGATCGAAGGGCTGATGTTGATTGATTGACGTCCAAGAGATGATCAAAGGCTGAAAATAACTCAAAGAAGCACAAGGAGTGGCAAGGATCAGTGACATGGCATGCTAGAACCTTCACCCTTCGGCTATAAATAGGGGTTCATACGCTCCTCAATCGATATGTAATATAGTTAGTAGTAGTTTTTTAGATTAGTGTTATGCTGCTTAAATGATTTCTGAGTTGTAGTTTCATGTTTACTTTTGTAACTTTTAAAAGTTTGATTAATGAAAGTTTAGTCTTAATCTCCTTTGATTTTATTGTCTTTAAGTTTTTCTCATATTAGCTTATTCATTGTTCCAGTAGCTTATTATAAACAAATTTAGCTTATCTAAACTTTCTCTTCTCATCTTTGTTCATCTTATTTCAAAATTCCAAAAATATTGAAAAATATTCAAAAAAACCAAAAATATGTTTTCAATTCTAAAACCTAGCTTCAATAAGCTAGTTTTCTATTAGTTTAAGCTCATCTTAGCTATATATAGCTTCTGTGAGTTGTGTAGTAGCTTATTTAAATCTATATCTCTCATATTCTCAAAAGTTCCAAAAGTCAACAAAAAGTCAAATAAGCACTTGAGCTTATTCTGATGAAAATGAAGACCCCTAGGACTTATAGGCTTCCTTTCTGAGTTTCTCATTGAGTAATATCAAGCACTTGTTGTGCTTAAGCACTTGTAAGTTTTATTTCATTTCTAGTCCTTATAAGCTTGTAACTGCTTATTTGCTTATTCTGTTAACATAATGCTTATTCTGAGTAGTGGTAGTTCATAGTTCTTATTTGTGCTTACAATTCAGTAGTAATTAGATTTAAACTCAGTTTGGTTTAAAAAAGTCAAAAATAGCTTAAAAACAGTCTTAATAGGAGTAGCTTAATTATAGCTTATTGAGATATTGAAGATTGCTTATTTAGGTAGCTTATAAGTTAGATAATCAGATTTAATAGATTCATGGCTTTAGTTGTTGCTTTCTAGGGTAAAATTGCAAAATCAGTTACTATATAGGGTGTTTGGCATTAGAGTTGTTTGAGTTCAAAAGCTAGTGGTACTGTTCATGTGCCATTCTCTGAGTTTTAATTTAGCTTAAATAAGGTTGAATAAGCAGATTTTATTGTGATTTAATAGATTTTGATGTAATTTGAGGATTTTGAATGATAGGTGCAATTTTAGAGTAAAACACTGCCCTTAAAGCTCTTCATAAGCTCAGCTTGATTTAGTGGCAACTTTTGGCATTTTTAAGTGTATTTCAGTGTTTAAAGTAAGGATATAAAAGTTGGAACTATTTCATTGAGGATTGGATGAGTTAAGTGCAATTTTTCTCAACTGCTGCAACAGAGACCAATTGTGCAGACCTGCACAATTTTGGCTTATCTCAGCTTCTTTTGTTCTATGTATCTGCTTATCCTCTTGACTTTAGTGCATGTTAATTGGTTTCTGAATAGTTAGTAGTATCAGCTTTTAGGTTTTTAGCTTAGATTCCAATTAGTAGCTTATTCAACAGCTTAATTTGAGTCTGCAAGTACCCCATTTAGACTGTGCTCAGGCCTGCAACTATTTTGTTTCCCATGTTCATCTGTTTTTGAGCTTAATTGAATGAGCAATTTAACTTCAAAATTTGGGCATTTTGAGTTTGGAAGTAGTCTTTAGTATAAGCTTTCATATCAGCTTTTGGTTTCCCCTGACTAGTTTTTTCCCAGTTTCTAGAGTAGCTTAAAAGTGGGGTGTTAGTCATTGCTTCTGTCCAAATTTTGTCAATTGAGCAAACTGCTTATTGGCTTATTCTGAGTTCTTATTTGGACTTTTTAAGTGGATTTAAGCTTAAAGGAGTATTTTAATCTGATTTTAATCCTTTGGTAATTTTTGGTGCTTTCTAGCTTATTTTAGAGCTTATTAGAAACTGCTTATTTGCACAAACAACTTATTAGGGTTTAGAAAAGCTCTATTTTCATTTTTCCTAGCTTCTTAGTATAATTTTAGATTTACCTGCAAATTTTCATATTTTTCCAAAACAATTTGCTATTTTTAAATCATTTAATTCCTTTCTTTTAGTTTTAAATTCATAAAAAATAAAATAAAACTCAAAAAAATATATTTCTTTTTTTTTAAATTTTCTTTTAATATTTAGAATTTAAGAGAAATAATCTTACATTTTTAGGACTTAGAATTTAGAAATTCACTTTTTTAAATACGTTTTTAAAATTCGTAGCGTACGTTTTAAAAGTTCAAATTTTCGTTTTTAGAATCATATGCTTAGTTTACTTGTACCCTTGGCTTAAGTAGTTGTTTCCATTTATTATTTCATTATTCGTAGTATAAAATCCCAAAATATCACTCTTATTCACCATTCACTTCACAATTCGAGTCCGTTACGACAACTCGACTTCAACCTTCGTTGGGACTACGACCCGGGGAAATACATCCATTTTATTTTCTTTGGAAAATAAATATACTTAAAACGACGAATCAGGTTCCACTAAACATTAGTGGAGCCGTGTCTATTTAATGGAGCCGTGTGTCTGATTGAGCCATTTTTCTTCTGTTTTGACTATTGGCTGATTAATCTTACTTATTTAGCAAGACTTTTTGACACGAGGAAAAAGTTTATACCTAATAAACTCTTTGACGAAAATGATTAGGCGGGATGACAAGGAATGACCTTAGTGTTTGACTAAGTTTTCATTGGATGAGGATTGACTTCTAATATTTCCCGTGAAATAATTAAAAGTCATGAGTCGTGTTTTGGTGGATGACTATAATATTTCCCATGAAATATTTAATTAGTCGTAATACGAGACGCAAGGAATGACTTAATATTTCCCGTGAAATATTCAAGAAGTCATGTGACGAGTAGAAAGGGAATGACTTAGAATTTCTTAGAGAAATTTCTAAAAGTCATGAGACGAGTGAGAAAGATGACTTAAAGAGTCATGGGTCATTTGTAGAGAATGACTTCAATGTTTCCTGTGAAACTTTTGAGAGGTCATAGAGGGGATGAAAGGTTATAAGGTATGACGCGAAGGATGACTTTAATATTTCCATAGAAATATTGAAATAGTCATGAGCGGGATGAGAGGAATGACTTGAGAAGTCATATGATGAGACGTGAAAGATGACGTTAATGTTTCCAGTGAAATATTCAAATAGTCATAAGAGGGGATGAAAAGTTATAAGGTGTGGGAAACTAGAAGGGGGGTTGAATAGTTTACCGGTTTAAAAACTTCTTTTAAAATCTTGTTTTAAAAGTTGGTTATTGGAAACTTTGATTCGAACTCTATATGAAATCAACACCAATATGAACTACACACTAAACTAACAAATATAAAATAATGAAAGTAAAGAGTAGAGTTGGAAAGATCAAACCGAGACAAAGGATTTATAGTGGTTCGGCTACGAAGCTCTTCTTCGCCCTACTCCACTCCCCGAGTACCACACTCGAGAGTTTCAAGCACTATGTCAACAACCTCCCTTCAGGCGGAGAAAACCGTACACGTCACTTATCCTATTACCGACACTAAGCTAGATATCGAGTGCTAATCTTAGCTAGCACCAATCTACCAAGGTCCACGTGACCAAACACACAAGCCCTAATGGCTACAAGAGATCACCACGATCACAACACGATCACTAAGATCAACTCTCACTTCACTCTACTCAATCTAACTACTCTAGATCCTTTGACTACTCACACACAAGCCCAATGGCTTCAAGAGATCTTCACTATCTCTTAAGATCACAATGATCTTCACTCACACTCTCACAAAAGAAAGATAATCTTGATGTATGCTAAGATACAACAAGGATGTAACAAGTGTTACAAAACCTAACCACTACAACTCTTGTCTTCTTGAAGATCTTGAGTTCTTCTCTTGCTAATGAAGAGGGATGACAACACCTTGTATCTACTTGGATACTTGTGTTCTTCTCTTGCTAATGAAGAGGGATGACAACACCTTGTATCTACTTGGATACTTGTGTTCTTCTCTTGCTAATGAAGAGGAATGACGAGGATCACTTGAAGGATGATTGGATCACTCTTGAACAAAAGAAAAACTAACCTAAATGATCTAAGAAAGAAAGTGTGAAGAGAGTATTCAACTCAGAAAGTTTTGTGTGTGAAAGGATGCCTAAAATCTGTGAAAGGGGTTGGTATTTATAGGCAAAGAAAATCTGAACGTTACATAAAAATTAGTACGGACGGCTCCTTTAAATAACCCATGGCTCCGTTAAATTTAACAGTACCGTGGAGCCGTGGTAGACTAGGACGCTCCAAATTTTGTCTTATCTGGTGAAAACTTATTTGGGGAAGGTTGGAGCTGATTTTGGGGGGGAAAATAGCTGTTGTGATTTTCAAACTTGTTTTTCCATTAAAACATTTCTTAATATTTCAAAAATAATTTGTCATGTGTATTTTTGAAAAAATGTTTTGTCCCATTTAAAATGTGAATTTTCAAAACATAAATTCACTTCTTTAATCACTAGTTCAAGTTGTAACTTTGTTCAAGAGTGATTTGCGTAGAAACGGGATCTTCCGATTAAAAACTTGTTAACGTTAATTTTAACGTAACGTGAGTTCACATTTTGTCATCCTCAAAACGTGAAGTAATCGAAAGATATAAATAACGTTTTTAGAACATTATTTGCATCAACAATCTCCCCCTTTTTTATGATGACAAAATATAAACTCATTTTGGGTTAAAATTAGTTTTAACAAGTTTTTAATGAGTTTACTCCCATTTCTCCCCCTTTTTGTCAAATCAAAAAGGTGGTTAAGGCTCCCCCTTGATGTATACTCCCCCTCATTTGGAGAATACCAAGGAATCGAGCAATGGATCGTGCTACAAAACAAAGTTAGACGACAAATATACAATATCTAACAAGTAGCACATTTTGACGAATAACCAATCCCTTAAAAGGAAAACCTCCACATAAAAACATTCATTCATAAAACAAACAAGTGTCATAGTAATGTATGACTACATAGAAAGCACAAAGGAAGATAACAAGAAGCCTAAATTCCTAATGACTAGAGGCAAGCTTCATTTCCAAGAGGGGTCCTAAGAGTTTATTGTGGAGGACTAAACAAGCAAGTGTTTAGTTGTTTTGGTTAGGAGGTGGTGGATATTGGGGCCCCATTTTAGGTGGTGGAGGTGTCAAGAGATGTTCTATAAAGTAGAACATGAAATGAATCTTGTCTCTTAAGAAGTAGATGAGATTACGGTTATGGAGACAACATAGACAATTAGCACTATGTAACTCAAAGGGATGTGGTTGGTTGGGTTGTGCCATGATAGGAGATGGTGATTGTGGTAGGTTTGTTGGAGGTGAAATTGGCATGGCATTATCCAATGGGGTGAAGGGGGATGGTGTGTACTCCATTGATGATGTAGTGTAATAGGATGATGAAGATGTTGTGTAGGTAGATGATGTTTTAGATGGTGCATAAGGTGGTGATGGTGAGTATGGAGTGGCTTGGGAAGGTGGTGTCATAGCTTCATCATCTCTTGTGAGATCCACAAAGAGTGGTTTTAAGGGTGGTTTTACGGTTATCCTAGGTTTCTTGGAGATTTGAGAGGTTGAACCATGTGTGGAGGACATGGTGTTTGTGTGATGGGAGGTTGAAGGTGAAGTGCAAGATAAGCTTGCAAGGGTGAGGCCTTAAATAGGCAAGTTGGGTGAAATTTGAATTAAAGTTGATCCTATGATGTAGGAGGGGAATCCTAGGGTGTGTGTGAGGGTGCAAGGTTTGCAGGTTTGAGGTTAGGATGATAGGGAAGTAGGAGCAATAGGAAAAATCCGTTATACAGGGTCACGGTTCCGTTAAATACCCCACAGTACCGTTAAATTTAACGGTGCCGTCCCTATTTAGTGGTGCCGTGACACTGTTGGCACGAAAATTTCTTTGCAGGCTAGTTTTGGGTAGCTAGGGGGATATTTTCTAGGGGAACTAATTCCTGGAAATGAGAGTGCCTCAACTCACTAGGTACTTATTTTCCTAATATATCTAAACAATGCTATATCTAGCACATAATGATGATCATGCAATATACTTAAAGAATCATAAGCATGCAAGCATAAAGAACAAGATAAGATATCATCCAAATATCAAATAGAACATTTATGTAAGCATGCACGATAATTTGAGCATTAATTCCTAATATTATCTATTAGTAATAAACCCTAGTGAGAGACATAAATCTCTTCCTAACTACTTATGACTTGAGCATCCCCCCTTCTTGTCACACTCTCGTCTTGAGCATTTGTCTCATTCTCATGATTAGGATCATCAAAGGGTGCATAGTAGGTGGTGAATTCGGAAATGAGGATGGTTGAGACATATGACTCGGTTATGGGTTTCATGACTGGTGTGAAGAGGGAGTATTGAGGACCATGAAGGTAAGGGTGAAAGGTCATGAAGTGGTGATAGAGACGGGTTAGGAACATCCCATAAGGTATCAATTTATTCTTGTTACCCTTGAGATGAACAATTCGCTTAGCGAAGAAGTAAGCGAGATTGTATGGTTGTTGGGTTAAGAGACAGTAAATCATATGAGCACAACACGCCGGGAGTTGCTCACGATTTCCTGTGAGACTTAGAACATTTTCTCGCAGGATGACTGCCCAAGAAAGTAGTTCATGACGAACCTCTTCCAAACGAATTTTCGTTGGATTAGGGTAAGAGGGGTACTTAAAAGTACGAATGAGTTTGGTTAGTTCGGTTGGAGAGGGTATGTACGAACAGTACGGACTATTCTCCTCACGATAGTGAAAGAGAGACTCAAGACACCAATCCTCAGTATAGGCACATTGCCCATGATTGGGTATTCTAAGGATTTGAGCAAATTGCTCAAGAGTTAGAACGTATTTGAAGTTTTTGACCCAAAACCAAAGTGACAAGGATTGATCCTCGTTACGTACGAGTTCAACTTGTCGGAAGAACTCCAACACAAAGCGAGGACAAATGTACTCGTTAATGTGGAGTAGACAATCGAATCCTATAGCTCTAAAGGAAGTGTTGATGTCCCGGTGGTACACTAGGGACGGATCAACGACACGGCCTTCATGAAACCGACGGGTTTCAAGATTGACATAGGCACGAATGTGGTTACCGGGTGTAGTGGGTTCATGTGAGATTTCGGGTGTATAGGTATCGGTTAGGAGATGATCAAAATCATATTCATGAGACATTTTTGTGTCCTATAAGAAAATTTTAAGAAAAATTTAGAACAAAAACCAGTTGCATACAACACGTTCCTAGTGTGTGCCTATATGCAGACTATGTGGAGGTGCGGTAATCTCGACTCAAAAGAAAAATAATGTGATTACCCAAACACTCCTGATTTCACTTTTGCTCAAACAAATATGTCGAAAAGTACATATTGATTATGTAATTCGAATAATATTTGTGAGATCATGAATGCATGAGAAAGTGTTTTTAGTTTGCATCAACAATGTATGAAAAAGAACAATTTTCATGATCCTAATTTTGTGAGATTTTAAAAATGATGGAATTGGGGTGTTTTAGTGTTGATGACTTCTAATTTTAAAGCATTCTTAGAAAAAGGTGAAAATTCCCAATTCAATTTTCATCAATGAACAAACCCTAGACTCAAAATTAGAAATAAATTAGAGTGAGAAAACTTACAACTTATGTTGAAAAGGGTAAAATGATTGAGGATCTTGAAATCAATGTCTTGAATATGATCTTGAAGAGGTGTAATTGAGTTTTGGGTTGTGAGGTTAGGTTATGACAACAATTGCTGAGGTTGTGAGGGTTTGAAATGAGTAATGTGGGAAAAGAGGATTGAAATACGAAATGTTCCAGATGCACGGTTCCACGGCTCCGTTAATTTTAATGGTTCCGTGCCACATTTAGTGGAGCCGTGATCTGCTGGGACTGTTTTCTGTCCCATTTTGATTTTGACGAATAAATCTCGCTGTTTTTGTGAGATCTTATGACACGAGGAAAGAATTTGTACCTAACAAATTCTTATGACTAGGGGTTCCTAAACTTGACTAGACGAGACACACGGGATGACTTCAAGAGTCATGAGATTTATGGAATATGTTCCATCATTCCTAGACCTAGACGGAGGTAGTTAAAGGATTCTCGTTTGAGAGGTTTGGTTAGTATGTCAGCGATGTTGTCCTGAGAAGGAACTTTCTCAATGGAAATGTTTCCTTTCTGAACATTATCGCGAAGGAAGTGGTGGCGAATTTCAATGTGTTTAGTACGGGAGTGTTGGACAGGGTTTTTGCTCAAGTCAATAGCACCTTTATTGCTCAAGTCATAGTGCTTGCTGACATGCCTTTCCGGCGCTTACGTACTCGGCTTCGGTAGTGGAGATGGCAAGAGCCGTTTGTTTCTTGGAGAACCAAGAAGTTAGACAACAACCCATGAAGGTACAAACGCCACTCGTGCTTTTTCGATCCACGTAATCTCCCGCATGATCAGAGTCGGCATAGACAACAGTTTCTATACCGGTCCCCTTGGGATAAAATAATCCCAAGTGTATAGTGCCTTTAATGTATCGGAAGATACGCTTAACCGCTTCAAGGTGAGAGGTTTTGGGATCCTCTTGGAAGCGAGCACAAAGGCAGACACTAAACATGATGTCGGGCCTACTTGCCGTGAGGTATAGTAAACTACCTATCATACCTCTATACTTAGTGTTATCCACGGACTCACCTTCTTCATCTTTCATGAGTTTTATTTCCGTGGACATGGGAGTTTTCATGGGCTTAGACTCTTCTAAACTAAACTTCTTAAGCATTTCCTTACTATACTTAGATTGATTAAAGAAGATACCATCTTCCATTTGCTTAATTTGTAGACCAAGGTAGAAATTTAATTCGCCCATCATGCTCATCTCAAACTCGTCATGCATAATTTTAGAAAAATCATTGCACAGTTCTGGACAAGTTGAGCCAAATATAATGTCATCAGCATATATTGAACAATGATGAGATGTGAATCTCGTTTCTTTGTGAAAAGTATGTTATCTACCACTCCCATGGTATATTCATGTTCAATCAAGAATGCTTTCAGTCTATCATACCAAGCTTTGGGAGCTTGCTTAAGACTATAGAGTGCTTTCTTGAGTTTATAAACATGATTCGGATATTCGAAATCAACGAATCCCGGAGGTTGAGCAACATATACCTCCTCGTTGATATAACCATTAAGGAATGCACTTTTCACGTCCATTTGGTACAATTTAAAATCTAAGGCACACGCATAGGCAAGGAGTATTCTAATAGATTCTAATCTAGCTACGGGTGCATAGGTTTCATCATAATCTATTCCTTCTTGTTGGTTATAGCCTTGTGCTACCAACCTTGCCTTATTCCTAGTCACGACGCCATTTTCATCGAGTTTATTCCTAAACACCCACTTAGTTCCTATGATGGTTTGATTCCTAGGAGGAGGTACCAACTCCCAAACTTGGTTGGCGATGAATTGATTAAGTTCTTCTTGCATGGCAAGTGTCCAACTTTCATCCTTAATCGCTTCGCCAACATTCTTAGGTTCTACAGTAGATATAAAACAAAAGAAATTACTTTTGTTTTGAGCTTGTGACCTAAGGGTTCTTTGGTTTAGGTTTCCTATGACATTTTCAATATGATGGTTCTTGGATTCCTTAACATTGACAATTTTGTCAACTTCAACTATTTCATCCTCAATGTCATCATCTAAGGTTTTCTTTCCATTAAACTTAATGGCTTGTTCCTCATCTAAGTCATCATCCACCAAGGGTGATGTCTTAGTTGGTGGAGGGCTTTCATCGAATGTCACGTTGAGTGACTCTTCGACTTTCATTGTTTCCTTATTTAGGACAATGTAAGCTTTACTATTTTGGGAGTATCCTAGGAAGACACCTTCGTAAGACTTTGGGTCAAACTTGGTGAGGTAATCTTTAGTGTTTAGTATGAAGCACTTGCTTCCAAACACTCTAAAGTAATCAAGAGTAGGTTTTCTACCTTTCATGATTTCATATGGGGTTTTTCCTAAGATAGGCCTAATTAAAATCCTATTAAGTATGTAAGTTGAGGTGTCCACCGCATTACACCAAAACTTTTGCGGAGTTGATTGTTCATTCAACATCGTTCTACTCATTTCTTGTAGAGTACGATTTTTCCGCTCTACTACCCCATTTGATTGTGGAGTGCGTGGAGCTGAGAAATTGTGAGTAATACCATTAGCATCACAATATACTCCAAATTGCACTTCATTATCAAATTCCCGACCATGATCCATCCTAATTGAAACTATTGTACATCCTAGTTGATTTTGGACTTTCTTACTAAAAACCTCGAATTCCTCAAAGGCTTGAGTCTTATTCTTAAGAAATCTAGTCCAAGTGTACCTAGAGTAGTCATCAACTATTACTAAGGTGTAGTAGTTTCCTCCGTAGCTACGTACGGCGGATGGACCGAATAAGTCCATATGAAGGAGTTCTAGGCATCTAGAGGTCGAGACTATATTCTTAGCTTTGTGACTAGAATGAGCTTGTTTTCCAACTTTACAAGCGTCACAAAAGTGTTGATCAAACTTAATCTTAGGTAGATCTCTAACTAGTTCCTTAGACGCCAATGATTGTATCAAGCGCATATTGGCATGACCTAATCTCCTATGCCATAGAGTGGAGTTATCATCTATGGTTGCTAAGCATATCCTATCCTGAGGCTTATTTCCTATTTTCATAACAAATAAGCCATTTCTCCTAACTCCTTTGCCTATGGTTTTACCATCCTTAATGATCTCACTACCCTCTTCAGAGAATATAACTCTACACTTATTATCTACCATTTGACTAATGCTAAGCAAATTAAATCCTAAGTTATCTACATGTTCAACATTTCTAATAGTGAGGGAGTTTTGAGTGATCGTACCTTTGCCAATAATGTTGCCCTTAAGTTTGCTACCAAAAGTGACATTACCTCCGTTGTATGCCTTATATGATGAGAATAGACTTCGGTTGCCCGTCATGTGGTTAGTGCATCCACTATCCTTGACCCATTCGTCAGGCTCCAAGTCGATTCCCAAGCATATCTCATTTGAAGCATGAGCCATTAGACATGTTTCGTCCTTGGGCTTCTTTTCTTCATCATCACCGCTATCACTCCAGGCGCCTCCTATGAGAGCTCGTTGGTTGTTGACTTTCGGTGGCTTGGGACACTCTCCTATGAGATGATTAGGATCTCCGCATCTAAAGCATTTCCTATCACTTGTCCCTTTCTTTTCAACATGGTTCTTTTGTGATGTCTTCTTCTCATCACGAGGTTGCCTAACGAACCTACCTCTTCTCCTAAAGAACTTTTTAAAATCCCTAACCGCTAATGCATATTCCTCATCTTCACTATCGGAACTCGAACATTCCTCATCACTAGACTCCTTCTTGGCTTTCAATGCTAGAGATCTAACTCTCTCCCCTTTGCCTTTGACTATGTCGGAGTCTTTCTTAATTATCATCTCGTGAACATTCAAGTTTCCTATAAGTTCATCGAGTGACAATGCCGCCAAGTCCTTTGACTCTTCTATGGCGGTGACCTTTGCTCTCCATTTAGGATGTAGAGCTCTAAGAAACTTCCTAACATAATTCTTACTAGAATAACCTTCATCAAGAGCTTTAAGACTAGTGATAATAGTATTAAATCTAGCAAAAGCATTATCTATTGACTCATCCTCCGAAATGGAGAATTGTTCATATTGTTGAACAAGAAGATCTATCATGGTCTCTTTGACTTGGTTATTACCTTGGTGAGTGACTAACAAAGTTTTCCAAATGTCTTTTGCCGTATTACACATAAAAATTCTTGAGTAAACCTCATTTTTGGTCCTTGTGGTTGTACCAATATTTCACTTTTGGTCCAAAATTCAAAAAATCGACAGGATTAGTCCAAAAGTCCACGTGGACTTCACTTTTGGTCCAATTTTCTACCCTAGTTAATGGTCGTTAGTCGTATGTTGCACCGTTAGTCCTTTAACCTAACGGTCGTTAGCAATGTTTGCACCGTTAGTCCTTTCAGTTAAGTACGTTGCACCGTTAGTCCTTTAACCTAGTTAATGGTCGTTGAGTCCGTTTTTCTTCCGTTTTCATACGTTTTCGTCCGTTTTTTCTTACGTTTTTTCCGTTTTTGTCCGTTTTTCTTACGTTTTTTTCTTTATCCGTTTTTCTTACGTTTTGTCCATTTTCTTACGTTTTTGTCCGTTTTTCTTATGTTTTTTTACGTTTTTGTCCATTTTTCTTATGTTTTTTCCGTTTTCATACGTTTTTGTCCGTTTTTCTTACGTTTTTTTCCGTTTTTGTCCGTTTTTTCTTACGTTTTTTCCGTTTTCATACGTTTTTGTCCGTTTTTCTTATGTTTTTTTCCGTATTTGTCCGTTTTTGTCCTTTTTTTTACGTTTTTGTCCGTTTTTTCTTACGTTTTTTTTCCGTTTTTGTCCGTTTTTTCTTTTCGTTTTTTTTTTTTTTGTTTTCCGTTTTCATACGTTTTTGTCCGTTTTTCTTACGTTTTTTTTCCGTTTTTTGTCCTTGTTTTTTTTTCCGTTTTTTTTACGTTTTTGTCCGTTTTTCTACGTTTTTTCTTTTCGTTTTTTTTTTTCCGTTTTTGTCCGTTTTTCTTACGTTTTTTCTGTCCGTTTTTCTTACGTTTTTGTCCGTTTTTTTCGTTTTTCCGTTTTCATACGTTTTGTCCGTTTTTCATCGTTTTTGTCCTTTTTTTACGTTTTTTGTCGTTTTCTTACTTTTTTACGTTTTTGTCCGTTTTCTACGTTTTTTGTTTTTTTTTGTCCTTTTTCTTACGTTTTTTTTCATTTTGTCCTTTTGTTACATTTTGTCCTTTTCAAAACTTTGTCGAATTTTTAAAAAAAAAAAAAAATCAAATTTTTTTTGTCCGAATATTTAAAAAAAAATAAAAAAAATTCAAAAATTTTTTTTTGTCCGAATTTAAAGAAAAAAAAATAAAAAATTAAAAAAAAAAATTTATCCGAATTTAAAAAAAAATTAAAAAACGTAAGAAAAACGGACAAAAACGGAAAAAAACGTATGAAAAACGGACAAAAACGTATGAAAACGGAAAAAACGTAAGAAAAACGGACAAAAACGGAAAAAAAAACGTAAGAAAAACGGACAAAAAAAGAAAAAACGTAAGAAAAACGGACAAAAACGTATGAAAACGGAAAAAACGTAAGAAAAACGGACAAAAACGGAAAAAAACGTAAGAAAAACGGACAAAAACGGAAGAAAAACGGACAAAAACGTATGAAAACGGAAAAAACGTAAGAAAAACGGACAAATACAGAAAAAACGTAAGAAAAACGGACAAAAACGTATGAAAACGGAAAAAAACGGACAAAAACGTAAAAAAAAGGACAAAAACGGACAAAAACGGAAAAAAACGTAAGAAAAACGGACAAAAACGTATGAAAACGGAAAAAACGTAAGAAAAACGGAAAAAACGTAAGAAAAACGGACAAAAACGTATGAAAACGGAAAAAACGTAAGAAAAACGGACAAAAACGTAAAAAAACATAAGAAAAACGGACAAAAACGTAAGAAAAACGGACAAAACGTAAGAAAAACGGATAAAAACGTAAAAAACGTAAGAAAAACGGACAAAAACGGAAAAAACGTAAGAAAAACGGACGAAAACGTATGAAAACGGAAGAAAAACGGACTCAACGACCATTAACTAGGTTAAAGGACTAACGGTGCAACGTACTTAACTGAAAGGACTAACGGTGCAAACATTGCTAACGACCGTTAGGTTAAAGGACTAACGGTGCAACGTACTTAACTGAAAGGACTAACGACCATTAACTAGGGTAGAAAATTGGACCAAAAGTGAAGTCCACGTGGACTTTTGGACTAATCCTATCGATTTTTTGAATTTTGGACCAAAAGTGAAATATTGGTACAACCACAAGGACCAAAAATGAGGTTTACTCAAAATTCTTTCAAATTCCTTTTTAGGCAAAACATTATAAATCATCATTTTAGCTTCATTATTTTTGGCTAATTTCCTTTTAAGTTCATCACTTTGTTTATCATAAGAAACTATTTCATCCTTTTTAGTTTCCGGATTCATTTGAATAGGTTGAAAGTCACCTTCGGTAATAACATGCCAAAGATCAATTTCTTTTGATTTCACATACGTTTCGAATCTTGTTTTCCAATATATAAAACAATCGGTTTCGAAAAGTGGTGGTCTTTGCATAGATTGCCCTTCTAGATATTTGTCGGAATCCATTGATCGATTCAAGTTTTAAAATACAATATACTTTAAAATCTTGACTAACCTGTCTCTGATACCAATTGTGGGAAACTAGAAGGGGGGTTGAATAGTTTACCGGTTTAAAAACTTCTTTTAAAATCTTGTTTTAAAAGTTGGTTATTGGAAACTTTGATTCGAACTCTATATGTAATAAATCAACACCAATATGAACTACACACTAAACTAACAAATATAAAATAATGAAAGTAAAGAGTAGAGTTGGAAAGATCAAACCGAGACAAAGGATTTATAGTGGTTCGGCTACGAAGCTCTTCTTCGCCCTACTCCACTCCCCGAGTACCACACTCGAGAGTTTCAAACACTATGTCAACAACCTCCCTTCAGGCGGAGAAAACCGTACACGTCGCTTATCCTATTACCGACACTAAGCTAGATGTCGAGTGCTAATCTTAGCTAGCACCAATCTACCAAGGTCCACGTGACCAAACACACAAGCCCTAATGGCTACAAGAGATCACCACGATCTCAACACGATCACTAAGATCAACTCTCACTTCACTCTACTCAATCTAACTACTCTAGATCCTTTGACTACTCACACACAAGCCCAATGGCTTCAAGAGATCTTCACTATCTCTTAAGATCACAATGATCTTCACTCACACTCTCACAAATGAAAGATAATCTTGATGTATGCTAAGATACAACAAGGATGTAACAAGTGTTACAAAACCTAACCACTACAACTCTTGTCTTCTTGAAGATCTTGAGTTCTTCTCTTGCTAATGAAGAGGGATGACAACACCTTGTATCTACTTGGATACTTGTGTTCTTCTCTTGCTAATGAAGAGGGATGACAACACCTTGTATCTACTTGGATACTTGTGTTCTTCTCTTGCTAATGAAGAGGAATGAAGAGGATCACTTGAAGGATGATTGGATCACTCTTGAACAAAAGAAAAACTAACCTAAATGATCTAAGAAAGAAAGTGTGAAGAGAGTATTCAACTCAGAAAGTTTTGTGTGTGAAAGGATGCCTAAAATATGTGAAAGGGGTTGGTATTTATAGGCAAAGAAAATCTGAACGTTACAGAAAAATTAGTACGGACGGCTCCTTTAAATAACCCACGGCTCCGTTAAATTTAACGGTACCGTGGAGCCGTGGTAGACTAGGACGCTCCAAATTTTTTCTTTTCTGGTGAAAACTTATTTGGGGAAGGTTGGAGCTGATTTTGGGGGGGGAAATAGCTATTGTGATTTTCAAACTAGTTTTTCCATTAAAACATTTCTTAATATTTCAAAAATAATTTGTCATGTGTATTTTTGAAAAAATGTTTTGTCCCATTTAAAATGTGAATTTTCAAAACATAAATTCACTTCTTTGGTCACTAGTTCAAGTTGTAACTTTGTTCAAGAGTGATTTGCGTAGAAACGGGATCTTCCGATTAAAAACTTGTTAACGTTAATTTTAACGTAACGTGAGTTCACATTTTGTCATCCTCAAAATGTGAAGTAATCGAAAGATATAAATAACGTTTTTAGAACATTATTTGCATCAACATAAGGTATGACGCGAGGGATGACTTTAATATTTCCATAGAAATATTGAAATAGTCATGAGCGGTATGAGAGGAATGACTTGAGAAGTCATATGATGAGACGTGAAAGATGACGTTAATATTTCCAGTGAAATATTAAAATAGTCATAAGAGGGGTGACGAGAACGTATGGGTTAGAGAATTGACGATGTTGTCTTTTAAGAGAAATTTTTCAAAGGAAAGATATCTCTTTTGACATTCTCGTGACGGAGGAGATGATGTACTTCGATGAGCTTCGTTCATGAGCAAACTACAGGGTTCCCGGTCAAGTCTAATGGCATCTTGACTGCTACTCTTCATAGGGGGTTGTCTCATCCATAGTGTTTGTTGTCATGCCTTTCCGGCGCTTACGTACTTGGCTTCGGTCGTGGAGACAACAAGAGTAGTTTGTTTCTTGGGGAACCAAGAAGTTTGTTAATCAACCTATGAAGGTACAAACATTACTCTCTATGTTTCATTCCACATTTACTCTCTCATTATGAGAGTTGGTATAGAAACATTTTCTACATCAATCTCCTTGAGATATCGTAATCTCAAGTGTGTAGTACCTTTGATGTATCGGATGATACATCAAACACTTTGATGTAAGATGTCTTGGGGCACTTCTTACAAGTGGGCACAAAGCCAAACACTATTCATGATAATGGACCTACTTGCCGTTAGGTAAACTACTTTACCTATTATGCCCCTAACTTAGTAATATCCACTCACTCACCTTCATCATCTCTTGTGAGATTTGTATTTGTGGATATGGGCGTTAATATAAGCTAAGTATCTTATATATGTAAATATATATATAGTATACTAAAGTTTATGGGGATACTTTATTTAGGTTGAGTTATCTACGGGCTAGGGAAGAAATTTAATTCACTCATCATTTTCGTTTCAAACTTGTCACGCATGATCTTAGATCGATCATCGTACATTTCTGGACAAGTTGAGTTCGTCATGATGAATTGTGAATCTTTGTTTCTTTGTGATAGTGCCTACTATGTTAGATACTAACACTACTTCATGCCAAGCATTTCTACTAACAAAGGGTGTTTTAAGAAAGCGTACCTGTGCCAGAGGTGTTGCTCTTAAAACAAGAAGATTGGACTACCTTTGTTGAATGTTAAGCATATGAGACACGGCTTGACTATTTCATCGCAAGATTTGTTTGATCACAAATCATACTCCATTTATTAGACTCCAAAATTTATTTACAGTCTTGTTTTCCTAGCAAAATAGAAGTTCAAAGATCTGGTCCCCAATATCTCATGGGTCCAAAGTTGTTAGAGTTAAACATCCTACGCATTTGTTGCGTCAGTTTAGGTTGTGAGAATGGAGGACACATTTCCCATGGTAAGTAACTTTGTTGTTGACGTTCATTCCAAGTTACGAGAAAGTTACTTGGATGATTTTGTCTTCTAAAGTTACCTCTCGGTAGAGGAGTTCTTGACCGAGGTTTGGGAGAATTTATTTTTCTAGGTGGAGGTGTAGTCGACCTAGTGTTACGCTTTACAAATCCATGTTCGGGAGATGACAATGGTTTGTAAAAGCCTTTGGCTTCCTCTTTACTTGGTGTAGACATTCTAGTATTATTTATAACAACGTGACTTGGTTTAGGACTTAAATTATTTTTCAGAATTGACCAAGTTTTGTCTTCAGCACCAGACGGTACCACGGTACCACTAAATTTAGTGGTGTCGTCTGTACCTTTAGTGGTGCCGTCACCTTCAGACTTAGACATTTCAGGCATTACAAATTTTACTTGTTTAGTACCACTTGTAGAATCCTGATTTGGGTCAAATCCTAAATCCGCACCGTCATGTTCACTATATCTAATGTTTTAAAGTATATCATTAAGTGTTTTGGTTCCTTTATCAAACTTAATGATTCTTAAAGCATTTTCTTTAAGCCTTTCATTTTCTACTTGAAAACTTATACATGACCCACATCCTAAGTCTATTTCTTTGTTTTTCTCAAGTCTCTTGACATGGTCTTTTAATTCTAAAACTTGTAGTTCTAGTTCTTTTAGTTTTAATTTTAGCATTGTGTTTCTACCTAAGATCTTAGTACTAACTACACATAGTTTGTTGTATTCATCATGCAATTCACTATCATCTATTGACGAATTATTATCACTATAATAAGAAGAGTCGGAATGTACCTCGTTAGAAGCTTGAGCCATTAGGCATGTTTCATCATTAAGCTTCTTCTCTTCTTCTTCACCGCTATCACTCCAAGAGCCTCCTACAAAAGCTCTTTGGTTGTTGGAGTTCGGTGGTTTAGGACATTCTCCTATGAGCTGATTAGGATATCCGCATCTATAGCATTTCCTATCACTTGTCCCTTTCCTTTCATCACGATTCTTTTGAGATGACCTCCTTTCATCGCGAGGTTGTCTAGGAAATCTACCTTTCCTCCTAAAGAACTTTCTAAAGTTTCTAACGGCTATTGCATATTCTTCATCTTCACTATCGGAATTTGAACATTCCTCATAACTAGTCTCCTTCTTGGCTTTCAATGCTAGAGATCTAACTCTCTCGCTTTTTCCTTTGACTATGTCGGAGTCCTTCTTGATTATCATCTCGTGAACTTTCAAGTTTCCTATTAGTTCATCGAGTGACAACATCGCCAAGTCCTTTGACTCTTCTATGGCGGTGACCTTTGCTCTCCATTTAGGATGTAGAGCTCTAAGGAACTTCCTAACATAATTCTTGCTAGAGTAACCTTCATCAAGAGCTTTAAGACTAGTAATAATAGTATTAAATCTAGCAAAAGCATTATCTATTGACTCATCTTCCGTAATGGAAAATTGTTCATATTGTTGAACAAGAAGATCTATCTTGTTCTCTTTGACTTGGTTATTACCTTGGTGAGTGACTAACAAAGTTTTCCAAATATCTTTTGCCGTATTACACATAAAAATTCTTTCAAATTCCTTTTTCGGCAAAGCATTATAAATCATCATTTTAGCCTCATTATTTTTGGCTAATTTCCTTTTAAGTTCATCACTTTGTTTATCATAAGAAACTATTTCATCCTTTTTAGTTTCCGGATTCATTTGAATAGGTTGAAATTCACCCTCACTAATAACATGCCAAAGATCAATGTCTTTTGATTTTACATATGTTTCGAATCTTGTTTTCCAATATATAAAACAATCGGTTTCGAAAAGTGGTGGTCTTTGCATAGATTTCCCTTCTAGATATTTGTCGGAATCCATTGATCGATTCAAGTTTTAAAATACAATATACTTTAAAATCTTGACTGACGTGGCTTCTGATACCAATTGTGGGAAACTAGAAGGGGGGTTGAATAGTTTACCGGTTTTAATTTCTTTTAAAAAATCTTGTTTTAAAAGTTTGCTATTGGAAGCTTTGATTTGAACTCTGTGTGTAATCAATAGACACCAATACGAACTACACACTAAACTAACAATTGGTAAATAATGAAAGTAAAGAGTAGAGTTGGAAAGATCAAACCGAGACAAAGGATTTATAGTGGTTCGGCTACGAAGCTCTTCTTCGCCCTACTCCACTCCCCGAGTACCACACTCGAGAGTTTCAAACACTATATCAACAACCTCCCTTCAGGCGGAGAAAACCGTACACGTCGCTTATCCTATTACCGACACTAAGCTAGATGTTGAGTGCTAATCTTAGCTAGCACCAATCTACCAAGGTCCACGTGACCAATCAATCAAGCCCAATGGCTACACGAGATCACCAAGATCTCAACACGATCACAATGATCAACACTCTCTCAACTAACACTAATCTATCGACCCTTGATCTTCTTGATCAATCACACAAGCCTAATGGCTTTAAGAGATATCCACTATCTCTATAAGATCACACTTGATCTTCACTCTCACTCACAAAAGATAAATAAACTTGATGTATGCTATGATACAACAAGGTTGTAACAAGTGTTACAAAGACCTAACAACTATAACTCTTGTATCTTCTTGAATACTTTGAGTTCTTCTCTTGCTAATGAAGAGGAATGATAACACCTTGTATCAACTTGGATACTTGTGTTCTTCTCTTGCTAATGAAGAGGAATGATAACACCTTGTATCAACTTGGATACTTGTGTTCTTCTCTTGCTAATGAAGAGGAATGAAGAGGATCTCTTGGTGGATGATTGGATCACTCTTAAAACAAAAGAAAACTAATCTAAATGATCTAAAGAAGAGAAAGGTGTGAGAGGTTTAAACTCAGAAGTTTTTCTGTGTGAAAGGGTGCCTAAAAACTGTGAATGGGGTTGGTTTTTATAGGCAAGAAAAATCTGAACGTTACAGAAAATTTTGTACGGACGGCTCCACTAAATTTAGTGGAACCGTGGAGCCGTCCTAGACTAGGACGCTCCAAATTTTGTCTTTTCTGGTGAAAACTTATTTGGGGAAGGTTGGAGCTGATTTTGGGGGGGAAAAATAGCTGTTGTGATTTTCAAACTTATTTTTCCATTAAAACATTTCTTAATAATTCAAAAATAATTTGTCATGTGTATTTTTGAAAAAATGTTTTGTCCCATTAAAATGTGAAGTCTCAAAACACAAATTCACTTCTTTGATCATTTGTCAAGTTGTAAATTTGTTCTAGAGTGATTTGCGTAGAAACGGGATCTTCCGATTAAAAACTTGTTTATGTTAATTTTAACGTAACGTGAGTTCACATTTTGTCATCCTCAAAACGTGAAGTAATCGAAAGATATAAATAACGTTTTTAGAACATTATTTGCATCAACAAAAATTATCCTAATAACAAGAATGAATGATCTAGAGTGCGGGATTAAATGAAAATTTAAAAATTATAGCTGTTGTTTGGCGGAACCAATCGACAACACAGGCGGAACCATGAATTTGGTTCCGCCTGATCCTTCAGGCAAAGTTTGGCGGAGCCAAAATTTTGGACAGACGGAACCAAATTTTTGGTTCCGTCCAATAAGCTAGTCAAAAAAAGTAAACAGAGGGCTTTTTTGAACCCCCGAACCCCGTTCAAATCCCGTAAAATTTCCAAAAACATGTGTAATTAATTAGTTGTGATTAGAAAATAACAATAAAACAGGTATTAACACATGTAAAAGTATAGATCAAGAAGAGGCTAATAATTTCA
Organism: Artemisia tridentata subsp. tridentata; assembly: GCA_021014915.2. Lineage (NCBI taxonomy): Eukaryota > Viridiplantae > Streptophyta > Magnoliopsida > Asterales > Asteraceae > Artemisia > Artemisia tridentata. The sequence continues at coordinate 78,842,341 of CP139505.1, forward strand.
CTAATAATGTGAAAAAAATGGAAAAATGATAACATCAAGATGTTATCTACCTGCAAGACAATTAAGGTTAGTTCACATAATTGTTCAAAGTTAAGTTATCATCCTAAGACAAGACAAATACATCAAACATCATTGTTTTGGAGCAAATGTACCAAACGCTCATAAAGCCTCTCATTGCCTATCCAATTTCTTGTTAATCTTTGTTAGGAATCTTCCAATGCACTTGAACATTCCTCTTGTTTGCTTGAATTCTTCCGATTGATTTTCAATGACCGGGAGTTGTTGGAAGTAGTCAAGAGGTGGAAGCCTAGAGTTTGGAAGTCCATCATCCAATGGCACAAATATGTGATCAACAAGGGAGTAGTCAGGACAAAACCCTCTAGCATTGGGTGGAATGGGTGCAAAGGCTCTAAAGAGACGGGTGAGAAGCATCCCGTATGGAAGAGCGGTGGTTCCTAGCATAGGTATGTCCGCCATCCTTTTGGCAACATAATAGGCTAAGTTGAAAGGTTGATGGGTTGACAAGCTATAAAGCATGTAACAAAGACAAGCATTGATGTGATCACGATTGCCTATGGTACACAAGACATTAGCCCTAAGGATTTCTTCCCATTTTTTTGAATTGAGGCCTAAGTTCATTGAGTTCCATGCCAAATGGGTCTCGGTTGACTTCATTACCCTGGCGGGTTGTTCTTGTGTTTGAAGTTCTAGGAAGGAAAATATGTTCTCAGATTATTTCTTTTGCAACTAGAGGAGTGTCGTATGGAGGCATACGATCAACAATAGAGTCAAGGATTGATAGGGACCATTTATCCGAGTAAAGGCATGTACCTTCACATGGAATTCCAAGGACTTCCGCAAATTGATTGAGAGGAATGTTGAAGTCATTTTGGTTTACTTTGAATTGGATTGATATGAGACCATAATCATTGGTTGTGAGGACTACACTAGCATAAAACTCTAAGACAAATCTAGGACAAATTTGTTCGTTGATATCTAAGAGACTGATGCGCGTGATGTGTCGTTGCGGTTTAGCCGTTTTAATGCCTACTCAAGTTTTAAATTTATATTTAGCCGACTTATCAATAACACACACACTTAACGAGCAGTGTACCCGGTCAGTATGAATATAATGGTAAGTAGAGTGTCGATCACTAAGAGTGGAACGTATTATCTAGTTATTCTAATCAGTATTTTAATATATTAAGTTAGCTATACAACCTATTCTAACGCAAGGGGGTTCAGCCTGAGAGACTGGCACGATTTGGTTGCAATTAAATAATAAACTAAACCAATAGGCACGAATCAGCAAGTAGCACACACGTACACAGATAAATACTCGAGACAATAAGAGGGCTGTCCTTATGATAAGTAGTTTGTCACTTGTTTTATTGCTAGTGTTATATGAAGTGTATAGTTCGATGCAACGCACCGAGATTAAGTCCTTTCTCGTTGGTTCTAATCTTATCGGCGAGTAAACCCTTAATGATTACTTATGACTATCCTATTTATCTTTCTCCTACTTTTCTACAGACCATAGATACATAGGCGATCTAATAAACAGGCGAGGGCAGAGGCATGGCGACCCGATCAACGCTCAGCTAGACACAGAGGTTATCAATGCACTAATAAAAGTCACCAATGACATCAACATATAAACTTTAATTAATGAGAAAGCAGTTTTAAGGGAGTGCAATCTTTCCGTTGTCACATTACACAAGCCACCAATCTTGATGAATTAAAGTTTACTAACACAATAAAACAAAACTACTTAATGAATTAAACATATGCAGCACCTTCTTACAGCTCTTGTATCTTTGATTTGGGTGTGTCTTGTGCTGCTTCCTTGACTGAATTCGTCCTAGGTTTCCGGTCTTCGGTCTTCGGAACTAATATATGGCCCACCGAATTTGTCTGGTCTTGGGGTATTTATAGTTTCTGTCTGAGGGTAAGATGCGGCGCATCTAGTAAGTAGATGCGGCGCATGTACTTAACTTCGTGTGGGGTCCAAGATTATAATATTCAGGAATATTCGTACACCGCCAGAAGATGCGGCGTATCTTTATCTTTGGATGCGGCGCATGTCCTCTTGTATCTTGGATCGTATCTGGTGAAATATTGATAGTGATGCGGCGCATGTAATGAGTGAGATGCGGCGCATCTGGAGCAGAATAGTCTTGATCTTGTGCATTTTAGTAGACTCTTAACTTCTTGCATGTTTTGCTCCATTTTTAGTCCAAAAATCGCCAAGTTTCACCAAATGCTTGTTTTCAACTGAGAATTACAAAAGTAAACGATTAAGTATCAATCCTCATACATAATATAGTAAAACAAGTCAAATAATTAGGATAAATGATAGTAATAAAATGTACTTATTTGAGTTCATCAAATATCCCCCTACTTGAACTTTACTTGTCCCCAAGTAAACCTTAGAATTAATCTTATGAAAATGTATCCTAAAGGATATTAGGATTTATTTTTATATTTAAGCATGTATTCGTTTTTGTCATAATCACACAACTAAACACTTAACGAATTAGAAGTAAAATAAAATATTTCGATAAAAGCAAATCTAATCGTTTAACTGTCCAGTCGCGACGAATATTCTATCATAAGCTTGGCAAGTATACACATCTCCACCACTAAAGCCAAGGAATAACAAGTCTAGAGCGGTAAAAAGGGTTTTTAGGCTTAAGGGTTAATTATTCTTAATCTCTATCGATCTCAAATTCCAGAAAAGGCGACAAAATCACAAATACATGATCGAATCCACGAACACGATACTTGCAATTGCTCAAATCCTTAACTCGAATAGGCTAAAGATAGGTCCAAACTTCACCAATAATAATATATCAAAAAGGGCGACAAAATCATAAATACATGATCGAATCCACGAACACGATACTTAAGATTGCTCAAATCCCTAATCTCAATAAATCAAAGGTTTGGTTGGATAAAGAATAATACAGGGTATGGATAATATTTGGGATATAAATTGGTGTAAAATAAAAAATAAAAAAAACAAATAAATTAAAATCCTAAGTGTGGTTAATCACTATCCCAACCATCCCATGAATAAGACTCATATCATTGAATAACTCACGCTTTAACACTTGAAACACACGCTTTAGGTAGACACGAATTATACTCAACAAGATCTTAATCAAAGAATAAACCTTAGTTGACGTTCCCATAACTGCCAACTCCCATTCAATCCATAGATATATAATATACAACAAATAGTGGTGATATCGACCACTTACATAACTTTACATTGTTGGTTAAAACAAACATCCAACTTTCTTCTTTTTTTTTCTTTTTCTTTTCTCATTTTTTCCATTTTTTTTTTTTTTTTTAATAATAACATAAACATAGATGTGTAAAATTTCACCACATCACCAAAACAATAATTCTGGATAATTTTTCCATACTTTTCATGACTTCAGAAATAACGGTAATAGTGAAAGTAGTAAACACACGAAAAATAAACTCAAAGATATACAATATTTACTTTCACTCCAATTGCATTGTGCAATTTCCCGACCTAACCATAGATAATGAATTACGCACGCGAACACAGGTAATGTAAGGAACCACACTTTGCCTATAGCAATTAACCAACCACGGATTTTAATCTATAGGGTAGGCTAAGGTTTAAGGTGTAACGAAACATTTTAAACATAGGTGTAAGAAACAAAAGGAATGGCTCTGAGTGTTTTTCTAGGGGTATCTTACTCTAAAAATGAGAGTAACAAAGGGTTTATACGGGGGTTAACTAACCAGTGTAGTTAGCTAATAACACATAACATATAAGGCTATTTGGGTGTAATCCTAGAAATTTTATCAATTTAGACAAGTCATTCCAATTATATAAATAATACTTATTATGGTGGTCTCGAATAGTATACAAGCCAAGTTCTAAAGTTTACAAGTCACCGGCACACTCATAGATTTGTGAGTTTTGAAAAATCACAATTTTTGAAAATAACGTCATGTGTGCAGCTATGCAACTTAGACTTTAAACAAAAACATGCTAAAAAATTTTAAATTTTGATATATTAAGCACATTTTAAGCATATTTTTGAAAAGTTTAGGACAAGTAAGTGTTAAGTGTTCTAATTCTCCAATCCCCCCACTTAAGTTAAACAACGTCCTCGTTGTTTGTATAAAATGTTAAAAACTGGAAAATAAAAGAATTAGAACAGAAAAACTCCCCTGAGATTTGCTCGGTATGATCCTCCCTTAGTATTAGAGCAAAAATCATCTTTCTTGTGGATTAGAACGTTTAAGCTTCATAAACAATGTATCCACAGGAAATGCAGGAATCTATAATACCACCAAGGCTTCAAAACACACCTAAGATAAGAAAGGTTCAAACTTGCATAATACATTAGTAGTTAGGAAAAAATAAAACATAAAAATTAAAACTGAAAATCATCAGGTCAGTCGATGCGCCGTATCTTATGGAAGAAGATACGCCGTATCGAGCCTGGAATTAATACGGATCAGAATAAAAGATGCGCCGCATCCTTAACCAGGGATGCGCCGCATTAAAATAAACTGATAAAAAGTTTTAAATTCGGAAATTAAAAATGCAGAAAAATAAAATAAAATAAGATATGACCATTGCGGGAGATGCGTCGCATCTCGGGGTTGAGATGCGCCATATCCTCGGCGGCCTGACTGACTCGACACAAACAGAAAATTAAAAGATAAATCCGGGTTGTCTCCCGGTAAGCACTTGTCTTTATTCCAGAGTCTTCAAGTTAGACTCACGTTCAGCTCTTTATTTGGTCCTTGTCACGGTCCATCCTTCTTCCTTCATCCGAAAGATGTTCCCATATAGCTTTGCGACGTTTTCTTCCGTTCGGCTTAATCTTCTATAACTCTTGGTCTTCGTCGCAACATACTCTTCATCAGGTCCCAAAGAATATTTGATGATTTTAAATTTTTCGGAAATAATCATGGGTGGCTCATTATAAGGAATCCCAAGTAGTTGACACTTTCTTTTCGTGAATTCTTCCTCGTCTTTATCAACATACTTAAAATAAGGATCCTTAATTAAATAGTCATCTAGTTCATCAATTAATGACTTATTGTTATCATCATCTTGAATCGCCTCCCATTCTCTTTCCAATTCCCAGTAGTCACTAAATAATCCTCTGTCAGGGACCGCTCGCAAACTATCATCCCAATATCTGTCAAACCCATCTGACTCAAGCTCCTCAGCAGTGTGTAAACCCATGGCCAGGATAAACTGTCTCATCGACATCTGCCTCGACACCCCACCCAGTCTGAACACAAGGGTGTCGGCAATATCCAAACCCGTATCCGTCTCTCTGTAGTAAAATGTACTAAAGAACTCCAGCATGAGCTCCCTCACCAAGGGCTCGTCGATCCTGAACAGTCTCTCCCAAGCACTAGATCTGAACACCACCTCCTCATCATCTCCAGCAACTACCATCTCCATCCTATGCTGTAAACTCTCAGCAGCATGTCCTGCCCCAATCAATCCCACGTCATCAAAATCCAAAGCCTGTACCCTGAATATCCTCCTAAAGTAAATCGACTCAAGTCTCCGTAAGTAATCCTCCAAAGTGCCAGGGGTTAGACCCATATCCTCGAATCGTAACCACTGGTGTCTCTGTGCTACTTCTGGTAGTGCCATCTGAAATAAATTTTTAAAGTTAGTAAACAGTCTGCAAGATAGGTAGATACGGCGCATCTGATTTAATCAGTGCGGCGTATCTGCATGAAATATAAGAGATGCGGAGTAAGAGATGAGATACGGCGTATGGAGATGCGTCGTATCTAGATTAATCAATACGGCGTATCTAAAATTTTATTAATTTGGAAATAGGTCGTTACGCCGCATCAATCAACCTAGATGCGCCGCATCTAAAAGCATATCAGTATAAACAAAGGGGGTCAGGCAGACTTTTCAAGAATCCGTGTCCGTGACGCAAACTACCACTAAATATCACAGTATCATATACTCCTTATATCAGTTCTAATAGCTCATTGCATTTTACTAATCCACCTTCCCGCTAAATATTCAAAACCGAATTCATTTTCTCAAATTTTCGTTCAAATCAAACTAGCCTAGAAATTCGATTATTTACGCAAGTTAAGTACGGGGAAGATCATCTATTCCAAGTCCTAATCATATCTCTATATCATTTAAGCACAAATCGAATTAATCATATAAACCCTAATTTTCGTATTAATCAAGATTAAATCGAAATGGAATAATTACCTTAATTTGATGATTAGGAGAAAGATTCTAGATCGGATTAAAGGTGGGTTTAAGAAAAATGATCGGAATTGGAGTATAATATCAGTGTGTGTAAGTTCTTAACTGTGTGTGTTTATGCGGTAAAGATTTTAGATCCGGCGCATTCCCGTCGTATTTATAGGGCAAAGAGATGCGCCGTATTGGAAAATTGGATGCGCCGTATCTATTTTAATTTCGTTGACTAGTCAATGAGTCCTAGATGGTCAGAGATACGGCGCTTTGGATATTTAGATCCGCCGTATCGCTATATTAGTAAACGAAATTTAGATGAGGAACGTACCTTGGCCTCTGCAACACGATTCTTTATACACCAAATTGGGGTAAAACGGTTACACCATACGATATAAATGAATTCAAAATAAGAGCAATAGGTATAAACGTTTTATTAACAATTGTAATCTTATAGTTTAGAGGATAAGAATTTATTCCGAGGTTAGGAACAAATATCGTTTTTAAGCACACAAAATTAAGATTACAATTTTAATCAGATGTATTATACGGATAAGTAAAATTGAGATTATATAGTAGAGAACTTCCCTTTGGGCTGGTAGAATAATCGAAGAGGTTACGTTTTGATCACTCCAGCTGGCTTCTCTCGGTTTGGTTCAGAATGTAATCTTTTATGGTGATGCTTGAATCATCTTTTATCCTGAAAATAAACAATTTGCACACGAGAGTAGCGGACCGATCAAAGTAAATATCAAAAATCAACTATATTTATCAAATTATATTCGTCGTATTAACAAAAGTTAATGCGCCGTATTTTCGTTACGTTTCAAAATATAAGATTTTTGATTCAGAAGATACGCCGTATCGACAGAAATCGATGCGCCGTATCTGTTTAATTAATTCGAAAACTGTTTTTAATTAAAATAATAGATACGCCGTATCTGCTAAAGTAGATGCGTCGTATGGCGTTAACGTTTAGAAAAAATTTTCCTTAAAAACAGATACGCCGTATCTTGGGGAAAAGATGCGTCGTATTGCTATATCGCTTAGAAAAAATTTCTTATTAAAAACAGATACGCCGTATCTTGGGGAAAGATGCGTCGTATCGAATTAATTAACCGCGTTGTATTTTATAAAAAAATTGAACGCAATACGCCGTATCTGAGAAATCAGATGCGCCGTATCGTTCGATTTAGCTCAGTACAACGATAGCAGAAAACAAAAAATATGAAAAATAAAAACAAATAAAAACACACGAAAATAAACACAAACAAAAGCAAACAAATAACACACAAAAAAAGAAAATATGCAAAATAGTACAATGAATGCAAATTAAACTAATACACAACAAAATTAGCGGTTAGATCAAAAAATTAAAAACCTAATTAAAATACTAATCAAATTAACAGATAATAACAATTCACTCCCCGGCAACGGCGCCAAAAACTTGATGCGCGTGATGTGTCGTTGCGGTTTAGCAGTTTTAATGCCTACTCAAGTTTTAAATTTATATTTAGCCGACTTATCAATAACACACACACTTAACGAGCAGTGTACCCGGTCAGTATGAATATAATGGTAAGTAGAGTGTCGATCACTAAGAGTGGAACGTATTATCTAGTTATTCTAATCAGTATTTTAATATATTAAGTTAGCTATACAACCTATTCTAACGCAAGGGGGTTCAGCCTGAGAGACTGGCACGATTTGGTTGCAATTAAATAATAAACTAAACCAATAGGCACGAATCAGCAAGTAGCACACACGTACACAGATAAATACTCGAGACAATAAGAGGGCTGTCCTTATGATAAGTAGTTTGTCACTTGTTTTATTGCTAGTGTTATATGAAGTGTATAGTTCGATGCAACGCACCGAGATTAAGTCCTTTCTCGTTGGTTCTAATCTTATCGGCGAGTAAACCCTTAATGATTACTTATGACTATCCTATTTATCTTTCTCCTACTTTTCTACAGACCATAGATACATATGCGATCTAATAAACAGGCGAGGGCAGAGGCATGGCGACCCGATCAACGCTCAGCTAGACACAGAGGTTATCAATGCACTAATAAAAGTCACCAATGACATCAACATATAAACTTTAATTAATGAGAAAGCAGTTTTAAGGGAGTGCAATCTTTCCGTTGTCACATTACACAAGCCACCAATCTTGATGAATTAAAGTTTACTAACACAATAAAACAAAACTACTTAATGAATTAAACATATGCAGCACCTTCTTACAGCTCTTGTATCTTTGATTTGGGTGTGTCTTGTGCTGCTTCCTTGACTGAATTCGTCCTAGGTTTCTGGTCTTCGGTCTTCGGAACAAATATATGGCCCACCGAATTCGTCTGGTCTTGGGGTATTTATAGTTTCTGTCTGAGGGTAAGATGCGGCGCATCTAGTAAGTAGATGCGGCGCATGTACTTAACTTCGTGTGGGGTCCAAGATTATAATATTCAGGAATATTCGTACACCGCCAGAAGATGCGGCGTATCTTTATCTTTGGATGCGGCGCATGTCCTCTTGTATCTTGGATCGTATCTGGTGAAATATTGATAGTGATGCGGCGCATGTAATGAGTGAGATGCGGCGCATCTGGAGCAGAATAGTCTTGATCTTGTGCATTTTAGTAGACTCTTAACTTCTTGCATGTTTTGCTCCATTTTTAGTCCAAAATCGCCAAGTTTCACCAAATGCTTGTTTTCAACTGAGAATTACAAAAGTAAACGATTAAGTATCAATCCTCATACATAATATGGTAAAACAAGTCAAATAATTAGGATAAATGATAGTAATAAATTGTACTTATTTGAGTTCATCAGAGACCATCAAAGCGAATGGTTGCAAGTTCTTGACAAATATTGGTTCCTTCTAGAAAGGGTGGGTCAATAGTTCTACCCTCATGAACATAACATTTTTCTAGAGCCTTAAAGATTTTGACTTGACCCGGAGTAAGACCCTTAGTTTTGTGATGTTTGGGAAGGTATTTTAGAGTGTCTTTGTGGTCATAGAAGGTTGCGGGAGGCATGATTGATCCTAGATACAAAAATTACATACTTTAGTTGAAACTAACAAGAATTTAGATATAAAGTTCTAGTGTGTGCCTATATGAGGACAATGTGGAGGTGCGGTTATCTCGACTCCTTTTGATGCATAAAAATAATTTCTTTTAGCAAATTTTGTAACAAAACGAGAGATAACCCAAACGCTCCTAATTCAATGTAGCTTTGATTGAATGTACCTGAAAATACATATTAGTTATGTACTTCCTTTAGCATTCAAGAGACATTATGCAAATGATGTTTTAAACATAACGTTTTTATTTGTATGAAAAATGTGAAAAATTATTTGTCCTAATTGTGAGAAGCTTTTTACAAAAATTTGACATGAGGCTTTTAGTAAATTATGATAATGTCTTACAATATGCAATTCCTAACTAAGGGAAACATAATTAGTTATGTAATTTAACAAATGTACTTCATGATTTATCAAAAAGATGCATAATCCCCAAGTTTTGGTTTTGTGCAAGAAATAGAAGCCCTAGACTCAGATCAGGAGTGTAAATGTAGTTAGGAAACTTACAGTGTTGATTGGAGCACAAATTGGTTGAAGGAGATGCCTAAATTTTGAGAGTGATGTGTTATGGGACGAGTTTGAGTTATTTGTATGTTTTGGGTATGAGAAAGGAGTGTTTGTTTAATATATTCAAAAACTAACGCAGGAACCCACGGATGATTTGGTTCCGCCCTTGTTGTCGAAGGGTTCCTTAGGACCAGTTTTGGGTTTTGGTCAGTTTTGTCGTGTTTTGTTAAGCTAAGGTTTAAGCTACAAATTTGGTTCCATTAGTCCTAATCCAAGTCTAAGAAGATTAAATGGTTCTCGTTTAAGGGGTTTTGTTAGGATATCGGCAATGTTGTCTTCTGAGGATACTTTCTCGATTGAGATGTTTCCTTTTTGAACATTGTCGCGAAGAAAGTGATGACGGATTTCAATGTGTTTGGTTCGAGCATGTTGAACTGGATTTTTACTAAGATCGATAGCTCCTTTGTTGTCGCAAAGAATAGATATGTCGTTAAGTTGAATTCCATAGTCAATGAGAGCTTGCTTCATCCAAAGAGCTTGTTGACATGCTTTTCCTGCTGACACGTATTCGGCTTCGGTTGTTGAGATGGCTAGAGCCGTTTGTTTCTTTGAAAACCATGAGGTAAGACAATGCCCAACAAAAGTACAAATACCACTTGTACTTTTTCTATCAACATAGTCACCGGCATGGTCCGAGTCGGCATACACTATGGTTTCAACACCCGTTCCTTTGGGATACCATAATCCTAAGTATGTAGTACATTTGATGTATCTAAATATTCGTTTTACGGCTTCAAGATGGGATGTTTTAGGATCTTCTTGAAAGCGAGCACATAGACAAACACTAAACATAATGTCGGGTCTACTAGCCGTGAGATAGAGTAGACTGCCAATCATTCCTCTATATTTAGTGTTATCTACGGATTCACCTTCTTCATCCTTGGTGAGTTTAGTTTCTGAGGACATAGGTGTTTTAATAGGTTTAGAGTCTTCAAGACCAAATTTCTTAAGCATATCTTTTATGCAATGTTGCAAAAATTGGCCGAATCGGCCGATTAATCGGTAATCGGCCTTATACCTTGTTGATTTTTGAAAATCGGTGAAAAAAATCAGCCTAGGCAAAAATCGGCCACTCATCAGTCAAAAATCGGCCGAATCGGTCAAAAATCGGCCAAATAGGTCAACTTTAAAAAATTTAGGCATTCTACTTAATTTGGGGATCGTTTATTTTACTTATAACGCACAATGGGCCTCATAATCAGAATTGGAGCCTTTTATTGAGGTTTGGAAACATAGTAGGCTTGGAATCAGTTAAGATCTTTAGTTTGGTTTCCAGAAATACACAAAACTTGAAGGAAATGCCAATCCGATTAATCACCGATTAATCCCGCCTTGACCGATTAATCGCTGCAGGGTGGTCGACCGCGCGACTACCGATTCACGATTTTTGCAACATTGCTTTTATGTATTTAGATTGGTTAAAGAATGTCTCATCTTCTAATTATTTTACTTGAAGACCTAAAAAAAGTTTAGTTCTCCCATCATACTCATCTTAAACTCGTCATGCATGATTTTTGAGAAATCGTCACATAACTCTTGACAAATTGATCCGAATATGATGTCATCCACATATATTTGAACAATGATAATATGTGATCCCTTTTTCTTAGTGAAGAGAGTGTTGTCTACTAGTCCCATGGTATACTTATGTTCAACTAAGAATGTTTTAAGTCGATCATACCATGCTTTTGGTGCTTGCTTAAGTCCGTATAAAGCCTTTTTAAGTTTGTAGACATGATTAGGTTTTTCAAAATCGGCAAAGCCGGGAGGTTGTGCGACATACACTTCCTTATTATGAAACCATTTAGAAATGCACTTTTGACATCCATTTGAAAAAGTTTAAAGTCATGTGCACATGCATATGCAAGTAATATTCTAATTGACTCGAGCCTAGCAACCAGAGCAAAAGTTTCATCGTAGTCAATGCCTTCTTGTTGATTATAACCTTGAGCTACTAGCCTAGCTTTGTTTCTAGACACTACACCATTTTCATCCATTTTATTTCGAAAGACCCATTTTGTTCCAATTATGGTTTGACTTTTTGGTTGAGGAACTAATGTCCAAACATCATTTCTAACAAATTGGTTTAATTCTTCTTGCATTGCTATGACCCAAGATTCATCTTTTATAGCCTCATTTATATTTTTGGGTTCAATGGTTGATATGAAACAAAAGAAGTTACTTTGATTTTGGATTTTTGATCTTAAGGTTCTTTCATTAATTTTTCCTATGACATTATCTAATGGATGACCTTTAGATTCTTTGATATTGACTATTTCTTTGTTTAATAGTTCATCTTCCTTGTCATTATCTATATTCTCTTGGTTTTCAACCATTTTACTTTCAACTAAGTCATCATCTACCAAAGGTAACGTCTTAGAGGGAGGTGGACTTTGGTCAAATGTTATGTTCAACGATTCCTCGACTCTTAAGGTTTCTTTGTTTAAAAAAATATAAGCTTTGCTATTTTGAGAATATCCAAGGAATACACCTTCATAAGACTTTGGGTCAAATTTGGTGAGATAATCCTTAGTGTTTAGAATAAAGCACTTGCTTCCAAAAACTCTAAAGTATCCTAATGTAGGCTTTTTGCCTCTATATAGTTCATATGGAGTTTTATTCAAAAATGGTCTTATTAAAACTCTATTTAAGATATAGGTAGATGTGTCAACGGCGTTACACCAAAAATTTTGTGGTATGTTTTGTTCATTAAGCATTGTTCTACTCATTTCTTGGAGAGTTCGGTTTTTACGTTCTACTACACCGTTTGACTGAGGAGTACGAGGAGCTGAAAAATTATGTGTTATGCCATTAGCATCATAAAAAGCTCCAAATTGAGTTTCATTATCAAATTCACGACCATGATTTGTTCTAATTGACACAATGCTACTTCCTAGGGGGTATATAGTTTTTGTGTTGAAAAAATTCGGTATATTCGGTTTCGACCCCCCATTTTAATTGTGAAATTTCGGTATATTAGTTCCCGACCCCCCACTGAAGTTGGTCAAGCTTCGCCACTGGTCAAGCTTACTTGTCCCTCCAATCAAACAAAGCCACAACCGACTAGGATTAGAATATGTGCACATGCAATCCCAAAACCATTTAAACATGCAAACCAATCACAATAATATATACTGATCGTATGCATGTACAAGGGATTAAACCACCATGTTTTCTTTCTTGGTCTTTATTGTGAAATATTGATTAAATATAATATTTTATATTAATTATTTAAACATCGAGTCCCATACGTAAAGTGTGCAATCCCGTGATCTCGAGTTCGATCCTAACATACAACTACTAAATTATGTCCAAAAAACTAACAGAAATTGTCTGTAATTCTGAAGTACGTACTAGGTAATCTACATATACGACCCATTCGAGAGTTCCGCATTAAGTTAATTTGTGTTCTGCCTCAACATGTTATAAAAGAAGGGCAAGCAAAAATTAAATATACTTACCGAGTTGCAAAAGTCACGTCCATGTGCTAACTTACATGAGAACCATGTTCATACAACTGAAATGAGAGTAGTATCAACAAATATTTGAGTGTCAATGACAAAATACAAAATCTAATAATTGATGTAATACTTGACCAAGGAAATAAAGAGTTGTTCTGTTACAATAGTTTGTGGTAGAAGGCTTATATCTATTTAATAGATGTAAGTTAACGAGGATGGTTACCCGCGCGTTGCTGCGGGGTGCTTGCATATGAAAGATTTAGCGCGAATGTATTTGCAAAAAAGAAAGGAGGCGTTTGAAATAAAAGTAAAAACCTCCTAACATCGAACTGCAGATACATTTTCCTCTAATAATGTAGTGTCTAGCAAAATTAAAAAAAAAATACTTAAAATTTTTATAAATAACGATAATCAACAACACTAAGTAACTAAATCATGAGAACTCCAAATTTAAGATGGAACCCTAAGTTGAAAATTAAACAAAAAAAAATATTAAAACAAAAAAACTTACATATTGTGTTCGAAGCTGGAATAAAAGCTAAAAGCATGAGTAAGCGTACATCAAATCACAACAATAAAAAAAAAACTTATTTCTTATCAGCTAAGGGAATCAACAAAATTAAAATGGGTAAAAAAATTTAGCAAAAGGTATAGATCCAAAAGTGTGGATATAACAAAGTTCCATACTGTAGATACAAAACATGCTATAAAAACAACGACAAAGTTAAAAAAATAAGAAACAAACTATTCATCGTACTGTAGCTCATCTCACAAATTCCTGTAGCTGCAACAAACCCGAGAACCCGGATCGAATCGTGTGTGTGCTTGTGTGAATGGAAGATTTAGGAACAAATGTATATCAGAAGAAAAAATACGCGGCAAAAAAAAGTGTGGAAAGGAAAACAGCGTTCATCCTGGTACTTAATCCCCTAATGTGGAAGTAGTACAAGAGTGTGGAAATAGCATTTTGAGCACTGTAGGAAAAAGGGGGCCAGGTTGTGGTATAAAGTGGCTGCATTTGAAGAGTGTGACAATAGCAATATTTTTATACCAAACCTCTCATATAAGTTATAAAAAAGGAGTGGCCGGGTTGCAAAGAAACAGTTCCGGGTCGCGTGATAAACTAAAAACTAAGCTGTTTTAGTACAACAATACATATGTATATGTATGTTTTTATATTTGGTGAATGCTATGATAGTTGTCAAAGTTTATGGGGCACTTATGTTATATTGAGAAATTTATAGTTGTTGTTCTATAACCAAAACTCCATATTTCTGCATGGGAAACTAAACCATTGCTGGTAGAATCAATGCCTCATTTAAGTTTTGTAATGATTAAACCGGTTGTATTAGACCCGAAATATATTAGAAAGAGTGTATCACTAATTATATATAGAGTAATTGTTAATAAGTTTTTTAAACCCGAAGCATCTACCTAACAAAAAAATTTATTCAATGGCTGAAAACACTCCTCTAATCAATGAACTGAAAGATGTTTCTGGATCACAAAAGTTGCATCAATGCTTTAAGTTTCTTTTTATGTAGGAATACATGGAAGAAGAAGCATCCCTGTTGTGGGTTCGTGAAAAGTGTGATCAGTTAGAAGCAAAGATTGCAAAGCGCCAACAGCGAATGGAAGAAGTCTTGTCATTAGATCACGATGTGGAAGAAGCAGGGGGTGACACCTATGAGTGTCTCCATCAAAAGCAAGTGAGGGATCGTAAGAGGTTGGAGGTGTTTACGGGTTTGCAGACTGAAGTTCGTGATGGTCTGAGGGAGAATCAGGAGCATATGGATATTATGGATGTTTATGATTAGCTTGTGGCTGCACAGGCTGTTTTGGTGGGTTTTAATATGGTTTGGTTATTAGTTTTTTGTATATGGAACTGGCTTGTAATGATGAACACGTATCTATAATCTAAGTTTGTTTTTTATTACGTAATTTGTTTACTATGTTATGAACTTTTGTCACTGAGTAGTTGTTGTTACTGTCATATCTGATTTTCATTTTGTTAAAGATTTGTTGGCTAATGAATGTGAAGATGTTGCTGAAGTATAAATGAAATGAGCAAAAGAAAGTGTTGCTTTTTGTAGACAGATTTTGTGTGAATTAGATAGTATGTGATTGTCTGCAAGAAATATTGGCTGGTGTTTAGGTCTTTGTTGCTTTGGATTTAATCAAGTTTTGTATTTATGGTTGCTGCAATGTATCATGTGATGATTGTCTTGCTGTTTAGAAGATAGCACTATTTTGGTATTAAGGTGAACTACAGATGTGTTAATAGGTAATGGTTTGTGCTGCATTTTTTTTAGTACAATCAGGCAACAGGTATGCAAAGCATAAGGTGTGTGTTGTTTAAGGATAATGGTAGGCTAATTAGTTTGTTGGCAGAGCTGAGTTTTGTTGATGTTAAGAATATTTTTTTAAGAGTTGCCAAGTCTGGGATGGTTTTGGTGTAGGTGAATTTTATATTCTCGTTATTAATATACACAGATGCGTTTGTATTAGATGTTATGCGATAGCTGGTTCATCGATTTGATGATGTGTTTAACTGTTGGTGTCGACTAAGTTAGCATTCTTTGTTTGGTTCATACGCTTATGTTCATGTCATTTTCTTTTCTAGATGTTTCATTATTCATTGATTTTATATTAAGAGTCAATCTTCAAGCTGGAAATTCTGAGATGTAATATGCTGCATACTTTTGTTGTATAATTGGAATTTAAATTTTAGGAAATAATCCAAATTATATCATTGGTTGATAGCGTAACGAAGATCAATTTATGTCTGGAGTATCTATAAACTACATTTTTAGATGTTCTGTTGTGCCCAGGTGTGTTCATCATATGACCTGCATTAGTAGGCTTTTCTGTGTTTTGTGCGGCAGGAGTGTTAGTGGTTTCCTGTGTTTTGTGCAGCAGCAGTGTTCATACGTTTTTGTTTCTGGGTGAAGCTCCAAAGTTTAAAGAAACAAATGATTTTAAACCAACCAAATAAATGAATGGATTTTTATTTACATAAGGAAAAGTTACATAAAGAAAATGTTAACAAACATTACTGACTTCTACGGTTTTAATGTGCTATAGTGGGTCTACTTTATACATCATTATTTGCTAAGCTAATAGAATGTGGACAACATCGTTACTGAAAGAGGAGGCAAAATGAATTAAACTTATGCTGGCGATGCTCTTCTGTCTTGTGCACCTCTCTTCAAGTCATGCAGTCAAACTTTTTGTTGTTGTTTGCTGCTGCAACTGGTTTCATTCATTTATAAGTGTATTTGAATGCCTGACAGACAGGTTTATATTGCATTTGTGATCTTTATTGCACTGAGAACATGAACAGCTTATTTGGCACCTACGGTAGAGAGCGGAGGTCTGCAAAAGGGACTGTGGTTTTAGATCTTTGGGAAATCCTTTTTTTTTAATACTCTTATTGTCCTTTGATACAGAGCTGGTGTAACTTGTATATTCTTGTATTGTGATTGCACTTTCTATCGTGGCTGCAGCTTCTGTATGTCCTTTTCTTTTTTGGCACGTGCATGTTAAAATGACAACCTGCAAATGATGGGCATAGATTCTATTAGCCAAACAAAATAATTATTTAAAACCTAAATTAACGAATACCAGCGACAAATAAACAACTTTAACAAATGAGGCTATAGCAGGAACAAACCGGCAAGTCTCAAAGCAGATAATCAGCAAAACTAAGAAAAACCTACAGGCGAAATATTAAGACGAATCAATCTATACCAACAACAAAACTCCTTTATTTCTTGATTTGAGAAAATAGACTTTTAAAGAATAGGTGCAGGAAATACCAAAAAAAAAACCTAATGGGTGAAACGGGTATAATTACATATCTACAATGGGAAATCGTTATTAGCTTCCAAACATATTTACAAACCATAGTAGCATACCTCCTATTCGATTAAAAAGAGTAAATTACAATGATATTGCATAAAAAAGTAAAATAATCAACAGGATGCATACCTCGTTATTCTAAAAGGAAATATTTTTTTCTTCGTGCATACCCATATATTTAATGCAGATAACATGATGAATAGTATAGAGCGAAATTCCAAAATCATGTGACACTGATTTTTTTGGTTTCGCACTAACTGTTAAGAGTTTTATTCTATTGCTGATGAGTGCTGCAGTAAAGGCATGCGATAATTTTTTTGCATTCAGAGATGGTAGAAGAGATAACAAAAAACCTAAGGCGTGTGATAAAAAAACAAATTTTGTACGTCAAGGGTGCCCAAAGATTAATTGTTTTTTCTTTATCTGTGAGGGGCAAAAGCTCGTGCCTTATACTTTTAAAACTTGCTTTGTTTTTTGCATATTCGTAAATACAGATATATAAAAGCTACAAATCAACAGTATCATCCAATAACAAACAAAAGCTGGGAAACGGGACAGGATACTACAAGGAAGTGATTTGCCTCAAACCAGTCATGACAGCATTCTCTTCGGTTTCGCAGTTTTTTTTCAGCAATTGTATTGTGCTATTCAGTATAATCTTTTATAGAAGTGTAATTATGAGAACGCCAAAAAAAAAGGATAATTATAATCGCAACAGAATACTAACTATTAGTATTGGCAAAAACAAAAATATTAGACATTCTTTGTTGCTCTTATGGTAACGATTTGTTTTTCTAGCAAACGTTTTAGGTTTTTTGTGATCTCTTATACCATCTTTGAATGGAAAAATTATATCGGTTGCCTTTGCCATACATAAATAAAAAATACTTTCATTTATTTTTTACTCAAATAGATCGAACCTACGTGAAGAGGTAACTGCTCAAAAAACAGATGTATATTGTCATAAGTATATATATATATACAAAGTTTTAGATTACCTTTTGGGCATCAACTGTATTAATCAACTACAAAACCCACACGCTTATGCATACTGTTGAATTGAGGTACGTATGAAGATTTGGTAGAGGCAAAGCCTGAAAAGTCAGGTCATTTGGATCTCTAACTCTGCGTTAGCTGGATTGGAGGCAGTTGTTTCTGCTTGTAGAGGAATCTGGTGAAAAGGCATGCATAGAAAGCCACTTTTTGCATTCGGTATGCCTGCAATGCGAATAAAATAAAGGCAAGAAACCGTAAACTATTAGTATTGACCTTTAGCATGGCTTAATAGGTGAGATGGGTGCCTCGCTAACACTTGTTTGATCAATTGTTTGGTTTTCAACATACTTAGAATTGTCACCTGAGTTTCAAACAACGATGGGTGTTAGTATCCACACGCTTATGCGTGCTGTTGTATAAAGGTACGCATGAAGACCTGGTGAAGCCAGATTCTGCAAAGCCAGCGTATTTGTATCTCCAACTTTACATTAGTTGGATTCGAGGCACATGTTTCTTCTGCCACAGAAATCTAGTCAAGAGCCGTGAACAGAAAGTGACTTTCTGTACTTGATATGCCTCGGCTGCCAAGAAAATAAAGGCATCAGTAAACATCTGTTTGAGGTAACTGCTAAATTTCGGCCCCTAAAATGCATAGAAATGCAGGGATAAAACATTTTGAAAGGAAATAATGGTAAAAGGCGCAAAGTATTAATAATGACCTTTAGCAGTTGTAAGAATTGCCTTAATGCTTGAGGCGGGTGTGTCGTTAATACCTGTCTGGTGAATTGTTATCCCGGCAATGAAGAAACTACGACAACAATAAGAGCTGACATAAGTCATGACCTTTCTTATTCGGAGTGATTTTGAATATAGGCGTTTGGTTAATGCAAGCATTTAAAAAAAATATGCAGTAAAATAGTGCACAAACATCAGAAAGTCTTCGTCCAGCACACTTTAAGGCACTGTATTATACTTTTGATTATAAATTTCCTATGAATAAGCCAGCCAATGATCGTTGTATCACCTGAGCGAAGGAAATGGTTTGACCACGTACAGCATAGTCACATTTCAAGAGCTGCCAATGAAATCATCGCCACAAAGGTATAAAGGTATAAACCACAAAAGGCTCATTTAATCAACCTTGAAAAGCAAGACTAATGTGATAATTTGTACCTACAGTTGGATGGCCCAATGAAGTTCCTGCTAAAGCAACATTATCAACAGGATTATACAAAATAAGGGCCACATTCGGTGGGAAAATTTGTTTTTCCCCATGCGTGTTTACACACAGGGGTGCCTACATTTTTTAACAGACACGTAAACGTGGACGTTCACTTTTGCCACCATCAGAATATAAAAGATTAGGGCACTCTGAATAGAATAAACAGAAGTAAACAACCACTAACCAATCTGGATATTCATATTAGACCGTTTCAGTCGATGGCTGCTGAAGAAAGTGTTGCTCAGCGGCATATGTAAGTCGGTTGCAACACAATGACGTTCCAGGCGAAATTGGCGGGCTGTTAGACGCGTCTGTCGTACCGAAATATCAGCTGCTGAGAATTGAAAACACAAAAAAGATGTTTCAGCCGAAGTTGCGGGGCTGTTAGGCACGTATTTTGTGCCGAAATATTAGCTGCAAGCAATTGAAAAGACAAAGCAACACCTAATAAAGTAATTGGTGCAGAAACTATAAAGGATAAAAGACTAATTTTATCAACCTTGAAAATCAACACTAACGGGATGATCTACATCTGCAGCTGGACAAGGCAATGAACTTGCTGGTAGAGCAGTACCATCAAGAGAATGTGCCGAAATGGGGGCCACATCCGTTGGCACATATGTTCCCCCCTAACGCGTTTACACACAGGTGTGGCTGCATTTTTTTAACAGATACGCAAACATGGATGTTTGCTTTTGCCATCAGGAAAATATTTAAAATTAGGACCCTGTGAACAGAGTCAATAGAAGTAAGCAATGACTAACCAATATGGATATTCACATTAGATCGTTTCAGTCGATGGCTGCCAAATAAGATGTTTGTCGGTGGCACATCTACGCCGGTTGCATCAGAACGACGCTTCAGTGGAACTTGCGGGGCTATTAGGCGCATATTTGCTAGCGAAATATCATCTGGCCAGAATTGAAAAGACAAAAACATAAACATAAACTCTATATTGCATAAAAAATAATACTACAAGTTCTACCAACTATATAAAAGAAACTAATATTCACAAACAGCAACACTCAACGTCAAGGAAGGTATGACATTGTGTTTAGTTTCACTTTGCAACGGGGAGTTGCCACAATCATCTATAGTCACCTCGTCATTCATTATTGGGTTTCACAAAAGTAGCTTTCTCATATTTCGGGCAAGACGTGTAGCAGTTGGTTTCATTCTAGCATTTGGTTCCAACAAAAAATAGATAACCGAAAAACAATTACAAAAACTTTATAAGTAATCACTATGCCGAACAACAACGTTTTTAAAGAATCATCAACAAACGTATGAAGCCAATGTCACCAAAAGAAGGCCAAAATAACCTAGAGATCACTATAAAAGGTAAAACATACTTACTTACACAGAAATAGTTATTTACATCCAAAACAGGCAACAATATATCGCATAAAACCCTAAACAAAATACACAATCATAAAACCACAATAAATACTATGTGTGGAAACCGTAGAGGGGGGGTGAATACGTTTCCATTTAAAAAATTAAAACTTTTTGTATCAAACACCCAATCAAGTGTGACGTAATATGAAAAGTGTCAACAATGATCATATATTATCTAGGGATGAATAAATTAAACTACAACACAAGCACAATCAATCATGACACATACATAACATAAGCAACTAGCCACACAAGCATAAACACAATGCAAATATAAACATAAAGCGATAAAGAATAAAATGAAAGTAAAGAGATAAGTTAGAAGGCGCAAATCGGACACGGTGATTTATAGTGGTTCGGTCACGAAGCTCCTCTTCGCCCTACTCTACTCCCCGAGTACCCAACTCGAGAGTTACTTCACTAATCAACAAACTCCCTTCAGGCGGAGAAAACCGTACACGTCGCTTAACTTGTTTTCCGACACTAAGCTAGATGTCGAGTGCTAATCTTAGCTAGCACCAATCTACCACGATCTACCCGATCTACACCATACACATTTCTTATCCTATTTCCGACACTAAGCTAGATGTCGAGTGCTAATCTTAGCTAACACCAATCTACCACGATCTACCCGATCTACCCTTGATCCACATGATCAATCACACAAGCCCAATGGCTTCAAGAGATCTTCACTATCTCTTAAGATCACAATGATCTTGACTCACTCTCTCACAAAAGAAAAATAATCTTGATGTATGCTATGATACAATCAAGAGTGTAACAAATGCTACAAGACCTAACAACTCCAACTCTTGTATCTTCTTGGATACCTTGAGTTC
The DNA here is from genome assembly GCA_021014915.2 of Artemisia tridentata subsp. tridentata. Lineage (NCBI taxonomy): Eukaryota > Viridiplantae > Streptophyta > Magnoliopsida > Asterales > Asteraceae > Artemisia > Artemisia tridentata. Next base: position 78,864,013 of record CP139505.1, read on the forward strand.
TTCTCTTGCTAATCAAGAGGGATGACAACACTTTGTATCTACTTAGATACTTTGTGTTCTTCTCTTGCTAATCAAGAGGGATGACAACACTTTGTATCTACTTGGATACTTTGTGTTCTTCTCTTGCTAATCAAGAGGGATGACAACACTTTGTATCTACTTGGATACTTTATGTTCTTCTCTTGCTAATCAAAAGGAATGAAGAGGATCACTTGAATGGATGATTGGATCACTCTTAAACAAACTAAGACTCTCCAAATGATCAAAGAAAGCCATCTAAGTGACGAGGGATTAAACCAGAGAAAAAGGACTGGAAAAATCAAGTTGGAAGTGTGGAATGGTCCACTATTTATAGGCAAGGGAAAATCTGACCGTTACAGACCCACGGCTCCACTAAATACCCGACGGCTCCACTAAATTTAGTGGAGCCGTCCATACTTAAAGGTGCCGTTGGACGCTCCCTTTTTTGTCTTTAGTGGGGAAGGTTTATTTAGGGAAGTTGGAGCTGTTTTGGGGGGAAAAATGGCTGTTGGGAGTTTTCAAATTTATTTTTCAAAATAAAACATTTCTTTTTAATTCAAAAATAATTTGTAAAATATATTTTTGAAAAAATGTTTTTTCACATTAAAAATGTGAAGTTTAGAAAAATATAATCCTTTGATCATTTGTCAAGTAGTAGATTTGTTTGTCCATACCTTGAGTGATTTATGTCGGGATGGAAATCTACGACTTCGTTGAAGCATACTTGAGACGTCGGGAGGTGTTGATGAAGTATGCATTGATGATTTGTGTTTACAAGTAACTTGCACATTTTACGTTATGTATTACAAGTTACATGTTTGTCATCATTAAAACCGAAGAAACTGTTTAGTTTAAATATCGTAATATTTGCACTAACAATCTCCCCCTTTTTGATGATGACAAATATGTAAACCGTAACACATAGTAAAATGTAAAAGTTACCTGTTTACACTCCCCTTCTCCCCCTTTTGTCGAATCAAAAAGGTAGTTTCCTCGAGCGCTCCCTTGAATTCATTCCCTACTCCCCCTTATTGAACTACATTCCTTTCTTCCTAGAAAGGCGAGTTTGCATCATCCTAGTGAAGCCTTCTATCATCACTTGTGAAGATGACTCCATGCTATGTATTCAAATACTCCCGAGCTCCCCCTAGCTCAATGCTCCCCTATGGTGACTTAATCCCCTTGTTTATTTACCTTAGTATCTAGCGGATCCATGGATCAAATTCTTACAAAGGCTTTTCCTACATCAAGGGTTAGCTTCGTGCAGCATAATATATAACAGTATAGGAGCAACATTATAGGGATAGAATACACATAGCAAGACATGCATGGGTTAAACTATGTTAACACGTAAGTGTCACAACCCGACCGAAAACCTAAGGTGTAATTGTTCACTCAATCACACTAATCAAGAACGAGATTCGTTCATTGACTGACGCACTAAATGACTTCTTCCAAGTTGTCATTGGGAAGGAAAGGTCTAACAAACCTTTTGAACAACATAATCATCTACCTAGGATGATTGATGTTAAGGATAGTTTGTTAATAAGACATACTCTAAATGATTACTATTATGACAAGTCGTGCCATAAAGTAGACTCGATGAAGGTTATACCTAAATGATTCCATAAGGTGGGAGAGTGTTGGTTGTGGTGACAACAAGGACAACTTGGGTTATGTGGTTGTAGGGGATAAATAATGGGATGACCCATTAGTGGTTGTGGTGAGGGTGATAGTGATAAGGATGATGTGTTGGTGCCAAGTCCAAAGAGGTTTGATGGTGATAGGGTTAGTGTGATGGCTAAAGGTTGTGGTGGACTTGGTGGAGGTAAGGGTGTAGGAATCCTAAAGGTGTAGGATGATGATGATGTGGTTGGAGGTGTTGGTTTTGCCCTTTGAGGAAAGGTGGAAAAGGATGGTTTAGGTTAATATATCGTTTGCACTGACAATGAGATGCATGATATATTTCAAAAGGGAAAAAGAAAAGGTGCATGTGATCCTAACAGGATTGTTGGTGGATATCTCTAACGGGGTTAAGGTAATGAAGTTCTAGGTTTCTAGGTTGGATGATCCTAGTTGTGTGTTAGAGATAATTTGGTGCATGAAGGGTTTTGTGTGATTGTGAGGGTTGGAGGTTGTTTAACTAACTATCACTTTCAAGAGTGAAGTGTAGCTAAAAGGTTTGAATGTGAGATGCAAGATAAGCTTGCAATGGTGAGGCCTTATATAGGCAAGAGTTGTGGGATTCGAACTAAAGTTGGTGTTAGAGTCCTATGGTGTAGTGAGGGAATCCTAGGGTGTATGTGAGTTTGCAAGATTTTGCAGGTTTGAGGTTAGGAATGCAGGGATCTAAAGGAAACAGTGAAAATTCGTCAAACATAGGCACGGTACCACTAAATACCACACGGTACCGTGGCCTATTTAACGGTACCGTGACCTGGAAGTCACGAATTTTCCTGTGCAGCCTAGTTCTGGGCAGCTAAAGGGAAGTTTCCTAGGGAATAAGAACCACATTAATATGTTCTTGAGAGTGTTTGGTGAAAGGCTATGATGAAGCGAAAAGTGTACCGCTTTTAGGGGGTCATTTAAGCCCTAAATCGTATTTATTTGATCAAATATTGCCCTAAATCGTTCCTTTTGTCATTTTAGGTACTTTGGAGAAGAAATCTGGAAAAGGAAGCATTTTGGAGCATAAAAGTGAAGAAAACGACAAAGTCTCAAAAATATGCTGGAAAGTACATGTGACGGCGTCAAGCTCTATTGTGACGCCGTCAGCCCTTGATAAGCCAGAGAAATTTTGGAAGATTAAAGGGGGACGGCGTCAAGAAGGTCGTCAAGCCTTGATAAGCCAGGGATGATTTTGGAGGATTAAAGAGGGACGGCGTCAGGAAGACCATCCGGGAACCCTAGCCACGGCGAGGTGACGGCGTCAAGATCTATAACGTGACGCCGTCAGCTACTAAGTTCTATATATAGTTTTGCAATTTTTGTCATTAGTGTGCAACTTTGTGAGGAGAAACCCTAAGACGAATTTTCTACCATTTTTAAGGGTTTTATACCCTTGGATCTCCCATGTTTAATTGAAGATAAGTAATCATTTAATCAATCAATATGTCTATGTGTTGTTTGATTATATCTTGTTCTTGTCTTTTAATTAACATGCTAGGCTAGATTTATCTTGTGTTTGCTTAGATCTAATGAAACCTAACTATTGATTATTGATTATTAGTGTGTTATTAATTGTATTGGATGATTGTTTATCGATGTTAGGCTTAAGAAAACTGGCTAACCTCCTATACGGTAACTTGCTTGAACGTCTTAAGAAACATGAACCAATGCGTACTAAGGTTATTATGGTTGTATTTAATGCATGAGCGAATTCTAGTTATCCCATGTTAGGAGCTTCTTAGCCGGCTCGACATAGGAGTGAAGTAGGAGCTTGTAGAGTTGGGGAAGTACATACGCCACCCCACGATTGGTATTAAGGAATACACCCGTCATCCACGCAATTAATACACACTAATCAACCGGTAAAAGATAGTTAGGGAGTAAAGAAATCTAAGTAAACACATTTCTCTCCATATAAGTTTCACAACCTTTTCATTTTCAGTTATTTTATTTTATTTGCATTTGTAGTTATTTGGGTTAGTTGACTAGCAACTAATTCCGCCCACTCCTTCAAACCCGAGATTTTACTTGCTTTCATAAAATTATAAAAATACAAAAAGAATCTTCCCTCACCCTTAGACCTATTAGAGTAGTTTTTCAATCCTAACGACACTATTCCTCTAGAGAACGATCAATCCCCCGGTACTTGCCACTTCACTATACTACATCGGTCAGGTACACTGCCTGGTGGGGATTGCAAGCCTCTTGAGATCCCTCAAGAGGTAAAACCTGTTGTAAGGTCGCAAAACCACGCATCAAGTTTTTGGCGCCGTTGCCGGGGATTAGTTATTGTTTAGGTTGAATTTTTATTTTATTAGGTCTACTCACTAGATTCCTTTCTAGTGAGATTTTTATTTTATTTTTCTAGGATTTCTTTAGTCTATCTTTTTTTTCTTCGTTTCTTTGTTCGTAACCATTACCATCCGACATCATGGAAGGTGGTAATATCCTTAATCCCAACAACCCACCACCACGACAAAACCAAACTCGTAGAGCACACACTTTAGGAGGATATTCCCTAATTTTGGATGATAACCCCCTAATCATAGAATCACTAGGAGCCGTAGCTCGATCAAAACTCTTGCCACACCCTATGCTGAACCTGAAAGGGAAATGCATAAATTAAGGCAACACCACCAAGCGGCCAAACCATCCACGATCAATTTTGATGATGCCCTCTCCGAGGAAGAATCCAATCCTCACTCTACACCTCCTAGCCCTTAATCCAATCACAATATGGAGGTTCCCGAAAACCCCATCCCTAAATCCCTCAAGGACTACTCTTCTCCCACCCCTCGCGGTTTTTCCAATGCTATTGTTTTTCCTAATGAACACACGGATGGGGTCTTGCGTGCAACCGACATTTGGCTTGCCCAAAGTGTATGCAAGTTTCACGGATTGAAAAGTGATGATCCAATCCAACACATCAAAGACTTCCTAAAAATAGTGGATACCCTCCATACGGACGGAGCCACTAGAGATAACTCCCGGCTACGATTATTTCCCTTCACCCTTTATGAGAAAGCCAAAGATTGGTATAACAAACTCCCCTCCGAGTCCATCTTCACATGGGAACAGCTTATCTCAAAATTCTATGAGAAATTCTTTCCCGTAGGAAGAACTTCAACGTTAAGGGACAAAATCTTCCGCTTCCATGTTTGACCAGCTGAACCCATTCACGAATCCTGGAACAGATTCAAAGATCTAATTAGACAAGTCCCTCATCATGGCATTGAACTCTGGCTTCTTGTCCAGATCTTTTATGACAGTGTCCCTAAAAGCGACCAATTTGGCATTAATAATTCGGTGAAAGGAAAAATAGCCAACCTAAGCGCTGAGGAAGGATGGAATAGAATTGAGGAATACGCAAATGATCAAGACGATACCTGGATGAACCCGATTCGATCATGAGCATTTCCAAGATCATGAAAGAGCCTCCTTTTGCTAGCCGGTTGAGTAGATTGAATGATCAAGTATCTTATCTAGACAAGTCACAACCAACTAAACGGTTATCAAACCCATACTTGATCTGCGACCAATGTGGTGGCCCGCATGAAGTGGAGGAATGCGGGGATGATACCACCACCGAACAAGTATGCTTGTCAAGCCACGACATCTTCGATGATCCTTCGCTCTTAACTTTCTACCAAAACAATGATTTTACCCCTTGGGGAAATCTTGTGAGAGAAGAGGGAGGAGGAGAATATCCTGACTACAAGGTTAGGAGCACTTTTGAGGATGATCTTGGGCATTTCACGCTTGAAAAGAATCTGCAACTAAATGGTCTTGACAACCTCATCAATAGCCAACAAAACGACCTAAGGGCCAAATTCGCAGAACTCAACGCCACTCTTGACGGCCTTGACGAACCTCAAACAAATCAAAGAGATCCCTTACTCGCCATCACCACTCGTGCTGGAACAACTACTAAGGATCCACCTTACCCAGCTCAACAATCTGACGTCATGGAACCCGACACCCCTCATGAGGAGGAAGGTAATGTGAACGATGGAAATCCCGAGCAAACCCCTCCGGTAACTCCCTCTCCACCTACTCCAACCAAACAGCCCATTAAAGTCCCATACCCGTCCCGCCTCAAGAATCAAAAGGTCGAAAATGATAATAAAATATTCTTGTCATATTTGAAGAATTCGGTTGTCACCATACCCCTTCTTGATGCATGTTACCATATACCCAAATATAGTACATACTTCAAGAAACTGCTAACCAACAGAAAAGGGCTCGAGGGTCTTGTAACCTTAGGAGAAGAATGTTCTGTGGTGACTCAACGAGGGCTGCCAAAGAAGGTGGACGATCCAGGTAGTTTCACCTTGCCCTGTTCAATAGGATCTCTTTCTGTCAAGAATGCTTTAGCCGACTTAGGAGCAAGTATCAATCTTATGCCGCATTCTATGTTCCTCAAGTTAGGGTATTCTGGATTGAAACCAACCCGTATGAACATCCAACTAGCCGATAGATCAGTCAAATACCCCTTAGGAATATGTGAGAATGTGCTGGTTAAGGTAGGGAAGTTCAAATTTCCAGTTGAATTCGTCATCTTAGAGATGGAAGAAGATGACCTAGTGCCCATCATTCTGGGGAGGCCATTCCTTGCAACTGCTCGCGCTGTTATTGATGTTCATGACGGCAAACTAACCTTACGAGTGGGGACCGATAGCTTAACCTTCGACATCAAGGACACAATGAATCTTTCTCTCGAAGCAGCTAATCGGCTGTATTTCATCGGAGAAATCAATGAGCTATCCGACGAGATTGACAATTGTATAGATGAACAGGTGGAAGCTGGTTGGTTGCGAGATGAAGCTTTCTTACCCATCTTAGAGGAGGAGAAGACTATGGATGTGAGCGCAGTCTCCTTCTATCCCAGACAAGAAATCGAACAGCTTGAGCTTCGTAAACCCGAGAACAAACTTAAACCTTCCATCATCGAGCCACCCACGTTAGAACTCAAGGAACTCCCAAGCAACCTGGAATATGCTTTCCTCCAAGGAAAAGATCAACTTCCGGTAATCATAAACTCTTCTTTGAAAAGTGAACAAAAGGATAAACTCTTAGGAGTTTTAAAAAAATATAAAGGAGTTATAGCATGGAGTGTAGCCGACATCAAGGGGATTGACTCAACCTTTTGTACGCATAAAATCCTCATGGAGGAGGATTATAAACCCACCGTGCAACCTCAAAGGTGAGTAAACCCCAACATAAAGGAAGTCGTAAAAAAGGAAGTCGTTAAGCTCCTAGATGCGGGACTAATTTACCCAATCTCAGACAGTCCATGGGTAAGTCCTGTACAGGTTGTACCAAAAAAGGGAGGAATGACGGTGGTTAAGAACGATAAGGATGAGTTAGTGCCTCAACGAACAGTAACTGGATGGCGTGTGTGCATTGATTATAGGAAGTTGAATGATGCAACCCAAAAGGATCATTTCCCTCTCCCATTTATCGACCAGATGTTGGAAAGGTTAGCGGGGCACGAGTACTACTGCTTCCTAGATGGGTTCTCAGGGTATTTCCAAATCCCTATCGCTCCTGAGGACCAAGAAAAGACTACGTTTACATGCCCTTATGGCACATTCGCCTACAAGCGAATGCCCTTTGGACTATGTAACGCCCCCGCCACTTTCCAGCGCTGCATGACAGCAATCTTCCATGAGTTAATGGAAGACAGCATGGAGGTCTTCATGGATGATTTTTCTGTCTTTGGAAACTCTTTTGATCGCTGTCTTGCTAACCTTGAGAAAATGCTCAAACGTTGTGAGGAGACTAACTTGGTACTAAACTGGGAAAAGTGCCACTTTATGGTAAAAGAAGGGATTGTGCTAGGGCACAAAATTTCAGGAAGTGGAGTTGAAGTAGACCGGGCAAAAATTGAAGCTATATCCAAACTTCCCTATCCAACAACTGTCAAGGCAATCCGTAGCTTCTTGGGTCATGTTGGCTTCTATAGGAGATTCATTAAGGATTTCTCAAAGATAGCTAGACCAATGACTCAGTTGTTCGTGAAGGATGCCCCGTTCGACTTCTCTCAAGAGTGCAAGGATGCATTCGATCGATTGAAGCAGGAACTCACCCAAGCTCCAATTATGGTCACCCCTAACTGGGAGTTACCCTTTGAAATCATGTGCGATGCTAGCGATTATGCTGTTGGTGCAGTATTAGGCCAAAGGTTTAACAAACACTTTCAGCCAATATACTACGCTAGCAAAACCATGAATCCTGCTCAAGAAAACTACACTACCACTGAAAAGGAATTACTAGCCGTAGTATTTGCTTTTGATAAGTTTCGCCAGTATCTTGTCCTTTCTAAAACGGTTGTTTTTACGGACCATTCAGCTATTCGGTATCTTTTCGCTAAACAGGATGCTAAACCGCGGTTACTTCGTTGGATCTTACTATTGCAAGAGTTCGATGTAGAGATTCGTGATAGGAAAGGAGCAGAGAATCTTGCGGCTGATCATCTCTCTCGTCTCGAAAACCCCAGCCTCGCTGAATCTGACAAGAGTGAGATTCGGGAGTCATTTCCTGAAGAGCAGCTCATGTCAATAAATGATTCTGAACCATGGTATGCGGATTATGCTAACTACCTGGCAAGTAGAGTCATTCCTGAGCATATGAGCAGGCATGAAAAAAAGAGGTTCTTCAATCAATTAAAGTACTACTTTTGGGATGAACCTTTCTTATTCCGAAGATGTCTGGATCAAGTAATCAGACGTTATGTTTCGGAAAAGGTGGCTATCAGAATTATGAAAGAGTGTCATGCAGGTCCATCTGGAGGGCATCACGGAATGAATACTACTGCACGAAAGGTCTTCGACGCAGGATTCTATTGGCCTACAATATTTTGTGATGTGAAGGGAATGATACAGACTTGTGATGCGTGTCAAAGAGCGGGGAATATCTCTAGGAGGGATGAAGCCCCGCAGAATTATATACAAGTTTGCGAGGTTTTCGATGTTTGGGGAATTGATTTCATGGGACCCTTCCCATCTTCAGGAGGGAATGAATACATCTTAGTGGCCATTGATTATGTTTCGAAATGGGTGGAAGCACAAGCCCTTAGGACTAACGATGCTAGGGTAGTAATTCATTTCTTAAAAAAATTGTTCGCTAGGTTCGGAATTCCGAAAGCTCTTATTAGTGACAGGGGAACCCATTTTTGCAATTCGCAAACGGAGAAAGTTATGAAAAGATATGGAGTCTCTCACCGATTCTCCACCGCTTACCATCCTCAAACCAACGGTCAAGTCGAAAACACTAATAGAGCCATAAAGAGAATATTGGAGAAAACGGTCAATCAAAACAGAAAAGATTGGTCTTTTAAGCTCGATGAAGCTTTGTGGGCATTTCGAACCGCTTATAAGACACCAATCGGGACAACCCCGTTCCGTATGGTATATGGCAAGGCATGCCACCTTCCAGTAGAACTGGAACACAAGGCATATTGGGCACTTAAGGCTTGTAATTTGGATTATACGGTTGCGGGAACAAATAGATTCTTACAGCTCCAAGAGCTCGATGAATTGAGATTAGAGGCCTATGAATCTTCCATTACATACAAAGAAAGGGCAAAAAGATGGCATGACCAACGGATTAAGAGACCCAAGGAGTTTTCAGAAGGAGACAAGGTCTTATTATATAATTCTCGCTTAAGGCTATTTCCTGGGAAACTTAAATCTAGATGGTATGGACCTTTTACCGTAAGGAGCTCCTTTAAAACCGGAGCCGTTGTGTTGATTGACGACGAGGATAGAGAATTCACTGTGAATATTCAACGAGTCAAGCATTATCAAGAGAATGGTAATGAAATGATCAATGAGGAAGACATAACTTTTGATGAAGAAGTCACGTAATGTACGGGGACTTTGAGTCTAGCTACAAGACTCGTTAATAAAGAAAAGCGCTTCTTGGGAGGCAACCCAAGCTTTATTTGCTTTGTGTGTTTATTTATTTGTTTGTTTGATTTTATTTGCTTCCGTATGTGTGTTTAATTTTTATTATTATTGATTCATGTTCGAAACTAAATTGTGAAAATGCTTTATCTTGTTTTTAACTTCGTCTTAACTACATATAAAGGTATTTTGCAAAAGATAAGTGTAAGGGAAATCCAAATCGGTTTATTAGAACAAATGAACATGAATCGTAATAATATTAAATTAACATACATATTAGTAATAGTTTGAGTCAAATGTTTGTATCGAGTCATAATGATGTTTTGCAGGAATTCCAGGAAGTAAGGTAGAGGTTTTTCCAGAAATTTTCCGGAAACTTAACATGAGAATTTTGTCAGATCATTTCTGACGGCGTCAGGCCTTACAACCTGACGGCGTCAGGTTTTAATTTTCTGAAATTTTTGAAAGTTTTGTTTTCATAAAAAGTTTTTACTAAATCTCTAACTTATAAACTCCAGGAATCTGCAAAATTATCATTCCACAAGCATTATATCCTTATATAGAATTTATCCCGCCGATGTTATGCAGGTTTTCGTGTTTGTTTTCTCAGGTTTAACAGGTTATTTTGGACAAGGAAATGTATGTGGAATCAAGCTTTTGGCGATGCTTTAGTCTTGAAGCTTCTACATTCTCCTGGAAGAAGATCTAACCATGTTACCTCTTTATCCACCAAACGAATCAGGGGAGTATTTGATTTCATTCTTTTACCTTATTTACTTTTACATCTTGTTATTTGAACATTGGGGAAAATGTTCATCTTAAGTGTAAGGGGGGGTAAAGTACGATACTTTAGAGAATGCTATTACGCTTGATTTTTGTTTGTTTGATGGTAGATGTGTAATAAAACTGAGATAAATACCTGTTAGGGCAATTTTAGTGCCAAATTTAAATTTTTTTACAACATATAGGAGTGAAACTTTGATCTTAATGAGCGTCTCATGGATAGGAGTTATATGACTAGCACAAAACCGTACCACTAAAAAAATTTTCCACCCCCAAATATGTGAGGTTCGCCCCTAGAATTGGTAGGAAAAGCATTTATGCTATGATGTGTGTACCGGTAGCACTTAGATTCTAGAACTTGCGTTAGGACCATTCCGAGGCCACAAGTGAGACTACATTCGTGTAGTTAGATTTACTACTTGATAAGAGGCATTAGGATTAACCCATTGTTTTAGACCTGTGTTTTTGTTATAATTACTTTGGCTACATTGGTCAAGTAATTCTCCCACACCCTTTGGTTGTACTCATTTTTAGTACACGATACCCCTAGTACACCCCTCAGAGCCTATCTTTTCATTTCGACCTTTAAGCATTTTACTTAAAGGAAGAATTTGTTACACCCCACTTAAATGTACACCCAAATCGCCTTAGCCTACCTTGTATGCACTCATTTTTAGTGCATTATTGTGACAACATTTGTTTAAACCCTTAGTTAATTATCTAATTGATTACATGGTTGCTAAGTCGAGTCATATCCTTGTACATATTGTTTTGTGACGATTGGGACTCATGGGTAAAGTACTAGTGTAATAGAGTAATGGGGAAGAACAACATTATTACCCCCATATGTGCTAAATATTTTAAAAGTACTCCAAGTGTTTCGATTATCTTAATTCGAGTCATTAGAATAGTTATTTGTAAAGTTATGTAAAAGTTCAAGTGTAAGGGGAATGCAACGCCCCTATGATGTATTATTTTAGATGGTAGGGCAAGAGTGTATAATCAAAAAAAAAAAAAAAAAAAAAAATCAAAAAAAATACAAAAAAATAAGAAAAAGAAAACTAGAAAAAAACATACGGACTACCATCCCGTTTCATTTTATGTTTATTTTATGTTTTTGTTATTTTGTTTTTAGCTTAAGTCGAGTCTAGTCTTGGCTTAGCAACGCCATATTGTACATGTAATTAATCAAGATCTTTAACTCGCCACCAGTAAAATATCCCTTATCCAACAAATCCGTGTTTATCATATCCCTACACCTAACGTTATAACCCGTTTAAAAGCCCTCTTTGATAGTTTATCTTAGGTGCTTACGCCTAGTGGAGAAGGTTTTTGATCCTTTCCCAAGCCTATGGTAATCTATTTGCTATGACAGGTAGTGAGAGATATTATCCGTTTTCATTTATGAGATATACTTTTATGACACCTGAGAGATGTGAGTATCTAAACACTACTTGTGAGGTGCTAGTTTGTAATCTCCGTGCTTATTATGATTAAAGTGGAACGACTATTTGTTGTAATTACTTTTATATTAGCGTTAAATGACCCCTAACTTGTATTTTGATTAGAATAAAAGCGCATTTGCTTGAGGACAAGCAAATCTCAAGTGTAAGGGTATTTGATGAAGCGAAAAGTGTACCGCTTTTAGGGGGTCATTTAAGCCCTAAATCGTATTTATTTGATCAAATATTGCCCTAAATCGTTCCTTTTGTCATTTTAGGTACTTTGGAGAAGAAATCTGGAAAAGGAAGCATTTTGGACGGTTTTGGAGCATAAAAGTGAAGAAAACGACAAAGTCTCAAAAATATGTTGGAAAGTACATGTGACGGCGTCAAGCTCTATTGTGACGCCGTCAGCCCTTGATAAGCCAGAGAAATTTTGGAAGATTAAAGGGGGACGGCGTCAAGAAGGTCGTCAAGCCTTGATAAGCCAGAGCGGATTTTGGAGGATTAAAGAGGGACGGCGTCAGGAAGACCATCCGGGAACCCTAGACACGGCGAGGTGACGGCGTCAAGATCTACAACGTGACGCCGTCAGCCACTAAATTCTATATATAGTTTTGCAATTTTTTGTCATTAGTGTGCAACTTTGTGAGGAGAAACCCTAAGACGAATTTCTGCCATTTTTAAGGGTTTTATACCCTTGGATCTTGTTCTTGTCTTTTGATTAACATGCTAGGCTAGATTTATCTTGTGTTTGCTTAGATCTAATGAAACCTAACTATTGATTATTAGTTGTTAGTGTGTTATTAATTGTATTGGATGATTGTTTATCGATGTTAGGCTTAAGAAAACTGGCTAACCTCCTATACGGTAACTTGCTTGAACGTCTTAAGAAACATGAACCAATGCGTACTAAGGTTTTTATGGTTGTATTTAATGCATGAGCGAATTCTAGTGATCCCATGTTAGGAGCTTCTTAGCCGGCTCGACATAGGAGTGAAGTAGGAGCTTGTAGAGTTGGGGAAGTACGTACGCCACCCCACGATTGGTATTAAGGAATACACCCGTGTTGGGAATTCTGCTAAGGAAGAATTCTGCTGATGGTTACTGCTGATGGTTACTGCTGAAGCTTTATGATTCTGCTGAAGAATGTTACTGCGGAAGTATAGATTGTGCGGAATGTGTTTCTGCTGATGGATAGTTTCCGCGTATTATGTTATTAGTTAGGATATGCATGAGTTTATTTAGAAAGTGATATTGCATATCTTGTTTAGTTTTTAGAATATACGTTTCTTGTGAAACGGTTTAGGGTTTCTAGTGAAACTTAGTTAGGGTTCCTTGTCTATAAAAGGAACACGTTATTATGTAATATGTACGATTTTAGAAAAACACTTTTAGTATTAATCAAAAGATCCATAGAGGATCAAATCGTTCTTAGTAATTGTGTTCTTACTTGTGTTTGTTTTCCGCTATAGAATACAAGTAACTTAGACTTTCTTTTAGTGTGTTTGTGATTACATAAACATTACTAACGATCCACGAGCTCATAAAGATCTATCAAGGTCTGCGATTCAACAAGTGGTATCAGAGCCTCGTGAGAGTCTCTGTGTTACTAAGAACATCTTCTCGTTTACACCCTCTCACACCCAATAACCATGCCTGGATCAGATGATGAATCTGAAGTTCACAGCAACAACAACAACAACAACAACCAAAACACCACATCTATGCAACAACTCAATCTCACCAATAGCAATGCAAAGTTTCCTTATCTTAAGAAGGAAGAATATGAATTATGGGCAATGAAGATGCAGAACTGGATCACCAATATTGATTGGAATCTTTGGGAAGTTGTCCGTAAAGGAAACAGTTTGAAGAAGCATTCTAAGGATGAACATGGTGTTATTACTATTCTTCCTCCTAGATCTGCTGAAGAGATTCTTGCAGTTCAAAGAGAAAATAAAGTGAGAACCATTCTTCTTCAAGCTATTCCAGATGACCACATGGGAGATTTTCACTACATGGATGAAGCAAAAGATATCTGGATGGCGATCAAGGCTAGGTTTGGTGGGAACGATGAGTCAAAAAGGATGAAGAAGTCGATGTTGAAACAGCAGTTTCAAGAGTTTCAAATAACTGAAGAGGAAGGTATCCACAAGGGGTATGACAGGTTCCATAAGATTTTGAGCCAGATGAATCAGCTGAAGGCCAGACCTGACAATGAGGACTGCAATGCAAAGTTCCTTCGATCATTACCTCCCTCATGGCTACAAGTGAGCATTGCACTCAAAGCAAAAGGTGGTCTTGATATGCTTTCATTTGATGATCTCTTCAACAAGCTTAAGACTCTTGAACCTGATGTTCGAAGTCCCATTCGTACATCCACTCCTAACTACTCAGCATTTGTAAGCACCAGCTCCAATAAGATGACTCAGGCTTCAAGTTCAAGCTCCTCAGTAACATCTTCCTACTCTCAACCACAGTCTAGTGGTGTAATGGAGGATGTACTCCAGTCGTTTGTTGCTGATTATGAACATCAGCAGCATCTTGCTTTTGAGGATTTTGATCAGGTGGATCCTCTTGACTTGGAAGAGATGAATCTAAAATGGCAGGTGGCCATGCTTACTTTAAATGTCAAGAGGTTTGAAAAGAAGTCTGGAAGAAAGTTCGGGTTTCAGGGAAGAGAACCAGCTAGGTTTGATAGAAGGAAGATCAAGTGCTATTCATGTGGTCAGTTGGGTCACTTCTCTAGAGAGTGCAAGGATAGAAAGACTGGTGATGAAGTTCGGTATTCAAGCTATCAGAAGAATCAGGTGAATGCTGAAAACCCCAAAGCCATGGTCACTCTTGATGAACATATCAACTGGAAGGTGCATGATCCTGAGACTGATGATAATGCTGATGTGGGTGGATTGCTGGCTAGCTGTTCTTCAGAGGAGAATCATTGTCAGAATGCCTTGATGGGCATATCTCAGGTACAAAATTGTGTATTTGGTTGTAGTGAAAGGTATAATGAACTTAAAAAGGAACATGATGAATTAAAAGCCAAATATCATGAAAGTTATATAGATGTTAAGGCTTATAAACACTCTTTAAAAACACTAGAAAGACAAAAAGTCTGGTTTCAGAAGAATGAGGTTGCTTATGGTGAAAAGATAGGGGTGTTAGAGAGAGATCTATTTTGTGCTAAGAATGAATTAAAATGTTGTGAAAAGGAAAAGGCTAAACTAGAGGTAGAAAAACAGGAAGTGCAGACTAAACTAGATGATAGCTTGGCTAGGTTTGATAACTGGAAAGATTCTTCAAAAAATCTAAACAGGTTAGTTAACAGTTCTATGTCTGTAAAAACTAAAATTGGTTTAGGGTTTGGTGACTACATAGGGAAAGATCAATTTTATGACCCTAATGAGTACAGTGTGTTTGACCCTGAACCAGTAGACTATCAAGCCCCTGTTAAGTTTGTCAGTAATGGATACTTACATGCTGTGCCTGGACCTATTAGGGGAGAACATATGCCATCTAGCACCACCACCTCTGACTTTGATGGATCACACCATCTTTATGGCAAAAAGTCAATTGACTTGCCAGACCCTGATTCTAATTCTTCTGACTTTGTCTCTTGTTCTGACAGTGACAAGTCCTCTGACCAAGGGTCTACCACCTATACCAGTTGTGATTCAAGTGAAAAGTCAGACCCTACAAAGACCTCTCCCAAGCCTTCACCCAAGACACCCTACAAGTCTGTTAGAATTGCTGCTGAGGATGTCAAGTCCAAGACAGTTTCTTCTGAAGACCTGTCTTTTAATTCTTTGCAAAATAATGTTTCTTATTGTGTCAAAAACAATCCTGTTTCTGTTAGTGATTTGAATAATTCTACTTGTAATGGAACATCTTTTTCTTTTAATAAATCTTCTAAAAAGAAGAAATGTTTTGTGTGTGGAAGTAAATCTCATCTAATCAAGGATTGTGATTTTCATGAGCAAAGAATGGGTGTTGGTCAGACTAAACCTAGACCAATGTGGACAAATGTTCAGAATATTCCACCATATGTCCCACAGGCATCTCATAGGGCCAGCAATTATGCTGATAGACATTCTGCTGATAGACATTCTCCTAAGAAACATTCTGCTGATAGAAATTTTCAGTCTGCTAGGAGAAGATATGTTGCTAGACCATTTGTGCAACCCACTAGTTCTTATTTTCAGAATGGTCTTTGGCCTGGCTTTATTGACCCGATGACTATGGGTATGGGATATTGGGATTCTGCTGTTAAGCCCTCAGCAGGTTGTTTTTGGACTCCCAAGGGACCTAATCTTCATAGAAGGTCCAAGAACAATGGTGGATCTTATCAATCTACATGGCCTAATTCTTATGATCCACAAGGCAGGCTCAAGTCAGTAATGACTTGAGTCTCCAATGTGTACTAACTTTTGTATAATTTTGTTGTATATGTAGGATCATCCTTTGAAAAGTAAAGATGTAGGCATAGTAGATAGTGGTTGTTCCAGAAGTATGTCAGGAAATAGGGACATGCTGCAGAATTTTGTACCCATTCAAGATGGAGGCATTGTGACTTTTGGTGGAGGAGATGGCAAAATCACTGGGTTTGGTACCATCAGAACACCTGGCTTGGACTTTGAGAATGTGCTCTATGTGAAGGAACTGCAACACTTCAACCTGTTCTCAGTATCACAAATATGTGATGGCAAGAACAAGGTCTTCTTCTCAGAGGATGAATGTCTTGTGCTTTCTAAAGACTTCAAGCTTCCAGCAGATTCCCCAATTCTGCTGAGGGTTCCCAGAAGATATAATTTATACACAATCAACCTGAATGAAGTCCAACCTGAAGGTGATCTGACATGCTTGGTGGCTAAAGCATCCATGGATGAGTCAAATAAGTGGCATAGAAGGATGGCTCATGTCAATTTCAAGACCATAAACAAGCTCTCTAAGCTTGGTCTAGTTCATGGGCTTCCCTCCAAAATCTTCACCAATGAACACAATTGTGTTGCCTGCAACAAAGGGAAGCAACACAGAGCCTCATATAAAGCCATTACAGCTGTGAGCACTATCTCAGAACCTCTCCAGTTGCTGCACATGGATCTTTTTGGTCCAGCTCAAGTCAGGAGCATTGATCTCAAATCCTTCTGCCTGGTGATCACCGATGACTATAGCAGGTTTTGTTGGGTATTCTTTTTGAGAACTAAAGATGAAACATATCCAATCTTAAAAGAGTACATAACCCTTGTTGAAAACCAGCTAAATAAAAAGGTTAAAGGGATTAGGTGTGATAATGGGACAGAGTTCAAAAATGTTGTCTTAATAGAACTTTGTCAGTCTAAGGGGATAAAAAGGGACTATAGCACTCCAAGAACCCCACAGCAAAATGGGGTTGCAGAAAGAAAGAATAGGACCTTAATAGAGGCAGCAAGATCCATGCTTGCAGACTCTAAATTACCCACCATGTTCTGGACTGAAGCAGTAAGTACTGCTTGTTATGTTTTGAACAGGGTATCCATCACTAGACCTCATATCAAGACACCTTATGAACTTCTCACTGGGAAAGTTCCTGCTATTCATTACCTTAAACCTTTTGGTTGTCAGGTGACCATTTTGAACACTAGTGATCCCTTAGGAAAGTTTGATGAAAAGGCAGATGAGGGGTTTATTGTGGGATATTCAGCTCATAGCAAGGCTTATAGGGTCTATAATTTAAGTTCTAAAAAGATAGAAGAGACCCTTAATCTGAGATATCTAGAAACTAAGCCTAATGTTCAAGGACAAGGTCATCCTTGGTATTTTGACTTGGATTACCTAACTGATTATTTGGGCTATACTAGATATGTTGCTGAACAATCTGCAGGTACAAAAGAGTCTCCTACTAACAATGCAGGTACCCTGGAAGAGGACTCAGGGAGTGAGTCTGAGCAAGATGAGCATACTATTGTTGTACCTTCGTTTCCTCCTAACCATGTTGAAGGAAATACTTCTGGGGAGATTGAAGATTTGTCACACTATGCAGAGGACCTTGCTAGACTGAAGAAGCAAGAATTTGCAGCCAATCAAGAAGCTGAAAGACTAAGTGAGGAGTCAGCACAACCCTTCAGTGGAAACCAGGATTCTGCTGATCCACCTCATGTTTCTGCTGAAGTTACTAAATCTGCTGATGGATCTTCTGATGGTTCTCCCATGTCTAATAGTGTGTCCACAGACTTTGAGGAACCTTATACACGCTTTCCAAGTCCCTCTGATCTTGGAAATCACTCACCCAAAGCTGGTATCTTCAACTCAGCCTCCTATGACAGTGAATTTGGACCAAATATGACCAATCTTGACACCACAATTGAAGTCAACCCCAATGCAACCAAAAGGATACATACTGATCATCCTCAATCCAACATTCTTGGTGATCCTCAAGCACCTGTTAGAACTAGAAGCTCTGTGAAAGGTTCTAAATATGGTCAAGTGGCTTTTCTTTCTTATGTTTCATCTCAGCAAAGGGACAATCATATAGACTTTAAGCATTGTCTGTTTGCTTGTTATCTCTCACAAATGGAACCAACAAGTGTTAGTCAAGCACTTGATGACTCCAGCTGGCTTGAAGCAATGCAGGAAGAGATGCTACAATTCAAGAATCAGAAAGTTTGGGTATTGGTACCACTACCTGAAGGGAAGATTGCCATTGGTACCAAGTGGATTTTGAAAAATAAAAGAGATGCCAGGGGTATTGTGGTTAAAAACAAAGCAAGATTGGTGGCACAAGGATTCAGACAAGAGGAGGGAATTGATTATACTGAAGTATTTGCTCCTGTTGCTAGGGTTGAGGCCATCAGAATCTTCTTGGCCTATGCATCTTATATGGGTTTCATGGTGTATCAGATGGATGTCAAAGGTGCTTTTCTATATGGAGAAATTGATGAGGAGGTTTATGTATCTCAACCCAAAGGTTTTGAAGACCCAGATAATCCAAAGCATGTTTACAGGGTTGTCAAAGCTCTCTATGGCCTTCATCAGGCACCAAGAGCTTGGTATGCTAGGCTTTCATCATTTCTGCTGAAGCATGGATACAGAAGAGGTGCTATAGACAAAACACTCTTCATTAAGAAGAATTCCAGGGATATCATCCTTGTTCAAGTTTATGTGGATGACATTATTTTTGGCTCCACTAAAGAGGCTTGGTGCAGGGAGTTTGAGGAACTCATGAAGGGAGAATTTCAGATGAGTGCTATGGGAGAGCTCACTTTCTTTTTGGGTCTCCAAGTTCAGCAGAAACCAGATGGTATCTTTATTAGTCAGGATAAGTATGTTCAAGATATGTTGAAGAAGTTTGATATGGAGAATGTTAGACCTGCCACTACACCCTATGAAGCTCCCAAGCCAAAGAATAACCTTGAACCAGATCCTGCAGTGAATGTTCACTTGTACAGGTCCATGATTGGTTCACTAATGTACTTGACAGCTTCAAGGCCAGATATCACATTTGCTGTGAGTGCTTGTTCTAGACATCAGGTCACACCACTCACTTCCCACCTGAATGCAGTCAAGAAGATTTTTAAGTATCTCAAAGGCCAACCCAAGCTAGGTCTTTGGTACCCAAAAGAGTCTCCTTTCAAGTTGGAAGCTTATAGTGATAGTGATTATGCTGGTGCAAATCTGGATAGGAGATCCACAACTGGAGGTTGCCAATTTCTTGGAAGAAGGTTGATTTCTTGGCAATGCAAGAAACAAACCATTGTTGCTACCTCATCTACTGAAGCAGAGTATGTTGCTGCTGCCAATTGTTGTGGACAGGTTCTTTGGATACAAAATCAATTGTTGGACTATGGGTTTAATTTCATGAATACCACAATTTTTATTGATAACCAAAGTACCATATGCATTGTTAAAAATCCAGTTTTTCATAATAGGACTAAGCATATTGAGATAAGGCACCATTTTATAAGAGATGCATATGAAAAACATTTGATTAAGGTGCTTAAAATACACACAGATGATAATGTGGCAGATCTGCTGACTAAAGCTTTTGATGGACCTAGGTTTCAACACTTAGTGGTCCATATTGGGATGGTTAACCCTTAAATGCTATGTTTGAGGGGAGGCATAGGCCTCAGGGGAGGCATATGCCTCAGGGGAGGATTGTCATTGTAAAGTATGTACTATTTTATAGATTTGTTTGATTATGTTTGCTAACACACTAATCCACTAATGTAATTTTAGTTTGTATGGTTTGGTTTGTTTGCTTTTATGTGTCTGTTTTGCAGAACTGCCTGAGATTGATGATTTTAAGTTGATGTTCTTCAAGTGTATGGGACATGGTCAAGTAAGCTTAAAGAGTGTTTCTGTTGAATGAAAGTACTGAAACATAGTGAAAGTTATAATCAAAGCAAAGTTGTTCATTCATTCAAAAGAAATTACAGCTTACAAACAACTTAATCAAGACCAATCCTATACAAGATCAACTACACAGACACAAGTTCCTATCATCTAATGCTGCACCAGGAAGACTAACAGACATGATTGAAGATGCTGAAGAACCTAGTTTTATATCTTTGGTCCTTGGCAACATCTCATCAGCATCTACTACATTTTTCCCTTTCCCTTCCCAGTCACCTCTGCACCCTTGCTCTTTCCTGTGTCCCTGTGGTATGAAACTCCAGTCCTAGGAGCAGGAAGACCAATAACCACTTCCCTTGTCTCTGGGAGTGGTGGATTTCTGGTGGGTGGCCTTGGTTGGGGTTGTGAAGGTTGGGGATTCTCTTCCCTGGTTGCTGCTGCTTCTCTCTCCTCTTCCTCTCTTACCAACCTATTGAAGATTGGCTCAAGACGCTCTGTGGAGTCATCAGAGCCCCTAGATGAGTCGTCTGGATCCACCACACTATCATCTTCTGAAGAAGGAAGAAAAGGGGACTTCCTTGTAGGTGGCTCGTCTTGGTGAGGATATCGAAATAGAGGTCGATTATCCTCAGATGATGAAGATGATGATGGAGGTTTGGGTGGATTGTTGGGTCTGCTTGAAGAGCCCACATCATGTCTTTTCTTACGGGCTTGTTCCTTGGTGATCCCATACATTCTATATGAAGGACGTCTGGATGATTGAGGTTTGTTATCTCCTGAATCTGCTGATGAGTCAGAAGATAGATCAATGACTTCGGGTTGGTTATTCATTGAGTTGATAAGTGATTTTGATTGGATGAAGGTTTGATGGTAAATTAGGGTTAAGTGATTTGTGTGGATTGTGAATTGGGGTTATTTAATAGGCGAAGTCAAGTGGAAATGCTAATTAATGCTGGTTGGGTGGCAAATTAAAACTCAAGATCTTTACCGAAGATATTATTCTCTTGAGTTGATTCTGCTGATTGACTCTTCACTTCAGCAGATTGACCATCATTTCTGCTGAAAGGTTGATTTTGAATGGTGAAGTTACTTTACACGTCAGATAAGGTCAACCATTTGTTCCGATAAATTTTGACCATAATTGGGTAACTTCTATTTATAACCTATTCATATAATCTTCGCCCAAAACAACTAATTCCCTCTTCAAGTACTCTTCACCTATTCTTCATTCTCTCAAAAGTTCTTCGATGGAGTCCCTACAATTCAAGAAGGATCACAATAAAGTTGCTTTTCTGGGAAAAGCGAAGGGACAGGAAATATATGACCCAATGGTTGATTTCATAAAGCGATCAAAGATTCATTTTGCTTTGACTCATTATCCAGACATAGTACATGAATCTTTGGTAAAACAATTTTGGGCATCTGCTGAGAAGCGGTCTGAGTCAGAGATAGTAGCAAAGATTGATGGAACTGAGTATGTTGTGACTGAAGCTTTGATTAGGGAAAGATTGCAGTTGGATGATGAAAATGGGGTTTATCACACCAACACAGCAGAGATACTTACTGGTCTAAGAGCAGCGGGTTATCAAAGTGAGGATACGACTATGTGGCTGAAGAACAAGTTTTGTCCCAAGTGGAGATTTTTGGTGCATACACTACTTCAATGCATCAGCAACAAATCTGGAGGATGGGATCAATTCTCTAGTCAACTGGGTTGTGGAATCGTGTGTCTTTCTCAGGGTTTGACTTATAATTTTTCTAAGTTTATTTTTGATAATTTGGTAGAAAATATTCTCAAGAAAAAGCATAAGTTTCTGATGTACCCTAGGTTTCTACAGATAATTTTAGATATAAATACCCAGGATAGAGGACATTATCCCATAGGAGCCCTTAGTGCCAAATTGTTTGCTTCTATGCGAACTCATTATGGTGGGGAGCATCACCCTCTTCTACCAGCTATGTTGCCACATGGCAATGATGATGCTAATGAGGGCAATGCTGCTGATG
This sequence comes from Artemisia tridentata subsp. tridentata, assembly GCA_021014915.2. Lineage (NCBI taxonomy): Eukaryota > Viridiplantae > Streptophyta > Magnoliopsida > Asterales > Asteraceae > Artemisia > Artemisia tridentata. The sequence continues at coordinate 78,886,175 of CP139505.1, forward strand.
CTCCACCAGCTCACAATACTGCTGATGGTACTCCATCAGTAGAAAGGGTTGAGGGTCCATCCTTAGCTGCTGAAGTACCTATAGTTTCTACTGACCATCCTCCACATTCCCCTGTTCCATCACCATCTCATGAAGCTCCTGAAGAGCTTGTTCCTGAGGTAGAGGAGACAATTCAGTCTCTTGATACTAATATTCCTACACCTCTTGAAGATGAGATTCCAAGACTGTCCACACCTAGCCCATTTAGAGACCCAATAGATGAGAACACTTCAAATTTTGAGCATATAAATGTTTCTTCTGAAAGGCCCAATGAAGCTCCCTTTACCACTGAGACATCAGCTGGTGGAGCTGAGGACCCTATTACTCTTACTTCTCTGTATACTTTACTCAACAGGAATGTTCAAGAAACTGAGAAGTTGAAGAAGGAACTTGCAGACACTAAGTCATCACTTGGTGATGAGATTGTGGTGCTGAAAAGAAGGGTTAAAGAATTAGAGGGTAAACTTGGGCAGACAAAGAAGAGGAAGTTTGTGTTTGCATCTGATGATGAGCAGGAAGCTAGTTATTGGGATCATCTTGAGTTATTGGCTGAAGCTGCTCAGAAGACTTCTACTCCTTCACCTAAAGCTGCTGAATCCTCTCAACAAAGAGATCAGATTAAGTTCTTCAGAAAAAGGAGAAGACAGTACTTGAGCAAGGAAACTACACTACCAAATTTGTCTGTTGCTCAAGAACATGCAGATGATGCTCATGTGGCTTCTGCTGATGTTACCTCTTCCAAGGTGTCTACTGAAGTGTTTGTTGCTGGACGATACTTTACCTTGGATACTACTGATGAAGTTACTGCTCCACATGTTGAATCTTCAACTCAACATGTTTCTGCTGATGCTTCTATTGGAGTTTCTCCTGAAGATATTGACAGAGTTACTAGTGTAGATACTTCTGGAAATGAGCAAGGAAGGGTGATTGGAGAAGATCTTGGTTCAGATCTTATAAGTGCAGAAGAAAGAAAGGAGCAAGAAAGGCTGGTTAAAGAATATGAGGATCTTGTGAAGAGTAAAGAGTTAGCAAAACAGATGGCTGGTCATTTTACTTCAGATTTGCCTCCTGAAAGGCAAAGAGAGCTAGATGAGCAATCAGCTCATTTCACTGATGCACAATGGGATACTTACACTCAACAAGCAGCATCCAATCCTAATTTGGCTCAAAGTATCTTAGGAGCTAACTTTGATAGTAATAATTTTGCTGCACAAATGGTAGCTCTTGGGCAACAGAGGAAGAAAGCTGCAGCTGAAAGGAGGAAGGCTATTGCTGCTCAAAAGGCACAAGCTAGGAGAGATAGACCCAAGACTGAAGCAGAAGAGAAGCAATATAGGAGGAATGTGGTCTATAATCAGTATACTTCTGTGTATAGCCATGGTTTGACAAAGAAGCAAGTTTGGGCTTTGTCTGATTCAGAGTTGCATAGAATTTATGATCAGATTATGAAGACCATTCACTCTTCTGATACTCCACCTAAGAGGACTGCTGAGAGTTTGGAGGCTCCATGTCTCAAAAGACTGAAGCAAGTGGAGTTAGGTACTTCATCTACTGGAGATATTCCTGCGGACTTTCACTCTGCTGAGCCTATTGTTACTTCTACCATTTCTGCTGATGAAGCTTCTGAAAAACAATCATCTGGGATTCATGTTTCTTCTGAAGCTCCACCCAATTCTGCTGAACCTTTTGCTGTAACATCTGCTGATCATGAAGATTCATCATTGTCTCCTTCTAATGCAGATAAGGGTAAACAAGCTGAACCGGCTGAGGTTCAGGGTAGCCAAGATGGGGACAAAGCTGATAGGTTACCTGTAGCAGAGGGTGTTGTTACCAGTTCTTCTATTCCTACTTCTTCTATTCCTTCTGAAGATACTACTTCTATTGCTTCTGAAGATGTCTCTATGGGAATTTACATCCCTGGTCGAAGGAAGAAGAGAATGTCACATATAGGGAAGCATATTGCAAGTAGAAGATCAATTCGACTGGCTAAGCAAGTTCTCAGAGCTCAAATGAGTAGTTCTTCAAAGGAAGTAGATCTAGAAGCTACTGATGATTCATTTATTCAGGAAGGATCTTCTGAAACGTTTCCTGAAGGATCATACAATGTGTTGATCAGATGGACTATCACAGATGGCCAAATTAATACTATCTACAGGCAAGATCAATCTTATAAGAATTTCACCTTCTTGCAAGAAATTCTTCATCTGGTGGATAGGCAAGATCTGCAGACCCTTTACAAGTTGGTCATTGAGTATTATGCTATGCATACTCCACAAGGTTCTGGTCTATATCTCTTGGGTGATCTTCAAGTTCTCTTTGACTCCCAAACTCCACAAGGGAAAGGCTATTCGATTTGGAAGGCTTCTCATAGATGGAAAGTTGATAGTTGGAGATTTTATCCAATTCCCAATGTCCATGTGGTGGAGACTGAGTCTGGCATAAGAGTATGTATGTTTTCTGATCAACAATATCCATGGTCCATGACTCTGCTGAATCGCATGCTCCAAAGGAAGTTGGAAATTCCTCCAAATCCAGTTGCTAATGATAGAACACATGCTGAACAACTGGTTGGTTTCATCAAGTCTAAGCTTCTGCAACACCAAGCTTCTACTTGATTCTGGTATTGTATATTATTTGTATATTTTCTATATCTTTATTTCATTTCCTTCTTGAGTTCTTAGTAAAAAAAAAAAAAAAAAAAAAAAAAAAAAAAAAAAAAAAAAAAAAAAAAAAAAAAAAACAACTCTGTGTATATTTGTGTACTAACTTTTGTGCAGGTTTGTTGTATACCTCTGTTGATGGTTATCAACTCGCCAGATGTGACTTGTGTCCATCAAAGAGTTGGCTAGTCCAAAGGGTACAGCTTTGGTAAAGACACATCAAATCTGTTGATAGCTATAATAGCTTGCTCAAAGCTATAGGGTACTCAACTCACCCATGCTTCATTGCTGAGAGTTGAAATGGTCATCAATTCACCATGGATGTAACCCTTTATGGGATCCAAAGAATTGGCTAGTCCACAAAAGTATGGTTTGTGGTAAAGACATTTGGTATCCATATTTGGTTCTCAATTCACCAAGGTTCAGTTGAAACCAAAGAATTGGCTAGTCCTGAGCAAACGGCTACAGGTAAAGACATCTCAAATCCGTTTATAGTTGCTGGTTTGCTAATAAATCAGATGGTTATCAGTGTACCATAGTTTTCGAACTTAAACATTTGGCTACTCCAGTAGTGATGGCTATTGGTAAAGAGACATCAAATCCATTCTTTTCAATGATTCACCTCTCACAGGAGTTAACACACCTGGATGTGATGAGAATAGTATGAAACTAATATGTTTTGATGTACACATTGTCATTTGTTGCTGCAAAGATCTGAAGTTTCAAGTTCTACCATTCATAGTGCTATGGTTCATGTGATTCTTTGCTGCTGCTGTTTGAAGTCAATCCTCTTCTCCTGAATTGTTACAGATCTATCAAGAATCTTGAACTTAACCATGTCAAATTCAAGATTAGGGGAGGATTGTTGGGAATTCTGCTAAGGAAGAATTCTGCTGATGGTTACTGCTGATGGTTACTGCTGAAGCTTTATGATTCTGCTGAAGAATGTTACTGCCGAAGTATAGATTGTGCGGAATGTGTTTCTGCTGATGGATAGTTTCCGCGTATTATGTTATTAGTTAGGATATGCATGAGTTTATTTAGAAAGTGATATTGCATATCTTGTTTAGTTTTTAGAATATACGTTTCTTGTGAAACGGTTTAGGGTTTCTAGTGAAACTTAGTTAGGGTTCCTTGTCTATAAAAGGAACACGTTATTATGTAATATGTACGATTTTAGAAAAACACTTTTAGTATTAATCAAAAGATCCATAGAGGATCAAATCGTTCTTAGTAATTGTGTTCTTACTTGTGTTTGTTTTCCGCTATAGAATACAAGTAACTTAGACTTTCTTTTAGTGTGTTTGTGATTACATAAACATTACTAACGATCCACGAGCTCATTAAGATCTATCAAGGTCTACGTTTCAACAACCCGTCATCCACGCAATTAATACACACTAATCAACCGGTAAAAGATAGTTAGGGAGTAAGGAAATCTAAGTAAACACATTTCTCTCCATATAAGTTTCACAACCTTTTCATTTTCAGTTATTTTATTTTATTTGCATTTGTAGTTATTTGGGTTAGTTGACTAGCAACTAATTCCGCCCACTCCTTCAAACCCGAGATTTTACTTGCTTTCATAAAATTATAAAAATACAAAAAGAATCTTCCCTCACCCTTAGACCTATTAGAGTAGTTTTTCAATCCTAACGACACTAATCCCCTAGAGAACGATCAATCCCCCGGTACTTGCCACTTCACTATACTACATCGGTCAGGTACACTGCCTGGTGGGGATTGCAAGCCTCTTGAGATCCCTCAAGAGATAAAACCTGTTGTAAGGTCGCAAAACCACGCATCAGGCTATATGAGTGTGTTTTCGTTCCCCCTTAATCTATGACCATCCGGACAAGATGCAAAAGATAAAGAGGAAAACAAACGTTGACGAAAGTGATGAGCTTAGTAACGTCATGACAAGTGGTGGATAGCATACGATAAACTTCACCTTTGAAGTTACGTAGCTCTTCTCAATCATTGTGAATATTCATAGAATATTTATATGATGAGGCATGTGATTACTAGGAGATATCCTAAGGGTTAAGAAGATAAAATCTTCAGAGTTGTGAGGATGGTGACAAGGTTCTAGTGGGATTATCTCAACTTATCCTAGCGGTTCTTCGTTTGAGGTGTGTGGAAGGTGAGAGGGATGCGGAAGCATTGGTAGTGCTTAGTACCATGCGGAAGTGTGAGGGAAAAGGCTAAGGAATCAGATGATAGATACAATCTATTCTGATAGGAGATGGTTTTAGGTTCAAGACTACATCGAGTGGGTCTTGATGGAGTTAGTGAGAATTGAAAGCAAGATTTTTGACAAAGAAATTTCACATATGTTGTGATTTTTCTGGACTTTAGATTAAAAGAATTTATACCAAATAAATTCCTTTATGAATGAATCCAACGAGATTCGATGAACGTTGATCGAGAACGAGAGATGACATTTAATTGCATTTCGCAAATTAAATATACTTTAAATATTTCGGATGAAATATTTAAGTTGTCATTGGAGTTTAAGATGATTTTACGAATAAATCTCGCTGATTCAGTGAGACTTTTCGACACGAGGAAAGAATTTATACCCAATAAATTCTTTGAACGGTACTGGACGAGAAGAGATGACTTTTATATTTCCAGTGAAATATTTAAATAGTCATAAGATTTATGGAAAATGTTCCATCATTCCTAGACCTAGACGAAGATGGTTAGGGGATTCTCGGTTGAGAGGTTTGGTTGATTTACGGATTTTGATGTGCTTCGCACACGAGTGTTTCATGGGGTTTTGAAAGACGTAAAGCTAAGCCTATGGTGCTGATTCGCAGCAGGGTTTGGGATCTTAAGACGTGTATATTCACACGAGGATGAAAGGAACTACTAATTACTTATATAGTAACTCGTGAGTCCTTTGGATGAGCGTTTTAACATATGTTGTTAAAAGGCTTGAGTATGATGTTTCGGATATGACATTTAACAATTGCGATCGCAAGTTAAACTTACTTGAATATTTCGGATGAAATATTTAAGTTGTCAATCCTACTCCGAGTTCTACTAGGTTTGTATCTAACCTTCCCATGACAAAAGGGTGTATTACTTGGAAGAAGGCGAAGTGATAACTAGGGAATTGGCACAACTTCGCGACTACTCTAACTTATGGGTTTTGACACTAGTGTATGACTCTATGGCTTCTAAAGGTTCATAGTGATAGGCATACCTAATTCCTAATGTGTCAAAATGACCTAGTGTGGGTGCAAGCAAATCATGTAAAATGCACATAACGAATAAATGCAAACATCATGCAGAACATGATAATCATTTAGCATTTAAGATCACGAAGACATTTAATCACATCTTATGAAAACATGTTATCATTTTGAAACATGTATGTGGGATGCAAGCAATCTAGGTTTGCTAAGGAAGATCCTAGTTACTACTTGTTCAAAATGAGATCCTAACGGGAGATAAAGTTCACCGATGTAAACTATCTCTAGTCAAATGTAGGAATGAAAACTTTTCAAGTTAGAGAATGAGTATGAGACTATCACTAGTGGTGCTCAATTAAGGCTAAACACGACCATTTTTACCAGTTATACACCAACCCAACTTCTCTCCTAGAAGCATTCCAACCGTTAGGTCAAATTGAATTTCTAGTGCGATAGGTTCTCCAGTAATCATTCTCATGTTAGAAGAATTTGAATTCCTATATTTGCCTATCGAAGTATAGCAAAGATGATTTTATCTTGCTTTGCTTATACATGGCCTAATATGAGTCAATTAACCATACTTTGAAAGTCGGTTAAGAAAATGACATGTCTTACACAACTCCTAACAAAGGCAAGCGAGATGTTTTAATTTCGTGTTTGAGATTTAAAGGTTGTTTGATGGAGATGGTGTATTTTATGATCTCTTGGACAACATCTTTGTTTGTTGAGTTGTTACATGTTATTTTAACATGATTTGGTTTCCTAGAACCAAGAGACACTCTAATGTGATACAATGTAGAACCTACTACATCGTGTGTGTTTCAAGAATGCTCCTTTGCATATCTTGAGTAAGAATCTAGTAGAGGTTACTTACCTTAATGGATTTTGTAAGTGTTTTATTTAAAATGAGACATACTGTTTATTTCAACAAGTATGCTTTTCTAAGAGGAAACTTATCACTCTTAAGAATGCTTTGTGAAACAAGTATTTTAGTGTATGACCAATTTTACTTGTTTATGAAATGACACATGTCATATTAGGTTATTATTCAACTTTAATATCCTATATTTGTTAAGAGGATGCAATGTATTCTCTTGTAACATAACCATTCATGTCACAAAGAAAATAAAATGCATAGGATATAGGTTATCCTTTGTCAATCTTTTGATAAGAGAAATACATGTGATATTCTCAAAGATTGATGACTTACATATATTATGTATGACACTTTTACTAGACATGTGACTTTGAGTGTTGAGTTGTTCATGAGCAAAGTTTACATATGTTGTTTGTTTGCTCTTGTTTGGTTTTTCGGAAATGACACATTTACTAATTGCATTGCAATGTAAATTACTTGTATATTTCGGATGAAACATCCAAGTTGTCAATCCTACTTGGTTGTGTATTTTATGTATCTTTTAAACACGTTAGTTTAAAGTTTGGAACACAACCTTTGGACAAGAAGACTTAACATGGCATCTTCAACACAAGTGTGAGTTATGATCCGATGCATATTATTTTAGTCTTGAGAGAACGTCATTATTTTCATAACAATCGAGTGTGATTGAGTATGTAGATTCAAGATAATATGTTTCATCATGTTTTGATGTTATCTTGAAGCTAAACAAATAATGACTCCAATTTCATGTCCACACTCGAAAACTTGTCAATTAGATTCGATGATGGTATCAATCATAATTTGAATAATGAATTGATATGTACTCGAGATCTTTCTTGACCCTCACGATCACTCCTTTTTAAAAAGAAAATAAAAATTTAAGGAGTGTGTTCCATTTATTCTAATACTAGTTGTATGTGTGAGGTTAATGACATATTAAGTTACTACTTTGATATTGTCATTTATTTTTATTTGAGAAAAACTATTTATATTATTAAGTATAATACTTTTAGTTTTTCGACACCTCATTAGTATAAAAATAATTAACTTAACTATTTTTATACAACATACGTAAAATACTAAATGTCTAAAACATTTTGTATGTGGGTTAGATCAATTCAAGTTTAATACATTTTCCTTTACTTAAGTACTAATGTATTAGATTGACCTTTTATCTTGTTTAGACAACTCATGGTCAAACAAGACAAAATGATGTAATGTTTTAAAGATCATGTTACGGATTTTATGAAAGTGTTAAGTGTTTTTGGGTGATATACTTTTTACACTTAAACCTTTGGAAAAATAATTGTGTAAGACAATATCTTTCTACACACATGATCTACCAACTTAGTTTCTATTTCTAAGAAAGTTACTAAACCATTTTTAGAACTTGCAACAAATGCAAGACAAATGGTTGATGCCTATATGCAATGCAAACTAATTACTTAATATAGTGCAAGTGATTTAGCATGAGCCTTATAAATGCATAAACCGAAAAACTATAGTAAGCAAATAGCAATTTAGCTTAACACACAAAAATACTTATCGTCATTTTGTGTATTATGTATAACAATGTATACTAAGCTTGATTTTATTTGAAAATGAATTGATTTCCTCCCCATTTCAAAGATTTTTGCTAAGACACTTTGAAAACACGTCAAGGTTTAAAAGTTGAATCGCCCTTTTTCAGTTTGACCAAAAATTTACTCAAACTGCATGACCAGAAGACCTTTAGTTGAAAATCAAGGACTTTAACATACTTTCATTTAGAACTAATTCATAAAAATGTTTCTCAAATGAAAGTAGACTCAACATCGTTTAAAATGATGGGCGATACGACTCGTACAGACTCATGGTTGATTTTGTATGGATTTTTGAAAATGAACCAAAAATGAAAAACAGACAATCAGATGCACGGCACCGTTAAATAACCCACGGTACCATTAAATATAACGGTACAATACAATATTTAGTGGTACCGTGGTCTGTTTTCTGATTCAGAACTGCATGACTTAATGACTCGTTCTGAAAACATGACCGGACACTTAAAAACACTATTCTTTTAGTGGTTTAAGAAAACCTTCAAGCTAGTATGACAAAGTATACTTAACAACAAAACTTGTAAGTATTAGACAACTAATTACTTATCATATTTCATCACATTCATAGGTAATTTGATACATGGATCGTACTCAATTTTGAAAACCATTTGTTTAAAAAAATTTGAGCGACGTGGCTCTGGTACCAATTGTGGAAACCGTAGAGGGGGGTGAATACGTTTCCATTTAAAAAATTAAAACTTTTTGTATCAAACACCCAATCAAGTGTGACGTAATATGAAAAGTGTCAACAATGATCATATATCATCTAGGGATGAATAAATTAAACTACAACACAAGCACAATCAATCATGACACATACATAACATAAGAAACTAGCCACACAAGCATAAACACAATGCAAATATAAACATAAAGCGATAAAGAATAAAATGAAAGTAAAGGGATAAGTTAGAAGGCGCAAACCGGACACGGTGATTTATAGTGGTTCGGTCACGAAGCTCCTCTTCGCCCTAATCCACTCCCCGAGTACCCAACTCGAGAGTTACTTCACTAATCAACAAACTCCCTTCAGGCGGAGAAAACCGTACACGTCGCTTAACTTGTTTTCCGACACTAAGCTAGATGTCGAGTGCTAATCTTAGCTAGCACCAATCTACCACGATCTACCCGATCTACACCATACACATTGCTTATCCTATTTCCGACACTAAGCTAGATGTCGAGTGCTAATCTTAGCTAGCACCAATCTACCACGATCTACCCGATCTACCCTTGATCCACATGATCAATCACACAAGCCCAATGGCTTCAAGAGATCTTCACTATCTCTTAAGATCACAATGATCTTGACTCACTCTCTCACAAAAGAAAAATAATCTTGATGTATGCTATGATACAATCAAGAGTGTAACAAATGTTACAAGACCTAACAACTCCAACTCTTGTATCTTCTTGGATACCTTGAGTTCTTCTCTTGCTAATCAAGAGGGATGACAACACTTTGTATCTACTTGGATACTTTGTGTTCTTCTCTTGCTAATCAAGAGGGATGACAACACTTTGTATCTACTTGGATACTTTGTGTTCTTCTCTTGCTAATCAAGAGGGATGACAACACTTTGTATCTACTTGGATACTTTGTGTTCTTCTCTTGCTAATCAAAAGGAATGAAGAGGATCACTTGAATGGATGATTGGATCACTCTTAAACAAACTAAGACTCTCCAAATGATCAAAGAAAGTCATCTAAGTGACGAGGGATTAAACCAGAGAAAAAGGACTGGAAAAATCAAGTTGGAAGTGTGGAATGGTCCACTATTTATAGGCAAGGGAAAATCTGACCGTTACAGACCCACGGCTCCACTAAATACCCGACGACTCCACTAAATTTAGTGGAGCCGTCCATACTTAAAGGTGCCGTTGGACGCTCCCTTTTTGTCTTTAGTGGGGAATGTTTATTTGGGGAAGTTGGAGCTGTTTTGGGGGGGGAAATGGCTGTTGGGAGTTTTCAAATTTATTTTTCAAAATAAAACATTTCTTTTTAATTCAAAAATAATTTGTAAAATATATTTTTGAAAAAATGTTTTGTCACATTAAAAATGTGAAGTTTAGAAAAATATAATCATTTGATCATTTGTCAAGTAGTAGATTTGTTTGTCCATACCTTGAGTGATTTATGTCGGGATGGAAATCTACGACTTCGTTGAAGCATACTTGAGACGTCGGGAGGTGTTGATGAAGTATGCATTGATGATTTGTGTTTACAAGTAACTTGCACATTTTACGTTATGTATTACAAGTTACATGTTTGTCATCATTAAAACCGAGGAAACCGTTTAGTTTAAATATCGTAATATTTGCACTAACAAATAGTATGAAAGCAAAAGCGATAGGCCCTAAACAACAGAAACAACAACAATAAAAAAAAAACAGAGGCTTCAATGAGTGCCTGAATAGATCCTTCACACACGATGAAACCACCCGTTTTTTTTGTTTTTTTTTGATTGGGAAAAAAAGCCGAACATCTAAATCAAATCCAAAAGTGTGGATATAAGCGACCTAATGACTGTGGCAAAAACAAATGGGCTAAAAACAACCACAAACTTAAAAAATTAATAAACACACTATTCATACCACTGTAGCTCCCCTCACAAAGCACTGTAGTTACAAAATAACCCACAAAGTCGGATCGGAAAACGCAAAATAACCGTCGGGTAAACATACCAGAATTAATCATCCCGGATCTCAAGGAAAAGAAGAGCATGTGAGTGAAGGGCAATAGTTGGATAACCCAACAGCAACCCAATGCCTAACCCAAACCCGGGCTCAAACGGATAGAAACAAAATTTCGGGCGGGTCGCGCCATAAATGTATAATAGATATAATAAAAGTAAACTGAAATATAACAATATAAAACTATGCTAAAATAGTTCAACTCAAGCCAAATTGAGAACGTAATTTAGCACTAACCTTTTTATCAACAAACAATTTGGCACTTCAATGCATCATATTGCAACAAAGACAACAACGTTAAATGTCTCTCACTTCTATTGGATATCTAAAAACAATATATGTATAATTAGCATATTATTAATTATGTGAATTCATACTTTAAATTTGGAGAAAATTACTGTATTGGACATGTCAGTACTGACATGTCTCCATTTGCCCACACTTTTTCATTTTATCAAATATGCCCATACATCTTGCGTTAATCTTGACGCAAGGTACGCAAAATTACGTGGTTTCATCGTGGCCGTCCAAAAAACTTTTAAAAAAAAAAAAAAAAAAAAATTAAAAACATTCCGTGTATTGTTGTACGCAAAATGTTAAAATTTACGCAAGATGTTTAAAAACAAATAAAATATCATTCCGCGTATTAACGTACGCAAAATGTAATGTTTTACGCAAGATCAATTTTTGAAATACAAAGTTCTTGTCCCTTTGTTGTCAGTGGTGAACATATATTAAACCCTAGTTAGGGTTTGTTAAAATAAGTCTTAAAAAAAATGAAACCTTACTAAGATGATATTTCTACCTTTTATGCTTTGATATACCATAGTTGTTACTATTAATAAGGATTAATATAGCCTAAAACTTACTTTTATTCAACTACAAAGAAAAAAAAAAGACGAACTTAACGTAAATAAACATTACATAGACAATATTAAAAGGTTCAGCCAATAAAAATTGTATCCTTGTCGTAAACCTGAACAATGTTCCTCAATGTAATGTTAAGACCAAAGGGTGTTGATTTTGGGGTAAACACTCAAACATTACGAAGTACCAACACAGCTCCGACTTTGATAGAGTCTTTGTAACATGATTCTTTTGTAAGGACTTTGTGATGGATTGTACCAGAGAATGTCCCCGTTGGATCTTTAAGTGTTACTGTTAGCTCCCCAAGTGCGGTAGGAGTACAAGTCTTGATTACAGCCACAACAAGTTCAAGTTTCCCTTTTATGATACAGTTTTTTATATTGCCAAGACAACCAGTTACGATGATACCTTCGCTATTACGCAGCTTATTAATAGCGCATAGCCATGGCCCACGTGAAAAATGATCATCTTAAATGACATCTTCTTTTATCTTCCTTACATATTCTTGTGTTGGCACTAGACAATAATCAGGGCCACCTTCCCTAATGTCCGCATTTTTTCGGAGAATAGCCGCTTGAATAATACCAGCTGGACCGGGTATTAACCTGTCCGGGAAGTTTGAAGAGGTAGATGAAGCCCCAACAATTTGTTGGTATCGCTTTGTGTATCCGGAATTGTTTTGTTGGGCCATTTTCTGAATTGTTAAATTTTTCTAAAGTTTAGATAATTTGATAATGGTGATATGTGTTTGGAGTAATTGAATTGTGAATGAGTTTTTATAGACAGGTTTGTGTTATATCCCGCGTAAAAGAATACGCGTACGCGGGTTGTCATAGGCTAGTCACATCAATGTCATTGACTTGTCACATCAATGTCATTGACTTGTCACATCAATGTCTAATCCGTGTCATATCCTGCGTAAAAAATTACGCGTACGCGGGGTTGTCATAGATGAGTCACATCAATGTACGTATATGTCACATCATTGTCATATTTCGGGTACAAAATTACTTAGGCATGCAACTGTCATGTTTTGGTCACGTCATTGTATTAATATATAAAGCATTGAATAAAAAACATTGAATATTAAGCACAAACAACTTGCATTAATTAGTTGTAGCATATATTAAAAAACCTAGAACAGTTTTAGAAACAAAAAAAGACATACATTGATAACCTTAAACACATCAAACTAAACCATATAGGTATTATTTGGTTGATCAAGAAGAATTAGTGATTCTTTGTATGGCCCAATGAAAAACGAACCACCATTTGCTTCAATACCCATGTTTTGAAACTCCTGAGATGTTCGCTCGTACACTTGTAGTGAGTGAGCTACTTGTTGGTTGCTCTTAGATTGAACAATTGGTTCTGCAGCCTTGGTAAATCCAAGTAGTTTTACCTCATTGTCAATTGGGAATGGGACGGTGAATAGCAATGGACACGATGATACAACACCACCATCAAATTCTAATTCCCATGCGCACAAAACTTTGCACTCTTCTGCAAGGTAACTACCTGAAACTACTAGAGAGTTTCGTAGCTGAGATATATAGAATGGAGGCTGAACCGTGAATCTTATCAAATCAGGTATGTTTTGCACTGTAAATTGGTGAGTAACCAAATCGAAAGAAACAATCATGTATCGTTTGTACGAAACACCATCGTTATGAACAAATTTTTCTGAACCAATCCAGAAAATTTTACCACCCACTACTGCTTGACCAGACCGTTTAATTCTAATTGATTCACGGGGCAAACGGTCATTTTCAAGATTGTTCCAACGTCTGGAGCTCAATGTATAAACTGACACATACCATGGTCCTTGACCGTAATACGGGTAATTAATCTTTAAAAGGGTAGGGTCTAAGTTGTCGGGACGGACACCGAAACCGATGACCATTTTTGGTGAATCAGGTTGATTCGAGAAAGTAGGGACGAATATTCCTACAGATCTTTTTATTGATGGGTTCCAAAGAACAACCATCATATTTGAACCATACGAAAAGCACCAGACACCTTCAGAAGTAGCGATAGGCTTAAGAGTTGGAAGATTCAAAGTTGTTTCTAGATTCGTAAAGGCTAAATTTTCATTTACGGAAAACATAAAACCAATATTACCTTGCATATATGTTAAATTGAAACAACACATATCTCTTTCACAAAAACCGTAACTACGGATGAAGTTCGGCAAGTCTATGGAAGACTTCCATCGCTTAGACACAGTACGAAACTGTAGTAAAGACTTAACTGGTAGTTTCTTCATTATATCAACTTGAAGGTCGAATGGTATGTTGTCCGACATGTTTTTAAAACGATAAAAAGAATGTATTAGTAAATGTTTTTTAGTAAGTGGTGTAAAGGATGGTGTGTAATTGGCTTAACAATGTAAGACTTAAATAAGAGTATATCCCGCGTAAAAGAATACGCGTACGCGGGGTTGTCAGACATTAGGCAAAATCATTGTGGTCACATCATTGTCATATCCCGCGTAAAAGAATACGCGTACGCGGGGTTGTCATAGACTAGTCACATCAACGTACGTATCTGTCACATCATTGTCATAGACTTGTCACATCAATGTCATATTTCAGGTCACATCATTGTCATATCCCGCGTAAAAGAATACGCGTACGCGGGGTTGTCATAGACTAGTCACATCAATGTACGTATTTGTCACATCATTGTCATAGACTTGTCACATCATTGTCATATTTCAGGTCACATCATTGTCATATCCCGCGTAAAAGAATACGCGTACGCGGGGTTGTCATCGACGTGTATATAAAGAAAGATATATATCGAAACGTAGCAACTACTTTTACTCTAATACAAAAAAATTTAGACACATATAGCAATGACTTCAGATACACATAAATTCAAATGTATATTACATTTTGAAGACACTGAACGAGGTGTGGCTATGTATACTAATATCACGTACTCGTGGTTAGTTGATTATGTGCGTTCTAAATTCAATGTGGATCCCAATATTCGGCTGCATATTAAATTTTCGCACCCTTCGTTTGACGTTCGAATGGATATTACCGACGACGATGAGGTAAATTTTTTTACCGATTTCGCTTACTCGAATGCAGGAATGCCACATCTGTATGTGGTTAAAGCGAAAGAATTTGAAGAAACAACATGTTTTCGGTCCACCCAAAAAAATGAAACGTTTTACAATTTTTTTGAAACAACAACTACTAACCAAAACATCGAGTCCTCTGCTTTTCAAGAAAACTCATATAATTTGTATAATAAAAACCATAGTAAGTCTTTTTTTGATGTTGGCCCATCTAAAAATATTGAATCTAATGAATATGAAAATAATGGGTCCGGATACAAAGATGAGCCATACTTCACAAACCCAGGATCCTCGTTTGCATTCGAGGAGGCCGATGAGGATGTCAAAGATGAAGAAAATTATGGTTTTTTTGGAGTTGGTAATAACCCAAAACCTATTCACCATGAATGGAAAAATATTTTTTCATTAACTCCTGCTGTTCCAGAAACACCTCTTTACCAGTCCAAACCAATAAGTTCAAAGGGACAAGAACTTTGTATTTCAAAAATTGATCTTGCGTAAAAGCATTACATTTTGCGTACGTTAATACGCGGAATGATATTTTATTTGTTTTTAAACATCTTGCGTAAATTTTAACATTTTGCGTACAACAATACGCGGAATGTTTTTAATATATATATATATTATATATATATATATATATATATATATATATATATATATATATATATATATATATATATATTTTAAAGTTTTTTGGACGGCTACGATGAAACCACTTAATTTTGCGTACCTTGCGTCAAGATTAACGCAAGATGTATGGGCATATTTGATAAAATGAAAAAGTGTGGGCAAATGGAGACATGTCAGTACTGACATGTCCAATACAGTAATTTTCTCTTAAATTTGGGTCATACTATACAAGCCCCCTATGGTCAAAGTAGGGGGCTTCTGCAATTGTGTCCCCATCTATTTTGTGGTACAGCAAAGTGGCAGCATCAAGTGGCATCCACTCTTTTAAAACCCACGCGTTTTTTTTTTTTTTTTTTTTTTTTTTTTTTTTTTTTTTGTATGCTACAGCAAAGTGTAAAAGTATAAAAAAGATTAGTGGTACCCAAAGCATTTAATTTTTGTTTTGTACTTATCTTTTTTATGGGACGTTAAAAAAAAAAAAAAAAAAAAAAAAAAAGTTGTAAAAGTATAAAAAGTAAAAAAAAAAAAAAAAAAAAAAAAAAAATTGGTTGTAAAAGTTATAAAAAAATTAGTTGTTTATTGTGTTAACGTTAACGTGTTATTGTTTAATGTGTTAATTAAATAGAAACACGTCAGACGAATACATTTTAGTTGTTTAATGTGTTAACGTTAACGTGTACAAAAAAACATTACACAAAATAAACATTACACAAAATAAATATTACACAAAAAAATATTACACAAAAAAAAATAAACATTACATACAAAATAAACGTTACTTTATGTGTTGGTAAAGAATAAACATTTTGTGGACATATGCGTATTTATTATAAATAAAGGACATGCGTACAGTAAATAATTAATTGTGGTCTTTGTTTTCTGTGTCTAGAGCCCGACAAGAAGGAGAAGGCAACATAAAAAAAGACACAAAGTACCTATAATAGTAGAGGGGGCTTGTATAAGACCATGTGTAGTGGTGTGTAAGAGAGGATGGGGCGTTTTGCGCAATGTGTCAGTGTGGGCCATGTTGGGGCTTGGTAGAAAAAGTGGTGTAGTGATAGTAGGGGCGTTTTTGGGGCATGTTGGGGCTTGAACTGGTATTATTTTTGAAGGAAACAAAGGGGCAGGGGCGTTGTCTTCTCCACGCCCAAAAATTTTTTTGCAAAACCACGCCCGGTCGTTTTGATGGTTGGGGCGTTGTGGGGCGTTTTGGGGCAAATATTTGGGCTTCCACGCCCCATTACAGTCGGTCTAACAAGAGTAGGGGGCTTGTATAACCTCACCTTTTAAATTTATAACCTCCTTACGCATGGGTCCCGCCTATTTTTAAAGGAATGTACAATCCGTCAAAGTAGACAGTACATGCGGCGGCGGCAATAAAGTCAACACACCTCCCTACCAGGGAGGGTCATTATAACCCAACCTAAATTTATGGGGTCTACTATACATACGGGGGGACAAGGGTGGCAGGCACCTTGTCTCCCCATTTGTCCCCCATTTTTTTCCTGTACAACACAGTTTTTGTCAGTTTCTGTTCCGTATTTTTGATAGTTTTAAGCGTTTGACATATTAAACTTTATATTTTCTGTTCCGCACTTTCAGGTTTATAGCTTTTTGATATAAACAAAATTATAAAAATAAAAAAAAAAAATTAAAAAAAAAAAAAAAAAAAAAAAAAAAAAACCTAAAAAATAGCCCCCGTCTTTATAACCAAATAGCCCCCGTCTTTATAACTCACCCCAAATTTATATGGTGGCAGTCCACAACAGCAAACTAAAGATGCTTCTGCAGACATAGCGTCCCAGTCACCATCGTTAGCCACAATCATCTATTCACCTGCAGCAATACAGAACTGACAGAGTTAAGTGATGAAATAGGTCATACAACAGAACTAGCATTAGCAATCATCTTTTTATTTTGGTATAATAAAGATCGCGCAATCAAAATACACAAAATCCCTTATGTATGTGGTTACGGATAGCAAAGGAAGTCAATCTAGAGCATAAATTTACCTGAGTTGCAGGAACATTTTCAGCTTTCTTAGACTTCTCAAACTGCAAAATATTGATAATTACCAAAGTTTATGGTAAACAACTTGTCGTTCTTAAAAAACAAAGCTAAGTTACCACAATATGAAACACATATTAACTTGGGCATGAAGAGTACAATCATAACTATAGTGCGCTCTTAGAGCTTGTTTCCGAATACGAACACATCTCCTACTACTTCAACCCTGCAACATGGTCAACAAGTTAAATCTACAATATACCAAATGGCTTGTGTCCCAATGGTAGCCTATGTTGTGTGAGAAGCTCCCTAACCAAATAATTGTGGGTTCAAGTCCTGCGTAGGACATATGAGATAGATTAATATTGTGAGATAGTTAAAATTGTTGTTCTAAAAAAACAATAAATAAATAAATCTACAATATGACTTTCGACTTCTTTAACATGAGTGTGTCAACTAAAACATGTATGATATACTTGTAATACCTTATTACTCAACACCTGCAAGACAAAACACCTAGTGATTCAGCAAACACTACAAAAAATGAAACGATTTGTCACTACAATCTCGACCCGAATTGCAAAGAAAAGTCGACCCAAACACTTTGGGTCGACAATATTGACCCTTTTTGGTCATGCCAAAGTATTCGTCCCAAGTTGATTTGTCTCGACAATAATACAAAGGCTTGGGTCGACAACACTAAGGGGCCCACAAACCAGTCAACTTTGAAAATTACCTTTGGGTCGACATGCCTTTTAAAATTTGGCACGATAATATCGTGCCAAATATTTTTAACCTTTTTTTTTAGTAAATCATTTATTTAATTACATAAAATCTTTTTCGGTAATTATCTTTGGCACGACAATCTCGTGCCAAAGAATTATTTATTTTTTAAATCAGTTATTTAATTTCGAAAAATAAATTATAAAATACACTTTGGCACGACATTATCGTGCCATAATTTTAAATTATTAAAAAAATTTGTAAAGTTTGGCATGACATTGTCGTGCCATATGTAATAATACACGCACTGTTTATGTGCAATTTCAGCAAATTGGGACGATGCATTCTTTGTAATTTGGGTCGACAATGTCGACTCAAACTGTTAAGTATGCACAAAAAAAAATGCAGCAGCAGCCTGCATTTTCAGGTTTTTTTCGGAATATTTTCAAGAAAAAACCTACCATTACACCTGTAAATCAACCAATCTCCGCAATACCAATTATGCAATATGATACAATGCCAAATTACTCATCCACTATGACTTAAATTCGACAAATACGATACTAATTAAACTAACAAATACGAACTTTATACAAAAACAAACAAAAATTCGGCAATAGATTCTTGTATTACATAACTAATAAGAAATACGATACAAATTAAACTACGCCTACTCATACTTATTCCGACTCCTCATCCCCTCCCCCTCCTCCTGCTCCTCCCACTCCTCCTTACCCTCCTCCTCACCCTCTTCACCACCACTAGCATTAAAATTATCGGGAACGCTGCTCAAATGAGGATTCATTTGTCTTACGTATCGGTTAAGGTCGGGTGTTTCCTCCTCATTATTAAGACTAGGACCCGGGTTAGAACTTCACCCGGGCATGTAGTAGAGTTGGGAAAGACGGGCCGATAACAATTGTCAAAGGAATTAGGGCCGGGATTAAGGTTGGGAAATGGGGGAAATGGGGGAATTGGGGACATTTGGGGAAGTGTGCTAAGGTTAATTGGAAACGGATTACCTGAGTTAATGCTGTTGTAGTGGCTCATAAACTGCCCAAACATAGCTTCGAAGCTTGTTTGTCGAGAGTGATGTTGTTGCATCTGAAGTTGCTGTTGTTGCATCTGAAGTTGGAACATTTCATTTTGCTGCCTCAACAACTGATTCTCTTGTTCCTTTTGCCTTAACACCGCCGAAATAGCCTCCTCAGTAGCATAGTTTGGTGCAAGCGGCTGATGTGCCAACCTCGATGAAGCTTTGCCGCCGCCCGGCATTAGCCTGCCAACGCCCCTAAAATTTTGTCGGTTGTCACTATGGGCTGCCTTATCGAGTACTTGCTTCTCAGTCATCGGCGGGGCCGTACCGGCTTTAACTTTACCCCAAATATCCTTCATCTTCAACTGTGTAAGTAAAAAAACAAAAAAAAAAAAAAAAAAAAAAAAAAAAAAAAACCAAGTATGTTTAAAAGAGGTAAGTTAAAAAAAAACAAGTAACTAAATATTAATGACACATGTTAAGAGATAAATTACTTACATAAGCTTCCTCGTCTTCTTTTCTTTGAAAGACGCCCGATTTTGGTGCATGGTATCTCCTCCATGTCTCCACCAGTTCTTCATTCTGCCCGTTATTCCTAACCCGCTATACTTACAACATAAAATAAATTAATAACGAGTTATATATAAACATTATATACACATTTGAAAATCAAAAAATTATAATGAGTCTTACGTGCTCGGTTCGTCCTTGCACGAACGACTTCCTCCCTTGGTAGGTTATAGCCTTATTCTTTGCTCGATTTTCTGCATTTTTCGCAGATCTCTCCATTCGTTCCGGAGTCGACCACCAGTCAACCAACGACTCCCACTCCTCTCGGCTTCTGGTACCCCAATCTTTACATTTCGACGGCGGCGGATTTTGCCTTGCCGTCTCGGGTTCCCGTTGTGAGTCAAAGTAATCTTTCTTCAACCTGTATTTATGTTTGCGCCATAGTAGCCGGAGCTGAAGTTGAAGCCCAAGAGATACTCGTTCCCCCACCGTGTACACATTCTCCCCAACCGTCACTCGGTCCTGGCTGTTTAACCAATCCGCGAGATGGAAATAATTCTGCAAATAAATATACGCATTTAAATAAACAAACTATTTAAATATAACACGCATATCTAAACGGTCGATAACGATAAGAATACAAATAAAATTAACAATTAATACCTCGAGAACGGGAAGTATGTGCGCCTTAAGAGGCGCCGGAATCTTGTGCCACTCGCAGTCAAAGGTGTTGATATAAATAATGCCTAAACACGTTATTAATATTCTTTCGATATCTCTATGTTTTGATAATCACAAAATGTAAAATCATTAAACGAAAGATCATGACGTAAACAAGTATTTAGTTGTAAATATCTATTTTTACAACTCAATCACTTAAGGTATGAATAAACAAGTGCTTAATGCATTATATGATCAAAGGAAGTTTTTCTTAATCACTAAACATTTTACAAAATGTCTTAAACATTTTATATATTTTTGAAAAACATTTTTGGTATTAAATAAATATGTTTAATCTTTTATAAAAATATGAATTCAAATTTTCAACCAAAAATGGCAAAAATGTTCCAGAAAAACCTTCCCCACAAAAGGACAAAACTGGCCAACGTTCAGCAGGGGCGGCCCCCTTAATTCATAGAGGCGGCCCCCTTAAAATTAAGGGGACCGGCCCCCTATTTAAGGGGACCGCCCCCGCTCCTGTAGGCTCCAGTTTTTGCCTATAAATACTGGTTGATCTCTGAACTTTTTCCTCACCTTTTGCACCCCAAACCTTCTGTTCTAAATCTTCTCTAATCCTTGTAAATCCTCTCTAAAATCCTTTGATCATATTCTCTTAATCATTGGTTTCCAAGTGATCCAAGCTTCCACCATCAAAGTGCAAAAGAAGAATACTCCTTCAACTAGAGAAGAAGTATTATAGCTTAACTCATATCATTCTTGTAGTTGTGTAAAGTGTTGTATAGTTGTGATAAGTAGATCTAAGTGTAAGTAAGTAGTTGTGCTTGTAAAGAAGTAGTGTAGAAATCGTGAAGTAGTCGTGAAGAAGAAGTCGTGAAGTAGTCGTGAAGCCGTCGTGAAGAAGGTGTGAACTAGTTGTGTAGAAGTTGTGTATAAGTTGTGAGATTGGTTCTAGCTACGATTAGAACTCGACATCTAGCTTTGTGTCGTTAAACCGGTGTAAGCTAAAGTTGTGTAAGGTTTCTCTGCCATAAGGGAGTTTGTTGACATAGTGAAGAAAACTCTCGAGTAGGTGACTCGAGGAGTGGAGTAGGGCAAGGAAGGTGTCCTTGTAGCCGAACCACTATAAATCTCCGTGTTGTGGTTTGATCTTTCCATCTCTATCTTTCATTTCATTATATTTACTTTACTTGCATTGCTTTTCTATATTTGTTTATATTTGTTCATATTGATCAAGAGTTGAATTCACATAAGATAGAATCGAAGCTTTAAAAGTAAACAAAAGTTTTCACAATAAAATTTAAAAAGACGTAAAACTATTCAACCCCCCCTTCTAGTTTTCCACAATTGGTATCAAGAGCCACGTCAAACAAGATTTTTAAAATAAACTGTATTTTAAAACTTGAAACGATCTATGGAATCTGAAAAATATTTAGAAGGGCAATCTATGCAAAGACCACCACTATTTGAAAGTGATGGATTTCTTTATTGGAAAAATCGATTTGAAACTTATGTGAAATCAAAAGATCTAGATCTTTGGCATGTTATTACTAATGGTGATTTTTTACCTATTCAACATAATCTTGAAACTAAAAATGATGAAATAGTACCTTTTGAAAAACAAAGTGATGATTTAAAAAGAAAGCTTTCTAAAAATAATGAGGCAAAAATGGTTATTTATAATGCGTTACCACGTAAAGAATACGAAAGGATCTTTATGTGTGAAACAGCAAAAGAAATTTGGAACTCTTTACTAATAACTCACCAAGGTAATAGTCAAGTCAAAGACAATAAAATTGATCTTCTTGTTCAACAATATGAACAATTTACGATTCCGGAAGAGGAATCAATTGATAATGCTTTCGCTAGGTTTAACACAATCATCACAAGTTTAAAGGCACTTGATGAGAGTTTTTCTAGTAAGAATTTTGTTAGGAAATTTCTTAGGGCTCTTCATCCAAAATGGCGAGCTAAAGTTACGGCGATTGAAGAATCAAAGAACTTGTCAACTCTTCAACTTGACGAGTTGATTGGCAACTTGAAGGTCTATGAAGCAATAATCAAGAAAGACTCCGAGATGGTCAAAGGAAAGAAAGAGCAAAGCAAGTCAATCGCGTTGAAATCTAGGAAAGCATCAAGTGACGAGGATAGCTCAACCTCCAAAAGTGATGATGAAGAATATGCCATGGCCGTAAGAGACTTCAAGAAATTCTTCAAAAGACGAGGAAGATTTGTTAGACAACCATATGATGAAAGAAAGACACTCCAAAGAAATAAAGATGACAAAGCTAGCAAGAGCGAGAGGAAGTGCTTCAAATGCGGTGATCCAAATCATCTCATCGGAAGATGCCCTATGATGTCAAAGGAGAAAAACCAAAAGGCATTCGTTTGAGGAGCATGGAGTGATAGTGAAGAAGACGAGAAAGAAACCACAAAGGAGGAGAAATGTCTTATGGCTAAGACATCGAGTGAGGTACATTCCGAAACTGAATACTTTAGTGATGAATATTTATCATTAGATGAAAAAGACTTAGATAGTGAATATAATAAACTATGCAAACTAGGTCAAAAAGTAATGAATAAAAATAAATCACTAAAACATATAAATAACAAATTAGAAAAAGAAATACTAGAATTAAAAATTAAACTACATAACTTGGAAAAAGGTAAAGAAGTCTTTGAATGTAGAACATGTCAAGAAACTAAAAATGAAAACAAAATACTTAAGGAAGAAATTAGTAAACTTAACAAATTCGAAAATGGTAGTAATTCACTTAGAGAAATAATAAGTATTCAAAGAGTATCAAGTGATAAAACCGGATTAGGATTTAATTCAACTAAGGATTTAAATAGTGAAACAAAAAATGTAAAGTTTGAATGTGAAACTAGTGAACAAAAACCTTTAGAGTCAAAACCTAAGTATATACTTATAAAAGATAGGAAAACACCCATAGCTAATAATGAGGAAGTAAAAACTTTTTATAAACCCTCCTTAAAAAATGAAGTAGAATACTCTAAACCAAAGTTAAGGTAAAAAACACCTTCTCCTAGTAGACCACCTAGTCCTCACCCTCGGCCTAAAACTCCTCAACCTAGAAGAAACCAAAATAGACCAAACCGTCAAAACAACAGTCACCCAATGTGGAATTATCCAAATCCACCAAGTTTCAATCCTTGGGGAATACTTCCACCATATATGCATCTGAGTCAATTGCAAACCATGTTTGGTTCAAACAACTTTGGATCAATCAGACCATGGGGACCAAGTGGCTAGAATTTCAACTCTTCAGGAAAGTCGAAATCTCTTTCGTAATTGGTTTTTATAAGTCAATACTCTTTGAAGTATTTGAAGACCACATGTTGAAGACTAAAAGGTACGCCTCTCTTTCATGCTCACCACTATATGCGTAGATTAATAAACTAGCATATTGCATGCCCCCTTTAGTCTTAAATGCTTAGTTTAATAAATACTTATGTGTTTGTTAGTAAGTTCTCTTCTTATATACCTATATTACTATAATGTATGTATATATATATATATATATATATATACATATCCTCTCATAACCTAGATACGTCATTTGTTGACTATCTAGAACTAAAAGAAATTGTTCGTCCTCGAACATTTTCTTTCCCCTTTGCCTCTTTTGGACTATAACGTTCAACATGAAAATCTTCTATGTCCACTCTCGCAAAACTCATGGTGATGAAGAGAAGTGAGTTGAGTGGATCAACATAGAAGTCGGAGCCGAACCTTCGAACAAGAAAACTATGTAACAAACTCCCATCGTCGTCAGCACCCATCTCCGTCCTTTCCTCATTATCCCTCAACATCATTCAACATCCCACCTTAACATATATATATATATATATATATATATATATATATATATATATATATATATATATATATATATATATATATATATATATATATATATACACACACACATTCTCTTTTCATTTCTATATATACATACACATTCTCTTTTCATTTCTTAAATCCACCTTTGTCAGCTTGACGTCTTGATTATTTTATCCAAAATTCTCAAGATATATTTTGTTAACAAAATGTTAATAAAATGTGTCAAGTATTCCTTCCTCGTGCCAACAAAACCCAACGTATTTTTGATATATAATAAATCTATCTATATACATAAAAATATTTTGCTATCAGAAACAAAATTCTATTTTTGGCAGGCGGCCCCCTTAATTTTAAGGGGACCGGCTAGTAAACGGGGGCGGCCCCCTTAATGTTTAAGGGGACCGGCCTACTGTTGCCACCAAAAACGTTTTTCTTCTAAAAATCTTTGCCAAACACCTCATTTTTCAAACACTTCTTCCTCACTCACTACTGTAAACGAACCAAAACACCATATCCATTCTCCAAATCACCATTTCGGGCTAATTTCGCAAAGGGCAAACACTTATATCTTGATTAGCAACATACTTTGTAAGTTTTCCAATACACATTTCATCTAATTTCATCCAATTTTGAGTCTAATCATAATTAGGTCTTTTACTTAATTTTTCCAAATCCGAATTTTTGTTGAAATTGAGTCTAGGAATGTTATAATCAAATGCTCCCCATAGGATTAGTATGCTTAAAAAATTAAATAATTAGAAACCCTCATGTCAAAATTTTGAAAAACCAAACACTCTCATTCAAAACTTGTTATACATTGTTGAATTATGCCATAAACACTTGTTAAAACTAATCACATTATTGTATCACAACTTCTTAATCCTAAAAATATATTTTCAAATCACAAAAAAAATGTTTTTTTGTTAAATATGAGAGAGTGTTTGGATTAAGAGCTAGAGTCATCGAAATTGAATCGTAATAAAATTCACAACCACTTGCCAAGTTTATAAACACACAACTAGTTGTTTTGAGTCATCAAGATACATAATTCATATGTATATTGAAATATTAGTAGTTATTTTGATAATTAAAGGGAGCGTTTGGCATAACATTTTGAAAGAAATCTTTGAGTCAAAATCTACATTTTCATCTCATTTAACATAAATACTCGTAAGAAATAACTAGATATACAATCTAACGTTTATCTAGCCACATTTCAAAGTAGCTTATGATATATAAAGGAACGTTTGGATGTTTTTGATTTCTTATCATAATATCCCTACAACTACTCTTTAACATCATAAAATACATTTTAAGCGAGTTAAAAATTAAAATCAAGGAACATTGTAAACTACTTCTTAGGAGTAAAGTTTTAGAGTCGAAGTATGTTTACGTTCCACATAAGTAGCATATACAACATATGCATGTCATTTTCTTATTTTTCGTTGTTGCTTTCTTGTATAGGTGAAAATGCCTAAAGCTACAGTCGGTGATCTCTCCAAAACAAAAGCCTACATTCCAAAAGTCTCCGAAACTCCCGGCATATCTCAATCTGTTGCATGTCTCTATCGACCTATCGAAGGTAGAAACATTCATGAAGGTAGAGTTGTCGAACCATCTTTCTATCAATCCGACCAAATCGAGCGAATGTTCTCAAATGTTCGTCTCGATTGTCTCTTCAAAATCAATGAGCCAATCGTTCCTCGCTTTGTTCTAGACTTCTATAGTCAAGTGACGGTACAAAACGGTCAATATGGCTATATTCTTATCTCCTTTATGATCCAAAATGAGTTTATCACTCTCAGTCTCGCTCAGTTCGGTCAAATTCTCCAAATTCCTTACAACGGTCAAGCCGTTTTCTCAAATGAATGGGATCTCTCATCTCTTGAGAGAAATCGGCCTCAGGAAGGTCCGTACTATTATGATATTCCTTCTCCTGACGACATTCGTCGACTTCTCGAGCTAGAACGTGGTACGACTAGCCGAAAGATCAAGTCGAAAAATGTTGAAATCCATGCAAACCAAATCATCCTTAAAGAGATAAGCCCCGACATGAAGCGTTGGGAAGAACTCATTCGCGAGAATGCGTTCGGTACCGGTGGTCACCGTGATCATCTCACGGCGAGCATTGCTCATATGTTGTATTGTATTGTTGCAGAAGAACAATACAATTTGGCTTACCTCTTTGTCTATCGCATCATGTCAGCCAAAAACACTCCCAACGCCAACCTTCCTTATGGCATGTTCCTCACCCGTCTCTATCGTTATGTCATGGAACATTTCCCTCATCTCGAAAGTGATGTCTATCTATTCGTTCATCCCGTCCTAAGCCCTCTGATGCGTGGTTTTGCGACCTTACAACAGGTTTTACCTCTCGAGGGATCTCAAGAGGCTTACAACCCCACCAGGCAGTGTACCTGACCGATGTAGTATAGTGTAGTGGTAAGTACGGGGATTGATCGTTCTCCACAGGGAATAGTGTCGTTAGGATTGAAAAACTATTCTAATAGGTCTAAGGGTGAGGGAAGATTCTTTTTGTATTTTTTATATTTTTATGAAAGCAAGTAAAAATCTCGGGTTTGAAGGAGTGGGCGGAATTAGTTGCTAGTCAACTAACCCAAATAACTACGAATGCAAATAAAATAAAATAATGAATATGAAAATGTTGTGAAACTTATGTGGAGAGAAATGTGTTTACTTAGATTTCCTTACTCCCTAACTATCTTTTACCGGTTGATTAGTGTGTATTAATTGCGTGGATGACGGGTGTATTCCTTAATACCAATCGTGGGTGGCATACATACTTCCCCAACTCTACAAGCTCCTACTTCACTCCTATGTCGAGCCGGCTAGGAAGCTCCTAACATGGGATCACTAGAATTCGCTCATGCATTAAATACAACCATAAAAACCTTAGTACACATTGGTTCATGTTTCTTAAGACGTTCAAGCAAGTTACCGAATAGGAGGTTAGCCAGTTTTCTTAAGCCTAACATAGATAAACAATCATCCAATACAACTAATAACACACTAATAACCAATAATCAATAGCTAGGTTTCATTAGATCTAAGCAAACACAAGATAAATCTAGCCTAGCATGTTAATCAAAAGACAAGAACAAGACATAATCAAACAACACATAGACATATTGATTGATTAAACGATTACTTATCTTCAATTAAACATGGGAGATCCAAAGGGTATGAAAACCCTTAAAAATGGCAGAAATTCGTCTTTAGGGTTTCTCCTCACAAAGTTGCACACTAATGACAAAAAATTGCAAAACTATATATAGAGTTTAAGGGCTGACGGCGTCACGTTATGGGACTTGACGCCGTCACCTCGCCGTGTCTAGGGTTCCCGGATGGCCTTCCTGACGCCGTCCCTCTTTAGACCTCCAAAATCCGCTCTGGCTTATCAAAGCTTGACGCCGTCAGAATATGGCTTGACGCCGTCCCTCTTTAAGTTAAGCCGTGACGACCTTGATCACATTAAAGGGTGACGCCGTCAGACTTTCCTGTGTAAATTTCTCTGGCTTATCATGAGTAATTTTCATATCCACCTTTTTTGCCAAGCCTTGACGCCGTCTGGAACAATCCCTGACGCCGTCAAAGGTACTTTCCAGCATAATTTTGAGACTTTGTATTTTTCTTCACTTTTATGCTCCAAAAACGTCCAAAATGCTTCCTTTTCCAGATTTCTTCTCAAAAGTACCTAAAATGACAAAATGAACGATTTAGGGCAATATTTGATCAAATAAATACGATTTAGAGCTTAAATGACCCCCTAAAAGCGGTACACTTTTCGCTTCATCAAATACCCTTACACTTGAGATTTGCTTGTCCTCAAGCAAATGCGCTTTTATTCTAATCAAAATACAAGTTAGGGGTCATTTAATGCTAATATAAAAGTAATTACAACAAATAGTCGTTCCACTTTAATCATAATAAGCACGGAGATTACAAACTAGCACCTCACAAGTAGTGTTTAGATACTCACATTTCTCAAGTGTCATCAAAATAATTCTCATAAATGAAAACGGATAATATCTCTTACTACCTGTCATAGCAAATAGATTACCATAGGCTTGGGAAAGGATCAAAAACCTCCTCCACTAGGCGTAAGCACCTAAGATAAACTATCAAAGAGGGCTTTTAAACGGGTTATAACGTTAGGTGTAGGGATATGATAAACACGGTTTTGTTGGATAAGAGATATTTTACTGGTGGCGAGTTAAAGATCTTGATTAATTACATGTACTATACAATGTTGCTAAGCCAAGACTCGACTCGATCTTAAGCTAAAAACAAAATAACAAAAACATAAAACAAACATAAAATGAAACGGGATGGTAGTCCGTATGTTTTTTTTTCTATTTTTCTTTTTCTCATTTTTTTTTGTATTTTTCTTGATTTTTTCTATTTTTTTTTTTTTTTTTTTTTTTTATTATTTTTTTTTTGCATACACTTTTGCCCTACCATCCAAAATAATACATCATAAGGGCGTTGCATTCCCCTTACACTTGAACTTTTACATAACTTTACAAATAACTATTCTAATGACTCGAATTAAGATAATCGAAACACTTGGAGTACTTTTAAAATATTTAGCACATATGGGGGTAATAAATGATGTTCTTCCCCATTACTCCATTACACTAGTACTTTACCCATGAGTCCCAATCGTCCCAAAATAATATGTACAGGGATATGACTCGACTTAGCAACCATGTAATCAATTAGATAATTAACTTGGGTTTAAACAAATGTTGTCACAATAATGCACTGAAGATGAGTGCATACAAGGTAGGCTAAGGCGATTTGGGTGTACATTTAAGTGGGGTGTAAAAAATTCTTCCTTTAAGTAAAATGCTTAAAGGTCGAAACGAAAAGATAGGCTCTGAGGGGTGTACTAGGGGTATCGTGTACTAAAAATGAGTACAACGCAAAGGGGGTGGGAGAATTACTTGACCAATGTAGCCAAAGTAATTATAACAAAAACACAGGTGTAAAACAATGGGTTTATCCTAATGCCTCTTATCATGTAGTAAATCTAACTACACGAATGTAGTCTCACTTGTGGCCTTGGAATGGTCCTAACGCAAGTTCTAGAATCTAAGTGCTACCGGTATACACATCATAGCATAAATGCTTTTCCTACCAATTCTAGGGGCGAACCTCACATATTTGGGGTGGAAAATTTTTTAGTGGTACGGTTTTTGTGCTAGTCATATAACTCCTATCCGTGAGACGCTTATTAGAACTAAAGTTTCACTCCTAAATGTTGTAAAAAATTTTAAATTTGGCACTAAAATTGCCCTAACAGGTATTTCTCTCAGTTTTATTACACATCTACCATCAAACAAACAAAAATCAAGTGCAATTGTATTCTCTAAAGTATCGTATTTTTACCCCCCCTTACACTTAAGATGAACATTGTCCCCAATGTTCAAATAACAAGATGTAAAAGAAAATAAGGTAAAAGAATGAAATCAAATACTCCCCTGATTCGTTTGGTGGATAAAGAAGTAACATGGTTAGATCTTCTTCCAAGGTAATGTTGAAGCTTCACGACTAATGCATCGCCATAAGCTTGATTCCACATACATTTCATTGTCCAAAATAACCTGTTAAACCTGAGAAAACAAACACAAAAACCTGCATAACATCGGCGGGATAAATTCTATATAAGGATATAATGCTTGTGGAATGATTATTTTGCAGATTCCTGGAGATTATAAGTTAGAGATTTAATAAAAACTTTTTATGAAAACAAAACTTTCAAAAATTTCAGAAAATTAAAACCTGACGCCGTCAGGTTGTAAAGCCTGACGCCGTCAGAAATAATCTGACAGAATTCTCATGTTAAGTTTCCGGAAAATTTCTGGAAAAACCTATACCTTACTTCCTGGAATTCCTGCAAAACATCATTATGACTCGATACAAGCATTTGACTCAAACAAATACTAATATGTATGTTAATTTATTATTATTACGATTCATGTTCATTTGTTCTAATAAACCGATTTGGATTTCCCTTACACTTAACTTTTGCAAAATACCTTTATATGTAGTTAAGACGAAGTTAAAAACAAAATAAAGCATTTTCACAATTTACTTTGAAACATGAGCACAAACAATAACAATTAAACTTGCATACGGAAACAAATAAAATCAAACAAACAAACAAACAAACAAATAAATAAAGCTTGGGTTGCCTCCCAAGAAGCGCTTGTTTTTGTTCGAGTCACGAGCCTGACTCTACCCTTATTTAACGGAAATAGGGGAGGTTTTCCCTACACTTAGGATTAAGTGCGGGTGGAAGTAGCGATACACACCCTTAGGGTGGAAATATGCCACGTGAGGTGAAGGGGGTGAGTGAATGGCTTCCTTCATCCTAAAACTACCCGGATAATATTGGTTTATGGGTGGGTCGGTTCCTCTTTTGTCTCCTAGATGTAAATCTAAGGATGAAAAGTTGTGTAAAGGTTGAGGTTCCGGCTCATCAACACTAGGAAATTCCCTAGAATTAAGAGGAAGGTCATCACTAAAAGTGTTCAAACCTATATCCTCTAGTTGTGCTTGGTCCAAGGGTTCTACCTCCATCGGGATTCCTAAAGTCTCTTCTACTTCTTCCGGGTAAGTCACGGGCGGTGTGGGTGCCTCAAATGATGGTGGGTTTTGTGGAGTACTTGGTGGACTTGGATTTTCTACTTTATCCTCCATCTTATCTTGATTACCTATGTGCTTATTATGTGATTTGTTGAAGTCTATCCCCAACATGCACCTAGGTATCTCAAATCCTTTTCTATTCATCTCAAATTCTTGGTCCGATTCATAAGAATCATTCTCAATAACTTGATCACTATGTTCCATTTGCCTAAAGGATTCCTCATACTCATCATATGTCTTGGTGAAATCTAATCCAAGCATGCACCTAGGTAGTTCAACATTAACCATCTCACAATCTTGGTTGGGTTCATAAGAAACTATCCTAGGTGAAGGCTCATATGGTGCATAGGTTTCACTTAATGAGGTATTTTGAGGGTTTGATGGGGCTCCTAAGGTGATTTCCTCAAAAGTTTTATGCACTTGGTCTCTTTTCTCAAGTTACTCACTAAAATCTATGTAAGATCCTGTTCTCATTACTTCATTCCACCATCTTGATTTATCCAAATTAGTAAAATTATATTTCTTCATGTAAAACTCTAGTCGCGGATTTGGTAGATTCACGTTCTCCATAATGGCAAACGGAAGAGTCAATGGAAAAACTTTACGAACAAAAGCACAAAGAAAAGATAGACTACGAGAAAGCTAATAAAAAGAAAATAAAAATCTCACTAGATAGGAATCTAATGAGTAGACCTAATAAAATAAAAATTCAACCTAAACAATAACTATTCCCCGGCAGCGGCGCCAAAAACTTGATGCGTGGTTTTGCGACCTTACAACAGGTTTTACCTCTCGAGGGATCTCAAGGGCTTACAACCCCACCAGGCAGTGTACCTGACCGATGTAGTATAGTGTAGTGGCAAGTACGGGGGATTGATCGTTCTCCACAGGGAATAGTGTCGTTAGGATTGAAAAACTACTCTAATAGGTCTAAGGGTGAGGGAAGATTCTTTTTGTATTTTTTATATTTTTATGAAAGCAAGTAAAAATCTCGGGTTTGAAGGAGTGGGCAGAATTAGTTGCTAGTCAACTAACCCAAATAACTACGAATGCAAATAAAATAAAATAATGAAAATGAAAAGGTTGTGAAACTTATGTGGAGAGAAATGTGTTTACTTAGATTTCCTTACTCCCTAACTATCTTTTACCGGTTGATTAGTGTGTATTAATTGCGTGGATGACGGGTGTATTCCTTAATACCAATCGTGGGGTGGCGTACGTACTTCCCCAACTCTACAAGTTCCTACTTCACTCCTATGTCGAGCCGGCTAGGAAGCTCCTAACATGGGATCACTAGAATTCGCTCATGCATTAAATACAACCATAAAAACCTTAGTACGCATTGGTTCATGTTTCTTAAGACGTTCAAGCAAGTTACCGAATAGGAGGTTAGCCAGTTTTCTTAAGCCTAACATAGATAAGCAATCATCCAATACAACTAATAACACACTAATAACCAATAATCAATAGCTAGGTTTCATTAGATCTAAGCAAACACAAGATAAATCTAGCCTAGCATGTTAATCAAAAGACAAGAACAAGACATAATCAAACAACACATAGACATATTGATTGATTAAACGATTACTTATCTTCAATTAAACATGGGAGATCCAAGGGTATGAAAACCCTTAAAAATGGCAGAAATTCATCTTTAGGGTTTCTCCTCACAAAGTTGCACACTAATGACAAAAAATTGCAAAACTATATATAGAGTTTAAGGGCTGACGGCGTCACGTTATAGGACTTGACGCCGTCACCTCGCTGTGTCTAGGGTTCCCGGATGGCCTTCCTGACGCCGTCCCTCTTTAGACCTCCAAAATCCGCTCTGGCTTATCAAAGCTTGACGCCGTCAGAATATGGCTTGACGCCGTCCCTCTTTAAGTTAAGCCGTGACGACCTTGATCACATTAAAGGGTGACGCCGTCAGACTTTCCTGTGTAAATTTCTCTGGCTTATCATGAGTAATTTTCATATCCACCTTTTTTGCCAAGCCTTGACGCCGTCGGGAACAATCCCTGACGCCGTCAAAGGTACTTTCCAGCATAATTTTGAGACTTTGTCGTTTTCTTCACTTTTATGCTCCAAAAACGTCCAAAATGCCTCCTTTTCCAGATTTCTCCTCAAAAGTACCTAAAATGACAAAAGGAACGATTTAGGGTAATATTT
The DNA here is from genome assembly GCA_021014915.2 of Artemisia tridentata subsp. tridentata. Taxonomy (NCBI): domain Eukaryota; kingdom Viridiplantae; phylum Streptophyta; class Magnoliopsida; order Asterales; family Asteraceae; genus Artemisia; species Artemisia tridentata. The sequence goes on from CP139505.1 coordinate 78,919,514, forward strand.
GATCAAATAAATACGATTTCGGGCTTAAATGACCCCTTAAAAGCGGTACACTTTTCGCCTCATCATACGCCCTCTCTCTCGTAGCCAACTTCGTCGATCTCGTAGTGACAAGGGCAAATCTAGACGCCCTAATCTCTACGCACCTCGTAGTTCCACATGTCATCGAGGAGATGATGATGAGGAGGAGGAAGGCACCTCACGTGTCAGTACTCCATCTCCCACGAGGTTCGTAGATAATCTCCCGGAACTTAATTATTCCGATTATCAAGTTCCTCGTCCTTCCGAACAAACCGAACAAATCCTATTTGAACGACAAACCGCATTACTTAACACAACTCAACATATGCATGAAGAAGTTAGAGGTGGTTTCAAGTCAATAGGGAAAGCTTTCAAGAATATTTTCGGAAAGAAGAAAAGATGAGATGTGGAAGTTGGCTTATTAGAACTATATTGTGTTTAGACATTTTATTTTGTTTTGTATTTGAGAATTATTTATTTCTTGCATGTTATAGTATGTTAGTATCTATTTTCTTGATTAGAACTTGAATGCTATGCTTAAATTACTTGTAACGAGATGTGCTGCGAAACGCCGCGTTGCGGCGTAGCAGTGATTCTTTCTTCGTATTCGTTATCATTAATTTAATTTACAAAAGCAAAAGCTTGTACGGTCCTAATACATAAGCAATAATGATAATGGTACTTTTAACAACAATACCAATAAGCCACACCATTAGTAACTTCTATGATCCTGGTAAAGTTCTTGTATATACAGATGACTTATTTGAGGAGCAGACACATCATTGTTGTTGTTGCTTTGTTCTTTTACCAGTAATAACCTGTGCATCTGCTGGAAAAAAAAAACAAAGACAGTATAGGAGTGAGGATGTCTGTATATTTATTTCCAATTCTTATCACATTGGTCCAATAAACTGTTATGAGGATATTGCTTCTCCCTATGAATCCACGCAGCAAGCAGCAGCAACCAATATAAGTGAGGATGTCCGTATATTTATTTCCAATAATGCCGTTGAGTGTACTTACTTCAGAATAAACTAATACTATAATGAAGACTTCTTACACACCCTACCTGAAGCCCTAATGACCAACATGGTGCACCTGATCTTATACTTAATGTATCACAGTAGTTGCGTGGAGCTCTAATAATGAAATATTCTCATGTTACTAAACAAACCAATTCTTCAAAAATGGTGACTTTCAAGTTCCGTAAATCACTGGTGTGTTCCTAAAAGGTTAAAACCAACAACTTCATGTTCTTAATTTGATGAAATGCAGCAGCAAGCTCGAACCTAAAACTCAAGGTAGCAATCAGGGGTGTTTGTTTAAGCGTACTTTTTGGCTTATGAGTTTATATGTGATTTCGGATTATGTTTCATATAATCATATACCAATATTTAAACTTAGTATATATGTTTCAAACTAAACCAAAAACTTTGAGTTTATGAATTATTAGCAGGAACCACCAAAGCCCAAAACCATTTAACCTGTCCTAATAATAAACCCAGCCCAAAACCATTCAAGGATATACACACATATATATATTTATATATATATATATATATATATATATATATATATATATACATATATATATATATATATATATATATATATATATATATATATATATATATATATATATATGTGTATACATATATATGTGTATAGGCCAATGTTAGGAGAGTAAGTAGTAACCTGTGCAATTGCAACAATTGTCTAATGTGGAAATTCTTGTGTATCCTAATACTGATGCAAGGACATATACCTGAGCATCCCATCCTAGAGCAGTTGAAATTATAGTCATTGTGGTTACACCTAGAAAGATCACTTCTTGATAAGACATTTAATGAAACAGCTGGTGTGCATTATATAAAAAAAAGTACCATTTTTTGAGCCATTTAACAGTGTCTCTTGTTTACCAGCTGATTATGTGGTTCTTCGCGGACCAATTCGTCAACTGTAACACGATTCCGCAGCTTTTCCTGTTCTATGTTATCATATCTGTGTGTCCGTACGTTTTGTATCACCGGGGGGTAAGCACTTGATCATACCTGCGTGTGTGTGTTACTTTAGTTTCACTGTGCTAGAGGCTATGGATTTTATGTTTTCCTAGTTAGGTAATGACTTACATGCAGAGTATGTAATCTGTTTCTGGAATATTTGGATTGAAGCAGTAGTAGGTTGCGGGGCTGCTCCGTAATCGCAACTTCCGATAACACACGACCCCCACGTACATTGACCTTCGACTGCAAAGTTAAAGGTTAGGGGTAAAAATGAGTTCATAACAGATGCAACATAACTAACCATTCAAAGGTAAAACTAAAAGTATTATACCATTACTCACAACACACATAAAGATCAGAACATGTGATCATAAGATTATTCCCCATTAAAATTGGTACATTATTTTCAAAAGAATTGAATAAATGAGAAGAAAAATATACAAACCTTGATGTTCAGTGAGTCGGTGGGAAACATTGCAAGCCTATAAATAGCCAAACCCCAACCAGCGGTTGGTGGCAAACCGTATTCAAGAGCCGTACAAAATGCCTCATCCAAAGCCATCGCTTCATCATCCTTAGATTGGCGATCCTGGAATGTTTTACAGTCAATACGTGTATGATTTAAGATCAAAATGAGTTGTAGTTGTCCAAATAAAGTGAAGAATAATTAGTGTGTAAGATTTGATATCAAAATATGTATTTATAGAATATTTTTTTTGAGCAAGACATTTCAAATACTGGCCGAAAACCTTCTTTACGGAGTTATTTAAAATACCAATTTATATGAACGTGATGTGTACCTTGAGTTGATTGGCAAATCGCTGTCGTTATACCACAGGATCATTAAGTTCGGTGTATGCATTAGCGAGCTGAGAAGATAAGATAGAACACGAATAAGAATAACAACACTATTAAAACGAAAGATGCATTAAATGTCGATATATCGTTCTGACATCAATTTATAAAAAGTAAAGGTCTTGTCTTTTACTTTCTAGAGCTAGGCCAACTTTCCCAATAGTAACAAATCATGAATCAAAGTAATCAAAGAAAAAAAGTAACCTACTTTGTCCAGCAATCGTGTTGTTGTGAGAGGTGGGGGGCAGTTGATATCAAACTTTATGCATGCATCAGCAAGGAACTGTTTGGCTTCATCACTCGCAAGGTCTTTCGGTATGCTAAGATTTGCTACCTTCTCCAACTCTTCAATCCTATTAATTGCAAATGCTAGTAAAAAAATAGCAAATAAAATCAGATTTAAGCAAAAAACCTAAATAGAGGAGTAAAGTCAATCTCAATTGGTTCACTGTCATACCCATTGGCATGATATTTAACTTTGCAGCCACCTGTCAGCTCCTCCACCATGCCTGGTTCAAATTTGTGTCAGTAAAAAATAGCTCAAATTACCTTACCTACCCATTGTAATCTTATTAGATTTCTTCAGCCAAAAAACAATACTAACCGCTTAACATTTCCTCAGTTAGCTCCATCAAGTCATTGTAGTGTGCATAAGCCACATAAGCTCATAAGTCACACTTGTAGAACCTGTGGTAAGAATTGAAAAAGCTACTTATTTCATTCCTCATAATAGTTTATTGGAGCAATGTTCATTTGGTAACCTGGTTCAAACTAAAATAACAGCAGCTAAAATTGTCAAAAATCAGTGAACTCACACTCGTAAGCCGGTGTAAAGCGTTAGGAGAGTAAGTAGTAACCTGTGCAGCTGCTGCAAAAAGAACAAAGACAGTATAATTATTCATATGTAACGAAGCCATATCAGAAAACAATACATAAAAAGGAAGGAAATAACCGCGTTGTTCCACAACAGCAGGCACATGATCAACAGATGCAACATCTGAATGAGAATGCGTCAACGTTGGTGAGTGACTGCGGGCGTGCTACATTGGATAGTAGTTGCACGACAACTTCAAGAAGTAGCTTCCAGACCGGATGCAAAAAGTTGAGTATTTGTGGCTGTAATAACAACAACATAGCATAAATTAGTGCAGTTGCATATAGCTGATCCGAGGCGAAAACAAAAGCCTGACCATATGTATTGTGTTTTTTTTTTTTCTTTACAAACGTTACAGGTACAACAACTTATATCATCTTTCTTAATTCATTTGCATCTATCATTTTTATCCTTCGTTTCTTTGTTCTTTAGATCTTCGTAACGTGCACTACTTGACATATCATTTCATCAGCCACCAGGCAATGGCACAGATTCCAGAATATCAAAGCTTTTGGATATGTCAGCAGCAATCAAATGACTTTGATTTTTATTGCAGACTCTTAACAGCTAAAGTGTAATCGCTTACACATAAAAACAAAGGAACTAACCACATGATGCCATAGCAGTAGCCACATGACCAAACAACGGAACATCTGAATTAGAACGTGCAGACGATGTTTCACCAGGAACTTGCACACCTATTGCACGACCAAACGTAGAACCTGTCATGGCAATTGAACAGACTATTGTTATTAGAAATAACGGAAAACAAAAGGCATGATAGATAATCATTTACCACTAACGCCAGTGTAGGCGCGACAAAAACAACAACGAACGTGTAATCGTTCACATGTATAGAATACGTATCAGAAAACATCGTAAACACCAAACACCGAAAGATACACAGAGTAGAAGAACGTAACCATAAGGCACCGTAGCAGCGGCCACATGACCAACACATGGAACACCTGAATCAGAATGCGTAGATGATGTTTCACCAAAAACGTGCAGACCTGCTCCTGCTGAAAGCAAAAAAAATTACAAACAATAAAAAATACAACCCATAAACAGTTGAATAGCAAAAGAAGACACCACAAAACCGTGAAGGAACACACCTTCAGGAATACTAATGCGGCCAGCAACCGGCAAGGTTGGCAACACCTCCTTTCTCGAATATCCATGTGACCATGTCAAGTCGATAACAGAGGACAATAAAAGTGTGCAATGTTTAACATTTACCCAACACGTAACTAAATGATATTTTCTCAAATGTACATACCAGATCATTCACCCGCTTCCGAAGCATGTCATTGTCGACTTTGTTTGAATGAAGCTGAATAATAAAACATAATAAGTTGTGTTAATATCAGTAATAAAAATATAAACAACTCGATTTAACAAAAATGCACTACAAAGCAAAACGGTCCAAACCTCGGAACTCAGTTTTTTATTCTCTTCATCCAATTCCCCATTTCTCTTCGGCAACTCTTGTAGCTGTGATACCAATCCACTAATATCACTCTGCAAACAAAAACACACAAATTAATTTTTCTTGCCATCTGTGTCATCCTTTTACTACAATTGACAACATCTAAAACAGAACCAAATGAAATCTAAAACATTTTTTCCTTGCTATCAAAACTAAAGGCATGTTTAGGATTGCTTAAAAAAACTGCTTATTTTCTTATTGCAATATCATACAGCGGATAGTCCATTCCGAGTGTTTGGATCGAAGCAAACTCATTTATTAGGTACGTGGTGCAATTGTGCATCAGTAACATCTTTTTTCTTTAGCTCAATAACTCTTCTTTCCATCAACAACTTCCCAAGTTTCATGCACTTCTTTGCAGCAAATTCTTTCAACACATCTACAAAAAAGTTTTAAAATGTTACTCGCAAATTATTCAAAATCTAATGACATTTTTTACAACTTACATAAAGGCATAAACTATATTATAGTTAGTTAGTTACCTTCATAACTAATGAGTGGATAAACTTGACCAATAAGCAAAGTATCATCAGGCTTAAGCAACTTCAGTTGCTTCACAGGCAACCCATTATCCGCCTTAACTACGAAAGGCGATTTAACGACTTGTGCAACATAATAACCAACATTGGTATTCATAACATCTCCAATCAAAAAGGTAATTTCAGTAGTGTAAACGACCTGCCAAGATACCAAGATACGGCCATTCACAGCCCTCTGAACACTCCCAGTAACATACCCTACAACCAAACGAAACCCGTTCAGTCAATAGATCTTTTATTCCATCGACAATCAAAACCTTTCCAAATACTAAAAAATCGTTTTAACCAATTTACCAATTCTCAAAACATTAAACAGCATAATAAGTAAAACAAATACAAAACAAAAAAAAAGGATAGACATTTCAGCGAACACTTTATATGCATAAATTGGTATTTCAGCTAAAAATACCAATTTATGCAACTATCTTAAACCAAAAAAAGCAATGTAAAAAAGATTGAAACAGACATATTATTAATATACGTAAATTAGGCAAAAAAACCTACTTGCTGGTTGTTGCTTTTGCTACGAATCTATGATAACTCATGGTTTCCTGAAAAAAGAAAAACATGAAACCACAAAAAAAAAAAAGAATAATAAATAAAATAAAAAAATGAAGGTATAATTAAAACAAACATTCGAACACATCTTCACCCATAAACTTTAACCAAAAAAATACGGCAATTAGGGTTTGCAAACCTTTTTTTGCTGTTGATAAACAACTCTTCAAATATCAACGAAACCCCCAAGATCAGATTTCGATGTTAGCCGTTCAAAATTTTTGGTTTGACAGTTATATCTGTGGCTGGATGATGGAGGGTTTGATGCGGAAGGGTTTGATGCGAGTGGGTAAGTGGGTTCAGGAAGATTCTAGCTTGATGTGTGTGTTTTGTGTATAAGAGAAGCGTGGCTGCGTGGGCGAGATAAATAACGGACCGAAAAAAGCGGGAGCCCAAACGGAACAGTACAGCCCAACACTGCTACAACAACTGTAGCAAAACTCGACGCTCCATTATATATAGAGTAATATGCTTGCTAATGATTAATAACATGCTTATTCTATAATATGATTATTTTTAGCCTAAATGTATACATGCTTATTTAAACATGTTTATGCCACTATTTAATCATTCTTCATGTACATGATTCAAATGGAGCTTGCTGCAAATACACCCTAACAATGACCCTTTTCTGGAAATTTTTCAAATTTGGTCGCCTGGGAAAACATCAGATGGGCGGCCCCCTTAATTTTAAGGGGGCCGGCCTACAATTAAGGGGACCGGCAATCTGGACAGAAAAATTTACTGTTTTCTTTTGCATCTTGTGACCCCTTTTATCTAGCCCCAGCTACCATTTCTTTTTATGAACGAAATGGTATTGGAATCTTACCACAAAACCTTAAAAAATTTACCTAAACTAACCACATTTTCATATTATAAATTCCCTCCAAACAATCACCTCTCATTCCATCATCCTTCATCATCCCAAATCACCATGTTATCACCTAAATCCTCCATCTCTAAGACTCCAAGGAAGCAAAGACTTGTCATCATACCACCAAAACAACTTTTCATAGACTTAACCCAAGATGACACCAAAACTCCATCACCACCACCTCAATGTTCATCCCCAAGTGCACCAAATGCACCATCAAAAACACCATCTACTCATGGCACATCATCCTCCTCCATACCATCCACTTCATCCATCAATGACTATATCAACTCCCACCTATCATCATCACCACCAAGAGCATCATCACCACCTCCCACTCAAGAACCTCTATCCACCCAACTTGCCATTTCCTTATCACCCATCACACCTCTTGATGCTCACTTCTCACCAACACCAATCCCACAACCATTCTTTCCCATACATTGGGCATTGCTTGAAGCCCATGGTGACAATTGTCTTTGTTGCATCCATAACCGGACCATAATCTTTGGTCTTAGAGATGAGATACACTACATGTTTTCATCACTTGAACACATGATTACCAACCCACCACCACCACCACCTCCACCATCGTCACCCACTACACCACCACCACCTCCATTTTCACCCAATTAAGCACATGCAATGCTTAATTAAAAATAATTTTCAAAACCATTTTGTGTGCAAGCCCCATGGAAGATCATGTACTCCTAGAATGATTATGTAGATTGCATTACTTACTAGCTTATGTAGGATTGAATGTAATCTTGTATGTTTGTGTATTTATACACAACATTTTTAATGAATATCTTTCTTTTATATGCATGCTTATTTTTTTTTTTGCTATATATATGCTTGTGCTTCTAATATTTTTCTTGCAAGAATTCCATATATCGATTCATTTATGCACACAAACGAGGGGGAGTACACACCGAGGGGGAGTCATCGTCCCGACAATATTTCATATTTGTCGGCATAACCTTTTTGATTCTACAAAAAGGGGGAGAAGTAGATATAAACTCACTAAATACTTGATTAAAAACTAATTTTTCAATTTAATGAGTTTAGATTTTGTAATCATCAAAAAGGGGGAGATTGTTGATATAAATAATGCCTAAACACGTTATTAATATTCTTTCGATATCTCTATGTTTTGATAATCACAAAATGTAAAATCATTAAACGAAAGATCATGACGTAAACAAGTATTTAGTTGTAAATATCTATTTTTACAACTCAATCACTTAAGGTATGAATAAACAAGTGCTTAATGCATTATATGATCAAAGGAAGTTTTTCTTAATCACTAAACATTTTACAAAATGTCTTAAACATTTTATATATTTTTGAAAAACATTTTTGGTATTAAATAAATATGTTTAATCTTTTATAAAAATATGAATTCAAATTTTCAACCAAAAATGGCAAAAATGTTCCAGAAAAACCTTCCCCACAAAAGGACAAAACTGGCCAACGTTCAGCAGGGGCGGCCCCCTTAATTCATAGAGGCGGCCCCCTTAAAATTAAGGGGACCGGCCCCCTATTTAAGGGGACCGCCCCCGCTCCTGTAGGCTCCAGTTTTTGCCTATAAATACTGGTTGATCTCTGGACTTTTTCCTCACCTTTTGCACCCCAAACCTTCTGTTCTAAATCTTCTCTAATCCTTGTAAATCCTCTCTAAAATCCTTTGATCATATTCTCTTAAGCATTGGTTTCCAAGTGATCCAAGCTTCCACCATCAAAGTGCAAAAGAAGAATACTCCTTCAACTAGAGAAGTATTATAGCTTAACTCATATCATTCTTGTAGTTGTGTAAAGTGTTGTATAGTTGTGATAAGTAGATCTAAGTGTAAGTAAGTAGTTGTGCTTGTAAAGAAGTAGTGTAGAAGTCGTGAAGTAGTCGTGAAGAAGAAGTCGTGAAGTAGTCGTGAAGAAGAAGTCGTGAAGCCGTCGTGAAGAAGGTGTGAACTAGTTGTGTAGAAGTTGTGTATAAGTTGTGAGATTGGTTCTAGCTACGATTAGAACTCGACATCTAGCTTTGTGTCGTTAAACCGGTGTAAGCTAAAGTTGTATAAGGTTTCTCCGCCATAAGGGAGTTTGTTGACATAGTGAAGAAAACTCTCGAGTAGGTGACTCGAGGAGTGGAGTAGGGCAAGGAAGGTGTCCTTGTAGCCAAACCACTATAAATCTCCGTGTTGTGGTTTGATCTTTGATGCGTGGTTTTGTAACCTTACAACAGGTTTTACCTCTCGAGGGATCTCAAGAGGCTTACAACCCCACCAGGCAGTGTACCTGACCGATGTAGTATAGTGTAGTGGTAAGTACGGGGGATTGATCGTTCTCCACAGGGAATAGTGTTCGTTAGGTATGAAAGACTACTCTAATAGGTCTTAGGGTTGAGGAAGATTCTTTTTGTGTTTTTATAATTTTTTTTATGAAAGCAAGTAAAATCTCGGTTTTGAAAGAGTGGGCGGAATTAGTTGCTAGTCAACTAACCCAAATAACTACAAATGCAAATAAAATAAATAACTGAAAATAAAATGTTGTGAGAAACTTATGTGTAGAGAAATGTGTTTACTTAGATTTCCTTACTCCCTAACTATCTTTTACCGGTTAATTAGTGTGTATTAGTCGCGTGGATGACGGGTGTATTCCTTAATACCATTTGTGGGGTGGCGTACGTACTTCCCCAACTCTACAAGCTCCTACTTCACTCCTATGTCGAGCCGGCTAGGAAGCTCCTAACATGGGATCACTAGAATTCGCTTGTGCATTAAATACAACCATAAAAACCTTTAGTACGCATTTGGTTCATGTTTCTTAAGACGTTCAAGCAAGTTACCGAATAGGAAGTTAGCCAGTTTTCTTAAGCCTAACATAGATAAACAATCATCCAATACAACTAATAACACACTAATAACCAATAATCAATAGCTAGGTTTCATTAGATCTAAGCAAACACAAGATAAATTTAGCCTAACATGTTAATCAAAAGACAAGAATAAGATAAAATCAAACAACACATAGACATATTGAATGATTAATTGATAACTTATCTTCAATGTAACATGGAAGATCTCAAGGCAAAAAGCCTTGAAAAAGAAGCTAAAATCGTCTTAGGGTTTTCTCTCCAAAATTCCACACACTAAGTTCTCCCTTAATGACAAAAAATTAGAAAACTATATATAGATTTTTGGATATGACGGAGTCACGTTATGGAGTGTGACACCGTCACCTCGCCGCTTCTAGGGTTCCCGGATGACCTTCTTGACGCCGTCCCTCTTTAGCTCTTCCAAAATCCATTCTGGCTTATCAAGGCTTGACGCCGTCGAACCTTGAACGTGACGCCGTCCCCTTTTGATTTAAGCCGTGACGCCCTTGATCAAGTTAAAGCGTGACGCCGTCAGAATTCACATGCTATTTTCACTGGCTTATCATGAGTAAATTTCACGTCCAACTTTTCTTGCCAAGGCATGACGCCGTCCAGGGTAAATTGTGACGCGTCAAAGGTAACTTTTAGCCGATTTTTGAGACTTTGCCGTTTTCTTCACTTTTATGCTCCAAAAACGTCCAAAATGCCTCCTTTTCCAGATTTCTCCTCAAAAGTACCTAAAATGACAAAAGGAACGATTTAGGGCAATATTTGATCAAATAAATACGATTTAAGGCTTAAATGACCCCTTAAAAGCGGTACACTTTTCGCTTCATCAAATACCCTTACACTTGAGATTTGCTTGTCCTCAAGCAAATGCGCTTTTATTCTAATCAAAATACAAGTTAGGGGTCATTTAATGCTAACATAAAAGTAATTACAACAAATAATCGTTCCACTTCAATCATAATAAGCACGGAGATTACAAACTAGCACCTCACAAGTAGTGTTTAGATACTCACATCTCTCAAGTGTCATCAAAATAAATCTCATAAATGAAAACGGATAATATCTCTCACTACCTGTCATAGCAAATAGATTACCATAGGCTTGGGAAAGGATCGAAAACCTCCTCCACTAGGCGTAAGCACCAAAGATAAACTATCAAAGAGGGCTTTTAAATGGGTTATAACGTTAGGTGCAGGGAAAAGGAAAACACGGTTTGGTTGGATAAAGGATATTTTACTGGTGGCGAGTTAATGATCTTGATCAATTACATGTACTATACAATGTTGCTAAGCCAAGACTAGACTCAATCTTAAGCTAGAAATGAAATAACAAAAACAAAAACAAAAACATAAAACAAACATAAAATGAAACGGGATGGTAGTCCGTATGTTTTTTCTATTTTTCTTTTTCTCATTTTTTTTGTATTTTTCTTGATTTTTTTCGATTTTTTTTTTTTTTTTTTTTTTTTTTTTTTTTTTTTTTTTTTTTTTTTGCATACACTTTTGCCCTACCATCCAAAATAATACATCATAGGGGCATTGCATCCCCCTTACACTTGAACTTTTACATAACTTAACAAATACTAATCTAATGACTCGAATTAAGATAATTGAAAAACTTGGAGTACTTTTAAAACATTTAGCATATATGGGGGTAATAAATGATGTTCATCCCCATTACTCCATTGCACTAGTACTTTACCCATGAGTCCCAATCGTCCCAAAACAATATGTACAAGGATATGACTCGACTTAGCAACCATGTAATCAATTAGATAATTAACTTGGGGTTTAAACAAATGTTGTCACAATAATGCACTAAAAATGAGTGCATACAAGGTAGGCTAAGGCGATTTGGGTGTACATTTAAGTGGGGTGTAACAAATTCTTCCTTTAAGTAAAATGCTTAAAGGTCGAAACGAAAAGATAGGCTCTGAGGGGTGTACTAGGGGTATCGTGTACTAAAAATGAGTACAACGCAAAGGGTGTGGGAGAATTACTTGACCAATGTAGCCGAAGTAATTATAACAAAAACACAGGTGTAAAACAATGGGTTAATCCTAATGCCTCTTATCATGTAGTAAATCTAACTACACGAATGTAGTCTCACTTGTGGCCTCGGAATGGTCCTAACGCAAGTTCTAGAATCTAAGTGCTACCGGTACACACATCATAGCATAAATGCTTTTCCTACCAATTCTAGGGGCGAACCTCACATATTTGGGGGTGGAAAAATTTTTAGTGGTACGGTTTTTTGTGCTAGTCATATAACTCCTATCCGTGAGACGCTCATTAAGATCAAAGTTTCACTCCTATATGTTGTAAAAAATTTTAAATTTGGCACTAAAATTACCTTAACAAGTATTTCTCTCAGTTTTATTACACATCTACTATTAAACAAACAAAAATCAAGCGCAATTGTATTCTCTAAAATCGTACTTTTACCCCCCCCCCTTACACTTAAGATGAACATTGTCCCCAATGTTCAAATAACAAGATGTAAAAGAAAAAGTAAAAGAATGAAATCAAATACTCCCCTGATTCGCTCGGTGGATAATGAAATTACACGGTTAGATCTTCCTCCAAGGTAATGTTGAAGCTCCATGACTAATGCATCGCCAAAAGCTTGATTCAAAACATTTCCTTGTCCAAAATAACCTGTTAAACCTGAGAAAACAAACACGAAAACCTGCATAACATCGGCGAGATAAATCTATATATAAGGATATAATGCTTGTGGAATGATAATTTTGCAGATTCCTGGAGATTATAAGTTGGAGATTTTAATAAAAACTTTTTATGAAAACAAAACTTTCAAAAATTTCTGAAAATTAAATCTGACGCTGTCAGGTTATAAACCCTGACGCCGTCAGAAATGACCTGACAAAAATTCTCAATTTAAGTTTCCGAAAAATTTCTGGAAAAACCTTTACCTTACTTCCTGGAAATCCTGCAAAACATCATTATGACTCGATACAAGCATTTGACTCAAACAAATACTAATATGTATGTTAATTTATTATTACTATGATTCATGTTAATTTGTGTTCTAATAAACCGATTTAGATTTCCCTTACACTTAACTTTTGCAAAATACCTTTATATGTAGTTAAGACGAAGTTAAAAACAAAATAAAGCATTTTCACAAATTAGTTTTTGAACATGAATCAATAATGATAAAAATTAAACACACATACGGAAACAAATAAAAACAAACAAACAAACGAATAAACACACAAAGCAAATAAAGCTTGGGTTGCCTCCCAAGAAGCGCTTTTCTTTATTAACGAGTCTTGTAGCTAGACTCAAAGTCACGTACATTACGTGATTCCATCTTCAGTCACAGTTCCTAGGCCATTCTCCTTTGATCCTCTATCAGAATCACTTTCATAGTAAAGGTATTTCGGGTCCACGTGATCAAAATGATTGTTTCGGTATTTAGAACCAAGTTCCTTATCGTGCTTAAAGAATCCGCTTGACAGGTCAAAATTATCCTTACATCCCCTTCTCACATCATCATCACATAACACGAGTTGGGAACTTAACCCATCGAGCCCTTTATAATCAATCTCCTTAAATTCTCTCATCTTGTAAGGCGTTTGGTATGAGATTTCCCTAATCCCATCGGTGAAAGTCATGATCCCATTGAGCTCGTCCACAACCAAGCTTGTGGCCTGGCAAAAAGGTGCCCCAAAAACAACTTGTGATAACCTGGGATCGATGTACTCTTCGATATTATCGACGATTGCGAAGCTCATAGTGAATGTCATATTTCCTACAAACACCTGTATATCATCATCTATGCCGATGTCGTCCTTCCCTTTATGAATCATCCCCCATCTGCAAATGTTGTTATAATGAAACAAGGACATCACATTTTTGGGTAAACATGTGTCAATGTAAACATTATAAAAATGCTTGTGACCAATCATGCAAGGTATTTTGAGATTATTTGGATCATGTCGCTTAATTCGGCCAGGCCTTCTATCGTGTAACCCCCATGTGTTGCCACTTGCTGATGGTTGATACTCATACACTTCTTCACAGCCATCCCGAAAAATCACTTTCCTGACACCATCGGTAAATAATGCACTCCTATCATCCTCATCGAGTATCACTCCCGTTGCTTTTATGAATGGTTTGCCTAGAACAAGGCCAGTTAAGGATGGGCTGATGATAGAGTTCATGTTATTAATTACAGTTAACTCGATATGAAAGAGGAACTTTTCTATCACAATTGGTACCCTCCTTATTACCCCGATGATATTAGACCCTTCATATTTGACTTGTTCAGTGAAGGCTTCGTTATATAGAGAGAGGGATATTGCGCTCATAGAAGAGTTGGGGTTTATGTAGGCATCTTTTATAAACTTTTTCCTAGTGGTGCAAGATATCTTAAAGACCCTAGGAGCGCCATCCTCTATTCTCTCTCCGAATCCCATGGGCGACCTTGCTGTGCCCCTCTCAAGTTCCTCTACCAGGGGGCGGTCTAGCAGTCCTGGGAGCCCATGAGGCATTTCGGATTTCTCTTCCGAGCCCTCCTCATCACTCACCTCTATTGTACTCGAGTTCTTTGGTGAGTCTAGATAGTCGTCGGGCGCCTCGGGTTTCTTTTCGGGAACTTCACCCTCCATTTCATTGTCCACATTCTTGGCTGTTTGTTGGTCCAAATTTGGTTTAGGAACAGGTATTGTTGTAATGGTGTTCACGAAGTGGAGAGGTTTCGAAGGGGTATGAGTATCTCCTTTTTTTTTTCGTTTTGTGATATGTATTTGAAGAGTTTACTAGGGTGCTTGATTTTTACAGGAGGGGGTGTTTGGTGGGTCACCGTAACAGATTTGATCTCATTAACTCGTGCCAACTCACAAGTTGACCTGCCAGCAAGGCGATCATTGATAACCTTTAACAGGTTATCAACCTTGTTGTTCATATCAACTTGCTGTTGTCTGAATTGATTCTCAAGTTTGGAGAGCTGTGTTTCTTGAGAGAGAATGAATTTTTGCAGTGATTCCTCGCGATTTTGTTGTTTATGCGTGTGTCGCTGAGGATAATGTTCAGACCAGGTGAGCGGGGTAGAGTCATTGAATGATACGCTACGAGTTTGGTTCCAACTAAAATTTGGCTTATTCTTCCATGCCTCATACCCATCTTCGGAATTTTTGGGCCCATAATTAGTGGTGAGCCACTTATCTCCCGCCTTATCGATTCGCGAGGATGCGAATTCTTTGAAAGCTTGTTTGGGAAGTTCCATGCAATCATGAGTGTCGTGGGGACCACTACATAATTTACATGAAGAAGTGATTTTGTTCACTTGGCTTGAAGGTTTAGGAGCCTCGTAGGATTTCATGAGAAACTTGACTTGGTCTTCAAGTTCTATGATCCTACGGTCGGGAGTGCTTGAATTGTTCGAAGGCAAAGATATTGCCTTGACCGTTTTATTCAAATCACGGGGATCACTCCAACTTTCGTTGTCATAAAGAGCAAGATCCTCTAGGAGAGCCCATGATTGTTCCGCACTTAGATCACGTAGCTTGCCACCGGCCGATTGGTCAATGGTTTGCCTCGTGGAGAGATTGATATGGTCATAGAAGATTTGGACTTGGAGCCAAAGTTCTATGCCATGGTGGGGGACTTTTTGGAGTAAGTCCTTGAATCGAGTCCATGCCTCGTAGAGAGTTTCGCCTTGACGTTGTTGGAACATCAAGATATCATTCCTTAGCTTGGTAGTTCTTCCCGGTGGGAAAAACTGAGCAAGGAAACGATTAGTGAGATCATCCCAAGAGGTAATGGATCCTGCGGGTTGACGTTCTAGCCACTGACTAGCTTGATCCCGCAGAGAGAATTGGAAGAGACGCAATCGGGTCATCTCTCGAGTGGCAACATCAAGGTCTATAGAATCAACGATTTTAAGAAAGTCCTTGAGATGTTGATTAGGATCTTCAGAACGAAGTCCATGGAATGCGCATCCGCTTTGCACCAACCGGATGGTGTCGGATCGCAAGGGTGTGATATTGGCTCCTTGAGTGAGCTCAATGGTGTTTCGATAGCCATGGTGGCTAGAACGAGAATACTCTCCTAAAGTACGGGCTCTAGGAGGTGGTGGTGGTTGTTGTGGTGGTGGGTTGTGGGGGTTAAGGATATTACCATCTTCCATGATGTCGGATGGTAATGGTTACGAACAAAGACACGAAGAAAATAGATAGACTAAAGAAAATCTAGAAAAATAAAATAAAAATCTCACTAGAAAGGAACCTAGTGAGTAGACCTAATAGAAATAAAAATTCAACCTAAACAATAACTATTCCCCGGCAGCGGCGCCAAAAACTTGATGCGTGGTTTTGTAACCTTACAACAGGTTTTACCTCTCGAGGGATCTCAAGAGGCTTACAACCCCACCAGGCAGTGTACCTGACCGATGTAGTATAGTGTAGTGGTAAGTACGGGGGATTGATCGTTCTCCACAGGGAATAGTGTTCGTTAGGTATGAAAGACTACTCTAATAGGTCTAAGGGTTGAGGAAGATTCTTTTTGTGTTTTTATAATTTTTTTTATGAAAGCAAGTAAAATCTCGGTTTTGAAAGAGTGGGCGGAATTAGTTGCTAGTCAACTAACCCAAATAACTACAAATGCAAATAAAATAAATAACTGAAAATAAAATGTTGTGAGAAACTTATGTGTAGAGAAATGTGTTTACTTAGATTTCCTTACTCCCTAACTATCTTTTACCGGTTAATTAGTGTGTATTAGTCGCGTGGATGACGGGTGTATTCCTTAATACCATTTGTAGGGTGGCGTACGTACTTCCCCAACTCTACAAGCTCCTACTTCACTCCTATGTCGAGCCGGCTAGGAAGCTCCTAACATGGGATCACTAGAATTCGCTTGTGCATTAAATACAACCATAAAAACCTTTAGTACGCATTTGGTTCATGTTTCTTAAGACGTTCAAGCAAGTTACCGAATAGGAAGTTAGCCAGTTTTCTTAAGCCTAACATAGATAAACAATCATCCAATACAACTAATAACACACTAATAACCAATAATCAATAGCTAGGTTTCATTAGATCTAAGCAAACACAAGATAAATTTAGCCTAACATGTTAATCAAAAGACAAGAATAAGATAAAATCAAACAACACATATACATATTGAATGATTAATTGATAACTTATCTTCAATGTAACATGGAAGATCTCAAGGCAAAAAGCCTTGAAAAAGAAGCTAAAATCGTCTTAGGGTTTTCTCCCAAAATTCCACACACTAAGTTCTCCCTTAATGACAAAAAATTAGAAAACTATATATAGATTTTTGGATCTGACGGAGTCACGTTATGGAGTGTGACGCCGTCACCTCGCCGCTTCTAGGGTTCCCGGATGACCTTCTTGACGCCGTCCCTCTTTAGCTCTTCCAAAATCCATTCTGGCTTATCAAGGCTTGACGCTGTCGAACCTTGAACGTGACGCCGTCCCCTTTTGATTTAAGCCGTGACGCCCTTGATCAAGTTAAAGCGTGACGCCGTCAGAATTCACATGCTATTTTCACTGGCTTATCATGAGTAAATTTCACGTCCAACTTTTCTTGCCAAGGCATGACGCCGTCCAGGGTAAATTATGACGCCGTCAAAGGTAACTTTTAGCCGATTTTTGAGACTTTTCCGTTTTCTTCACTTTTATGCTCCAAAAACGTCCAAAATGCCTCCTTTTCCAGATTTCTCCTCAAAAGTACCTAAAATGACAAAAGGAACGATTTAGGGCAATATTTGATCAAATAAATACGATTTAAGGCTTAAATGACCCCTTAAAAGCGGTACACTTTTCGCTTCATCAAATACCCTTACACTTGAAATTTGCTTGTCCTCAAGCAAATGCGCTTTTATTCTAATCAAAATACAAGTTAGGGGTCATTTAATGCTAACATAAAAGTAATTACAACAAATAATCGTTCCACTTCAATCATAATAAGCACGGAGATTACAAACTAGCACCTCACAAGTAGTGTTTAGATACTCACATCTCTCAAGTGTCATCAAAATAAATCTCATAAATGAAAACGGATAATATCTCTCACTACCTGTCATAGCAAATAGATTACCATAGGCTTGGGAAAGGATCGAAAACCTCCTCCACTAGGCGTAAGCACCAAAGATAAACTATCAAAGAGGGCTTTTAAATGGGTTATAACGTTAGGTGCAGGGAAAAGGAAAACACGGTTTGGTTGGATAAAGGATATTTTACTGGTGGCGAGTTAATGATCTTGATCAATTACATGTACTATACAATGTTGCTAAGCCAAGACTAGACTCAATCTTAAGCTAGAAATGAAATAACAAAAACAAAAACATAAAACAAACATAAAATGAAACGGGATGGTAGTCCGTATGTTTTTTCTATTTTTCTTTTTCTCATTTTTTTTTGTATTTTTCTTGATTTTTTCGATTTTTTTTTTTTTTTTTTTTTTTTGCATACACTTTTACCCTACCATCCAAAATAATACATCATAGGGGCATTGCATCCCCCTTACACTTGAACTTTTACATAACTTAACAAATACTAATCTAATGACTCGAATTAAGATAATTGAAAAACTTGGAGTACTTTTAAAACATTTAGCACATATGGGGGTAATAAATGATGTTCATCCCCATTACTCCATTGCACTAGTACTTTACCCATGAGTCCCAATCGTCCCAAAACAATATGTACAAGGATATGACTCGACTTAGCAACCATGTAATCAATTAGATAATTAACTTGGGGTTTAAACAAATGTTGTCACAATAATGCACTAAAAATGAGTGCATACAAGGTAGGCTAAGGCGATTTGGGTGTACATTTAAGTGGGGTGTAACAAATTCTTCCTTTAAGTAAAATGCTTAAAGGTCGAAACGAAAAGATAGGCTCTGAGGGGTGTACTAGGGGTATCGTGTACTAAAAATGAGTACAACGCAAAGGGTGTGGGAGAATTACTTGACCAATGTAGCCGAAGTAATTATAACAAAAACACAGGTGTAAAACAATGGGTTAATCCTAATGCCTCTTATCATGTAGTAAATCTAACTACACGAATGTAGTCTCACTTGTGGCCTCGGAATGGTCCTAACGCAAGTTCTAGAATCTAAGTGCTACCGGTACACACATCATAGCATAAATGCTTTTCCTACCAATTCTAGGGGCGAACCTCACATATTTGGGGGTGGAAAAATTTTTAGTGGTACGGTTTTTTGTGCTAGTCATATAACTCCTATCCGTGAGACGCTCATTAAGATCAAAGTTTCACTCCTATATGTTGTAAAAAATTTTAAATTTGGCACTAAAATTACCTTAACAAGTATTTCTCTCAGTTTTATTACACATCTACTATTAAACAAACAAAAATCAAGCGCAATTGTATTCTCTAAAATCGTACTTTTACCCCCCCCCCCCCCTTACACTTAAGATGAACATTGTCCCCAATGTTCAAATAACAAGATGTAAAAGAAAAAGTAAAAGAATGAAATCAAATACTCCCCTGATTCGCTCGGTGGATAATGAAATTACACGGTTAGATCTTCCTCCAAGGTAATGTTGAAGCTCCATGACTAATGCATCGCCAAAAGCTTGATTCAAAACATTTCCTTGTCCAAAATAACCTGTTAAACCTGAGAAAACAAACACGAAAACCTGCATAACATCGGCGAGATAAATCTATATATAAGGATATAATGCTTGTGGAATGATAATTTTGCAGATTCCTGGAGATTATAAGTTGGAGATTTTAATAAAAACTTTTTATGAAAACAAAACTTTCAAAAATTTCTGAAAATTAAATCTGACGCTGTCAGGTTATAAACCCTGACGCCGTCAGAAATGACCTGACAAAAATTCTCAATTTAAGTTTCCGAAAAATTTCTGGAAAAACCTTTACCTTACTTCCTGGAAATCCTGCAAAACATCATTATGACTCGATACAAGCATTTGACTCAAACAAATACTAATATGTATGTTAATTTATTATTACTATGATTCATGTTAATTTGTGTTCTAATAAACCGATTTAGATTTCCCTTACACTTAACTTTTGCAAAATACCTTTATATGTAGTTAAGACGAAGTTAAAAACAAAATAAAGCATTTTCACAAATTAGTTTTTGAACATGAATCAATAATGATAAAAATTAAACACACATACGGAAACAAATAAAAACAAACAAACAAACGAATAAACACACAAAGCAAATAAAGCTTGGGTTGCCTCCCAAGAAGCGCTTTTCTTTATTAACGAGTCTTGTAGCTAGACTCAAAGTCACGTACATTACGTGATTCCATCTTCAGTCACAGTTCCTAGGCCATTCTCCTTTGATCCTCTATCAGAATCACTTTCATAGTAAAGGTATTTCGGGTCCACGTGATCAAAATGATTGTTTCGGTATTTAGAACCAAGTTCCTTATCGTGCTTAAAGAATCCGCTTGACAGGTCAAAATTATCCTTACATCCCCTTCTCACATCATCATCACATAACACGAGTTGGGAACTTAACCCATCGAGCCCTTTATAATCAATCTCCTTAAATTCTCTCATCTTGTAAGGCGTTTGGTATGAGATTTCCCTAATCCCATCGGTGAAAGTCATGATCCCATTGAGCTCGTCCACAACCAAGCTTGTGGCCTGGCAAAAAGGTGCCCCAAAAACAACTTGTGATAACCTGGGATCGATGTACTCTTCGATATTATCGACGATTGCGAAGCTCATAGTGAATGTCATATTTCCTACAAACACCTGTATATCATCATCTATGCCGATGTCGTCCTTCCCTTTATGAATCATCCCCCATCTGCAAATGTTGTTATAATGAAACAAGGACATCACATTTTTGGGTAAACATGTGTCAATGTAAACATTATAAAAATGCTTGTGACCAATCATGCAAGGTATTTTGAGATTATTTGGATCATGTCGCTTAATTCGGCCAGGCCTTCTATCGTGTAACCCCCATGTGTTGCCACTTGCTGATGGTTGATACTCATACACTTCTTCACAGCCATCCCGAAAAATCACTTTCCTGACACCATCGGTAAATAATGCACTCCTATCATCCTCATCGAGTATCACTCCCGTTGCTTTTATGAATGGTTTGCCTAGAACAAGGCCAGTTAAGGATGGGCTGATGATAGAGTTCATGTTATTAATTACAGTTAACTCGATATGAAAGAGGAACTTTTCTATCACAATTGGTACCCTCCTTATTACCCCGATGATATTAGACCCTTCATATTTGACTTGTTCAGTGAAGGCTTCGTTATATAGAGAGAGGGATATTGCGCTCATAGAAGAGTTGGGGTTTATGTAGGCATCTTTTATAAACTTTTTCCTAGTGGTGCAAGATATCTTAAAGACCCTAGGAGCGCCATCCTCTATTCTCTCTCCGAATCCCATGGGCGACCTTGCTGTGCCCCTCTCAAGTTCCTCTACCAGGGGGCGGTCTAGCAGTCCTGGGAGCCCATGAGGCATTTCGGATTTCTCTTCCGAGCCCTCCTCATCACTCACCTCTATTGTACTCGAGTTCTTTGGTGAGTCTAGATAGTCGTCGGGCGCCTCGGGTTTCTTTTCGGGAACTTCACCCTCCATTTCATTGTCCACATTCTTGGCTGTTTGTTGGTCCAAATTTGGTTTAGGAACAGGTATTGTTGTAATGGTGTTCACGAAGTGGAGAGGTTTCGAAGGGGTATGAGTATCTCCTTTTTTTTTTCGTTTTGTGATATGTATTTGAAGAGTTTACTAGGGTGCTTGATTTTTACAGGAGGGGGTGTTTGGTGGGTCACCGTAACAGATTTGATCTCATTAACTCGTGCCAACTCACAAGTTGACCTGCCAGCAAGGCGATCATTGATAACCTTTAACAGGTTATCAACCTTGTTGTTCATATCAACTTGCTGTTGTCTGAATTGATTCTCAAGTTTGGAGAGCTGTGTTTCTTGAGAGAGAATGAATTTTTGCAGTGATTCCTCGCGATTTTGTTGTTTATGCGTGTGTCGCTGAGGATAATGTTCAGACCAGGTGAGCGGGGTAGAGTCATTGAATGATACGCTACGAGTTTGGTTCCAACTAAAATTTGGCTTATTCTTCCATGCCTCATACCCATCTTCGGAATTTTTGGGCCCATAATTAGTGGTGAGCCACTTATCTCCCGCCTTATCGATTCGCGAGGATGCGAATTCTTTGAAAGCTTGTTTGGGAAGTTCCATGCAATCATGAGTGTCGTGGGGACCACTACATAATTTACATGAAGAAGTGATTTTGTTCACTTGGCTTGAAGGTTTAGGAGCCTCGTAGGATTTCATGAGAAACTTGACTTGGTCTTCAAGTTCTATGATCCTACGGTCGGGAGTGCTTGAATTGTTCGAAGGCAAAGATATTGCCTTGACCGTTTTATTCAAATCACGGGGATCACTCCAACTTTCGTTGTCATAAAGAGCAAGATCCTCTAGGAGAGCCCATGATTGTTCCGCACTTAGATCACGTAGCTTGCCACCGGCCGATTGGTCAATGGTTTGCCTCGTGGAGAGATTGATATGGTCATAGAAGATTTGGACTTGGAGCCAAAGTTCTATGCCATGGTGGGGGACTTTTTGGAGTAAGTCCTTGAATCGAGTCCATGCCTCGTAGAGAGTTTCGCCTTGACGTTGTTGGAACATCAAGATATCATTCCTTAGCTTGGTAGTTCTTCCCGGTGGGAAAAACTGAGCAAGGAAACGATTAGTGAGATCATCCCAAGAGGTAATGGATCCTGCGGGTTGACGTTCTAGCCACTGACTAGCTTGATCCCGCAGAGAGAATTGGAAGAGACGCAATCGGGTCGTCTCTCGAGTGGCAACATCAAGGTCTATAGAATCAATGATTTTAAGAAAGTCCTTGAGATGTTGATTAGGATCTTCAGAACGAAGTCCATGGAATGCGCATCCGCTTTGCACCAACCGGATGGTGTCGGATCGCAAGGGTGTATATTGGCTCCTTGAGTGAGCTCAATGGTGTTTCGATAGCCATGGTGGCTAGAACGGGAATACTCTCCTAAAGTACGGGCTCTAGGAGGTGGTGGTGGTTGTTGTGGTGGTGGGTTGTGGGGGTTAAGGATATTACCATCTTCCATGATGTCGGATGGTAATGGTTACGAACAAAGACACGAAGAAAATAGATAGACTAAAGAAAATCTAGAAAAATAAAATAAAAATCTCACTAGAAAGGAACCTAGTGAGTAGACCTAATAGAAATAAAAATTCAACCTAAACAATAACTATTCCCCGGCAGCGGCGCCAAAAACTTGATGCGTGGTTTTGTAACCTTACAACAGGTTTTACCTCTCGAGGGATCTCAAGAGGCTTACAACCCCACCAGGCAGTGTACCTGACCGATGTAGTATAGTGTAGTGGTAAGTACGGGGGATTGATCGTTCTCCACAGGGAATAGTGTTCGTTAGGTATGAAAGACTACTCTAATAGGTCTAAGGGTTGAGGAAGATTCTTTTTGTGTTTTTATAATTTTTTTTATGAAAGCAAGTAAAATCTCGGTTTTGAAAGAGTGGGCGGAATTAGTTGCTAGTCAACTAACCCAAATAACTACAAATGCAAATAAAATAAATAACTGAAAATAAAATGTTGTGAGAAACTTATGTGTAGAGAAATGTGTTTACTTAGATTTCCTTACTCCCTAACTATCTTTTACCGGTTAATTAGTGTGTATTAGTCGCGTGGATGACGGGTGTATTCCTTAATACCATTTTTGGGGTGGCGTACGTACTTCCCCAACTCTACAAGCTCCTACTTCACTCCTATGTCGAGCCGGCTAGGAAGCTCCTAACATGGGATCACTAGAATTCGCTTGTGCATTAAATACAACTATAAAAACCTTTAGTACGCATTTGGTTCATGTTTCTTAAGACGTTCAAGCAAGTTACCGAATAGGAAGTTAGCCAGTTTTCTTAAGCCTAACATAGATAAACAATCATCCAATACAACTAATAACACACTAATAACCAATAATAAATAGCTAGGTTTCATTAGATCTAAGCAAACACAAGATAAATTTAGCCTAACATGTTAATCAAAAGACAAGAATAAGATAAAATCAAACAACACATAGACATATTGAATGATTAATTGATAACTTATCTTCAATGTAACATGGAAGATCTCAAGGCAAAAAGCCTTGAAAAAGAAGCTAAAATCGTCTTAAGGTTTTCTCCCAAGATTCCACACACTAAGTTCTCCCTTAATGACAAAAAATTAGAAAACTATATATAGATTTTTGGATCTGACGGCGTCACGTTATGGAGTGTGACGCCATCACCTCGCCGCTTCTAGGGTTCCCGGATGACCTTCTTGACGCCGTCCCTCTTTAGCTCTTCCAAAATCCATTCTGGCTTATCAAGGCTTGACGCCGTCGAACCTTGAACGTGACGCCGTCCCCTTTTGATTTAAGCCGTGACGCCCTTGATCAAGTTAAAGCGTGACGCCGTCATAATTCACATGCTATTTTCACTGGCTTATCATGAGTAAATTTCACGTCCAACTTTTCTTGCCAAGGCATGACGCCGTCCAGGGTAAATTGTGACGCCGTCAAAGGTAAGTTTTAGCCGATTTTTGAGACTTTGCCGTTTTCTTCACTTTTATGCTCCAAAAATGTCCAAAATGCCTCCTTTTCCAGATTTCTCCTCAAAAGTACCTAAAATGACAAAAGGAACGATTTAGGGCAATATTTGATCAAATAAATACGATTTAAGGCTTAAATGACCCCTTAAAAGCGGTACACTTTTCGCTTCATCAATCTTTCCATCTCTATCTTTCATTTCATTATATTTACTTTACTTGCATTGCTTTTCTATATTTGTTTATATTTGTTTATATTGATCAAGAGTTGAATTCACATAAGATAGAATCGAAGCTTTAAAAGTAAACAAAAGTTTTCACAATAAAATTTAAAAAGACGTAAAACTATTCAACCCCCCTTCTAGTTTTCCACAAAAGGGAAGTGGACTAACTACTTCCCCCAAAAGACTACTGAACTGCGTGGCATACGTGCCCACAGGCGAAAAGGTGCCTAGATCATTACTGTCAAAGTTGATTGGCAAAGGACGATTACCGTTCGCTTTAAACGCCTTCCTTAAGGACCGATTTGAGGTATTAAGCGACATCGAACCTACAAAAATAAGTTATTGAGTCGTTAAAATACAAGTAAAAAAATTTAGTTTTATCAATAAAAAAGCTTAAAATAAACATCACAATTTCTTACCTGCACAGTAGCCCGGCGTAGTAAAATAGGGCCGGCGTGGTGGATCACCACCGGCATCCCCGCCGTGTGATTGGGGAGCTACACACGCCATCTGTAAAATTACAAGTACAAGAACACACAATTTCATGGACCAATTAATACTAATACACACATTCATATAAATATACACATTTAAACATAGCATAACATGCAATTTCATTCAAATAAAAGGAACACGTTTAAACATATAGTAACAATTTCATTCAAATTACAAATTAAGAACAATTTTCATCATCCGAATCATCGCTAGATAAAACTTCTTCAACAACAATCGTTGGGTTCACTTCATCATTATCAGACACGTCAACATCATCATCATCAAGGACATGAGCAACGACATCAACTTCATTATTAACAAAATCAGCATCTTCTTCAGCATCATTTGGTGGGGCATCCACTTCTGTTGATTCATGATTTACACTCAAATTCGCAGACTCCAAATGAGGCAAACCAACAGACAATGCAACATCTGATGAACTGCTACCATGTATAACATCTTGAACAGAATCTACCACATCCCGATCCCAGATCTTCCGATGATGAACATCTTCGACGACCTTCCAATGAGGTGGTCGTCTAGCAGGGTCTTCAAGGTAGAAGACTTGTGTTGCTTGTGTCGCAAGAATGTATTGTTGATTTCTAAAAGCATCCTTATCAGTCAAAATATGGCGTATGCCACGTTCAATGTAAGAACGCCTAGAGTGTGCCGTAGGGTTATTATTGGGGTTACGGGTGTCGAACCATAAAACCCGGAACAACACAATCTTTCGGTCGCCCAAATAAGCGAGCTCCAGAATTTCCTCCAGTTGACCATAATACATTTCTCCATCAGGCTCGGGTGTTGAAACTCCACTGCATTGAGTGGTATGAAGTTTATCGCGCTCATGCACCAAAAACTTCACACCGTTAACTATGCAAGCAGGGTATGTAAATGCACACGATGAAGGTCCACATGCCAAAGAGAATAACTCGGGACTACAGCTTGGGTCTTTTGCCACGCTCTTTTCACGGATCTACGAAAGAGATACAAACAGATTCAGATGAGCAAAAACTCTGGACTACAAGGTAATATATCTAATGTGTTTACCTTGTGATTGAACCAGAGAGGAAAACTTGTTTCCACACTCTTGTTAGGAAATTCACTGCAAAAGTTCATGATATTAGAATAAGTCATCGAAAACAAATAACTTAGCAAAAAAAGGGTTCTTCAAAATATTAAAAAGAAGAAACATACTCTTTGTACGCCTGGATGTCTGCGTCGATTTCAGGACTGTTGTTAAGTACAAACCATACAACTGCCTACATAACATCTGGCTTCATCCGAGTATCTACACATCTACCCACCGGTTTGCATACTGACTGGAACACCTGGAATTTATCTGGTTGTTCAGGTGCACCGTCATCATTTCTGTCAGGACGATTAAATCTCATCTCGACATCCTTAAGATAACGCGAGCAGAAAGTTAACGCTTCTTCTGCAACATAACCCTCCGCTATGGAACCTTCAGGCCTGGCTTTATTTCGGACATAATTTTTCAGCTTCTTCATGTATCTTTCAAATGGATACATCCACCTGTAGTAAACAGGGCCACCTAGAATAGCCTCATCGGGTAAATGCATAACCAAATGAATCATTATGTCAAAAAAAGCAGGGGGAATATTTGCTCTAATTTAATCATAACATCGAGCATTTTTTTTTAGCTTTCTCCATGTCCTGTTGCGTCAAATTTCGAGCACAAATCTGCTTAAAGAATAAGCAGAGCTCGATTAATGGGGGTGAAATGTCTTTGGGTAAGTATTGGTGAAGTCCATAAGGAAGTAACCGCTGCATCATAATATGACAGTCATGAGATTTTAGGCCCGTTATGTTGTTATCGTCAGCGGTCACTTTTTTCTTGAAGTTGGATCCAAACCCATCGGGTAGTCTAACTCCTTTGATGAATTGACAAAACCGTTTTCTGTTTTCTGGTGTGAAAGAGTACTTTGGATGAGGCTTATCGAACTTCCCGTTTCCTTTATCAACGAGCCACAACTCTTTTCGAACTCCCAGAGTTTTCAAGTCTTGCCTTGCCTTTAGCGTGTCTTTGGATTTGTCGTTCATTAACAAGGTATTAAGCACACTCTCAAACACGTTCTTTTCAATGTGCATGACATCGAGATTGTGCTTTAGTTGAAGAACGGGCCAATACTCCAGTTCGTAGAAGATAGAACACTTACTCCAATTCAATTCAATTTCTCGATTAGGTTTAGGGTTATTTTTAACAATACGTGGATGTTTACCCGAGACACATTTAAAGACTTTACTAATTTGAATCATGATTTCTTCGTTGGTAAAGTTTCTAGGAGGATGCCCATTTTCAGGTTTACCATGGAATTCTCTTTGTTTCCTCCTCATTGGATGGTTTACGCGTAAGAATCTTCTATAACCAACGTAAGCGATTTTATTCTTCACAGGAAGCGAAGGAGTATCCTGCTTACATGTTGGGCATGCATAGTAGCCTTGTCCAGTCCACCCAGACAAACTACTTCGAGCTGGAAAGTCATTTATGGCCCATAAAACCGTCGCTTTCATGTTGAAATGAGTACCCATAGCAGCGTCTAAAGTCGGCACACCTTTCCATAATTCTTGGAGTTCTTTGATCAAAGGCTGCAAGAAAACATCAATGTCCTTTGCAGGTGATCTAGGGTCGGGAATTAACATCGTCAACATTAAAGAAGTCTCTTTTATACACATCCACGGGGGTGTGTTGTATGCTGTCAATATGACCGGCCACATGCTGTAACCTTGACTCATGTTGCCAAACGGATTGAAACCGTCGGCAGCCAACCCTAATCGGACGTTTCTAGGGTCATAAGAAAACTCGGGTTTCATTAAGTCAAAATCTTTCCACGCTTTACCATCACACGGGTGATTCATCTTACCGTTTTCCTTAGACTGTCCAGTAGCATGCCAAGTCATCCACTTTGTGATGTGTTTTGTGTTGAACATACGTTGTAGTCTAGGTGTTAACGGAAAGTAACGCAACACCTTGTTGGCAACTTTCTTCCCCTTTTTCTTTAGGTTTTTCCATCTACTCGCGTTGCAGATTGGACAATTTTGCAGACTTTTGTTCTCATCCGATCCCCAAAATAAAAAACAATCATTTATACAAGCATGGATCGATTCGTATCCTAACCCGATATCTTTATATGTCTTCTTGATTTCATAGTATGACGGTGGGAAGTTGAATCCATTCTTAGGGGGACATGCCTTTTGCAAAAGATTTAGAATCATGTTAAACCCTTTATCAGGTATTTTACATAATACCTTGATGTGCGAAAGCTCTGACGTAAAGTTCAGTGCAGTCATATCACAATTTGGACCCAACATTTGGGTGGACCTAGCAAGTAACTCTTTGTACTTGTTATTAATGTTAGGACACGTTGTTTGAGCTTGTTGAGAACCTGTTGTTTGTGCTGGTTGAGAACCTGTTGTTTGAGATGGCGGAGTTGGGTCATTATTTGCAGAAATATCTTGGAAGAATGCATCCATGTCAATGTGTTCAGGTGAAGGTGGTTGTGGTGTGTTGTTTACTACGGGTGGAGGAAGCGGTTCACCGTGATAGATCCAAGTGGTATAACTTGTGTCAAACCCGTATTGTGAAATGTGTGACTCAAGAGTTTTGAGAGTATGCGGTTTATTCCAAGCGTTACCACAACGAACACATGGGCAAAGAATCTTTTTTGTGATGGGGTGTAACAATGGCTCACAATACGCGATGAATGCAAAAAGACCATCTAAAAACTTAGGGGAATTACGGTTGGCTATAGTGGTCCAAGTCTTATCAATTGTCATGACTGCGTTGCAAAAAAATAGTTTCAAATAAATGAACATACATATATATACATATGCAAATAAACACATTCAAACATGAAAAGGCGTAATTATGAACTGTTTTGATTACCTAGTGCAACTATGGAAGGCAATCCTAACCCACTCTTTGAATGCCTCATCTCATATATGAATGCATATAACCGATTTACTATTTGAAAAAAATTCGGCAGCATTTCCCCTCAACTCCCCAAATATGTGCATTAAAGACATATTTATAGGAGTGAAAGGGAAATACTGTCGAACTTCTCTCAAATAGTAAAAAAGTTATACGCATCCATATCCTAAATGAGACAAAACATTCAAAAAGCAGTCCCAAACAGGGGACTTTCCGAAATTAATTTCTAATAAATTAATTTCGGACGGGTTTTCTATAGGATGATTAATTCCAGATGGGGGTTGTCCGAAATTAATCACTAAAATCCTAAAAAAAGTCACATAAGTCTAACAATCACAATAGCATACTAACTAAACGACATATCACAATACAATAATACATGACTAAATGATACTATGTCAATCAATGAATGACATAAACATATATAATAACAAGGAAATTAATTTGACAATTCAATTTGACGCAGTGTTCATTACTTCATATATAACCAAACACAATCCAATTATTAACTCATAGAAACAAGAACGTGCAAAAAATTAAAGCATGTATCTCACATTCACATATAACCAAACACACTCCAATTACTAACCAAACGCATTTTACTAAAAAAACGCAACCATCAAAGGAATTAAATTATATACCTAGTTCACGGCTGAAATAAATGAAGAGAAGAAAAGAGAAAAAGAGGAAAGGTTGCTGTCCCGACCCGGCTATCAAGACCCGGCTGTCCCGACCCGGCTGTCCCGACCCGGCTGTGGTGCTACTGCTGTCCCGACTCTCCCGCGACAATCTCGTAAAATAAACAACCTAAATTAAACAACCAAACTTAAATTAACCAAATTAATTAATAAAAAAATTTACGACGACATTGTCGTCCCAAAATACATTAACACAATAAAAAAAACACCTTTAAACTACCTATACGTGGGGCGGCTGTGGTGGTGGAGCTCGTGTGATGATGGTTCACGGCGGTGGTGCCATCTACACCAAAACAATTTTCGGCCAATCACTACACCAAAACAAATTTACTTAACAAACCAAAATAAAAATAAAACATAACTTTTAAAACAAACAAAAATTAAAATATATATATATATATATATATATATATATATATATATATATATATAATATATATATATATATATATATATATACGGTTAAAAAAATAATAATATAACCTTTTAATCAAAGAAGAAGAAGAATGTGGTGTTGAAGGTGGTTGTGGTGGTGTCCAATGTGGTGTTGAAGGTGGTTGTTTTGGTGTAGATGGCACCGATCGAAGGTGTTTGCCTCTTTTTTTTTTTTTTCTTTGTTAAAGTGTGGAGAAGAAGGTGTTGTAGGTGGTTGTGGTGGTGTTGAAGGTGTTGTAGGTTTGATGAAGAAGATGAAGAAGAGAAGAAGCAGTGGTGGTTGTAGATTTGATGCTGCGTTTTTTTTGGTAAAGTGTGAGAGAAGATCAGAGAAAGAAACAAGGGTATTGAATTATTAAGCAAAATGGCACGACAATGTCGTGCCATTTTGCTTCCATTACCTTTTTTTTTGTTGACCAAAATGGCACGACAATGTTGTGCCATATTGCTTCCTATAACTTTTTTTTTTTTTTTTTTTTTTTTTTTTTTTGCGGGCAGTTTTAATTTTGGCGAAATATTTTGGGGGTAAAATATGGCACGACATTGTCGTGCCATATTGCTGACTGTATATATATATATATATATATATATATATATATATATATATATATATATATATATATATATATATATATATATATATATATATATATATATATATATATATATATATTTTAATTCTTTTCCCTTTATCTTATAAATTAAAAATAATTAATACTAAATAAATTAAAAATAATTTAAATTTGTTATAAATTACTTAAATAAATCTAAAATGATTTAAATTAATTTCGTTTGAGTCTGTATGAAACGAGCCGAGATGTTTAACGAATGAGCCGAGATAATATGGTTATACACGAGATGTTACACGAATAAGCCGAGATGACTATAGAGCTCTATACAATGCTAACGACATCAACAACGCACATCACATGCAATTCCTAACTATGGGCCAAGTGTTAACCACAATGTCTCACCAGGCGCAAAGCAGTTTATTAACTCGCTTGTTTCGTTTGAGTCTATATGAAACGAGCCGAGATGTTTAACGAATGAGCCGAGATGATATGGTTATACACGAGATGTTACACGAATAAGCCGAGATGACTATAGAGGTTAATACAATGCTAACGACATCAACAACGCACATCACATGCAATTCCTAACTGTTAGGATACTGCACACGGTTAAGGTGGTTAAACCTTTTGTACTTTGTGTGTATGATATATTGAGTGAATATGATTAAGTATGCGGAATCTACTTAATCACACTTAGAAGGTTATTTATGATTATCGAAATGGAACAGTTGTGTTTGCTATATGACAATGAACAACGAAAGATTAACACAAAACGATTCAATATTATTAATGATAATAATACGAGTGATCTTGAATTATCACTAGGGTTACAACCTTGAATCTTAAGTTTTTCTAACTTGTGATATATGTGTGTTTGTTCTATGTCTTAACAGTTATATGTTCTTATAATAACACATTAACATCCACCTAATTCAACACATAATATCGAGTCTAAGATCTTCTTTTATAGTCCAAGAAGATCTTTACAATATTGCTTAAAGTCTAGTCGAACTACTTGCTAACTTATCTTGAGTGTGTCAGTACATAAGATACAACATGTATCTGAGTACACAACTTGTTATTGATCACTTTGCTAAAAGATATTATCTACCGTATATCCTTGACTTTAGTACACAAATATCTTTTCAATACTTATCCAACCAGCAGTTGTATATGTGACAATTATCCACTCAGCAGTCTCAACTAGCAGTCTCTTCTTAGTACTACCAGTTAGAACGGTTAGTTATAACTTGAGCAGTCCTAAAATATACACTAGTAGTTGGAACTGTTAGAGTATTCTTCTCAGCAGTTGGAACTGTTAATACTTGTAATTCTTGATACTTAATCTTCAGAATATTTAATTCCCAACAATCCTCCCCTAAACATGTGAATCCATTTCAACATGTTTCTGAATTAAATTATGGATTGTGAAGATCTTTCAAACACTTCATAGTCAGACCCTTTATCTGAACTTTCTACTGTTCTGAGAGATTGAATATCTTTCTCAGTAGCTCATCTGCTTTCTGATCTTTGACTTCAACAATATCAATACACTAATCTTTAGTCTTCAAACATTGACCTAAAGATGGTGCAATTTCCTTGGATGGAGGAATTATAAGAGGCAATGGTGCTGTGTATCTTGGATGCTTGTTTCAACAAGTGAAATCATCTATCAGCATGTCTTTGCAAGTGATGAACAAACGTGGTAAACTGAAATTGAAACTTTTCTTTGTTTGACCTAGATAGAACTTTCTCCTTTGGAATGTTCTTGTCATTTTCAACCTCCATGTCATCATCTTGTATGCTCTTGTCTTTTCCTCCCTTACATTGGGTTTGTCTTCCTTTCTTGGGCTTTTATTTCCTCCCCTGAAGCAAATAAAATTTTATCCTCCCCTGTTTGGAAGATCTCTCACCATCATCCCATCATTATCTGATCTACCAATGTGAACTTGTTTTCAGACAATGTTGTACATGAAGCCATCAATTCCTTAAGAGTTTAAGTTTGCTGCCCTCATCACTTCTAGGTGTGTTAACTCCTATGAGAGGTGAATCAGTGGACATTTGATTCATGGTCCATCAATGGATGGTTTTTTTTGTGAATCCTTTGAAAATCCTTTTAAGAAACTTTTGCTTTAGCAGTATGCATATGATTTTGTTATGAAAAATCATACTGCTTTCAACCATTTTGAAGGGATTAAGTGTATAACAAACACTTAATCAAAATTTCGGTTTAATGCAACCTCTGGTTGTGTGAGAACCAATTTTTTCAGTTATAAATAACTGCCTGTGTACAGATAAACTCATTCAAAGAGTTTTCCTGACAGGGTTTCCAACTCATAGTAATTGTTACCTCTAACACAAGTGTTAGATTCACTTTTACTAGCTGTTCTTTCTATCAGATGTCCTTAGACTTGCTCATTATACTTAAAAGTATAAAATGATAGAAAGTGAGTTGAATCAGTTACTATCTGATCAACTAAGTCATCAATTCAATGTGAATTTTCATACTTAGGTTTCAAGAAAGAAGTTTTAAGGAATTTTAAATTCCCAAACTCAGTTCATCATCAACCTAATATGTCAGCAACTAATATTCTGATTTTGTTGCTTCCATTTCACTTGAAACATCCTTTTTGCTCAAAGTTCATTCCTGAAAATGTTAGTCCAAAACCAAGAAACAAAATGCATAGCATTTGTCTTATAGCAGTATCAATATATGACTAACAGTATGAACTGTTTAAACAAAATTTGTACTAGCAGTACTAACTGTTCTATTAACAGTATCAATTTTCAAAGATATCAGTACAACCTTAACATATATAAAAACCACATAGATTAGAAATTCTAAGGATTTAGCATTCCAATACTTGCTACCAAGTACTGAAACCTTCCAACATCAAAAGCTTTTGTTAGTAGATCTGCAAAATTAAATTCTGAAGCAATTTTAAGAACTTGAATTAATCTTTTCTCATTGCAATCTCTAATAAAATGATGTCTAATTTCAATGTGTTTTGTTTTAGAATGTTGCACTGGATTTTTAATAATACAAATTGTACTACTATTATCAATATGAATAACAGTGTTTAAGAAATTGTACCCATAGTCAAGGAGTTGGTTTTGAAGCCATAGAACCTGACCACAGCAACTTGCAGCAGCAATATATTCAGCTTCAGTTGTTGAATTTGCCACACTTGTTTGCTTCTTACACTGCCATGAGACAAGTCTACACCCAAGGAATTGACATCCTCCAGTTGTTGACTTTCTGTCCAAGCTAGCACCAGCATAATCACTATCCGAATATGCTACCAAGTTAAAAGGAGATTCCCTAGAATACCATATACCCAACCTTGGTTGACCTTTAAGATATCTAAAAATTCTCTTGACTGCAGTTAAATGAGAAACCTTTGGAGTAACTTGAAATCTTGCACAAACACAAACAGGAAACATGATATCAGGTCTAGATGATGTAAGGTACATCAAAGAGCCTATCATAGATCTGTAAGAGTGTACATCCACATTCTCTCCATCTTCATCTTTCAGAAGGTGCTTCTTAGAGTCCATTGGTGTGCTTGCTATTTTTGAATCAGCAAATTGAAATTTTCTAAGTATCTCTGCAACATATTTGTCTTGACAAATAAAAATGCCTTCAGATGATTTCTTAACTTGCAAACCCAAAAAGAATGTAAGTTCTCCCATAGAACTCATCTGAAACTTATCACGCATAAGTTTCTCAAACTCTAAACACATCTCCTTCCTAGTAGATCCAAAGATAATGTCATCCACATACACCTGTACTAACAGAAGATCCTTCTTGTGCTATTTGATGAAAAGTGTCTGATCAATCTTTCCTCTTTGAAATCCATTTTCTAATAAGTAGGAAGCAAGTGTTGCATACCAAGCTCTTGGTGCCTGATGAAGGCCATATCGAGCTTTCACTACTCTGTACACTTTGTTTGGATGTAATGGGTCAATGAAGCCTGGAGGTTGTGAAACATACACCTCTTCTTCAATTGTTCCATATAAAAATGCACTCTTGACATCCATTTGATAAACTGTGAAGCCCAAAAATGAAGCATAAGCTAAGAAAAGCCTAATTGCCTCAATCCTTGCTACTGGAGCATAAACTTCATCATAGTCTATCCCTTCTTCTTGTGTGTACCCTTGGGCTACTAATCTAGCCTTTTTCGAATCACTATTCCCCTTTCATCCCTCTTATTCTTAAAAACCCATCTAGTGCCAATTACCTTTGCATTCTTAGGTAAATCAACTAGCACCCATACTTTCTGAATCTTGAACTGAAGAAGCTCCTCTTGCATAGCTTCTACCCAGCTTGAATTATCTAAGGCTTTCAGAATATTCTTTGGTTCATCTTGTGAGAGAAAACATACAAATAAGCAAGAGTTTGAAAACTCATGCTACTTTGAAGCATAAAGGGCATCAAGAAGCCCTTGTTGGTTTGAAGACATCAGTTGTTGTCTTGTCTTCACACCTGATTGTACATCTCCAATCACATTATCTAGGGAGTGGACTTTGTGAATTCTTGTTTGTGGAGTAGAAGGAACTTGATAATTTGATGGAAGATTGTTGAAATCCACCTCATTATCTGAGAATTCTGCTTCTTTTGTTTCTGAAGGGCCAGCAGCAGAATCAGTTGGCCTAACAGCAGAATCAGTAAGCTTAGCAGCAGAATCACCAGCAGAAATAGATACACTACCAGCAGCAACAGAAATGCTACCAGCAGAAACATTTTGTTGTTCCTGAGTTCCATCTTCTTTGCTTTCATCTTCAACACCTTATTTAGCTTTGCTAGAAGAAGATTCATCAGTTTTTGAAGTTGATTCCACACTTGAACTTGACCATATTGTCATCCAAACATGATCTTGGTTTGTCTCCTTTTCTAACCTTGCCTCATCTGTTGCTTGTGAACCTGAAAATTCATTAGTTTCTGCAACAACAGGCACATAATTCATTGATTTGGTTAGAGCTTCAAGATCAAATAGCCTTTTTGGTCCTTGACCTTCTACATTGGATTTGTCTTCTAAAAACTCCACATGTAGATTTTCTTCTACAATCAAAGTTCTTGTGTTGTATACTCTAAATGCTTTGCTATTAAAAGAATATCCAACAAAGAATCCTTCATCTGCTTTACCATCGAATTTTCCTAAATGGTCTAAGGTATTGAGAATTGTCACATGACATCCAAAAGGTCTAAGAAATCCTATTGCAGGAGTTCTTCCTCTAAAAAGTTCATATGATGTCTTATTGTGAGGTTGAATAACTAAAACTCTATTTTGGACATAGCAAGCAGTGTTGACTGCTTCAGCCCAAAAGGTTATAGGTAGCTTAGAATCAGCTAACATAGTTCTAGCAGCTTCAATTAGTGTTTTATTCTTTCTCTCAACAACACCATTCTGTTGTGGTGTTCTAGCAACACTAAATTCTCTCCTAATACCTTTCTGTTTGCAGAAATCATCCATAACTCTATTCTTAAACTCTGTCCCATTATCACATCTAATGACTTTCACTTTCTTGTCTACTTGGTTTTCTATCTGTGTAATGAATGTCTTAAGGATGCTTGTAGTCTCATCCTTAGTAGATAGAAAGAAAACCCATGTAAATCTAGTATAGTCATCAATTATAACAAGACAATATCTCTTATGCATTATACTACTTACTGAAACAGGTCCAAATAAGTCCATATGCAGCATAAACAATGATTGATTGATAGAGTTAAAAATTTTGGGCTTACAAGTGGCTTTGTGTTGTTTGCCTTTTAGACAAGCAATGCATGTTTGATCATTTTCAAATCTTTTGTGAGGTAAACCTCTTACCAAACCATTCTTAACAATTTTATTTATGGTTTTGAAGTTAATATGACCAAGCCTTCTATGCCATTTCATTGATTCATCCAATGTGGCCTTTGCAACAAGACAAGTTAAATTCTTTTTAGGAACAATGTTCTTCATGTCTACACTGTACATATTGCCCTTTCTAGGAATTCTAAGAAGTACTTGACTTTCATCAGGCATCTTAAAATCAGGAGAAAGTACAAGACATTCAGTCTCACAGAAAAGAACATTGTTCTTTTTGTCACACATTTGTGAGACACTAAAAAAGATTATAATTTAGTTCTTTTACATAGAACACATCTTCAAAATCTAAATTTTCGGTTTTGATTGTACCTTTACCAGAAATTTTGCCACCAACACCTCCTCCAAAGGTAACATAGCCTCCATCTATTGATTGAAAATCTGAGAGATAAGACTTGTTGCCTGTCATGTGCCTTGAACATCCACTATCTGAATATCCTTGATCCTCTTGTTGATCATTTGAATGTTCCTGCACATAAAAGAGAAGTATTAGTTTCTTTTGGGGACCCAAGCCATTACTGACTTGGATCTGCCTCTTGCATCAATGTAATTTAATCTTTTAAGGACAGTTGATGCAACATTGGATTTAAGAATCCAACATGCTGAGGCCTTAACAGCATTTGCCCTGTTTTTCCAAGCAGCAGTTCTAACTGCTTTCCTAGCAGTTTTAACTGCTGGCTTTGTAGTTTTACTCTTTGGTTTCCAAACTTGTTTTTGGACCACTGCTTTTGTTTGAATGGGCCTGAGAACAGTTTTAGGTGCATGTTTTGAAGTTATTTTTGCACTTTTAACTGTTGGTCTTGGGTTAACAGTTATAAATGGTCTAGCAGTTAAAATTGCTTGCCTAGCAGTAGAGACTGCTGTCGAAACTGCTCTGGGTTTTATACTTTTGGACTTAGAGTGAAAAGGAGTTTGAGGGGTTTGCCTTTTGTGGTTCACTCTATTGTTTTCATACCCAGTTACCCAATGGTTGCAGAAAGCTGCAAGATGGTCAAAACTACCACATGTGTAACAAGCTTTTTTATAAAAAGCAAAGTCATCACCTAATTGGTTAGACTTGAGGTTGTTCCAATTCCTTTGGTTACCTCTGGGCTTGTTAGTGGTTCTATATTGTTCACAATATCTAACTGGTTGCCTAATATGCTTAATGTTTGTTTTAGGCTTAGCAGTATTGTGTTTGACTATCTTAGGAACACTTGTTCCTACTTTCTTAACCACTTCAGGTTTAGACATAACCTGTTCTTCTTCATCACTATCAGTTGTACAATCTTCAACAACTATAGCATCTAATTTCTTAACAAAGGACACCTTGTCCTGATAAAGTAAAGTTTTATCTAAACTTTTACTTACTTTTTCTACCTTAAGACTCTCAGTAGTCTTAGAACCATATTCCATTATTGGTTCTTGAAACTCAGGTAAACCTGAATTTACTAGGTCAATCCCTGGGGGTTTTGGGATGCCTCTATAAGAAGGTGGGACACTCTTATATCCTACTCCTGACTTAGCTCTATTAATCACTTGACATTCTACTATGTTGTGCACACTTCTAGAAGCATGTTCTAGTGCCTGTGTAGTCAAGTGAATGTTTTCATTTTCCTTTTTAACCCTATCATAAGCTTCTCTCAAAAGCTTAATTTCAGCATCTCTAAAGAATATGTCCTGTCTTAGGAGAGCTTTGTCATCAGAAAAAGCTAATTCATTTGCTTTATAATGTGTGATTTGTTTTTCTACAGTCTCTAATCCACACTTATAGTTTATAAAGTTTTGAAAAGTCTTGTTTAGCTCTTTCTTTTGATCATCATATTGTTTCATTAAAACCTGTAGAGCATTAAGAGCAGTGCAAGTATTTGAACAAGCTTTATGATTTTGTACCTCAGTAGCAGAAAAAGCCATAAGTGCCATCTGAGTAGGAGTTTCTTCTTCATCTGCCATGAAGCTCCAATCAAAACCTAAGCCATCAATAGCTACCATAGCTTTTGGCTCAATAACCTCCTCTGTTTTGGATTTGCTTCCAAAACCTCTATTCTTTCTATCTTGCTGCCTTGGTCTTCTGCACTCTCTTGAGAAATGACCCATCATGTGACAGTTATAGCACTCTATCTTTGACTTATCAAAACCAGCAGCATCAGTGTTGCTGATTATGAGCTTCTTCCCCGTCTTGTGATAGAACTTCTTGGCTCTCATGCTAAGAAGAGAAATTTGCCATTTTAGATCCATTTCCTCCAGATCATCTTCATGGATTTCTTGGAGGTCTTCATAGGAGAGCATGAACCCATTGTTCTGACTTGTAAGAAAGGCACAACAAGTCTTTTCATCCAAAATGCTTATGGTACTGCTTGATGAACTAGCAGCACCAACATCATCAACAACTTTCACCTCTTCATTTGATTTTGAGGTACTAGGAGTTGACATAAATGCCTTGTTCCCAGTATTAGAACTAGTACCTCCATTCTTCTTCAAATCTTGCTCCACAATCTTGAAGTTGCTATACAAGTCCATCAGTTCCATGGTGTCTAGGTCTGGCTTGTTCTTCCAGACAACAACATGCATAGCCCACTCTTCTGGTAAGCTTCTCAGAAATTTTGAGTTCAAATCTTCTTGAGGTATTACAACCCCAAGAATAGCAAGTTGGCTCACAATATTCTGAAGCCTATTAAACATGTGGTCAAGAGATTCATTGTATGTAGAGGAGAAGTTTTCAAACTACTGCTTGAGCAGTGTCTTGTGGGTTTTCTTGGTGGCTTCATTTCCACCATACCTGGCAATAATAGCTTCAAATAATGACTTGGCATCTTTGAACTTGCTGAAGTTTAGAAGTTGATCATTGGGAATGGTCATTATCAGCATGCTTCTTGCCTTCAAGTCATTTTTCTTCTTTATTCTATCTTCTGCAGATGATGGCTTTGTCTGCAGAGTTGACACCACTTTGCCCTCCACTGTTGATGTAGTGGTGGTAGGCTGGTAAGAGTCTCCATCTTCAATGATTTCCCAAAGAGCATAATCTTGCACTTGGAAATATTGCTCTATCCTCAGCCTCCACATCTCAAACTCATTTTGTTTGAGCATGGGAATCTTCGCAGCAACATTTGTCTGAATAGATTCAACGTCCATTTCTTCAGCTTCTTCTTCTAAATCAATAATATCAGCCTGACGCTC
The DNA here is from genome assembly GCA_021014915.2 of Artemisia tridentata subsp. tridentata. Lineage (NCBI taxonomy): Eukaryota > Viridiplantae > Streptophyta > Magnoliopsida > Asterales > Asteraceae > Artemisia > Artemisia tridentata. The sequence continues at coordinate 78,959,621 of CP139505.1, forward strand.
TGATACCACTTGTTAGGATACTGCACACGGTTAAGGTGGTTAAACCTTTTGTACTTTGTGTGTATGATATATTGAGTGAATATGATTAAGTATGCGGAATCTACTTAATCACACTTAGAAGGTTATTTATGATTATGGAAATGGAACAGTTGTGTTTGCTATATGACAATGAACAACGAAAGATTAACACCAAACGATTCAATATTATTAATGATAATAATACGAGTGATCTTGAATTATCACTAGGGTTACAACCTTGAATCTTAAGTTTTTCTAACTTGTGATATATATGTGTTTGTTCTATGTATTAACAGTTATATGTTCTAATAATAACACATTAACATCCACCTAATTCAACACATAATATCGAGTCTAAGATCTTCTTTTATAGTCCAAGAAGATCTTTACAATATTGCTTAAAGTCTAGTCGAACTACTTGCCAACTTATCTTGAGTGTGTCAGTACATAAGATACAACATGTATCTGTGTACACAACTTGTTATTGATCACTTTGCTAAAAGATATTATCTACCGTATATCCTTGACTTTAGTACACAAATATCTTTTCAATACTTATCCAATCAGCAGTTGTATATGTGACAATTATCCACTCAGCAGTCTCAACTAGCAGTCTCTTCTTAGTACTACCAGTTAGAACGGTTAGTTATAACTTGAGCAGTCCTAAAATATACACTAGCAGTTGGAACTATTAGAGTATTCTTCTCAGCAGTTGGAACTGTTAATCCTTGTAATTCTTGACACTTAATCTTCAGAACATTTAATTCCCAACACTAACTATGGACCAAGTGTTATCCACAATGTCTCATCAGGCGCAAAGCAGTTTATTAACTCGCTTGTTTCATTTGAGTCTGTATGAAACGAGCCGAGATGTTTAACCAATGAGCCGAGATGATATGGTTATACACGAGATGTTACACGAATAAGCCGAGATGACTATAGAGCTCTATACAATCCTAACGACATCAACAACGCACATCACATGCAATTCCTAACTATAGGCCAAGTGTTAATCCACAATGTCTCACCAGGCGCAAAGCAGTTTATTAACTCGCTTGTTTCGTTTGAGTCTGTATGAAAGAGCCGAGATGTTTAACGAATGAGCCAGATGATATGGTTATACACGAGATGTTAACGAATAAGCCGAGATGACTATAGAGCTCCATACAATGCTAACGACATCAACAAGCACATCACATGCAATTCCTAACTATGGGCCAAGTGTTAACCACAATGTCTCACTAAGCGCAAAGCATTTATTAACTCGCTTGTTTTCGTTTGAGTCTGTATGAAATCGAGCCGAGATGTTTAACGAATGAGCCAGATGATATGGTTATACACGAGATGTTACACGAATAAGCCGAGATGACTATAGAGCTCAATACAATACTAACGACATCAACAATGCACATCACATGCAATTCCTAACTATGGGCCAAGTGTTAACCACAATGTCTCACTCAGCGCAAAGCATTTATTAACTCGTTGTTTCGTTTGAGTCTGTATGAAACGAGCCGAGATGTTTAACGAATGAGCCGAGATGATATGGTTATACACGAGATGTTACACGAATAAGCCGAGATGACTATAGAGCTCAATACAATGCTAACGAATCAACAACGCACATCACATGCAATTCCTAACTATGGGCCAAGTGTTAACCAAAATGTCTCACCAGGCGCAAAGCAGTTTATTAACTCGTTGTTTCGTTTGAGTCTGTATGAAAGAGCCGAGATGTTTAACGAATGAGCCGAGATGATATGGTTATACACGAGATGTTACACGAATAAGCCGAGATGACTATAGAGCTCATACAATCCTAACGACATCAACAACGCACATCACATGCAATTCCTAACTATGGGCCAAGTGTTGACCATAATGTCTCACCAAAGCGCAAAGCAGTTTATTAACTCCTTGTTTCGTTGAGTCTGTATGAAACGAGCCGAGATGTTTAACGAATGAGCCGAGATGATATGGTTATACACGAGATGTTACACGAATAAGCCGAGATGACTATAGAGCTCTATACAATCCTAACGACATCAACAACGCATATCACATGCAATTCCTAACTATGGGCCAAGTGTTAACCACAATGTCTCACCAGGCGCAAAGCAGTTTATTAACTCGCTTGTTTTGTTGAGTCTGTATGAAACGAGCCGAGATGTTTAACGAATGAGCCGAGATGATATGATTATACACGAGATGTTACACGAATAAGCGAGATGACTATAGAGCTCTATACAATCTAACGACATCAACAACGCATATCACATGCAATTCCTAACTATGGGCCAAGTGTTACCAAATGTCTCACCAGCGCAAAGCAGTTTATTAACTCGCTTGTTTTCGTTTGAGTCTGTATGAAACGAGCCGAGATGTTTAACGAATGAGCCGAGATGATATGGATTATACACGAGATGTTACACGAATAAGCGAGATGACTATAGAGCTCTATACAATGCCTAACGACATCAACAACGCATATCACATGCAATTCCTAACTATGGGCCAAGTGTTAACCACAATGTCTCACCAGGCGCAAAGCAGTTTATTAACTCGCTTGTTTCGTTTGAGTCTGTATGAAACGAGCCGAGATGTTTAACGAATGAGCCAGATGATTGTTAATAAAAGTACTAAATAAGAGATATTTTTATAATCTACACATAAAAGAATAATTGCAATTCTAATATGCAAGTTTTACACAATTATATCAGCGCAAACAGTTTTAATGTTGTTTTTACTTATAAAACAGATTTTATCAAAGCAGTTTTTTAAATAAAATAACAAAAAAAATTATATAAAATATTAATAAAAAAAGTTTTTACATTTTAATTTCTACTTATAAAAATTTTAGTATTTATTTCAAAATAAAAATCGATTTATAAAAGTTTTAAATTTAAAAAAAAAAATAATCGCAGTTTGGGTCGACATTGTCGACCAATCTGCCTCTTAAAAATTTTTATATATTTCATTTCGGTTTGTTTTAAATTTAAAAAAAAATAACTCGCAGTTTGGGTCGACAATGTCGACTCAATCTGCTTCTTAAAAATGTTTTAATATTTCTTTTGGCGGGTTGTTTTAATTTTTGTGAAAAAATTTTGGTGGTAAAATATGGCACGACATTGTCGTGCCTTATTGCTTCCCATTTTTTTTCCTGATTTTTAAAATAAAAAGTTTTTAAATAAAAAAAATATATATACTGGCAGTTTGGGTCGACATTGTCGACCCATTCTGCTTTCTAATTAAAAAAAAAAGTTTACTAGCTTTGGCACGACATTGTCGTGCCATATTGCTAGAAGTTTTGACTGACTTTTTTTGTTGAAAGTGGTGTGGGCCATGGTCGAGTTTTGGGTCGACAATGTCGACCCAAATAATTTACCCGTGCCAAACGTTCCCTTTTGGTGTAGTGAAACACATAGCGTCCACCCGATAAACACATACGAAACTCTAGAATTTAGATGATAACAGACTAAAACGTAGAGGACTTTAAACAAACACTTAATAGGCAATATATTGATGGTGTACTTTTAACAAACATTTTATATGAATACTCTCCCCCTTTGGTGACTTAGGAGAAAAAATGAATCCCTAACTTTTTTCTCTTCAACCTAATCGATCTTCTATCATTCCCATCACAAGTCTGAATTAATCTTTGATTATATCTTGTGTATGATCTAGTTTAATTCTTATCTTGCCTAAAGTCTAATTTTGAGATCGCTTTTGTTCTTTTTTAGGGTTTTCTTTCCAATCGCTAATTAGGGTTTTTTTTCAAGTCGGTTTGATTTGCTTTTAATTCCCATCATTCTAGGAATCATTGTACTGATTTGGGAAATCATTATCATATAATGGTTTAATCATCACGCTTTTATGGCTTTAAAACCCTAGTTTTATACTAGGGTTTTACTCGTTTGAAGATTTGACGTACTTCCTATTTTCTTTTTAAGTCGATTACAGTTTCAAGGGTTTTAGGATTATTGTGATGTCGAATTTGGGAGAGGAGATAAACAACATATCACGGCCTGTGGTTAATGTTGATGAATTGACTGCTCGTATGAGTCGTTTGAAGGAACAAGATACTGGTAACATGGGTGTTGCTCAACCGCATAGAGCTGTTAGGGTTTTTCTAAACCCTAATCTTGTATCTGATGGTAACGTATCTGCTATTGGTGCTAACGAGTTGGAATCCGTTCCAAATACTTTTGAAACATCTACAAACCCTAGTAGTCTTGGTGATGGTGATGCTGAAATCGTTAAGAAGAGTAAGTCTACTCCACTTTCTTTTCAATCGTTTACTAAGGTTACTGGAACTACTTGTAACGCTCCTACTTTTCGAAGTAAGCCTACTCCTGACATGACTACTGATGTTACTGGTTCTACTAATAATGTTACTTCTTTGGCTGTTGAGGGGGATGCGGGCTCAACTGGTGTTACTGGTGGGAAAAGTGTGTCTACTCCCTTTGAATTTCCTGCATTATCTGAGGTTACTGGACATGCTAGTACCTCTACTTCTATTGGTAGTAAACATACAAATGGAAGGACTGAAGTTACAGGTGTGTCGACTAGCTCTACTTCTGGAAGCAGTAGTCCCACTATTGTTTCATCTAACATCCACACCTTTGTACAACCTGATCTAAACCCTTCTAATGAAGTCGAACAACTTGGTGTTAACTATAATATTGGTGTGGCAGCCTCTCATGGTGGTGTTAGCTTGGACCAAAATTCTGGTCGTGTGTGTGCCACTAATTTAACGAGTTTTGAGGTTGCTATGCAGTCACAAAAGTTTGCTCCTAATGGTCATAATGAGTATATCAGAAATAGTGGAGGTAGGTATGCTAATGTGGGGAGTAAAGGTCCTAATGATAAATCTACTTCAGCCCCTCACACTACTAGTGTTCTAAAGCAGCCCCAATCTACGGTTGACCCTAATGTGAAGCCGGTTTCATATGCGGGTGTTACGACTAATGATCCTATGAAACACATGTCAAACTTTCATAAACTGGAGTGTAGCAATAAATCAAATCGAGTTGATCTGTCTGTTCCTATGAAAGTGGTAGAAGAGGTAAACACCAGATTTGAGAATACTCTTTATGGTTATTTTCTTGGTAAGCGTATTGCGTTTCTGGTTGTTGATTATTATGTGCGTAATGCGTGGGCAAAGTATGGCATTCAAAAGGTCATGATGAATGCTAAGGGGTTCTTTTTCTTTAAGTTTACTACGAAGAAAGGTATTGAAGATGTCCTTGAAAACGGTCCGTGGATGATTAGAAATGTTCCTATTATTCTTAAACCTTTGACTTTGAACACGAACTTACTTAAAGAGGATTTGACTAATATTTCGGTATGGGCTAAATTCCATGATGTTCCCCTTGCTATGTTTTCTAATGATGGCCTCAGTCTCCTTGCCACATTGATTGGTACACTGAAAATGTTGGATTCTTACACTAGTCAAATGTGTTTAGAATCATGGGGCCGAAGTAGTTTTGCTAGGTGCTTGATTGAAGTGAAGGCAGATGAGGTGCTTAAGGAGAGTCTCACTGTTGAGATACCCTTGCTTGATGGGTCGGGTTCTACTATTGAAAATGTTCGGGTTGAATACGAGTGGAAACCGCCTAGGTGTGACACTTGTAAGCTATTTGGTCATACCCTTGACAACTGTCCTAAATATGTTCCCCCTCCAATTCATAATACGCATAAGGATAGAGATGGTTTCCAGGCGGTTAATAACAAAAATAAGGGTAAGAGTGGTAGCCAAAGTGTAACGGGTAAAGGAGGATTTACTAAACCTATTGTGGGCCCTAAGTTTCGTTATCAACCTAAAGCGCCCCCTCCTGAGCCCAAGAAAGTGGATGGTACAAAGAAGAAGGCCACTGAATTGGCTAGTACGAGTGGGATGAAGATTGCCACATCGAACACGATTGATGTCCTTAATATGATTGATACTGATGAGTGTGGCGTTCCTACTAATGTTGTGACCATGGTTGGGGATGAGGTGGATGGTATTCCTTGTCCTACTCCTTTTGTTGAGAAAATTGGGAAGCTTGAAAAGCTAATTGTTGTTGGGAAAACTACTCTTGTGGATGATGATGGTCATCCTCTTAAAAAGGTTGATTATCCGGGTAATAAAAAAGTAGCTAAGGTGGATGGTGGTAATGTATCACAAGAACCGCTTGTGAGTGATGTGAAAGAGAAGGAGCAAGTTGCGGCTAGTAAGCCTAATTCTTCTTTTTCTTCGAATACTTCTTCTACTAAGAGGGTTAACCTATTTTCCAAGGTGGGAGAGATAGTTGATTCAGTCAGTGATGAGGAGGAGGTTATTCAGGAAGATAATCCTATGGCTAATTTCCTCTCATCGACAGGTGGTGGGTACAAGCTTGAAAATGATTACGATGACTATGCGGATCAGATCTACGATCTTTCAGGGCAATTAGGAGCTTTTTATGACATGCATGATATCAACATAGTAGGGTTGGATCAGTTGGAAAACCCCTTGCCTCTCAACCTAGAGGTCAAAGGTTCGATCCTCACTCCCTACAAAAAGGTTGGAGGTCATTTTCTACCTTAAGTAGAACCAGAAGCAGCCTCTCTACCTTAGGTAGGGGTAAGACTGTCTACATTTCAACCTCCCCCATACACCGTGGAAGACGGTATTGGGACCCATAACCCGTGTAAGACGGTATTGGGAGTTACTTTTTATGACATGTATGATATCAAACTCTAAGGTAATGGTAGGAAGTTTTTTTTTTTTTTTTTTTTTTTTTCGTAGGCATCAAATGTTATCTTGTGAGTAGTGGTTTATTTTCTTATTTAGAGAATAGGAAGTGTCTTGTTATGTAAGATTTTCCGCTTATGTAACGGGCTGAGATATGGGAATTCACCCTTATCATTTTTATTTAAACGTTTTTTGAAGTAATATATTTACCGGGGTCTTTGACCTTTTACCCAAAAAAAACATTTGATATGAATAACAACAAACAAAAATATCAACTAAAACACATAATCTCGAAGAAAATTAATCAGATTGAGAAGTAGTGGTGATACACTGACCGGGCCATGTGTGGGTACAATGGTGTTGCGGTGGTGGTGTCGTGGTGGTACGGGGAGGTAGGGTGTTGGTGTGGTGGTAGCATCATTTGGGGAAGATGAAAAAATTATGGCACCGAGTGAAAATCTGCATTTTAATTTGGGTAGAATCTATATAACTACGTGATAGAAAAACTTAAATGCCTAATCCAAAAGCTGTTTGGCTAACTAACTTGCAAGATTATCGAAAATTTACTTTTAACTTACAAATATGGTAAATAATGAATAAATTAGTACTCCGTATATGTAACTTTTTATAAATCAATATTATATGTTTCAAAGGAACTTATTTATTTATTTATTTAGAAAGATATATGTGTATTTTAAGTCCTTTATATTTTGCAGCACAAGACCAAAATCAAGGCAATTGTTAGCAAGTTTCTTATACGTTTTAAATTTAGCGACTTAATTGGCAGCTTTTTGTAGATGTCACAATATCCAGTGACCTTGTTGTCGAGATATCCTTTTGAAGTCGTAAGCTAACGACTCTGTTAGCGACGTCTCTTTCTATGTCGCAATTTTAACGACTTAGCTTGCGACATGGTTTAGAACGTCGCAAAAATAGCGACACAATTTCGACCACTGATTGCAACAAAATTATCTTAGATTTAGTTGCGACGTCATTAGTGGCACAGTTTGCGACATTGAAACATTAACGTTGCTAATTGTGTCCCTACACGCATCGCTACATTGCGACTTTGAATATCGTGTCGCTAAACACGTCGCTAAATGACTATTTTCTTCTAGTCTCATTCAGTTATGAAAATGATCTAATTGTTAGTTTAATAAGGTCCATTTGGCCTGTAGCAGTTTAGGCCTATTTAGCATTTAGGCTTTCTCGTGTTTAGTTTCTATTTAATCTTCCGTAATGTACATTATTCATTGAATCTGATTAATACAATTATCATTTTTCCTCTCATTTCTACATGGTATTTAGAGCTTTGAGGAAGGAAAAAAAAAAGAGTTCGCTGGTTCGCAAGTTGGTCGCCTGCTTGCTACTATTTGAATTGAATTTATTAGGCTCCTTTGCCGTCGGTTAAAGAAAAATAAAGAATAAAGAATATGGTTATGTTGGTTGGAATTTAATGAATTTGAGTGCAAGTTCTCGTATGATGATTCTGTAATATTTATTTTAATAAGATTTGATTGTTTTGGAGATTGAATTAGATTTGTCTTCTGTTGTGGTTATAATTGGTTTCGATGGTATGTTTTTTGGGTTTTGCTTAAAGTGTTATTCAGATTGATCGATCGGGTTATAAAGTTTATTATATTTTAATTTGGGTTTTGCATTAGTTGATAGATGGTTTCTACGCTTATAGTTATTCTTCTGATTGGGTTCTTGGCTTCCGTAGTTGATTAATTGGGTTATTGGTAGGGGTGAGCAAAAATCGCACCGCAAACCGCAAAAATCGCAAAAAACCGACCTACAAAAACCGCAAAACCGCAAAAACCGGTGGATCGGTTTTAGGAAAAAATAAAAACCGATTTTGCGGTGCGGTTTCGGTTTTCACCGAAAAACCGCACCGCACCACTCTAAAATTTATAATTTTTTAAATATATTTTTTTATTTTTTAGAATAACACACTAAAATAATACACTAAAATTTATAATTTTTTATTTTTTAAATATATATTTTTATTTTTTAGATATATTTTTTTTAATATATTTTTTTATTTTTTAGAATAACACACTAAAATTTATAATTTTTTTATGATAAAATGATTTTGTTTATACTTTTATAATAAATTATTTCAAACACATTTTAATTGTTAATTATCATCTAAGTTTTTTAGGTAATATATACCAAAAGTTATAATTTCAAGGGAAAAAAAAAAAAAAAACTTTGAACCAAAAAACCGCAAAACCAACCCGCAAAACCGCATAAACCCGCAAAAACAAAACCGCAAAAACCGCGCGGATGCGGATCCTCATTTTTTAAAAACCGCATTTTGCGGTGCGGGGCGGTTTCGGCCAAAAACCGCACCGAACCGCCCCATGCTCACCCCTAGTTATTGGTATTTGTTCGTTTGAAGTTTGATATATTGGTTATTAGGTTTGATAGCTTTTGTTTAGTCCGGATTGGCAAATGATTTGATTATAGTAGGCTTAGTGATTTGCTGGTAGATTGTATTGGTTTTGGCTTGACATTGTTCAGCTTTAACTCCAAATTGACAGTTTGGTTTTTGTATGATCCCTTCTGGTTCTGTTTGGTGTTAGTTTTGTGTAGCCTCAATTGGTTCGACATCTTGATTGGTATTGTTATGCATTGTTGTTGGTGATGGTGGTGCAAGAGTCTTAACTAATCCGATTAAGTCTTGATTAATTATGTGTTGTGTTTCAGCATCAACAACATGTTTTGATTCCGTCCAATTTCGCTCGGATTCTGTCTGGTTCTACATTTGGTTATGTCTGGCTCTGCATCTATCTGATTTCATCTGGTTTTGTTTGGTTCCGCATCTGTCTGAATTCCACTATGCATATCGCTGGTTTTGTTTGTCTGGTTCTGTCCGCCTAAATATGTTCTTTCTGCATTCGTTTGCCTAAATCTGCTCTGTCTGCATCCGTCTTTCTTAATCTACTCTGCTGCAACCGCCTGCCTGAATTTACTCTTCATCTACTTCTGTCTGCATCTGCCTGTATGAATCTGCTCTGGTTCTTCTCCATATTTGTGTCGCTCTTCTCTTATTCTGCATTTGCACATGTCTGGTTTACTCTTTTCCCCCCTGCCTGATTATGTACTATGCACCTATCTGCATTTGTTTGAATCTGCTATGGTTTTCCTTCGTATTTGTGTGGTTTTGCTCTGGTTCTCCATTTGCATTTTGTTTTGCATTGATTTTGGTCATATATATTTCAAACTTGACTGATTTCGCCTTGTTACAGATTGGATTGCATCAGATTGATACTTCGTCTAGCACCGAGTTCACACTCTGGGACCCTCCGAAGCTAATGTTTGGTGGTTTTTTTTTTTTTTTTTTTTTTTTTTTTTTTTTTCTTCTTATTTTAGTTTAATTTTCTGTTTGCCAAACTCTCAATGTTTACCGCTGCAACATTGTTAGTTTGAGAGGGGGTGCTAGTTGTTAATAAGGCCCATTTGGCCTATAGCAGTTTAGGCCGATTTAGCATTTAGGTTTTTTTGTGTTTAGTTTCTATTTAATCTTCAGTAATGTACATTATTCATTGAATCTAATTAATACAATTATCATTTCCCTCTGATTTTTACACTAATCTATTATACCTAAATGTTGAGTACCTTAATTCAATGTGCAAGGGGGTTGTGCACAAACATAAGTACGGTACAAACATGCCAATGCTCCACAAAAGCTCTCAATTGAATGTAATCATCATTAATCGGAGGTAAATGCAGAATATCAAGTGATGCGGAATATGAATTGTTGCTTCGGTTTCGAGTATATGAACCATCTTTGCACTTACAACAACACTTCATATTCATCTTAAGCATTGCATTTAGTTGCTCCAACACTTCATATTTAGGAGCCTATAAATAACACATGCATTTCTTAAACTTTCCACACCCCTCCGTACAATTGGGTTTAAACTTTAAAGTTAGGTATATAAGTTTATTGAATTCAGTTTACTTATCTTTGTTTCAGTGGAGCGGGTTTACATGTTGGCCATCCTCTTGGATACACAGCCATAAACATACTTGCTAGATTTAAACGAATGCAAGGTTTCAATGTTCTGCATCCAATGGGATGGGATGCATTTATTAGACTGTCTAGTTTGTATGGGCCAAGGCCCAGTGTGTCAAATGTCTAGGGTTTGTTCCCTATATATGTATTGTTCCATATCAATCAATGAGACAACACAATATTCTCCCTTATTCTACATGGTATCAGAGATAATCGGTCCTCCCTTCAAACCCTAAACCTAAACACTTCCGCTGCCGCCTCCGGCCGCCGGCTACTCGCCGGAGGTTCGGAGGGCTCCCTTTTAACCTTATTCTCTGTCATTTTTCATTTTCAAATAAAAACCCAATAAAAAGATCGTCCCTCACATCTCACGCAGACACAACTATCAAGACTTGTCTCTTTTAACCTACGCCCTTAAAAACCCTCACCGCCACCTTCAACCACAACAGCACCACCTTCAACACCTTCAACCACAACAGCACCACCTTCAAGACCTGTTTTTATTTTTTATTTTTTCTTTTTTATGTGGTCGACCGTTGGTTCAATGATAACCAGTCGCCACCTATTTCCTTTTATGTGGTCGACTGTTGGTTGCCGATGACGGTGATGGTGTTGTCGGAGTTCCTGGTGTCGTTGGAGTTTTTGGCATCTTTATACACTTCAATATCTATACAATAGCAAATGAATTTAGTTGTTGGATAAGAAAGATCAAAATGACCCATCAAAATTTGAGAAGCCGATGATAATAATGTGAAATGTAAAAGAAAGAGAGAAAAAGTGGAAATGGGTTAATGATGGAATGTGAGTGGAATGATATTGCTAGCTGTCTTCTTTTCTTTAGGTTGACTGCTATAAAATGTAGTGGGCTCGGTTGGCAGCTGGCTTTTGGGTTACTGTGTGGTATAAAATGTAGCTTTATTGTTTTATGAATTTTCAGTTCAAGCTTTCGCGATTTCGCCGCTCGAACTGCGGGAGAGTGTTAGACTGTCTAGTTTGTATGGGCCAAGGCCCAGTGTGTCAAATGTCTAGGGTTTGTTCCCTATATATGTATTGTTCCATATCAATCAATAAGACAACACAATATTCTCCCTTATTCTCTCATATACTATCTTACAGCATTTGGGTTGCCTGCTGAGCAATACGCCATTGAGATGAGTTATTCATTTTAATGAAATGTTAATTACTTACTATCACCTTCTATCATTCCCAAAATATATTATGTGTTTATATAAAAAAAAGAATGTTATTAAAGTTGTTAAATGGGCTTGATGTTGTCCAGACAGGTACTCACCCAAAGACAACAACCATAAGGAACATCGACCATTTTCGTACACAGGTAATTCACTCTAAACTTTCGTGGGTCTGATCTCTTTATGTTTAATACTTTTGAAAGTCTTAATGTTTGTCGAATTTTTGTTAATTTCTTTATTTTCAGCTTAAATCTTTAGGCTTCTCATACGACTGGGACCGTGAAATATCTACAACAGAACCGGACTACTACAAATGGACGCAATGGATCTTTGCGCAACTTCTGAAAAAAGGACTAGCATATCAGGTGAGGATAAAATTTCCTTTTAAGATTATTATTCACAAGGAATTATACATACTCATCATGTTTTTCATGCACTATTCAGGCTGAGGTACCGGTCAATTGGTGCCCTGCTCTTGGCACTGTGTTGGCCAATGAAGAAGTGGTGGATGGTGTGAGTGAGCGCGGTGGCCATCCAGTTATTAGAAAGGTATGATGGTGCTCTTGGTTGAAATATTTTCTCATCGTTTGACTTTTGAAAATTTTCTTATGCCTCTATATTGGATGTTTTTTAATTTTACAGTTCATTGTTTATGACCAAGCAGCCGACGCGGCAATGGATGCTCAAGATAACTGCATATGCGGACCGTCTTCTTGATGATTTGGATGATCTTGACTGGCCTGAAAGTATTAAGGAAATGCAGAGAAATTGGATAGGAAAATCAGAAGGTGCAGAGGTGGAATTTTGTATTTTGGGTAGAGATGGTCAAGAAACATATTCGGAAATTGTTGTTTATACGACAAGACCAGATACCATATTTGGAGTAACGTAATATCTTTGGTTTAGGGTTATATTAATACAAAGAAATTGCATAATTGCAAGTGATGCTCATAATTTCTTTTAGATTCTTAGAAGGAAATGATTTTTTATTGATTCGTATCATTTTTCCTATTACCTCGCTAAAAACATAACCGAAACTAGCAGTACGAATATGAGAACGTAGCAGTACAATCACTCTTCCATGGAAGTGCAAACAAACTTCGAACAGTACGAACTCAATCGCTAGCAGTACAATCTCAGTGTCATAGTAGATTATATAAAAAAAATCGTCCGAAGAATACATTACGCGCAAAGACCATATTCTGAGTTGCAACGCGCAATTACAATATAAAACAACCCCTCCATTCACAATGTATTACCATTAACATTCTGAACTTAACAAAAAGGATTATAATTTATCATTGAAAATTTTATTGAAAATAAACTAATTTAAATGCAAAAAGTTATTATAAATACCATCACGTGCTACCCCGACCCGACAAAGATAAAGATGCATCAACGTTACGGAAAACAATTTAATTAGTCAACAAACAAGCCTGTGCATCGCACGGGTTGTATCATGCCTCGTTAGAACTTAAATTCATGTAATGTAAAAAAAACTACTTTGAATAAAAGGTAAACATGCATGTACTTATTGTTTGCGCCTTAAAACTAGGTGTATGAATTGGCACTTAAAAAAATTGCACGGGTCAGAATTTTTCCCTCAATCTAAGCCTTTTGAGGAAGTTATAAATTTGATATTATACGCAAGTTATATACAATATGATTGATGTATTAGACTTGCTAAGCCTGTTCTTTAAACCTCTCTCGTACAAAATGTGTGGACGCAACATTTCTTTATTTTTTAACCTTAAATTTAAGTAATGCCAACAACCAGCTACTCCGATATCTAATCAATTCAAATTTATATATAAATATTTTTCTCTTTTTGATATTTCAGGTACCCGCTAGTATATATATATATAGAGACACTCGTCAACACTTACCAGTACATACCAACATCATTCAGAGTTGAGGTTTAGAACAGTTGGCATACTATGGGGTTGCAACGCATGGTGCTTTATCTTTCTTTCATAATCATGCATTCTCTAACTTTATCAAACTCAAAATCATTCGTCAAGAATCTCCCGGGCTTTGATGGCGATCTTCCTTTCACTTTTGAAACCGGGTATGTTGTTTTTGTGTTTTTCTTCTTGTATTTTAAGTTAATTAATTACATACTATGAAAGTTTTCTCGTATCAATAGATATGTTGGAGTGGGAGAACACGATGATGTAGAGTTTTTTTACTACTTTGTCGAGTCTCAAAGAAACCCGTCAGAAGATCCTCTTCTTTTATATCTAACCGGCGGCCCAGGCGTTGCAGCGTTGTCTACCTTCCTCTATCAAATCGGTAATTTTCATTCGTTATTTACATGATTTTTTTAACAAATATCTTGTTCAAAGAAAGATATATGTTATTCTGAATGCAGTAATAAATTTCCATGTATTAATTGGACACAAGTTACGTGTGTTTTCTTTAACTGCGTGTTTCAAAATCTAAGGAATCTATTTGAAGAAGCTCATGATTGATATATTAAACCTAATACGACCTACCTAATGCATGTAGGTCCGCTTAGTTTCAACATTGAAAATTGTTGGAAGAATAACATTACGTTAGAGTTGAATCCATATTCATGGACAAAGGTACAACATGCATTCCCACTAGTTAAATTAGTGATTCATTACAAATTGTACAGTACTATAATCTACTACAGTAGTATATATTTTCGTATGACGTTATATGCAAGTTTTCATGTATGATACACATGCAATGACAAAGAATTTCGAAATTTTGCAGATGGCTAATATGATCTTCATAGATACGCCTGCTGGTGTTGGGTTCTCGTATGCTAAAACATGGGAAGCATCAAGGAGCAGTGATTCTATTTTAGCTTCAAACGTCTATGATTTTTTGAGAAAGGTTAGACAACTTCTCGAATTATTGAAAATGGTATTATTGTCCTAATTAAGAAATCAGTAAATTTAGTTTCTTGGTTCGGTTTTGTTTCTGATAATGATAATGTGACATGTATACTTACACAGTGGTTAATGGAGCACCCGAGATTTCTCAGTAATCCCTTGTACGTGTCCGGGATTTCATACATGGGCCTTATCCTACCACGTGTTGTATTAGAGACATATAATGGTATGAGTTTCTAACTAATTATCCTAATCTGATAGCTAACATAGGAAGTATTATTTTTACATGTTGTTGATGTGTTTATAATCTTCTCTGTGTTCCATTAATATTTTAACCATTTCTCTAGTCTATCTACCATAAGTCCCCATGACATGTGCTGCAACAAATCATAGTGGACAATGAAATACGCCACTAACATGATACTTTCTTTAGACGGTTAACCATTCGGACCCATTGAACATGATATATAAATTAACCACAAATAGCATGCACACAACACATTCTGGGAGCCATGTGGTCAACTAAATATCCGGTCAATGTGTCGGTCGGGTTAGGTCGGGTCGGGATAGTTGGCCGAAAACGATACATTAGAATGCAATGAAAACGATTCATATTTTAAACCACTTAAAATATAAATGCATCTACAAAATAAGTACTAGTATTAAGTTCTTGTAACAACTATAGATCTATAGGCGACATTTTATCATTGAAAGTTTGAAAATATGTGATATATTTCAATAAAAGTCAATAATACTGCATATAGTACATAGTATAAATATTTGTGCAGCTTTCGGTTTTCGTGAAAGGGTGTCAAACCATAAGTGAACCAAAGTGAAACAAAGAAAGCAATAAGTATTTTGGGTCTTCTTCTTCACCAAAGAAAAGAACCGCACAGAACATACAACCTCCATTAAAGAAAGACTATGAGCTTTGTTTAATTTTGTTTCCTAAATTGCTAAATTTTTCTTGAGTAAATTGCAAAATACATTCACGTGGTTTGCAGCTTTTGAGACCTTACATCCCTGTCAGAAACTATTGGCACCTTACATCCTTCGTTAGTTAAACGTTTATCATCATACATCCCTGAGAACCAACGACGCAAATATTTTTTCGTTAACTGCTAACGGGAGTCTAATGGAGGGTTATTTTGATCTTTTTACCTATAAGAGGGATGTATTTTGCAGTTTACTCTTTTTCTTCTAAGAGAGATGTATTTTGCAGTTTACTTTTGTACTTTACATTTTTTTTTTAATTATCATTATTATTATTATAGGATATTCTTTAAAAAAAATTCAGAAAAATAAAATGGAAAGAAAAATAATTTCAAAAAAAAAATATTTTTCTAAAAAAATTATTTTAAGAAAAAAATTTCTAAATTTTTTTTTTCTGAAAGATAAAATGGGAAAAAAAAATTCGGTGAAAAAAAATATTTTTCTAAAAAAATTATTTCAGGAATAAAATTTCTAAGTTTTTGGAGAAAAAAAATAATTTTCTAAAAAAATTATTTCAGGAAAAAAATTTCTAAAAAATTTTTTTTTCCGAAAAAAGTTTCTTAAAATATTATTTCAGAAAAAATAAATGGAAAAAAATTAATTTAAAAAAAAAATTTCTAAAAAATTAATTTAGGAAAAAAATTTATAAAAAAAATTATTTCACGAAAAAAATTTTTCTAAATAAAATATTTTCAGAAAAAAAATAATTTCGAAAAAACATTATTTTTTTTCTGAAATTATATTATTTAGAATTTTTCTTTCGTGAAATAATTTTTTTAGAAAAATATTTTTTTTTCCATTTTATTAATTTTAGAAAATTTTTTCTTGAAATAATTTTTATAGAAAAATATTTTTTTTTTCGAAATTATTTTTCTTTCCATTTTATTTTTATGATTTTTTTTTAAAAGATATCTCCTAATAATAATAATAATAATAATAATAATTAAAAAAAAAGGTAAAGTACAAAAGTAAACTGCAAAATACATCCCTTTTAGAAGTTAAAAGAGTAAACTGCAAAATACATCCTTCTTATAGGTAAAAAGGCCAAAACAACCCTCCATTAGACTCCCGTTAGCAGTTAACGAAAAAATATTTTCGTCATTAATTTCTGACAAGTTAAAAGGATGTAAGGTGCCAATAGTTTCTGACAGGGATGTAAAATCTCAAAAGCTGTAAACCAGTTAACTCATTTTTCTTTCTTTCTTCTTACCTAAACATACAAGGTGGTCCCCGATCTAGTTTAAGGTAGTTCCCCAATTTTTTGTACATGAACTATTATGTTTTTTTTTCTTATAGAAAGACAAATATTGGCCCCTCTATACAACATAATAATACCCTATATTGGCCCCTCTCTACAACATAATAATACCCCACATTAATTCGTCTCAACTGATGAGATGGACTTAAACCAACAAACTTTTGGTTGTTCAGATGTCTCACTCATGAACTATCAAATTCGACTATATGTTTAAGATTGATAGTGTTATGATATCCCTTATATTCACTATCTTTTAGGTGACAAAGTTGGAAATCAACCACGGCTGAATATCAAAGTAAATGTCTAATTACATCAACTTGGCTATCATAAAATCTTTCATCCCGAATTAGTATATTTGGGGCACGTAAGATTATTCATATCCTTTAATCTTATAGGGGTACATAATGATTAGCCCTTTCACCGACAAGTTTGCCGATTTTAATTCAAGACTTGAACTCGCTCATCGGCTTGCACTTATATCAGATGATATCTATAAGGTTGAGAAATTTGTTTGTACCAGATTACTACTATACATAAGTATTCCATAGTTCGAGTTAAATGTATATTTATATGTTTTTGTGTCATCTATTTCAGTCAGCAATAGAAAGTTGTCATGGTAACTATGTATATGCTGATGACGACAATGCCTTGTGTTCGAATAGCCTTCAACAAATGGAACAGGTAATCATATTTATAAAAAAATGTTAGAGATCAATATAGTTAGATCCAAAAGATTTTATATGATGTAACTTCAATCTGAATTTTCAAGTGAAGTGCATAGGCGATATCAACTTATCCAATACTTTGGAGCCATTTTGTGCACTAGTAAATCCAGAGCCAACTTGTCCGGTAATTCTTCTCCACCAAATTTCGATGTACAAATTAGATCTATAACGGCACAAATCACATGTTCATAAGTAGCATACATAATTACATACTATACGTTGACGACTTTACCCTTTTCTCACTTTTGTTTAGGAAGCTACTCAAATATTTTCGGAAGTTTGGGCAAACAACAAAGACGTTCAAAAAGCTCTTAACATTCGCGAGGTAAAATCTTTGATCTTCAAAGACAAATATTTAAGTATGGTTTATTGCAAATATTGATCCCCTAGTACAAATTGTTGTAAATATTGACCCCTTAATTAGCTGTTATTTTTGCTAATAAACCTTGAGCTTCAAATCCATATGAAGTCTACTTTTTGCCAAAACGTTGCATTAAGTCATGACTCATGATGAAGTTCAAAAAAAAAAGTCATGACTCATGATGGTGCATCGCTTTTTGATAAAACCTTTCAGAATTGTACAGTAGAAAATCTGTTCAAAAAGAATATGGTATCACGTATTAGGCCTGCCAAATTTACAGCCAAGAAAAACGTGATTCACAATTACAAATCCAAACCTACCTCCCTTTTTATGTCACGCTGCTATGTTAAAAAGCAAAAACGTGATTCACATGGCAATTAGAATCATTAAAGTGCATATAGTAAAAACGATCCAATTAACAAATCACTTTCTAAGTTCCAAAAAAAAAATAACACTAAAAAAATAAATAAATAAATCACTTTCCCAAGAGTAAATGACACAAATCACATTGTGATTTTTATTAGGGAATGAATATATATATGCCCTCAAATGGATTCCAATACCCTCTAAATACGAAACAAAAAATACGGAATATAAAATATAAAGATTAACAAGTTAAAAGTATTAAAACACATACAAAAAATGATAATATGAGTTAAAAGGTGGGAAGGGTGTGGTTACATTGTCTTTAAATACAAAATTCTTCATGAAGTTAACCTTCCGTCCCAAAATTATTGTCTCGAACTAAACGCACAATGTGTGAAAAAGTTAATGATGGTTGATTTCTCTATGAAATAACACTTTAACCCTTATTCATCTCGGTGCTTGCTTAACATTAGAGTTTGTGATGTAGATTTCTAATGAGGGGTAATATAGAAAATACATATAATGCACCCATCTATTTATGGAAAAGGATAATTATTATGGAAAACTGAAAAAGTAAAGAGGGATTATAATTTTGGACCAAAGGAGTATAATTTAGTCCCCAAGCATGCAAATTTGAGCTAAGTCTTAATACAAGTGAAGCTTAAAAAAGTTTCATTCAAAGGACACCAAGGAGGCACTCTATTTCCCTATGACCCTAGCTCACTCCATGGGTCGGCTTGAACAGTCATGTAACCATCAGTCTCACATCTCAATGTAGATGGGTAGGTTGTCATTTCCCTTTTAGCATCCAAGTATAGTTAACATAGGACCGATGTTCATAAGGATATAGACTATGCGTCTCTACCCTGGCACCCGAAAGACACGTGGTCCTTAAAAGACCTTCCCCTCATGATGTGTCTTCATTAGGTTTCGAACACAAGCCAGTCGTCTGAATGATCGTGTAGAACTGTAGAGAGGGGGTGAATACGGTCTTTTTGACTTTTTCGAAGTTTATCAACTTCAAGTCTCAAAGAGCCCGAGTGGTGAAACAATCAAACAACCAAGAGATAGAGAGAGAGAATGGGAAGAGGGAGAGAGATTGACACCACGATATATACTGGTTCAATATGGGGGTTTATACAATCTATACATCTAGTTGAGAATCTAAGACACCTATACTATTACTCTAGTATAGTTCTTATGGTGGACTATAAACTGTATACAACTTCACTCCACCGATATGCACAAAGATCGGCGCTCACTAAGAAGAGCTACTCCCTATTGTATTTCACCCTCGGAAACCACCCATAAGAATATCGTGATTCAAATTAACCATTAAGACTACAAACAACTTCCCCCGGAAGTATCAAACCCCAACAAGACCTTCACCCGATCTTGGCTTGACCACAAAGGTACAAGACTTGTTACACCCGTAAACAAATGAATATGATTATTAGTTCGAACCAAGCCTAACTTATCCTAGAGACTCGATTCTAAAAGAAATGTATAGAGAAGAAGACTCTTGACACAACAAACAAGTGCGGATTCGGCACTTGTGTGTATTTCTTGTGGATATGTGTTCTTTCAAGAATGATGAGAGAAGAGATTAAAACACAATAAGATATCTGGACTTAGAGGGAGAGAAGAGAAGAAAGTAGAAAGAAAGAATATTTGGCAAGAGGTGAGAAATACACAAGTCAAGAGGGGTATTTATAGACCACCCAAGATCAAATCTGATCAGCAGCTGTCACGCTGGATCAGAATTTGATCTCAGGTTTGGTTTATAAAAATAAGAGCGAATGTGATTTATTTTTATTTTTATCAATACTTGACTTTTTTGGCTTTTAAAAAAGGAGAAATGTTACAAAAATAAGTTATTAATCATTTTCTTGTGATCAATATATTAATTAAATTAGATAACACAAAGAATAATATTTAAATAATTGCAATAGTCAATTTAGTGACAACTTCTTCGTGACTACCAATCTAAAGATGAATGACGAAAATTTCGTGACTAAGAACCGTAACAAGAAATGAGTTAGACGGTGACCATCAATACATGACTCGGTGACCGATAGTTTCGTCACTAACATGTATGTTAATGACAACTTATTACCTCGTCCCTAAATATATGCAAGTGACGAGATATAATGACGACAATTCTATATCGTCACTAAATTGCGTTTATAGTGACGAAAAATATAGGTCGTCATTATAGCCCCTTTTTTTGTAGTAAGATCGACTTACATGTCAACCTCTTTATAAACTATCGAAACGGACGCTGCTACGTATGAGCTTTTCCATTAGCAATTTCAAACTATATACTAAATGGTTAGTGTTAAACAGAACATAGCTTGAATGACTTTTCTTCTTGTGCAGGGAACAATAGAACGTTGGGCATACACGAACATGAGTGTACGTTACTTTTACGATAAAGAAGATACCACATGTTACTCGTTCGACATTTTTAGTAGTATTGAATGGCAAAAACAACTCACTGCAGAAACTTGTCAAGTTTTGATCATTAGGTAATACCATACTCTTCTCTTCAACATTCAATCTTATTTCGCCTCTCCTAATTAAATAAGCGAACTGCTTTTGTTAATAGATAACGGACCCGGTTGATCGTCTTTAACATATGAAACAAAGGTTAATATGAATAAGATTTCAGTCTAGCGATTTCGAAAATAAAGCTATGACTTCAGCATATCATGTTATGACATGATTTAACAACAAACATTATTATGCCGCTTGGATTAGCCATATATCAGCGGTGATCATGACGTAAACCACTTGCATGATGCAATCTGTACCATTTAAAACACTATGAGTTAAAATGAAATTTGGTTCTTGGTATTGGCTAACCCGTCTTTGTATTCGAATAATTATCAGCGGTGATCATGACATGGTTTTTCCATACGTTGGAATTCAAAAATGGATAAAGTCTCTTGACGTTCCGATTGCAAGCCCTTGGAAACCATGGTACCTTGGCTCCCAAGTTGGAGGGTAATCTTCGATTTCTAGTTTATCCAACTCCATTTTATATCAATAATACATGGTATGACATATGCCGTTGAACACGGTTATTCAAAGTTGTTGTTCTGTTTAAAATTTCAGTTATCAAACGACATATGAACGGAATGGATACTCGTTGAAACATGCAACTATTAAGGTATGAATATGGCACTAGTAAGAAGTAAGCACAAACAATGTATCAGAAAACAACATATTGTAACTTTTTATTACTCGTGCTAGTAACTTTCAAATAAGATATGAAGTCACGAAGGTGCAGTGGAAAGTTGGTCCAATATATATCCTCTTAAATCTTTCTCAAATCTAGTTTCTTTTCGTAGGGTGCGGGTCACGTGGTGGTACTTACAAAGCCAGAAGAAGCGTTGTCCATGGTGAGCGAGTGGCTTGGGTCTCGTACGTATTCGAGTGCCTCTTAAACTAGTATGTTATGCAAGTGTCCATGCATACATGCAAGATATTAATTGGAAGGCAATCTAATTAGTCTTATGCGTTAGTCATTTCAATCATGTTCCTTTATAATTCAAGATTGTAGCTAATTGGAAGGCAATATTTGGCTCTCCGAGCATTCATAGTCGTAGTTTATATCATGGTCTCTTCATAACTTTGGCCTAAATGAGTGTTAACACCTGTTGATGTATCACTACAAGAAAAAGTGCCTTTAGTGACCAATTATTTTGTGACCACTCATGCTTTGGTCTCTATTAACATAATTTAGTCACCAATATATTTGTCGTCACTGCATTTTTGTCATTGTCACAGAATTAGTGACCGTTACAAAATGTGGTCACTAAGTTGTCACAAATGACAAGTATTAGTGACGACAAATAATTGTCACATAGTCCATAAACCGTAAATATAATATTTTCAGTGAAATATATATTAAGTTGCCGAGTTAGACTAAAGACCAAAAGTGGTGGACACTGTCGAAAAAAAAGTAACTTAAGTCTAAAGACAAAAAGTAGTGGTCACTGGGTTTCTAAATTAGAAACCAAGGTGGGTGGTCACTTGTTTATAAAATATTGAGACAACAAATAGTGGTCACGTAATCATTAAATCCCGAATCTGTAGGAAAATATTCCACTGACCACATAAGCAGTGGTCATTGAGTTGCTGAGTTAGAGACTAGAAGTGGTGATCACTGCCAAAAGAAAGTATATATACTAAGTTTAAAAACCAAATATTAGTGGTCACTAGTTTTTCAAATTAGAGACCAAGGTTGGTGGTCACTGATTTACAAAATATTGAGACAAAAACAGTGATCACATAAACTCTAACCCCTAAACTAAAACCCTAACCCCTAAACTTTAACCCTAACCCCTAAATTTTAAAGACCAAATATTAGTGGTCACTAGGTTTTCAAATTAGATACCAATGTTGGTGGTCACTGATTTATAAAATATTGAGACAATAAATGGTGGTCAAATAAACATTGACCTCTATATTTTATACCCTAAAATTTAGAGGTCGTTTGGTTGGTGGTCACATAACTATATATATTAGAAACTAAAATTAGTGTTCATTAAATTATGAAATTTACGCAACAACACAAGTCGGTCAGATCGAGATTTTTTAAAATATCCGCAAGGTGATTAACTAAAATGAATGCACATACATATGAAATATTACAAAAATTTCAAATCAATAAAAAATATATTTAAACTTGTTCAATTTAAAAACCAACTAAAAAACGACAATGCATCAGTATTATATATCAAATCATGTATCTTTTCTAACATGATACGGATACACTAACAATTTAAGGCATACTCATTACTCGTAAGATTTTATTATATTATGTACTTTTTTCTTTTATCTAAATAACTTTGATTAAATTTACACTTAAATAATTCAATAAGTAAAAATATTTACATTTAATTTAAACAAACAAACACTTAAATTTACGCTTAGTGAATTTAAATAACTCTGTCCCAAACTTTTTTCATTCAAACAAACGTCTCTCACTACAACAACAACCGTCTCTCACCACCACCTCTCACCACCATCTCTCACTACGCCCGCCGTCTCTCACCACCTTCTCTCACTACGCCCGCCGTCGCTCACCACCTCCTCTCACCACCACAACCGCTATCGATTTGAGGTATTTTATTTCGACGAATTTATCATGTAATTTAAGTTTAGCTGTCAAACTCAAGTTCAATTTCTGTTGTGTGTATTTTTAGTAATTTTTTGTTTGCGCTGAATAACTGTTCAATTTATCATGTAGTTTAAGTTTAGCTGTCAATTTATCATTATGTTATTTAGGATTTTAGGAATTTTTTGTTTGTGCTGAATAACTGTTCGACGAAATGCCTGACTTAGTTGTGTGTTTTTTTTGCTAAAAGTATTGTGGATTGGTGATGTGCGTGTCGTTGTGTTCAAGTTTTAAAATTTATAAACACGATTTATCCAATTCTCTAATCACATATACGAGCAAGTATACTCGTCCGTGGTAGTAAAGGTGGGTAAGTCGAGATCGTCCCAAGGGAATTGGGGTTTAGGTTTAGTAAATAAGTTTTAGCAAAAAGGAGTGTCAATCCAATTTGAAGAAATTCTAAAAACAAGCAAGGTTCAATCAATCAAAAACTAATATACTTGTGTGTAGTTTCCATGACAATTGTTTAGAGTAACCAATCAAGTTGGGTGTGACTTGTAATGATGCACAACTTAAAATGAATGATTCACAATCAATGGTTTTTATCATGAGAAATCATATCTAAGAATTCAATCTCCTAGTTAACTCCTTTCGGCCATGATTAACTATTACGATAATTCTATTAAGTCCTTTTTGTTGTTTGAAAGCATTTCTTATCTCAAGAATTCCTACGAATCCTTTCGGCCTTTTTCGTGATGAAATCGTTTCCAAATCCATTTTAATGAGTAAAGGTGTTGCTTGTCACACACCACAATCCATACTAATTCGTGCACTAACTTTTTGGAATAAAAACATAAAGAAAACTCCTTTCGGCCTTTGTGAATCTTTGAAATTGTTTTTACCAACTAATTAAGCAAGATTAGATTTTATCTCAACAAACTCATAAAACAAGATATGTTTTCATGCATCACTATGATAAGATTACTCCAACAATTGTCACATCATCCACACACAAGTATAACTAAATTACTCCATAACAATCATAATCAAACACAAGTAATTAACCAAACTTTCATTCATCATATAGTAAAAGTAAAAGTAGTTCATGATAACTCAACAAGAAATACCTATCAAGGAATTACAAGAACTAGAATTGTGGAACTATAGCAATCCACACTCCTCCAATCGCCTATTATCACACGTAAACAACTCCACACACGGACGCAACTCTTGAGACTCGAACTCAAGATCTCCTGGACGTTTTCACAGCAACTACAAGCTTTCGGGCAATAATAATAAGGTGGTGTAGCTTTTTTAGGTTATGTCACTTCCCCAAAAGAACTCTCTTTGTAAACTAACTAAGGGTTCCTTAAATAAGTGAGTAAACCCTTATTCTTCAAGTAAAAACGTCCCATATGAGTTAACAGCCGAGAAATGATAAGCCTCAATGATTATGGGGCTTAAATTCATCATTAAATGCAACTTTGTAACTTCAGTGTCGGCCAACCGATCGGTATTTGGCTCCTACCGATCGGTTGGAGCTCTCGGTGTCTTAAACTTCACTCCATCCGAATCGGATGCGGGCAGCATCCGATCGGATGGATGACTCTGCCATGCAACTTTTATTTTCTCTTTTTCTCTTCTCGTTACGTGCTTGATCCTTTGCTGTACCACTGATTTCCTTCATAGAACTTGATCTTTTCTTGATATATAAGGCATAGAAGTCTTGGTCTAATCAATTCTTTGAAGTATCATGTGGTCTCTTTCTCGTAATTCTCCTTATGTGCATAATCTCTTCATTTCTTCGTATTTTCCTCCACTTTTCCTGTACTTGGCTATATTTACTTGCATACACACTTTTTCATCATTTAGCAACAAATACACACAAATATAACCAAATATGATGCACAAAACTAGCAATAATGCACCTAAAAACATGTTAGATTTAAGCGTTATCAATTGGATGTGCAGATCAAGTGTTTGACGAAATGCCTGATTTAGTTGTGTGTATTTTTTAGTAATATTTTGTTTATGCATTATGCGTATTCTGTAGTTATGGACTAGTTCGTGTGTTGCCTTAAGCTGCTAACTAGTACTTTAGATTCGTGATTTTGTTTGAGTCTTGTGTTTTATAGAAGCGGTCGTGAAATAACTTGAATACTATCTATATACAAGTAGTCCTGAAATTATTTGAGTTTGGTGTGTATAAGTAATTGTGTGAAATGATTCGAAATAAAGTTATGTTTTGTTCTGGTGTATTCATGATACTATCTATTTCATTTGTTTGTTAATTGTTTTAAATGATAGCAAATATGAATAGATTTACAAATTTGATTTTCTATACATGAATAGATTTTATTGTACGAGTGAATATGGACAAGTCATGGATGAACATAGCTCATAGGAACAGTGACCCAAGATATGAGTTAGGTGTAAATGAGTTTCTTGATTTTGCATACCGTAACGAACAAGTGTCATCAAAAGTGCCTTGCCCTTGTAAAGACTGCAACAATTATCGCAAACGTAGTAGAGTGATCGGTGTATATACCTCATAGCATATTAATTACGCATTGTTGCATTGTTATTCGTCATTATACATATACTTTGAGGGTGTTTTATGATTATGTAGGTTATGCGCAAAAAAGAGTTAATATGGTGATATTACAAATTTAAAATGAAGAATACATATTTAGGCTTTTGTTTGGGCGCAGCAACAAAACAAAAAGAGGAGCCCAAGCCTTTTTATTTTAGTCTTACTGAGAAGAAACAAAGAAAATAGGAGAACCCTTTGTTGATGCAAATAATGTTCTAAAAACGCTATTTTTATCTTTTGATAACTTCACGTTTTGAGAATGACAAAATGTGAAATCACGTTACGTTAAAATTAACGTAAACAAGTTTTTAATCGGAAGATCCCGTTTCTACACAAATCAATCTAGAACAAATTTACAACTTCACTAATGATCAAAGAAGTAAATTTGGATTTAAGACTTCACATTTTTATGTGACAAAACATTTTCTTCAAAAATATACTTTACAAATTATTTTTGAATAATTAAGAAATGTTTTAATGGAAAAATAAGTTTAAAATACACAACAGCTATTCCCCCCCCCCCAAAATCAGCTCCAAACTTCCCCAAATAAGTTTTCACCAGAAAAGACAAAAAATGGAGCGTCTTTATCTGACACGGTTCCACTAAATTTAGTGGAGCCGTCGGTGATTTAGTGGAGCCGTCCCTCTGTAACGGCCAGATTTTTTCTGCCTATAAATACCAGCCCACTTCACAGATTTTCTTCACCCTTTTTCACACAGAAACTTCTGAGTTTAAATCCCTCACACCATTTTCTTTTCTTGATCATTTAGTTTAGTTTTTCTTTTGTTCAAGAGTGATCCAATAATCCAATTTAGAGATCCTCTTCATTCCTCTTCAATAGCAAGAGAAGAACACAAAGTATCCAAGTTGATACAAGGTGTTGTCATTCCTCTTCAAGTGCAAGAGAAGAACTCAAAGTATTCAAGAAGATACAAGAGTTATAGTTGTTAGGTTTATTGTAACATTTGTTACAACCTTGTTGTATCATAGCATACATCAAGATTATTTTTCTTTTGTGAAAGAGTGAGTCAAGATCATTGTGATCTTATAGAGATAGTGAATATCTCTTGAAGCCATTGGGCTTGTGTGATTGATCAAGAAGATCAAGGGTCAATAGGATAGAGTTAGTCAAGTGAGTGTTGATCATTGTGATCGTGTCGAGATCTTGGAGATCTCTTGAAGCCATTGGGCTTGAGTGATTGGTCAAGTGGACCGTGGTAGATTGGTGCTAGCTAAGATTAACACTCGACATCTAGCTTAGTGTCGAAAATAGGATAAGCGACGTGTACGGTTTTCTCCGCCTGAAGGGAGGTTGTTGACATAGTGCTTGAAACTCTCGAGTGTGGTAATCGGGGAGTGGAGTAGGGCGAAGAAGAGCTTCGTAGCCAAACCACTATAAATCCCTTTGTCTCGGTTTGATCTTTCCATCTCTACTCTTTACTTTTATAACTTATTATTAGTTAGTTTAGTGTGTTGTTCATATTGGTTTTGTTTGATTGCACATAGGAATCGAATCAAAGTTTCCAATAGGAAAGTTTTAAAGGAAGTTTTTAAAAGAACTTAAAACCGGTAAAACTATTCAACCCCCCCCCCCTTTCTAGTTTTCCACACCCTTTTTATTTTTAAATATATTCGGTACAGCAAGACGCAGGGAAGGAGCCGATCCCATATATTTTATGCAATCTCGACGAGCGTGCAAGTAAAAGGCTAATTCTTTTAGTCTTGTATTTATACGTAACATGCAAAACAGAGAGGGTATGATGTCTACGATTATGCGCCGCTAATCTTTTTGTAATCTCTCCCGGTAAAAGATATTTGGTTTGATCATGTTTACGGATTTTATTTTGTTTGTCAAATATTAATTCACATGATTTTAATGCATATCATTTATTTGATTTTAATATTTTTATATAATTATTTGGTGAATTATTGTGAGACATATTATTGCGAGTCAATGATCGTGCCGAGCCTAATTAGTTTAGGGGTTAAGACGGTCGTATGGTAAACATAATTTGTACCCATAATTGTTTGTTTGAGTAATTATTAAATTCATTGATAGGATTATTGTATAACATGTTGTTGCTAGTCAACAAGTCGTGCCGAGTCCACTTAGTTTAGTGATTAAGACGATTCGTGTGGTGAATATATCTTGTGCCCAAAATTGTCCTTTTCAATTAATACAAACTATGTTTATGTGGTTTGAAGGCAAATATTAGTAACAATCCGTAAATTAGTCATATCAATATATCCGGAGCCTGGAGGGATTGCTTTTCACTCAATTGTTTACAACTCTTTGCTTTTATTTGATTATTTAATTTTTCTTCGTTTATTTACCTTATATTGTTTATTTGCTTGCTAGTTAATTAGCAGTTTTATTATTAAGTATTAAACAAACCAAAACTTTTATTGATCAGTGCTCACCCCAAAACTTAAATTAAAACCACATACTCCTCGTGGATACGATACCCACTTGCCCTATCTAGTATAAGGTAATCAGGTTTATTTTTTAACGGTACAACGACATCGGTCAAATTTTGGCGCCACTGCCAGGGAGTGAAGGCGCTTTTGGTTTAAGTTTTTGTTAACAGTTTTAAAATCAAAAATACAAAAATATTTTCTTTTTCTCTTGTTTTGTTTGCTTGTTTGTTTTATTGGTTGTGAGTGTGCAGGTTAGTGTATGTACGCGCGTAGATCGGGAAGTACATCATCGTTAGTTTGCGATCCCGAGATTTCTAGGTAATCTTGAATGGTCAATTTCATCATTTTTTTAACCTAGAGCTTTTATGGATTCATGTTGGACTTGTGGGAATCCATTTCATTCTTATGAAAATTGTCCGGAGGAGAAAGCAAGTAGGAAGGAGCGAGTACTTGAGACATATGACTATCAATCTCAAAATGATGATTATGAGCATAACACATATCATGCTAATTACAACATTGAGATTGAAGATTATATGAGGTATCGAGGGGAATATGGTGGTCAATATTATCATCCTTCATATGAGAGCTCTGGTTTCTTCGATCAACCATAGAGACCGACTCAACAATATGACCATCAAGGCCAAGGTCAAGGTGATAACCATCTCTCATATCTTGACCAGAAATTGGATAAGCTCATTTCAATGATAAAATCCAACAGAGAGGCAAATCAAAGATACGTTAGTATTGCAGCTCTTGAGACACATGTGGATCTGATGAGTGTCTAAATACTCATCATTTCTGTCACATTTTATCTGCAAAAACATTTAAAAACATACAGATATGCTTCAAAATACAGAAAATATCATAGAATGTGTTTTTATATGATTCAGGAATAAAAAGATTCAAAACAGATGAAAAATGAGCTAAGTTTGCATAATTGGCAATTTCAGTCCCTGAAGTTTCAAAAATGGCAAAACAAGTCCCCCGTTTTTCAAAAAATGGAAAATTATCTTTTATGGTCCTTGTACTATTGAAACTTGGCATGATTGGTCCTTGGAGATAAATTTCAGATTTTGCAAGAATGGTCCCTGGAATTTCAGAATGTTACAACTATGGTCCTTAAAGTTTATAACCATTCCACTTCTAATCCTTAAACTAATAAAACCCAACTATTAAACTTACCCAACCCAACCCTTTTACTAAACCCAGTTACATACCCCAGCCCACACAACAATTCCCAAGCCCAATCCCAAAATAACCCAACCCGATCCATCTTTTAACTAACCTGAAGGTTTGACCTTTGGTCAAACTCTTCTTCAATACCACCATCCCGCCAAACCAATACCACCTTCTCCACTGCCTCTCTGCAATACCACCACACCTCACCCTTCCACCTATCCCACTTTACCTAACAAACCAAAAGGCATTAAATGCCTCTTCCCCATCACCTCAGACCAGAGGTAGTGGATTTTTCCACTATCTCAATTTTGGCGCCAAAAATCCATATGAAGGGCTGAGATCAGTTGAAGACTATCCAAGGGCTCAGAAAGATTCAGAGGAAGAGATAGGACTAATCCCACTTTATTTTTGTATAAATAGGTCACAATGTAAGCCTTAATGGCTAAGTAGTTAAAAGTAGCATAATCGTATTTCATTTTCAGTAGTGATAATTTGTAATCTCAAGTTTCAGTAATCAATACAAGTTAAATTAAGTGTGTTTGATATCAATCTTTGTACAATTCCAGTAGCTAATGATAATTCTAATTTCCATGTTGTACTGAGAAATCAAACCAAGATAAGTAGTAATTGAAATAGCTTCTTAGTTGTTTCTATAAGCTTATACAAGCTTATAATAGCTTGTTGTAAGTTTATTTTAGTTATAACCTGTTCTAAGTTCAAGAAATGAGAAAGTCAACGAAAGTCAACTGAAGGGCTAATAAGCTGTTTCTTGGTGGATAAACTGTTCTTGGAAGCTTTTTCTGGTTTTCTAGCTTGTGTGAACAAGCTAGGGGTGTTCTGTTATGAGTTTCTTTGTTTCATAGCCATATCACTTGTAAGCTAGTTTTTAATATTTTGCATTAATTTTCCATATTACTGTTGCACTGCTTAATTATAGCTTATTCCTTTAATTTCCTGCTTATTGATAGTTAATAATTGTTTTTCTTCAGTTTTATAAGTCTTAAATAGCTTTTATCTCATTTTACTTAAAAATCCAATAAAAAGCCAAAAATAGCTAAATATAGCATAGCTTGTTAAACTGCTTATTTCTTTTTTAAAAGTTGCTTAAATATAGTTTATATAAGTTAGTGAATCAGTTATAATCTAGAATCATTGTTAAAATTGGCTTTTCTAGTTAAAAATCATCATCAGACCCTTATAAAGGGGTGTTTGGTTCATAGCTTAAATTGGTCAAGTTAGCTTGTTACCGTTTATTGACCATTTGCCCAACTTGGACCTAGCTTAAATAAGTCATAATAAGCTGTTTTTAAATTTTTCTAAGTCCATTTGGTTGGATTTATAGTTTTGAGCCATCTGTGGGAGTTTTAGAAGCTCAACTGTCCAAATAAGCTAGAATAAGCCATAAGCTCATTTGTGCCTCAACTTTGGCATTTCTGTGGTCCTCTGAGTCCAATTAGAGTAGTTAGTTGAGTTGGATTGGTCTGCACACCTCTGCACAAACCTGCAATAGCAGACTCAGCATACACTGAGCAGACTTAAGCTTTTCTTAGCATTTTCTCAGCTGCTTATCTGCTTATCCATTTGATCCTAGGTTTTGCTTTTTGGTTTGCAAGTAGTTCACCTAGCTGGCTTTAATATTCTGTGCTTGGATTCCATTTCTGAGCTTATTTAATAGCTTAAAATAAGCCAGCAAATTCCCCCATTTCCCTGCCCTGAGCCTGCATAGCTTATTCAGTTTTTCACCACCTGATCTTGTGTCCAATTGGAGTTCAATTGGAGTTCAATTAGATTTGGGGCTTTTTGGTTTTTAGGATAGCCAGTAGTACTAGCAAGATTTTGCCCCCACAAGCTTCCACTTTTCTGCTTATTTGAGTGCTTAAAATTACTCTGCAAGTTGGTGGTTTTTAGCTTGTTTCTGCCCTAGTTTGCTACTACTGTTCTAGTGCTTATCTTGCTTATTCCTTGTGCTTATTTGTGTTTTTAAGTTGTTTTGTGCTTATATAAGTTGTTTAAACCATTCCTGAGCCTTTGGTAAATTTTTGAGCTTTTTAGCTTATTTTTAGGCTTATTCCCAAACTGCTTTTCAGCCCAACTGCTTATTAGGGTTTAGTAAACTTTTGATTTTAATTTTCCTAGATTAAGAATATTATTTTAGACTTAACCTGAATTTTTCAGATTTTTCCCAAGTCTTTTGCTATTTTTAAACCTTTTAATTAGTTTTAATAGTATTTAATTCATAGTAAAAAAATATAAAAATCAGAAAAATATAATTTTAATTTCTAAAATTTTATTTTATTATTTAGGATTTAAGAAAAATAATTTTACACTTGTAGGATTAGTTTTCTAATATTTCACTTTTTAGTCCCGTTTTAGATTTCCCGTTACGCGTTTTTAGTTTATTTAATTCGCATCTAATTTTCTTTTGTATATTTGTTTCTCATTTGTTAATTAGATATATAAAAAAAAAGCAAAATCCAAAATATCTAATCATCAGTCACTCTAATCCAAAACCTTAAACAATTTGCCCATTCCAGCCTCGTTGGGAAACGATCCGGGTAATCACTTACCTGGTTTCACACTACACACGAACGTGAGTTTTTAAAAGTATCTTTTTCACAAAGGGGTGATTTGTATTTATTCACGTGTATCCGTCGTTGCATAATATTTATATATACGTTTTAGCACGGATCAGGATCCGTTGGCAGATCAATTTAATAGGCAAGAAACATATGAATCTCAAGGCGTCACCATGTTTGATTTTGATGATGAAGATGAAGATGAAGAAGATAGATATAATATTGATGTTAATAAGAATTCATTTGATGACCTCATTTTGCCGGTAAAAGATCATCGTGAAGAATTGGTTCCTCCTAAAGTTGGGGACGGAGTTGTGGAGACTAATACCACACCTTATCTCCTAACTTTACATGAACCAACACTTTAATCAATTGATGATACAAAATCAAAAGTAGATGAGGACTTGTTTGCTCCTTCGTTATATGAAGATGAGTGTTCAAATTCATTGGAAGAACAACAATATCTCAGTAAGGAAGAAGTTGAAGTCACTCATATCAACCAAAATCCACCACAAGTGCCACGAGAATTAATCAAGAAAGTTGGTGTGAGTGATTCAACTTATACAAAATGGAAAACACAAGTAAAGGTGTTACTAATTGAAAATCATTATGTTGTTGAGTGGTGTAATAAGAACTATAACAGGGCACTCCTTCATAGTATTCTTGAGCAAGTTCATAGGAAAGCACGAGTAGGAGTTCGTAAATTGAGAGAACCCCTGTGCAAAGAAGAGAAGAAGTTTCATGGAGTGCCAAATTATGGTAAGTTGATTAAGGATGCAAGCAAGAAGGCCCGTGTGAAACAGGTTCGTAGTGCATCAAGCCGAAGAAAAAGGAAAAGACGAGTATGGGTTTCAAAGCATAAACACTTCTTCTGCATAAGGGAAACTAATATTCATAAAGTGTTTGAAAAGAGGGATATGGCATGGACCCGTAAAGTTTCATTGCGTCTATGTAACTCGTTTGGTAAATGTTCCATCATACCATCGTGAAACTAATATTAGGTATTGTCGGGCTGACGACGGTAAACTTAGCACTTCGCGGGAGGCAACCCGTGGGTTGTAGTGTGTGTTTATGTTCTTTCTAATTTATGTTTCTTTTTATTTTCTTATTTTTGTGTGTGTTAAAAACTTTGTGGGTGTGTTCACTACAAACCCTCACGAGACTAAACTCGTCCACTCGGGCTACCGGGTGGTTTAAAAGGCTTTTTGCATACGCTAAATGCAACCGTGATTCCTACGAAAGTTAGGTTTTTGTGTTGTGTGAGTTTGTCAAAGTGATTTTTAACCAAAATTTCAACTTAAAGTTTTTGCATTAGGGACAATGCAATGCTTTAAGTTGGGGAGGGTGTCACACGTGTTACATGTTTTTTTGTGAAATTGTGGTTAAAAATTGGTCAAAATGTGATTTTTGGAAGAAAAAAAAAAAAAACATGAAATCTCATTTTAAGAGTTTTGTGCTAATTGGATGTAGAAGTTCCTTCTACATATATTTGTTGAGTGTTTGCAGATTCTGAAGATTAGCTTGTGGATGACTTATTGGAGCAAACTAGAAGATCCAGCCATGATTATAAGGTGCACCCGATTCCATTGTATAATTTGGTTATAAAATTAATTTGATGGTTTGCATGTAGTTAGGCATATGTATAATTAGTAGATGATCAAACCATACCCGATTGAATTTCCCTACTTACTCTTGCTTAGAACGGGAAGAAAGTAAAATAATATAATATGAAATATAATAATATAATAGTTGGGTTAGGACACTTAAATTGATCTTATCCGGCTTGTCACCCGCGCACGGTGGCCATAGAAAAAAGTTGGAGAACTGTCATAATTATTGGTGGTAGTCATATGCTGGGCTTGCCTATCTGATTTGTCACCCGTGCAAGGTGATATTTTAGTTGTTAGCATGGGTCAGACACCAATTCTTATGATGGATAGCA
This sequence comes from Artemisia tridentata subsp. tridentata, assembly GCA_021014915.2. Classification (NCBI taxonomy): domain Eukaryota; kingdom Viridiplantae; phylum Streptophyta; class Magnoliopsida; order Asterales; family Asteraceae; genus Artemisia; species Artemisia tridentata. The sequence continues at coordinate 78,993,969 of CP139505.1, forward strand.
TTGCACTTAGCTGAGACAATTTTATGTGAAATAACCTAATCCTTGTATTGTTGTTAATGAAATTAGAAAGGTTGGTTTAAGTTAGTGCATTAACTAATTCGACTATGTGGTAGATAAGTCCATCATATGATATACCAGTAGGCACGAAGCTTAGTTGTTCCCATTTAATTAAATGGACTAAATTAACCGATTATCATGTGCCGATGTGTCTTAGTATACACCTATAGGATAGATATTCATACATCCGAATGATTGGTCTTTATATCAACGTTAAAAGAAGTGTATAAAGCATTCGGGATGACTTGTATAAGAAACGGTCCCGGATGGCTAAAAAATGAGCTTATGTATGTTATGAGCAAAAATGCTTGAAAAATTGATCAAAAATTGAAATATATAAGCTAATGTATGATGGCTTATGTGCTCTTAAAAATTTGCTCCTATTGTATAAAAACTCCAGTATTATAAAAGGTGTAAGGTATTTGATTGTACAATAAATTGCACGACCAGGCCTTCGATGATGATCAAAGGATTTATGAGGTATTGAGCTTGCGCCAAGCTTGTCTTTAACCTGAAATAAGAAATACTAAAACACTACGTTAAGTGATTGCGCAGGGGATGGACCCTGCGAACCACCTCCGGCGTGCGAGTAAGTATGTGTAATGGTAAGTTTGAGGTAAGTTGAGAGAGTACGGTTAAGATTCAGTTAACATACCATGGTTATGGCCCGTCTAATGCTATTTATAGGGGAGAAATAGGCTTTAGAGGGCGGTTGCACTTTGTTCGGAGATCATGGGGGCGTCCCATGATTTGTGGTAACCGCTAGGGCTTTGTAGCCCACGATCTCTGTTTTGGCGGGAAAGCCTAAAGGAAGAGGAGACGTGGGTATGACCAGGTCAAGGTAGCTCTCCGTTGTAGTTCCTTCGTAGGAGATACCCCGAAGGGCTTAAGGCTTTGATTGGCGGATTCCCACATGGTAACCACTTCATAGATGAATGGTTTTACGCCAATGAAATGTGTTAGGAGATTAACCTAGGCCTCTGAAGAGAGAGCTTCGCACAGGCTCGAAGGGTAGTCCTTCGGCCCGTTCGGAGGGTACATCATCAAGCCCCCCAGTCGAAAGTGATATATACGTACGAGTATAAATTGCATTCGACTCAAAAAACATTCTACACTCTATCCCTTTCGTCACAAATTCGTACGAAGAAGGATAAGTGCTTAAACAGACTTTGCGCAATAAATGCGGCTGATAAATATGCAACTACCACCCTATGTTACAGCGGCTAAGATTTCGGTAACCACAAACATCTTTTCAAAATTTTAAAAACAATCTAGAGTCCGTATATGTCTCGGATTATAACTGCACGTGGATGGCTAGGATAAAGCTACAAATGATATACATAAACCCTTCATGATCCTAACCCTAGATCACTTTTTCTTTTGCGCCCAAAATACACATACACAACACTGTGCTTTGTTCTTCGGTTGTGCTTAAAGGTAATTTTTCCTCTCCGATCTTTTGTCCTTTTGCTCTCATATTTTCTAGTTCAAGATGAGCATTGCAGTGAAAAGAATTATTAGGGAGCAAAAATGTACTCTATCAAAGCAGGCTTTGACGGAATTTCTTGGAAAATAACCCATACCCAGGGAGTTTAAGGTGATTCTTCCAAACAAAAACCAAAATATTTTTTATGCTCCACCTGGGTATGTGAGGCTTTATGTTCATGCATTTACGGAATCCAACTTTAGGATTCCTATTCATCCCTTAATCCTAGAATTCTTACAATATTATCAAGTACATATTTCAAGGTTGAATCCATTTGGCCTAGCCAAGTTGACCACATACATTGTTGTGTGCAAAGCTTATGGCTATGAACCGACTCTGACTGTTCTTAGAGGGTTCATCAACCTTTGCCCGGGTGGTGATTGGATAACCTTGGCCAAGAGATGTGAGTATGATGTGCCTTGTTTAATTGCTAAACCCTTTGCCAATATAAGAAAATGGAAAGGCTTGTTCTTTTATGTACAAAACACGATCATACCTTCAAAATATCCAGCCTTACTAGATAAAGCATTCCGGTTTGACGAGAAACGCTTTGATGATCCTTTACCATATCATATAAGGAGCAATCCCCTCCGAAAAGGAAATTATCTCTTCCAACCCCTTCGACAAGAATGGTTAAACCCAAAAGCTCCCATGCTAAAACCTTCGTACCTACCGCCCTAAAGATTCCCGAAGATCAAACTCCTAGTAAGTGGAAATTTTTCATGCATAATAGATACCATACTTCATACAGCTGACTGTTATATCTTTCGCAGGTTTGCCTGATACGAAGGAGCTTCCGAGTGCCCTTGCGTGTCACCAATTGGTTGACAAGATGACACCTCCCAGCTGGAAAGGGAATTTGGACAATATGTCAATGGAGGAACTTTGTAACTTCCATTCCAAGAGCTATGCTAGACAGGCTGTTTTGGATAATCATCTTAACTCTCGAACAAGGGAATTGGTGCAAACGGTGGTGGCTGTAAGAGGTAAAATGGATGCTATTTTAGCCAAAGAGAAGGACAGGGATCGTCAGTATAATGAATTGGAAGCTAAGTGCAAAGAAGCATTAGAGGATTTAGAGAAGAATCCAATTGTCCAAGATATGCGAATGAAAATCAATAGTCTCGAGAGACAGTTGAGGGAATCTTGTGAGAGATTGCAGGTAGAGGAGGCTAAGGTGTCTCGATATAGAGCACAAATTACAACACTTAATTCCACATGTGCAGGTCTCGAAGCCGAAAAGGCTAGGTTGGTTGAGCAGGATGTCCAGCTTTGCGAGGAGATTGATGAACTTAAACTCCAATGTGAGAAATTGAAGAAGGATAGAGCTGAGGTGGTCTCGAAGGTTGTTCCTCATGTTGCCATGGAATTGTACCATAGTGATGAGGTGGGTGAACGCGACCCTTTTCTATGGTACATGTACAAAATTAGAAGAAATTGCTCAAACAAAGAAACCTGTGGTTTTGTCGGAGATACCTTACTATCGTCCAAATTCTGAGCAAGAGTATAATAATGCTGGCAATGCGTTCACTACAGCAGAATACCCTTTCCTCACCGAAGCAACCAAAGACCCTTCAGCTTCAGTAGAAGATCTCCTGGCAAGGAAACCGAGGAAGGTTCAGCCCCCCTCTCCTACAAAGAAGACTGCATCCGTGAGGCCTTCGTCCCCATCAAAGAACCCCAATTTCTCGAAGAATGCATGATGTGTAAAACCCGCAATTTCCGCTCATTTGAAATTCCCAATTTGCCCCTCAATATTTTTGAAGTTATACGATCATGCAAATGATAATACAAGAACATTATACATTTTAACTTAAGTTTGACATTAAATTAATCATTTTTTTTATATGTTATGCTCATGAAATCATATTAATCTTAAAACTATACATTATCAATTAAATAACAAACTAAAACCTAAATAAGTTAAGTTATAATATAACTTTGGTACACTTTTTTTTTCCTTATATATTGTACACGTTTTCTTTTGGGTAAAATTTTGAAACTGAAACTTGGACTTGTGAAATTCTATCACACGTTAATACATTAGGCTGATCTCATATATTTGAAGAGTTACTTGGTCACCAACTCCTCCATGAGACTCGGATATTCTCCCCCTATATCATCCATATCGTGGCACAATTAGGATAGAATCAAAGAGATTTGACCAAGTAATATTTTATATAAGTAAAAGATTAAGTCTCCTATTCTGTTAGCTAAGATTTCGACAATTTCCCCTATATTCTACCCCAATTATCACGACCGTATTTCACTTCCCATTTCACACACAACTAAACCCTAAACAAATAAAACGGCAGCTCATTTCTCTCAATCATCCAAGAAGACAACGAAGGAAGTGGCTAATGGTGATGATCATCCTTTCAAATAAAGTTTATAGCCCTAAACCTAACGAGAGGGAGGAAGAGAAGCTGCATGATCCGAGTCGATTCACACCAAACAAACAACCTTGGTGGCCATGTTTAGTTTGGTTCCACTTTGTCTTTCATCAGTTCCAGTTGCTGTTCGTGTGCTCTTGGTTTCGAGTTCCGTTTTCGTTCTTGTCGATCAGACTTGAGGTTCGATCGTGTGTCTCTCTGTACCTTCGTGTTCACGTCTGTGTTTCGGGTTCGACTCTGAAAGCAGCTTATACTCATTTTGGTTAGGAGGTAATTATTTGCGTACCATTTTTATATAATAACCTAAACCTTGTTCGTTATTATGGGAATACATATTGAAGTAGTTAAGTCACCTGAACTGATGTAACATGTAAACACTTTAGACGTGTAGAACTGATATGTTGTGTTGTAAAAAAATAAAATAAAAATGATTATACGAATGATTATAGATCAAATAAAATTATAAGACTTAATACGCCATATGAACCCTTCTGGTGTCGATATTAGTTCCGCTTTGGAGCGTTGGAAATATGTTGATATATATACCTCTCTATCTGGTCATGTAACATTTTTGTGAATCATTATTATACGTACTAGAAACTGGATAGAATTCTAAGAAATAAAAGAGGGGCGTGTGTACTTTATCTCGTGAAGAAGGATTGGTTTTAGATGGGAATTTATGTAATACTTGTGGGGCGTTAATCAGTATTTTGTGTGTTACGAAAGCAGGGCTGGTATACATGCATGCATGACTTTTATTAAACAAGAGTAAAATGTGTATAAGTGTATGCGTCTTTCGAATAAATAAAGTAGGATGTTGGGGCCTGTTGGGCTCATTAGATAAATATGTATGTGCATGCATAGGATCATCGTAGGGTGTTTTGAAAACGTGTGGACATATGGTGTCAGGTGTGGTGTTGTACTGGTTGGCAAGAAGTAATGAATTAGTGTTGGTGAGTCTCAAAACGTGTATCTAAATTGCTTAAAATGTGTGACGAGAAGGAGTGTGTGGTCTCGTTAGGTATTGTGTAGAAGGGTCTCGGTATTGATGTGAAGTCAAATAGTCTTCATGCATGTGTGTGTGTGGCGTTATTTAGTACATTGTGTGTGAATTAGGTGTCGACACAAGGGCAGTAAAGATGAATCTTGCATGAAAATTTTAAACCATATAACAGTGTGTATTAATCGGATTAGAAAGTGAAATAATTATAAAAAAAAACTAGACTAAACATTATCTTGGTCGTTAATGGAGTTAATTTCACTTTAAACCCTAAACTTTAATAGTCTACACATTTAAACTCTAATCTTCGATAATTGTTATAAATAAACCTTAAACTTTGATATTTACATATTTAACCCTAAACTATGATAAATTGTCACAGTAAACTCTGAACTATGATATTGGTAATATTAAGCTTTAAGTTTAATAAATTGTCATTGTAATTCCGAAGTCACTAATTCGAGAAACTTTCTAATTATGGAAACTTGCTAAACATGGAAACCTGCTAAAAATAGAAAGTTACTAAAATGGAAAGGCAATTAATTAAGAATGAATTGTAATTCCCTTCTACTCCTTTAGGTGTGAAGAAGGAGAGACCTTGAGCCATTTTCCATAATCTGTGCTTGTTTCTGTTTTGCTTCGTCATAAGGTACGGATACTCTACCCTTTTTAGTAAGGGTGTCTTTTCACCTATGCATTGATGTTGAGCTATGATTTAAACCTTTGCCATGATCCTTTTGACATGAACCTTTTGATATGACCTTGAGATATACCTTCTGATTTTGACCTTGAGAAGTCTTGTGGTGTGTAACCATGAGTATAAGAATGTTTTCTTCCTCACTTCTAATGATATAGCTTTGATTTGCGAACCGTCTTTCTTTGAATAGTTAACTTCGATTTTATTCTGACAAGGAAATTGTGGAATGATCAGTCAAATATTGACAACTACCCTTCTATGTCTCACCTTTAACGTTTGCAACAATTTTGAACTCCCTACTACGATTTCTGATTGTTAAACCCTTTGCTATCACTATTACTTTGGAGACTCGTGTGTTACGTTTGCGGTTATAAAGTTTTCTTAGAAACCATTTTGTACACCAATAAATGAACCTCATTGTAGAAGCCTTTTGGCACCTTGAGTTTTCTGAACATGAACCTTGTATTGAACGTTATTTGGCACCCTGAACTTCTTGAACATAATCCCTGTTGGACCACCAAGTTTTTCCACCGGAGTATGAAGTAAGATTTGACATGATACCGAGAGATTCTAGTCACTAAACGAAGATGTCTTTCGGATCATACTAATTGACTGGAGCAACCGGGAAGAGCAGCAACCGAAGACCAGGAAGTGAGTTTACTTAAGTGTATCTTCTGAGCATGTTTTAGTTTTGTTCGCGAGAAAGATGAATGATGACTGGAGATATGTATGGAAGCTGAACCGTATTGCTGTAGGAGCCAATATTCCTCCACCCTGGAACGATTATGTGTTTTGTTTAAATTCAGAGCGCGAAGTTTCCTTCTGATGAATTGAAGTTATTCTTGAAATCACATCTGTATTCGTAACGACTACTATGATAGTTAGTGACGCTAATAGTATTAGCTAAAGCTGTGACTGTTTCGTGAATTTGATAAATAGTGTTTTCTCGTAAGTACTTGGGCAAATGGTCATTGTATGACTTAATAGTATGTTCGGAAACGAGGAAGAGCATGAAAGTCATCTTTGCACTTTGCTAGGAAATTCATCGATCGTTTGTGCATTCCGAGAGATTGATATTTGTAAAGATAACGATGATCTTAATTGAGGATACCTCTTTAAATCCCGCAAGTTTTGAAAACTATCACCAAGTGGTCAAGACCGATAACAGGATGGAGAACTGAAACCTTTGAACTTGCAGAAGAACTCTGGATGATGTTTATAATTTATGATACCATTGAGAAATTTCATGAACCGAGAGAAACAGCTTAGTCGATTGAGAATGAAATTTTGGAAAAGCTGAAATAGAAAGTAGTTCCCATACCTTCAGCGGAACGAATTTTGGGGCATTCCAGAAAGAGACTCGGTTTTACTCCCTTACGGCACAGAAGGTTTTGCGTATGCATCAAGAAAACTAGAAGCGCATCAGAAAAATTACTTCATTGTCGGACCTGGAGTTGACAACAACGGTGGCTACCCTGAGGAGTGAAGACATTCCTTACAAGGCAGAAGTGTTGGCGATGCAGAAGAAGAAATTTTAGTCGAGATGGCGAACCTAGTGCTGATGAAGACATGCAGTCTCATTTCCCTATTCATCTTGGTTGTACTAAGATGAATTGAGAGCGGAAGCAGACTGGATGATGAAGAGATTTAAAGATCGTGCCAGAAATCCACATTACTTCATCACATTCCAAGAAGAACTGCAGGAGGCTCGACGAACCAGACACAAGTTCCCGATCTTGGTTTCACTTCCCGACTGATGGACAGACAAAGACAGATTAACCAGACTTGAGGAGATTGGATGTGCTGAACGAACGAAAATTTGAAACAGACCCTTTATGCTTGGAAGAATTGATTCTATGAAGGCCGAAGTTCTTGACGACTAATTTTCATTTTCGTTGACCCTCTTAAGTTTCGTTATATCGTTAAAAGATCCTCTTATGATTTAAGTTCCCTAGAAGCATTTCAATTCGTGTTTATTTTTCGTATGTTCGGTGATGGCTTTGTTTTGAGAGATTTTGGCGAATTGTGGAAGACCTGACGCTTTTGACGAATTGATTCTATGAAGGCCGAAGTTCTTGACGACTAATTTTCATTTTCGTTGACCCTCTTAAGTTTCGTTATATCGTTAAAAGATCCTCTTATGATTTAAGTTCCCTAGAAGCATTTCAATTCGTGTTTATTTTTCGTATGTTCGGTGATGGCTTTGTTTTGAGAGATTTTGGCGAATTGTGGAAGACCTGACGCTTTTGACGACGTGCTTACTAATTCCGTTACGTTATTTGTACGTTCTGTTTCTCTGATTTTGAATTCGTAATGATGATCGATTCGGACCAAACCTAGGGGATAAAAGGACTGTTAGGTGGTTAAGATAAGTTGCTTATTTCACGACTTGAGATGAAGTATGGTCATCATGAGAGCATATTTATATGATGCTAGTATTATGACGTCTGGCCAACGTGATAATACTTACATCATATAACGTACACTTATTGTGATCATAGGATATATCGAGGAGTGCCTTAGAAGCCTTAGAATTTCTGATATCTGTTTAAAATTACCTGCGCTGAGTGAGACTTTAGGTTCATTCTACCTATGCGTTTAATCTGCCTTCATCGTTATACGACTTGATACGTTGGATATTCGACATGCATCTGTTGATCTCTGTACTTCAGATAAGAATCTTAAGCTTCATTGTAGAGCTCTCTACTGTTTGATTTTTTATCTTCTAATCTGTCTTCTATCCGTATGTGTTCTATATGTTAAGCCTACCATCTGCTACATATACGTTTCATTTCCGTTGAATCTGATTCATTATGATCTACTCTGGGTAGAGTTCTGAGACTATGAATTATGAGGAACAAAATATGTCTGTTTGTGAGAATCCTTTAGAAGAATTGTACTGAACTCGAGACTACTTGAGAAACTGAAGAATTATGTGTATTTATTATTCATGTGCTTTCTGCAATTCGATACGTTTCCTTCCGATCTGTCTACTCAAATTTCGAGGACGAAATTTTCTTCTAGAGGGGAAGAGTTGTAAAACCCGCAATTTCCGCTCATTTGAAATTCCCAATTTGCCCCTCAATATTTTTGAAGTTATACGATCATGCAAATGATAATACAAGAACATTATACATTTTAACTTAAGTTTGACATTAAATTAATCATTTTTTTTTATATGTTATGCTCATGAAATCATATTAATCTTAAAACTATACATTATCAATTAAATAACAAACTAAAACCTAAATAAGTTAAGTTATAATATAACTTTGGTACACTTTTTTTTTCCTTATATATTGTACACGTTTTCTTTTGGGTAAAATTTTGAAACTGAAACTTGGACTTGTGAAATTCTATCACACGTTAATACATTAGGCTGATCTCATATATTTGAAGAGTTACTTGGTCACCAACTCCTCCATGAGACTCGGATATTCTCCCCCTATATCATCCATATCGTGGCACAATTAGGATAGAATCAAAGAGATTTGACCAAGTAATATTTTATATAAGTAAAAGATTAAGTCTCCTATTCTGTTAGCTAAGATTTCGACAATTTCCCCTATATTCTACCCCAATTATCACGACCGTATTTCACTTCCCATTTCACACACAACTAAACCCTAAACAAATAAAACGGCAGCTCATTTCTCTCAATCATCCAAGAAGACAACGAAGGAAGTGGCTAATGGTGATGATCATCCTTTCAAATAAAGTTTATAGCCCTAAACCTAACGAGAGGGAGGAAGAGAAGCTGCATGATCCGAGTCGATTCACACCAAACAAACAACCTTGGTGGCCATGTTTAGTTTGGTTCCACTTTGTCTTTCATCAGTTCCAGTTGCTGTTCGTGTGCTCTTGGTTTCGAGTTCCGTTTTCGTTCTTGTCGATCAGACTTGAGGTTCGATCGTGTGTCTCTCTGTACCTTCGTGTTCACGTCTGTGTTTCGGGTTCGACTCTGAAAGCAGCTTATACTCATTTTGGTTAGGAGGTAATTATTTGCGTACCATTTTTATATAATAACCTAAACCTTGTTCGTTATTATGGGAATACATATTGAAGTAGTTAAGTCACCTGAACTGATGTAACATGTAAACACTTTAGACGTGTAGAACTGATATGTTGTGTTGTAAAAAAATAAAATAAAAATGATTATACGAATGATTATAGATCAAATAAAATTATAAGACTTAATACGCCATATGAACCCTTCTGGTGTCGATATTAGTTCCGCTTTGGAGCGTTGGAAATATGTTGATATATATACCTCTCTATCTGGTCATGTAACATTTTTGTGAATCATTATTATACGTACTAGAAACTGGATAGAATTCTAAGAAATAAAAGAGGGGCGTGTGTACTTTATCTCGTGAAGAAGGATTGGTTTTAGATGGGAATTTATGTAATACTTGTGGGGCGTTAATCAGTATTTTGTGTGTTACGAAAGCAGGGCTGGTATACATGCATGCATGACTTTTATTAAACAAGAGTAAAATGTGTATAAGTGTATGCGTCTTTCGAATAAATAAAGTAGGATGTTGGGGCCTGTTGGGCTCATTAGATAAATATGTATGTGCATGCATAGGATCATCGTAGGGTGTTTTGAAAACGTGTGGACATATGGTGTCAGGTGTGGTGTTGTACTGGTTGGCAAGAAGTAATGAATTAGTGTTGGTGAGTCTCAAAACGTGTATCTAAATTGCTTAAAATGTGTGACGAGAAGGAGTGTGTGGTCTCGTTAGGTATTGTGTAGAAGGGTCTCGGTATTGATGTGAAGTCAAATAGTCTTCATGCATGTATGTGTGTGGCGTTATTTAGTACATTGTGTGTGAATTAGGTGTCGACACAAGGGCAGTAAAGATGAATCTTGCATGAAAATTTTAAACCATATAACAGTGTGTATTAATCGGATTAGAAAGTGAAATAATTATAAAAAAAAACTAGACTAAACATTATCTTGGTCGTTAATGGAGTTAATTTCACTTTAAACCCTAAACTTTAATAGTCTACACATTTAAACTCTAATCTTCGATAATTGTTATAAATAAACCTTAAACTTTGATATTTACATATTTAACCCTAAACTATGATAAGTTGTCACAGTAAACTCTGAACTATGATATTGGTAATATTAAGCTTTAAGTTTAATAAATTGTCATTGTAATTCCGAAGTCACTAATTCGAGAAACTTTCTAATTATGGAAACTTGCTAAACATGGAAACCTGCTAAAAATAGAAAGTTACTAAAATGGAAAGGCAATTAATTAAGAATGAATTGTAATTCCCTTCTACTCCTTTAGGTGTGAAGAAGGAGAGACCTTGAGCCGTTTTCCATAATCTGTGCTTGTTTCTGTTTTGCTTCGTCATAAGGTACGGATACTCTACCCTTTTTAGTAAGGGTGTCTTTTCACCTATGCATTGATGTTGAGCTATGATTTAAACCTTTGCCATGATCCTTTTGACATGAACCTTTTGATATGACCTTGAGATATACCTTCTGATTTTGACCTTGAGATGCACCTTGATATGACATTGAGACCTGACTCTTAGTTTGATACCCGAGCCATTTTATGTTACCTAGCCAGGAAGGTAACCTGGCCATGTCTGTGATGCACCACTGGCATGACTCCCGTGTGGGGGAGTGATTTCTCACACCGTCCCTTTTATGATTATCTGCCATGGCTACTATGACTTTGAGATTATGACTTTGAGTTTGGGGCGTATGGATTGCAATCCTAGATTTGTATGTTTAGTGGATTTAACTATGACTTTGAGTTATGACTTTGAGGTGACTGGTACTGTGTGCAATACATGCCTTTCACATTTCTGGGAGCTGATCACTCCACTATTATGATACATGAGGACACCCCTCATATTATCTGGTTGCCTAAGAGGTATCCCCTCTGATTGTGAGATTATGACTTTGAGATTATGATGTTGAGATTATGACTTTGAGTTTCTGGGCTCGTGGTAGATGACTATCCTATTCTTCTCTTATTATCCATTTATTTTCTTTTATACCTTATGACATTCCCATTGCCTATATTATATTTCTGTTGCGTTATTCTTTGCTTTGTATATGTATCTGTTCACTGAGCTTCTTAAGCTCAGCCGCACGTTTCTTTTCGTGTGCGGCAGGTAATAAGCAGGACGACGGGTTTGGGTATGAGTGAAGAGACTTTTGGACTTAGAAGACTTTGATAGTTATTTTGGCTTAGAGATGATTAGAAGTTTTTATGTTGTTAGAATTTGTAGTCGCATTGTAACCTTGTAATTTCAGTATTTCACTTGTAACCTTTGTACTTCCTTTGTATTATTGAAGATGTATGCTTGTGTATGTTTCTGATATGTCACCATTGTTGTGACATCTTTACCCTTGTCGGGTTGGGGTGTTACATGATGGCTGCCATGTTGGCAGTAAATTAGTCTTAAGGGTGGCTTGTACCCTTTTTGAACAATGTCCCATTATGTTTATTAGGCGTTTGCATGTTTGAACAATTTGTCCTTGCTTTATGCTAGGCTTCGACCCATACCTCAAACAATTGCTTTAACATTTTTTGATGGATTTGACCCTGCATGGTCTTAGTAGTACCATTTAAGGGATAATGTCCCTTTTTGAATGTCACGCTTTTCTTCTCTTACGCTTATATTAAACGTACACATACAACCTAAGGTTATAACTTTATTGTGTGTATTTTGAACCAAGATTTTCTGCAATCGTATAATTTGAATGCGACAGAGGGTCGCGACCCACTCCGTCTTTATCCTTAAATTGCGAAGGGCTTAGAATACCCTAAGACTTTATAGGAAAGTTAATGTGAATTGTAAGGGATGTTATTTTCATACAAGACATGTGTCTTGCTTCATCCTTCGACATTGAAACTTGTAAAGTACTTGGCTGAACAAATCTTTTTTGTAAATAATGAAACAAGAGATTTGAGGGAAATGCGTTATATCATTAAGTAGGTAGGGAGAATTACATCATTTTAAGAAATGAACACTAAGACATATACCATTAATGCTTCTTTCCCCAAGTGAGAATGATACGTTACATGAATTTGAAAAAACAAACTGAGTGCTTTTAATGATAGTAAGTCTTATATGTAAAACTTACGAAGATTGGTATCATTCCAAGTCCTATCTATGACCTCTCCCTTAAGTGTTGCGAGTTTGTAGGCTCCATTGCCGTAGGCTTCCGATATGACGTAGGGTCCTTCCCATGTGGGCCTGATGCGTGGTTTTGCAACCTTACAACAGGTTTTACCTCTCGAGGGATCTCAAGAGGCTTACAACCCCACCAGGCAGTGTACCTGACTGATGTAGTATAGTGTAGTGGTAAGTACGGGGGATTGATCGTTCTCCACAGGGAATAGTGTCGTTAGGATTGAAAAAACTTCTCTAATAGGTCTAAGGGTGAGAGAAGATTCTTTTTGTATTTTTATATTTTTTTATGAAAGCAAGTAAAATCTCGGGTTTGAAGGAGTGGGCGGAATTAGTTGCTAGTCAACTAACCCAAATAACTACAAATGCAAATAAAATAAAATAACTGAAAATAAAAAGGTCGTGGAACTTATATGGAGAGAAATGTGTTTACTTAGATTTCCTTACTCCCTAACTATCTTTTACCGGTTGATTAGTGTGTATTATTTGCGTGGATGACGGGTGTATTCCTTAATACCAATCGTGGGGTGGCGTACGTACTTCCCCAACTCTACAAGCTCCTACTTCACTCCTATGTCGAGCCGGCTAGGAAGCTCCTAACATGGGATCACTAGAATTCGCTCATGCATTAAATACAACCATAAAAACCTAGTACGCATTGGTTCATGTTTCTTAAGACGTTCAAGCAAGTTACCGAATAGGAAGTTAGCCAGTTTTCTTAAGCCTAACATCGATAAACAATCATCCAGTACAATTAATAACACACTAACAACTAATAATCAATAGCTAGGTTTCATTAGATCTAAGCAAACACAAGATAAATCTAGCCTAGCATGTTAATTAAAAGACAAGGACAAGATATAATCAAACAACACATAGACATATTGATTGATTAAATGAAAACTTATCTTCAATTAAACATGGGAGATCCAAGGGTATGAAAACCCTTAAAAAAGGCAGAAATTCGTCTTAGGGTTTCTCCTCACAAAGTTGCCCACTAATGACAAAAAATTGCAAAACTATATATAGAGTTTAAGGGCTGACGGCGTCACGTTATAGGACTTGACGCCGTCACCTCGCCGTGTCTAGGGTTCCCGGATGGCCTTCTTGACGCCGTCCCTCTTTAGTGCTCCAAAATCCACTCTGGCTTATCAAGGGGTGACGCCGTCAGAAATGAGCTTGACGCCGTCTCGCTTTAACTTAAACCGTGATGGCCTTGATCACCTTAAAGGGTGACGCCGTCAGAAATCCATTGTAAAATTCTCTGGCTTATCATGTGTACTTTTCATATCCACCTTTTTTTGCCAAGCCGTGACGCCGTCAAGGGCAATCCCTGACGCCGTCAAAGGTATTTTTCCAGCCAATTTTGAGACTTTGCCGTTTTCTTCACTTTTATGCTCCAAAAACGTCCAAAATGCTTCCTTTTCCAGATTTCTTCTCCAAAGTACCTAAAATGACAAAAGGAACGATTTAGGGCAATATTTGATCAAATAAATACGATTTAGGGCTTAAATGACCCCCTAAAAGCGGTACACTTTTCGCTTCATCAGGGCCCTAGCTTTCCTTCGTACTCAGCCTTTCTTGCGCTGTTTAACCGAAGGACATATTCACCTGGCTTGATTGTTGAGGGTCGAACTCGGTTGTTGTAGTACTTTTCAAATTTCTGTTTATAGATAGCCTCTCTGATTGAGGCTATTTCTCTTCTTTCTTCAAGAAGATCGAGGTTTTCCCGAAGCCTTTCTTCATTTGTCTTCTCTTCAAAGTTCACAATGCGTTCTGTTTCGATACTTATTTCAGAGGGTATAACAGCCTCTGTTCCATAAGTGATGCTAAAAGGAGTCTCCCCATGGCTTGATGATGCGTGGTTTTGCAACCTTACAACAGGTTTTACCTCTCGAGGGATCTCAAGAGGCTTACAACCCCACCAGGCAGTGTACCTGACCGATGTAGTATAGTGTAGTGGTAAGTACGGGGGATTGATCGTTCTCCACAGGGAATAGTGTTCGTTAGGTATGAAAAACTACTCTAATAGGTCTAAGGGTGAGAGAAGATTCTTTTTATGTTTTTATATTTTTATGAAAGCAAGTAAAATCTCGGGTTTGAAAGAGTGGGCGGAATTAGTTGCTAGTCAACTAACCCAAGTTACTACGAATGCAAATAAAATAAAATGACAAAAATGAAAAGGTTGGTAAAACTTATGTGGAGAGAAATGTGTTTACTTAGATTTCCTTACTCCCTAACTATCTTTTACCGGTTGATTAGTGTGTATTAATCGCGTGGATGATGGGTGTATTCCTTAATACCAATCGTGGGGTGGCGTACGTACTTCCCCAACTCTACAAGCTCCTACTTCACTCCTATGTCGAGCCGGCTAAGAAGCTCCTAACATGGGATCACTAGAATTTGCTCATGCATTAAATACAACCATAAAAACCTTAGTATGCATTGGTTCATGTTTCTTAAGACGTTCAAGCAAGTTACCGAATAGGAAGTTAGCCAGTTTTCTTAAGCCTAACATAGATGAACAATCATCCAATACAATTAATAACACACTAATAACCAATAATCAATAGTTAGGTTTCATTAGATCTAAGCAAACACAAAGAAAACCTAGCCTAGCATGTTAAACAAAAGACAAGAACAAGATAGAATCAAACAACACATAGACATATTGAATGATTAATTAATAACTTATCTTCAATGTAACATGGAAGATCTCAAGGCAAAAAGCCTTGAAAAAGCTGCTAAAATCATCTTAGGGTTTCTTCCCAAAATTACACACAAAGTTCCACACTAATGACAAAAAATTGCAAAACTATGTATAGAGTTTAAGGGCTGACGGCGTCACGTTGTAGATCCTGACGCCGTCACCTCGCCGCTTTTAGGGTTCCCGGATGGCCTTCCTGATGCCGTCCCTCTTTAGACCTCCAAAATCCGTTCTGGCTTATCAAAGCTCGACGCCGTCAGAAATAAGCTTGACGCCGTCCCTCTTTAAATTAAGTCGTGACGACCTTGATCAGATTAAAGGGTGACGCCGTCAGATTTTTCATGCAAAATTCTCTGGCTTATCATGAGTAATTTTCATATCCACCACTTTTGCCAAGCCATGACGCCGTCTGGACCAATATCTGACGCCGTCAAAGTTACTTCCAGCATAAATTTGAGACTTTGTCGTTTTCTTCACTTTTATGCTCCAAAAACGTCCAAAATGCTTCCTTTTCCAGATTTCTTCTCCAAAGTACCTAAAATGACAAAAGGAACGATTTAGGGCAATATTTGATCAAATAAATACGATTTAGGGCTTAAATGACCCCCTAAAAGCGGTACACTTTTCGCTTCATCAAATACCCTTACACTTGAGATTTGCTTGTCCTCAAGCAAATGCGCTTTTATTCTAATCAAAATACAAGTTAGGGGTCATTTAATGCTAATATAAAAGTAATTACAACAATTAGTCGTTCCACTTTAATCATAATAAGCACGGAGATTACAAACTAGCACCTCACAAGTAGTGTTTAGATACTCACATCTCTCAAGTGTCATCAAAATAAATCTCATAAATGAAAACGGATAATATCTCTCACTACCTGTCATAGCAAATAGATTACCATAGGCTTGGGAAAGGATCAAAAACCTCCTCCACTAGGCGTAAGCACCTAAGATAAACTATCAAAGAGGGCTTTTAAATGGGTTATAACGTTAGGTGTAGGGATATGATAAACACGGTTTTGTTGGATAAGGGATATTTTACTTGTGGCGAGTTAAAGATCTTGATTAATTACATGTACTATACAATGTTGCTAAGCCAAGACTCAACTCAATATTAAGCTAAAAAAAAAATAACAAAAACATAAAATAAACATAAAATAAAACGGGATGGTAGTCCGTATGTTTTTTCTACTTTTCCTTTTCTCATTTTTTTTTCTTGATTTTTTTTTTTTTTTTTTTTTTTTTTTTTTTTTTTTTTTTGCATACACTTTTGCCCTACCATCCAAAATAATACATCATAGGGGCATTGCATTCCCCTTACACTTAAACTTTTACATAACTTTACAAATAACTATTCTAATGACTCGAATTAAGATAATTGAAAAACTTGGAGTACTTTTAAAATATTTAGCACATATGGGGGTAATAATGTTGTTCTTCCCCATTACTCCATTACACTAGTACTTTACCCATGAGTCCCAATCGTCCCAAAATAATATGTACAAGGATATGACTCGACTTAGCAACCATGTAATCAATTAGATAATTAACTTGGGTTTAAACAAATGTTGTCACAATAATGCACTAAAAATGAGTGCATACAAGGTAGGCTAAGGCGATTTGGGTGTACATTTAAGTGGGGTGTAACAAATTCTTCCTTTAAGTAAAATGCTTAAAGGTCGAAACGAAAAGATAGGCTCTGAGGGGTGTACTAGGGGTATCGTGTACTAAAAATGAGTACAACGCAAAGGGTGTGGGAGAATTACTTGACCAATGTAGCCAAAGTAATTATAACAAAAACACAGGTGTAAAACAATGGATTAATCCTAATGCCTCTTATCATGTAGTAAATCTAACTACACGAATGTAGTCTCACTTGTGGCCTCGGAATGGTCCTATCGCAAGTTTTAGAATCTAAGTGCTACCGGTACACACATCATAGCATAAATGCTTTTCCTACCAATTCTAGGGGCGAACCTCACATATTTGGGGGTGGAAAATTTTTTAGTGGTACGGTTTTGTGCTAGTCATATAATTCCTATCCATGAGACGCTCATTAAGGTCAAAGTTTCACTCCTAAATGTTGTAAAAAATTTTAAATTTGGCACTAAAATTGCCCTAACAGGTGTTTCTCTCAGTTTTATTACACATCTACTATTAAACAAACAAAAATCAAGTGCAATTGTATTCTCTAAAGTATCGTACTTTTACCCCCCCTTACACTTAAGATGAACATTGTCCCCAATGTTCAAATAACAAATGTAAAAGAAAAAAGTAAAAGAATGAAATCAAATACTCCCCTGATTCGCTCGGTGGATAATGTGGCAACATGGTTAGATCTTCTTCCAAGAGAATGTTGAAGCTCCATGACTAATGCATCGCCAAAAGCTTGATTCCACAAACATTTCCTTGTCCAAAATAACCTGTTAACCCTGAGAAAACAAACACGAAAACCTGCATAACATCGGCGAGATAAACTCTATATATAAGGATATAATGCTTGTGGAATGATAATTTTGCAGATTCCTGGAGATTATAAGTTAGAGATTTAATAAAAACTTTTTATGAAAACAAAACTTTCAAAGATTTTCAGAAAATTAAACCTGACGCCGTCAGGTTGTAAATCCTGACGCCGTCAGAAATGATCTGACAGAATTCTCATGTTAAGTTTCCGGAAAAATTTTGGAAAAACCTATACCTTACTTCCTGGAATTCCTGCAAAACATCATTACGACTCGATACAAGCATTTGACTCAAACAAATACTAATATGTATGTTAATTTATTATTATTACGATTCATGTCCATTTGTGTTCTAATAAACCGATTTAGATTTCCCTTACACTTAACTTTTGCAAAATACCTTTATATGTCGTTAAGACGAAGTTAAAAACAACATAAAGCATTTTCACAGTTTAGTTTTTAACATGAATCATTAATAATAAAAATAAAACATACACACGGAAACAAATAAAATCAAACAAACAAATAATTAAACACACAAAGCAAATAAAGCTTGGGTTGCCTCCCAAGAAGCGCTTGTTTTTGTTTGAGTCACGAGCCTGACTCTACCCTTATTTAACGGAAATAGAGGAGGTTTTCCCTACACTTAGGATTAAGTGTGGGTGAAAGTAGCGATACACACCCTTAGGGTGGAAATATGCCACGTGAGGTGAAGGGGGTGAGTGAATGGCTTCCTTCATCCTAAAACTACCCGGATAATAAGGGTTGATGGGTGGGTCGGTTCCTCTTTTGTCTCCTAGATGTAAATCTAAGGATGGAAAGTTGTGTAAAGGTTGAGGTTCCTGTTCATCAACACTAGGAAATTCCCTAGAACTAAGAGTAAGGTCATCACTAAAAGTGTTCAAACCTATATCCTCTAGTTGTGCTTGGTCCAAGGGTTCTACCTCCATTGGGATTCCTAAAGTCACTTCTACTTCTTCCGGGTAAGTCACGGGCGGTGTGTGTGCCTCAAATAATGGTAGGACTTGTGGGGTATTTAGCGGGCTTATGTTACTTACCTCATCTTTCCTTGTGTCAAGATCACCTATGTGTTCATCCTGTATTATGGTAGTGCCTAACCATGACATGCAACTAGGTGGCTCAACTCTACCCTCATCCCCAAACAAACATGTTTCATGATCCTTGAAATTTGTGGTCAATTGACTTGTACTAACGTTTGTTGTGTTGTCTACTCTATAATAATATTGGGCACAATCTTCTATGGTATCCCATGCTTCTTCAGCATTTAATTCCCTAAAGTCCCTATTGGCAAAATCGTTAATGCACATTTGGTCATATCGGTCGACACGATCAAAAAAGATTTGGGTTAGGGATGCTAAATCGAAGCTATGATGAGGGACTATTCGGAGTAAGTTTTTAAAACGAGTCCATGCATCATATATGGGTTCATCTCGATATTGGTTGAACATCAAGATGTCATTAGGGGCAAATGGATTTCGTGGTCGGTAGTATGGTGGGTTCGCGTACTCCATATTGGTGAACGGAAGAGTCAATGGAAAGGTTTTTACGAACAAAGACACAAAGAAAAGATAGACTACTAGAAAGCTAATAAAAAGAAAATAAAAATCTCACTAGATAGGAATCTAATGAGTAGACCTAATAAAAATAAATTTCAACCTAAGCAATAACTACTCCCCGGCAACGGCGCCAAAAACTTGATGCGTGGTTTTGCAACCTTACAACAGGTTTTACCTCTCGAGGGATCTCAAGAGGCTTACAACCCCACCAGGCAGTGTACCTGACCGATGTAGTATAGTGTAGTGGTAAGTACGGGGGATTGATCGTTCTCCACAGGGAATAGTGTTCGTTAGGTATGAAAAACTACTCTAATAGGTCTAAGGGTGAGAGAAGATTCTTTTTATGTTTTTATATTTTTATGAAAGCAAGTAAAATCTCGGGTTTGAAAGAGTGGGCGGAATTAGTTGCTAGTCAACTAACCCAAGTTACTACGAATGCAAATAAAATAAAATGACGAAAATGAAAAGGTTGGTAAAACTTATGTGGAGAGAAATGTGTTTACTTAGATTTCCTTACTCCCTAACTATCTTTTACCGGTTGATTAGTGTGTATTAATCGCGTGGATGACGGGTGTATTCCTTAATACCCATCGTGGGGTGGCGTACGTACTTCCCCAACTCTACAAGCTCCTACTTCACTCCTATGTCGAGCCGGCTAAGAAGATCCTAACATGGGATCACTAGAATTCGCTCATGCATTAAATACAACCATAAAAACCTTAGTACGCATTGGTTCATGTTTCTTAAGACGTTTAAGCAAGTTACCGAATAGGAAGTTAGCCAGTTTTCTTAAGCCTAACATAGATGAACAATCATCCAATACAATTAATAACACACTAATAACCAATAATCAATAGTTAGGTTTCATTAGATCTAAGCAAACACAAAGAAAACCTAGCCTAGCATGTTAAACAAAAGACAAGAACAAGATAGAATCAAACAACACATAGACATATTGAATGATTAATTGATAACTTATCTTCAATGTAACATGGAAGATCTCAAGGCAAAAAGCCTTGAAAAAGCTGCTAAAATCGTCTTAGGGTTTCTTCCCAAAATTACACACAAAGTTCCACACTAATGACAAAAAATTGCAAAACTATATATAGAGTTTAAGGGCTAACGGCGTCACGTTGTAGATCCTGACGCCGTCACCTCGCCGCTTTTAGGGTTCCCGGATGGCCTTCCTGACGCCGTCCCTCTTTAGACCTCCAAAATCCGTTCTGGCTTATCAAAGCTCGACGCTGTCAGAAATAAGCTTGACGCCGTCCCTCTTTAAATTAAGTCGTGACGACCTTGATCAGATTAAAGGGTGACGCCGTCAGATTTTTCATGCAAAATTCTCTGGCTTATCATGAGTAATTTTCATATCCACCACTTTTGCCAAGCCATGACGCCGTCTGGACCAATATCTGACGCCGTCAAAGGTACTTTCCAGCATAAATTTGAGACTTTGACGTTTTCTTCACTTTTATGCTCCAAAAACGTCCAAAATGCTTCCTTTTGCAGATTTCTTCTCCAAAGTACCTAAAATGACAAAAGGAACGATTTAGGGCAATATTTGATCAAATAAATACGATTTAGGGCTTAAATGACCCCCTAAAAGCGGTACACTTTTCGCTTCATCACTTGACTTGGGGTGCGTCCTATGTGCCCACAGAACTTGGGGTAGTTCGTCTACCCACCCATGATGGCTTCGTCCCAACCTCTTCTTAATGCCGTTAATAATGTCCCTATTGGTAACTTCGACTTGCCCATTACACTGAGGATGGTAGACGGAAGTGAATGACTGTTGGGAATTATCACAAGAGAAGACTTAATATGAAGAACAAACTTAAGTCTGCTGGGTTACGAAGTTAAGTCTGTTAGTTAAGTCCTGTCATAGTTAAGTCTGCCAGTTCATTGTTAAGTCTGGTAGACATAGTTACTTAGTTAAGTCTGGTTGACTGTATTAGTTAAGTCTGTTTATGAATTATAGTAAAGTCGGTTAGCTATAAGTTAGGAAAGGATACGTAGTTATCTTAATAGAAGATACGTATATCCTTCTACACGTTTTGTATCTAGGGTTTCCTTAGTGTATAAAAGGAACCCTAAGGCATTAGTTTATGTACGCATATGTGAAAGTTAGTTATTGAAAGTTAATAGAATACGAAGTTAGTATTGTGTTCTTCATTGTTCATTGTTAAGATTCCGCATTAGCAATTAACAATCTGTTAGAGTTTCTCAATTAGATCAATTTGAATTTATTCAAGTTGTCTAACAAGTAACAAAGGCTACTTGGATCCATAATTCGTGTGGACCTACAAGTGGTATCAGAGCCTGTAGAGAGACTCTGAGTTTGAAGAAACACATAAACCACAAACACAAATCACTCAAACAAACCCTACACAATGTCTGTCATGAATGGTGATGATTTCTCAAACTATCTCAGTGATAATGAGTCAAACCATGAAGAAGAAAAATTAGAAGCTGGCACATCCAACAACAAATCACAACAACAAACCATACCTGCCACAACCACCATATCAAACATAAAACTCCCAATCCTGATGAAGGAAGAGTATGACATATGGGCGATGGAGATGGAGCACTATCTGGAATATATTGACAACGAGGTACGGAAGGTCATACATAATGGGAATTCTAAGAAGAGGGTTTCAGTTGGCAAGGATGGAGTTGTTAGGGTGCTACCACCAGTATCTACTGAAGAGAAGTATGCTGTGGAAAAAGAGAGAAAGGCCAAAACTATATTGCTGATGGCTCTTCCCAAGGAGCACTTGAGAAGGTTTCATGGCATGGATGATGCCAAGGAAATTTGGGAGGCTATCAAGAAAAGATTTGGAGGGAATGCTAACTCCAAAAAGATGCAGAAGGCTGTTCTTAAACAGCAATTTGAGGCATTCAGTGTATCCAGTTCAGAGGGGTTGGAAAAAGGCTATGACAGGTTTCAACATCTTCTATCACAATTGGAGGTTCATGGTGCAGCTGTGTCTGAAGAAGATGCAAACCACAAGTTTCTCAGATCACTACCAACAGAATGGTCAAGTGTGTCAATGACCATGAGAATGAAGGAAGAAATTGACACCATGACAACTGATGACCTGTACAACAATCTTCGGGTTTTTGAACAGGAAATCCAAGGAAAAGCATCTTCAAGTTCTACCAATGTTGCCTTTGTTTCTCAAAACAAGGGCAGCACTAACAAGGTTAAGTCTGGTGGTTTTAGTTCTGGTGGTTATGAAACTTCTTCAAGCAGAATGAGAGAAAGAGAAGTACCAGCTGGCTTTGCTGATGAAGTTGTTTATTCTCTATTTGCCAAGAATTTAGAAGAACCAGATCTTCTCAGTGATGACCTTGAGCAGTTGATGATGTTGATGTTGAGGAGATGGATATTAAGTGGCAAATTGCTATGATTGCCCTTAGAATGAAAAAGTTTTACAAGTAGACTGGGAGGAACATCAGGTTTGATGGGAAGACAGTAGTTGGGTTCAATAAAAAGAATGTGGAGTGCTACTATTGTCACAAACCGGGGCATTTTGCTAGGGAATGCAGAGAAAAGATGACTGCTGATGGGAAAAAGAAGAAGGGTTCTGACTCTCAAGATGATGAAAAGATGGGGAAAAATCAGATGAGCATGTTGACACTGGAAGCTGGAGCTGTGAATTGGGATGAACACACACCAGAGGAAGAAGCGCCAAACCATGCACTTATGGCTATTGGTTCCAGTAATGAGGTATCTTTGTGCTCCAAAATATGCATTGATTCATACAATCATCTTAAAGCTTTGTGTGATGAACAATTAAATCAAATAGGTGACCAGGAAGTAAAAATTCTTGCTTATACTAAGGTTGTTAAAACTTTAGAAGCACAAATAGTCACCTATCAAAAACAACATGCCTCTTTAAATGAAAAACTCACCTTTCAGGCTAATGAAATATATGAAAAGGATGAAAAACTTAAGAGATATAGAAGAATTGGCATGAAAGCAGTAAAAGAAAGAGATGAATTGCAAAAGAGAGTAGACTCATGGAACCATTCCTCTAAAAATCTGGTTAAGCTAGTTAATGCTCAAATGAGTTCCACATGTAAAATTGGCTTAGGTTATGAAATTAAATCAGACAGTGAAATTCTAAGCTATGAGGAAGAGATGGAGAGATCTGTGTTCACTTGTAGAAAAGATGATTCTACTGGTAGACCAGTGTACAATAGGTTCATAAAAATTGATGATTTTAAAGGGGTGCCACCTCCATTAAGTGGAGATTACACTCCTCTACAAAAGGAAGACCTTGATGACTCTTTGTTTGTGTATGGTAAAAAGGGTCCTCAATATCCTGAGATAGGCAACTCAGATGACAAATAAAGTGAATATTCTACTTGTCAAACTAATGACAGTGAAGGATCCACTAGAGATGTTTTTTATTAGTCTGAATCAGAACCAGAGAGTGAACCTAAAGAAGTTTCTGAGTCAAAATCTGTCAAACATAGTGAACCATTTGTGACTACACCCAAATCTGATACAGATAAACCTAGTTGTGATACTCACATAAAATCTCCTAGGAAGTCTGTCAAAAGTCAAGAGTCACCAAAATCTGATAGGATGAGAAGAGAGTACAGGAAAAACTACACCTTTGGTCCTAAGAGGTGTTTTGTGTATGGTAGTCTAAGTCATCTAATTAGAGACTGTGATTTTCATGAGAAAAGGATGAAAAGAGAAGCTAAACTTAGGAAGCAGAAAAGTGTTAATACTGGCCATTTGAATGTTAAACCAGTTTGGAATAATGCAAACAGGATTAATCATGCTAATAAGTTTGTTTCTAGACCAGCACAATTTAATTCTGGTAGGCCTAATGTTAATACTGGTTGGTCATCAGTTAATTCTGTTAGACCAAATTTTAATTCTGGTAGGCCAAATGTTAGTTCTGGTAGAACAAATTTTAATTCTGTCAGGCCAAATGTTAATTCTGTGCAGCTAAATGTTAATTCTGGGTGGTTTAATCATTCTGGACCCAGACAACCAGTAAATAGACCACAGGTGAACTCATATAAC
The DNA here is from genome assembly GCA_021014915.2 of Artemisia tridentata subsp. tridentata. Taxonomy (NCBI): domain Eukaryota; kingdom Viridiplantae; phylum Streptophyta; class Magnoliopsida; order Asterales; family Asteraceae; genus Artemisia; species Artemisia tridentata. The sequence continues at coordinate 79,018,561 of CP139505.1, forward strand.
CAAAGAAACAATTTTTATAAACCTCATTCACCTATGAGGAGTCCTTTTGCTAAGCATACAACACAAACTTCAAACTCAAATGCTGTAAGGGAAAATGGGGAATCTGCTGTTAAGACCCCAGCATGTTGGTCTTGGGATCCATTTAAGAATACACTTACCTACCAATCCAAGAACAATAGTGGATCAAGCTCATACAAGACTTATAAATATGTTGATCCACAGGGCAAACCCAAGCCTTCAGAGGCTTGGGTCCTTGAGAGAAACTAATTTCTCTACTTTTTGTGCAGGAACATCCACTAAAGAACATGGAAGACAAAGGAATATTTGATAGTGGGTGCTCTGGGCACATGTCTGGTAACAAGAATCATCTGAAGGATTTTCAAGAATTCAAAGGAGGTTCTGTTACCTTTGGAGGTAGCAAGGGGCAAATAACTGGTAAAGGTAGAATTGTTGTAGGCAATTTAGAATTTGACAATGTGTCTTTTGTAAAAGAACTAGGGCAATTTAACCTTTTCTCCATATCACAAATTTGTGATAAGCAACATAAGGTGCTTTTTACTGAATCTGAATGTATTGTATTGACTTCGGACTTTAAGATGCCTGATGAAAGTCAGATCCTTCTTAAAGTTCCTAGACAATACAACATGTACAGCTTTGATATGAAGCAACCTGATCCTGTAAAAGGTTTTGCCTGTTTGCTTGCAAAAGCCACTTTGGATGAATCTAAATTGTGGCATAGAAGGTTAGGTCATGTTAACTTTAAGAACATAAATAAACTTGTGAAGAATAACCTAGTTAGAGGCTTACCTTCAAAAGTTTTTAAGAATGACCATACCTGTGTAGCTTGTAATAAGGGCAAACAACATAGGGCTTCTTGCAAGGCTAAGTTAGATAGGTTTGTTATTGAGCCTTTGCATACCTTACATATGGATCTGTTTGGCCCTACATCTGTAAAAAGTATCAACCATGCTAGCTACTGCCTTGTCATCACTGATGATTGCACTAGATTTTGTTGGGTGTTCTTTATGTCTAGGAAAGATGAAACAACTCCATTAATTCAAACTTTCATTAGGCAGATAGAAAACCAACTTAATAAGAAGGTTAAGATCATTAGGTCATACAATGGCACAGAATTTAAGAATAGGAGCATGATTGAGTTTTGTTGTAATAAAGGAATCAAGCAACAATACAGCAATGCTAGAACTCCACAGCAGAATGGAGTTGCTGAGAGAATGAACAGGACCCTGGTTGAGGCAGCTAGAACTATGCTAGCAGACTCACTCCTACCCACAACCTTTTGGGCTGAAGCAGTAAGCACTGCTTGCTATATTTTCAATAAGGTTAGAGTGACCAAGCCTCAGAATAAAACACCTTATGAGCTTATTGTTTGCCATAAACCAGTTGTTAGCTATATAAGGCCTTTTGGGGTACCATGTGACCATTCTTGATACATTGAGTGTGCTTGGCAAATTTGAAGGAAAGTCTGATAAAGGGTTTCTAGTTGGGTATTCACTGAATAGTAAGGCCTTTAGGGTATACAATTTAGTGACTAAGAGGGTAGAAGAGAATCTTCATGTTAATTTTCTTGAGGAAAAACCCAATGTGAAGGGACTAGGTCATAGATGGATGTTTGATATTGACTATTTAACTGATTCTATGAACTATATTCATGTCTCTAAAGAGAATCAAGCTAACCCTGATGCAGGTTCCATGGAAGTAACTAACAATGCAGGTACTCAAGTTACTTCTGATGCAAGCACTGCTGTTAGCATTGATTTTATGCTATTTTGGAAGTGTTGGTCATTTGTAGCTTAGAACATTAAGTGTCATGTATAATATGTATTAAGTAGAGTGGGCTTATAGCATTAGTATTGATAGCATCTTAATTATATGTGTAGTGCAACATATAAGCCCACCCATGGTCCATGTAAAAGCCCATCCAAAGCCTTTTGGATGTGGCTGCCTTCATACAAAAGCAAAACACTCTCTCATTTAGCAAAGTGTGCTTGAGAGAGAGTGTGTGTGTATCTTTGTATTTTCTCTCTAAATCTAATATACACATTTCCAGGTTTCTCCACTGCCACCACATCTTCCCTCCTTATCTTATCTATCATTCTATATTTCCTCTCATTCCTCATCTATTGTTCTCTTCTTCTTCTTGTTCTTATTGTTCTTGCTGCCATTCGATCTCCACAGTAAGTGTGGTATGATAAAGTAGGATTTCAAGCTATAACAAGTGGTATCAACAGCCGGTCAACGAGGTAGGAAGTTCTTGTGTTCGAATCTTGTTATTTTGTGTTTGATCATCAAGCCTAAAACACCCACTGTAATTTTTCTTTAAGTAGAAAAGTCACATTTTGTGTTTTTAGCTTCGATTCATACGCAAGATCTAAGAAAAAGTTGTGTTTGTTTGGTGCTTGTTCGACTTGGCTGTGAAGGTGACTAGTGCTTCACTGAAATATTAGTGGGAAGAACAAATCTTTTGTTTGTTCTTGGTTCACAGATCGAACACTTTCAAGAAAGAATTAGTTATTGTGTTTTTTGAATATTTTAATTGGAAGTGCTTTGTATTATTGGTCAAGTTGGTGGAAAGTGGTCAGGCAAGTGTGCAATGTGGTGAAAAGTTGTAAGATATCACGTGGGCACAAGTTCTCAAAAGTCAAAAAGTGGGAAAAAGTGAAAAGTTTCGAAATTGCACAAGATTCTCGCAATTGCAGTACTCTGTCGAAATTCAGCTTATCTCTCGCAATTCAGTGTTTTGTCGCAATTCGCTGCTGGTCTCGCAATTACGCTGTTATCGAAATTGGTGGTTTTTATCGCAATTGCAGTATCGCAATTCAGACAGTCTCGCAATTGCAATACTGCTATCGCAATTCATCCTTTTATCGCAATTGTGTCTCGCAATTGAGAAATTGTCTCGCAATTCAGTGTTCTATCGCAATTCAAAAGCTGTCTTGCAATTGGTGCAGATTTCTCGCATTTCAGTTTCGCAATTGGTGCTATTTTATCGAAATTGGTCTCGCAATTCACATTTTGGACTCGCAATTGATGCAATTTTCAGAATTGGCAACTTCAGTCCTTGTACTTTACGTCAAAACTTCAAACGGCCATAACTTTTGAACCGTAACTCCGTTTTCAGCGAATTACCTGTCAAAACGACCGTGAGACCGAGGAGAAGGACACGTTGAATGAAGTTATTGAGGCCTGAAAACGCTCCAAAATGAAGTTATTGAGGTTTTAAGTTTCCAGACCAAAATTCCACCGTAACAACTTGCGTCAACCTAACCAAATTACAACTAATCAACATATCACCTACAACTTCAAACGATCATCATCAACAAACCAAAGCTTCACAACAACAACCAAGCTTAACCTTCAACAACAACATCTCCTACTTTGTTGCAACGATCCTGTATCTATTTTATCGTACCAGTCATCATCAATGGCAAGTCACCAAGACGATATCACAACTGCTTTGGCAAATGGTTTTGCTTCAGTATATAGGGCATTAAACATCGAACCACATAACAACAACCATTGGAATTCACCGTACACTGTCAATACGCAGTTATATATGGGTCAAGAAGGACAAATGGTTGAGGTTATCGGGAATCAGCAAGGAAATGCTATGGGTATACAGACGGGGAATCAAATGCTTCAGAATGGGGTCAATCCGAATGAGTACTATTGTTTCATGACTTCATCTGAAAGCCAAAGGAGTGATATAGGCATAATTGGTAATGTTCCTGCAATGACGAAAGTAGAAAAGCTCCAGTACATGCTGATGCTAGCTAACAAGGAACATTCGGGAATACCTTTGACTGCTGAGGAATCCGACTTCTTGCTTTCAACCAGAATCAATGATAATTCCACAGAAGTCACAGGAGTCTCCGATCCTATGCCTGATCTGCAAGAACCTACATCATGCAGTGATTCTGAAACTCCTCCATCCTATGACACAGAACCACTCCATGAGGTACCATCATTGTTTGCTCATGAAAAGCCACATTCTGTGCCTCTCGAACCTAATTATGATACATACATGGACACGCCAAGTTGTAGCAATACTAATTTGACAAATCCAGATATGGATCCTAATGAAGTTCAAGTTGCACAAAATGATGCTAATGATGAGGAAACCCGTGCTCTATTTGAATCATTACTTCATAATTGTCAAATAGAGATTGAAAAGGTCAAAAAGATCAATCGCGAGGTAAAAGCCGCGAATGAAAAATTGACCACTGAGCTTGAGAGTTATAAGGTGAATGCACGAGCTTATGATTTTCACAACAATCGACAGTCAGAACTTGAAAATAGTTTAAGAGATTCTGTTTTAAGAGAAAAACGTTTGCAAATCAAATTTGACACTCTAGATGTCAATTTGAACAACAAAATAAAATCTTTAAACAAGGAAATTTCTGAACTAACCAACCAGCTTTCAAAACAAAAATCAACTTATTCCAATCTTGAAAAAGAAAAGAAGGAGTTGAATGAAAGGTTTTCAAAACGTGAAAAGGATCTTCTTAAAGAGATCAATGACAAAAAGGAAACCATTGCAAAGTTGGATGATTTGCTTGTAAAAACGGGTCATTCTGCACAAACAGTTAACTTATTAATAAACGATCCAAACCCGATTTTACATACATTAAAAAAGGTGGCTATCGGTTATGAAAACCCTTATATTCTCAAGAAAGCTCAGAAAGAACAGAATGTGCTTTTCAATGGTAATTTAATAAATGCTATCCATGACCCTCCTTCGGTTCATGATTCTGATGAAACGATTGAGCTTTCAGAAGAGAGTAGAAAGAAAATGAGACAAAAGAACCCAGAAATAAAACCCATTGACTATAATGAAGCAAACAAACTTGCTGGGGTTCATCTTGTTAAAAAGGAGTCACCTCTGTTTTTTCAAAAACCAGTGGTTTTCACAAGACAAAAGGCTGTCTCAAAACATCTGCCTAACATCGAACAAATGGCATCTAAAAACACTTATGATTCAAGTGCAGCTAGACTATATTTGGTTGATCTTAAGCAGAGGATTGAGAAACTTCAACGTATTGTGGCTTCCAAAATTAACAATAACAAGTTTGAATGGTTTCCGGGTGTTCAGGATGAACTCAAAAAGATTTTTGAAAAGGAAATTAATCCACATGTTGCTGCAATCTATGCGGTTGTTCAAAATGTGGAAAATAATCTTTTGAAAGAGTCTGCAGAATTCGTTAAGGATCACAAATCCTTAGTGAAGGAAGCAAATGAATACTTGGAACGAATAAAGGTTTTGGAACATCAAAATGACTCTCTCTCTTTCGAAGCTCTATCGACCGATATCATGTCAATTATTTACCAAACATATTCTGTGGAAGATGATGAAAGACTTCGAGCTGAGATTTCTCAAATTGTTGAAAAATATGAAAAGGCGCTTTTGAAACTTGAAAAACAAAATTGCACATATTTTAAACAACTTGATACTAAAAAGGAAGAATGCAAGTATGACAAATTGTCGTATGAGCGTTCTTACAATCAAATGCAAGAACAAATTCAGTTTTTGAAGTCTCAGCTTGCAAGTCAACCAGGGAAGGGTGAGGAACCAAAGGGTATTGCACCATTAACCCCCTTGCCTAGTGAGAAACAACAAGGGAAAGCTGTTGTCAAAACAAAAACATCGAATGTAATAGCGCCTGGCCTTGATAGGATTAGTCCCACTAATGCGTCTGCCTCTACATCTAAACCATATAGGGCGTTAGACAAATGTGCAAAAGATAATCCAAAAGAGTCTAGGAATGCTACTACAAAGACAAAGGACAACAAGCTAAATCCCAATGTGAAAGCACCTGGCCTTTCTAGGGATAGTACACCGAATGTGACCACACAAACAGTTAAGGAATCAGTTGGTTCAAACAACAAGGTCCACAATCATTACCTAGAATATGCTAGGAAAAAGGCACAGGTTCGACAAGATGGAATTTTAGGTACAAAACCTAGAGTGATGAATTCTACAACATTACAAAGCACTGCCAGTAGTAGTAAACCACTACCTAGGATCATTCAACTAAAGACTAGGGATTGGCTTGCATCTAAGAGTAGCTGCGAAAAAGAAAATGTTATCCACGTAGAATCCAACACTAAGAATTCAAATTCCTCTTCGAACCAGAAACAAGCTTCAAATAACTGTAGTGACAAAGTTAAGGTTGCTGTTTTAAACAAGAATGTTGAATTTGTTTGTCCTACATGTCAAAAATGTGTCGTTTCAGCTAATCACGATGCATGTGTTGCACAATATATCAAGAAAGCAAATGCAAGTGCTAAGGTACAATCCTCTAAGACACCAAATAGCAACAAACCCGTTGCTAAGAAGCAAAAGGCTAAGAAACCAACTAGGTGGATCTCTACAGGACGTAGTGTTTCTCAAAATGAGACTTCCGCTGCATCTGAAAAGGAAACAACTCCTAGATCTTGCCCTAGGTGGATTCCCACGGGAAAAGTTTTTAAAACAGTTGGTCTTAGATGGATTCCCACAGGAAAGATTCTTGATAGCTGCACCACAACAAGTAATAGTGAAAATCATCAGGATAAGGATGTAGAAACCACTACAACCGTTGATAGTGGACACCCTCAATGTGATGATTCATGTTCTTCTAACACTATTATTTGTGCATATTCTTCTTTTGTGGATTCTGTGATTGCAGGTACTCGTGAAAGTGTTGAGAGTTCACTCGTTGAATGTGGAAGAGAAGACCTTTATGCCAACATCGCATTTGGAAATCCTGGTCTACATCCACTCTTAACTCCACTTTTACTTGTTCATACTTAATCATTCTTTGTGCATATACATTTTTTGAAAACATCAAAAAGAATATACAAAAATGGAAAATTTTCAAAAAATACAAAAACAATATAAAATCACAAAAATCCAAAAAAAAATATTCTTCTCCGACATGTCTCTCGTATAATCAATATTCTGTACGTACTTAGAAATATCATTCAACAATGATACGGGCATGTACAGATGCTTGAGCGAGAGTTCTTTAAATGTTTTCAAAACATGTCGTTTCTCAAATTTCTTCATAATGGCTTTCGTGCATTTCAGTACGGAACCCGCGCTTAATTTAATGGCTTCTAATCATATCGGATTAGGACCCGAGCTTAACCCAATGGCTTCTGAGAGACTCTCTCCAGAACCCGCGCTTAATTCAATGGCTTCGGAACATCTCAGTTTCGGACCCGAACTTCAAATAAAGGAAAGTGTTGTGCAAATCCAATTTCTTTTTCTAACACTTATCCTAAAAACAAATGAAGATATTTCTCCTTACATATCTTCAAAGATTTTCAAAATCTTCTCTATCGTGAGCACATTTTCTTCAAGATTTTTTCAATAAGATTTTTCCAAATCTTTCATAAAGTGCTCAAGATAACTCCCTCCTAAACCCTTAAAACTGCTTTTAAACTCAAAAGTTTAACCATATGCTTTGTTTAAGGGGGAGTAGAAAATCAAAAATGTTCCAATTACATGCTCAAATCCGTCTTTCTCTCCAAAAAGTTTCATTTTAATCAGTTGATATCAAAAATATCACTGCATGCTATTTTTGAGGGGGAGAAGATGTGATTAAAATGTAATCGAAAAGAGAATCTCAAAAAGAGTTCTTCAAAAAGACTCAGCATGAACCCTCGAATTGACGAAAGATAAATGTCAGTAATCGAAAAGACTAGTCCGGGACGGGTAATAATTTCAAGATGGTTATCCATTGATGTAAACGTGTCTCGCAAAGGACTTGTCTGAGTAGAATGTACCAATTCGAGAGATGATCTTTTGATATGACCAGGACGGGTAATAACTTCAAGCTAGTCTAACTAGTGATGTAAACGTGTCTCGCAATGGTCATATTAATTGAAAATCGATCAGTTCAAAAAGTGCGAACTCTACCCATCATGTGCAATTCTTTCTTAAATCTCATATGCACATGTGAAGGGGGAGTATTTCAGAAAATGCAAAACTCTCGAAGTATTAACAAAATGTGTTTTATTCATGAACACTTCGAAAGATTTTTCTCAAATGGTTTTATGGCAAGTGATCAATAATCTAGGATAATCATGGAGTAATAAGGTGATTATGATTAGGTTATGTCCAATGATCCGCCAGAACCGGAGGGATCTTCCCAAGGACAATTCCAATAGATTAGAATTAGAAGTCCTTAGGAAAGATTGAAAAAAGGAGTATAATGAGAAAGGAGAAAGAAGGGGTTGAAGAATGAAAAAGAAAAGTTTTTGTAAGGGTGAAAAGAAATAGCCCTCCATGAAAACTTAGGTCAGAAACCGGGTCAATACATATGCTATCGGTACTCACTAAGGTGATACTGGTATTGAAGACAAGACGTCATGGACCCAGTGACGCATTTGCACCACCCCTCCTATCCACTCAGATATCTCTTAAAAGATATTTGTTTCATTTCTCACGGAGAACACTACATAATCTATCGACCTCTCACTCCGAGATGTGTTGATATTGAAAAGGTGGCACTCTGCTCCATGCCTCCGACGACTAAAACCAAAATGCACATTATTGAGTCTAGAGACATGAGATTCATCAAAAGATCTCTTAGGAACACTTCCTATGCAATACAGTTGTGTTCATCAAAAGGATACAAGTTGTATGAGTCTTAATGAGATCTTTAGATCTTGCCTCTCGACATGATGGCCGCTGGACGATTTATTGCTAACTGTCTTATGCAGGTACCGACGGAAGTCCATTCACCATCATCATCTACAACGTAGACGCATCTGATCAGAAGACGTAGATCAAGGCAAGAACATTCAAAGTCGATACTTTGAAGATCACAAAGCATGAAGGAACAATGAATCAAGTCTATTATACATTGACACACGAAGTTCAAGACATCAAAAGCAAAAGACCAATCACCGGAGCGTCATTGAAATGACCATCCCTTAGGGGGAGATTGTTAGCATTGATTTTATGCTATTTTGGAAGTGATGGTCATTTGTAGCTTAGAACATTAAGTGTCATGTATAATATGTATTAAGTAGAGTGGGCTTATAGCATTAGTATTGATAGCATCTTAATTATATGTGTAGTGCAACATATAAGCCCACCCATGGTCCATGTAAAAGCCCATCCAAAGCCTTTTGGATGTGGCTGCCTTCATACAAAAGCAAAACACTCTCTCATTTAGCAAGTGTGCTGTGAGAGAGAGTGTGTGTGTATCTTTGTATTTTCTCTCTAAATCTAATATACACATTTCCAGGTTTCTCCACTGCCACCACATCTTCCCTCCTTATCTTATCTATCATTCTATATTTCCTCTCATTCCTCATCTATTGTTCTCTTCTTCTTATTGTTCTTGCTGCCATTCGATCTCCACAGTAAATGGGTATGATAAAGTAGGATTTCTAGCTATAACAACTGCTGAGCAAGACAAGGAAATTGAGGAGCTTATTGTGATTCCTACCACAGAAGTCAAACATGTTGCAGCTGATAACGGAACAAAGAAATCTTCTCCAAAGAAGAAGGAGACTGTGATCAAGCCTCAAGCTGAAAGGATAGAGGCTTCTCCTACTAAAGTGTCAGAAGATATTTCATCCTTTAGAGAAGAAATGAATGCTTTGGCTGACAAACATCTTGGGAAGAAGGCTACCAGTACTAACTTGGTTAAGTCTAGTAGTGAGTTCATTAATTCTACTACCAGTACTAACTTAGTTAATTCTGGTAGTGGTGCCGTTAATTCTGCTCAACCTGGGTTTACTCCAAAAGATGATTTTGATGATTCTGAGATGCCAGAACTTGAGTTCTTTGATAATCCAAGTGAAGGAATTTTTGATGGGGCTTCTTATGATGAAGAAGGAGTAATCACTGATTTCAACAACTTACCCACAGAAGTGGATGTAAGTCCAGCTCCAACACTCAGAATTCACAACATTCATCCTAAAAGTCAGATAATTGGTGATCCTAAATCAGTTGTTCAAACCAGAAGTAAAGTGCAAAAGCTTCCTGAATCTCATGCACTTATCAGTCTTATTAAGAAGCAGCAAAGGGTCAACCACAAGGACCAACAACATTGTCTGTTTGCTTGTTTCCTTTCTCAAAAGGAACCCACCAAGGTCTCTGAAGCACTTGAAGATGAGAGTTGGGTGAAATCAATTCAGGAGGAGTTGTTGCAGTTCAAATTGCAAAAAGTTTGGGTTCTGGTAGATCTACCTAATGGGGCTAAAGTTATAGGCACAAAGTGGGTCTTCAGAAACAAAAGGGATGAAAGAGGAGTAGTGATTAGGAACAAGGCAAGATTAGTAGCACAAGGGTATAAACAGGAGGAGGGAATAGACTATGATGAGGTTTTTGCTCCTGTAGCCAGAATTGAGGCTATCAGGTTATTTTTAGCCTATGCATCATATATGGGGTTCATAGTCTATCAGATGGATGTCAATAGTGCCTTTCTGAATGGTACTATAGAAGAAGAGGTTTATGTACACCAACCTCCTGACTTTGTTGATCCTGCATACCCCAAGAAGGTATACAAAGTCATTAAAGCTTTGTATGGTCTCCATCAAGCTCCTAGAGCTTGGTATGCAACACTCTCCAACTTCCTTGAAGAGCATGGGTACAAAAGAGGTGTGATAGATAAGACCTTGTTCTTCAAAAGGAACAAGAAGGATATCATCCTAGTCCAAGTTTATGTGGATGATATCATTTTTGGTTCTACTAAAAGGTCTTGGTGTGAGGAGTTTGAGGCATTAATGAAGAGAAGGTTTGAAATGAGTTCAATGGGTGAGCTCACATTTTTTCTTGGACTCCAAGTGAAGCAAAAAGAAGATGGCCTCTTCATTTCTCAAGACAAATATGTTGCTGAGATCTTGAAGAAGTTTGACTTTACAAATGTGAAGACTGCAGTCACTCCCATAGAGAACAAGGTGCCATTGAGAAAGGATGAAGATGCTGATGATGTGGATGTGCACCTCTATAGATCAATGATAGGTTCTCTAATGTATCTAACAGCCTCTAGGCCTGATATTATGTATGTTGTGTGTGTTTGTTCTCGTTTTCAGGTTACTCCCAAGACTTCACATCTTCATGCTGTGAAGAGAATCTTTAGGTATCTAAAGGGCAAACCCAATTTGGGCCTTTGGTATCCTAAAGAGTCATCTTTTGACCTGGAAGCCTATTCAGATAGTGACTATGCTGGAGCAAGTCTTGATAGGAAATCCACAACAGGAGGTTGTCAATTCCTTGGAAGAAGATTGATTTCCTGGCAATGCAAGAAGCAGACCATTGTGGCTACATCAACAACTGAAGCTGAGTATGTAGCAGCTGCCAATTGCTGTGGACAAGTCTTGTGGATTCAGAATCAAATGTTGGATTATGTTTTGAACTTTATGAACACTGTAATTCACATAGATAATGAGAGCACTATCTGTATAGTTAAGAACCCTGTGTACCACTCTAAAACTAAGCATATAGAAATAAGGCATCACTTCATTTGGGATTGCTTTGAAAAGAAACTAATTAGAGTGGAAAAGATACACACAGACTTAAATGTGGCTGATTTATTAACCAAAGCCTTTGATGGACCTAGGTTTAATTACTTAGTGGTTAATATTGGTATGATGAACCCATAGCTAGAATTAAGGGGAGGTTACATTTAAGGGGAGGTTAAATGTTGAGTTTGTATAATAACCAGTACTTAGTAATTTTAATTCTGGTAGTCTTAGAAGTTAATTCTTGTCTTAGAAGTTAATTCTTGTAGTAGAGTTAATCCTATAATATATGCTTCCCTAGTTAAGCAGTTTTGGGGGTCTGTTACCTCTGAAACTCTTACTGATGGGACACCACTGTTAAGGGCAACAATAGATACACATGATTTCCTTATCACTAAAGCATCCATAAGGAGTAGTCTTCAATTGGATGATGCTTCAGGGAATTATATCTTGCCTAATGATGAACTTTTGGAGGGTATGAAAAATATTGGATACCCCACTGATGGTACTTTTACTTTTTGGAAAAGCCATTTTACACCACAGTGGAAATTTTTACTTCATCACTTGCTCCATTGCCTAAGTCCCAAGAGTGGTGGATGGGATCAGTTTGGAAGCAATATTGCTTCTGCATTGGTCTGTCTTTCATTTGGAAAGACTTTTAATTTTTCAAAACTTATTTTTGATGGCACGGTAGCAAATGTCAACAGCAAACATAAATTTTTAATGTACCCTCGATTTCTGCAAATGATTTTGAATTTTGAGACTGAAAATAAAATGCAGACCTATGTGAGTGTGGCTTTTACAACTAAAATATTTGCTAATATGAAAAGGGGTTTTTATGGGGCACATTGGCCACTTTTGCCTGCTATGCTTTCTGGTACACCTAACATTGCAGGTACCTCTACTACTGAACAAGTGAAGCCAATCCATGAGGATTAAACCTAGGAACAACCAAGACGCCCCACACCACAACCAAGTTCACCATCATCTCAACCCAGAGTACCTACACGTACACCACCTTCACCACCACAGCAAACCCAGGTTCCAAGTCCTACTCAGGAGGAGGAATCTACTTCCATGACTGTGGAAGATCTTCTAAAACTGGTGCCTACTTTGGTTGATAGAGTAACAGCTTTGGAGAAGGAAAATAAAGCATTGAGTGGAGCTGTTGTGACATTGGCTAGAAAGGTGAAGAAAATGGAGAAGGTGATGAAAGAAAAGGGGGTTGATTTTGATGACCAAGAGGGTGGGGATAAAAATTCTTCCAAACAGGGGAGGAATTTGGTGGAAGAACAAGTGTTTAAGACCCCTACTCAAAAGGATAAATCTGCTGAGATCAGTCCAAATGCCATGGAAGCAGCAGAGACCTTAGCTCAATCTCTTAGCAAGATTAAACAAGGAAAGAAAAGAAGGCTAAGAAAATTGAGAATTGAAGAAGAAAAGTCTGAGGATGAAGTTCTTAAGTCTGGTGAACCAGTTAAATCTGCTGATGGAGTTAATTCTGGTGTTAATACTGGTGATGCAGTTAAGTCTGGTCAGGAAAAGTCTGCTAAGCATGTTAGTTCTGCTCATGTTGAAGAATCTGATGTGGTTAAGTCTGCTCAAAGGGAAGGAAAGCAGATATTGGTAGAAACTCCTCAACCCAAGAAATCAAAAAGGCAACAAAGAGAAGAGGAAGCAAATTTAGCATAAATTGCAAGAATACAAGCAGAAGACCAAGCTGAAAGGGAAAGGCTGGAAGAAATTAAAAGGAAAGATGAGTTGCTTGTAAAGAAGATGCAAGAAGCTGAGGATGATCCACTCATATCTATGATTGAGGGTGATACTGAGTTAAAAGCAAAGTATGAAGAGTTATAAGCTGATGTGAATATGACAACTGAGGAAAGAGCAAAGCAGATGGCAGATTTTCTCAATGCTAGAAGGGTTTCAGATACTCTTGGTGATTTTATGGAAAAGGTAAAACAGACTCAGAAAAAGAAAGGTATCAAAAAGAAGCTCTCAAAGCCAGAAAAGATGCATGATATGAAGATGTATTTAAAAAACATGATGCATTCTACTTTTGAGCACATGAAAGGAAAATCCTATGAAGAGATTGAAGCCATGTACCTAAGGGGATATGAAAGGGATCATGGTTACAGACCAATTGATTATGAGGATGCTATTAGAAGGAGCTTCAAAAGAGAAAAAGTGTCTGAAGAAGAAAAGATAGAAAAGGTGAGTGAAATTGAAAAGGAATCTGAGGATGAGAAAGTGTCTGATGTTGTGCAAGAAAAGAAAGAAGTTAAAAAGCCAATTATAAAGTGGATAAGAAGAAAAAGTATAGCAAGAAAAAGTAAATCCAAGAAGAAAGTTCAAGAGGAAGAAGAATCAGAAGAAGAGGAGCCTTCATCTGAAGAGTTCACCATGGGATCAATCCCTGAAAGCTCAGTCAAACCAGCCAAGATTGTCAGATATCAAATCATTAAGACTGGATTGAGAGCAGCTTATCAGATAATAAGGGAGGACAACACTGATGTAGTGTATCTCAACTTTCCAGGGCTGTTAAATGATGTAACTAGGGAAGATCTCAATGAATTGTATAAATTGGTGAATATAAGACATGGAGACACAAGACCTGAGGAAGAGTTTGAAAGGGTCTTTTGGGGAGATTTAAAAGTTATGTTTGAGCCACCTTCAAGAACATATGAGATTTGGAAGTTGCCATACCAACAAGAGATTGTTAGGTGGAGATACTTTCACAGTTGTAAGGTACATTGCTTATCTTTGCAAATGGCTCATATTTATATGCTTGCAGAAGTGGAATATCCTTTACCACCTAGGGTCTGCAAAGAAATGTTGGAAAAGAAATTGTTTGCAGATGAGAAAGATGAGGAATATGAGAAGCTTTTGGATTTGATTAAGGAACAATCCCTAAAGGAACCATATTGGGGTGTTTGAAGTGTTTGAAAGAATTTTCAAGATATTAAGTGAGACTAAAGGAACTTGTCACTTGGTGAAGGTGCTTTGCACTAACACAACAAATGGTCATCAGTCCACCATGTCTAACCCACATAAGGACCGGCTAATCCATGAGCAAACGGCTGTGGTAAAGATATTTCAAATCCGTTAATGGTTGACAATTATTGTATGGTAATCAACTCACCATATCTGAGATAGTGAAGAGTTGGCTAGCCCACAAGATTATGGCTTGTGGTAAAGGCTGTGGAAAACCATAATTGGTAATCAATTCACCAAGATGAGGTCTGATTCCATCAAAGAATTGGCTAGTCCAAAAGCAAACGGTTTTTGGTAACGACAAAACAAATCCGTTGATAGCTGATGGTTTGCTAAAAATCATATGGTTATCAATGTACCATGGTCTTACACACCAAAACATTGGCTACTCCAGTAGTTAATGGCTATCTGGTAAAGAGACATCAAATCCATTAATTTTTAATGATTTACCTCTTATAGGAGTTAACACACCTGGAAGTGATGAGAATAGTATGAAACTTAACAGAATTGATGTACAAGTAGTCATGGTTGCTGAAAAGATCAGATGGATTGAAGATCAGATGGTGAAAAGATTGTTAAAGTCAAGGTTGCTGCACAAAGTTCAAATATGCTGATTTGAAGTGTTAGAAATCAAGATAATTCCAAGAGTTCAAGATTCAATCCTCAAGAAGCTTATTCAGAAGGAACTTGAAGTTCATGAAGCATGAAGATCAAGTTAGGGGAGGATTGTTGGGAATTATCACAAGAGAAGACTTAATATGAAGAACAGACTTAAGTCCGCTGGGTTACGAAGTTAAGTCTGTTAGTTAAGTCTTGTCATAGTTAAGTCTGCCAGTTCATTGTTAAGTCTGGTAGACATAGTTACTTAGTTAAGTCTGGTTGACTGTATTAGTTAAGTCTGTTTATGAATTATAGTAAAGTCGGTTAGCTATAAGTTAGGAAAGGATACGTAGTTATCTTAATAGAAGATACGTATATCCTTCTACACGTTTTGTATCTTGGGTTTCCTTAGTGTATAAAAGGAACCCTAAGGCATTAGTTTATGTACGCATATGTGAAAGTTAATAGAATACGAAGTTAGTATTGTGTTCTTCATTGTTCATTGTTAAGATTCCGCATTAGCAATTAACAATCTGTTAGAGTTTCTCAATTAGATCAATTTGAATTTATTCAAGTTGTCTAACAAGTAACAAAGGCTACTTGGATCCATAATTCGTGTGGACCTACAATGACTGCTTGATCTGTAGGCCTTCGCAAAAGACCGGGAACACCCCTTCGGCGAACTGCTTTCCATTGTCAGAGATGATAATGTAAGGAACACCAAAACGACAGATTATGTGTTCCTACACGAATTTTTCCATATGCCTTCCTGTTTCTGATGCCAAAGGCTTTTCTTCGACCCATTTGGTGAAGTAATCGATGGCTACAACCAAGAAATTTACCCCTCCTGGAGCTACTGGTAGGGCTCCAACAATATCAATTCCCCATTGACAAAAGGGCCATGCTGAAGTGACTGAGGTCATGTCTTGCTTAGGCATTCTTGGAACTTTTGAGTGGATCTGACATGCTTTACACTTTTGTGTTATCTCTATTGCGTCCCTGTGCATGGACGGCCAATAATATCCGAGCTTCATTACTTTCGAGACAACGGAACGAGGGCCTGCGTGTAGACCGCAGGATCCTTCATGTACCTCAGAGATGATGTTCGAAGCTTGCTTTGGTCCCACACAACGGAGCCATAGAGATAAAAAGGATCTCCTGTAGAGATTATCCTCAATAAGTCTATATTGGGGGGCCTTGACCCAGACCTTTCGTGCTAGCTTTGGGTCTTCAGGAAGGATACCACTGGTCAAGTATTCCCTTATTGGGGTCATCCAATTTGGGCCTTCTTCGGGTATGACATCAGATATTTCGCTTCTTTTTATTGACCTGTCAGCCAATACTTCTACCAAAACTTCCTTCGTCAGATGAGCAAATGCCATCGAAGCTAGCTTGCTCAAGGCATCTGCTTTCTTGTTTTGATTTCTGCGAAGATGTTCTATCTCATAGGAGTCGAACCCCTGAAGAAGTTCTTTAGCTTTATCCAAATATTGTTTGATGGTGGTCTGCCTTGCTTCGTAAGAACCCTTGATTTGGTTGGCGACTAGCTGCGAGTCCACAAAAATGGAGAGGTTTTGAACCTCCATCTCCTTTGCAAGTCGATGACCGGCTAACAAATCCTCGTACTCAGCTTCATTGTTGGTTGCTTCAAACTCAAAACATAATGCATAAGTATACTCCTTCCCTTCCGGACTGACCAGTATTAGACTTGCTCCCGAACCATCGGAGCTTAAGGCTTCATCTGTGTATAGTTTCCACCCCTCCTTCGTCTTTGGGGGCTTTTCTTTTGCGATTTCCTTGTCTTGGCTAGGTCCGGAGGGTGTTTCAGCAAGAAAGTCTGCAAGTATCTGGCCTTTGACGGAGTTTCGACCCTTGTACTCTATGTCATGCTCCCCCAGTTCGATGGCCCATTTAGCCACTCTACCTGATTTCTCCGGCTTTGATAATATCTGCTTAATTGGCTTGTCGGTCAATACTGTGATGGGATGAGCTTGGAAATACCTTCGAAGACGCCTTGCGGCATCAACCAAAGCTAAGATCAGCTTTTCCAACTCCGGATAGTTCAATTCGGCCCCTTGCAGGACCCTGCTAACAAAGTAAATCGGGACTTGTTTCTTATCCCTTTCTGCCAAAAGAACAGCACTGATGCTTTCGAAGGATGCCGCAATGTACATGAACAACACTTCGCCTTTGATTGGGGCTGTAAGTGTTGGTAGGATTTCCATAAATTCCTTCAACTTTTGGAAAGCGGCCTCTGCATCAAAACTCCATTGGAAAGTCTTTTTATCCGTACACCCCTTGAGTGTTTTGAAAAATGGTAAAGAATGATCTGCCCCTTTCGACAAGAATCTGCTGAGTGCTGCGAGCTTCCCATTCAGGCTCTGTACTTCTTTCAATGACTTTGGAGTTTGTAAATCAGTGATGGCATTGACTTTCGAAGGGTTAGCTTTGATCCCATGCTTTGTATTTAGATGCCCCAAGAATTGTCCTTCTTCTACGCTGATTGTACAATAAAATGCACTACCAGGCCTTCGATGGTGATCAAAGGAATTATGGGGTGTTGAAGTTGCGCCAAGCTTGTTCTTAACCTGAAATAAGAAATACTAAGACACTACGTTAAGTGATTGCGCAGGGGTTGGACCCTGCGAACCACCTCCGGCATGCGAGTAAGTATGTGTGATGATATGTAGGTCGTAAATTGAGAGAGTGAAGTTAACTTACATCGTCTTAGCCCGACTAAGCTATTTATAGGAGAGAAATAGGACTTAGTAGGCGGTTGCACTTTGTTCGGAGATCATGGGGGCGTCCCATGATTTGTGGTAACCGCTATGGCTTTGTAGCCTACGATCTCTATTTTGGCGGGAAGGCCTAAAGGAAGAGGAGATGTGGGTATGACCAGGTCAAGAGGATTCTCCGTTGTAGTCCCTTCGAGAGGGATACCCCGAAGGGCTTAGGGCTTCGATTGGCGGGTTCCCACATGGTAACCACTTCATAGACGAATGGTTTTACGCCAATGAAATGTGTTAGGAGATTAACCTGGGCTTTCGTAGGGAGGGCTTTCTACAGGCTCGAAGGGGAGTCCTTCGACCCATTTGGAGGGTACATCATCAAGCCCCCCAGTCGAAAGTGATATATACGTACAAGTATAAATTGCATTCGACTCACAAAATCAACTTGCATTATACCTATTAAATTACACTCTCGTGCAAAAATAAATAAATAACTAAACTGCGCATTTTATGCGGGCTAATGATTATCCTCCCACTAGATCTGTAAACTCAAACGTCTTATTTAATCGGTACTAGCAAACATCATTTCAAAATTTAATCGCCCGTTTAAGATCCGCAAGATCTTCAAAGTTAGGTGTACACGTGTGCGCTTGGGATCAAAACCATCTGGGTATATAAACCCAAAATAGTTAAACCCTAGCTCATTTTACCTCCGCCCAAAATATACACATTGCTCTGCAATCTTGTGCTTCCGTTGGAACGAAAAGGTAAAATTCCGATCACCCTTCCTTGATGTTTTATTCTTTTAATATGAGCATGGCCGCTAAGAGAATTATTAGGCAACAGACCTGTACCTTGTCAAAACAAGCCTTATCTGAGTTTCTGCGCGATTACCCTATACCCTCGGAGTACAAAATCATGCTCCCTAATAAGAAACAAAATATTTTCGATGCTCCGAAAGGGTTTGTGGGTTTGTATGTGCATGTATTCACTCAATCAAATCTTAGGATACCCATTCACCCCTTGATTTTAGAGTTTCTACAATACTATCAGGTGCATATTTCTAGGTTAAACCCTTTTGGTCTTGCTAAGTTGACCACTTACATCGTAATGTGTAAAGCATACGGATATGAACCCACATTAGAGGTGCTTAGGGGTTTTGTGAATCTCTATCCTGGTGGAGATTGGGTAACCATTGCCAAAAGGGGTGAACATGACGTGCCTGTTCTTGTGACGAAACCCTTTTCAAATATTAAAAATTGGAAAGGACAATTTTTCTATGTTGAAAGTACAATCATACCTCCTGAGTATCCAGCATTGTTGGACGAAGCAAACATGTATGATGAGATGAAGTACAATGACCCTCTTCCCTATGAGATAAGGAGCGACTCTTTGTACCAGCGTCTTGCACGTCACCCTGCTAATGTCCAGACATTTCCAGAGCCTATTTTGTACATGGCTGGTTTAAGTGACAGCTGGTACGGGTCTCCATCATCGCCTGAAATTATTTGTGAAGGAAAAAGTATGTACAATTCTTATTTTCTTAGAATAAATAACTTATCTGCTGATATTCATCTCTTTTGCGTTTGTTTTTGCAGAAATGGCTTTTAAGAATTTTGTGGTATCTAGAGGTGCCAAAGAAGTGAGCTTTGTCCTAAAAGATCCCAAAGATGTGAGCTTCGGAGTGGGATCTCAGTCTATATCTGTGAACAATAATGATGTTGATGTCTCCCCACCTAAACCTCTTGATGTGCTTCCCCCGACCAAGCCCCTTAATACTGAGGAAACCCCCCAACTTGTGGAGGATGTTGGTGACTCTGATGATACTCCTTCCAGGAGTGACCAGCTGAAGATCGTAGGGTCTTCCGGTATTGCTGATAGAGTTCGGACTAGGAAAGGTACCAGTGCAAAGGCTGCAAAGGTTGCCCCCAAGAGGAAATTGAACATTCCTACTCCTACTTCCCAAACCACCAAGCAGAAAACAGAGAAGTCTTGGGGGAAAGCCATTATGTATTCCACTGAAGACATTGTTGATGATGATGACATTTATGGTAAATAAAGCATTCCTGACTCTCTTCTTCTCAATGTGGTACGTGTCTTATAATGATGTTTTATGTAGGGTTGCCAAACACCAAGGAATTGCCGAATGCCCTTTCCTGCCGATTGCTGGTTGAAAATGTCACCCCTGTTTCCTGGAGATCTTTGGGCGAGATGTCTATCGAGAAGCTTTTTGATCTTCATGATAAAAGCTACACTAGGCAGGCTATGCTGGATAACCAATTGAACTTCCGCACAAGGGAGTTAATTAACAAAGTCAGAGAGGCTAAGGAGGAGGTTGCTGTTGTTGTTGCCAGGGAGGAGGATAGAGAAAAGAAATATGCTGAGTTGGAGGCCAGGTGTGATGCAGCCATGGCAGATTTTGAGAAGCACCCCAGATATGAGGCCCTGCGTGCCAAGATGAACAGTCTCGAAGGACAGCTCAAAGAGTCGCAGGGTAAGTTAAAGATAGAAGAGGCCCAAACTGCTGGATATAAGACTCAGATTTCAGCTCTAGAGTCTAAGTGTATTGGTCTGGAAACTGTGAGGGCTAGGTTGAAAGAGAATGAAACCAAACTTTGCCAAGATATGGATGGGTTGAATCTTGAGTGCAAGAGCTTGAAAAGAGATAGGGCTGAGGTGGTCTCGAAGGTTGTCCCTTATATTGCTATGGAGTTATACCATAGTGATGAGGTGGGAGCAGTTGTGGGGAAGCTGGTAAATGCAGCCATATTCTACGGTAAATGCACAACTCTGGAGGAAATAGCCAAAACCAAGAAACCAGTTGTGTTGTCGGAGGTGTCTTACTACCGTCCGAATTCTTAGAAAGAATATGATGAAGCTGGTAATGCATTCACTATAACAGAGTACCCATTTCTTACCGAAGCCACCAAGGACCCTTTAGCCTCAATCGAAGATCTCCTGTCCAAAAATCCCAAGAAAATCCAGCCTCCCTCTCCATCCAAGAGAACCATCTCTGAGAAGCCTCCGTCAGCAGCTCACCAAGAGGATCCTAACTCTTCCAAGAATATTTGAAGGTTGCCATGTTGGCAATAATTTGGTCAGTAAGGGTGGCATGTACCCTTTTTAAACAATGTCCTTTGGTTTAAGGCATGTGCCTTTATGTTTGAACAATTTATCTTTTATGTTTCTGGGCTTCGACCCAGACTTCAGACAATTGGCTTAGATGTTTTAACGTTGGCTGTGACTATGTGTAGCCGTGTCAATGCCAAATTAGGGGATTATATCCCATTTTTGATATCATGCTTATCTTCTCTTACACTTATATATAAGCGTAAATATACAACCTAAGGTTATAACCTTATTGTGTGTATTTTGGACCAAGATTTTCAGCAATCATATAATTTGACTGCGACAGAGGGTCGCGACCCACTCCGTCTTTATCCTTAAGTTGCAGAGGGCTTATAATACCCTAAGACTTTATAGGAAAGTTAATGTGAATTGAAATGGATGTTTTTCGTGTACAAGACAAGTGTCTTGCTTCATCCTTCGACATTGAAACTTGTAAAGTATTTGGCTGAGCAAATCTTTGTTGTATAAAATGAAACAAGAGATTTTGAGGGAAATTTGTCATATCATTAAGTGGGTAGGGAGGATTACATAATTTGAAGAAATGAATACTAAGACACCTACCATTAATGCTTCTTTCCCATGTGAGAAGAATGCGTTACATGAAATTGAAAAACAACTAAGTGTTTTAAAAGAGTGGGTATTATATATAAAACTTACGAAAGCTAGTGTCCAGATCTTCGGACTCGTATACTTTGTTGTCGCAGCATTTCTATTTGATAATGGGCCCTTCGACTTGGCTTTACTCTCATTTATCCAAAGGATATATTCTTATATGCCCTCAGGATTTTGGGTAACCTATCTACCCACTCATGCTGATATTCTCCAAACTTTGTCTCGATTTCAATAACAATATCCTTGTCAACACAAGTGAAAATTTGCTTCACATTCAGGCTTTCGCAGAAAGATGGGAACACCCCTTCGGCAAAGTGTTTCCCTTTGTAAGAAGTGATGACTTGTGGGACTCCAAATCTGCAAATTATGTGTTCCCACATAAACTTTTCCACATGCTTACCTGCTGTTGATGCCAAAGGCTTGGCTTCAACCCATTTGGTGAAGTGATCTATGGCTATGACCAAGAATTGTACTCCTCCAGGAGCTATTGCTAGGGGTCCGATTATGCTGACTCCCCATTGGCCGAAAGGCCTTGCTGATGTGATAGAAGACGCGTCATACACTAATGGCTTTTGAGCTTTTGAGTGTACCTGACATGTCGCGCATGCTTTGATCACTTTCGTTACGTCATCCAATATAGATGGTCAGTAATATCCCCATCTTGTTACTTTCGAGGCAATGGATCGAGGGCCTGCGTGCTTTCCACAAGACTCTTCATGAAAATTATAGAGAATGCTCGAAGCCTGTTTCAGTCCCACGCAACGAAGCCATGGAGATAAAAAGGATATCTTGTATAGATTGTCCCCAATAAGTCTATATTGGGGAGCTTTGGTCCGGATCTTTTGAGCAAGCTTAGGATCTTCTGGCAGACTACCACTGATCAAGTATTCCCTAATTGGAGTCATCCAATTGTTGCCTCTGTCAGATGCTTCGTCTTGTGTAATTGACCTATGGGCCAATACTTCTACTAAAACTTCCTCGGGCAGATGAGCGAAAGCCATCACAGATAGCTTTCTTAGGGTATCTGCCTTCTTGTATTGGCTTCTTCGAACATGTGTTATCTCATATGGTTCGAATCCCTGAAGAAACTCTTTAGCTATATCCAAATATTTTTTGATGGTGGGCTGCTCTGCTACATAAGAGCCCTTGATTTGGTTGGTGACTAGTTGCGAGCTTACAAAAACGGAGAGGTCATTAGCCTCCATGCCCTTTGCTAGTCGAAAGCCAGCTAACAAAGCTTCATACTCTGCTTCATTGTTCGTAGCCTTAAACTCAAAACGTAATGCATAAGCGTACTCCTTTCCTTCCGGACTAACCAGCATTAAACCTGCTCCTGAACCGTCGGAACTTGAGGCTCCATCTGTGTACAGTTTCCACCCCTCCTTCGTCTTTGGGGGCTTTTCTTTAGGAATTTCTTTGTCTTGGCTAGGTCCGGAAGGTGTTTCAGCAAGAAAGTCTGCAAGTACCTGACCTTTGACGGAGTTTCGACCCTTGTACTCTATCTCATGTTCTCCTAATTCGATAGCCCATTTAGCTACCCTTCCTGATTTCTCAGACTTCGACAGTATCTGTCTAATAGGCTTGTCAGTCAATACCGTGATGGGATGAGCTTCAAAGTATCTTCGAAGGCGTCTTGTAGCATAAACCATGGCTAGGATTAGCTTTTCCAACTCCGGATAATTTAACTCAGCTCCTTGCAGAACCCTGCTAACGAAGTATATTGGGACTTGTTTCTTCTCCCTTTCGGCTAAGAGCACCGCACTGATGCTTTCGAATGATGCCGCAATGTACATGAACAACACTTCGCCTTTGATTGGGGCTGTAAGTGTTGGTAAGATTTCCATGAATTCCTTTAGCTTTTCGAAGGCTGCTTCCGCCTCACAACTCCATTGGAAAGTCTTTTTATCTGTACACCCCTTGAGTGTTTTGAAGAATGGTAGAGACCGATCTGCCCCTTTCGACAGGAACCTGCTAAGTGCCGCAAGCTTCCCATTGAGGCTTTGAACTTCTTTTAGTGATGGCTTTAACCTTCGAAGGGTTAGCTTTAATCCCTTGTTTAGTGATCAAATGCCCCAAGAATTGTCCTTCTTCCATGCCAAAGGAACACTTTTTGGGGTTAAGCTTCATATTGATTGCCCGTAATTGATCGAAAGTCTCTTGGATGTCGGAGAGGAGGTCCTCTTCGGTTCTGCTTTTTATTACCATGTCATCAACGTAGGCTTCTAAGTTCCTCCCGATTTGCTTGTGGAAGGCTTTATCTACTAACCGTTGGTAAGTTGCCCCTGCGTTCTTCAGACCGAAGGGCATTTTCTTGTAGCAATAGACACCCTTTCCTGTGTACAAGGCTGTCTTTTCTTCATCTTCCTCCGCCATTTGTATTTGGTGATACCCTTTGTAGGCGTCCAGAAAACATTTCAAACGGAACCCCGAGAGAGATTCGACCTTCCAATCAATTTCTGGTAGAGGGTAGCAGTCCTTCGGGCAAGCTTTGGTGAAATCAACGCACATACGCCACCCTCCATCACTTTTATTTACCATGACTGGGTTGGCAACCCAAGTTAGGTATTTTACTACCCTGAGAATTCCTGCTCGCACAAGTTCATCCACCTCTTTGGAAGCAGCTGCATTTCTTTCTGGTGCCGGGCTTCGTCGCTTCTGCTTAATTGGTTCGATGTGCTTGAACTCGTTAAGCTTATGTTCTGTGCCGAAGGGCTTGCCATCGATCATTAGAGTCCTGGGAACTCCTGTCATGTCTGAATATGTCCATGCGAACACATCTTTGTTGGCTTTGAGTAGCTTCTCTAGGTCAGCTTTGAAGTTAGCAGGGAGTTGCTTTCCGATTACCACCGTTTGCTCTGGATAGAGCTCATTTATCACAATACGCTCTTCGGCATCCGTACAACTTAGAATAGCCTTCGGAGGCTCCTCCGGACTTTCTCTAATCTTTTTGCCACTGTCTCCCACTTATCCTTGACTGTAACTGGAGAACACGGTTCCTATCCCATAAGGTGTATGGAACTTTACCGCTGCATGTATAGTGGAGACTACGATACCCATCTTTTACATGGCGGTCCTTCCTATCAACAAGTTGTAAGGAGAGTTGGACCTTACGATAGCGAACATGAAGGTTTCGGTCCTTGAGAGCTTGCCTTCTCCAATTGTTATTTCTAATGGAACTTCCCCCAGAGGCCACGAATGCTCACCAGAAAATCCTATCAAAGGTATCTTCGAATCAACCCGCTGCGATCTGATCGAAGGCTTGAGCTTGAGAAAACAATGCTCATAAATGATTTCGCAGGAGCTTCCACAGTCCATATAGGCTCTATTCACTTCTCGGTTAGAAATGAGGACTTTGATGACTACCGGATCATTTGAAGGGACTTGGCCCGCAAGAGGAGGAAAAGTTACCTCCCCTACTTCATTACCCTCCTGCTCCGTTACCTTTCTTTTCAAGCTGGCTTCGCCCCAATGAACCATGAGTATTCGGGCTTCGAGAGGAGTAGTATCTTTAGCCAATTGAGTGTCGGTCATCTTTTCCTTTCCCTTCTTTATACCCTTCACCAAGTGTGCCAATTTCCCGGACTTCACCAGCTTCTTCTATCTGTTTCTTTAACTCTCTACAACTGTTCGTATCATGACCATAATCTTCGTGAAAGTGACAATACTTGCTGGTATCCCTGTTTTTGCCCTTACTTGTCATACGAGGGGGTGTTTCGAAGGCCTTAGCAGCCCTCTCCGTAGCAAGTATTTCCTTTGGAGACTTGGTTAGACTGCTTAACAACCCGTGGTTGGGGCCTTTGTTGTACGGAGAAAACATATCTCTGTTCTTGTTCTTGTTCTTTGACCCTTCCCACGAAGAATGCTTCGAAAACTTGTTGTTGTTGTCTCTGTCTATCGGAGCCCCATTAGTGGATACCTCTTTCGCTTCGATCCAAGTATACGTCTTTTCCATTAACCCTTTGTAAGTTTTCGAAAGGTCAGTGGACAAGAATTCCACCAAACTCCGATTTCGAAGACCATGTACGAAACCCGAAATGCGCTGATCTTCATGAAGACCCAAAATCTGCAAAGTCTCATCGGTGTACCTAGTAACGAAGGCCCTTGTGCTTTCGTTTTCCTTTTGTTTGATGTTGTGCACCGTTAAATGAGTCCTTGTGAACTTCTTTTGCTGACTGAAGTGTGACCGGAACTTAGCCTTGAGATCATCAAGGTTGACGATGCTACTGGGCTTTTGCCCATTCCACCAAATACGAGCAGAATCCCGTAGGGTGTATGTAAACATATGACAGGCCACCGGCATAACCCATTTTTTCATTTTGATAGCCCATTCGAACAAATGTAAGAAATTGTCCGGATCCCCCTTCCCATCATAAGTCCCAATGTGCGAAGGCATTTTCAACCCATCAGGCAATGGGTAATCTTCTATCCACCTAACGAAGGGCATAGCTGAACCCATAGGGTCTGAGTATAGACAGTTGTATGGTGGTGCATACATGGGAACAGTATTATAGGGATTGTTGTTTGGGGGCATTCCCATAGGAGTTTGACTTGGGTAGGTCTGATAAGGTGTATTCATGGCAAACGGATAACCGTTTCCCATGGCATACGGAGGGTACGCCATAGGATGCCTGAAGGGTATTGATGAACTCAAATAAGTACATTTTATTACTATCATTTATCCTATTAATTTGACTTGTTTTATCATATTATGTATGAGGATTGATACTTAATCGTTTACTTTTGTAATTCTCAGGTAAAAACAAGCATTTGGTGAAACTTAGCGATTATGGACTAAAAACGGAGTAAAATGATCAAGATTGGAATTGGTTGTTGGAATGAAGAGAATGAAGACCACTGCCTGACTTTGAAGAATGCGCCGCATGGATTTATCCCATGCGCCGCATATGAAACTTTGGTCAACGAAGAATAACCAACTTGTTCTGCTCCAGATGCGCCGCATCTCACTCATTACATGCGCCGCATCACTATCAATATTTCACCAGATACGATCCAAGACACAAGAGGACATGCGCCGCATCCAAAGATGAAGATACGCCGCATCTTCTGGCGGTGTACGAATATTCCTGAATATTATAATCTTGGACCCCACGCGAAGTTAAGTACATGCGCCGCATCTACTTACTAGATGCGCCGCATCTTACCCTCAGACAGAAACTATAAATACCCCAAATACCAGACGAATTAAGAGGTTAGCTTTAGTTCCGAAGTTTTAACAGAAGACCGAAGACCAGAAACCAAGGACGAATTCAGTCAAGGCAGCAGCACAAGACACACCCAAATCAAAGATACAAGAGCTGTAAGAAGGTGCTGCATGTGTTTAATTCATTAAGTAGTTTTGTTTTATTGTGTTAGTAAACTTTAATTCATCAAGATTGGTGGCTTGTGTAATGTGACAACGGAAAGATTGCACTCCCTTAAAACTGCTTTCTCATCAATTAAAGTTTATATGTTAGTGTCATTGGTGACTTTTATTAGTGCATTGATAACCTCTGTGGCTAGCTGAGCGTTGATCGGGTCGCCATGCCTCTGCCCTCGCCTGTTTATTAGATCGCCTATGCATTCTATGGTCTGTAGAAAAGTAGGAGAAAGATAAACGGGATAGTCATAAGTAATCATTAAGGGTTTACTCGCCGATAAGATTAGAACCAACGAGAAAGGACTTAATCTCGGTGCGTTGCATCGAACTATACACTTCATATAACACTAGCAATAAAACAAGTGACAAACTACTTATCATAAGGACAGCCCTCTTATTGTCTCGAGTATTTATCTGTGTACGTGTGTGCTACTTGCTGATTCGTGCCTATTGGTTTAGTTTATTATTTAATTGCAACCAAATCGTGCCAGTCTCTCAGGCTGAACCCCCTTGCGTTAGATTAGGTTGTATAGCTAACTTAATATATTAAAATACTGATTAGAATAACTAGATAATACGTTCCACTCTTAGTGATCGACACTCTACTTACCATTATATTCATACTGACCGGGTACACTGCTCGTTAAGTGTGTGTGTTATTGATAAGTCGGCTAAATATAAATTTAAAACTTGAGTAGGCATTAAAACTGCTAAACCGCAACGACACGCATACGCATCAAGTTTTTGGTGCCGCTGCCGGGGAGTGAATTGTTATTATCTGTTAATTTGATTAATATTTTAATTAGGTTTTTAATTTTTTTTCTAACCGCTAATTTTGTTGTGTATTAGATTAATTTGCATTCATTGTACTATTTTGCATATTTTCTGTTTTTGTGTGTTATTTGTTTGCTTTTGTTTGTTTTTATTTTCGTGTGTTTTTATTTGTTTTAATTTTTCGTATTTTTTTTTGTTTTCTGCTATCGTTGTACTGAGCTAAATCGAACGATACGGCGCATCTGATTTATCAGATACGGCGTATTGCATTCAATTTTTATAAAAAACAACGCGTTTAATTAATTCGATACGACGCATCTTTTCCCCAAGATACGGCGTATCTGTTTTTGATAAAAAAAATTTCTAAACGTTAACGCCATACGACGCATCTGCTTTAGCAGATACGGCGTATCTATTATTTTAATTAAAAACAGTTTTCGAATTATTAAACAGATACGGCGCATCGATTTTTATCGATACGGCGCATCTTTGAATCAAAAATCTTATATTTTGAAACGTAACAAAAATACGGCGCATTAACTTTTGTTAATACGACGCATTTAATTTTTATAAATATCGATTTTTGATTATTAAAATTGATACGGCGCATTCAAATTTCTAAGCGGCGTATCTATTTTCTGAATAAAGTCTGATTTAATTTTAACGATTATTAGATACGGCGTATCCAACTTTTTGGATACGGCGCATCGTCTGCAGATATCAGTAACTTTTATTTTTCTTATCTCCGAACGGAAAATACTCTGACCTTTATACCTGGAAACTTTTACTTTGAAATATACCTCTCTTTGATTTTCAGGAACAATGTTCGATATTTTCCCCAACTTGTTCGGAAGACCCCAAAGAAATCTTACCATGGAAGAGTTTGCACTACAAATCGCTAAAGCCAATGAAAAAGAACATCATGAAGCACGAAACTTTATTAATGAATTCGAAGGCAATCATGAGCTTTTACTAAAGGAACAAAACAACATGATTTATGGATTGGCAATTGAAGTGCACCAATTGTCAACGGTGCTTAATAGGGTACTTTTGGTAAAGCAAGACTTGAAAGGGATTACAACTAGAGGCGGAAAGTCGACCTTTCAGATCGGAGAGACACCCGAGGATGACGGTACAAACAAGATTTCCCCTGAATCTTTATCACATGAGCAAGAGCAACCAAAAGAGACTGATCCGGAACCTGTAATCAGAAAAGAACCTTCTGTTGAGCCTAAACGATCAACACTACCTTTCCCACATAGGGTAAGGAAAGAGAAAGAAGATGCCTATCAAAAGAAATTCCTGGAAAATCTCAAGCAGCTGCAGCTAAGCATACCATTTATGGAAGCCCTAGTGCAAATGCCAAAATATGCTAAATACCTGAAGAGTTTGCTTACTAACAAGTCTAAACTTGAAGAGGCTTGCACCATAACAATGGGGAAAAGAAGCTCAGCTGCATTGCTCAACAAACTTCCGTCTAAAGAAAAAGATCCAGGGAGTTTCACTATTCCTTGTCAAATTAAAAATTTGCATATTGAAAATGCTTTAGCCGACCTAGGAGCTAGTATAAGTCTTATGCCCTCTTCTATGTATGATAAATTAGGTCTTGGTGAACCAAAACCTACTAGAATGTGCTTAGAACTAGCTGATAGGTCCATACAATACCCATTAGGAATAGCTGAAAATATATTAGTAAAAGTTGATAAATTTGAATTACCTATCGACTTTGTTATCCTCGATATGCCTGAAAATTCTAGAACTCCTATAATATTAGGACGACCATTTTTAGCCACTGCTAGGGCCATAATCGATGTTTTTAATAAAAAGATAACTCTTACCATAGGAAAAGATGAGGTTGAGTTTAACATGGAACAATCTATGAGTAAAGATAATTCCGATGACGATGAATGCTATAATATCGATGTTTCTGATGACACGATTAATCAATTTACTCAGAAATTGTTAAAAAGTAATTTACTTGATTCTTTTCTGCTTAAAAATCTAGAAAACACAATTGCTATAGAAGATCAAGTTGAGGAGAATACTATTGATAATGATTTAGCTACTGGCTCTGCTGTATCAAACGCCATGCGGCGCATCAAAAATATCGATGCGGCGCATCTATCTAATGACATCAGCGATATAGTTAAAGAACAAGTTTATTCCGCTAGTGCTACTGAAATTGATAATGTTAAACCTGTGCTTAAGGATCTCCCTTCTACTTTGGAGTATGCCTATTTAAATGGGAACACTAATTCGCCCGTTATTATTGCATCTGATTTAACGCCAAAAGAAAAGGAATCACTTTTGCAGGTACTGTATAAACGAAAAGGAGCATTAGCGTGGAGTATGTCTGATATTAAGGGAATTAGCCCGTCATTTTGTACGCATAAAATCCTTATGGAAGATGAATTCAAGCCAACTATCCAACCTCAAAGGCGTTTGAATCCAAAAGTCCAAGATGTGGTGAAAAATGAAATTGTGAAATTGCTTGACTCCGGACTTATCTACCCAATTTCTGACAGCTCATGGGTAAGTCCTATCCACGTCGTACCAAAAAAGGGAGGAATGACGGTAGTACTCAATGACGACAATGAGCTAATCCCTTCAAGAACCGTTACTGGATGGAGAGTTTGCATCGACTATCGCAAACTCAATGATGCTACGCGAAAAGATCACTTCCCTCTTCCATTTATTGATCAAATGTTAGAAAGACTATCAGGTCATGATTATTATTGTTTTTTAGATGGTTTTTCAGGTTTCTTCCAAATACCAATTGCCCCTGAAGATCAAGAGAAGACGACTTTCACCTGCCCTTATGGAACCTTCGCCTATAGGAGAATGCCGTTCGGACTATGCAATGCCCCTGCTACTTTCCAACGCTGTATGACGGCTATTTTTCATGATATGGTAGAAGACTTTATGGAAGTCTTCATGGACGACTTCTCGGTGTTTGGTAACTCATTTAGTGATTGTCTATTTAAACTTGATAAAATGCTTGCTAGGTGTGAAGAAACTAACCTTGTTCTTAATTGGGAAAAATGTCACTTTATGGTTAGAGAGGGAATTGTGTTAGGACATAAGATTTCTGGGAAAGGTATAGAAGTCGATAAAGCTAAAATTGATGTAATTGCTAAACTACCTTACCCTACTAATGTAAAAGGTGTTAGAAGTTTTTTAGGGCATGCTGGATTTTATCGTAGGTTCATAAAGGATTTTTCAATGATATCTAGGCCTATGACCCAATTATTGCTAAAAGATGCGAAGTTTGATTTTTCTGAAGATTGCAAAAAGGCATTTAATATACTTAAAGAAAAACTAACTTCCGCACCTATTATAATTTCGCCGGATTGGAATTTGCCTTTTGAACTAATGTGTGATGCTAGTGATTATGCTGTTGGAGCTGCACTTGGTCAAAAGATAGATAAGAAATTTAAGCCAATTTATTATGCTAGCAAAACATTGAATAATGCCCAAGAACACTACACCACCACGGAAAAAGAACTTTTAGCAGTAGTTTTTGCATTCGATAAATTTAGATCATATCTTATATTGTCAAAAACTATGGTTTACACTGACCATTCTGCTTTGAAGTATTTTTTCAATAAACAGGATGCCAAGCCAAGGCTTATTAGGTGGGTTTTATTTCTCCAAGGATTCGATATTGAAATTAAAGATAAAAAGGGTGCCGAGAATCTAGCTGCTGACCACTTATCTAGACTTGAAAACCCTAATATGGAGGTGCTTGACGAAAGGGAAATAGCTGATGACTTTCCTGATGAACACCTTATGATGGTAGGAATTAAGAGCAATAATAATGGACCATGGTATGCCGACTTTATAAACTTTATTGTGGCAAATGAAATTCCAAAAGGGCTAACATCCGACGAGAAACGAAGGTTTCTAACTCGCGCTAGCGAGTATATTTGGGATGAACCTTATGCCTTTAAATTATGTCCTGAAAATATTTTACGAAGATGCGTAGATGGTGATGACATCCCAGCAATATTGGCACATTGCCATTCAGGGCCAACGGGGGGGCATCACGGTGCAGTCATCACAAGAAGAAAGATCCTTGATGCGGGATTTTATTGGCCCACTATGTTGGATGATGCAAAAGATTACATAAAAGGATGTGATGCGTGTCAACGATCCGGGAATTTAACATCAAGAAACGAAATGCCGCAAAACTATATCCATGTATGTGAGGTTTTCGACATATGGGGATTGGACTTCATAGGACCGTTTCCTGAATCTAAAGGTAATAAATGTATCTTGGTTGCTGTTGATTACGTATCAAAATGGGTCGAAGCGCAAGCATTGCCAACAAACGACAGCAAGGTAGTACTTAAATTTTTTACAAAGTTTGTTCTCTAGATTTGGAATTCCTAAAGCATTGATTAGTGATAGGGGGACACACTTTTGTAATCATCATCTGGGAAGAGCCTTGCAAAAATATGGAGTATATCATAGGGTTTCCACCTCATACCATCCTCAATCCAATGGACAAACTGAAGTAACCAATAGGGCTATTAAGCGAATACTTGAAAAAATGACTGGATATAATCCGAAAGGGTGGTCTGACAAGTTAAATGATGCTTTATGGGCATTCCGTACAGCCTATAAGACACCAACGGGATGCACTCCATTTCGTCTTGTATACGGAAAAGCATGCCACCTACCGGTCGAAATTGAACAAAGTGCATATTGGGCTTTGACGAATTGTAATATGGATATGGAAGCTGCAACGAAGAACCGTTTCATGGAACTTAATGAACTCTATGAAGTAAGAGATGAGGCCTACAAAAATACTAAGATCTACAAAGAAAGAACTAAAAGACGGCATGACTCGAGGTTACGTGGGGATAAAGCGTTTACTATTGGAGAGAAAGTGCTACTATTTAATTCCAGATTGAAGATGTATCCTGGTAAACTTAAATCAAGATGGACGGGTCCGTTCGTTGTCAAGAAAGTGTATCCTTATGGAACTATTGAAATATGCGATAAAAATGGTTATATGTTCAAAGTAAACGGGCAACGTGTGAAGAAATACTTTGATAGTAAAATTGAGGATAATGAGAACGAGGTGGTGGAGTTTGAACCTGAAGTAATGGAATAATGAGCTGAACGTGAGTCTAACTTGAAGACTCTGGAATAAAGACAAGTGCTTACCGGGAGACAACCCGGATTTATCTTTTTATTATTCTGTTTATGTGTCGAGTCAGTCAGGCCGCAGAGGATACGGCGCATCTCAATTCTGAGATGCGGCGCATCTCCTGCAGATGGTCATATCTTATTTTATTTTTCTGCATTTTTTATTTTCGAATTTAAAACTTTTTATCAGTTTATTTTAATGCGGTGCATCCCTGGTTAAGGATGCGGCGCATCTTTTATTCTGATCCGTATTTATTCCAGGCTCGATACGGCGTATCTTCTTCAATAAGATACGGCGCATCGACTGACCTGATGATTTTCATTTTTAATTTTTTATGTTTTATTTTTACCTAACTACTAATGTGTTATGCAAGTTTGAACCTTTCTTACCTTAGGTGTGTTTTAAAGCCTTGGTGGTATTATAGATTCCTGCATTTCCTGTGGATACATTGAATATGAAGCTTAAACGTTCTAATCCACAAGAAAGATGATTTTTGCTCTTATACAAATGGAGGATCATACCGAGCAAATCTCAGGGGAGTTTTTCTGTTCTAATTCTTTTATTTTCCAGTTTTTAACCTTTAATACAAACAACGAGGACGTTGTTTAACTTAAGTGGGGGGATTGGAGAATTAGAACACTTAACACTTACTTGTCCTAAACTTTTCAAAATATGCTTAAAATGTGCTTAATATATAAAAATTTAAAATTTTTAGCATGTTTTTGTTTAAGATCTAAGTTGCATAGCTGCACACATGACGTTATTTTCAAAAATTGTGATTTTTCGAAACTCACAAATCTATGAGTGTGCCGGTGACTTGTAAACTTTAGAACTTGTCATGTATACTATTCGAGACCACCATAATAAGTATTATTTATATAATTGGAATGACTTGTCTAAATTGGTAAATTTCTAGGATTACACCCAAAAAGCCTTATATGTTATGTGTTATTAGCTAACTACACTGGTTAGTTAACCCCCGTATAAACCTTTTGTTACTCTCACTTTTAGAGTAAGATACCCCTAGAAAAACACTCAGAGCCATTCCTTTCGTTTCTTACACCTTTGTTATAATGTTTCGTTACACCCTTACACCTTAGCCTACCCTGTAGATTAAAGTCCGTGGTTGGTTAATTGCTATAGGCAAAGTGTGTTTCCTTACATTACCTGTGTTCGCGTGCGTAATTCATTATCTATGGTTAGGTCGGGAAATTGCACAATGCAATTGGAGTGAAAGTAAATATTGTATACCTTTGAGTTTATTTTTCGTGTGTTTACTACTTTCACTATTACCGTTATTTCTGAAGTTATGAAAAGTATGGAAAAATTATCCAGAATTATTGTTTTAGTGATGTGGTGAAATTTTACACATCTATGTTTATGTTTCTTAAAAAAAAAAAGAAAAAGAAAAAGAAAAAAAGTTGGATGTTTGTTTTAACCGACGATGTAAAGTTATGTAAGTGGTCGATATCACCACTATTTGTTGTATATTATATCTATGGATTGAATGGGAGTTGGCAGTTATGGGAACGTCAACTAAGGTTTATTCTTTGATTAAGATCTTGTTGAGTATAATTCGTGTCTACCTAAAGCGTGTGTTTCAAGTGTTAAAGCGTGAGTTATTCAATGATATGAGTCTTATTCATGGGATGGTTGGGATAGTGATTAACCACACTTAGGATTTTAATTTATTTGTTTTGTTTATTTTTTATTTTTACACCAATTTATATCCCAAAAAAAAAAAAAAAAAAAAAAAAAAAAAAAAAAAAAAAAAAAAATTATCCATACACTTTATTATTCTTTATCCAGCCAAACCTTTGATTTATTGAGATTGGGGATTTGAGCAATCTTAAGTATCGTAGTCGTGGATTCGGCTATGTATTTATGATTTTGTCGCCCTTTTTGATATATTATTATTGGTGAAGTTTGGACCTATCTTTAGCCTATTCGAGTTAAGGATTTGAGCAATTGCAAGTATCGTGTTCGTGGATTCGATCATGTATTTGTGATTTTGTCGCCTTTTCTGGAATTTGAGATCGATAGAGATTAAGAATAATTAACCCTTAAGCCTAAAATCCCTTTTTACCGCTTTAGACTTGTTATTCCTTGGCTTTAGTGGAGGAGATGTGTATACTTGCCAAGCTTATGATAGAATATTCGTCACGACTGGACAGTTAAACGATTAGATTTGCTTTTATCGAATTATTTTATTTTACTTCTAATTCGTTAAGTGTTTAGTTGTGTGATTATGACAAAAATGAATACATGCTTAAATATAAAAATAAATCCTAACATCTTTTAGGATACATTTTCATAAGATTAATTCTAAGGTTTACTTGGGGACAAGTAAAGTTCAAGTGGGGGGATATTTGATGAACTCAAATAAGTACATTTTATTACTATCATTTATCCTATTAATTTGACTTGTTTTATCATATTATGTATGAGGATTGATACTTAATCGTTTACTTTTGTAATTCTCAGGTAAAAACAAGAATTTGGTGAAACTTAGCGATTATGGACTAAAAACGGAGTAAAATGATCAAGATTGGAATTGGTTGTTGGAATGAAGAGAATGAAGACCACTGCCTGACTTTGAAGAATGCGCCGCATGGATTTATCCCATGCGCCGCATATGAAACTTTGGTCAACGAAGAATAACCAACTTGTTCTGCTCCAGATGCGCCGCATCTCACTCATTACATGCGCCGCATCACTATCAATATTTCACCAGATACGATCCAAGACACAAGAGGACATGCGCCGCATCCAAAGATGAAGATACGCCGCATCTTCTGGCGGTGTACGAATATTCCTGAATATTATAATCTTGGACCCCACGCGAAGTTAAGTACATGCGCCGCATCTACTTACTAGATGCGCCGCATCTTACCCTCAGACAGAAACTATAAATACCCCAAAGACCAGACGAATTAAGAGGTTAGCTTTAGTTCTGAAGTTTTAACAGAAGACCGAAGACCAGAAACCAAGGACGAATTCAGTCAAGGCAGCAGCACAAGACACACCCAAATCAAAGATACAAGAGCTGTAAGAAGGTGTTGCATGTGTTTAATTCATTAAGTAGTTTTGTTTTATTGTGTTAGTAAACTTTAATTCATCAAGATTGGTGGCTTGTGTAATGTGACAACGGAAAGATTGCACTCCCTTAAAACTGCTTTCTCATCAATTAAAGTTTATATGTTAGTGTCATTGGTGACTTTTATTAGTGCATTGATAACCTCTGTGGCTAGCTGAGCGTTGATCGGGTCGCCATGCCTCTGCCCTCGCCTGTTTATTAGATCGCCTATGCATTCTATGGTCTGTAGAAAAGTAGGAGAAAGATAAACGGGATAGTCATAAGTAATCATTAAGGGTTTACTCGCCGATAAGATTAGAACCAATGAGAAAGGACTTAATCTCGGTGCGTTGCATCGAACTATACACTTCATATAACACTAGCAATAAAACAAGTGACAAACTACTTATCATAAGGACAACCCTCTTATTGTCTCGAGTATTTATCTGTGTACGTGTGTGCTACTTGCTGATTCGTGCCTATTGGTTTAGTTTATTATTTAATTGCAACCAAATCGTGCCAGTCTCTCAGGCTGAACCCCCTTGCGTTAGATTAGGTTGTATAGCTAACTTAATATATTAAAATACTGATTAGAATAACTAGATAATACGTTCCACTCTTAGTGATCGACACTCTACTTACCATTATATTCATACTGACCGGGTACACTGCTCGTTAAGTGTGTGTGTTATTGATAAGTCGGCTAAATATAAATTTAAAACTTGAGTAGGCATTAAAACTGCTAAACCGCAACGACACGCATACGCATCAGGTATGATCCCATAAGTTTGAGGGAGGCTTGGGTTATTAGGTTGTCCATTTACTGGAGGATATAAATTTTGAGGATGAGACTGAGTTTGGAACGAGGGGTACATACCATTGGGAGGAAGATTTCCTCTCATATTAATTGTAGGCGGATTGCCTTCTACGCCTGATGCGTGGGAAGGCTGCAACGGAACCCCAGCTTCAGTCCTTCCAAGATGAGCTGCTAGTAATGGAGGCAAAGTCACCCCCAATTCTTCCCTTCGTTGGCTCCTACCGTTAGAGCCTTCGGTAACCGCCCCTTCTCTCCTTGTCGGAGCCCTTTCGGGTACTCCTTCGAAACCAACGGACCTTCTGCCTAGCCTTTGACTGACCGGAGACCCAATCCTTAAGGCCGATAGAGTTGCTCCTTGGGTCGGAGGCCTAAGTTCCATCTCCATTTCTTCATCATACTCTTCGCTTGAGTATTCCAACTCCCTTCGCATTCCAACATTCCGGAGTTGCCTTTTGTGAGCCCTTAAGAGAGATTCCAACACTTCGTGGTTGGCTTTGACAAAGTCTGGGCTAATAATAGGCTCCGGATTGGCTGATGTCGAAGCATGATGGTTGGGTATTATTTCTGGGTGAGAACTTGTTGTCAATGTAGAAGCGGTTATGGTGAGAAGGTTGTTAGAGTTGTTGATTGGTATTGGTGCCAAAGTGGAGAAACCCGGTGGGGGAGTATCTTCTCTCCCTTGATCCATGCTGGAATAATAGTGAAAGTAGTTGGTTGGTTATAAGCTTGGAAAAGACGAGACCAATTGTAGCGGTCCCACGGATGGCGCCACTGATTGTACAATAAAATGTACTACCAGGCCTTCGATGGTGATCAAAGGAATTATGGGGTGTTGAAGTTGCGCCAAGCTTGTTCTTAACCTGAAATAAGTGATTGCGCAGGGGTTGGACCCTGCGAACCACCTCCGGTGTGCGAGTAAGTATGTGTGATGATAAGTAGGTCGTAAATTGAGAGAGTGAAGTTAACTTACATCATCTTGGCCCGACTAAGCTATTTATAGGAGAGAAATAGGACTTAGTGGGCGGTTGCACTTTGTTCGGAGATCATGGGGGCGTCCCATGATTTGTGGTAATCGTTAGGGCTTTGTAGCCCACGATCTCTATTTTGGCGGGAAGGCCTAAAGGAAGAGGAGACGTGGGTATGACCAGGTCAAGAGGATTCTCCGTTGTAGTCCCTTCGAGAGGGATACCCCGAAGGGCTTAGGGCTTCAATTGGCGGGTTCCCATATGGTAACCACTTCGTAGACGAATGGTTTTACGCCAATGAAACGTGTTAGGAGATTAACTTTGGCCTCCGAAAGGTGGGCTTTCTACAAGCTCGAAGGGGAGTCCTTCGACCCGTTCGGAGGGTACATCATCATACGCCGAAGGAGAATTTCTTTGGGTTAAGCTTCATGTTGATTGCCCTTAATTGATCGAAGGTTTCTTGAATTTCGGAGAGTAGGTCTTCCCCAGTCCTACTTTTTATTACCATGTCATCAACGTAGGCTTCCAGGTTTCTTCCTATTTGCTTGTGGAAGGCTTTGTCTACCAAAGGTTGATAAGTTTCCCCTGCATTCTTTAGACCGAAGGGCATTTTCTTGTAGCAATAGACACCCTTTCCTGTGTAGAAGGTTGTCTTCTCCTCATCTTCCTCCGCCATTTGTATTTGGTGATACCCCTTATAGGCATCAAGAAAACATTTCAAACGGAAACCCGAGAGGGATTCGACCGTCCAATCAATTTCTGGCAGAGGGTAGCAGTCCTTCGGGCAAGCTTTGTTGATGTCGGTGAAGTCAACACACATTCGCCACCCTCCGTCACTCTTCTTTACCATAACTGGATTGGCTACCCAGGTTTGGTATTTCACTTCCCTGAGAATTCCTGCTCGTACAAGTTCATCCACCTCTTTGCAAGCGGCTGCGTTCCTTTCAGGTGCCAGACTTCGTCGCTTCTGCTTAATTGGTTCAATGTTCATGAACTCATTAAGCTTGTGTTTTGTGCCGAAGGGCTTGCCATCGATCATAAGAGTCCGAGGAACCACTGTGATATCTGAGTACGTCTTTGTTGGCTTTGAGTAGCTTCTCCAAGTCTGCTTTAAAGTTAGTAGGGAGTTGCTTTCCGATTACCACCGTTTGCTCTGGATAGAGCTCATTTACCATAATACGTTCTTCGGCATCTGTACAACTTAGAATGGCCTTCGGAGGCTCTTCGGGACTTTCCTTGATCTTTTTGCCAATATCTCTTGTCTTCCCCTGATTGTAACTAGAGAACACGGTTCCTATCCCATAAGGTGTATGGAATTTGACCGCTGCATGTATGGTGGAGACTACGATACCCATCTTTTGCATGGCGGTCCTTCCTATCAATAGGTTGTAAGGAGAATTGGACCTTACGATAGGAAATGTAAGGGTTTCTGTCCTTGCGAGCTTGCCTTCTCCTAGTTTAATGTCCAATGGCACTTCTCCCGGAGGCCAAGAATGCTCACTGGAGAACCCTACCAAAGGTATCTTCGAATCAACCCGTTGCGATCTGATCGAAGGATTGAGCTTAAGAAAACAATGCTCGTATATGATTTCGCATGAGCTTCCGCAGTCCATGTAGGCTCTGTTTACTTCTCGGTTGAAGACTAGAACTTTGATAACCACTGGATCATTCGAAGGGACTTGGCCTGTAATAGGAGAAAATGTTACCTCCCCTACTTCGCTTACCCCCTGCTCCGTTACCTTTCTTTTTAAGTCGGCTTCGCCCCAACGAACCATGAGTATTGGGGCTTCGATAGGATTAGTATCTTTAGCCAATTGAGTGTCGGGCATTTTTTCCTTTCCCTTCTTTATACCCTTCACCAGATGTGCCAATTGCCCGGACTTTACAGCCTCTTCTATCTGTTTCTTTAGCTCCCTGCAACTATTCGTATCATGGCCATAATCATCATGAAAATGACAATACTTGCTTGTATCCTTGTTTTTACCCTTGCTTGTCATGTGAGGGGGTGCTTCAAAGGCTTTAGCAGCCCTATCCGTAACAAGTATTTCTTTCGGAGACTTAGTTAAACTTCCCAACAAACCCTAATTAGGACCTTTGTACAGAGAAAACTTGTCTCTGCCTTTTGATGAACTCAAATAAGTACATTTTATTATCATCATTTATCCTATTTATTTGACTTGTTTTATTATATTATATATGAGAATTGATATGTTAATGTTTACTTTTGTAATTCTCAGGTAAAAACAAGTATTATGTGAAACTTGGCGATTTTGGACTAATTATGGTGCAAAACAAGCAAGATGTTAAGAGTCTACTGAAATGTATAAGATCAAGATCATTCTGCTCCAGATACGCCGCAACATACTTCGTACATACGGCGCATCACTATCAAGATTTCACGAGTTACTATCCAAGACAGAAAAGGACATGCGCCGCATAAAGAAATGGAGTTACGCCGCATCTTAAGGCGGTGTACGAATATTCCTGAATATATTAATCTTGGACCCCACGCGAAGTTAAGTCAATGCGCCGCATCTACTTATTCTATGCGCCACATCTAACCCTCAGACAGAAACTATAAATACCCCAAGGCCAGATGAATTTCGAGACACTTAGACACTTAGACACTTAGAGACTTTAGAGACCGAAGACAGAAGAACCCTAAGCCGAATTCAGACGTATTAGCAGCACAAGACACACCCTGAACGAAGATACAAGAGCTTTAAGAAGGTCCTGCATGTATTCAATTCATTAAGTAGTTTTGTTTTATTGTATTAGTGCACTTTAATTCATCAGGATTGATGGGCCGATTCCATGTGACTACGGAAAATCATGGGCACCCCTTAAAATTGCTTTCCCATTAATTAAAGTTTATATGTTGATGTCTTTGGTGACTTTTATTAGTGCATTGATAACCTCTGTGTCTAGCTGAGCATTGCTTAGGTCGCCATGCCCCTTCCTCGCCTATTTATTCTATCGTTTCTAGGATAGTGGGATAGACATAAGTGAT
The DNA here is from genome assembly GCA_021014915.2 of Artemisia tridentata subsp. tridentata. Lineage (NCBI taxonomy): Eukaryota > Viridiplantae > Streptophyta > Magnoliopsida > Asterales > Asteraceae > Artemisia > Artemisia tridentata. Next base: position 79,059,280 of record CP139505.1, read on the forward strand.
CATTAAGGGTTTACTCGCCGATAATATTAGAGCCAACGAGAAAGGGTTAATTATATACACTTCATATAAAACTAGAAATAAAACAAGTGACAAAATACTTAATTATCAGGACAGGTCTTCTTATTGTCTCTAGTATTTATCTGTGTACGTGTGTGCTAATCGCTGATTCGTGCTCATTAGTTTAGTTTACTATTTAATCATAACCAAACCGTGCCAGTCTCTCAGGCTGAACCCCCTTGCGTTAGATTAGGTTGTACAGCTAACTTAAGATATTAAAATACTGATTAGAATAACTAGATAATACGTTCCACTCTTAGTGATCGACACTCTACTTACCATTATATTCATACTGACCGGGTACACTGCTCGTTAAAGTGTGTGTTTTATTGATAAGTCGGCTAAATATAAATTTAAAACTTGAGTAGGCAATAATACTGCTAAAACCACAACGACACATCACGCGCGCACTAAGTCTTTGGCGCCGCTACCGTGGATATAAAAGAATTAGAGCAATACACACGCACATCAAGTTTTTGGCGCCGCTGCCTTGGAGTGAATTGTTATTATCTGTTAATTTGATTAGTATTTTAATTAGGTTTTTCTTTTTAATTTTTAGATTATAACCGCTAACCCCGTTGTATATTAGTTAAATTGCATTCATTGTATTATTTGCATATTTTCTGTTTTGTGTGTTTTTATTTTCTTTAATTTTTGTTTCTTTTTGTTTGATTTTATTTTTGTTTTCCTTTTTATTTTTTTTATGCATTCTGCTATCTTTGTACTATGCTAATACAAACGATATGGCACATCTATTTTAATAGATACGGCGTATTGCGTTTAATTTTTATAAAATACAACGCGTTTACTAAATTCGAGTACGACGCATCTTTCCCCAAGATACGGCGTATTCTGTTTCTAACAAGAAATTTTTCTAAACGATAACGCCATACGACGCATCTGTTTTTGCAGATACGGCGTATTTATTATTTTAATTAAAAACAGTTTTTCGAATTATTAAACAGATACGACGCATCGATTTTTATCGATACGGCGCATCTTCTGAACCAAAAATCTTGTATTTTGAAACGTAACGAAAATACGGCGCATTAGCTTCTATTAATACGACGCATTTAATTTTAATAAGTATAATCGATTTTTGATAATTTAAAACTGATACGGCGCATTCTAATTCATAAGTGGCGTATCTGTTTTCTGAATAAAAGTCTGATTAAATTTTAACGATTATAAGATACGGCGTATCCAACTTTTTAGATACGGCGCATCGCTTGCAGAGATCAGTAACTTTTGTTTTTCGTATTCCGTTTTCCTTGTTAATTTTCTGATATATTACTTTCTTGAACATACCCTACTGATGCTTTTGTGATAGTTTCAGGAATTGCATGACCAGGAGTTCAACCAAGAACTTGATTACACCTTTCGAAGATCCTGAACGAGCCCTACATTCGCTTAAAAGGCTTTTCAACACAAAAAGCTTTGAAATTTCAAGTTCATTCGAGCTTGATTACTTTTCTGAAGAGAAAGAGGAAGAAGAAACAGAAACAATGGCGGAAAACACTACTATGGAGGAAAACATGAACAATACCCGTGCTGATTACAGTTCAGGAGTTGCTAGACCAAAGTTTGATGAAAAGTCAAAGTTTGAGTTGAAGGGTCAGTTTCTCAAGGAGCTAAGAGAAAATGCTTTCAGTGGAACAGAACATGAAGATGCTAATGAACATGTTGAAAAAGTTCTCGAGATTGCAGATTTGTTTACTACAGAAGGAGTCTCTGACGATCAACTTATGCTAAGGATCTTTCCAATTTCGCTAAAAGGAGCTGCTAATAAGTGGCTAAGGAATGAACCTGCTAGTTCAATCACAACATGGGAAGATTTGAAGAGCAAATTCCTGAAAAGATATTGTCCACCTGCTAAAACCGCTAAAAAGATGGAGGCTATCAACAGTTTCAAGCAAGAGCCTGATGAAACACTTTATCAAGCTTGGGAACGATTTAAAGACTTGTTGATGAAATGCCCTTAACATTATCTAAGTCCAATGCAGGAGATAATATTGTTCTATCAAGGATTGGACGTGCCTACTAGACAAATCTTGGATGCTAAGGGAGCTGTGCCTCAAATGAGTGCAGCTAATGCTAGAAAAGCTATCCAAGAAGCTGCTGATCACTCTAAAAAATGGCACGACGGAACCTCTACTAGATCTAAGAGCAGCACTAATTTTGACGGGTTTGCTGCTATTCAAGCTCAATTGGATAAAATTAGTAGAGAGATGAAGAAGCGTGATGAGAAAGTTTATGTTGTCCAAGTTGGATGTGAAAAATGCGAAGGACCTCACTACACTAAAGATTGCCCTAATAAGAATGAAAGTGAGACGTTTGAAGAAGCATACTACACACAATTTGGACAACCATTCCGACCTTCAGGAAGATTTAGGGAAGCTACTCCGGGATACTATCAAAAGAACAACTTTAATCCCACCTATCAAGAAAGGAGGCAGACTTTTGATGACACTCTAAAGCAAATTATGGCCGATGCTGCTAAAAGAAATGAAGAGAACACTGCTATGATCAAAGAAATCCGAGCCTCAACGGATACTATAACAAGAAATCAAGGAGCTTCGATCAAAGCATTGGAACAACAAATTGGACAAATGAGCAAAGTTCTTCAAGAAAGGGGATACGGAAGTTTACCTAGCTCAACTGAAACCAACCCAAGAGATCATGTCAAGGCCATAAGCACCACTGAAGAAGTCACGCCTAACATTCCTTTTCCTAGAAGATTAATGAATGGTAATGATGCTGCAAAGCCCGAATTTTTCTTTAATTCTTCAATCAGTTTAAGGAGGTTACTCAAAGAGAAGACAAAGATTGAAGAGGAGATCAAGGCTGCAATGAAAGAAGAGAGCTCTGCAACCGACTTACAAGCCTTGCCTCATAAAGAAAAGGACACAGGAAGTTTTACTATACCTTGTTCAATTAATGATATATCTTTCAATAATGTGTTAGCTGACTTAGGAGCTAGTGTTAGTGTTATGCCCCTTAAGATATTCACTACCCTAGGACTAGGAAAATTAGCACCAACTAAGCTGCTTATTGAATTGGCTGATAAAACGGTAAAACGACCTGAAGGGATTGCTAAAAATGTGCTAGTTAAGATTGAGAAGTTTGTTTTCCCCGTAGACTTTGTTATATTAGATATGCCCGAGGATGTTAAGATTCCTTTAATCCTTGGAAGACCTTTCTTGTCTACCGCCCATGCTAAGACTGATGTATTTAAAAGAAAAATCTCATTAAAGGTAGGGAATAATAAACTAGTCTATAAGTGCCAAGATCCTGCTAAAAGCATAATTAGAGGCGTCTATGTGCTAGGATTAAGAGAACGTATGGACCTCGATCTAGAAGCTAGGCTTATGGGAGAAACATTGATTCAAAACAACTCAACTAATCCTAATCATGAGAACTTCGAGGAATTTATTGACCTTAATGTACCTACCGAACTTAGGCGCAATATTGTTAATGATTCTGATGATGAGTGGTATGATTGCGAAGTAATTAACAAACATAGGAGAATAGTTGAGAATACAAATTTGAATAATGATGTGTTTATTGAACAACCACCCCACCTTGCATATTTATGCCTATATAAGAATAAGAATTTCCCGTCTATCATTTTGTCATCTCTACCCGAAAGGGACAGAACTTTGTTTATACAGATATTAAAGAAGTATGGCGTGGAAATTAAGGTCAAGCAAGGAGTGTTCAATATTACTGGACTGGCGATGAGGGAGCGCGATGCTTCCGACTCTTTCAGTGATCGGTATTAAGGAGCTGAACGTGAGTCTAACTTGAAGACTCTGGAATAAAGACAAGTGCTGACCGGGAGACAACCCAGAGAATTTTTACTTTTCTATTCTGTGTTGAGTCTGTCAGACCTGCAGAAGATACGGCACATCTCAATCCTAAGATGCGACGCATCGCCTGCACTGGTCATATCTTATTTAATTTTCTGCATTTTTATTTTTGACTTTAAAACTTTCTGTCAGTTTATTTAATGCGGCGCATCCCTGGTTAAGGATGCGACGCATCTTTTATTCTGATTCGTATTTATTCCAGCCTCGATACGGCGTATCTTTTTCCATAAGATACGGCGTATCGACTGACCTGATGATTTTCAATTTAATTTTTTATGTTTTATTTTTACTAACTACTAATGTATTATGTAAGTTTGAACTTTCTTAACTCAGCTGTGTTAAAGTCTTAATGGTATTATAGATTCCTGCATTCTTGTGGATACATCATTTTTGAAGCTTAAACGTTCTCATCCACAAGAAAGTTGATTTTTGCTCTTATACGAATAATGGAGGATCATACCGAGCAAATCTCAGGGGAGTTTTTCTGTTCTAATTCTTTTATTTTCCAGTTTTTAATCTTTGATACAAACAACGAGGACGTTGTTTAACTTAAGTGGGGGGATTGGAGAATTAGAACACTTACTTGTCCTAAACTTTTTCAAAATATGCTTAAAATGCGCTTAATATATCAAAATTTAAATTTTTTTAGCATGTTTTTGTTTAAAGTCTAAATTACATAGCTGCACACATAACATTATTTCCAAAAATTGTGAACTTATCAAAATTCACAAATCTATGAGTGTGCCGGTGACTTGTAAACTTTAGAACTTGGCTTATATACTATTCGAGACCACCATAATAAGTATTATCTATATAATTGGAATGACTTGTCTAAATTGGTAAATTTCTAGGATTACACCCAAATAGCCTTTATATGTTATGTGATATTAACTAACTACGCTGGTTAGTTAACCCCAGTATAAACCTTTTGTTACTCTCACTTTTAGAGTAAGATACCCCTAGAAAAACCCTCAGAGCCATTCCTTTCGTTTCTTACACCTTTGTTATAATGTTTCGTTACACCCTTACACCTTAGCCTACCCTGTAGATTAAAATCCGTGGTTGGTTAATTGCTTTAGGCAAAGTTTGTTTCCTTACATTACTTGTGTTCGCGTGCGTAATTCATTATCTTTGGTTGAGTCAGGAAATTGCACAATGCAATTGGTATGAAAGTAAATATTGTATATCTTTGAGTTTATTTTTCGTGTGTTTACTATTTTCGCTATTACAGTTATTTCTGAAAGTATGAAGAGTATGAAAAAATTATCCGGAAAGATAGTGATAGAAAAGTTGTGAAATTTTACACATATATGTTGATGTTAAAAAAAAAAAAAAAAAAAAAAAATCGAAAAAATAGAAAAGAAAAAGAAAAAGAAAAGTTGGAAGTTTGTTTTAACCAACTTATGTAAAGTTTTGTATTAAGTGGTTGATATCACCACTAGTTGTTATATATTATATTTATGGATTGAATGGGAGTTGGCCGTTATGGGAACGCCAACTAGGATTATTCTTTGATTGAGATCTTGTTGAGTATAATTCATGTCTACCTAAAGCGTGTGTTTCAAGTGTTAAAGCGTGAGTTATTCAATGATATGAGTCTTATTCATGGGATGGTTGGGAAAGTAATTTACCACACTTAGGATTTTAATTTATCTGTTTTGTTTATTTTTCATTTTACACCAATTTGTATCCCAAATATTACCCATACCCTATATCATTCTTTATCCAAACCTTTGATTTATTGAGATTAGGGATTTGAGCAATCTTAAGTATCGTAGTCGTGGATTCGGCTATGTATTTATGATTTTGTCGCCCTTTTTGATATAATATTATTGGTAAAGATTACTTGTTCCTATCTTTAGCCTATTCGAGTTAAGGATTTGAGCAATTGCAAGTATTGTGGTCGTGGATTCGATCATGTATTTGTGATTTTGTCGCCTTTTCTGGAATATGAGATCGATAGAGATTAAAAAGGATGATTAACCCTTAACCAACAAACTTTTTTTTTACCGCTTTAGACTTGTTATTCCTTAGCTTTAGTGGGGGAGATGCGTATACTTGCCAAGCTTATGATAGAATATTCGTCATGACTGGACAGTTAAACGATTAGATTTGCTTTTATCAAAATATTTTATTTTATTTCTAATTCGTTAAGTGTTTGGTTGTGCAATTATGACAAAACGAATACATGCTTAAATATAAAAGTAAATCCTAATATCTTTTAGGATACATTTTCATAAGATTTATTCTAAGGTTTACTTGGGGACAAGTAAAGTTCAAGTGGGGGGATATTTGATGAACTCAAATAAGTACATTTTATTATCATCATTTATCCTATTTATTTGACTTGTTTTATTATATTATATTATATATGAGAATTGATACGTTAATGTTTACTTTTGTAATTCTCAGGTAAAAACAAGTATTATGTGAAACTTGGCGATTTTGGACTAATTATGGAGCAAAACAAGCAAGATGTTAAGAGTCTACTGAAATGTATAAGATCAAGATCATTCTGCTCCAGATACGCCGTAACATACTTCGTACATACGGCGCATCACTATCAAGATTTCACGAGTTACTATCCAAGACAGAAAAGGACATGCGCCGCATAAAGAAATGGAGTTACGCCGCATCTTAAGGCGGTGTACGAATATTCCTGAATATACTAATCTTGGACCACACGCGAAGTTAAGTCAATGCGCCGCATCTACTTATTCTAGGCGCCGCATCTAACCCTCAGACAGAAACTATAAATACCCCAAGGCTAGACGAATTTTGAGACACTTAGACACTTAGAGACTTTAGAGACCGAAGATAGAAGAACCCTAAGCCGAATTCAGACGTATTAGCAGCACAAGACACACCCTGAACGAAGATACAAGAGCTGTAAGAAGGTCCTGCATGTATTCAATTCATTAAGTAGTTTTGTTTTATTGTATTAGTACACTTTAATTTATCAGGATTGATGGGCCGATTCCATGTGACTACGGAAAATCATGGGCACCCCTTAAAATTGCTTTCCCATTAATTAAAGTTTATATGTTGATGTCTTTGGTGACTTTTATTAGTGCATTGATAACCTCTGTGTCTAGCTGAGCATTGCTTGGGTCGCCATGCCCCTTCCTCGCCTATTTATTCTATCGTTTCTAGGATAGTGGGATAGACATAAGTGATCATTAAGGGTTTACTCGCCGATAAGATTAGAGCCAACGAGAAAGGGTTAATTATATACACTTCATATAAAACTAGCAATAAAACAAGTGACAAACTACTTAATTATCAGGACAGGTCTTCTTATTGTCTCTAGTATTTATCTGTGTACGTGTGTGCTAATCGCTGATTCGTGCTCATTAGTTTAGTTTACTATTTAATCATAACCAAACCGTGCCAGTCTCTCAGGCCGAACCCCCTTGCGTTAGATTAGGTTGTACAGCTAACTTAAGATATTAAAATATTGATTAGAATAACTAGATAATACGTTCCACTCTTAGTGATCGACACTCTACTTACCATTATATTCATACTGACCGGGTACACTGCTCGTTAAAGTGTGTGTTTTATTGATAAGTCGGCTAAATATAAATTTAAAACTTGAGTAGACAATAATACTGCTAAAACCACAACGACACATCATGCGCGCTGATGCGCGTGATGTGTCGTTGCGGTTTAGCAGTTTTAATGCCTACTCAAGTTTTAAATTTATATTTAGCCGACTTATCAATAACACACACACTTAACGAGCAGTGTACCCGGTCAGTATGAAGATAATGGTAAGTAGAGTGTCGATCACTAAGAGTGGAACGTATAATCTCGTTAATCTAATCAGTATTTTAATATCCTAACGCAAGGGGGTTTCAGCCTGAGAGGCTGGCACAGTTTTGTTTGCAATTAAATAATAAAATAAACAATAGGCACGAATCAGCAAGTAGCATACACGTACACAGATAGATACTAGAGACAATAAGAGGGCTGTCCTTATGATTAAGTAGATTGTCACTTGTTTTATTGATAGCTTTATATGAAGTGTATGTAATTAACCCTTTCTCGTTGGTCCTATTCTCATCGGCGAGTAAACCCTTAATGACGACTTATGTCTAAAAGTTATTCCTAAGTGATCAATTTAGAAACAACCGTGGGAGCCACACCTTGTCCCGCAGTCGGGTGCCCGCAAGCCACTAATAAACACAGAGGTGGTCAATGCACTAATAAGTAGTAACCAAAGACATCAACATATAAACTTTAATTGATGGGAAAGCAAGTATTAAAGGGAGTGCAATCTTTCCGTTGTCACATTACACAAGCCACCAATCCTGATGAATTAAAGTTTGCTAAAACAATAAAACAAAACTACTTAATGAATTAAATACATGCAGCACCTTCTTACAGCTCTTGTATCTTCGATTTGGGTGTGTCTTGTGCTGCCTTCTTGACTGAATTCGTCCTTCTCTTCTGTTCGGTCTTTAGGTTTTCGAACTTCCGAATCTCCGAACCTTGTCTGGTCTAAGGGGTATTTATAGTTTGTGTCTGAGGGAAGATGCGGCGCATCTACTTAAGTAGATGCGGCGTATGTACTTAACTTCGCGTGGGGTCCAAGATTATAATATTCAGGAATATTCGTACACCGCCAGTAGATGCGGCGTAACTCTTTATTAGATGCGGCGCATGTCCTCTTGTATCTTGGATCGTATCTGGTGATATCTTGATAGAGATGCGGCGCATGTTGATAGTGAGATGCGGCGCATCTGGAGCAGAATTGACTTGATCTTGTCCATGTCAGTAGACTTCCACTTTATGTATGTTTTGCTCCATTATTAGTCCAAAATCGCCAAGTTTCACCAAATGCTTGTTTTTACCTGAGAATTACAAAAGTAAACAATTAAGTATCAATCCTCATACATAATATAGTAAAACAAGTCAAATAAATAGGATAAATGATAGTAATAAAATGTACTTATTTGAGTTCATCAAATATCCCCCCACTTGAACTTTACTTGTCCCCAAGTAAACCTTAGATTAAATCTCATGAAAATGTATCCTAAAAGATGTTAGGATTTATTTTTATATTTAAGCATGTATTCGTTCATTTCATAATCACACAACTAAACACTTAACGAATTAGAAGTAAAATAAAATAAGTCGATAAAAGCAAACCTAATCGTTTAACTGTCCAGTCGCGACGAATATTCTATCATAAGCTTGGCAAGTATACACATCTCCACCACTAAAGCTAAGGAATAACAAGTCTAAAGCGGTAAAAAGGGTTTTTAGGCTTAAGGGTTAATTATTCTTATTTACACTATCGATCTCAAATTCCAGAAAAGGCGACAAAATCACAAATACATGATCGAATCCACGAACACGATACTTGCAATTGCTCAAATCCTTAACTCGAATAGGCTAAAGATAGGTCCAAACTTCACCAATAATAATATATCAAAAAGGGCGACAAAATCATAAATACATAGCCGAATCCACGACTACGATACTTAAGATTGCTCAAATCCCTAATCTCAATAAATCAAAGGTTTGGTTGGATAAAGAACAATACAGGGTATGGATAACATTTGGGATATAAATTAGTGTAAAAATAAAAATAAACAAAACAAATAAATTAAAATCCTAAGTGTGGTTAATCACTATCCCAACCATCCCACGAATAAGACTCATATCATTGAATAACTCACGCTTTAACACTTGAAACACACGCTTTAGGTAGACACGAATTATACTCAACAAAATCTTAATCAAAGAATAATCCTTAATTGGCATTCCCATAACTGCCAATTCCCATTCAATCCATAGATATAATACAACAAATAGTGGCCATATGAACCACTTACATAACTCTACATCGTTGGCTTAAAATAAACATCCAACTCTTTTTTCTTTCTTTTTCTTTTCTCATTTTTTCGATTTTTTTTTTTTTTTTTTTTTTTTTTTTTTTTTTTTTTTTTTTTTTTTTTAACTTGAAACATAAACATAGATGTGTAAAATTTCACCACATCACTATAACTTTCTTTCCGGATAATTTTTCCATACTTTTCATAACTTCAGAAATAATGGTAAATAGTGAAAGTAGTAAACACACGAAAAATAAACTCTAAAATATACAATATTTACTTTCACTCCAATTGCATTGTGCAATTTCCCGACCTAACCATATATAATGAATTACGCACGCGAACACAGGTAATGTAAGGAAACACACTCTGCCTATAGCAATTAACCAACCACGGATTCTAATCTACAGGGTAGGCTAAGGTGTAAGGGTGTAACGAAACATTTTAAACATAGGTGTAAGAAACGAAAGGAATGGCTCTGAGGGTTTTTCTAGGGGTATCTTACTCTTAAAATGAGAGTAACAAAAGGGTTTATACGGGGGTTAACTAACCAGTGTAGTTAGTTAATAACACATAACATATAATGGCTATTTGGTGTAATCCTAGAATTTTACCAAGTTAGGCAAGTCATTCCAATTATATAAAATAATACTTATTATGGTGGTCTCGAATAGTATACAAGCCAAGTTCTAAAGTTTACAAGTCACCGGCACACTCATAGATTTGTGAATTTTGGAAAAATCACAATTTTTGAAAATAACGTCATGTGTGCAGTTATGTAACTTAGATCTTAAACAAAAACATGCTAAAAAATTTTAAGTTTGATATATTAAGCACAATTTAAGCATAATTTTTGAAAAAGTTTAGGACAAGTAAGTGTTAAGTGTTCTAATTCTCCTATCCCCCCACTTAAGTTAAACAACGTCCTCGTTGTTTGTATAAAAGGTTAAAAACTGGAAAATAAAAAGAATTAGAACAGAAAAACTCCCCTGAGATTTGCTCGGTATGATCCTCCATTTGTGTAAGAGCAAAAATCATCTTTCTTGTGGATTAGAACGTTAAAGCTTCATACTTGATTTATCCACAGGAAATTCAGGAAACTATAATACCACAACACTTTAAAACACACCTAAGATAAGAAAGGTTCAACTTGCATAATACATTAGTAGTTAGATAAAAATAAAACTTAAAAATGAAAACTGAAAATCATCAGGTCAGTCGATGCGCCGTATCTTATTGAAGAAGATACGCCGTATCGAGCCTGGAATTAATACGGATCAGAATAAAGATGCGCCGCATCCTTAACCAGGGATGCGCCGCATTAAAATAAACTGATAAAAGTTTTAAAGTCGAAAATTAAAATGCAGAAAAATAAAATAAGATATGACCATTGCAGAGGATGCGTCGCATCTCAGGACTGAGATGCGCCGTATCTTCGTGCGGCCTGGACTGACTCGACACAGAAAACAGAATAATAAAAGATAAATCCGGGTTGTCTCCCGGTCAGCACTTGTCTTTATTCCAGAGTCTTCAAGTTAGACTCACGTTCAGCTCCTTAGTATCGATCATTGAAGGAGTCGGAAACATCACGCTCCTTCATCGCCAATTCAGTAATATTGAACACTCCTTGCTCGTCCTTAATTTCCACGCCGTTCCTCTTTAATATCTGTAAAAATAAAGTCCTGTCCCTTTCGGGCAGAGATGACAAAATGATAGACGGGAAATTCTTATAATTATGTAGGCACAAATAAGCAAGGTGGGGTGGTAGTTCAATAAACACATCATGATTCAAATTCGTTTTCTCAACTATTCTCCTACGTTTATTAATTACTACACAATCATACCACTCATCATCAGAATCACTAACAACATCGCGTCTAAGTTCGGTAGGTACATTAAGGTCAATGAATTCCTCAAAGTCTTCATGATTAGGATTAGTTGAGTTGTTTTGAATCAATGTTTCTCCCATAAGTCTAGCTTCAAGATCGAGGTCCATACGCTCTCTTAATCCTAGCACATAAATACCTCTAATAATGCTTTTAGCTGGATCTTGGCACTTATAGACTAGTTTATTATTCCCTACCCTTAATGAAATTTTTCTCTTAAACACATCAATCTTAGCATGGGCAGTAGACAAGAAAGGTCTTCCGAGGATTAAAGGAATCATAACATCCTCGGGCATGTCTAGTATAATAAAGTCCACGGGAAAAATAAATTGCTCAATCTTAACTAGCACATTATTAGCAATCCCCTCAGGTCGTTTTACTGTTTTATCAGCCAGTTCAATAAGTAATTTAGTTGGTACTAATTTTCCTAGTCCTAGGGTAGCGAATGTCTTAAGAGGCATAACACTAACACTAGCTCCTAAGTCAGCCAACACATTATTGAAAGATATATTATTAATAGAACAAGGTAGAGTAAAACTTCCTGGGTCTCTTTCTTTATGAGGCAAGGCATTTGAGTCGGTTGCAGGGCTCTCTTCTTTCATTGTTGCCTTGATCTCCTCTTCAATTTTTGTCTTCTCTTTTAGTAGTCTCCTTAAGCTGATTGAAGAGTTAAAGAAAAATTCGGGTCTTGCACCATCATTACCATTCATCGATCTTCTAGGTATATTAGCAGTGACTTCTTCAGTGGTGCTTATGGCCTTGACATGATCCCTTGGGTTGGTTTCAGTTGAGCTCGGTAAACTTCCATATCCCCTTTCTTGAAGAACTTTGCTCATTTGACCAATTTGTTGTTCTAATGCTTTGATCGAAGCTCCTTGATTTCTTGTAGTAGTGTCCGTTGAAGCTCGAATTTCCTTGATCATAGCAGTATTCTCTTCATGTCTTTTAGCAGCATCGGCCATAATTTGCTTTAAAGTATCATCCAAAGTCTGCCTCCTCTCTTGATAAGCGGGATTGAAATTGTTCTTTTGATAGAATCCCGGACTAGCTTCCCTAAATCTTGCTGAAGGTCGGAATGGTTGTCCAAATTGGGTGTAATAAGCTTCTTCAAACGTCTCACTTTCATTCTTGCTCGGGCAATCCTTAGTGTAGTGAGGTCCTTCACACTTTTCACATCCAACTTGGGCTGCATATGCTCTTTCATCGCGCTTCTTCATATCTCTACTGATTTTATCCAATTGAGCTTGAATAGCAGCAATCCCGTCAAAATTAGTGCTGCTCTTAGATCTAGTAGAGGTCCCATCGTGCCATTTCTGAGAATGATCAGCAGCATCTTGGATCGCTTTCCTAGCATTAGTTGCACTCATCTGAGGTACAGCTCCCTTAGCATCCAAAATCTGTCTTGTAGGCACGTCCAATCCCTGATAAAACAATATTATTTCCTGCATAGGGGTTAGATAGTGTTGAGGACATTTTATCAATAAATCTTTAAATCGTTCCCAAGCTTGATAAAGAGTTTCATCAGGCTCTTGCTTGAAACTATTGATAGCCTCCATCTTCTTAGCAGTCTTAGCAGGTGGACAATATCTCTTCAGGAATTTGCTTTTCAAACCTTCCCACGTAGTGATTGAACTAGCAGGTTCATTCCTTAGCCACTTGTTAGCAGCCCCTTTTAGTGAGATTGGGAAGATTCTTAGCATGAGTTGATCGGTATTGACACTTTCTGTAGTAAACAAATCTGCAATCTCCAGGACCTTTTCAACATGCTCATTAGCATCCTCTTGTTCCGTCCCACTGAAAGCATTCTCTCTGAGCTCTTTGAGAAATTGTCCCTTCAACTCAAATTTTGACTTGTCATCAAACTTAGGTCTAGCAACTCCTGAAGTGTAATCAGCACGGGTATTGTTCATGTATTCCTCCATAGTAGTGTTTTCGCCCATTGTTTCTGCTTCAACTTCCTCTTTTTCTTCAGAAAAATAATCAAGCTCGAGTGAACTTGAAAGATCAAAGCTTCTTGTGTTGAAAAGCCTTTTAAGCGAATGTAGGGCTCGTTCAGGATCTTCGAAAGGTTGAATCAAGTTCCTCGTAGAACTCCTGGTCATGCACTTCCTGAAATCAATCACAAAAGCATCAGTAGGGTATGCTCGAGAAAGTAATATATCAGATAATTAATAACGAAAACGGAATACGAAAAATTTAAAGTTACTGATATCTGCAGACGATGCGCCGTATCCAAAAAGTTGGATACGCCGTATCTTATAATCGTTAAAAATTTAATCAGATTTTTATTCAGAAAATAGATACGCCGCTTAGAATTTATGAATGCGCCGTATCGAATTAATTAATCAAAAATCAGTTTATCTAATTAAAATTAAATGCGTCGTATTAACGAAAGTTAATGCGCCGTATTTTCGTTACGTTTAAAAATAAAAGATTTTTGATTCAGTAAGATGCGCCGTATCGACGGAAATCGATACGCCGTATTTGTTTAATAATTCGCAAACTGTTTTTAATTAAAATAATAGATACGCCGTATCTGCGAAAGCAGATGCGTCGTATGGCGTTTAACGTTCAGAAAAAATTTTTTATCAAAATCAGATACGCCGTATCTTCAAAAGAAGATGCGTCGTATTACTTTATCGCTTAGAAAAATTTTCTTATTAAAAACAGATACGCCGTATCTTGGGGAAAAGATGCGTCGTATCGAATTAATTAAACGCGTTGTATTAAAAAAAATTAAACGCAATACGCCGTATCTGAGAGATCAGATGCGCCGTATCGTTTGATTTAGCACAGTACAACGATAGCAGAACAGAAAAATACGAAAAATAAAAATAAAAATTAAACACACAAACAAAAAATAAAACACACAAAAATAAAAGAAAACAATTAACACACAATACAACAAGTATGCAAAATAGTACAATGATGCAATTAATCTAATAAAAAGAAAAATAACCTAATTAAAATACTAATCAAATTAACAGAAAATAACAATTCACTCCCCGGCAGCGGCGCCAAAAACTTGATGCGCGTGATGTGTCGTTGCGGTTTAGCAGTTTTAATGCCTACTCAAGTTTTAAATTTATATTTAGCCGACTTATCAATAACACACACACTTAACGAGCAGTGTACCCGGTCAGTATGAAGATAATGGTAAGTAGAGTGTCGATCACTAAGAGTGGAACGTATAATCTCGTTAATCTAATCAGTATTTTAATATCCTAACGCAAGGGGGTTTCAGCCTGAGAGGCTGGCACAGTTTTGTTTGCAATTAAATAATAAAATAAACAATAGGCACGAATCAGCAAGTAGCATACACGTACACAGATAGATACTAGAGACAATAAGAGGGCTGTCCTTATGATTAAGTAGATTGTCACTTGTTTTATTGATAGCTTTATATGAAGTGTATGTAATTAACCCTTTCTCGTTGGTCCTATTCTCATCGGCGAGTAAACCCTTAATGACGACTTATGTCTAAAAGTTATTCCTAAGTGATCAATTTAGAAACAACCGTGGGAGCCACACCTTGTCCCGCAGTCGGGTGCCCGCAAGCCACTAATAAACACAGAGGTGGTCAATGCACTAATAAGTAGTAACCAAAGACATCAACATATAAACTTTAATTGATGGGAAAGCAAGTATTAAAGGGAGTGCAATCTTTCCGTTGTCACATTACACAAGCCACCAATCCTGATGAATTAAAGTTTGCTAAAACAATAAAACAAAACTACTTAATGAATTAAATACATGCAGCACCTTCTTACAGCTCTTGTATCTTCGATTTGGGTGTGTCTTGTGCTGCCTTCTTGACTGAATTCGTCCTTCTCTTCTGTTCGGTCTTTAGGTTTTCGAACTTCCGAATCTCCGAACCTTGTCTGGTCTACGGGGTATTTATAGTTTGTGTCTGAGGGAAGATGCGGCGCATCTACTTAAGTAGATGCGGCGTATGTACTTAACTTCGCGTGGGGTCCAAGATTATAATATTCAGGAATATTCGTACACCGCCAGTAGATGCGGCGTAACTCTTTATTAGATGCGGCGCATGTCCTCTTGTATCTTGGATCGTATCTGGTGATATCTTGATAGAGATGCGGCGCATGTTGATAGTGAGATGCGGCGCATCTGGAGCAGAATTGACTTGATCTTGTCCATGTCAGTAGACTTCCACTTTATGTATGTTTTGCTCCATTATTAGTCCAAAATCGCCAAGTTTCACCAAATGCTTGTTTTTACCTGAGAATTACAAAAGTAAACAATTAAGTATCAATCCTCATACATAATATAGTAAAACAAGTCAAATAAATAGGATAAATGATAGTAATAAAATGTACTTATTTGAGTTCATCATGCGCGCACCAAGTCTTTGGCGCCGCTATCGTGGATATAAAAGAATTAGAACAATACACACGCACATCACCTTTGTTCTTGTTCTTTGCCCCTTCCCTTACAGAATGCTTGGAGAATTTGTTGTTGTTGTTGTCTCTGTCAACCGGAGCACCATTAGTAGATACTTCTTTTGCTTCAATCCAAGTATACGTCTTTTCCATTAACCCTTTGTAAGTTGTCGGAAGGTCAGGGGATAAGAATTCCACCAACCTCCAATTTCGAAGACCATGTACGAAACCCGAAATGCGCTGATCTTCATGAAGACCCAAGATCTGTAAAGTTTCATCGGTTTACCTAGTAACGAAGGCCCTCGTGCTTTCGTTTTCTTTTTGTTTGATGTTGTGAACCGTCAGATTGGTCCTAGTAAACTTCTTTTGTTGACTGAAGTGTGATCGAAACTTAGCCTTGAGATCATCAAGATTGACAATGCTGCCAGGCTTTTGCCCATTCCACCAAATACGGGCAGAATCCCGCAGGGTATAAGTAAACATGTGACAGGCCACAGGCATAACCCACTTTTGCATCTTAATAGCCCCTTCGAACAAATGTAGGAAATTGTCCGGATCCCCCTTCTCATCATAAGTCCCAATATGCGAAGGCATTTTCAACCCATTAGGCAATGGGTAATCTTCTATCCACCTAACGAAGGGTGTAGCCGAACCCATAGGGTCCGAGTATAGACAATTAAAAGGTGGTGCATACATAAGGACAGTATTGTAAGGGTTGTTGGTTGGGGGCATTCCCATAGGAGTTTAGCTTGGGCAAGACTGATAAGGTGTGTTCATGGTGAACGGATAACCGTTTCCCATGGCATACGGAGGGTACGCCATAGGATGCCCGAAGGGCATGTTCCCATAAGGTTGAGGGAGACTTGGGTTATTAGGTTGCCCATTTACTGGAGGATATAAACTTTGAGGATAAGACTGAGTTTGAAACGAGGGGTACATATCATTGGGAGGAAGATTTCCTCCCATATTAATTGTAGATGGATTGCCTTCTACGCCTGATGCGTGAGAAGGCTGCAACGGAACCCCAGCTTCAGTCCTTCCGAGATGAGCTGCTAACAACGGAGGTAGATTCACCCCCACTTCTTCCCTTCGCTGGCTCCTACCATTGGAGCCTTCCGTAACCACCACTTCTCTTCTTGTTGGAGCCCTCTCTGGGACTCCTTCGAACCCAATGGACTTTCGGCCTAGCCTTCGACCAACTGGTGACCCAATCCTTAGGGTTGAGAATGTTGGTCCATGAGCCGGAGGCCTAGGCTCCATTTCCATTTCTTCATCATACTCGTCACTTGAGTATTCCAACTCCCTTCGAATCTCAGCATTCCTAACTTGCCTTTTGCGAGCCGTTAAGAGAGATTCCAACACTTTGTGGTTGGCTTCGACAAAGGCTGGGCTAATAATGGGCTCCGGATTGGCTGATGTCGAAGCATGATGGTTGGGTGTTGTTTCTGGGGGAGAACGTGTTGTGAACGTGGAGGCGGTTATTGGGGGAAGGTTTTTGGAGTCATTGATTGGCATTGGCGCCAAGGTCGAGAAACCCGATGGGTGTGTATCTTCTCTCCCTTGATCCATGCCAGAATAATAGTGAAAGTAGTTGGTTGGTTATAAGCTTGGAAATAACGAGACCAATTGTAGCGGTCCCACGGATGGCGCCACTGATTGTACAATAAATTGCACGACTAGGCCTTCGATGATGATCAAAGGATTTATGGGGTGTTGAGGTTGCGCCAAGCTTGTCTTTAATCTGAAATAAGAAATACTAAAAAACTACGTTAAGTGATTGCGCAGGGGATGGACCCTGCGAACCACCTCCGACGTGCGAGTAAGTATGTGTAATGGTAAGTTTGAGGTAAGTTGAGAGAGTACGGTTAAGATTCAGTTAACATACCATGGTTATGGCCCGTCTAATGCTATTTATAGGGGAGAAATAGGCTTTAGAGGGCGGTTGCACTTTGTTCGGAGATCATTGTAACACCCCAACCCAGCAAGGGTAAAGATGTCACGTTAATGGTTTCATATCAGATCAAACAAAGCATACTTCAATAGTAATACAATAAATTTCAAGGTTACAATTGAAATACTAACATTACAAGGTTAAGAATGAAACAAAACTAACTACTAAGTCTGCAAAAGCAATCCTTCTAATGACTTATACTTCTGAATAACTATCAAGGTCTTCTAAGTCCAAAAGTCTCTTCACTCATACCCAAACCCGTCGTCCTGCTTATAACCTACCGCACACGAAAAGAAAACGTGCGGCTAGGCTTAAAAAAGCCCAGTGAACAGATATAACGATAATAAACAGAAATAAAGAATAGTACAGAATAACAGAAACAAAGGTCAAACAAATGTAATATGGTTCAAGGGATAAGTCAATGAATAAGTATAAGGGAAAGAGAAAGGGATAGTAATCCACCACGAGCCCAGAAACAGAATCATATCATATCGTACCATAATTCTTAAAATCATATAGAGGGGAGACCTCTCAGATAATAAGATAATATGAGGGGTGTCCTCATTCTTCAAATGGAGTAGCTAGCTCCCAGATATGTGAAAGGCATGTATTGCACACAGTACCAGTCACCAGAACAGAAATCATATCATATATAGTTAAATCTACTAAACAGAACAGATCTAGGATGCATCCATACGCCCCTACCCAATCACATGCAGACCAAAACAAAGGGACGGTGTAACCAAATCACTAGGGCTACACACTAGTCATGCCAGTGGTGCATCACAGACACGGCCATGTTACCTTCATGGCTAGGGTCACAAATTTTGGCTCTGGTATCAAACTAAGAGTCAGATATCATATCAGATCAGAGTGTCATATCACAAGTTTCAATATCAGAAGTCAATATCAGAAGGTCAACATCAGAAGGTCAATATCAGAAGGTCAATATCAGAAGGTCAAAATCAAAGTTCCATAGTAACAGTTCATTTAAAAAAAAAAAAAAAAAATTCTAATTAAGAGTCCATTTAAAAACTATCTTTTAAATGACGGTTTTCATAAAAATGATCCTTCAGAGTAGTTTTCATAAAATGATCTTTCAAACGGTTTTTCGTAAAGATAGTCTTTTAAACTTGTTTTTATAAAAGTTAGTAAAATCCCAATTAAAAGAGTATTGTGTCATAAATTGCAAACATCATTTTAAAATAGCTTTTCCTCAAATCATTTCCAGGTCAGAATTAAAAGGTTTCCATAGCCCAGGTTCATATCATAGGTCATACTGAAGGGAGTCATAGCAGAGGTATCAAATCAGAGGCTAAACGGATCAGAACATGAAAGAGATCATAGGAAACCTTACAGAGAAGGTCAGAATATCTGTTCCTTATTCCAACGTAAACACAAATCAGAAAGATAGATAGATAGCACAAAAGGAATCAGGTCCTCTCCTTCTTCACACCTAAAGGAGTAGAAGAGAATCACAAAGAGTTCTAAACTTCTAATCTAGCTTGTCTTTCCATTTATAGTAACTTTCCATTTTTAGCAGGTTTCCATATTTAGCAATATTCAAATGATATGAGTTAAGTGAAGTCCTTAATTAGCTTATTATGGAAATAAGATTCATTTTAACAAGTTATACCCATTTAGGATCAATTATGACAAGTTCTCATAGTTTAGGGTTATAAGTGTAAATTTACCAAAGTTCAAGGTTCACATTAGAAATATTATCATTATACCATTCAAACACTTATGTTTTCCAGAATTTCATATTTAGCCTTCAAGTTCCATAATTTACAATTCACACCCCTTTAAGTAATTAATTTACAAATTAAACTTTATAATTATATAACTTACACTTTAACCTTTATCATATTTACATTACACATCAAGTCCTTTTATTTCACCAATTTCAGAAAATATCCTTCAATATTAATATGTTACAAACAGCCCCTTAAAGTTTCAGTATTTACATATTTGGTCCTTATACTTTTAAATTACAAATTCGAATTATATATTAACTATAATTACACATTAGACCCATAAATACTCAAAATTACACAAAACACTCTTAACATTATTATTTACACAAAACCACTTCAAGTTTCCAGAAATTACATTTTTAGTCCCTCATTTTATTTATTTTCCAATTCGAATATACATAATTAACAATTTACATTTTAATTCCAAAACTTCCATATTTTACAAATAGAACCCTCAAGTTATATTTTATTCATATTTCCCTTGATCTATAGAGTATTACAAAAATGACCCATGAGTTTTAAAAATTACAAAACACCCCCTTAACTTTATAAAAATAAATCGGTAAACATATTTTATTCCCAAAATCAAACCCTAATTATCCAAATCATTATACACTAATTTGATCATCATAATATCATCTTTATTTTCCAGATTTCATTATATAAAACTCTAGTTTGATCTGTTTATAATTTTGGTACACGATCTCCTTTTCATTTTCTAAACCCGATATGAACAAAAATCCACAAATCACGATTTCCACTCAAATAATTCAAAGGACCATTTTTCTCAAGTTATATGAAATATTTAGAAGCCTTGAAAAATATAATGAAGGTCCAGAAAAATCGCATGAATTTTATATAGAGTTTTTGTGTTTTTAGGGTTTCGAATACATTAATTATCATACGATTTGTATATGTTGCATGGTTCGATTCTCTCATTTTTATACGTTATATGGGATGAGTAGAAGGCTAGAAAAATACCAAACCAATATTAGGACGTGCGGATGAGTTGTTTTGATTTTGGGTTCTCGGCTGAACAATACGACACCAATAAAATCTCCACGAGCACACGAAGGATCCCACGACCTTGTAAACAATTTTCACATATCACATATGATATGAGGATCATGAGAAAAATGAGAAACGAATTTTATATGTGTCGAATGAATTATGAACGAATTACCTTACTTTATATACTAGCGACACAAACAAATCCACCACGTTTGAACTAAGCAAGCTACGAACCAAAACTTATTTTTCTTGACTCCTTAGGATGATGATCTAGCCCAGAAAATTGTCTCTCGAATTTTTGGTGGCCGGATTGGATTATACGAATTTTGTGTGTGTGTTTGATTGGCTTAATCGGTATTTGATAATAGGGTAAATAGGAGTTTGTTATTTTTAAATAAAGAAAGAACGAGTATGGAGGAGAGGGCATGGGCACAAATCACGGATAAATTACAGAAATTCAAAGATTATAATTTTGTTTCCATTTTTGCATTTTATCATATCTTTTAAAATCAATTTATAATAATATAATTAATTAATAAATATTTCGGTATAATAAATTGTATAATTATAATTTTGTTACTTCCCAAAATTTCAAATGTAGCATTAGAATAAATTTTACTTCATATCTTAATCATCTCCCGAAGTTTGGAATTTATTTGGTACTTTGTAAGCTTATTATTCAAAGTTTAAGATTGTAAGGGCATTTTGGTCTTTTACTTGCTTTCAGATTTTAGGGTTTTACAATGGGGGCGTACCATGATTTGTGGTAACCGCTAGGGCTTTGTAGCCCACGATCTCTGTTTTGGCGGGAAAGCCTAAAGGAAGAGGAGACGTGGGTATGACCAGGTCAAGGTAGCTCTCCTTTGTAGTTCCTTCGTAGGAGATACCCCAAAGGGCTTAAGGCTTTGATTGGCGGATTCCCACATGGTAACCACTTCATAGATGAATGGTTTTACGCCAATGAAACGTGTTAGGAGATTAACCTGGGCCTCCGAAGAGAGGGCTTCGCACAGGCTCGAAGGGGAGTCCTTCGGCCCGTTCGGGGGGGGGGGGGGTACATCATCAGTATTCTCACCTCTTGTTTTGGATTTATGTTTAGATTGATTATAGGGGTGTACTAAGTATGTTGGGCACATGGTTAATTATATGAAACATAAAGTAAATGGAACCAATGGGAATGGTTATTTTAAGTGTTTAAAAAGGACAAAAATATTAGTAATAATTTTGGATTATTGGTCATATAGGATGGTTATTAGTGTACTAGGTTGAATTTGATCTTTTTGATGAAATTACAATGGTATGATTAAAAACTATGTAATTAACATGCTAAGATATAGTAGATTTCTTTCTCAGGACAAGTAATAGTTAAGTTGGGGAGGTTTGATCGGTGTATTTTACATACACCTCATAGCATATTAATTACGCATTGTTGCATTGTTATTCGTCATTATACATGTACTTTGAGGGTGTTTTATGATTATGTAGGTTATGCGCAAAAAAGAGTTAATATGGTGATATTACAAATTTAAAATGAAGAATACATGTTTGGGCTTTTGTTTGGGCGCAGCAACAAAACAAAAAGAGGAACCCAAGCCTTTTTATTTTAGTCTTACTGAGAAGAAACAAAGAAAAGAGGAGAACCCTTTTTATTTTTAAATACATTCGGTACATCATGACACAAGGGTGGAGCCGATCCCATATATTTTATTTTCACACAATTCGGATTTCGAAAAGAATAGCAGCCGTCACTTGTTATTCGTGGGACCCCATCCCATATTTTGATACAATTCAATTCAGGGTTATGTTATCTTAACACCCTCTATGATCAACCATACAAGCTCGTAAAACAGACAGTACAATAGTTTGATGCATTCAATTATTGCAAACACCCCCTATAGGGGGTGTCAGGATAACATGACCTTTCAATTCATTCGAAAAGAAAGAAAACACAATTCGACACCAGGGGCCCATTCGATCGTGTGCAATTCACATTCAGCAGCATTTTTAGATAATAAAAGATTATGCAATCTCGACGAGCGTGAAAGTAAAAGGCTAATTCTTTTAGTCTTGTTATTTATACGTAACATGCAAAACAGAGAGGGTATGATGTCTACGATTATGCATGGCTAATCTTTTTGTAATCTCTCCCGGTAAAAGATATTTGGTTTGTTCATGTTTACGGATTTTTTTTTATTTGTCAAATATTAATTCACATGATTTTAATGCATATCATTTGTTTGATTTTAATATTTTTATATAATTATTTAGTGAATTATTGTGAGACATATTATTGCGAGTCAACGATTGTGCCGAGCCTAATTAGTTTAGGGGTTAAGACGGTCGTATGGTAAACATAATTTGTACCCATAATTGTTCATTTGAGTAATTATTAAATTCATTGATAGGATTATTGTAAAACATGTTATTGCTAGTCAATGAGTCGTGCCGAGTCCACTTAGTTTAGTGATTAAGACAATTCATATGGTGAATATAACTTGTGCCCAAAATTGTCCTTTTCAATTAATACAAACTATGTTTATGTGGTTTGAAGGCAAATATTAGTAACAATCCGTAAATTAGTCATATCAATATATCCGGAGCCAGGAGGGATTGCTTTTCACTCAATTTTTTACAACTCTTGGCTTTTATTTGATTATTTAATTTTTCTTCATTTATTTACCTTTTATTGTTTATTTGCTTGCTAGTTAATTAGTAGTTTTATTATTAAGTATTAAACAAACCAAAACTTTTATTGATCAGTGCTCACCCTAAAACTTAAACAAAAACAACATACTCCTCGTGGATATAATACCCACTTGCCCAATCTAGTATAAGGTAATTAGGTTTATTTTTTATCGGTACAACGACATCGGTCATAGAGCTACAATATTGGACCATTTAATGCAAATAGGAATTACTGTTGGTTATGACAATTGGGTTCATTATGGCGAGCCATATGATGATTTAGATGATAGTGATGATGAAATCTGAATCATTCAACCATTAACCATTCTGATTGTCCAGGCTTAAGGCGTACGGTCAGTTATTTTTCACCCTAATGGGAGAACTCTATTTTGCGGGTTAGACAGCAGTTTAAAGGCATTATTTTATTACGTTAAATGGGATTTTTTTTTTTTTACTTAAATAAGATTTGGTTCACCTAGATGTCCTCCATTGAATTTCAAGTCTATTCATGGGAGCCTGTTATTTGCCATGATGCTCTTGATATGGGATGGTCAACATTGGGTGACCTTTGCATAGACGATGGGAAGCTTGGGATGCTCATATTATCAGAACTTTGTTGCAGTTTGGGTGGCGGACACCACGGTAGTTGTCCCCTAATCTCTTATTCTTTTTCATGATCAAGTACACATTTTCATGGACACCACGGCTTCCATCTTAAAAATTAGGTATAAAGGGTAAAATGAAAATCTGATGTTTTTTATGTGCTTTGGTCTGTGAAGCTTATTGAACCACATGGGAAAATCATCTTACCTGGGGAGGATACCAGAGTGCAGACAAAATTTAGTCGCCAGCAAGATTTAACAGAGAGAGTTGAGAGTCCCAGAAGGTCCACTATCTCTTCAGATGATGACACAAAGGATATAAAGAACATATACGTGGACAGTAACTTATTGTTTAGTTATTCTTTAATAGCTTTTAATCTTTTATTTTAGCACATATTGTCCGCAAAATGATTGCTGGATTCATTCTGTATCCTGTCTATAACACCGTAAAGTATTTTTGGTCTTTGGAGGTGATGGGATTTCACGTGGTTCCCCATTACTGTTAGTCATCTTGCTTGAACGAGAAAAACTGGGAATCTGGTGTACCAAAAAAAGTCAGTGGAATTAATAGGTTGTAATGATGATAAGGTGTAAATTAGTTGGGTTTTTTGACAAACAGGCTGGCCTTTGTTTAGGTGTTTTTATACAGTAAATTGAGTCGGGTTACATCATTTTATCTCCATGGTTTTTTGTAAGGAAGGAGGGGATGTATTTCTATCTGATCATGTAAGTAAAGTAACATCTTTTCTGTGGAATAAAAGGCCGCCTCCCTCATATTAACAATATTGGACGTACGTCAGATTACTTGAAAGTCGGCATTGTAACATACTATCTCTTTGACCTGTTCACTTCCGTGTTTGTGATTTACTTTCTGTTACTATAGTTTACTATTTCATGTCAATCTGCAGGTGTGACTCGTGTTGCTTCAAAAAAATCTGGGCCGGTACCACCTGTTGTAAACTTAGAATACCCCAAAGAGATTGATAAATTGGCTGCTCGTAAACAAGTTCCTGCATCCAAAATTACAGGGCAAGCCAAAGGTTATTCCTTCGTGCCTGGTATAGTACCTCAAGACAATTCTACAAGAGACTCGGCCAAGTCTAGGAGAGAATCAATCGTTACTGAACAAGATAGCACTTTTGTATCACTCAAGCCATCTTAAAGACGAGAATCAATCGTCAATGAACTAGGATAACATTGCTGTATCAATCAAGCCATCTCATAGGCGAAGGCCATCAACTACTAAATTAGATGTTGAAGGTATATCAGTAGCTGTTGAATCCGGATTAAAAAGTGGATCAAATACTCCTACAGTTGCAAACTTTCAGAAGAAGGTTTTAACAGATGATGCTGCTAAAGATGATTCCAAGGAGAAAGCTCCAATCTCTACAGTTGCAGCGAAAGAGTTTCAAAAGGCTTCATCTCCAGGTACACTACCACAGGAAAACTGTGGTTATCACTTGTTATTGTAGCTACTACACTGCTCTATTTCTTAAACGATATTTTCTGGATTTGAAAAATAAGTGAAAATTGACCCTCTATTGTGCTATTAACGCTTTTGTATGGACCACATCAATGTTGATATAATTTTTATAGCAAGTAACCTATGATACACGTGTGCGCCTGAAACAAAATTATTTTGTCAATGATGGGAAGTTGTTATCCTTATAACAGAAATTAAATCGAATCGACATGCCATTTGGTAACATGAGCTATTCAGCTTTGCATTTCGCCTAGCATTCACTTTGAGTAACTATTAGAAATTATTTCAAAAGCTTGTTGCTTATGATTTAGATGTTGTATTTGGATATTTGTGAGCCTAACTTGCAATATTTTAACATTTCAGGTGATAGGTCTGTTGATTTAAACAAAGAGGTGAAATCTGTGAAATATGTTAATGGAGGTAGCGATTAGATATATTATTCTATGTTCCTCAAACAAGCGATTAAATGGTTCTAACTTTAACTCTCCGCCATCTTTTTATTATGCAGTGGCAGTTGTGCATGGAAGGACTCGCAGTCTCGTTGAAAGATTCGAAAAGAGAGAAAAACTGAACACTGATAAAAGTCAAATACATGATCTAAGTACTAAGCAATCAATCAACACAGATATGCCTTCCACAAGGGTAGAACAGGCATGTGATCTAACTACAAATATCCTTCTTTAGTTCTCATACGTAAACTGTAATCCTTTAAATTTTGCGGAAATTAAGCGCCCAAAATAAGAAGAACCGGTCGTTCAATGTGATTCCACCCGCTGTCGGTACAAAATAAAATGGTTAATGAGGAAGCTGATGCGGTTTTGGTATGCTCTGCTACTATGTTCTTCGTTTAAAATATGAAAAGGGCAATTAAATTTTATAAACTACTGTAATAGTTAAAGTGACCTAAGTAATGTGGGTAAAACAGTGGGTTACATAGATGACTGAACTAGACCTGAGCTGGACCAGTCTCCTTTAGTTTAGGATTGAACCTTTTTTTTTAAACCCAACAGGTACAATACGGTCCAGTTCTTGGTTAGTATTATCTAATCTTCTGTTCTTGCTCAGTCCTACTATCAACATAAGATTCTTTAAACTAATCTTCAGTTTTTTACTTTTTTTAGTTTATTACATTTGCTATATCTGACGGGTCCATGGGCTAAGCTTCATTTTATTGCATTTGCAGGGTGACTAAAAGTTTAGTTGGATGAAAGGGCGAGTTGGATGCAAGGGCTGTTTGCAAGCACCGAGTTAAATACAAAGGTCGTTTGGTACCGAGTTTTTTTCAATTTGTCATTATTGAAGGTGGATATGATTCAAGACACGATGTTAAACACTTGAACATCATGTTTTTCTCTTTTGTGGTTATATTTGTTTCCTTTGATTAGCGAGATAAAAAACATTATATGTTAAAAGAATCTTATGTTATGCAACCATAAGTAATATTTGATATCTTTGTTGTTCAAATTCGTAGGTTTCAATTTATCACAGTTATATATTTTGTGAAATTGCTATATCGTTCTGCAATTATGTTTGAATAAGTGACCACCATTTTGCTTTTGAGAGTAAATAGGTGACCACCAGTTGGTCTCTAAATTTAACACGAAGTGACCACACATATCGTCACTGATGGGGGTTAACGGTGAGTTAATGGGTTCGTTATCTTTAACAAATCAGTGACCACTTTCATGACCATCGTTATCGGTCACTATCTATCAATTCAGTGACCACCTTCGACTCTTAGTGACCAAAATTAGTGACCGAAAATATCGTCACAAATATAGTGACCACCGTATTATGGTCAATGGTTAGAGACGGATTTTAATTTTTGGTGTCTAATAAAAATAGTGACGGAGCTATAGTGACGAAAAGTGACCACCCAGGTATTGGTCACTAAACAGTGTTAGTGACCAATTTTATACTGATAGTGACCATATTCGTTTTGTCACTAAATCCAGTTTTTCTTGTAGTGTATATTGTGTCATGTTTAAGTATTTATTTGTGGGGGTGGTTGTATTCTTTGAGTTTCCTCCGGTCTTGGTATCGTCAAGCCCTTCGGATGCTTGCTAAGCTGCAATAAACGCGTAAGCCTCGCCCCGGGTGTGACCCCAGGACCAAGCTTCGGCGTGAGGATAAGTAATGGTACGTAAAATAATATGGTTGAGAGTAAGTGTGTGTAAAGAGATGTTACCATAGAGTGAGAATTCCTCTTCCTTATATAGGAGACCTATTTTTGTCTCTATCTGATGCCTCCAAACGAGACAATGACACCTTTGAGCGGAAACTGTGGTCTTACTCTTTTTGGGTCTTTGTTCAGTTAAGACATTGCTTCTGAACGTTTGTCACTTACTCTTTGTATCAGGTTTGACTTTCGGTCCGGAAGTTACCATTAGTCCGAATGACCTGATGAGGTTCGTACGGAACTGAGGTCCGTTCGGTGCGGGTCGTTCGGACATATACGCCAACATGTCCCCCCCCAGTATCATAGTATTAGTTATACCGATAGTGTGATACTTTGTAAAAATTTCCGTTTTGATTTTTCCGAAGTGCTTGGTCCGTGTGGTTCTGCGAGTTGGATTTTATGTATAACATGCCAAAAATCGTTATTGTTCGTGTTTAAGGATCGCCATCGTTTTTACAGTATCCTTAGGATTTGGACACGTATACGCGTGCCTCATCGTGTGGAGTAGGGAGAGCCATGTCGGTGTCTGACATGACGCGACATTTCGCACTCCTCACTTTTGCCTATAAATACCATCATTTGTTTCATTTTTACCACCGTAATTTTACACACTCCTCTGACACACTTTCCGCTAGTACTTTTCCGAACGAATTTTTCGATTAGTTCGAGTGGTTTCCGCGTAACTAGTTCGTCCAAAGAGGTACGTTTCGTATTACCAATATTTGTGTTATTTTTGTTGTTCGGCTATACCCTCTCTTCATTCGGCTAAGCTATGTCGGGTTCTCCCATTTCGATTCATGAGGAGGATGCTCCGGAAGTTGAGGGATTTTTGCCCAAGTTCGACATTCAGAAATATACTTCTCGTATAGACGAAGGGGCTGTGACTTTGGTGGCTATGGAGTTTGGTATACCGGATGACGCGATAGGTTTATATTTGGAGTACTTTTATGAAGGCGGTCTTACTGTGCCTTTTTCCACCTTCTTGTTAGATGTAATTAGATATTATAAAGTCCATACTTCTCAATTAGTTCTGTTGGGTCTGCATCGTGCTACTCTTTTTGAGGTGTACAGTCGGAGCTTGCATATTACACCCACTACTTCTCTCTTTCGAGCGTTTTACAAACTGAGCAAGCAGGGTCACTGGTTTTCCTTCGAGAAACGAGGTGGTAAGGATAGGAAGGTTTGCTTTCATGAGATCTTGACTTGTTTGAAGGGTTGGAAGTATAATTTTTTCCTGATAGGCAGACGGGCCATTCTTTTTACGATGCCTTGGAGGCATCACGATTTTGACATCTCAGATCCTTTTCCGAAGGGAGAATTTAGCGTCAAAGATGCTGCGAGATTGTCAGAGAATGTAATCGATCTTATTCAAATTCCTCGTGGTTTCCTTTATGCCGTCGGACTACTCACTAGGAACATCCCGGTTATTGGGCGGCGCTTAGAGATGCCGAGGGAAAGGGTATAGCCTTTGCTTTGATTTTTCTTGCGTATTGATGTGTATATGTTTGCTTATTTCTGAATAATTTATATTTTTGACTTATTTGTTTGCAGCTTTGACAATGTTTGATTACTTGATTAAACCCAAATTCCGAAAGGGAGCGACTATGACCAAAGGCGACAAATACCGAGAGGGTCAGTCTCACGAGTTGCATGTGACCGAATCAGCCCAGTCGAATGATGAAATTCCGGAGAAGACCGATGAGCTGAAGAGGGTCGAAGTGGTGGATGAAAAGGTGTTGGAGGCGAAGCAGAAGAAACAGGAGCAAGCAGCCGCTTGGCTAGCTCTTAAAGCGAAACAGGGGGGTGTGGGGGGTAGTAAACAAATCAAACTTCGCGACAAACGTGCCGGTGGAGAAGGTGGTTCCACCCATCCGTCTAAGAGGGGAAAGTCAACAAGTTTTATCACAGTGGTAGATTTGGATTCTGCGAAGCATGTTACTGCTCCCATCCCCATTCGATCCTTGCATCCGAACGAGGCGGGGAAACAACCGAAAGGTGAGGAGGGTGCGAATGATCAGTTTGGAGTTGCTGATGCGGGTAAGTTATCGGGATGTATATATATATATGTACTTCTCCTCTTCCTCATCCATCTTTTTTTATTGGCTGTGAGAGTCACGTTGTTTGTTGTTTACCTTTCAGGGAGTCCTTTGGTTGCCTCCTCTAGTCACGGTAAATGGAAGATCATTGATGATGATGACGATAGGGATGAGTCTGCTTTCGGAGGGTTGTTTGTGCTGGAATGGTCAGTGAAGAGGAATGCTCTTCTGAATAGCTCCTCGGTGTGCCATGACTTGATGGTTCATCTTCCCACCCCTCGAGATGAACAATATTTAGAGAGCTTGGATGATGAGGATGCTTGCCAGCGTGCTTGGATGTTGATGGGCAAGAGTGTCGTGGCTCAGTCGGACATGTTGTTTCGATTTGAGACCCTTCTCCAAGAATACAACAACCTCACACTTGCTCACCAAGACTGCGACCATAGCGCCAAAGAGAACTTTCAGCGTTTTAGTGATATGGCGGAAGAGATGAAGAAATTGAAGGATGAGCACTCCGGTTGTGCCACACCAAAACCAGAAGAGCTAAAAAGGTTACGACTTGAGCACTCCCGTTGTGTGGCTAAGGAGTAAAGTTTAAATGACCGCATCTCTGAGCTGGAAAAAGAGAAGGAGGAATGAAGGAAGGTTTCTGGTGATCAGGCTGAGAAAATTAGGTTATTGGAGGCTGAACTGGACAAAACCAAGCTTTTATTGAGTGATGAAGAGATGGAGAACCAAGAGCTCTGAAAGGAGAAGCAGGATCTGGCCGTGAGGATGGGTCACACGGAAATGGATCATTTTAAAGTTGTCCAGGAATTTATTCCAGAAGTGGTTCGTCGTCTTTTCAATAGTCATGAATACAAATAGTCTCTAGCCATTCCATTTAGCCTATCTTCTATGGATGGATTTTTGGATGGTGTTGCTCTGGAGCGTTCTGAGGAGGAGGTGGCTAGGGTCGTAGCGGATGTGGAAGATTTGTATTTGGAGGCTGAGGCAATATTTCAGCCCTTGTATGACAAGCTCTTTGTGACCGAATATCTCTATGTGCAGAAGGTTAGCAATGCTTGTTATAAGCCTCTTGCGGAAATTATGGACATCTTTTCGGATCGTGCTCCACTCAAACCCATAGAGACTGTTATGGGCGATGCTTCTACCGGGCCGACTGTTGTTACATCTGGGCCTGTTGGCGTGACATCCGATGCTCGAGTTAGTACTGGGGCTCCCACAGTTGAACATCCGACCGTCCAAGATTCCACCATGGAAGAAAATGTTTCTGCTCCTTGAAGGAACCAATCGTTCTAGGATTTGAGTGTCTCCGTTTTGACTACGGGTAAAGGCTACTCCAGATTCTATGTGAAGCTTTGATTTACTTCTGTTATGATGTTTTAGAAACAATTTGGTGGTTTGACGTAAGGCCTTTGGGGCCGTTGGAATAGCTTGTGCACAATTGAAAATTTTGGATGAATGTAATGATTCTGTAATCGATGGAACCATATTTTATTTGTATATTTTTGAGTCCTTATCTATAATGGTTGTTTTATTAGTTGTTAAATGTGTTGCATCTGTATTTATTTCTGCCTTGATTTTTACTTTGTATATTTTGTGTTCTGCAATGATTCGGTCCTTCTTGACATGATTACTTCGTCTTGCATCGTTCGGACAGTTTGGGACGTTTAGGGCCGTTCGGCCTTTATGCCTTGGCTATTTGGGTGGAACCATTTTAGGGCGTCATGCGCCATTCGGCCTTTTTACCTTAGTTGCATGGCAACCCCTTTTTGATTATGTAATAAAACAATTTGTGATGAAACAATATGTACCTCGTGGTTTAGATGTATTTGTATGCTTGACATATGTGATGATGGACCCTACGGAGTCCCGGCGTGCTTTGCCGCCCTTTTTGATTATACATCCACTCCTTTCGCTTGATGTTTGTTTCTTGTATGTATTTATGACTTATGTATTTATATCACCTGTTGGTAGATATACCTGAGGGCTCATCCCTGGTGTTTTTACACCTTCGGGGTAGTCATTCGCCGTTATGGCGGATACGCCTCGGCTCATCTTTAATGCTTTTAGCATTTTTGGGGGTATTTGTGTATGTCTGAGGGTATTGTCCCTTGACCTTCCCTAGTGGCGTAGAACTTTCGGGGGTATAATGCATTAACGGCAAGATATTGGCTACGTTAGTCAGTCAGAGGTAGCTAATCTCTGCCGGAGCCACCTTGGTGTTATGTCTTAGTTTGCGCAAAATGTAGGAAAATTTTCCTCCTTCTAAATCGAAAGGGAATGTGTTGTCATTTCATAATTCTAAATGTTCTTGTCATGGCGGCTTACAAAGATAATTTATAAAAAGCATTTCCTTAAATTGATTGCGTGCCACTTCTGGGGCACCTCTTCCTCATCCATCGTCTACAGCTTGTTCGATCTATTTTGGTATGCTTCCGTTATCCCGTATGGTCCCTCCCACTTCGGACCTATATTTCCCTGGTCTTCAACTCTGCTTGCTTCATTCTTCCAGTTGACAAAATCTCCCGATTTGAACGGCACCGAACGGACTATCTGATTGTAATACTTTTCCATCTTTGTTTTTTACCGAGCCTCCCTTATGGCTGCCTCCTCCCTCATTTCCTGTAGCAAATCCGGGTTCAAACGCAGCTCTTCCTCATTTAACTCTTCTATCCGGCGAGTATCATCTTCATCCACACCTTCTCTTACAACCATCGTTCGGTGGGTCGGCATGCAGATCTGGGCCGGTATAACCGCCTCACTTCCATAGGTTAAACTGAAGGGTGTTTCCCCGTTGCTCTGCTTGAGGGACGTCCGATGGGCCTGGCAACTCGTCAACCCAGCCAGCTTTGGTTCGGCCCAACCTTGTCTTAATCCCTGCCAACAAACTTTTATTTGCTCTCTCTACCAGACCATTGGCTTGCGGGTGAGCCATGGCCGTGTTGATTTGACTTATGTTTAAATTCTCACACCAGCTTTTGAATGGGTTTTCTACGTGCTGCTTTCAGTTATCCGTGACAATGACGCTAGGTAAGCCAAACCGACAAACTATGTTATCCCATACGAACTTCTTCACATCCTTCCCAGTGACCCTTGCCAGAGGTTTTGCTTCGATCCAGTTGGTGAAGTAGTCGATGGCCACTATGACAAATTTTATTTTCCTTGCGGCTTGCGGTAAAGGGCCTAGGATGTCTATTCCCCACTGGTAGAATGGCCAAGGAGCCATGATTGGTGTTAGCTTTGTCTTGGGGAGCTTTGGTATTGGGGCATGTATTTGACATGAATCACACTTCCGGATCTTATCGTGGGCATCCCTGTGCATGGTGGGCCAGTAATACCCTTGCCATATGGCTTTTGCTACTACCGACCAGGGTCCCGAATGCATACTGCAGGCCCCCATGTGCAACTCCCGGATCACATAGTTTGCTTGTAGAGGACCAACACATCGTAACATGGGAACCAGGTAAGATTTCTTGTAAAGTATCCCTTCTTCCATCACATACTGGCTGATCTTCATCCTTAACACGTGGGCTTCATTTTTGTCTTCCGGCCATATTCCTTCATCCAGGCATCGGATGATGGGTGTCATCCAGTTCTACCCTTCCTCCGCAACTATGTCGCTAATCTTCTTCCCTTCGGTATATCTTTCTCTCAACACTTCTACTAAAACATCCTTTGTCAGATGGTCGTAAGCTACCGTAGCTAGCTTACTCAATATGTCGGCGTTCTGGTTTTGATTCATGGGGATGTTCTGAATGGAGAAACTCTGGAACTTTGCTATGCATTCCTTTGCCCTTAGCTAATTATTTAATCATGCTTTCATTGCTTGCTACGTAGTCTCCATTTATCTGATTCGATACTAGCTTGGAGTCTACTCGCACTTCGATATGTTGTACATGCATGCTTCCGGCCATCCGGAGCCCCGCTAGCAGGGCCTCGTATTTGGTGCTCTCGAAGTCTAGACGAAGGGCATAGGTATGTTATATCCGGCTTATTAGCACGAGCCCTGCTTCGTGCTTTTCTTTCTTCACAACTGGCTGACTGAAATATCTACCGGTATTGTCCCCAATGGGGGTCTCCGAGAGAAAGTCTGCCAACACCTGTCCCTTTATAGCACTTCGCGGTTCATATGTGATGTTATACGCGCCTAACTCGACGGAGTACTTGGCTAATTTACCGGATGCTTCTGCCTTGCTGAGTATCTGCTTAATTGGCTGATCGGTAATGACCTTGATAGGGTGTGCCTCGAAGTATCTTCGTAATCTTCTTAAAATATGTAGCAACGACAGTGCCAACTTTTTCATTGGTGAGTAGTTCCTTTCAGCCTCATTGAGTGTTCGACTCACGCAATGCACTGAGCACTGTTTGCTTTTCCTTTCCGTCAGGAGGACGGCACTCACAGCTTCTTGAGAGGCGGCTAAGTACACATATAGTGTTTTTTTGGCTATCCGAGTTGTTAAGGATGGCAAGTCTGCTATGAGCTTCTTCATTTTCTGGAAAGCCTTCTCCACTTCTTCCGTCCACTGGTATTACTCCTTGTTCTCCTTGGTCATATTCTTCAGTGTCTCAAAGAAGGGTAGTGACCTTTTAGCCGACCGTGCCAGAAACCGGATTAAATCTGCTAACTTGCCACTGAGGCTTTGCATTTCTTTCAAAGTCTTGGGGGACTGCATGTCTATCAGAGCTTTCGTCTTCTTCAGGTTGGCCCTGATCCCTTCTGAGGTTACCATGTATCCTAGGAACTTCCCTTCCTCCATGCCGAATGAACATTTTTTTGGGGTTTAGCTTCATGTTAATCCTCCTAAGGTTATCAAACGTTTCGGCAATATCCCCCAGCATTTCATTTTCTTCCTTTCTCTTAATGACCATGTCATCCACATATGCTTCTAGATTTCTCCCTATCTGAGACTGGAAAGCTGCATCCACCATGCGCTTGTACGTTGCTCCCGCGTTCTTTAAACCAAAGGGCATCTTGGTGTAGCAGTACGTTCCTTGGTCTGTGTAGAAGGCTGTCTTCTCCTCATCTTCTTTCAACATCTAAACTTGGTGATACCCCTTGTAAGCGTCCAGGAAGCATTTATATTTGAATCCCATGACCGACTCAATCTTCCAGTCGATCTCCGGCAGAGGGTAGTAGTCCTTTGGGCATGCGGAGTTGATGTTCTTGAAGTCGGTACACATACGCCAACTCCCGTCACGCTTCTTGACATGGACCGGGTTCGACATCCATTTCGGGTACTTAACCGGACGAACAATGCTTGCTTTCACCCACTCCTCGACTTCTTTAGTTACCGCTAGACTCCGGTCAGGAGCTAACGCCCTGCGTTTCTGGCATACTGACTCTACCAAGAGGTTGACGTTTAACGTATGCTCAATTATACACCGTGGGACCCCGGTCATGTCTGCCGGTGTCTAAGCGAAAACATCCATATTTTTCTTGAGTACCTTAAGCTTTGCCTTGCACTCTGGCGACAAACTTCCTCCGATGATTACCAATTGTTCCGGGAAGGCCGGGTTTACCACAACCTCTTCGGTGAGGCTCACTTCTGTTGTTTCTTCGGCTTGCCTACTACCTTGTTTCGAGGGTACCGTTTGTAATTTTTCCAATTTCTAGCATTCTGAGATGACGACCGGTCGGGCTACCAACGTAGCTATTCCTCTGGGGGTTGGGAACTTCATCAAGGCATGTATGGTCGAAGGAATTTCCCTCAGCATCTTCAACCCGGTTCTCCCTAGGATGACATTATACGGCGACGGAGCCCGAATGACAGTGAATTTCATGGTGACCCTCCTATAAAGTCCTCCGTCTCCGAACGACACATCCAACTCTATCTTTCCTAAGGGCTTCTTCACCTGTCCTGCGAACCCTAGCAGATCCGTCTGATTTTGTTTTAGTCGAGACTTTATTTTTGGGCTTAAGTTGTCAAAACAGTGCTCAAACATAACCTCCACCGATGGTCCTTCGTCCACAAACACTATTCTCACCAGATATCCTTCCATCCTGGCCTCTATGATGAGGGGTTCATCCGACACGTCCCCGGCAGGTATTGGAGGAAAGGTGATGGTGTTAGGAATATAAATATTCATATGAAGACTCGGTCACCCCAAGTACATGATGATGTACCCTCCTAACGGGTCGAAGGACTCCCCTTCGAGCCTGTAGAAATCCCTCCCTTCGGAGGCCCAAGTAAATCTTCTAACACGTTTCATTGGCGTAAAACCATTCATCTATGACATGGTTACCAGTTGGGAAGCCGCCAATCGAAGCCCTAAGCCCTTCGAGGTATCCCTGACGAAGGGACTAGCACGAAGGACCATCCTGACCTGGTCAAACCCACGTCTCCTCTTCCCTTTGGCTTTCCTGCCAAAACAGAGATTGTGGGCTACAAAGCCCTAGCGGTTACCACTTTCCATGGGACGCCCCCATGATCTCCGAACAATGTGCAACTGCCCACTATGTCCTATTTCTCCCCTATAAATAGCTTAGTCGGGCATGAACAATGTAAGTTAACTTCACTCTCTCAATTTACGACCTACATTACCATCACACATACTTACTCGCATGCCGGAGGTGGTTCGCAGGGTCCAACCCCTGCGCAATCACTTAACGTAGTGTTTTCGTATTTCTTATTTTCAGGTTAAGAACAAGCTTGGCGCAATCTCAACACCCCAGTATTCCTTTGATCACCATCGAAGGCTTGGTTGGCAATTATTTGTTCAATCAGTGGCGCCATCCGTGGGACCGCTACAATTGGTCTCGTTAATTCCGAGCTTATAACCTACCAACCAATTTCACTATTATTCCGGCATGGATCAAGGGAGAGAAGATACTCCCCCACCGGGTTTCTCTACCTTGACACCAATACCAATCGACGACTCTAACAACCTTCCCCCAATAACCGCTTCCACCTTCACAACACGTTCTCACCCAGAAATCACAACCAACAATCATGCTTCGACATCAGCCAATCCAGAACCTGTCATTAGCCCAACCTTTGTCGAAGACAACCACGAAGTGTTGGAAACCCTTTTAAGGGCTCGTAGCAGGCAAGTCAGGAATGCTGAGGTACGAAGGGAGTTGGAATACTCGAGTGATGAATATGATGAAGAAATGGAGGTGGAACCTAGGCCTCCGACCCAAGGGCCAACCCTATCGGCCTTAAGAATTGGGTCTCCAATCGGTCGAAGGCTAAGCAAAAGGTCCGTTGGTTTCGAAGGAGTCCCCGAGAGGACTCCGACAAGAAGAGAATGGGCGGTTACTGAAGGCTCTAACGGTAGGAGCCAGCTTAGGGAAGAAAGGGGGTGACTTTGCCTCCATTGCTAGCAGCTCATCTTGGAAGGACTGAAGCTGGGGTTCCGTTGCAGCCTTCTCACGCATCAGGCGTAGAAGGCAATCCGTCTACAATTAATATGGGAGGAAATCTTCCTCCCAATGGTATGTACCCCTCGTTCCAAACTCAGTCTTATCCTCAAAATTTATATCCTCCAGTAAATGGACAGCCTAATAACCCAAACTTCCCCCAAAATTATGGGAGCATGCCCTTCGGCCATCCTATGGCATACCCTCTGTTGGGAATTATATTTTGAGTTGATATTGACAAAATATGAAAGATGAAGGATGAAGACAAAGATGAAGGACTTAAAGTGACAAGAAGGAAAGTTACAAAAAGATGGAGATTTTAGAAGATTCTTAGAAGAATATTTACTTTCCTTATTGTATTAGGAATGTCTTTTATGTAAACCCTAATCCCTCTAGTATATAAAGAGGACATGGGTCATTAGGTTTAGAACGTACGAAAAAGATGTAGACGTCTAAATTAGAGGTGTGTGTGTGTCTAGGCGTCAAGTTCCTACAATAGACGCCTAGAGTTTATTAGTGTTTTAGTTTAGATAACATGTTCTACTTGATCAAGGTAGAACATGTTAATTATATTAGTGTTAGTAGAGATTATGAAGTAAAAACCTTGTTCAATAATAAAGATGTTTTACTTATTCCGCTGTGCATGATTGTGTTCTTTATTATTGTTTAACCCTAGAGGCTCTAAACGATCTACACAATTGGTATCAGAGCCTGGGGAGCTCGTTACCTAGGGATTACAAGGTTTGTCGAACAGTAGCAGATTTGGTGAAAAAGTTTATTGTCGACGAAAGCAGTTTTGAAGAAGGTCAGCGGAGAGGTTGTCGTCAAGTGCATATGGTAACTTATTAACCTCGTACTGACAAATTATCATCATGGTGTCGGTTGTGGCCTACTATATTTGACCATTCAGTAATATAATGAATTGATCTTGTTTTACTTCAGTAATGGCACCTCGTACTTATATGTAATATAATGAATTGGTGCACACGTGGATCATTGGTATATCAGTATCTTTATGATTTTGTCGCTTGTGGTTTTCGGTCAAGTGGAACAATTTAATGAAGGTTTGTCAAGATCGGTGATTGCACATGGGTTGTCAGATCGTGAGAATACATACATCGTACTTCATTAATTGAATTGTTTAATCGAATTGATCAGTATGAAGGTTTGTCGTATTATTAAAAGATAGTGGGTCACTGGATGATTTATTTATGTGGAAGATTTCATTGGCTGAGAATTTAATTGGGACGAAGGTTTTGCTTAAAGTACTGCTCAGTCTCAAAGTACTGCTCGTGTTCTTCAAAGTACTGTTCTCGGATAGAAAGTACTGCTGCTACTTCAAAGTACTGCTTCCCAAAGTACTGTTAGTCTAAAGTACTGCTGCTCGTCCAACGTACTGCTCCAAGGTACTGTTATATTCAAAGTACTGCTGTGTTTGAATGATTTATGGAGACACGTAAAGCGTTTTATGGTTCAATATATATGCATGATTTACGAGCAGTGAGGGGAAGTACATATGATTGAGATGGTTTTACACACACAAGTTTGTTAGATTACACACACATGTTATTAGTTTCACACACACAGGAAGGAGTTTGGTTTTTGTTCTTGAAAGATTAAAGGCTCGTTGGGGATTATTTGAAGAAGACGATTGAATATTATCTATTTGATGTTGTAGTTGAGTTTCACAGGTATGCGTTCTTATGTTTGTGTTATTGCGGTGACAAAGACTTGATGAATCTAGCAAGGATGTGTGATCTATAAACTTAAGGTGCTGAATACACACATTTGCTATCACTTAAAGGAGTTACATTGTAGTGCTCAGTGTCTCATATTAGTTGAGGATTTATCGAGAGGTCCTAGTAGCCTACTTCTAAGATAAGTTTGGAGTCACGTTAATAGTGCAAGATATAAGACGAAGGTTTGGGAAATTCAACTTCTTCATCAAGTTCGTCATATTTGGTTTTCTTCATCGGTAATCATTACAAGGAGCTTGCAGAATTGAAGATTCAAAGAGATGGTAAACATATTAGTTTCAGGGGAAGCTTATTGTTTAATTGTTTAACCATCTACATGCACCACTCAAGGGGAAGTTTTGCATACGTTCCCTATTTGATGATGACAAAAAGGGGAAGAAGATTTATTGAAGATTGCAGCTTGAAGAGCCTTGATGATGTGCATGGATTAAGGGGAAGATCATCTTTCATATTGTTGGTTTTGTCATATCAACTAGGGGAAGATTGTTGGGAATTATATTTTGAGTTGATATTGACAAAATATGAAAGATGAAGGATGAAGACAAAGATGAAGGACTTAAAGTGACAAGAAGGAAAGTTACAAAAAGATGGAGATTTTAGAAGATTCTTAGAAGAATATTTACTTTCCTTATTGTATTAGGAATGTCTTTTATGTAAACCCTAATCCCTCTAGTATATAAAGAGGACATGGGTCATTAGGTTTAGCACGTACGAAAAAGATGTAGACGTCTAAATTAGAGGTGTGTGTGTGTCTAGGCGTCAAGTTCCTACAATAGACGCCTAGGGTTTATTAGTGTTTTAGTTTAGATAACATGTTCTACTTGATCAAGGTAGAACATGTTAATTATATTAGTGTTAGTAGAGATTATGAAGTAAAAACCTTGTTCAATAATAAAGATGTTTTACTTATTCCGCTGTGCATGATTGTGTTCTTTATTATTGTTTAACCCTAGTGCTCTAAACGATCTACACACCCTCCGTACGCCATGTGAAACGGTTACCCGTTTGCCATGAATACACCTTATCAGTCCTACCCAAGCCAGACTCCTATGGGAATGCCCCCAAACAGCAATCCATACAATACTGTCCCCATGTACGCACCACCTTATAATTGTCTATATTCAGACCCTATGGGTTCGGCTACACCTTTCGTTAGATGGATAGAAGATTACCCATTGCCTGATGGTTTGAAAATGCCTTCACATGTCGGGACTTATGATGGGAAGGGGGATCCGGACAATTTCTTACATTTGTTCGAAGGGGCTATCAAAATGCAAAAATGGGTTATGCCGGTGGCCTGTCATATGTTTACATACACCCTACGGGATTCTGCTCGTATTTGGTGGAATGGGCAAAAGCCCGGTAGCATCGTCAACCTTGATGATCTCAAAGCTAAGTTCCGGTCACACTTCAGTCAGCAAAAGAAGTTCACAAGGACTCATTTAACGGTGCACAACATCAAACAAAAAGATAACGAAAGCACGAGGGCTTTCGTTACTAGATACACCGATGAGACTTTGCAAATTTTGGGTCTTCATGAAGACTAACGTATTTCTGGTTTCGTACATGGCCTTCGAAATCGGAGTTTGGTGGAATTCTTGTCCACTGACCTTCCGACAACTTACAAGGGGCTGACCGAAAAGACATATACTTGGATCGAAGCAAAAGAAGTGTCCACTAATGGGGCTCCGATAGACAAAGATAGCAACAACAAGTTTTCGAAGAATTCTTCGTGGGAAGGGTCCAAAAACAAGAGCAAGAACAGAGACAAGTTTTCTCCGTACAACAAAGGCCCGAACCATGGTTTATTAAGCAGTCTAACGAAGTCTCCAAAGGAAATACTTGCTACGGAGAGGGCAGCCAAAGCCTTCGAAGCACCTCCCCGCATGACAAGTAAGGGCAAAAACCGGGATACCAGCAAGTACTGTCACTTTCACGAAGAAAATGGCCATGATACAAACAGTTGCAGGGAACTAAAGAAACAAATTGAAGAAGCCGTAAGATCTGGGCAGTTGGAACACTTGGTAAAAGGAATCAAGAAAGGCAAAGAAAAGATGACCGACACTCAAATGGCCAAGGATACTAACCCTACCTGATGAAGCGAAAAGTGTACCGCTTTTAGGGGGTCATTTAAGCCCTAAATCGTATTTATTTGATCAAATATTGCCCTAAATCGTTCCTTTTGTCATTTTAGGTACTTTGGAGAAGAAATCTGGAAAAGGAAGCATTTTGGACGTTTTTGGAGCATAAAAGTGAAGAAAACGGCAAAGTCTCAAAATTGGCTGGAAAAGTACCTTTGACGGCGTCAGGGATTGTTCCTGACGGCGTCATGGCTTGGCAAAAAAGGTGGACATGAAAAATACACATGATATGCCAGAGAATTTTACAATGGAAAATCTGACGGCGTCACCCTTTAAGGTGATCAAGGCCATCACGGTTTAAGTTAAAGCGAGACGGCGTCAAGCTCATTTCTGACGGCGTCACCCCTTGATAAGCCAAAGAGGATTTTGGAGCACTAAAGAGGGACGGCGTCAAGAAGGCCATCCGGGAACCCTAGACACGGCGAGGTGACGGCGTCAAGTCCTATAACGTGACGCCGTCAGCCCTTAAACTCTATATATAGTTTTGCAATTTTTTGTCATTAGTGTGCAACTTTGTGAGGAGAAACCCTAAGACGAATTTCTGCCATTTTTAAGGGTTTTCAAACCCTTGGATCTCCCATGTTTAATTGAAGATAAGTAATCATTTAATCAATCAATATGTCTATGTGTTGTTTGATTATATCTTGTTCTTGTCTTTTGATTAACATGCTAGGCTAGATTTATCTTGTGTTTGCTTAGATCTAATGAAACCTAACTATTGATTATTGGTTATTAGTGTGTTATTAGTTGTATTGGATGATTGTTCATCGATGTTAGGCTTAAGAAAACTGGCTAACTTCCTATACGGTAACTTGCTTGAACGTCTTAAGAAACATGAACCAATGCGTACTAAGGTTTTTATGGTTGTATTTAATGCATGAGCGAATTCTAGTGATCCCATGTTAGGAGCTTCCTAGCCGGCTCGACATAGGAGTGAAGTAGGAGCTTGTAGAGTTGGGGAAGTACGTACGCCACCCCACGATTGGTATTAAGGAATACACCCATCATCCACGCAATTAATACACACTAATCAACCGGTAAAAGATAGTTAGGGAGTAAGGAAATCTAAGTAAACACATTTCTCTCCACATAAGTTTCACAACCTTTTCATTTTCAGTTATTTTATTTTATTTGCATTTGTAGTTATTTGGGTTAGTTGACTAGCAACTAATTCCGCCCACTCCTTCAAACCCGAGATTTTACTTGCTTTCATAAAAAAATATAAAAATACAAAAAAGAATCTTCTCTCACCCTTAGACCTAATTAGAGTAGTTTTTCAATCCTAACGACACTATTCCCTGTGGAGAACGATCAATCCCCCGTACTTACCACTACACGATACTACATCGGTCAGGTACACTGCCTGGTGGGGTTGTAAGCCTCTTGAGATCCCTCGAGAGGTAAAACCTGTTGTAAGGTCGCAAAACCACGCATCAAGTTTTTGGCGCCGTTGCCGGGGAATAGTTATTGTTTAGGTTGAATTTTTATTTTATTAGGTCTACTCACTAGATTCCTTTCTAGTGA
This sequence comes from Artemisia tridentata subsp. tridentata, assembly GCA_021014915.2. Classification (NCBI taxonomy): domain Eukaryota; kingdom Viridiplantae; phylum Streptophyta; class Magnoliopsida; order Asterales; family Asteraceae; genus Artemisia; species Artemisia tridentata. Next base: position 79,101,827 of record CP139505.1, read on the forward strand.
GATTTTTATTTTATTTTTCTAGGTTTTCTTTAGTCTATCTTTTTTCTTCGTTTCTTTGTTCGTAACCATTACCATCCGACATCATGGAAGGTGGTAATATCCTTGATCCCAACAACCCACCACCACAACAACACCCACCTCCTAGAGCCCGTACCTTAGGAGACTACTCCCGTCCTAGCCACCATGGCTATCGAAACACCATTGAGCTCACTCAAGGAGCCAATGTCACTCCCTTGCGATCCGACACCATCCAGTTGGTGCAAAGCGGATGCGCATTCCATGGACTTCGTTCCGAAGATCCTAATCAACATCTTAAGGACTTTCTTAAAATCGTTGATTCCATAGACCTTGATGTTGCCACTCGAGAGACGACCCGACTGCGTCTCTTTCAATTTTCTCTGCGGGACCAAGCTAGTCAATGGCTAGAGCGTTTACCCGCAGGATCCATTACCTCTTGGGATGATCTCACCACTCGCTTCCTTGCTCAGTTTTTCCCACCAGGAAGAACTACCAAGCTAAGGAATGATATCTTGATGTTCCAACAACGTCAAGGCGAAACCCTCTACGAGGCATGGACTCGATTCAAGGACTTACTCCAAAAAGTCCCTCACCATGGCATAGAACTTTGGCTTCAAGTCCAAATCTTCTATGACCATATCAATTTCTCCACGAGCCAAACCATTGACCAATCGGCCGGTGGTAAGCTACGTGATCTAAGTGCGTAACAATCATGGGCTCTCCTAGAAGATCTTGCTCTTTATGACAACGAAAGTTGGAATGATCCCCGTGATTTGAATAAAACGGTCAAGGCAATATCTTTGCCTTCGAACAATTCAAGCACTTCCGACCGTAGGATCATAGAACTTGAAGACCAAGTCAAGTTTCTTATGAAATTCTACGAGGCTCCTAAACCTTCAAGCCAAGTGAACAAAATCACTTCTTCATGTGAATTATGTAGTGGTCCCCACGACACTCGTGATTGCAAGGAACTCCCCGAACAAGCTTTTGCGGACTACGCATCCTCGCGTACCGACGGAGCGGGAGACAAGTGGTACACTTTCAAACCCGAGCCAAACCCCTATGGTGATTCATACAACCCCTCATGGAAAAATCACCCAAACCTTAGGTGGAAACAAAACCAAAACGCACAACAAACCAATTCTTCCAACCCTCCTAATCGTTTCCAATCAAGCGGTTCACACTCGAACCGTACTTTCAACAACAATCCTTCCAGCAATGGTAGTACCAATAACTTTGAAGGATTGATGTCCCAATTTATGGCATCTCAAAAAGCTCGTTTAGCCAAGTTTGAAGCCGATTTCAAACAAAAACAAAGCGAGATGACCAATAAGATTGACACTTTGTTGAAAGCCCTCAATGACCGAGAAATGGGAGCACTCCCTAGCAACACAGTCAAGAACCCGAAACTAAACGTCAACGCCATCTCGTCGGTTTCGTCTCCTAGTTCTTTTCCACAATACTATTCGGTCAATTCCATGAGCACGTGTTTCAAACAAACCCAAGTTGTTCAAAATGACCAAGAAGTTATGATACCCAAATTGGTCAACAACATAGTTGAAACACCTCCCACTCAAAACCTTGACAATGAATTCAAGGAGCTCCACCTTGAAAGTCCGGTTATTGATGTGTTGGATGAGAAGAAGCTCAAGTTAGGCGAAAAAGGGACCGCTTTTGTTCAAAACAAGCTACCTAAGAAGTTAGATGATCCGGGCTTATTTGTTCTACCTTGCAAGATCGGTAATTCGGAGGCTTATGACACATTAGCCGATCTTGGATCAAGCCTTAACCTACTCCCGTTACCTCTCTACACCTCTCTAAAACTAAGAAAACTTGAAGAAACCGAGGTGATAATAGGTTTAGCGGATGGGAGTGTTGCTTACCCGATTGGAGTAGTCAAAGACGTGTTAGTACACATTGGAAAACTAACCATTTTAGCCGATTTCCACATCCTTGATATGGTTAGCGACCCTACATGCCCCTTGTTGATAGGTAGAGGATTTTTGGCGACCGCTAGTGCTATGATTGATTGTAGGGAATCTAAGATAGCGGTAGGAGAAGGTGATACTTGGTCAGTCTATGATGTGAAGAAACATGCCTATGATACTAGTGATGAACCAACACCCCATTGGTTAGAATTAAATAGGAGACCATCTAGATATGGACCTTGGATCGATAGAGACTTCATAGGACCCCAACGCCCATTTTACCTAGAAGAGGACTTTGTTAACCGAACACATACGGTAGAGCAACTCTTGGCTAGGGACACCGAATTGGATCCGTTTGAAGACCCTCTAGTTTTTAGGAGGATGATTGATTTCCTAGGAGTTTTGCCAATTAACCTAGGGATGAATAAGTGGAATTGTGAGGACGATGATCATATGTGGGATTGGGACAAACCACCCAAAGATGGAGATGGGTCATGGCATATTAAGATGACATTGTATGACCTGGATGGAGAGAAGTTTGAAAAGATATATTGTACTAAGCGGACCAATAGGAAACTTCAATCCAAGCTTAACCCTAAAGACGTCCTCGATGACGAACTCACTTACATAGGGTAGAAGGACTTTGAGTCTAGCTACAAGACTCGTTAATAAAGAAAAGCGCTTCTTGGGAGGCAACCCAAGCTTTATTTGCTTTGTGTGTTTATTTATTTATTTGTTTGATTTTATTTGTTTCCGTATGTGTGTTTAATTTTTATTATTATTGATTCATGTTCAAAAGTAAACTGTGAAAATGCTTTATCTTGTTTTTAACTTCGTCTTAACTACATATAAAGGTATTTTGCAAAAGATAAGTGTAAGGGAAATCCAAATCGGTTTACAAGAACAAATGAACATGAATCATAATAATAATAAATTAACATACATATTCGTATTTGTTTGAGTCAAATGCTTGTATCGAGTCATAATGATGTTTTGCAGGAATTCCAGGAAGTAAGGTAAAGGTTTTTCCAGAAATTTTTCGGAAACTTAACATGAGAATTCTGTCAGATCATTTCTGACAGCGTCAGGTTTTAATTTTCTGAAAATTTTGAAAGTTTTGTTTTCATAAAAAGTTTTTATTAAATCTCGAACTTATAAACTCCAGGAATCTGCAAAACAATCATTCCACAAGCATTATATCCTTATATAGAATTTATCCCGCCGATGTTATGCAGGTTTTCGTGTTTGTTTTCTCAGGTTTAACAGGTTATTTTGGACAAGGAGATGTATGTGGAATCAAGCTATTGGCGATGCATTAGTCTTGAAGCTTCAACATCATCTTGGAAGAAGATCTAACCATGTTACCTCTTTATCCACCAAACGAATCAGGGGAGTATTTGATTTCATTCTTTTACCTTATTTACTTTTACATCTTGTTATTTGAACATTGGGGACAATGTTCATCTTAAGTGTAAGGGGGGGGGGGGGGGGTAAAGTACGATACTTTAGAGAATGCTATTACGCTTGATTTTTCGTTTGTTTGATGGTAGATGTGTAATAAAACTGAGAGAAATACCTGTTAGGGCAATTTTAGTGCTAAATTTAAAATTTTTTACAACATATAGGAGTGAAACTTTGATCTTAATGAGCGTCTCACGGATAGGAGTTATATGACTAGCACAAAAACCGTACCACTAAAAAATTTTCCACCCCAAATATGTGAGGTTCGCCCCTAGAATTGGTAGGAAAAGCATTTATGCTATGATGTGTGTACCGGTAGCACTTAGATTCTAGAACTTGTGTTAGGACCATTCCGAGGCCACAAGTGAGACTACATTCGTGTAGTTAGATTTACTACATGATAAGAGGCATTAGGATTAACCCATTGTTTTACACCTGTGTTTTTATTATAATTACTTTGGCTACATTGGTCAAGTAATTCTCCCACACCCTTTGCGTTGTACTCATTTTTAGTACACGATACCCCTAGTACACCCCTCAGAGCCTATCTTTTCGTTTCGACCTTTAAGCATTTTACTTAAAGGAAGAATTTGTTTACACCCCACTTAAATGTACACCCAAACCGCCTTAGCCTACCTTGTATGCACTCATTTTTAGTGCATTATTGTGACAACATTTGTTTAAACCCCAAGTTAATTATCTAATTGATTACATGGTTGCTAAGTCGAGTCATATCCTTGTACATATTGTTTTGGGACGATTGGGACTCATGGGTAAAGTACTAGTGTAATGGAGTAATGGGGAAGAACATCATTTATTACCCCCATATGTACGTTAATATTTTAAAAGTACTCCAAGTGTTTCGATTATCTTAATTCGAGTCATTAGAATAATTATTTGTAAAGTTATGTAAAAGTTCAAGTGTAAGGGGAATGCACCGCCCCTATGATGTATTATTTTGGATGGTAGGGCAAGAGTGTATGAAAAAAAAAATCGAAAAAATCAAGAAAAATACAAAAAAAATGAGAAAAAGAAAAGTAGAAAAAATATACGGACTACCATCCCGTTTCATTTTACGTTTATTTTATCTTTTTGTTATTTTGTTTTTAGCTTAAGTCGAGTCTAGTCTTGGCTTAGCAACGCCATATTGTACATGTAATTAATCAAGATCCTTAACTCGCCACCAGTAAAATATCCCTTATCCAACAAAACCGTGTTTATCATATCCCTACACCTCACGTTATAACCCGTTTAAAAGCCCTCTTTGATAGTTTATCTTAGGTGCTTACGCCTAGTGGAGAAGGTTTTCGATCCTTTCCCAGGCCTATGGTAATCTATTTGCTATGACAGGTAGTGGGAGATATTATCCGTTTTCATTTATGAGATTTATTTTGATGACACCTGAGAGATGTGAGTATCTAAACACTATTTGTGAGGTGCTAGTTTGTAATATTCGTGCTTATTATGATTAAAGTGGAACGATTATTTGTTGTAATTACTTTTATATTAGCATTAAATGACCCCTAACTTGTATTTTGGTTAGAATAAAAGCGCATTTGCTTGAGGACAAGCAAATCTCAAGTGTAAGGGTATTTGATGAAGCAAAAAGTGTACCGCTTTTAGGGGGTCATTTAATTCCTAAATCGTATTTATTTGATCAAATATTGCCCTAAATCGTTCCTTTTGTCATTTTAGGTACTTTGGAGAAGAAATCTGGAAAAGGAAGCATTTTGGACGTTTTTGGAGCATAAAAGTGAAGAAAACGGCAAAGTCTCAAAATTGGCTGGAAAAGTACCTTTGACGGCGTCAGGGATTGTTCCTGACGGCGTCATGGCTTGGCAAAAAAGGTGGACATGAAAAATACACATGATAAGCCAGAGAATTTTACAATGGAAAATCTGACAGCGTCACCCTTTAAGGTGATCATGGCCATCACGGTTTAAGTTAAAGCGAGACGGCGTCAAGCTCATTTCTGACGGCGTCACCCCTTGATAAGCCAGAGAGGATTTTGGAGCACTAAAGCGGGACGGCGTCAAGAAGGCCATCCAGGAACCCTAGACACGGTGAGGTGACGGCGTCAAGTCCTATAACGTGACGCCATCAGCCCTTAAACTCTATATATAGTTTTGCAATTTTTTGTCATTAGTGTGCAACTTTGTGAGGAGAAACCCTAAGACGAATTTCTGCCATTTTTAAGGGTTTTCAAACCCTTGGATCTCCCATGTTTAATTGAAGATAAGTAATCATTTAATCAATCAATATGTCTATGTGTTGTTTGATTATATCTTGTTCTTGTCTTTTGATTAACATGCTAGGCTAGATTGATCTTGTGTTTGCTTAGATCTAATGAAACCTAACTATTGATTATTGGTTATTAGTGTGTTATTAGTTGTATTGGATGATTGTTCATCGATGTTAGGCTTAAGAAAACTGGCAAACTTCCTGATGATGTACCCTCCTAACGGGTCGAAGGACTCCCCTTCGAGCCTGTAGAAAGCCCTCCCTTCGGAGGCCCAGGTTAACCTTCTAATACGTTTCATTGGCGTAAAACCATTCGCCTGCGAATGGTTACCATGTGGGAATCCGCCAATCGAAGCCCTAAGCGCTTCGGGGTATTCTTGACGAAGGGACTAACACGAAGGATCATCCAGACCTGGTCAAACCCACGTCTCCTCTATCCTTTGGCTTCCCGCCAAAATAGAGATCGTGGGCTACAAAGCCCTAGCGGTTACCACTTTCCATGGGACACCCCCATGATCTCCGAACTATGTGCAACCGCCCACTATGTCCTATTTCTCACCTATAAATAGCATAGTCGGGCCAAGAACAAAGTAAGTAATTTCAAGTTAACCTCACTCTCTAAATTTACGACCTACATTACCATCACACATACTTACTCGCACGCCGGAGGTGGTTCGCAGGGTCCATCCCCTGCGCAATCACTTAACGTAGTGTCTTTGTATTTCTTATTTTCAGGTTAAGAACAAGCTTGGCGCAATCTCAACACCCCATTATTCCTTTGATCACCATCGAAGGCTTGGTTGACGAATATTTGTTCAATCAGTGGCGCCATCCGTGGGACCGCTACAATTGGTCTCGTTAATTCCGAGCTTTTAACCTACCAACCAATTTCACTATTATTCCGGCATGGATCAAGGGAGAGAAGATACTCCCCCACCGGGCTTCTCTACCTTAACACCAATACCAGTCGACGACCCTAACAACCTTCCCCCAATAACCGCCTCCACTTTCACAACACGTTCTCACCCAGAAATCACAACCAACAACCATGCTTCGACATCAGCCAACCCAGAACCTGTCATTAGCCCAGCCTTTGTCGAAGCCAACCATGAAGTGGTAGAAACCCTTTTAAGGGCTCGCAACAGGCAAGTCAGGAATGCTGAGGTACGAAAGGAGTTGGAATACTCGAGTGAAGAGTATGATGAGGAAATGGAGATGGAACCTAGGCCTCCGACCCAAGGACCAACCCTATCTGCCTTAAGGATTGGTTCTCCAGTTGGCCGAAGGCTAAGCAAAAGGTCTGTTGGTTTCGAAGGAGTCCCCGAGAGGGCTCCGACAAGAAGAGAAGGGGCGGTTGCCGAAGGCTCTAACGGTAGGAGTCAGCTTAGGGAAGAAAGGGGGGTGACTTTACCTCCATTACTAGCCGCTCATCTTGGAAGAACTGAAGCCGGGGTTCCGTTGCAGCCTTCTCACGCGTCAGGCGTAGAAGGCAATCCGTCTACAATCAATATGGGAGGAAATCTTCCTCCCAATGGTATGTACCCCCCATTCCAAACTCAGTCTTATCCTCAAAATTTATATCCTCCTATAAATGGACAGCCTAGTAACCCAAGCTTCCCTCAAAATTATGGGAGCATGCCCTTCGGCCACCCTATGGCGTACCCTCCATACGCCATGGGAAACAGTTACCCGTTTGCCATGAGCACACCTTATCAGTCCTACCCAGGCCAAACTCCTATGGGAATACCCCCAAACAGCAATCCATACAATACAGTCCCCATGTACGCACCAATTTATAATTGTCTATATTCAGACCCTATGGGTTCAGCTACACCCTTCGTTAGATGGATAGAAGATTACCCATTGCCTGATGGTTTGAAAATGCCTTCACATGTCGGGACTTATGATGGGAAAGGGGATCCGGACAATTTCTTACACTTGTTCGAAGGGGCTATCAAAATGAAAAAGTGGGTTATGCCGGTGGCCTGTCACATGTTTACATACACCCTTCGGGATTCTGCTCGTATTTGGTGGAATGGGCAAAAGCCCGGTAGCATCGTCAATCTTGATGATCTCAAAGCTAAGTTCCGGTCACACTTCAGTCAGCAAAAGAAATTCACAAGGACTCATTTAACGGTGCACAACATCAAACAAAAAGAAAATGAAAGCACCAGGGCCTTCGTTACTAGGTACACCGACGAGACTTTGCAAATTTTGGGTCTTCATGAAGATCAACGTATTTCTGGTTTCGTACATGGCCTTCGGAATCGGAGTTTGGTGGAATTCTTGTCCACTGACCTTCCGACAACTTACAAGGGCCTGACCGAGAAGACGTACACTTGGATCGAAGCCAAAGAGGTATCCACTAATGGGGCTCCGATAGATAAGGATAGCAACCACAAGTTTTCGAGGCATTCCACGTGGGAAGGGTCCAAGAACAAAAACAAGAACAGAGATAGATTCTCTCCTTACAACAAATGCCCCAACCATGGTTTGTTGAGCAATCTAACGAAGTCTCCAAATGAAATACTTGCTACGGAGAGGGCAGCCAAAGCCTTCGAAACGCCTCCCCGTATGACAAGTAAAGGAAAAAACAGGGATACCAGCAAGTACTGTCACTTCCACGAAAATTATGGTCACGACACAAACAGTTGTAGAGAGCTGAAGAAACAGATAGAGGAAGCTGTGAAGTCCGGGCAATTAGCACATTTGATTAAAGGTATAAAGAAGGAAAAGGAAGAGACAATCGACACCACTCCCCCCGAAGCCCCCATACTCATGGTCCGATGGGGCGAAGCCAGCTTGAAAAGAAAGGTAACAGAGAGCAACGGAGTAGGGGAGGTGACTTTTCCTCCTCTTGCAGGTCGAATCCCTTCAAATGATCCGGTCGTAATCAAAGTCCTCATTTCCAACCGGGAAGTGAATAGAGCCTATATGGACTGCGGAAGCTCCTGCGAAATCATCTACGAGCACTGTTTCCTCAAGCTTAATTCTACAATCAGGTCACAACGAATTGATTCGAAGATACCTTTGGTAGGGTTTTCTGGCGAGCATTCATGGCCTCTGGGAGAAGTTCCGTTGGAAATAACGATTGGAGAAGGCAAGCTCACAAGGACAGAAACCCTCATGTTCGATATCGTAAGGTCTAGCTCTCCTTACAATTTGTTGATAGGAAGGACCGCAATGCAAAAAATGGGAATCGTAGTCTCTACCATACACGCAGCGGTAAAATTCCATACACCATATGGGATAGGCACCGTCCTCTCCACTTACAATCAAGAACATATGGGAGATAACCTTAAAAAGATTAGAGAGAATCCGGTGGAGCCTCCGAAGGTTATCCTAAGCTGTACGGATGCCGAAGAACGTATCATAGTAAATGAGCTCTATCCAGAGCAAACGGTGGTAATCGGAAAGCAACTCCCTGCTAACTTCAAAGCAGACTTGGAGAAGCTTCTCAGAGCCAACAAAGACGTATTCGCATGGACGTATTCAGATATGACCGGGGTTCCTAGGACTCTCATGATCGATGGCAAGCCTTTCGGTACAGAACATAAGCTTAACGAGTTCAAGCACATCGAACCAATTAAGCAAAAACGACGAAGCCTAGCACCAGAAAGAAGTGCAGCCGCCTGTAAAGAGGTAGATGAGCTTGTACAAGCTGGAATCCACAGAGAAGTGAAATACCAAACTTGGGTTGCTAACCCAGTAATGGTAAAGAAAAGCGATGGAGGGTGGCGTATGTGTGTTGACTTCACCGACATCAACAAAGCCTGCCCGAAGGACTGCTACCCTCTACCAGAAATTGATTGGAAGGTCGAATCCCTTTCAGGGTTCCGTTTGAAATGCTTTCTTGATGCCTACAAAGGGTATCACCAAATACAAATGGCAAAGGAGGATGAAGAGAAAACAGCCTTTTACACAGGAAAGGGTGTCTATTGTTACAAGAAGATGCCCTTCGGCTTAAAGAACGCAGGGGCTACTTATCAACGATTAGTAGACAAGGCCTTCCATAAGCAAATCGGAAGGAACTTGGAAGCCTACGTCGATGACATGGTAATCAAAAGCAGAACCGAAAAGGACCTCCTCTCTGACATTCAAGAGACCTTCGATCAATTACGGGCAATCAACATGAAACTTAACCCCAAAAAGTGTTCCTTTGGCATGGAGGAAGGGAAATTCTTGGGGCATTTGATAACAAAGCAAGGGATTAAAGCCAATCCTTCGAAGGTTAAAGCCATCACTGATCTTCAGGCTCCAAAGTCATTAAAGGAAGTCCAAAGCCTCAATGGGAAGCTTGCGGCACTTAGCAGGTTCCTTTCGAAAGGGGCAGATCGTTCTTTACCATTATTCAAAACACTCAAAGGGTGCACAGATAAAAAGACTTTCCAATGGAGTTGCGAGGCGGAAGCAGCTTTCGAAAAGCTAAAAGAATTCATAGAAATCTTACCAGCACTGACGGCCCCAATCAAAGGCGAAGTGTTGTTCATGTACATTGCGGCTTCCTTCGAAAGCATCAGCGCGGTGCTTCTAGCCGAAAGGGAAAAGAAACAAGTCCCAATATACTTTGTTAGCAGGGTTCTACAAGGAGCTGAGCTAAACTATCCGGAGTTGGAAAAGCTAATCCTTGCTTTGGTTTATGCTGCGAGACGCCTTCGAAGATACTTTCAGGCTCATCCCATCACAGTCTTGACTGATAAGCCTATCAGACAGATATTGTCGAAACCCGAGAAATCAGGAAGGGTAGCCAAATGGGCCGTTGAATTGGGAGAGCATGAAATAGAATATAAAGGTCGAAACTCCGTCAAGGGCCAGGTACTGGCGGATTTCCTAGCAGAAACGCCTTCCGGACCTAGCCAAGACAAAGAGGTCCCTAAGCGACAGCCTTCGAAGACGATCGAAGGATGGAAGCTGTACACAGATGGAGCCTCAAGTTCCGATGGTTCGGGAGCGGGTTTAATGTTGGTCAGCCCGGAAGGAAAAGAGTATACTTATGCACTCCGATTTGAGTTCGAAGCCACCAACAACGAAGCCGAATACGAAGCTCTGCTAGCGGGACTTCGGCTAGCAAAAGAAATGGAAGTTCAAAATCTGTCCATTTTCGTAGATTCCCAACTAGATGCCAATCAAGTCAAGGGCTCCTATGAAGCAAGACAGCCCACCATCAAACAGTATCTGGAAAAGGCTAAGGAACTTCTCCAAGGTTTCGAAACCTATGATATAGTACATGTCCGCAGAAATCAGAACAAGAAAGCAGATGCCCTAAGAAAATTGGCGTCAATGGCGTTTGCTCATTTAACAAAGGAGGTTCTGGTAGAAGTATTGGCTGATAGGTCAATTGAACGAGGCGAAGTTTCAGACATTGTAACTGAGGAGGGCACCAACTGGATGACTCCAATTAGGGAGTACTTGATCAGCGGCATCTTGCCAGAAGACCCTAAACTAGCTCGAAAGGTCCGTATAAAAGCTCCCCACTATAGACTTATTGGGGATAATCTATACAGGAAATCCTTCTTATCACCGTGGCTTCGTTGTGTGGGACCAAAACAGGCTTCGAATATCATATACGAGGTTCGCGAAGGCTCTTGCGGGTTACATGCAGGCCCTCGCTCTGTTGTCTCAAAAGTAATGAAGCTCGGGTACTATTGGCCATCCATGCACAGGGATGCCATGGAAATAATACAAAAGTGTGAAGCATGTCAGATCCATTCCAAGGTCCCAAGAATGCCTAAGCAAGACATGACCTCCGTTACGTCAGCATGGCCTTTCTGCCAATGGGGAATTGACATAGTCGGACCCCTTCCAGTTGCTCCAGGGGGAGTAAAGTTTTTGGTCGTAGCCATAGACTACTTTACCAAATGGGTTGAAGCGAAGCCCTTGGCATCAGTGACAGGAAGACATATGGAGAAATTCGTATGGGAACACATAATCTGTCGTTTCGGTGTCCCTCACATTATCATCTCCGACAATGGAAAGCAGTTTGCCGAAGGGGTGTTCCCAACCTTCTGCGAAGGTCTGACGATCAAACAGTCATTCACTTCCGTTTACCATCCCCAAGGTAATGGGCAAGTAGAAGTTACAAACCGGGACATCATAGAAGGAATTGAAAAGAGATTGGGACGAAGCCATCATGGGTGGGTAGACGAGTTGCCCCAAGTTTTGTGGGCACATAGGACGCACCCTAAGTCAAGCCACTGGGAGACTCCTTTTAGCCTCACTTATGGAACGGAAGCTGTTATACCCTCTGAAATAAGCATCGAAACGGAACGCATCGTGAACTTTGAAGAAAAGACAAATAATGAAAAGGTTCGAGAAAATCTTGATCTTTTGGAAGAAAGAAGAGAAATAGCTTTGATCAGGGAGGCTGCCCACAAACAGAAGATTGAAAAGTACTATAACAGCCGAGTTCGACCTTCCACACTCAAGCCAGGTGACTATGTCCTTCGTCTGAATAGCGCAAGCAAAGCCGAATACGAAGGAAAACTAGGGCCAACGTGGGAAGGGCCCTACTTTATATCAGAAGCCTACGGCAATGGCGCGTACAAGCTCGCAACGCTTAAAGGGGAAGTCATGGATAGAACTTGGAACGGTACTAACCTTCGTAAGTTTTACGTATAAAACTTACTACTCATCTTGTTTTTCAAATTTCATGTAACGCATTCTTCTCATTCGGGGAAAGAAGCATTAATGGTAGGTGTCCTAGTATTCATTTCTTAAAATGATGTAATCCTCCCTACCCAATTAATGATATAACGCATTTCCCTCAAATCTCTTGTTTCGTTCTTTACAACAAAGATTTGTCCAGCCAAGTAGTGTAAAAGTTTCAATGTCGAAGGATGTAGCAAGGCACAAGCCTTGTATGTATGTAACATCCAGTACAATTCACATTAACTTTCCTATGAAGTCTTAGGGTATTAAAAGCCCTTTGCTACTTAAGGATAAAGACGGAGTGGGTCGCGACCCTCTGTCGCAATCAAATTATACGATTGCTTAAAATCTTGGTCCAAAATACACACAATAAGGTTATAGCCTTAGGTTGTATGTGTACGCTCTTGAAGTGAGCGTAAGAGAAGATAAACATGACAAAAGGAGTGAGACATATTCCACTAAATTATCACAAACAAAGGCTACGTGAAGTCTTAGCCACAAAAAGGACGATTGTCTAAAGTTACTGGTCGAAGCCCAGCGACACAAAAGATAAATTGTTCAAACAGAAATAAAAGATGAAATTATAGCATGGTGGGGACCATTTCAAGGTAGAGCAGAGTTGGATTTCCTTGTTGAGGATGAAGGTTGGATCTTCATAGGCTTCTTTGCCAACAGCTCCTCAATCGAAGCCAATGGATCTTTGGTCACTTCGGAAAGATATGGGTACTTTGCTGAAATAAAAGCATCACCAGCTTCATCAAACTCTCGCTCCGAATTGGGGCGATAGTACGACACCTCCGACAGAACAACGGGTTTCTTTGTTTTGGCAACTTCTTCCAAGGCGGTGCACGTTCCGTAGAAGATGGCTGCGTTCACAAGTCTCCCAATAACTTCCCCTACCTCATCGCTACGATACAATTCCATAGCAACATGAGGAACAACTCTTGAAACTACCTCAGCTCGGTCCCTCTCCAAGATTTGCAGTTGGGATTCAAGATCATGGAGTTTATCAACAACGTCAATCTCCTGCTCAGCTAGCCTAGACCTTTCAACCTCCAGGCTTGTACATTTAGACTCAAGCGCGGCAATTTGGGCTCTATAGATGGAAACTTTGGACTCCTCAATCTTCAATTTATTACACCTCTCCTGGGATTCTTTCAGTTGGATTTCGAGTCTGTTAATTTTGACCCGCATATCTCGTACGAAGGGGTTCTTCTCAAAGTCCTCCATCACCTCTTTACACTTAGCCTCCAACCTATCATATCCCTGATCCTTAGCTTTTTCTTTAGCTAAAATAGCATCCATTTTTACCCTTGCATCCAACAACGTTTGCATTAATTCCCTTGTTCGCGAATTAAGATGATTATCCAAAACAACCTGCCTAGCGTAGCTTTTGGAGTGAAAATCGCAGAGTTCTTCAATAGACATGTTATTCAAAACTCCTTTCCAGCTGGTAGGCGTCATTTTGTCAACCAATTGTCGACAGGCATGTGCGTTAGGAAGTTCCACAACATCGGGAAGGCCTGAAAAAGTATGGAAAACAAGTTATATGGCGAATGGCTTTCGAGACGCATGAAAGATGCTAGCTTACTTGGAGTAGGATCACAAGGGATCGTTAGAGGAGTGGGTATAAAAGTTTTAGAGTGTGATCCTTTGGTTTTCACAACTCTCGTTGGAAGACTGGGAAGGGCTAATTTCCTCTTTGGAGGGCTCCTTACAGGCATGACAGCCTTTGCTTTACTACTTCTCTTGTTTGAAACACCGGAGGACCTTGCGAGCCTCGTTTGAAATTCCTTGATAAGGGGGTCATCGGAATCTGCAACAGTTTCCACAAATGGCGGGGTTTTGTCATTCTCAATTGACATGGATGGAGAACCTACCCCATAGCTTATTTCTTCTGGCTCTTTGGGGACAAAACTAACTTCTCTAACACCACGAGCCACGACGAAGTTCCTGAATGCCATCCCTGCAGAAATACAAAAAGAAGAGATAAATATAATCAGATAAGTAATTTACTTTATTTTAATAGGTATGCGCATACTTTTCCCATTGCAGATTATAGCGGGTTCCAATGGAGAGCCTTCCCAATGATCTACAATCCCCGCCATAAACAGTATCGGCTCAGGAAAAGTTTGCACGTCAAATGGGTGACGTTCAAGACGTTGGTAAAGGGGATAGCTTCTGACGAAGTGTGGCAAAGGATCATCAAAATGTTTCTCGTCAAAACGAAAGTCTTTGTCTAGCAACGCTGGATACTTGGGAGGTATGATAGTGTCTTGCACATAGAAAAACAAACCTTTCCATTTTCTTATGTTGGCAAAAGGTTTTGTTATTAAACAGGGAACATCAGGTTCACTTCTTTTGCCTAAAGTTAACCAATCACCACCAGGGCAAAGGTTGGTAAAGCCTCTAAGCACGTTAAGCGTGGGTTCATAGCCATAGGCTTTGCATACAACAATGTAGGTGGTTAGTTTGGCTAGGCCAAACGGGTTCAACCTAGAGATATGTACTTGATAATACTGTAAAAATTCTAAGATTAGTGGATGAATAGGAATCCTAAAGTTGGATTCCGTAAAAGCATGAGCATACAACCCAACATATCCAGCAGGGGCATCAAAGATACTTTGGTTTTCGTTTGGTAACATAATTTTAACTTCTTTGGGCATAGGGTATTTTCTTAAAAACTCCATTAAAGCCTGTTCTGATAAGGCACATTTTTGCTGCCTGATAATCCTTTTGGCTGCCATACTCATATCGTATTTGTAACAATGAGAACGAGGAGGGATAATTACCTTAAAAATTTTAAAGAAGCACAAAGCACCGTACTGTGTATGTGTATTTTGGGCGCAAACAAAAAGTATGATCAGGTAGGGACTAGAAAGAGTTTATGCATATCTATTGGAAATTTACCCTAACCGTCCACGTGTACTCATAGTTTGAGACTTTGAGTAGAATACGGATTTCAAACCATTTTTCAATTTTGAAAAGAAGTTTGGAATTACCGATATAGTAGCTGCTGCAGCCTAGGGTGTAGTAGTTGGAGAGTTATTAGCCGCATTTATTGCGCATAATTTCTTTAAACACTTATCTTTATTTCGTCCAAATTTGTGATAAATGGGATAGAGTGTATAAGGTTTTTTGAGTCGAAAGCAATTTATACTCGTACGTATATATCGCCTTCGACTGGGGGGCTTGATGATGTACCCTCCTAACGGGTCGAAGGACTCCCCTTCGAGCCTGTAGAAAGCCCTCCCTTCGGAGGCCCAGGTTAACCTTCTAATACGTTTCATTGGCGTAAAACCATTCGCCTGCGAATGGTTACCATGTGGGAATCCGCCAATCGAAGCCCTAAGCCCTTCGGGGTATTCCTGACGAAGGGACTAACACGAAGGATCATCCAGACCTGGTCAAACCCACGTCTCCTCTATCCTTTGGCTTCCCGCCAAAACAGAGATCGAGGGCTACAAAGCCCTAGCGGTTACCACTTTCCATGGGACGCCCCCATGATCTCCGAACTATGTGCAACCGCCCACTATGTCCTATTTCTCACCTATAAATAGCATAGTCGGGCCAAGAACAAAGTAAGTAATTTCAAGTTAACCTCACTCTCTAAATTTACGACCTACATTACCATCACACATACTTACTCGCACGCCGGAGGTGGTTCGCAGGGTCCAACCCCTACGCAATCACTTAACGTAGCGTCTTTGTATTTGTTATTTTCAGGTTAAGAACAAGCTTGGCGCAATCTCAACACCCCATTATTCCTTTGATCACCATCGAAGGCTTGGTTGACGAATATTTGTTCAATCAGTAATCAAAAGCAGAACCGAAAAGGACCTCCTCTCTGACATTCAAGAGACCTTCGATCAATTACGGGCAATCAATATGAAACTTAACCCCAAGAAGTGTTCCTTTGGCATGGAGGAAGGGAAATTCTTGGGGCATTTGATAACAAAGCAAGGGATTAAAGCTAATCCTTCGAAGGTTAAAGCCATCACTGATCTTCAAGCTCCAAAGTCATTAAAGGAAGTCCAAAGCCTCAACGGGAAGCTTGCGGCACTTAGCAGGTTCCTTTCGAAGGGGGCAGATCGGTCTTTACCGTTCTTCAAAACACTCAAAGGGTGCACAGATAGAAAGACTTTCCAATGGAGCTGCGAGGCGGAAGCAGCTTTCGAAAAGCTAAAGGAATTCATAGAAATCTTGCCAACACTAACGGCCCCAATCAAAGGCGAAGTGTTGTTCATGTACATCGCGGCTTCCTTCGAAAGCATCAGTGCGGTGCTTTTAGCCGAAAGGGAAAAGAAACAAGTCCCAATATACTTTGTTAGCAGGGTTCTACAAGGAGCTGAGCTAAACTATCCAGAGTTGGAAAAGCTAATCCTTGCTTTGGTTTATGCTGCGAGACGCCTTCGAAGATACTTTCAGGCTCATCCCATCACAGTCTTGACTGACAAGCCTATCAGACAGATATTGTCGAAACCCGAGAAATCAGGAAGAGTAGCCAAATGGGCTATCGAATTGGGAGAGCATGAAATAGAATATAAGGGTCGAAACTCCGTCAAGGGCCAGGTACTTGCGGATTTCCTAGCCGAAACGCCTTCCGAACCTAGCCAAGATAAAGAGGTTCCTAAGCAACGGCCTTCGAAGACGATCGAAGGATGGAAGCTGTACACAGATAGAGCCTCAAGTTCTGATGGTTCGGGAGCAGGTTTAATGTTGGTTAACCCGGAAGGAAAAGAGTATACTTATGCATTACGCTTTAAGTTCGAAGCCACCAACAACGAAGCTGAATACGAAGCACTGTTAGCCGGGCTTCGGCTAGCAAAAGAAATGGAAGTTCAGAATCTGTCCATTTTCGTAGATTCCCAACTGGTTGCTAATCAAGTCAAGGGCGCCTATGAAGCAAGACAGCCCACCATCAAGCAGTATTTGGAAAAGGCTAAGGAACTTCTCCAAGGTTTCGAAACCTATGATATAGTACATGTCCACAGAAATCAAAACAAGAAAGCAGATGCCCTAAGCAAGTTGGCGTCAATGGCATTTGCTCATTTAACGAAGGAGGTTTTGGTAGAAGTATTGGCTGATAGGTCAATCGAGCGGGGTGAAGTTTCCGACATCGTGACCGAGGAAGGCACCAACTGGATGACTCCGATTAGGGAGTATTTGATCAGCGGTATCTTGCCAGAAGACCCTAAACTAGCTCGAAAGGTCCGGGTCAAAGCTCCCCAATATAGACTTATTGGGGATAATCTGTACAGGAAATCCTTCTTATCCCCATGGCTTCGTTGTGTGGGACCAAAACAGGCTTCGAGTATCATATACGAGGTTCACGAAGGCTCTTGCGGGTTGCATGCAGGCCCTCGTTCCGTTGTCTCAAAAGTGATGAAGCTTGGGTATTATTGGCCATCCATGCATAGGGATGCAATAGAAATTATACAAAAGTGCGAAGCGTGTCAAATCCACTCGAAGGTCCCGAGAATGCCTAAACAAGACATGACCTCCATTACGTCAGCATGGCCTTTCTGCCAATGGGGAATTGACATAGTCGGACCCCTTCCAGTTGCTCCAGGGGGAGTAAAGTTTTTGGTTGTCGCCATAGACTACTTTACCAAATGGGTTGAAGCAAAGCCCTTGGCATCAGTAACAGGAAGGCATATGGAGAAATTCGTATGGGAACACATAATCTGTCGTTTCGGCGTCCCTCACATTATCATCTCCGACAATGGAAAGCAGTTCGCCGAAGGGGTTTTCCCAACCTTCTGCGAAGGACTGAAGATCAAACAGTCATTCACTTCCGTTTATCATCCCCAAGGTAATGGGCAAGTAGAAGTCACAAACCGGGATATCATAGAAGGAATTGAAAAGAGATTGGGACGAAGCCATCATGGGTGGGTAGACGAGTTACCCCAAGTTCTGTGGGCACATAGGACGCACCCTAAGTCAAGCCACGGGGAGACTCCTTTTAGCCTCACTTACGGAACGGAAGCTGTTATACCCTTTGAAATAAGCATCGAAACGGAGCGCATCGTGAACTTTGAAGAAAAGACAAATGATGAAAAGATTCGAGAAAATCTTGATCTTCTGGAAGAAAGAAGAGAAATAGCTTCGATCAGGGAGGCTGCCCACAAGCAGAAGATTGAAAAGTACTATAACAATCGAGTTCGACCCTCCACGCTCAAGCCAGGTGAATATGTCCTTCGTCTGAATAGTGCAAGCAAGGCCGAATACGAGGGAAAACTAGGGCCAACATGGGAAGGACCCTACGTTATATCAGAAACCTACGGCAATGGCGCGTACAAGCTCGCAATGCTTAAAGGAGAAGTCATGGATAGAACTTGGAACGGTACTAACCTTCGTAAGTTTTACATATAAAACTTACTACAAAAAAAAAAACAAACACTCATTTTGTTTTTACAATTTCATGTAACGCATTCTTCTCATCTGGGGAAAGAAGCATTAATGGTAGGTGTCCTAGTATTCATTTCTTAAAATGATGTAATACTCCCTACCCAATTAATGATATAACGCATTTCCCTCAAATCTCTTGTTTCGTTCTTTACAACAAAGATTTGTCCAGCCAAGTAGTGTAAAAGTTTCAATGTCGAAGGATGTTGCAAGGCACAAACCTTGTGTATAAATAACATCCAGTATAATTCACATTAACTTTCCTATGAAGTCTTAGGGTATTAAAAGCCCTCTGCTACTTAAGGATAAAGACGGAGTGGGTCGCGACCCTCTGTCGCAATCAAATTATACGATTGCTTAAAATCTTGTTCCAAAATACACACAATAAGGTTATAACCTTAGGTTGTATGTGTACGCTCTTGAAGTGAGCGTAAGAGAAGATAAACATGACAATAAGAGTGGGATATATTCCAGTAAATTAGCACAAACAAAGACTACGTAAAGTCTTAATTATCATACTCACAAAAAGGACAATTGTCTAAAGTTATTGGTCGAAGCCCAGCGACACAAAAGATAAATTGTTCAAACAGGAATAAAAGATAAATTATAGCATGATGGAGAGTCATTTCAAGGTAGAGCAGAGTTAGACTTCCTTGTTGTGGATGAAGGTTGGATCTTCATAGGCTTCTTTGCCAACAGCTCCTCTATTGAGGCCTATGGATCTTTGGTCACCTCGGAAAGATATGGGTACTTTGTTGAAATAAATGCATCACCAGCTTCATTAAACTCTCGTTCCGAATTGGGGCGGTAGTAAGACACCTCCGACAAAACAACGGGTTTCTTTGTCTTGGCAACTTCTTCCAGGGTGGTGCACGTTCTGTAGAAGATGGTTGCGTTCACTAGACTCCCAATAACTCCCCCTACCTCATCGCTACGGTACAATTCCATCGTCACATGAGGAATAACTCTCGAAACTACCTCAGCTCGGTCCCTCTCCAAGATTTGCAGTTGGGATTTAAGATCATGGAGCTCATCGACAAGGTTAACCTCCTGCTCGGCCAGCCTAGACCTTTCGAACTCCAGGCTTGTACATTTAGACTCAAACGCGGAAATTTGGGCTCTACAGATGGAAACTTTGGACTCTTCAACCTTTAATTTATTACACCTCTCCTGGGATTCTTTCAGTTGGCTTTCGAGTCAGTTAATTTTGACTCGCATATCTCGTACGAAGGGGTTCTTCTCAAAGTCCTCCATCACTTCTTTACACTTAGCCTCCAACTTATCATATTCCTGATCCCTAGCTTTTTCTTTAGCTAAAATATCATCCATTTTTACCCTCACATCCAACAACGTTTGCATTAATTCCCTTGTTCGCGAATTAAGATGATTATCCAATACAGCCTGCCTAGCGTAACTTTTGGAGTGAAAGTCGCAAAGTTCTTCAATAGACATGTCATTCAAGACTCCTTTCCAGCTGATAGGCGTCATTTTGTCAACCAATTGTCGACAGGCATGCGCGTTAGGAAGTTCCGCAACATCGGGAAGGCCTGAAAAAGAAAGGAAATCAAGTAATATGATGCATGGCATTTGATACGCATGAAAGAGGCTAGCTTACTTGGAGAAGGATCATCAGGGATCGTTAGAGGAGTGGGTATAAAAGTTTTAGAGTGTGATCCTTTGGCTTTCACAACTCTCGTTGGAAGACTGGGAAGGGCTAATTTCCTCTTTGGAGGGCTCCTTACAGACATGGCAGTTTTTGCTTTACTACTCTTCTTGTATGAAACACCGGAGGACCTTGCGAGCCTCGTTTGAAATTCCTTGATCAGGGGGTCATCGGAATCTGCAACAGTTTCCACGAACTGCGGGGTTTTGTCATTCTCAATTGACATGGATGGAGAACCTATCCCATAGCTTATGTCTTCTGGCTTTTTAGGGACAAAACTAACTTCTCTAGCACCACGAGCCACGACGAAGTTCCTGAACGCCATCCCTGCAGATATACAAAAAGAAGAGATAAATCTCATCAGAAAAGTCATTTACTTTATTTTAATAGGTATGCACATACTTTTCCCATTGCAGATTATCGCAGGTTCCAGTGGAGAGCCTTCCCAATGATCTACAATCCCCGCCATAAATAGTATCGGCTCAGGAAACGTTTGCACGTCAAATGGGTGACGTTCAAGACGTTGGTAAAGGGGATAGCTTCTGACGAAGTGTGGCAAAGGATCATCAAAACGTTTCTCGTCAAAACGAAAATCTTTGTCTAGCAACGCTGGATATTTGGGAGGTATGTTAGTGTCTTGCACATAGAAAAACAAACCTTTCCATTTACTTATATTGGCAAAAGGTTTTGTTATTAAACAGGGAACATCAGGTTCACTTCTTTTGCCCAAAGTTAACCAATCACCGCCAGGGCAAAGGTTGATAAAGCCTCTAAGCACGTTAAGTGTGGGCTCATAACCATAAGCTTTGCATATAACAATGTAGGTGGTTAGTTTGGCTAAGCCAAACGGGTTCAACCTGGAGATATGAACTTGATAATACTGTAAAAACTCTAAGATTAGTGGATGAATAGGAATCCTAAAGTTGGATTCCATAAAAGCATGCACATACAACCCAACATATCCAGCAGGGGCATCAAAGATATTTTGGTTCTTGTTTGGTAGCATAATTTTAACTTCTTTGGGCATAGGGTATTTTCTTAGAAACTCTATTAAAGCCTGTTCTGATGAGGTACATTTTTGCTGCTTGATAATCCTTTTCGCTGCCATACTCATCTTGTATTTGTAACAATGAGAACGAAGAGGGATAATTACCTTTAATCTCTGAAGAAGCACAAAGCACAGTACTGTGTATGTGTATTTTGGGCGTAAAGAAAAAGTATGATCAGGTAGGAACTAGAAAGAGTTTATGAATATCTATTGACAATTTACCCTAACCGTCCACGTATACTCATAGTTTGAGACTTTGAGTAGTATGCGGATTTCAAACCATCTTTTCAATTTTGAAAAGAAGTTTGGAGTTACCGATATAGTAGCTGCTGCATTCTAGAGTGTAGTAGTTGGAGAATTATTAGCCGCATTTATTGCGCATACTTTGTTTAAACATTTATCTTTATCTCGTCCGCACTTGTGACAGATGGGATAGAGTGTAGCAGGTTTTTTGAGTCGAATGTAATTCATACTCGTACGTATATATCACTTTCGACTGGGGGGCTTGATGATGTACCCTCCTAACGGGTCGAAGGACTCCCCTTCGAGCCTGTAGAAAGCCCTCCCTTCGGAGGCCCAGGTTAACCTTCTAATACGTTTCATTGGCGTAAAACCATTCGCCTGCGAATGGTTACCATGTGGGAATCCGCCAATCGAAGCCCTAAGCCCTTCGGGGTATTCCTGACGAAGGGACTAACACGAAGGATCATCCAGACCTGGTCAAACCCACGTCTCTTCTATCCTTTGGCTTCCCGCCAAAACAGAGATTGTGGGCTACAAAGCCCTAGCGGTTACCGCTTTCCATGGGACGCCCCCATGATCTCCGAACTATGTGCAACCGCCCACTATGTCCTATTTCTCCCCTATAAATAGCATAGTCGGGCCAAGAACAATGTAAGTAATTTCGAGTTAATCCACAAGTTAACTTCACTCTCTAAATTTACGACCTACATTTCCATAACACATACTTACTCGCACGCCGGAGGTGGTTCGCAGGGTCCAACCCCTGCGCAATCACTTAACGTAGTGTCTTTGTATTTCTTATTCTCAGGTTAAGAACAAGCTTGGCGCAATCTCAACACCCCATTATTCCTTTGATCACCATCGAAGGCTTGGTTGACGATTATTTGTTCAATCAACCGCCATGCAAAAGATGGGTATAGTAGTCTCTACTATACATGTAGCGGTGAAATTCCACACACCCTACGGAATAGGGACGGTATTTTCTGAGCACGGCCCGAAGGATAGCAAGAAAAAAAGGGAAGGTTCTAAAGAACCTACGAAGGATGCTATCAGGAGTGCGGATGTTGAAAAAGATATCGTTACAAAAAAGCATCACGCAAGACGGAAGATAGTATGCGAAAATAAACCTCCAGCTAGTTCCACAACGGACTTGAAGAAGCCACACAAAGCTGAGGGGAAAGTCTTCGAAGGGACACATCTTAGGAATACCAGAACTCCTCAAGTACCTGTGACTGATGACAAGCTTTACGGCGAAGAACATCAACTCAAGGGGTTCAAGCCCATTGAGCCAACTAAGCAAGGAGTCAAAGCCAACCCTTCGAAGTTTAAAGCAGCTATTGATCTACCAGCTCCGAGGTCATTAAAAAGACGTGATAGTCCAAGCTCCATCAAAGATCAGACATCCACAGGAGTTCTCAACGAAACACCTTCCAGACATAGCCAAAATAGAGAAATTTCCCAGACGGCAACGGAGGGGTGGAAATTGTACACTGACGGAGTCTCAAGCTCCGATGGTTTCGGAACAGGCTTAATCCTGATTAATCCGGATGGAAAGGAGTACAGTTATGCATTACGTTTTGAATTCAAGACCACAAAAAATGAAGCAGAGTATGAAGCCTTGCTGGCTGGCCTTCGACTCGCAAAGGGCATGGAGGTTCATGACCTCTCCATCTTCGTAGGCTCACCTTCAGTCACTAGTCAAATCAGGGGTTCTTACAGAGCAAGGCAGCCAATAATCAAGGAATATTTGAATGAAGTTAAAAAGCTCCTTCAGGGTTTCGAATGACACAAAGTAACAAATGTCCACATAAGCCAAAACGAAAAGGCGGAGGCCCTAACCAGATTAGCATCGACTGCTTTTGCTCATCTACCCAGTGAGGTTTTAGTGGAAGTATTGGCCACCAGGTCAATTGCACGAAGTGAAACATCTGATGAAGGCTCCAGCTGGATAGCACCAATAAAAACGTACTTGATAAGCGGCATTTTGCCTGATAATTCAAAATTAGCGCGAAGAATCAAAATCAAAAGCCCCCAGTACAGGCTCATAGGCAATAATCTATACAAAAGGCGTCTTTCATCTCCTTGGCTTCGTTGTGTTGAATTAAAGCAAGCTTCGAGCATTCTCTACAAAGCTCATAAAGAATTTTGCGAAAGACACACAAGCCCTAGAGCCATCGCCTCGAAGGTAACAAGGTGGGGTTATTACTGGCCATCCGTACTAGAAGACGCAAGGGAAGCAATCAAAACATGCATGGTATGCCAGACACACTCCAAAGCCCGGAAACAATTAGAGTATGATGCGACATCTAGCATGACAGTAAGGCCTTTCGGTCAATGGGGAGTCAGCATAATCGGACCCCTACCATTAGCCCCTAGAGGGGTACAATTCTTGGTCATAGCCATCGATCATTTCACCAAGTGGGTCGAGGCCAAGCCGTTGGCATCAACAAAAGGAAAAGATGTGGAAGAGTTCATGTGGGAACACATAATTTTCAGATTTGGAATCCCACGAGTCATCACCTCTTATGAGGGGACACACTTTGCCGAAGGAGCGTTCCCCTCTTTCTGCAAAAGCCTGAATGTGAAGCAAAGGTTCATTTGTGTTGACAAGGATATTGTCATTGAAATCGAGATAAAGCTAGGGCAATATCAGCATAAGTGGGCAGACAAACTTCCCAAAGTCCTGAGGGCATATAGGAATTTGTCCTTTGAATGAAAGCAAGCGAAACCAAGTGAAAGAGCCCATCGTCAAAAAAGAAATGCTGTGGCAACAAGGCATACAAGCTCGAAGGGCAGAAAAAATGTGTCGTGAACAAGTTTGGACATGACACCAACTCTCGAAAGTTTTGCATATAAGAACTTACCTTTCTTTAAAAAGCACTTAGTTGTTTTTCAATTTCATGTAACGCACTCTTCTCACATGGGAAAGAAGCATTAATGGTAGGTGTCTAGTGTTCATTTCTCCAAATGATGTAATCCTCCCTACCCACTTAATGATATAACATGTTTCCCTCAAAATCTCTTATTTCGTTTTATACAACATAGATTGGTTCAGCCAAGTACTTTACAAGTTTCAATGTCGAAGGATGAAACAAGGCACATGTCTTGTATAACAATAACATCCATTACAATTCACATTAACTTTCCTGTGGAGTCTTAGGGTATTAAAAGCCCTCTGTAACTTAAGGATAAAGACGGAGTGGGTCGCGACCCTCTGTCGCAGTCAAATTATACGATTGCATAAAATCTTGGTCCAAAATACACACAATAAGGTTATAACCTTAGGTTGTATGTTTACGTTCTTGTAAGGAGCGTAAGAGAAGATAAGCATGGCATCAAAAAAGGAGCATATCCCTCCAAATTAATAAAGACTACGCATAGGCGTAGCTATCAACAAAAGAGATAATTGTTTAAAGTTATGGGTCGAAGCCCAGACAAACTATTCCAACAGGCACACGCCTGATAAAAGCATGATAAATTGTCTTAAACAAAGGCACCAGCCTTTAAACATAACCAAATTGTTTTAAAGGGTACACGCCACCCTTACAGACTAAATTACTGCCAACATGGCAGCCTTCATTTGTTGATGGATGAATTTGGGTCTTCCTGATGAGTCGCAGACTTGGGTTTCTCAGACAAGTTTCTTTTGGTTGGAGACGGAGGCTGTATGCTCTTGGGTTTTTTAGAAAGGAGATCTTCGATGGAGGCTGAAGGATCTTTGGTTGCTTCGGCAAGAAAGGGGTACACTGCCGTGGTGAATGCGTTACCAGCTTCATCATATTCCCGAACGGAATTCGGACGATAGTATGGCACCTCCGAAAGCACAACTGGTTTCTTGGTTTCGGCAATCTCCTCCAAAGTTGTGCATTTGCCATGGAATATGGCTGCATTCACTAGCTTACCCACAACCTCCCCCACCTCATCGCTATGGTATAATTCCATAGCAATATAGGATATGGCCTTTGAGACAACCTCAGCCCTATCTTTTCTCAACCTTTGACATTCGAGCTTCAACTTATCAACCTCTTGACAACGCTTGGCATCCTGCTCCACTAGTTTGGCCCTCTCAGTCTCCAACCCAGTACACTTAGACTCCAGGGCACTCACCTGGTTTTCATAGCCAACAACCTTAGCTTCCTCCAACTTTAGCCTGCCACACTCAGCCTGCGATTCCTTAAGCTGTTTCTCAAGACCATCAATCTTGTCTCGAAGAGCCTCGTACCTTGGGTGTTTCTCAAAGTTCTCCATGGCTTCGTCACACCTCTTCTCCAACTCAGCATAACTCTTCTCCCTTTCTTTCTCTCTGGCAACAACAGCAGCAACCTCCTCCTTCGCCTCCTTGACTTTGTTAAGCAATCCCCTGGTGCGAAAGCTAAGATGGCTGTCCAGCATTGCTTGCCTGATATAACTTTTGTCGTTGAGATCGCAAAGTTTCTCAATGGACATCTCATTCATTTTACTCCTCCATGAGGCAGGAGTGACATTCTCAACAAGCAAGCGGCAGGAGAGAGCGTTGGGCAGTTCCTTCGTATCTGGCAAACCTAAAAAAAAAAAAAAAAAAAAAAGCAATATAAGCCAAATACGCAATATTACGGAAAGGGAGGAAGACTTGAGGAACTTTCACTTACCCGGGATGTCATCTTCATCAACCATTCTCTCTGGCGCATACATAATGGCTTTCCCACGAGCTTTTTCTGTTTTTTGTTTGACATTCCTCAATGAGGGTGTAGGAACATTGGGTTTTCTTTTTGGAACAGTCTTTGCAGCTTTGGCACTGGTACCTTTCCTTGTTCTCACTCTATCAGCAATACCGGAGGATCCTACGATCCTGAGCTGATCACTTCCGGAAGGGGTATCATCAGAATCACCAACATCGTCCACAAGCTGAGGAGCTTCCTCAGTACCAAGGGGTTTGATTGGGGGAATCATAGCAAGAGGTTTGGGTGGAGAGACATCAACATCATTATTATTGACAAATATAGAAGGAGATCCCACTCCGTAACTTGTATCCTGAGGATCCTTTGGCATAAAGCTAAACTCTTTGGCACCTCCAGCTACAACAAAGTTTCTGAATGCCATTTCTGTACAAACAAACGAAAAGGAGATGAATATCAGCAGATAAGTTATTTAAATTATTTAAATAAGATATATACATACTTTTTCCTTCATAAATTATTTCAGGTGATGACGGAGACCCGTCCCAGCTGTCACTTAAACCAGCCATGTACAATATAGGCTCCGAAAATGTTTGGACGTCAGCAGGGTGGCGTGCGAGACGCTGGTACAAGGGGTCACTCCTTATCTCATAGGGAAGAGGGTCATTGTACTTCTTCTCATCATACATATTTGCTTTATCCAACAATGCTGGATACTCAGGAGGTATGATAGTACTCTCAACATAGAAAAACTGTCCTTTCCAGTTTCTAATATTTGAAAAAGGTTTCGTGACAAGAGCAGGTACGTCATGTTCACCCCTTTTCGCAATGGTTACCCAATCGCCACCAGGGTAGAGATTCACAAAACCCCTAAGCACCTTCAATGTGGGTTCATAGCCGTATGCTTTACACATTACGATGTAAGTGGTCAACTTAGCAAGACCAAAAGGGTTTAACCTAGACACATGAACTTGATAGTATTGTAGAAACTCTAAAATCAAGGGATGAATAGGTATCCTAAGATTCGATTGAGTAAATGCATGCACATAGAAACCCACAAACCCTTCAGGAGCATCGAAAATATTTTGTTTCTTATTAGGGAGCATAATTTTGTACTCCGAGGGTATAGGGTAATCAAGCAGGAACTCAGATAAGGCTTGTTTCGACAAGGTACAGGTCTGTTGCCTAATAATTCGCTTAGCGGCCATGCTCATATTAAAAGAATAAAAGATCAAGGAAGGTTTATTGAAATTTTACCTTTTGGTTCCAACGGAAGCACAAGATTGCAGTGCAATGTGTATATTTTGGGCGGAGGTAAAATGAGATAGGGTTTAATTATTTTGGGTTTATGTACCCAGACGGTTTTGATCCCAAGCGCACACGTGTACACCTAACTTTGAAGATCTTACGGATCTTAAATGGGCATTTAAATTTTGAAGTGATGTTTGCTAGTACCGATTAAATAAGCCGTTTGAGTTTACAGCCCAAGTGGGAAGATAATCATTAGCCCGCATTAAATGCGCGGTTTGGTTAGTCATTTATTTTCGCACGTGAGTGTAATTTAATAGGTGTAATTTAATATGTACCCTCCTAACGGGTCGAAGGACTCCCCTTCGAGCCTGTAGAAAGCCCTCCCTTCGGAGGCCCAGGTTAATCTTCTAACACGTTTCATTGGCGTAAAACCATTCATCTATGACATGGTTACCAGTTGGGAAGCCGCCAATCGAAGCCCTAAGCCCTTCGGGGTATCCCTGACGAAGGGACTAGCACGAAGGACCATCCTGACCTGGTCAAACCCACGTCTCCTCTTCCCTTTGGCTTTCGCGCCAAAACAGAGATCGTGGGCTACAAAGCCCTAGCGGTTACCACTTTCCATGGGACGCCCCCATGATCTCCGAACAATGTGCAACCGCCCACTATGTCCTATTTCTCCCCTATAAATAGCTTAGTCGGGCATGAACAATGTAAGTTAACTTCACTCTCTTAATTTACGACCTACATTACCATCACACATACTTACTCGCACGCCGGAGGTGGTTCGTAGGGTCCAACCCCTGCGCAATCACTTAACGTAGTGTTTTCGTATTTCTTATTTTCAGGTTAAGAACAAGCTTGGCGCAATCTCAACACCCCAGTATTCCTTTGATCACCATCGAAGGCTTGGTTGGCAATTATTTGTTCAATCAGTACTCATTAGCATTAAGTAGCTCGTAGGATTATTAGTAATAGTTTAGTTATTATAGTATTTGTGGAGTGGGTCGGGTCTTTACCCACTGTCAGCTCACTCCACAGCCCACTCGGGGCATTTATGCTTGTAGTGTATATACCCCTTCCCACACATGGGAAGGGTTGGACCTTCTCATAGTTTCAATCTAATATTCTCTCTTTTCTCTCAAGGTTCCCAACTTCTCATCTTCTTCTTTCTCTCTTATTCGGCCACAAATCACAAACACCACACGAGTTATGATTCTTGGTTACTTACAATTGGTATCAGAGCCTTAGTTTGATCTTTTGGTGTGTGGGTACTCGGATTTCTTTGATTGGTTTTGTGGTTTTATTGGTTCGACTAGTTTTCAGGGTAAACACATTAGTTTGACTTTGTGTGTGGATTGATTTGTTAAAAGCTTGTACTTTCGTGTTTAGGAATGTTGGAATAGCTTAGTTTGGTAATTGGTTAGCTTATTTCATAAGCTTGTTGGATATTTTGGGGCTTATTCGTGTGTTTGAAAGTTTTTTTCTTTGTTGCGATTTGACGTTCGGTAAATGTTCTAGCTTGCGATTTGAGTTTTGTTGGGAAGTTAGTTGTTGCGATTTGGCAGGTTCTGATTCTGCGATTTGGTGTTTTATTTAAAAAGGGAAAAAAGACAAATCGCAAGTAAGCGACAGTTTTGTCCTGTTGTGAATTGCGATTTGATCTTTGCAATTTGGGTATTTTTTAGCCTGCGATTTGAGTGAGCTTGCGATTTGATCTTTGCGATTTGAGTCACTGCGATTTGACTAGTTGCAACTTGACTGATTGCAATTTGACCAGTTGCGATTTGACATTGCGAGTTGATTCTTGCGATTTGACTTATTGCGATTTAGTTAATTGCGATTTGCTTGTTGCGTTTTGACTTGTTGCGGTTTGACCAAAGTTAACTTTTTACGTCAAAACTTCAAACGACCATAACTTTTGAACCGTAACTCCATTTTCAGCGAAATACCTGTCAAAACGACCGGAACAGCCTGAATATTGTGAAATTTCACTATGAAGTTGTGAAACGAAATTTTTGAGGCCTAAATCCCTTCCTAAATAAATTTATTAAGGTTTTAAGTTTTCAGACCAAAATTTCACATTAACAACTTGCGTCAACCAAACCAAATCACAACTAAACAATAGATCACCAAGTCTACCAAACTTTCATCATAACACATTCAAGTAATCAAATCACGGTTTATTCTTGATTTTTGTAAAATCCCGCGAAAGAATCTATTTCTCGGTTTAAATCATAGAATTGTAAAATCCCGTGATGTTCATATCATGTCAAAAACTACGGATTCAGTCATCTATGAGGTACTCAAATTGTATGACATGATTGACAAACAAAAGATTCCCAACGATGTACAACAGATAAACGTGTTTGAGTATGTTAGTGCCGATAGGGACTCTGTGTGTAAAACCCAAAATTTTCAACAAGTAAAATACCCTGAATACCCTTTGATCTCAAAGTCATAAAAGATGTTTGAAGAATTAATACATTTAATTCCGAAGACAACCTAAGTAACTAATCGTTAATAATAGAACGAATAAAAGTAACGCGATAATGAGACTTGTGATTAACGAATGGTCCATATTTTAAAATACGTTCACACGCCTCAATTAGTGCCATAACCGAATTTTTTTTTTGATCAAATCGTGTAGCATTTGTAAAAGATATCAACCTATTATTAATTCCCAATCAATATCCCATAAATTAGCATGTTACCATATATATATATATTTTTTTTTTTTTTTGGACTCTATCACACGGTTTCATTTAAAACCGTATAACACACGTTCTTTTTTATCATTGACAAAAAATGTGGGACTCTCAAACAAACCCTACACCATACAACTCTGCCGCTATTTTCTTTCTCTTGCCGCTGCACTTCTTGTCCTCTTGTTCGAGCATAAACAAGGCAGCAAGGAGATCTTTTTTTGTGCTTCTGTTGGTGGCGGTGTCGTGGGTTTCAGCAGCCTCAAGGTGGTGATCGAGTAGGGTTTTTGGGCGGTCATGGTCTTCTTGTGTAGCGGATCCAAGGGTGGGATCGTGGTTGAGTTAGTTGGAAGGGTATTGTGATGCATGGGCGTGGTTCGTTCGTGATACGTCTCTCGTCCGTGCCTTCCGTTCATAAACTGATGAAGGTATCCCTCAATCATCGTCTTCGTGTTATTACTAATATTTGAAATATATATATATATACATATATGTGTACGTATAAGACATGATATGTGATCCTTGTTTCATCGAAAAGAAAAAGAATATACAAATATGACTAGTAACAACGCATAAAATCATGAATATATGAGACAAATGGGTCGACCTAGTTCAGTTTCGAATCATGCGAGATACGTTAGTTGTGATCAACGTGTTGAATCTGGTCGCGGAACGTTTATATGATGTCATGCCATCATTATATACCAGGCCCTCGCCATCAATGAGCTAATCGGCTCTTTTTGTTCAAATTCTTTTCTCTAAAGTAGTTTTTGAAAATACTCAACCAGTAACTTACAACTATAAAACAAAATAGAACTTAGGACATCATATTGCTGTGATAGCTAATTTACATCTTCGATCAAGAGTTGTGTCTCAAGAAGTCATTATACTTTCATGCATGTTAAGTTATAACTAATTAACATTAAACCCAATTCTCATCTAGGATATATATGCTACTAATTTACTACTATACAGTATACACTATAATTTAGTCAGTAGTAAGAGGAAGCACCCAAAGGGGTGATAATCAATAAAAATGTGAAGCGTAAAAATAAGTGTTTAATCGAATCTGGTTGTTGTCGCTTGAAACATTGAAAATTAGATCGATATGTATATAGTCGTATCATACTACTTGAACCTGTATATAGAAGATATAGATACGGTTGAGGGGCCTGATGGGAGATACATGTAATTGTCAACATAAGGCTTTAACTAGGAACATGTTAATACATTTTGAGACTGGAAAAGTTAACGTGGAAAATACTAGGAGTATACTTGCATGCGAACCAGTAATGAAAGAAGCATGTGGCTGTCTAACGTGGGTCATGTATGTCGAATCGGGATTTAAAGTTTTGGAATTGTGGTTAAAATATGAGGTCGGCATTATGTAAGTGTGAGTTAAGTAAAAACGAAGTCGGATTAGAAAATCTTGGGTCGTCGCGGCATAAATATCAATATCATGGGTACGTTAATAAATTATAAAAAATTATAACGACGGGGTCTAAAATTATTACCTTAAAATAAACTTATAAAATGAACCTTAAAATAATCTTATTTGACCTTTTAATATTTAATTTTGATAATTTACATTTTGACCCTAAACTTTGTTATGATGACACTCAAAACCCTGAACTACTATAAATGTCATTTTAAACTTAAATTGTCATCCATACCTTAAAGTAATAAATTACTAATCCGGGAAACTTACTAATTATGGAAAGTTACTAAAAATAGAAAGCCGACTAAAATAAGTAACCTGATTTAATTGAACATAAAATAATACTTGGTTATCACATTCGTGTAGATCCGGTGAAGCGGGAGTAGTTGTCATCCCTTTTGTGATCATCTTTGGTGTTTGTTTGCTTTCGTCAAGGTACAGATACTCTGCCCTTTTTCTGTAAGGGTTCTCATACGCCATATATTGATTTTGAGTTATGATTCAGTTAAGATTCCCCAAGCCATTGCTATGTTCCCTTTGAATGAACCTTTGATATTACTTTTGATGTGACTTTGAGATGCACCTTTTGATATATGACCTTGAGCTATGATTTTGAGACATGACTCTTAGTTTGATACCCGAGCCATTTTTGTACTTTCCTAGCCAGGAAGGTAACCTGGCCATGTCTGTGATGCACCGCTGGCATGACTCCTGTGTGGGGGAGTGATTTCTCACACCGTCCCTTTTATATTATCTGCCATGGCTACTTGACTTTGAGATTGACTTTGAGTTTGGGGGCGTATGGATTGCAATCCTAGGCATGTTTTGTTTAGTGGATTTAACTATGACTTTGAGTATGACTTTGAGGTGACTGGTGCTGTGTGCAATACACGCCTTTCACACCCCTGGGAGCTGATCACTCCACTATTATGATACATGAGGACACCCCTCATATTATCTGGTTGCCTGAGAGGTATCCCCTCTGATTGTGAGATTATGACTTTGAGATTATGATGTTGAGATTATGACTTTGAGTTTCTGGGCTCGTGGTAGATGACTATCCTACTCTTCTCTTATTATCCATTTATTTCTTTTATACCTTATGACATTCCCATTGCCCATATTATATTTCTGTTTCGTTATTCTTTGCTTTGTATATGTATCTGTTCACTGAGCTTTTTAAGCTCAGCCGCACATTTTCTTTTCGTGTGCGGCAGGTAATAAGCAGGACGACGGGTTTGGGTATGAGTGAAGAGACTTTTGGACTTAGAAGACTTTGATAGTGTTCTGAAGTAGAGACCATTAGAAAGAGTTGCTTTTGCAGACTTAGTGTTTAGTTTTGTTTCCGTTGTAACCATGTAAATTTCAGAATTACATTTGTAACCTTTGAGAATTTCTGTATTATTTGAAGTGTATGCTTTGTTTTGATCTGATGTGAAACCATTAGGTGACATCTTTACCCTTTTTGGGTTGGGTTGTTACAAGTGGTATCAGAGAGACAGGCTGCGATTTCGTAATACATTTACCCTTGACCTGTGTAAGTTAGGACCACTAAGCCTTCCCTGTAGACACTCGTAAGTCAACCTTTGAAAATTGCTTTAGGATTTCCCATAGGAACCTAAGTTTTGACCGGTGAGGAATGGGTAGACTATAAGGCATTTGTTTAAGTACCTTTACTTCCGCATCACTCTGATTCGTGCCTTACTTTTGGTTAGATCCTGTTGATATCACTTTTGGAAAGTGAAAGCTTATGCTTTGCACCACCTGAGATTGGAACTTGATTAAATCTTGAAGGCATTGAAAATTTCATACTAATCGCCTGACACTATTTGATCCTTATCTTCAAATTCCTTTTGTTAAATCATTTTGATAGACCCACGTTTCACTCTGATTCTTTTGTTAATCACTTTGACGCCTCTTCGGACATTCTGAGAATCTCCATGGCAGTAACGTACTGGATACTTGTTGTTATTTTGTCTCTTGCTTTTAATAAGTATATATGGATCTTCCGACACCATTTGATTTCGTTTCACCCATCGCTATTCTCATAAGAAGCCTTTTGGTATGTAACCACGAGTATAAGAATGTTTTCCCCCTCACTTTTGAATGATAAAGCTATGATTTGCGAACCGTCTTTCTTTGAATAGTTAACTTCGATTTTATTCTGACAAGGAAATTGTGGGATGATCAGTCAAATATTGAAAACTACCTTTCTATGTCTCACCTTTGGCGTTTGCAACAATTTTGAACTTCCGACTACGATTACCGATTTGTTAAACCCTTTGCTATCACTATTACTCTGGAGACGCGTGTGTTACTTTCACGGTTATGAAGTTTTCCTATAAACCATTTCGTACATCAATGAATGAACCTTATCTTGAGAGTTACTTGGCACCCTAAGTTTTCTGAATATGATTCCTGTTTGAACCACCAAGTTTTCCATCAGAGCGTGAAATAGGATTTGACATGTTACCGAGAGATTGTCTAGTCACCGAGCGAAGGTGTCTTCCAGATGTGTCCGGGATCATACCAGTCGGTTTGAATAACCAGGAAGAGCAGCAACTGAAGACCAGGAAGTAAGTTTGCTTAATTTTATCTTCTGGGTGTGTTTTAGTTTCGTTTGCGATAACGAAGGACGGTGACTGGAGTTATGTAATGATTACCGGAAGCTGAACCGTATTACTGTTAGGAGCCAATATTCCTCCACCCTGGAACGACTATGTATTTGTTTAATTTTCGGAGAGCAAAGTTTCCTTCTGATGAATTGAAGTTATTCTTGAAATCACTTCCGTATTCGTAACGACGGCTATGACGGTTAGTGACGCTAATAGTATTAGCTAAAGCTGTGACTGTTTCGTGAATTTGATAAATAGTGTTTTCTCGTGAGTACTTGGGCAAATGGTCATGGTATGACTTAATAGTATGTTCGAAAACGAGGAAGCGCATGAAAATCATCTTTGCACTTTGCTAGGAAATTCGTCGATCGTTTGTGCATTCTGAGAGATTGATATTTGTAAAGACAACGATGTTCTTATTTGAGGATATCTCTTTAAATCCCGCAAGTTTTGAAAACTATCACAAATTGGTCAAGACCGATAGCAGAACGGAGAACTGAAACCTTTTGAACTTTGTAGAAGAATTCTAGAAGATGTTTGCAACTTATAATACCATTGAGAAATTTCGTGAACAGAGAGAAACAACTTAGTTTGATTGAGAATGGAGTTTTGGAAAAGCTGAGATAGAAATTAGTTTCCATACCTTCGGGCGGAACGAAATTTTGGGGCATTCTAGAAAGAGACTCGGTTTTACTCCCTTACAGCACAGAAGGTTTTGCGCATGCATCAAGACAACTAGAAGCGCATCAGAAGAATTACTTCATTGTCTGACCTGGAGTTGACAACAACGGTGGCTACCCTGAAGAGTGAAGACATTCTTTACAAGGCAGAAGTGTTGGCGATGCAGAAGAAGAAATTCTAGTCGAGATGGCAAACCTGGAGCTGATGAAGACGTACAGTCTCACTTCCCTATTCATCTTGGTTGTACTAAGATGAATTGAGAGCGGAAGCAGACTGAATGATGAAGAGATTTAAAGATCGTGCCAGAAAGCCACAGCACTCCATCACATTCCAAGAAGAACTGCGGGAGGCTCGATGAACCAGACACAAGTTCCCAATTTTGGTTTCACTTTCCGATTGATGGACAGACGAAGACAGATTAACCAGACTTGAAGAGATTGGATGTGTTGAATGAACGGATTTTTGAAACAGACCCTGTATGTTAGGGAAAAATTTGATTCTATGAAGGCCGAAGTTGTCGACGACTAATTTTCATTTCCGTTGACCCTCTTAAGTTTCGTTGTAAGATCCTCTAATGATTCAAGTTCCCTGGAAGCATTTCATTTCCGTGTTTATTTTTCATATGATCGGTGATGGCTTTGTTTTGAGAGATTTTGGCAAATTGTGGAAGATATGATGCTTGTAACGGCGTACCTTACTTTCGCTAGGCAATCTGGGATTTTGATACTCTTGCGAATAGTTTTGTTTTCTCACTTGACGATGGCATTTGATTTTGTTGACCTCTGAGACTGTAGAAGTACTAGGTGGATTAAGATAGGTGGTTTTGATTACGACTTGAGATAAAGTATGACCATCATGAGGGCATATTTATATGATGCCAGTATTATGACGTCTGGCCAACGTGATAATACTTACATCATATAACGTGCACTTGTTGTGGACATAGGATATCTTGGGGAGTACCTAAGAAGTTTAGAATTTGAATCTCCATTAGATTATCTATGATGGTGAGACCTTAGGTTCATTCTACCTATGCGTACACTTTACTTTCGTTCATTAGCTATCTGGATGACTTTGGACTCTCGAGTTGCATTCTGTTGACCTCAGTTATATATCTTGAAAACTCATCGTAGAGCTCTCTACTGTTGACACAGTCAATTTGATTTGAAATCTTGTTCGTATTCCATATGAGCTTCCTGAAGATTCACCTATCGTCCATTTTATGTTGCATGGACCTTTTGATCAGAAATCAACTTATTTTGTTTCCTTCTGAGAAATTTGAACCCACCTCGTTTTGATTTGAGTCATGAGGAACTATTTAGTCTGAATATTATTTTTTTTGAAGAACCTCCTCGGGCGTGAGAATGTTTGTGACGATCTTTTGCGACTTGCTACGACTTCGTTTAACTTTGCGACTTCAATTTTCGAGGACGAAAATTTTCTTTTAGGAGGGGAGAGTTGTAAAACCCAAAATTTTCAACAAGTAAAATACCCAGAATACCCTTTGATCTCAAAGTCATAAAAGATGTTTGAAGCATTAATACATTTAATTCCGAAGACAACCTAAGTAACTAATCGTTAATAATAGAACGAATAAAAGTAACGCGATAATGAGACTTGTGATTAACGAATGGTCCATATTTTAAAATACGTTCACACGCCTCAATTAGTGCCATAACCGAATTTTTTTTTTGATCAAATCGTGTAGCATTTGTAAAAGATATCAACCTATTATTAATTCCCAATCAATATCCCATAAATTAGCATGTTACCATATATATATATATGTTTTTTTTTTTGGACTCTATCACACGGTTTCATTTAAAACCGTATAACACACGTTCTTTTTTATCATTGACAAAAAATGTGGGACTCTCAAACAAACCCTACACCATACAACTCTGCCGCTATTTTCTTTCTCTTGCCGCTGCACTTCTTGTCCTCTTGTTCGAGCATAAACAAGGCAGCAAGGAGATCTTTTTTTTGTGCTTCTGTTGGTGGCGGTGTCGTGGGTTTCAGCAGCCTCAAGGTGGTGATCGAGTAGGGTTTTTGGGCGGTCATGGTCTTCTTGTGTAGCGGATCCAAGGGTGGGATCGTGGTTGAGTTAGTTGGAAGGGTATTGTGATGCATGGGCGTGGTTCGTTCGTGATACGTCTCTCGTCCGTGCCTTCCGTTCATAAACTGATGAAGGTATCCCTCAATCATCGTCTTCGTGTTATTACTAATATTTGAAATATATATATATATATACATATATGTGTACGTATAAGACATGATATGTGATCCTTGTTTCATCGAAAAGAAAAAGAATATACAAATATGACTAGTAACAACGCATAAAATCATGAATATATGAGACAAATGGGTCGACCTAGTTCAGTTTCGAATCATGCGAGATACGTTAGTTGTGATCAACGTGTTGAATCTGGTCGCGGAACGTTTATATGATGTCATGCCATCATTATATACCAGGCCCTCGCCATCAATGAGCTAATCGGCTCTTTTTGTTCAAATTCTTTTCTCTAAAGTAGTTTTTGAAAATACTCAACCAGTAACTTACAACTATAAAACAAAATAGAACTTAGGACATCATATTGCTGTGATAGCTAATTTACATCTTCGATCAAGAGTTGTGTCTCAAGAAGTCATTATACTTTCATGCATGTTAAGTTATAACTAATTAACATTAAACCCAATTCTCATCTAGGATATATATGCTACTAATTTACTACTATACAGTATACACTATAATTTAGTCAGTAGTAAGAGGAAGCACCCAAAGGGGTGATAATCAATAAAAATGTGAAGCGTAAAAATAAGTGTTTAATCGAATCTGGTCGTTGTCGCTTGAAACATTGAAAATTAGATCGATATGTATATAGTCGTATCATACTACTTGAACCTGTATATAGAAGATATAGATACGGTTGAGGGGCCTGATGGGAGATACATGTAATTGTCAACATAAGGCTTTAACTAGGAACATGTTAATACATTTTGAGACTGGAAAAGTTAACGTGGAAAATACTAGGAGTATACTTGCATGCGAACCAGTAATGAAAGAAGCATGTGGCTGTCTAACGTGGGTCATGTATGTCGAATCGGGATTTAAAGTTTTGGAATTGTGGTTAAAATATGAGGTCGGCATTATGTAAGTGTGAGTTAAGTAAAAACGAAGTCGGATTAGAAAATCTTGGGTCGTCGCGGCATAAATATCAATATCATGGGTACGTTAATAAATTATAAAAAATTATAACGACGGGGTCTAAAATTATTACCTTAAAATAAACTTATAAAATGAACCTTAAAATAATCTTATTTGACCTTTTAATATTTAATTTTGATAATTTACATTTTGACCCTAAACTTTGTTATGATGACACTCAAAACCCTGAACTACTATAAATGTCATTTTAAACTTAAATTGTCATCCATACCTTAAAGTAATAAATTACTAATCCGGGAAACTTACTAATTATGGAAAGTTACTAAAAATAGAAAGCCG
Organism: Artemisia tridentata subsp. tridentata; assembly: GCA_021014915.2. Classification (NCBI taxonomy): domain Eukaryota; kingdom Viridiplantae; phylum Streptophyta; class Magnoliopsida; order Asterales; family Asteraceae; genus Artemisia; species Artemisia tridentata. The sequence goes on from CP139505.1 coordinate 79,140,335, forward strand.
ACTAAAATAAGTAACCTGATTTAATTGAACATAAAATAATACTTGGTTATCACATTCGTGTAGATCCGGTGAAGCGGGAGTAGTTGTCATCCCTTTTGTGATCATCTTTGGTGTTTGTTTGCTTTCGTCAAGGTACAGATACTTGACTTTGAGATTGACTTTGAGTTTGGGGGCGTATGGATTGCAATCCTAGGCATGTTTTGTTTAGTGGATTTAACTATGACTTTGAGTATGACTTTGAGGTGACTGGTGCTGTGTGCAATACACGCCTTTCACACCCCTGGGAGCTGATCACTCCACTATTATGATACATGAGGACACCCCTCATATTATCTGGTTGCCTGAGAGGTATCCCCTCTGATTGTGAGATTATGACTTTGAGATTATGATGTTGAGATTATGACTTTGAGTTTCTGGGCTCGTGGTAGATGACTATCCTACTCTTCTCTTATTATCCATTTATTTCTTTTATACCTTATGACATTCCCATTGCCCATATTATATTTCTGTTTCGTTATTCTTTGCTTTGTATATGTATCTGTTCACTGAGCTTTTTAAGCTCAGCCGCACATTTTCTTTTCGTGTGCGGCAGGTAATAAGCAGGACGACGGGTTTGGGTATGAGTGAAGAGACTTTTGGACTTAGAAGACTTTGATAGTGTTCTGAAGTAGTGACCATTAGAAAGAGTTGCTTTTGCAGACTTAGTGTTTAGTTTTGTTTCCGTTGTAACCATGTAAATTTCAGAATTACATTTGTAACCTTTGAGAATTTTTGTATTATTTGAAATGTATGCTTTGTTTTGATCTGATGTGAAACCATTAGGTGACATCTTTACCCTTTTTGGGTTGGGTTGTTACACTGTGTGCCCGAATTCTCAAGAGAAAGAGCTCCATCAGCTACAGACAAACGTTGTTGAGTCAGGTACTACTATGAACAACGTGAAACATGTGAAACACAATGAAGCATCTGTTGAACCTAGTGGGGTATCTTCTGTTATTAATGATGATAATGTGTAGCATGAACAAAAGATTCCTGACAAAGTACAACAGACAAACGTTGTTGAGTCAGATACTACTAATATGGGAAATAGCGATGTTATCCCGTATGAACAATATGTGAAACACAACGAAGCGTCTATTGTACCTAGTAGTGCATCTTCTGTTATAAATGATGATTATGTGTTGCATGAGTACACTGCGTTTATCCCTGATGACACCTTGACCACTAGACTTAACATCTATAAAGATCAGGTGGCCATATATGAAGAACGTGCAAAATTTGAGCTAACTGAACGTGAGCAGAAAATGGATAGTCAAATGCATACATTCATAACTGAACGTAATTTAAGGGAAGAAACATTAAAAAAGGAGTTAAATTATTTGCGAAAACAACTTGATCAAATTGTTAAACAAAAACAGGAGATCCGGGAAAGTGTAATTACACTAAAACATGATTTCAAAGAAAAAGAATAAAAACTCTTAAATGATTTTTCCAGACTTAAAACGTTAAAGAATAAGATTGAAAACAAGTTGTACACACAAGACCTGACTAGACAAAAGGCTCAAATGATTCAAAAGCATAAAAAGTTGTGTGATAAACATAGTGAACATAATGTAGGTGAACCTAAATTAGCTTTCCTTAGGAGTGCTAAAGTAGCCCAACCTGCCTTATATGATGGAAATGAACTGCTTAAGCCTGGTCATGCCCCTCCTGATGTGTCATCATTTGAAGAGAGTAATGAGATTGAAGCATGAAATAGAGAGAGATTGGCTGAAAAAATGAAGGATCCCAAATGCATATCAAATATGGTCATAATCAAACCCCATAATTACTATGAGAAAAACCGATTGACTGCTTTTGCACCTCAGACTAACTTAAAGCCAAAACTCCACCCCTTAGAAAAATAGCGGCTGCAACGGTGTACCCACCCAATACACCCAGACACTTAGTTCCTTTAACTCTTCCCACAGAATGTAAAACTCTAATTAGCATATATGTTCTTTGTCAACTATTTGCTGATTTTGATAAAACATGTAAGAAGAGAATTACGCCAACGGGAATTACTGAAAGGGAAAGGGGTTTTGAACTAACAAAACAGTGCTACTTAACTGAGGTTATTCCATTCTTTAAACTCCTTAAGGAACATTTTGAGGGCATGAAAAAAACCCTTAAAACTGAAGTAAAAGAGATGAAAGAAGTGTTTAAAGATATGGAAAACGAGGTATCCCAACATGCGATAGAACTTAAGAGTCGTGAGATTGAGAGAAAGAACATTCTCATCACCAATGAGAATTTGATTGCTAGATGTATTGCTCAGGATGTATTTTATACTGCTACTGATTCTACATTAACTGCTTGTCAATTTCATGAGTTGTCTATTGCATTGAATGTTACCCAGAATCGTGTTGTTGAGCTTGAGGGGGAGAATTTGAAATTGCATGAGAAAATTCAAAATGATGACCATGATAACATGTTTAGGCATTTTTCAAAACTAGAGGTTGATAATCTTAATTTGCAATTAAAGTATCAACATTTAGAAGAAAGAATTAAAATCTCAAATGCCAAGACATCTTTGGATGCTCCTGAATTTGATGCATATTTTGAATTAAGCAAACGAGATGAAAAAATTCAAGCTCACACTAACACGATTCGACAATTGAGGGCCCAAATTGCCCAATTAAAATCAAATAAGAGTGATGTGATTGGCACCCATAAACCATCGTCTTTAGAGTCTCAGAATTTTCACTATCAAGACACCATCAACAAGCTACACTATGAAATTGAGTGTTTTCAAGCTGAAAATTCAAAAATCAAACAGCAGTACAAAAAGTTATATGACTCGATTAAAGTCACGCGTAACAATCACAATGAAAAGATAACTTCTTTGCTAAATGAGATTGAGAACCTAAAGACTTAGGTGAAAGGGAAAATGCCAATCATCACTAGTGATAATGTTGTTACAAAGGTTTCTGCTTGTAGAAAGTATGCAATTGATGTTGGGCCTATTCCGCTTCCCCTTAGGAACAATAGGTCTGCTCATCAAGTATATCTCACTCACCTTAAGGATATCCTTGATACCCTTCATGAGATCGTAGAAGAGGATAGGATAGATAAACCACTTGATAGTGCAGTTGTAGATGCCTGCTTCCATACTAAACGATCTCAGGAACTTTTAGAATACGTCATTGGCACATGTCCTAAGACTGATAGCAAGTGAGATATGTTTATTGCATCATCCTCAATGACTAAGAACAAGCATGTAACCTTTGAGGCACCCTTGGAAACTTCAGATCCCAACACATCAAAACATGTTCAGCAAATGGAAGTGAAAAAGACTAAGATTCCCATCAGTCCTTCTATAGGAGTTAACAGAGACACTAAAGCTAGCGAGTCAAAACCTAGGAGAAATATAAATAATTATAGGACTTAACCAGCTAAAAGTGTTCCTAAGAAGAAAGTAGAAGACCACATGAGGAACAATAAGTCAGATTTGAACAAACGGAATCGTAATTCAAATCCTAATTCACTTTGCAAAACATGTAATGATTGTTTAATTTCGGGTAATCATGATAAATGTGCTGAGAAATTTTTGAAGTCATCCAAGAAAACCCCTGTCAAGCAAGTTTGGAGAGCCAGCCATGTCAACCAAACTTGGAAAGCAACAGGAAACATGTTTGCTAATGTTGGTTATCAATGGAAGCCCACTGGAAGGAAATTCACTTTAGGAGAATAGTGCCCTTTAACTAGGATAACTAAGTCTAAAGTAGTGCCTGTGCGTCAATGGAAGCCAACTGGAAGGAAATTCCCTGTAGGAGAACAGTGCCCTTTAATTAGGTCTACTAAATCCGAAACGGTGCCTTTAATACAACCCAAACACATTAGTACTAGTGAAAGTGTCATCACTGAGAGATTTTGTAATAACCCTCATACGTCGTTAACTATGTACCAACATAGAAACAAACTGAAAGAAGCTACTTCCACTGGCATTCTAACTTCTACTGAGACTCAGGTAAATGATGCTCCCACTAACCAATTGGACCCCAATTTAAATTTGGGATCCGGCACTCCAAACTCTCTATTTTTGTCTGTTTTCAAATGCAGGTCATACAGATCGTCCTTTGACATTTGGGGAAATCACAAATGACGTTTGAACACATCAGTGCAAGCCTCGTTCTTCAACGACAATGACGTTTGAACACATTAGTTCAAGCCTCGCTCTTCAACGACAATGACGTTTGAACACATCAGTTCAAGCCTCGCTCTTCAACGACAATGACGTTTGAACACATCAGTTCAAGCCTCGATCTTCAATGAGAATGACGTTTGAACTCTGCAGTTCAAGCCTCGGGCCTCAATGTCAACATAATGGCATCTGCAGACAACTTTTCAGGCCCCGTTTCTCAAAGAAAAGAAAGGTGTACGCTTAAGTGCGCTTTATCTTCGGAAGAAGAGAAATCTTCTTGTTTATGACCATTCTCATCAACAAGCTTCATGCTCTTCCCATGCCCATTCAGTCATCAAGTGGATCAACGTACATTGGAGTATATTCTTATTCACTTGTTCTATCAAAAATGGCAACCTCATATGCAATTTTTGAGGGGGAGAAGTGTGAATAAACTAAATGTCAGTCATCAAGTGGATTTACTTACCATTGATTGTATTCTTATTCACTCGTTCAATCAAAATTGGCAGTCATATGCAATTTTTGAGGGGGGGAAGGGTGAATAAACAAAATGTCAGTTATCAAGTGGATCTACTTACCGTTGATGGTATTCTTATTCACTCGTTCAATCAAAAATGGCAGTCATATGCAATTTTTGAGGGGGAGAAGGGTGAATAAACTACATGTTGATTGATGTTTGACAAATGGTCATACGGCTCCTGAATACATCAGTTCAGGAGTCGTGCAAACCAAGCTTCTTCAACACTATATGTTCCACCGTCCATGAAGAAAGAAGATATATTGTTTCAACCATTGGTTTGAAGAATACTTTCAGCTCCATCAAGTGTTGTATCTCCTATGTTTCCCGCTGATGCATAGATATCTGCTGATACAACCGGTACTCCTTCTTGAACCACAATGGTTCAAGAAGTACCATCTGTTAGTACTTCTCCAACAACTTATGAAATTATATCTCTAGTCGTTCATCAAGGTGTTGAAGAACAAATTCATGGAATTCTACCTCCCGAGATTGATAATGAACCCCTCCTCCATAATCTTACTCTAGACCTGAGTTCTAGAAAATCATCTTCACAAAGGGTTATTCGATCAGATTCTCATCAGCTCAATCAATCATTTCATTATATCAATAAGTGGTCAAAGGCTCACCCATTGGAGAATGTGATTGGCAATCCTTCTAGACCTGGTTCGACAAGAAGTCAACTACAAACCCAGGCCAAATGGTGCTACTTTGATTCACATGGACATCCGATACCATTCGGCGAAAATCGATCTGATTGAACTCTTATCTATCTAAGGAAGAATAGAGGTGGCAATTCTTCATGTATCCTCTGTATATATATATATAATATATATATATATATATATATATATATATATATATATATATATATATATATATATATATATATATATATAAATCATAAAAACTCAAAAAGATTTTCCACGTTGTACATATCTTAAACCTACAAAAACCATAAAAATCAGAAAAATAGAAAATACCAAAAAATAGTTTTTTTAAGGCATGTCTTCTGGTATCGATAACATTTACGGTCCTAGAAATGTCATTCAATAATGACACGGGTCTTTAAATGAAGTTCGAGCAGAAGTTCAAAAAGTTTTCAAAACATGCCTAATTGGTTTGCTATTACTTCAGATATGCAACCCGTTTTTCAAAATGAGGAAAGCACGTCGCCAAAAAGACGGTTTTTCCTCCCACTGGGTGAAGTTCACCCGGGCATGGATTACTTTACATTCATGTTTCTTCAATTTGATGTACGTTTCAGTGCATCATTTCTCGTATAAGAAGAAAAGTCTTCTTTACACCACAAACTCTTTCTCGTCTATGATTCTTCTGGAGAGTTTTGGTGTTTCACAAGGTGGTAACTGGACTTAAATTTTCACAAATACTTGACGCTCAATTCAATGACTATAGCTCTTTAAATAGAAAACGGATCATTAATTGAGGGGGAGGGTATTTTTTCAAATTTTTGACACCTTTTTAAACTTTGTGCAACATCAGTAGTGATCAGACACTCTCCCTCTTGGTTTGAGGGGGAGCACTTGTATGTTCTTTTATCAGCAAGTATTAAACCTGGCCACATTTTCTCCCATACTTTCTAAACTTATTTAAATCAATTGGGATCACAGAATCTCAAAAGGTTTGAAATTTCTGATCAGGGGAGAGAATGTGATTTAAAAATGCAATATGATAAATATGTGATGTTTTGGACCTAAATGTAAGCTCTCCCATATGTGCTAAACTCTTTCGTATATCGATGCACATTTTGAGGGGGAGCAAATGGTTTGTGGTGACAAAAAGAATGTGGCATCTTTGCTGGTATCTCATGTGAGTGCAACTCAGACTTCACTAATGAATTGACGAAACAAAAATTGTCATTAATCGAAAGGGCTTGTCCTGGCCGGGTAATAATTTCAAGCTGATCTAACCAGTGATGTAAGCGTGTCTTGAAGAGGACTTGTCTGAGTAGAGTGTACCGTTTCGAGAAACTTTCTGAGGACTTGACCAGGCCGGGTAATAATTTCAAGCTAGTCTAACTAGTGATGTAAGCGTGTCTCGAATCGGTCATGTTCACTGAAAGTGGATCAATTCAAAAAGTGCAAGCTCTACCCAACATGTGCAAATTTATAATAAAAACATCTGAGCACATGTTAAGGGGGAGCATTTGAAAAGGTCAAAACTCTCAAAGTGTTAGCAAAATGTGTTTCATAATTATAAATACTTTGAGAGATTTTTCAAATAAATGGTTTATGGCAACATACGATAGTCATGGTGTTATAAGGTGGCTAAGGTTAGGAAAACCGTCCTATGATCCGCCAGAGCCGGAGGGATCTACCCAAGGACAATACCGAATAGTTAGTATTAGAAAGTCCTTAGGTATGATTATGAAAAAAGGAGTAATATGAGAAAGGAGAAAGAAGGGGTTGAAGAATTAAAAAGAAATGTAATGAGAAAGGGTGAAAAGAAATAGCCCTCCAATTATTCAACCTTAGGGCAGAAACCGGGTTCAATTCATATGCTACTGGTTGTTACTAAGGTGAAGCCGGTATTGAAGACAAGACGTCATGGACCCAGTGACGCACTGCACTAAACCTTCTAGCCACTCAAGTTCTCTTAAAAGGACTTGTTTCATTCTCACGGGGAACCCTGCATAATCTATCGACTACTCATTACGAGTTTTGTTGATATTGAAACAAGAGACACCGCTCCAGTCTCCGACTACCAAAATTGCACTTATCGAGTCTAGAGCCACGAGATGCATCATAAGATCTCATAGGAACACATGTTACCTCTACACTGGTTGTTCAACATTAAGGACACCAGTTGTAAACTTAAGAGTCCTACGCAGATCTTAGCAATCTGCCAGAACATTTATGAGGGAATTTATAAATTTAATTCTCGGTTATTGAATGGAAATTCCTGCCAGGGTCAACATCAAACAGCCCTGAAAGCAGGTCACTTCGGTAATTCCTTGTGGATTACGCTTAGTGGTTGTGGCAGTTTCAAACGGTCTACAGTCGTGGAGTGAACTCCAGCGACTCACCTAATCGTTGATGTAGTTTAGTAGATCTTGTAAGTCCTCTCGGGGGTATCCGATTTAGGAACGGCCTTGGTAAGGATTAGAGAAAGTTTTCACACTATGCTATTAACAATCTCGAAGTCTGAACCTGTAAGTATCGGATGTTTTATTGCTAACTGTCTACTTGCAGGAATCCCTGGTGGTTGTAGCTGATTGCTGAAAAGATGTCGATTCATCACCCCATGCTCAGACTTCATCATCATAATCCAGGAAATCATGATAAATGAAAGGCCTTCAACACTGCTTTCGCAACTCTGATGCTGAAAATCATGATCCAGAAAAGTGTGAGCATGTCGGTCCAAAGATCACAACATCACATGGAGACAATACTGCAAAAAGATGACTTGGAGACGTACGTTGGATGATAATCTCAAAGAAGTCTCAAAGATCATCCAAGACAAAAGAACAGTCATCAAAGGTTCACTGATGAAAGTACAAAGACTAGAGACTTTGAAGAATCAAAGACTACGAGCTAGGAACTCTAATCTATGTAATAGAATGCTAGAATTCAAAGTGTAATTTCTGGGGTGACCTCCCTTGGGGGAGATTGTTAGGAATATAAATATTCATATGAAGACTCGGTCACCCCAAGTACTCATTAGCATTAAGTAGCTCGTAGGATTATTAGTAATAGTTTAGTTATTATAGTATTTGTGGAGTAGGTTGGGTCTTTACCCACTGTCAGCTCACTCCACAGCCCACTCGGGGCATTTATGCTTGTAGTGTATATACCCCTTCCCACACAAGGGAAGGGTTGGACCTTCTCATAGTTTTAATCTAATATTCTCTCTTTTCTCTCAAGGTTCCCAACTTCTCATCTTCTTCTTTCTCGCTTATTCGGCCACAAATCACAAACACCACACGAGTTATGATTCTTGGTTACTTACAGATGGGAACATTCATCCACCCCTCTTCCAGCTCGCGGGATTTACGCTTCCTTCGCTCTGGCCATGTACTGATCATGTTAATTACTTTATCTTTGGCTGGAGGATCCTTCTTTTACGCACCTCTTCCCTTCTGGCACACGTCTTTAACCAGATGATTCAGCTTACCGTATTCCTGAGCCAACTCTAACTGCCTTTTCAATTGATAGCAATCACTTATTTAACACCCCTTTTCTCCATGATAGTCGAAGTATTTATCCTGGTTTTGCTTCCTTAGTGGGTCGCGCATTGGCTTGGGAGGCGGCAAGCGTAACTGGTGTTCCGTGGCTAGGATTTCCTTCGGAGGCTTTATGAGTGAATCTAGTGTCAACCGAGGGGCATTACATCCCTGATAATGATTTCGGGGTGGAGGATATGGTGCTAGCTGATCGTTATGCTTGTACGGAGCATGCAGATCTCTACTAGAAAACCCTGATCGTCCTTCGTTCCTCTTTTCATTCCCATATTGCCCCCTGTAGGCTCTGTCATCTTTCCGGAAAGACCCAGTTGACATCCTCCTAGATTGGTCATAGCTCTCTCCCCGAGGAAGCTCCGTGCTGGCGAACGCTTCCTCTGACGGTACAAAATCATCAACCCTGATCATCATCTCGTCCACCGTCCTGGGGACCTTATCGGCGAATCGCTTGGCCAGCTCCGAACATTTGCAACCGTTCATAAATGAAGAGATTCTCATGATTTCAGGAGCTCCCTGTTTGAACCCCGTCTCAGTGGTCCATCTTTCTTTGAACTCTGGTAATGTTTTGTTGGCCTTTCTCACAATCTTGGTTATCTCCGTGGGGTCTTTGATGCAGGCTTTGTGCAAGGAGAAACGGGTTTCGAACTGGGCCCTGAGGTCCACCCACTCGTCTATGCTACCCAGAGGGAGACGGTCGAACCATCCTCGAGCTCTCCCATCCAGAGTTTGCTGAAACATTCGGCACCACACAGGAAAGGGCCACTCCGCTTGACCTGCAGCTCCGGTGAACCGGTTGAGATGATCCTGAGGGTCCATCGACCCATCGTGCAATTTGATATGAGAAGGCATCATGTGCTCCGGTGCTGAGAATTCGATCAACCGCCAAGTAAATGGTGACTTCTTGACTTCCTTAAAGGGTTTCCCCAGATCTGGGTCCTGCACCTTAATCCCCATGGCAATCCTTTTCTTCTTATCTGCTACCTCATTCTTTTCAGGGCTCTCATCGTCACAGAAGTTTAGCAGTATCGGCTGTACGGTGCTCCGCCGGTTGTGTCCCTTAATCATGGATTTGAGAGCAGAAACATACCCTTCTATCTGCTCCCGGGTGGTCGGAGGGGATTCAGCACCCCCTCCTCCGGAGCCTTCTGGACATTCGAAACTTGACATTTTGTAGCCTTAGTAGATTGAATGTCGTGTCCCACGGATGGCGCCAATGTTTAAGTATTTATTTGTGGGGTGGTTGAATTCTTTGAGTTTCCTTCGGTCTTGGTATCGTCAAGCCCTTCGGATGCCTGCTAAGATGCAATAAACGCGTTAGCCTCGCCCTGGGTGTGACGCAGGACCAAGCTCCGGCGTGAGGATAAGAAATGGTACGTAAAATAATATGGTTGAGAGTAAGTGTGTGTAAAGAGATGTTACCATATAGTGAGAATTCCTCTTCCTTATATAGGAGACCTGTTTTTATCTCTATCGGATGACTCCAAACGAGACAATGACACTTTTGAGCGGAAACTGTGGTCTTACTCTTTTTGGGTCTTTGTTCAGTTCTGCCATTGCTTCTGAACGTTTTTCACTTACTCTTTGTATCAGGTTTGACTTTAGGTACGAAAGTTAACGTTAGTCCGAATGACCTGATGAGGTTCGTACGGAACTGAGGTATGTTCGGTGCGGGTTGTTCGGACATATACACCAACATGTCAAATTATGCACCAGTGTATCGAGATCATTTAACGGTTCAAGTGTATTATGGCGATATATTGGGACTTAAAGACTTAGTTTAGAAGCCTAATCCAAGAAGAAAGCCCAGATTGGTACAATGAGTCCAAGGCTTGTGTCATATACTCATATGAATGTTGAGATTGGTAAGATCAATAAATGGACAGTAAGCTCATTTGTTTTTTACACAGAACATACACAATTGCTCACTTCTTACATATTTGCCATTCAATTAATGAGATATTGATATATGAGAAACTAAATTTATAATCTGGTACTGTAACTGATTGTACAATAATTTGCACGACCAGGCCTTCGATGATGATCAAAGGATATATGGGCTGTTGAGGTTGCGCCAAGCTTGTTCTTAACCTGAAATAAGAAATACTAAAACACTACGTTAAGTGATTGCGCAGGGGTTGGGCCCTAGCTTTCCTTCGTACTCAACCTTGCTTGCACTGTTTAACCGAAGGACATATTCACCCTGCTTGAATGTGGAGGGTCGAATTTGGTTGTTTTAGTACTTTTCAAACTTTTGTTTATAGATAGCCTCTCTGATTGAGGCTAGTTCTCTTCTTTCTTCAAGAAGATCAAGGTTTTCCCGAAGCCTTTCTTCAATTTTATTTTCCTCAAAGTTCATAATGCGTTCTGTTTTGATTCTTATTTTGGAAGGTATAACAGCCTCCGTTCCATAAGTAAGGCTAAAAGGAGTCTCCCCATGGCTTGACTTGGGGTGCGTCCTATGCGCCCACAGAACTTGGGGTAGTTCGTCTACCCACCCATGATGGCTTCGTCCTAACCTTTTCTCGATTCCGTTTATAATGTCCCTATTGGTGACTTCAACTTGCCTGTTACCCTGAGGATGGTACACGGAAGTGAATCACTGTTTGATCTTTAAACCCTCGCAGAAGATCGGGAACACTCCTTCAGTGAATTGCTTTCCGTTGTCAGAGATGATAATGTGAGGAACCTCAAATCGACAAATTTTGTGTTCCCACAAGAATTTTTCCATATGTCTTCCTGTTACCGATGCCAAAGGCTTGGCTTCAACCCATTTGGTGAAGTAATCTATGGCTACGACCAAGAATTTTACCCCTCCTGGAGCTACTGGTAGGAGTCCGACTATGTCAATTCCCCACTGGCGGAAAGGCCATGCTGAAGTGACAGAGGTCATGTCTTGCTTAGGCAGTCTTGGGACTTTGGAGTGGATCTGACATGCTTCACATTTTTGTATTATCTCCGTTGCATCCCTGTGCATGGATGGCCAGTAATATCCAAGCTTCATTATTTTCAAGACAACGGAGCGAGGGCCTGCGTGCAAACCGCAGGATCCTTCATGTACCTCGCAGATGATGTTCGAAGCTTGCTTTGGCCCCACACAACGAAGCCATGGAGATAAGAATGACCGCCTGTAGAGATTATCCCCAATAACTCTATACTGGGGAGCCTTGACCCTTACCTTTCTTGCAAGCTTAGGATCTTCTGGCAGAATACCACTGATCAAGTACTCCCTTATTGGAGTCATCCCATTGGAGCTTTATTCAAGTATGACTTCAGACACTTCGCCTCGTTTGATTGACCTATCGGCCAATACTTCAACTAAAACCTCCTTTGTTAGGTGAGCAAATGCCATCGAGGGCAGCTTGCTTAAGGCATCTGCTTTCTTATTCTGGTTTCTGTGAACATGTGCTATATTATAGGACTCGAACCCGTTAAGAAGTTCTTTAGCTTTATCCAAATACTATTTGATGGTGGGCTGCCTTGCTTTGTAAGAGCCCTTGATTTGGTTGGCGACTAGCTGCGAGTCCACAAAAATGGAGAGGTCACGAAACTCCATGTCCTTTGCAAGTCGGAGGCTAGCTAGCAAAGCTTCGTACTCAGCTTCATTGTTTGTAGCCTCGAACTCAAAATGTAATGCATAAGTGTACTCCTTTCCCTCCGGACTGACAAGCATTAGACCTGCTCCCGAACCATCGGAGCTTGAGGCTCCGTCTGTGTACAATTTCCATCCCTCCTTTGCCTTGGAAGGCTTTTCCTTTGTGATTTCTTTGTCCTGACTAGGTCCGGAAGGTGTTTCAGCGAGAAAGTCTGCAAGTATCTGACCTTTGACGGAGTTTCGACCCTTGTACTCTATCTCACGTTCTCCCAGTTCGATAGCCCATTTGGCCATTCTACCTGATTTCTCAGGCTTCAATAGTATCTGCTTAATTGGCTTGTCAGTCAATACCGTGATGGGATAAGATTGAAAGTACCTTCGAAGACGTCTTGCAGCATAAACCAAGGCTAGGATCAGCTTTTCCAACTCTAGATAGTTTAATTCAGCCCCTTGCAGGACCCTGCTAATGAAATAGATCGGTAATTGCTTCTTATCCCTTTCTGCCAAGAGAACAGCACTGATGCTTTTGAAGGATGCTGCAATGTACATGAATAACACTTCGCCTTTGATTGGGGCCGTAATTGTTGGTAAAATTTCCATGAAATCTTTCAGCTTCTGAAAAGTGGCTTCTGCCTCACAACTCCATTGAAAAGTCTTCTTATCTGTACACCCCTTGAGTGTTTTGAAGAATGGCAAAGATCGATCCGCACCTTTCGACAGGAACCTGCTAAGTGCTGCGAGTTTTCCATTTAGGCTTTGTACTTCTTTCAATGACTTCGAAGCTTGTAGATCAGTGATGGCTTTGACCTTTGAAGGGTTAGCCTTAATCCCTTGTTTCGTTATCAGATGTCCCAAGAAATGTCCTTCTTCCATGCCAAAGGAACACTTCTTAGGGTTAAGCTTCATGTTGATTGCCCTCAATTGATCAAAGGTTTCTTGAATGTCGGAGAGTAGGTCTTCCTCAGTCCTACTTTTTATTACCATATCATCAATGTAGGCTTCCAAGTTCCTCCCTATCTGCTTGTGGAAGGCTTTGTTTACCAACCGTTGATAAGTTGCCCCTGCGTTCTTTAAACCAAAAGGCATTTTCTTGTAGCAATAGACACCCTTTCCTGTGTAGAAGGTTGTCTTCTCCTCGTCTTCCTCCGCCATTTGTATTTGGTGATACCCTTTGTAGGCATCCAAAAAGCATTTCAAACGGAACCCCGAGAGGGATTCGACCTTCCAATCAATTTCTAGTAGAGGGTAGCAGTCTTTCGGGCAAGCTTTGTTGATGTCGGTGAAGTCAACACACATTCGCCACCTTCCTTCACTCTTTTTTTACCATAACTGGATTAGCTACCCAGGTTTGGTACTTTACTTCCTTAAGTATTCCTGCTCGCACAACTTCATCTACCTCTTTGCAAGCGGTTGCGTTCCTTTCAGGTGCCAGGCTTTGTCGCTTCTGCTTAATTGGTTCATTGTGCTTGAACTCATTGAGCTTATGCTTTGTGCCGAAGGGCTTGCCATCGATCATAAGAGTCCTGGGGACCCCTGTCATGTCTGAGTATGTCCATGCAACGACATCCTTGTTGGCTTTGAGTAGCTTCTCCAGATCTGCCTTGAAGTTGGCAGGGAGTTGCTTTCCGATTACCACCGTTTTCTCTGGATAGAGCTCATTTACCACAATGCGTTCTTCGGCATCTGTACAACTTAGAATGGCCTTTGGAGGCTCCTCCGGACTTTCTTTGATCTTTTTGCCAGCGTCTCCTGCCTTTCCCTGGTTGTAACTAGAAAATACGGTTCCTATCCCATAAGGTGTATGGAATTTTACAGCTGCGTGTATGGTGGAGACTACAATGCCCATCTTTTGTATGGCAGTCCTTCCTATCAATAGATTGTAGGGAGAGCTGGACCTTACGATAGCAAATGTGAGGGTTTCTGTCCTTGAGAGCTTGCCTTCTCCAATTGTTATTTCCAATGGTACTTCTCCCAAAGGCCATGAATGCTCACCGGAGAATCCTACCAAAGGTATCTTCGAATCAACCCGTTGCGACCTGATCGAAGGCTTGATCTTAAGGAAACAATGCTCGTATATGATTTCGCAGGAGCTTCCGTAGTCCATGTAGGCTTTGTTCACTTCTCGGTTGGAAATTAAGAGTTTGATGACCACTGGGTCGTTTGAAGGGACTTGGCCTGTAATAGGAGGAAATGTTACCTCCCCTACTTCGTTTATCTCCTGCTCTTTCACCTTTCTTTTTAAGCTTGTTTCGCCCCAACAAACCATGAGTATTGGGGCTTCGTGAGGAGTAGTGTCTTTAGCCAATTGAGCGTTAGACATTTTTTCTTACCCTTCTTTTTACCCTTCACCAAATGTGCTAACTTCCCGGACTTTACAGCCTCTTCTATCTGCTTCTTTAGCTCCCTGCAACTATTCGTATCATGACCATAATCTTCATGGAAATGACAATACTTGCTCGTATCACTGTTTTTACCCTTGCTTGTCATGCGAGGGGGTGCTTTGAAAGCTTTAGCAGCCCTCTCCGTTGCAAGTATTTCCTTTGGAGACTTAATTAGGCTTCCTAGCAAACCGTGGTCGGAACCTTTGTTGTACGGAGAAAACCTGTCTCTGTTTTTGTTCTTGTTCTTTGACCCTTCCTACGTAGAATGCTTCGAAAACTTTTCTTTATCGATCGGAGCACCATTGGTAGAAACTTCCTTTGCTTCAATCCAAGTATATGTTTTTTCCATTAACCCCTTGTAAGTTGTCGGAAGGTCAGTGGACAAGAATTCCACCAAGCTTCGGTTTCGCAGGCCATGTACAAAGCCAGAGATTCGCTGATCTTCATGTAGACCCAAAATCTGCAGAGTTTCATCGGTGTACCTGGTGACGAAAGCCCTTGTGCTTTCGTTCTCCTTTTGTTTAATGTTGCGCACCGTTAGATGGGTCCTTGTGAACTTCTTTTGCTGACTGAAGTGTGATCGAAACTTAGCCTTAAGAAAGTCAGGCATGACCCACTTTTGCATCTTAATGGCCCCTTTGACAAATGCAAGAAATTGTCTGGATCTCCCTTCCCATCATAAGTCCCAATGTGCGAAGGCATTTTCAACCCATCAGGCAACGGGTAGTCTTCTATCCACCTAACGAAGGGTGTAGCCGAACCCATGGGGTCCGAATATAGGCAATTATAGGGTGGTGCATATATGGGAACAACATTATATGGATTATGGTTTGGGGGTACTCCCATAGGATTTTGCCTAGGGTAGGACTGATAAGATGTGTTCATGCCACATGGATAACCGTTTCCCATGGCATACAGAGGGTATACCGTAGGATGTCCAAAGGGTATGCTCCCATAAGGTTGAGGGAGACTTGGGTTATTAGGCTGCCCATTTACTGGAGGATATAAACCTTGAGGATAAGACTGAGTTTGGAACGAGGGGTACATACCATTGGGAGGAAGATTTCATCCCATATTAATTGTAGGCGGATTTCCTTCTACGCCTGATGCGTGAGAAGGCTGCAATGGAACCCCTGCTTCTGTTCTCCCAAGATGAGCTGCTAACAACGGAGGTAGATTCACCCCCGTTTTTTCCCTTCGTTGGCTCCTCCCGTTGGAACCTTCGGCAACCGCTCCTTCTATCCTAGTCGGAGCCCTCTCCGGGACTCCTTCGAACCCAACGGACCTTCTACTTAGCCTTCGACCAACTGGTGACCCTATCCTTAGGGTCAAGAGTGTTGCTCCTTGCGTCAGCGGCCTAGGCTCCATTTCCATCTCTTCCTCATAGTCATCACTTGAGTATTCTAGCTCCCTCCGCATCTCAGTATTCCGAACCTGCCTTCTGCGAGCCCTTAAGAGGGATTCCAACGCCTCGTGGTTGGCTTCGATAAAGGCTGGGCTAATAACAGGCTCCGGATTGGCTGATGTCGAAGCATGATGGTTGGGTGTTATTTCTGGGTGAGAACGTGTTGTGAATGTAGAAGCAGTTATTGGGGGAAGGTTGTTGGAGTCGTTGATTGGTATTGGCGCCAGGGTCGAGAAGCCTGGAGGGGGAGTATCTTCTCCCCCTTGATCCATGCCGAATATATAGTGAGTTTAGTAGATTGGTTATAAGCTTAGAAATAACGAGACCAATTATAGCAGTCCCACGGATGGCGCCACTGATTGTACAATAAATTGCACGACCAAGCCTTCGATAGTGATCAAAGGATATATGGGGTGTTGAGGTTGCACCAAGCTTGTTCTTAACCTGAAATAAGAAATACTAAGACACTACGTTAAGTGATTGTGCATGGATTGGACCCTGCGAACCACCTCCGGCGTGCGAATAAGTATGTGATATGATAAGTTGGTAGTTAATTGAGAGAGTCGAGTTAGCATACCATTGTTCTTGCCCGTCTAAGCTATTTATTGGGGAGGAAATATGCCTTAGAGAGCTCTTGCACATAATTCGGAGATCATGGGGGCGTCCCATGATTTGTGGTAACCGCTTGGGCTTTGTGACCCACGATCTCATCCTTGGCGGGAAAGCCTAAGGGAAGAGGGAACGTGGGTGTGACCAGGTCAAGATGGTTCTCCATTCTAGTTCCTTCGAAGGAGATACCCCGAAGGGCTTAGGGCTTCGATTGGTGGATTCCCACTTGGTAACCACTTCATAGATGAATGGTTTTACGCCAATGAAACGTTTAAGGAGATTAACCTGGGCCAAAGAGAAGGCTTCGTACATATTCGAAGGGGAATCCTTCGACCCGTTCGGAGGGTACATCATCACCGGCGGAGGAGTATGTTTACTCTCTTGATCCATGCCGGATATATAGTGAAAGTAGTAGGTTAGTTATAAGCTTGGAAATAACGAGACCAATTGTAGCGGTCCCACGGATGGCACCACTGATTGTACAATAATTTGCAAGACCAGGCCTTCGATGATGATCAAAGGATATATGGGGTGTTGAGGTTGCGCCAAGCTTATTCTTAACCTGAAATAAGAAATACTAAAACACTACGTTAAGTGATTGCGCAGGGGTTGGACCCTGCAAACCACCTCCGGCGTGCGAATAAGTATGTGTTATGATAAGTTGGTAGTGAAATGAGAGAATCTAGTTTTGCATACCATTGTTCTAGCCCGTCTAAGCTATTTATAGGGGAGGAAATAGGCCTTAGAGAGCTCTTGCACATAATTCGGAGATCATGGGGGCGTCCCATGATTTATGGTAACCGCTAGGGCTTTGTGACCCACGATCTCATCCTTGGCGGGAAAGCCTAAGGAAAGAGGGGACGTGGGAATGGCCAAGTCAATGTGGTTCTCCTTTCTAGTATACTCGCAGGAGGTACCCCGAAGGGCTTAAGGCTTCGGTTGGCGACTTCCCACTTGGTAACCACTTCATAGATGAATGGTTTTACGCCAATGAAACGTTTTAAGAGACTGGCCTGGCCTTCGAAGAGAAGGCTTCGTACAGGCTCGAAGGGGTGTCATTCGACCTGTTCGGAGGGTACATCATCAGTAACCTAGTGACAAATATTGACAATAATGTCAGGTAAGGGACATAGTTTTTGACTCTGAAAAAATTAGAGCACTTGGTATAGTGGCTTGCTTAAGTTACTCATTTGGGGCCTACGGGGTGCCACATCATTTTAACAAACATCCACAACTAAGGCTAGTCACAGTCAGCTGTAAAATATCGGTCGATCTATCCAAGTGACTGATCTCCAAATCGGTCGACATCAATGTGGAGCTTCGGTTCAATATCGGTCGAGTAGAATCCAAAACCAAAGTCGGTCTAAAAGTCGACCGACTTTTAAACCTTATTATATCCGTTACATTTAAAATAAATAAATTCAACCTTATAAATACCAACCTCAAACACACTTCTAAACACACAATTTCAAACACAATTCAAACAACTTCTCATCCATATTCAACTTCTCATCCATAAACAACTTCTCATCATGTCAAAGAAAAACACTCCCACATCAAAAGACCGATGATCCCTACTACCCCAAAATCCCCCGAATTTGAATTTCTCGCCGGAAAACAACTTCGAACTAACCGGCATAACACCACCACAACATCGAGGTATTCGATTTCGTGCACCCTCTTTTGAATATCCATCACGACTACCACAACCAAACCAAATCAGAACCCATTTTACGTTAATCGTCCATATGTTCCACCGTATCGTCCTAATACGGATTATCACCAAGAACCAAGTGGGTCGTCGTATCGGCCTAACATGGATTTCTTGCATTCTTCCCAACCGTATGAAGATTATTCCCCGCTTCGGGGTGTTAATCTTGATATGGATTTGGAGGATTTTACAGCAGACCATTCGACGCAACAATATCCGAGTCAAGATGCGTCGATGGGGCAAGGTTCTGGTTACGGTTCTTACCACGGTTCGTACCCTGTTGAAGACGATGACAATGTCGAAGAGACATCACCCATCAAACCAAAGAAGCCTTCGCGACGTGCTACAAAGGCGAAGGACAAAGGCAAGAAGGCTGAACCGGCCAAAAAAAGTGAACCATGGACAAAGGCGGAAGAGATCGCGCTTTGTAGAGCTTGGGTTTATGTGTCGAAAAATTCCAAGCGAAGAAACGCTATTAACAGGCACCGCTTTTGGGAGGAGGTGATAGCGTATTTTCAAAATGAAACCGGTTCACAAAGAACGTACGACTCTATCAACAGCAAATGGAAGAATAGGATTCGGTGTAGGGTTGGAAATTTTTGTGCTATCATGGATAATATCAAGAATAACCATGGTAGTGGTGAGAATGATGCTGATGATAGGGAAAAAGCTTTGAGAGAATACCGTGTGATTTACGGTCATGATTTCAACTTGGAGGAATGTTGGAAAATTTTGAGGCATCATGATGCTTGGAAGACGGAGGTGCCTGCTTACCAATCGAATAGTCGGAAGAAATCAAAGAGCTCTACTAGAGAATCACGACCAGAAGGTCGTGACGCAACCAGGAAGAAATCATCCTCCTCCTCTCGTGATCCACCATCATCGTGGACAACTTCGCTAGCCAAGACCTTCTTCAAATTGAAGCCGTCAAAAGAGGGAAAAAAGAAGGACATTGAAGAGTCGTATCTGAAGATGAAGCAAGAAGAGCTAGCGATAAAAAGGGAGAAAATGGAACTCCAAAGAAAACAAGTCGAAATCATGGACATAACAAAACATGAGCAAGATTTGATCTTTCTACTACTAAAAAATCGACCCAACTTTGCCTGAATGACACCAATATGAGCTTTTGCAGCTTAAGGCATCAATCAAAGCTCGCTACAACTTAGATGATTAGTTTACGTTTGTAATCGCTGTCGTATTTTTAATTTAGTATTGTAATATTTTTTTTTTATAATGAATTTTAAGTTTTTTTTTAATGTTTGATTAAAAAAAAGAAAAAGAAAAAAAAAGGTCGGTCATCCACTGTGGCACTTTGGTCATATCTGGTCGCCGGAGAGAGAAAGCTGATGTGGCACCCGGTGACCCAGGTCACGACTGTGACTAGACTAAAAGACAGGTGTACCTTAGGCTGCTCACACTCGAACAAAAATAATCGGTCGGTAGAGTGCATCAACCGATTTAAACATCGGTCGCTCCCATTGTGGTCATTTGGTTTAACATCGGTCGAGCACCATGGAAACATATAATCGGTCAATTTTATGACCGACATTTGTGTGTGTTTGTGTGTAAAAACTTTTTTTTTTTTAAACTTTACCACTTTTACAACCTTATAAATACCAACCTCTAACACACTTCTAAACACACAATTTCAAACACAATTCAAAAACATACACAAACACATTCAAAATCGAAACTCAACATTCAAAACTGCAAATGTCTCGCAAAGATTTCTCCCAACAATTTCCCAGTCCTCCTCGCCAAGATTTCTCCCAACAATTCCCCAGTCCTCGTCGAGATTTCTCACAACAATTCCCCAGTCCTCCAACTGAAGTTTATCACACTCCACCAGAGGATATCTTTCCGGTGTTCCAACCGGAAAATGAACCAGTGAACACTCCACCGATTGTCGAACAACAACTCAATGCATTTGGACTCACGGAGGATGAACTCTGACTTCTAGAGCAAGATGAGGAAGTCAGGAGACAAATAGACGAACAAGAACTACAAGAAGAAGCTGCTCGTTTAGAGCAGGAAGCCAGGGATGAAGAACTTCGGAGGAAGAACTGGTTTGACGTAATGGAAGGAAAGTATTATGATGGCGAGTTTAGGTCGTCTTCGAGTGAAGACGGTTGGGTTTCAGATGATTCCTTTTCTTAATTTGTAGTTTTATTTTCATTACCGTATCGTAGTTTGTTAATCTTTAATTTATGTAATGTTTTTATTTTTAATGAATTTAAAATTTTTTGTTTAAAATGTTTGAATAGAAAAAAAAAAGTCGGTCATCGACTGTGGCACTTTGGTCATGTCTGGTCACCGGAGAGAGAAAGCTGACGTGGCACCCGGTGACCCAGGTCACGACTGTGACTAGCCTAAGAGCACTTGGTGCACTGAGGAGGTAAACCTCCTCATTTGGGGCCCACGGGATGCCACATCACTTTAACAAACCTCCACAACTAACCCCCCTCACTAACAACTAACCTAACTTATTCATTTGGGGCCCACCACTTATAACTTTATTTTTTAATTCAAATTTCTAAATAAACTAGATTCATTCCATTAAAAAAATACATTACAACATATTAGGCTGGACGCAGTCGTTGACCCAAGCGACCTGGGTCACCGGCTGCCACGTTAGCTATCTCTCTCCAGCGACCAGAAGCGACCAAAGTGCCACAGTCGAATAAGTTATTTTTTTACACAACTTACTCATACAAATAAGGTTTAAAGTCGGTCGGTTCAACGACCGATTTTGGATTTACAAGACATGCGACCGATATTGCAAAAAGGAAGGGACCGACATTTATATCGGTCGGTTATTGAATGGAAATGCGACCGACCGATTAATTCAGATGGACTGTGTTCAGCCTTAAAAAACATACGAAACAACGATATAGAAAGAAAAAAAAACGATACGGAAAATATCGATACGGAAAAAAAACGATACGGGAAATAACGATACGGAAAAAAATGAAACTTAATCCTCGTCCTCGTCGTCGATTTGATATTTTCTCATGATTTGTTCTTGTCTCCGGCTAATGATAGCGGCTTTTTTTGGTGTCGTCTGGTCGGGATCAATCATGAGAAACTTCATCTCCTCCATCTCTAAGGTCTTCACTTCCTTCTGTCTCCTCGCCTCGTACGCGGCCATTTGAACGTCGGCTTTTTGCGAATATTTTTCGGATAAGTGTCCCGAAAAAGTACTCGTTTGACTCCCACCGGAGCTCGCCGCGCTCGACGTATCCGTCGACTTTTGTTTCTTTGCAGCTCAACTCTTTCTAGCGCTGTCGAGACGAGATCGTTTGTCAAGGCCGAATATATCCTCGAGACATGTAATGTCTATTGGGTCCACGGCATTCCATTTCGGGTAATTTTTCAAGACCTCCCAAATGTGAAGATTCCTGAATTGTTTCGAACCAAAGCGTTCTTCAAAGTTCGTCTTCGCATTTTCGAGATGATCAGCCTCATTTTCACCACTTCTTCGCTGCAAATGTTTATAAACAGTGTTGAATTTTTGACAATCACCATTAATCCTCGTCCATTTACCTGTGATTATATTTTTGGAACGAGGGTCACCGGCAGTCTGAACGTTGAATATCTCCATAATTTGGTTCCAAAAGTAATCTTCGGAACGGTCATTTCCCATTTCTTTGTCTTGGAAAATTTCTAACCAAATTTCCGCAAGTAACTTTTCTTTGGCCCTGGACCATTTCCTATTCACACGCGTACCTACTGCTTCCACGTCATCGTCATCATCCGCGTCCAAATCCACGACTTTTTATTTTTATTTTTTTGCCATCGTTTTTTTTCCTCGAGATTTGGCCGGTTCACGTGCATGTGGTACTTTGAATTGTGAACCTGATGGTAGTGATTCAAATTGTGGTTGTGGTTGAGATTGAGAAAACGTTGAAGGTTGTGACGGGTTAAAAAACTGTGATGCCGGAAATCGTTGGGAGTGATTTGCGAATCCTTGTTGAAACGCATATTGTTGATTAAGGTAAATTGCCTCCGTGGTCAATTGCGTACCATATGGCGACGACGAGTTAGAATTTTGCGACGAGGGGTTAGACGAGTTTGACGAACCCCCGTATTGTTGTGGGTTTGACATGAGGAGGTTCGTGAAATAGCATTCATTCGGGTTTTGAGACATTGTTTTTTTTTTTGGAGTTGAGATATAAAGAGTAATGTTATTTTTTGGTTGATTTGTATGTGAGAAAAACATATGTAGTGGTTTGGTATTTATAGGGTGTTTAAGTTTTTTTTTAAACAAAAAAGAATAAATATAATAAAATAAAAAAATAAAAAAATAAAAGAGAAAAAAAAAGTAACCGTTTGAATTAAACGGTAATATATCCGTTTTTTCTTCGTCATTTTCCCAATCAAACGTTACAATTGTCAGAATTTTGCCTCGCCGTGTAGACGGCGAGGCTTGGAGTGGCGAGAAAAAACGGGCTGGGGCGGTGTGGTGGCGAGGCACAACGAAGTGCCACCGTGGCACGGCGAGCCGTGGCGAACATTGCACCTTGTGCTCTAACCCCCCTAACTAACAACTAACCTCAACTTACTCATTTGGGCCCACCACTTACAACTTTATTTTTTTTTATTCAAATTTTCAAATAAGCTAAATTCATTTCATTAAAAATAAAAATACATTACATTCAAATAATACAAATAATACATTACATTCAAATAATTTTTTTTGTAAAATCTAGAACTAGTTTTATTTTAGTTTTAGTACTTTAATTTTTTGTTTATGGCCTAATAGAGACTTTGAAAACCCAAGTTTAAGGCCCAACATATTACAAAAACAAATTATGAATCTGTTTATTTTTCCCTTTATGCAGCAGGTCGTCTTCTTCCTCCCATATATACCTGAAAAACCCAAAAAAAAAAAAAAAAAAAAAAACATACACATACACATCAGAGCCACAAACACAAACCCAACACACAAACACAAACAAAAAAGAAAACCCACAAAAAAATGCCAGTGACAATGGACTGACAAAAGGACGAATTTTACCCTCGTCATGCAGACGATGAGGGTTCAAGTGGCGAGAGAAAACAAGGGGGGGAGGGGTGGTGTGGTGGCGAGGCACAACGAAGGTGCCACCGTGGCACGGCGAGCCACAACGAACACTACACCAAGTGCTCTTAACGATGCGTGTTTTGCGGGTCAACCTTACACACCATGTTGGAATTTTTAGCCATATCATTTACATCTTGGGGCCCGTTTGGTATAGGGGAGTGGGCATTAGGATTAGGCTTGGGCTTCATAAATACGTTTGGGACGAGGGAATGGTTGTGGGTGGGTCCACCAAAACCCAAATATTTGGTCATGTGAAAAAGTAGTCACATAGCTTAGGGATTAAAAATCCTTATGTCTTTTAGCTAAATAAAATAAGTGTAGCATTTGTCTACCTTTATTTTTTTTTATCACTTTATATAAATCAAATATAATTATATTAATTATATATTTTCTCTCTTCTTTTTTTTTCTAAAACTTATACCAAATCAAAATTCAAATCCAAATCCTAATCCATATCCAAGCCCAATTCTCAGTGAGTCAGTGCACCCAAAATTAACATCACAAAACAAATAAAAATTAAGTACTATCGTTAAGATCGAGTCAAAAAGGTCATGAAGCTTCTTCATTGAATACATGTATACAACTAAAGTTGGATAACTTGGATACGCCACCAACGTATACCATTGTGTTTTTTTTTTTTTTTTTTTCTTCAATCCCAATTTCATAGTAATCCTTTTCACCCCAAGCAAGCTTCTGGTCCCAATGGTTTTTTTGGTTCACAAACGTACCAACTTATTATTTATAAATTAAACCGCTTTTACAACTTAGGGTGCGTTTGGTTTGTAAGTGGGTTTGGATTAAAGATTAGGATTTTATAATTAAACCGCTTTTACAACTTAGGGTACGTTTGGTTTGTAAGTTGGTTTGGATTAAGATTAGGATTTAGATTAGAATTTGAATTTAAATTTGGATTTAGATTTGTAGAGAGAAATGATATAATATTATTAATAAAAAAATATTAATAATTGTTGAAAACAAAAAAGACAGTGAATTAAAATATTTAAATAATTCATCTAGTTGTGGTGGGCCTGTTTTACAAGAGTGAAATATGAAACTGAATTTTATTCCTACCTATTTATCTTGGAATCATAAATGCCATAGGCAAAGGTAGGGCTAAGCATGGAAGGTTCGAAACCTAACTGGACTGACAAAATGACTGAACCGACAAAAATCGACCCGACCCGACAGTCCATCGGTTCGGTTTCAGTTTAGCTTTTTACGATTTTCGTTTCGGATCGGTTCGGTTCGACCCAAAACCGACAAAAACACACATAAACACACTTAGACCGAACCGAACCGAACCGACGGACCCGACACAAAACCAAACCGAACCGATTACATTCGGTTCGGTTTCGGTTTAGGTTTTTCACTATTTTCGGTTTTCGGTTTTGTCGGTTCGGATCGAGTCGGCTTTAGACCGATGCTCAGCCCTAGGCAAAGGTATCAAATTTGTGTGTCAGGGAATTAAAAACATACCAAACAATTGATTTGGACTATGAATGAATCCAAACCTCTTCAAACTCGTATACCGAACGGGCCCTTAAACCAACACTCTGGTTAGTCACTTAATTATCACCACCTATCAAGTCTTGAAACTTTGCTATGAAACTGTAGTGATGTGGAAGTTGGAATCCATTAACCTAGAAGTAGAAGATGAAGCTGTGAATATTGTATAAGGTTAGGGGCTTTGATACGAGCTGACATGGTCAACAGTTTTCTTAGTATTGCATTGTGGTCATGATGTGTCCATTATTTTAGGCTAGTGATATTCACGCACGCAGAGACGGAGCCAGAAATTTATATTGAGGGGGGCTCAAAAATTTTTTTTTTCGGGTAGTAACATATACTGTAATTCTTTGTTTTAAAAGCTGGATTGAAGCTTAAATCGTTCAATGTACCGGCTTAACGATATCTTTTTCGATAGTAACATACAAGCATAATTACTTGACAAGGAATTTTTAATACAATAAAAAAGACATCTTAACTTATTTGGTGAGACTTTTAACAAATACGAACCTATAGCATTCTATAGTCATATAACACGGTACAAATTTTAATGTGTAAACATAAAATAAGTAAAATAAACTAAAAAATCAAAATGGCCACTCCCATGCGTCCTAAGTTCTAACAACCCAACCCCACACACGTGACAATCAAATATCTTTATACTTTACCCTTTTTAATATTTAATATAAATATAGTACACTTCATCTTCCCCAATTTCATCTTTCCCAATACACTTTTCCTCATTTTAACATTTATGCTTCAGAAACCTTCTTACAAATCCGAATCAAATGCTTTCTAAACTGATTTTAAATTTCAGATCATAGAATTTAAGGGGGGGCAGATTCTGAAAAAATCCCAAACACCCTATGAAACTTCGCTGCTGTCCACGCTACAAAATGACTAGTTGGGCCAGTTGGGGGTGGCCGAGCACCCTCCAGCCCCCCACTGGCTCCGTCCCTGCACGCACGTTTCCATTTCCATGCAAGTTACTATTTCTTAGGCTAGTGAGTCAAGTAGTTAGTAGTAGTTTTAATTTAGTCATCGTCTAAAGAAAGTGATAATCTCAAATCGATCTCTATCAGGCTTTTTTGTCATTACGCTATACAAAAAGTCTTTCCTCCACGTTCCGCCCAGATTTCACTGGAAAAATAGCCCAGAGTTTCTGTCCTTTCCATCCCATTTTCTTTCTTATAAGAAACTCAAGAAAACACTAAATTTTTTGTTTCTGCCCATTTCTTTTCTTTTCTTTTGATATCGAGAACACACTGTGAGAGACATTTAAGGGGGGTTCGCTAGCCGCTTAATAGGATGGGTCATAATAACTGAATCGGTCAAAGGTTATGTCATTTGGTAAATAAAAATGGGGTACTGAGTAGGCTAAATATGTTCAGTTGAACAGTTCAATGGGTCATTATACGAGACTTGCTCTCCCGTGCAGCAGCGCACAACTAATAATTTCTCCTAAATAAGCTTCAAATCCTTTCTTACGGTCGCATATTTTTTTCATGTTGCTTCGTCCTTTTGTGATGGTCACTAAAAACTAAAGTTTATTTATAAGAGATTTGGTCGAAGAATAGCAATGTACGTTTTCAAATGTATTGATCTAGTACATGAACTTTTTTTTAAGTTGTAGAAATATAGCGAACTTTCATAAGTGTTCAAATTTGGTACGTAATGATGACGTGTCACGATATAAAGGGCTACACGTGTCAGACTTTCAGTTATGACACGCCATCATAACGTACCAAATTGGAGCACTTATGAAAATTCGTTATATTTCTACAAATTAAAAAAAGTTCACGTACTAGATCGGTACATTTGAAAAAATGCATTGCTATCGTTCGACCAAAACGCTATTTATAAAGATGTAACGTTTTATACATTAATTTTACTGTGTTAATATTATTACAATGTTACAACTAACACAAATTTGATACTATATCAATTACTATCAAATATCAAACGACACTTAAAAAAGACATTAATAAACGTCATAATATGGCTCATAAATTATTTCTAGATCATGCTAAGGTTTATTATACGTAAATGATTTCGTCTCAAAATATAAGTCCATTTTGATTTTTTAAAGTCTTTTTTCTCAAACTTTGACATTAAATATTTTTGTTTGTATGATATAATACTGTGGGACTTTCTTTTCAAAACCACCTTATCTACGAGAACCAATACTGACCATTAGATGAGTTGATCAATGGCTATAATTGATTGTGTCATTAATGTAATTTACTGAAAGATTAGGACAATATTTGCATAGTTAAAAGGGTAATTATGGGATTTTCAATAAAAATTAAACCACACAAAATTAGGAGCAGTTACATCATAATATCAGATAATATCTTTTTTCCAAATCAGTTTTCACGTTTCATCCTCTTCTCCACAACCCTAGCCGCCCCCTCCTCTCTTAATCAGTCGTTCAAAGCCTTCAACCACTTCCAACGCCATCAACAACATCATCTAATTAACTACCATAAACATCATGATCAGAATAGATCACCAGGTGGTATCAATCTCAAAAACACATTAAATGTGTACGTTGTTGATCTGATGAGCTCTGGATCACAAACAAACGCAATATTAATTTTTTTGTCGATGTTGTTTCAAGATCTTGAAAAAGAGGTATCAGGTAAGATGTCTTTTTTTTGTTTTGTTTATTTCTATTGAATTTAATGAAATTAATAGTTTTTCTGTTGTTTTTGATTGAATAGGTCTTCATGTGTTTTTAGATCTTTCGATTTTCATGTGTTTTCATTTGTTTTAAGATTGAAGAAAAGAAATAAAATGAAACTGCTGATGTATTGGCAATTTTTGTGTTCTGTTTTTGATTGACTTGATAAGCAGAGTAATTTTTGTAGGACTAAATGCATACTGTGTTAACTTAATACTAAAAAGGATCCCAGGTGACACTTTATTTTATTGTAAACACCCATGTAATTTTTCTTACTATAAATCTATGAAAGACCATCAATGAAAGAATGCATATATGTTTTAGATTGTTTATATGTGTTTTAGATTGTGCGTATGTGAGATACGTAGGAAAACAAATGGGTTTTACTTTTAGTTTTGTTTTCCTTTCATTTCTTGTTCATATGATATGCTTAAACACTATAGTTAGTGTTTTCTTATTATTTCATTGAGTTTGATGATAAATGAACTTGTTGATATTCGTACATACAAATTATGAATGAATTGTTAAGTTTAAAAAAATATGTGTAAAGCGTGTGCATATATGTTTCAAGGTTAATTTTAAATTAGTGAAATAGTGCATATGTGTTTTATAAATTGGTCTCTTCTTTATTTGTGTTTGCTAGTTTAAGCGTGTGCATGTGTGTTATGTTATCTTGAGTTTTATTTTAAAAGTATTTAACCTTGACTATTATTTTTTCTAGGCGTGAAAATATGTCTTTGAAGGCGTGCATATATGTTTTAACGAATTTGATGATAAACTGGAACTACATATATGTTCTTAGAATGCGTGCATGTATGTTCTTTAAAGACGTGCACACATGTTTTAACGAATTTGATGAGAAACTGGAAGTGCATATATGTTCTTGGAAGGCGTGCACGCATGTTCTTGGAAGACGTGCACACATGTTCGAAGGAATCTGATGAGAAACTTCAAATACATATGTTTTGTGCATTTTTTGTATTTGTATTTGTATATTTTTGAAGAGATGTGATTATTGCATATGACATTTCTGTTCTTGGTTTGTTATAAATTTTATTATATTAAAAAAATCATATGCACCTAAGTATTTCTGAAATCGTATATTGTAGCACTAAATCTACAAATATGCCATCTTAAAGAAAACATATATGCACTAAACATGCTAGCTTAAAAACATGTATACACTAAATATGAAAAATAACAATTCTTTAAAAAAAAAAAAAAAAAAAAAAAAAAAAGCGGGATTTAGTAATAATAATAATAATAATAAACATCTTTTACTGTTATACCCTTTCGGATTAAATAAAAAAACTTGATATTAAAAAAAATGTCATTTTGCATTGATATGTTGCACACTATGCATTATTATGAGTACATAAGTGGTTCTCGTAGTTCTCGTAGATAAGGTAGTTCTCGCAAGAAAGGGACCCATATAATACTTGATGCAAAATATATAAATGGATTGGGTTTTAAATGTATTTTTATTGTTATAATTTTTATTAAGTATTATATAATACAAACAAAAATATTTAAGGTCAAAGTTAGAGAAAAAAAACTTAAAAAGGTCAAAATGGACTTATAATTTGAGACGGAAGGAGTATAAAGTACTTAATTGTGTTTACATGTCATCGTCATCGTCCGCGTCTAAATCCACGGCTTTTTTTGATTTTTTTGCCATCGTTTTTTTCCTCGGGATTTGGCCGGTTTACGTGCTTGTGGTACTTTGAATTGTGAACCTGATGGTTGTGATTCAAATTGTGGTTGTGGTTGAGATTGAGGAAACGTTGAAGGTTGTGATGGGTTAAAAAATTGTGGTGCCGAAAATCGTTGGAGGTGATTTGTGAATCCTTTTTGAAACACATATTGTTGATTAAGGTAAATTGCCTCTGGGGTCAATTAAGTACCATATGGCGACGACGAGTTAGAATTTTCTGAAGAGGGGGTAGACGGGTTTAACGAACCCCCGTATTGTTGTGGGTTTGACGTGAGGATGTTCGTGAAATAGCCACTTTCATTCGGGTTTTGAGACATTTTTTTTTTTTTTTTTTTTTTTGAGTTGAGATATAGAGAGTAATGTTATTTTTTGGTTGATTTGTATGTGAGAAAAATATATGTAATTGTTTGGTATTTATAGGGTGTTTAAGTTTTTTTTAAGCAAATAATAATAATAATAATAAAAAAATAAAAATAAATAATAAATAAATAACCGTTTGAATTAAACGGTAATATATCCGTTTTTTCTTCGTCCTTTTCCCGATCAAATGTTCCAATTGTCAAAATTTTGCCTCGCCGTGCAGACGACGAGGCTTGGAGTGGCAAGAAAAAACGGGGGGGCGGCATGGTGGCGAGGCACAACGAAGGTGCCACCGTGGCACGGCGAGCCACGACGAACATTGCACCTTGTGCTCTAAGTATTATTATTCATTGATACTTGAGGATGACAATTTAAAAAATCCTTAAACTTGTCAAAGAGCACATCTGCGACAGAATGCAACTCATCCTTCTTGTTTTGCTGCAACATTAAAAGAATGCTTAAGAATATATTTAATCGAAGGTGAGTAAATATATAAGTGATAGAATTAGGATATTAAACAAGTACCTGAGATGTTATGCCTTTGTCTTTGCTAGCCACTTTTTAACGTTTCGATTGTTGTTCTACCCAACCTTTTACTCTTTTTTTCCTACCTTTTTGACAAACTTTCTTTTTTAGGCTTACATTAGCAGGTGGTTCATTATTCTCTCTAGTATCTTTATCTTTCGATAAAGATGGACCAACTCCAACATCCTCACTGTTAAGCTTGTTGAGAGTTACATACATGCTTTGCACTTTTTTGCATAGTTCATCAATGGATGTGCCTGCAAACTCATATGTCTCCTCATATTCAGATGCTTTTGAAGCTAACTTAACTAATTTGGAGCACAAAGATCTATACCTTTTGAAGCTAACACCAAATATAGCTACACTATGAAATTGAGTGTTTTCAAGTTGAAAATTCAAAAATCAAACAGCATTACAAAGGGTTATATGACTCGATTAAAGTCACGCGTAACAGTCACAATGAAAAGATAACTTCTTTGCTAAATGAGATTGAGAATCTAAAGGCTCAGGTGAAAGGGAAAATGTCAATTATCACTAGTGATAATGTTGTTCCAAAGGCTTCTGCTTGCAGTAAGTATGCAATTGATGTTGTGCCTATTTCGCTTCCCCTTAGGAACAATAGGTTAGCTCATCATGATTATCTCACACATCTTAAGGATAGTCTTGACACTCTTCGTGAGATTGTAGAAGAGGATAGGATAGAGAAACCACTTGATAGTGCAGTTGTAGATGCCTGCTTCCTCACTAAACGATCTCAGGAACTCTTAGAATACGTCATTGACACATGTCCTAAGACTGATAGCAAGCGAGATAGGTATATTGCATCATCTTCAATGACTAAGAACAAGCATGTCACCTTTGAGGCACCCTTGGAAACTTCAGATCCCAACACATTAAAACATGCTCAGCAACTGGAAGTGAAAAAGACTAAGATTCCCATCAGTCCTTCTACAGGAATTCACAGAGACACTAAAGCTAGCGAGTCAAAACCTAGGAGAAATATAAAGAATTATAGGACTTCACCAGCTAAAAGTGTTCCTAAGAAGAAAGTAGAAGACCACATGAGGAATAATAAGTCAGATTTGAATAAACGGAATCATAATTCAAATTCTAATTCACTTTGCAAAACATGTAATGATTATTTAATTGCGGGTAATCATGATAAATGTGTTGAGAAATTTTTGAAGTCGTCCAACAAACCCCCAGTTAAGAAAGTTTGGAGAGCTAGACAAATTAGGCAATCTTGGAAACCTACAGGGAAAATATTTACCAATGTGGGCTTTCAGTGGAAGCCCACGGGCCGAATATTCACACTAGGCGAACACTGCCCTTTAACGAGGATTACCATGCCTAGAGTAGTGCCTATTAAGGAATGGAAGCCAACTGGTAGAGTTATCTCTTTAGATACACAATGCCCTTTAACCAGGTCCATTGCATCTACTAGGTCCACAACATATGAGGGGAAATCACAATGACGTTTGAACACATCAGTTCAAGCCTCGTTCTTCATCGACTATGGCGTCTGTTCACATCAGTTCAGGCCTCGTTCTTCAATGACAATGACGTCTGTTCACATCAGTTCAGGCCTCGATCTTCAACGACAATGACGTTTGAACGCTTCAGCTCAAGCCTCGATCCTCAATGTCAACATAATGGCGTCTGCTAACATCTCTTCAGGCCCCGTTCTTCAAAGAAAAGAGAAGTGTACGCTTAAGTGTGCTTTACCTTCGGAAGAAGAGAAATCTTCTTGTTTATGACCATTCTCATCAACAAACTTCAACAAGCCTTAGTCATCAAGTGGAGTCCCTTACCGTTGATGACATTCTTATTCACTCGTTCAATCAAAAATGGCAGTCATATGCAATTTTTGAGGGGGAGAAGGGTGAATAAACAAATTGCCAGTTATCAAGTGGATCTACTTACCGTTGATTGTATTCTTATTCACTCGCTCAATCAAAAATGGCAGTTGACAGTCAAATGCAATTTTTTAGGGGGAGAAGGGTGAATAAACTACATGTTGATTGATGATTGAGAAATGGTCATACGGCTGCTGAATACACCAGTTCAGGAGCCGTGCATACCAAGTTCCTCCAACACCAAATGTTCTACTAACAACGGATGACTGGGATTTATTAGTTCAATCGATGTTTGATGAATACTTCCAACCTCCTACGTATGTTGATCATCCAGTTCCTGAAGCTCCTGCTCCGGTTCCTGCTGACTCAACTGGTTCACCTTCTTCAATCTCCATTGATCAAGATGCACCATCTAGAAGTACAACTCAAACTACTCAAGAAACCAAATCTCCAGTTATTCCTCAAGGTGTTGATAATGACTCTCAAGATATTGAAGTTGCACACATGAATAATAATCCGTTCTTTGGCAGTCCTTTCCCAGAACCAGGTTCTGAAGAGTATCCTTCATCACGGATTGTTGTTTCTCCCAATGTGCACTCTGTAAATCAACCATAAGAACATATAGGAAAATGTCGGCTAAAACGTCAAAACGGCTAAGTGTTTGGACATGGAATGTCAAGTGATCACAGAGTTTATTTGGCATCCCTTATTTGAGATTGAAGTTGACTTTCACAAAGGCGTGATCTTATTTTATCTTGAAGTCGGGGTTGGTTGGATGCATGACTTTCAATGATAACTTGCTCGTGCTTAAAATTTATGATTGGGACTTGGATTATCTAGTTATACCCTATTTAAGGAGTTACATTGTAGTTCTCACGGGTTATAGCTATCACTTCAAGGAGTTACATTGTAGTGCTCAGTGTCACACGCCGATGCTGATGTGGATAGTCTCAAGAGGTGTTGTACTTGCTTTGGCTCTTAGTTGAGTGTATAAAGGTACTTAGGGGTTTTCTTCTGCATCGTTCTTCAATCAACAAAAGTGCAAGCTTAAGTAACGAATTTGGGGAATTCTTCGTCAGTTTCAAGTTTGGTATATCGGGTTTGCTCCATCAATTATCACTTCAAATAACCTACTTGAGGGTTGGTAAAGATAGCCAGAGAGAGTTTCGGTAGCGGTTGATTCTCACTTAATACAGTTGAGCCAATTTTGTTCTTCTCACAAGATGTCAAGTATTTGTGCGTAAAATGTGTTGCTTATTTTGATGTATCAAAACCAGCAAGGGGGAAGGAGACATACATTTGAACGCACAACGAGTACACGTGATGAACTTTATACTTCTTCTTAATTGAAGTTATTCCGGGAAGACAAATGTCATAACCGTAGAGAAAATCAGTGTCTTAATGAGACATACATCTGAACGCACAACGAGTACACGTGATGAACTTTATACTTCTTCTTAATTGAAGTTATTCCGGGAAGACAAATGTCATAACCGTGGAGAAAATCAATGTCTTAACTCGTAACTTTTGGTGTATTATTCCAACTACGTGGGGGAAGAGATGTAAGAAACAGTTTCTGACGATTCAAGAGGTACACAATTGTATGATGACTTCTCTAGATATTCGGTATTCTACAGAAGGAAATGTGTTATCATTTCGACTACATACGGGATAAATTGCTTACACTCGGGACTTAGTTGACTTTGGTGTAACAATTCTCATCTGCAATTTCCTGAAGGGAGAAAAGGGCATCTCCGGTGTGGAAAACTAGAAGGGGGGGTTGAATAGTTTTACTTCTTTTAAATTTTATTGTGAAAACTTTTGTTTACTTTTAAAAACTTCGATTCGATCTTATGTGACTTCTACTCTTAAACAATATGAACAAATATAGACAAATGTAAATAAGTAATGCAAGTAAAGTAAATGAAATGAAATGAAAGATAAGGATGGAAAGATCAAACCACAACACAAGGATTTATAGTGGTTCGGCTACAAGGACTCCTTCCTTGCCCTACTCCACTCCCCGAGTCACCTACTCGAGAGTTCTCTTCACTATGTCAACAAACTCCCTTATGGCGGAGAAAACCTTACACAACTTTAGCTTACACCAGCTTAACGACACAAAGCTAGATGTCGGGTTCTAATCGTAGCTAGAACCAATCTCACAACTTCTACACGACTTCTTCACGACTTATTCACAACTTCTTCACGACGGCTTCACGACGGCTTCACACCTTCTACACGACGGCTTCACAACTTCTACATGACGTCTTCACAACTTCTAGACAACGACTTCACAACTTCTACACTACTTCTTTACAACACAACTACTTACTTACACTTAGATCTACTTATCACAACTATACAACACTTTACTTTACACAACTATAAAATGATATGAATTAAACTACAATGCTTCTTCTCTAGTTGAAGGAGTATTCTTCTTTTGCACTTGGATGATGAAAGCTTGGATCACTTGGAAACCAATGCTTAAGAGAATATGATCAAAGGATTTTAGAAAGGATTTACAAGGATTAGAGAAGATTTAGAACAGAAGGTTTGGGGTGCAAAAGGTGAGGAAAAAGTCCAGAGATGAACCAGTATTTATAGGCAAATCTGAGGACCTAGAGGAGCGGGGCGGTCCCCTTAAATAGGTGGCCGGCCCCCTTAAAATTAAGGGGACCGCCTAGTATAATTAAGGGGGCCGCCCTTCCTGAACGTTGCTCCTATTTGTCTTTTTGTGGGAAGGTTTTTCTGGAACATTTTTGCCATTTTTGGTTGAAAATTTGAATTCATAAATTTATACTAGATTAAACATATTTATTTAATACCAAAAATGTTTTTCTAAAAGATATAAAATGTTTGTGACATTTTATAAAAAATCTAGTGATTAAGAAAATGTTCCTTTGATCATATAATGCATTAAGCATTTGTTTGTTCATACCTTAAGTGATTGAGTTGTTAAAATAGATATTAACAACTAAATACTTGTTTACGTCATAATTTTCTGTTTAATGATTTTACATTTTGTGATTATCAAAACGTAGAGATATCGAAAAATATTAATAGCGTGTTTAGGCATTATTTATATTAACATCCGGGTGTTAATTGATCTTGATGTTACGTTTTCGACTTCATGAATGGGATTGAGTGTGTACTTCGGGTGTTTGAACTTCATACAATGAGACTGATTGCATCACTTCAACTACTTGGGGGAAGTGGTCTCTGGATACTTTTGGTATGCATTACTTTAGCCTTCAGCGGGAAGAAATACGTGAAGAATTATTCAAGCGTGAGATGATACGTTGCTGATCTATTTGATGATCCTCCGAACGGAGAATCACGATGGTTATTCTTAAAAGGAGCAGCAATTTTTGATGTGGTTTGCTACGGTTTCCGCTGTACACTTACCTTTTGTAAGCTTGAAAGAGAGCTTTGAATCTGCTCAAAAAGAAGATTGTCGGTTTGGAGTGAAGCTATCAAAGCTTCACATTGAGAAGGCTCAAGTTCAGACGATTATTCAGGAGCCTTGAAAGCTTTGGTGGTGAAAGTTTAAGAGATGTTGACTACAGACTTCCACAACGTACAAGAACGATATCCTTATTTTGGTATTCATGTCATCATCTTCTTAAACTGAATAATATAGTTTGTACATATCTTAAACCAAATTGTAAATAGAAAATTATAAAACCAAAAAATTGTAAATAGAAAAATATTAAAACAAAGAAAAGCCATAAAAATCAGAAAAATAGAAAATACCAAAAACAGTTGTTCTAGGCATGTCTTCTGTTTATCGATAACATTTACAGTCTTAGAAATGTCATTCAATAATGACACGGGACTTTAAATGAAGCTCGAGCAGAAGTTAAAATGAAGTGTTAAAACATGTCATGATGGCTTGCTATTACTTTAGACAGCAACCCGCGTTTTATTATGGGGAAAGCATGTCGCCAAAAAGACGGTTGTTCCTCCAACTGGGTGATGTTCACCCGGGCATGGATTACTTTATATCCATGTTTCTCCGACTTGATGTACGATTCAGTGCATCATTTCTTGTATAAGAAGAGAAGTCTTCTTTAAACCACAAACTCTTCGCGTCTATGATTCTTCAGGAGAGTTTTGGTGTTTCACAAGGTGGTAACTGGACTTAAATTATCACAAATGCTTGATGCTCAATTGAATGACTACAGCTCTTTAAATAGAAAATGGGTCATTAATTGAGGGGGAGAGTATTTGTTGAGTATTTGTTCAAATTTCTGACATTTTTTCTACTTTGTGCAACATCAGCAGTGACACTCTCTCTTGGTTTGAAGGGGAGCATTGTATGCTCCATCATCAGAATGTATATTAAATCTGACCACATCTTCTCCCATAATTTCTAACTTATTTAAATCAATTGGGATCACAAATCTCAATTGGTTTGAAATTTTTGATCGGGGGAGAGAATGTGATTTAAATATGAAACTTGATGAAAATGTGATCTTTTGGACTTAAGTGTAAGCTCTCTCATATGTGTTAAACTCTTTCGTATATCGATGCACATATTAAGGGGGAGCAAATGGAATAATAGCAAAAAGGATGCGTCATCTCATGTGATTCAAACTTTACCAATGAATTGACGAAACACAAACTGTCATCAATCGAAAGGACATATCCTGGCCGGGTAATAATTTCAAGCTGGTTCAACCAGTGATGTAAGCTCGAAGAGGATGTGTCTATGTAGAGTGTACCGTTTCGAGAAACTTTCTGTGGATGTGACCAGGCCGGGTAATAATTTCAAGCTAGTCTAACTAGTGATGTAAGCGTGTCTCGAATCGGTCATGTTCACTGAAAGTGGATCAATTCTAAACCTGACGACCTTTATAAAGCCAACTATTCCAGAGACCTTACTGAGGTACAACCAGTCTCCCTGACCACATACATGTTGTTGGTCATTCAGGGAGCAAATGCTGTCTCACCTGTTCCTTCTCTTACAAAGCAGGAGAAAAAGAAAAAGAAGGCAGGGTCCAAGAAGGTAGTTAAACCCAAATCACTCGTCCTTGAGACTTCTGCCTCAGAGCCCAAAGAAGGGCAAACAATGGGCAAGAACTCAGAGACACCCATCATTGAGACCTTCTTGACCTTAAAACAAACGCCAACGGAGGGTACTAAGAAATCATCCTCAG
Source organism: Artemisia tridentata subsp. tridentata (assembly GCA_021014915.2). Taxonomy (NCBI): domain Eukaryota; kingdom Viridiplantae; phylum Streptophyta; class Magnoliopsida; order Asterales; family Asteraceae; genus Artemisia; species Artemisia tridentata. The sequence continues at coordinate 79,177,826 of CP139505.1, forward strand.
TGTCCTCGGGCAAAACCCTTCCTCATGGCTCTACTGACATACACAAGTCAGTGGGTCAAGAACCTTCACCCTCTCACATCCCGGTGAAGGCATTAGTCAATCCCAACCTTTTCCTGAGGGAGTACAAGGTCCTGAATCCTCGGTAGAGCAGCACTACTTTACTGAGAAGGGGACCCACACCCAATCACATCCTGCTTACGGTCCTGACAAATCACAATCAGGATCTCAGGGAGTAAAGGACCCCAAATCCTTAGAAGGGCAGTACAACCCTAATGGGAAGGGGGTCCACCAACAATCATAATCAGTGCCTCATGATAGTACTGGAGAATACCCGCCAGTCCTTGAAGGCACTCAGGGGGACAAAGACTCAGAAGGATTAAAACCACCCGCTGATACGGAACCCAAAACCCCTCATGGCGGATCCAGTCACTCAGGAACTGACTCCAAGGTCCAGGCTGAGCAAACCCACTCAGTGCACTTGGAGGGGTCAGAACCTGGCCACAACAAAGGTGAGCCCTCTTCTGAGGGGGAGCCGGATTCCCGCAGGGTTCCTAATCTAGCAGATCTTGAAAGACTGCTCGATGATGGGTCAGAGGAGGAAATGGTCAAATTTGTCAATGAGGACGTTTTGGGTGCTGAGGAGGAAATGGAGACTGAAACATACAACTCTCCCCAGCACTCAGAACAACAACAATCATATCCTCTTCCTGAGGATCAACAACCCCTCACCCTTACCAACCCAACAACATCATCATCATCAGGAGCTTCTTCTGCTCTCGCTATATGACAATGTTCTTCCCCTTACTGAAAGACAGCTGTTTAAGTTTCTTCGAAAAGCCAACCAAGCTCTCTTTAATGAGCTTATTGAAGAACAATGGAACCAGCATACTGAAGCAGCAGTCTCCTATGCTGACTTCAGGGCTACTGTTGAAGAGACACAGGGTAAAGTGCTTCAGGTTGCCAAACTCACAGACAAACAACTCGGTGACCTGAGGGAGTCTCTAGATTGTATGGGCACTGAACAAGACAAGCAGCTCACAAACATCTTGAAGGCTCTTGATCATATTCAGGAAGAACTAGGAGATGATCCCACTTTCCTCACAAAGCTGAAGGAGTACATGGATACTCAGACCACCACCTCCACCAACATCACTGAGCTTCTAAAGCTTCTTCAGGGGGTGGATCTCAAAACCATCAGATCTCAGCAAGATTCTCTTCATCAGTCAGTTGCTGATTCCAAGGAGCACCTGAACCAAATATCCTCAGCCTTTGATCAGCTCTCAATAAAACATAATGAGCTGATCAACCACTACACCACCAAGGTCACTGAACTCACCTCCACTCAGAATGCAATGGCTGCCGAAATAACCACACTAAAGAATGAGACCTCTGAAACGAAGAAAATGGTCTCCAGTATCCTCTCTATTCTTCAGGCCTCTCAGGTTACCCCAACTCCTCAGTCAACAGGTGCATACACTGAAGTTCCTGCATCTGTTGAGGGGGAGAAACTTGATGATCAAACTCCTCAACCTCAGTCTTCTGCACTTATTGTTACTGTAAACCCTGAACAACCTGAAGCAGTAGCAACAGAAATCCCTGAGACCTCCACCAATCAACCCCCTCCCACTGACAAAGGGAAGGGAATCATGGTGACTGAAGATCTTCCTCAAACAGAATTGGTTCCAGCATCAACTGAAGTACGTCCAGACCCTGATGCACCATTTACGGTTGAATTGGGTGGAGGAAAGACATTCTTTGGTACTCCAGCGGAAGTGGCAATAGTCGTGCACAAACATGACATAAGGAGAGCCAAATAAAAAGCTAAGCAACTCAATAGACCAATAATCTATGAGGTTTCCAAGGAGGTAATTAAGGAGACTGACAAGGACATCAAGGGGAAGAATTCCTCAAGCTTTAGGCTGACATCATTAAGGAAGCCAATGAGCAGGCAAAGCTCAGAGAAGAAAGGAGGAACAAAACCTATGAGAGGTATATGTTGCATATGACAAAGGCTAAGGGAGAAGGCACAATCACTGACATGACCATTCACCTCACCAACCCAATAAGCGTTACGGTTCACAAGGGACCAAGAAAGTCTGAAGTTAATAAACCCTTCAGATTCTCAGAATATGGGTTAAGAGAATGGGACATGATGATGCCCATCCTTAGGAAGAAGCATGGCAAGATCGTTCCAAGCCTTCTCAAGACACTGAACGCCAAATATGAGGAACTTGAAAAAGTGGCTAAGAGTCTTGGAATAGATCATGAGAGAGCGCTTGCTTCTCAGAGACTGTCAATCCCTGAGCCTACTCAGAAGACCGGGAGGAAAAGAAAAGCTGTGGGTCAGGAGCCTAAACAATTCATAGCTGCTCTTCACTGCAACAGGATTCCTCCTCCAGGAGTCAAGTTTGTTCCCAACCTGGTCATCAAGGAGCCTGAGTATGGTATATTCTTTGTCGATGAATTTGATCAGCCAGCATTCCAAAGAGTCAGTGATATCAAGCTAGTGGAAACGATAACTCTCTTAGCATACACGCTAATGGCACTTCAAGTGAAGGGTCATGATAATGAAGAGTTTGTCAAGCTGTTGGACAGGATAATGAAAGAGCGACCTGACAGTGAGGTGTTAGTGTCGGAGAAAGCTAAACTTGAACTCTTGGGTATCTTGGAAAGCTGAGTACGAGAACCCTGAGTATTATGTTAGATATTAGGACTTTGTAATGATATTAATAAAATTGATGGCCCATGTTTTTCTATTATTTCAGTGTCCTTAATAGCTTTCTAGTATATTCAGTATGAGAAGAAGTCATTAGCTCACTCATAACTTATCAAAACACTTGAGCATAATTTATATCCAAATAGGGGGAGATTGTTGGGTCCGTCAGTACCCAAGGATCCTGAAAACAGGATTTGAATACAAATTACGCTAAGTGTTAATCAACCGAAAACATACTTAAGTCACTGAGTGAACAGTCACTCAGTGAGTTACCTTCAAGATGCTCAGGACGAGTCTAAGAAGAAAGACTCACCACTCAGTGAGGCGGAACTCCCTGATTGTTACTTGAGACAAAAAAGAAGGTAATGGGTTCAGTGAGTGTTGGACAAGAACTCACTGAACCCCAGTCTCCTCAACAACAATAAGTGATTAAAGACTGAAGACTGAAGGCGAAGACTGAAGAACCTGAAGCCTGAAAGAAAGGCTGGAATGAGCGGGAAGAATTTGAAGAGATAAGGATAAGTCTTATTAGGCCAGAAACAAACCTTCCCTAAAGCGGCTAAAAGTCAAGAAGTGTCAGAACTGACACTCGAAGACTTTTTGGCCCATTCCTATTGGTTCTTGGAAATGACAAATACTGTTGTAGTTGTCAGACACGCTTTGTATTCTTTTTGTATTTTAATCTTCAGTACTCTTTGATGTTTGTATATAAATAGCAACAGATGGAGAAAAGTGGGTTAAGTTTTGTGCATTAAAAGCTTAGACTTTCACAAAACCACTTTTCTCCTACAAAGAGTAACTAAGTCCCTGAGATAGCTCAGTGGGTCGATATTGTTACCACTCAAGAATATCTTGAGTTTAGATAAGAGACACACCATCCCTTGTCTATTCAATCCCAAGTGTTTGTTCCGCAAAACACTTGGGTAATAGATTCTTTGATTGATTTCTAATAAGAATTTAAACGTTGAAAAACTTTGTGTTTTTATATTTACGTTTTACTTATCTGTGTTAATTAATCATTACATTAATCTCAGTCATAAACACGATTAGATTAACTCTATAGTTACTTCTAAGAGTGCTAAGGGAACAACAGAGAGAAAGATTGGAGAAAGTTTTCTTAATAAAATATTCCTCCAATTTTTGGGAGGAAAGGGAAAGGAAATGGAATTGATTGTTGTGTAAAGACTAGTATACGTTTTTTAAAACATCTGACATTAACAACTAAATGGCGTACATGTAATTTGCACTAGTTATTTTCCTTTTCCTTCAACTCAACAACATTATTTATGATTACTTTCCTTTTCATTTACTTTATCTCAAGAACATATCAACTAAGGTGTCGTTTATTTTTTTAGAGTTTTTACCTCTTCATCTGCAAACCATGTCTGCAGAAGAAGAGGTACATCTAAAGCTCTTCATCTGCAAGAAGAAGACCGTTTGTATTTTGTGCTATTGAACTACTTCTTTCTTTTTTCTTCATTTTTTTTCTTTTTCACTAGTATATTTTTTGTGCTATTGAAATACTTCTTTCCTATTTCTTTTTCACTAGTATTTTTTTGTGCTATTGAAGTACTTTTTTTTTCACTAGTTTTTTTTTATTTATTTTTATTTATTTATTTATTTATTTTTAATTTTTTTTTTATTTTTGTGCTATTAAAGTACTTTTACCTTTTTACTAGTTTTTTGTGTTATTAAGTGCAAAACAAGCAATCGCTTAAAATACGGAGTATTAAAGACAATACATAATGGTTCAAAATATAACAATATCGCTTAAAAGACGGAGTATTAAAGACAATACATAATGGTTCAAAATATACCAATATCACTTAAAAGACGGAGTATTAAAGACAATATATATGGTTCAAATTATACCAATACATAATGGTTCAAAACATAAAAATTGCAAAGCACATAAATTATCAAAATACTACAAACATGTATCAAATTAGGACCCAAGTTAAATCACTTGCATTAATTGTTGCGCGATTCGATCTCTTAAATTAGTCATATATTGTCGATCCGATGCATTCCCTTGTGGTTGAACAACTTGATCTTCTTCATCAACTCCATCAACTTCAACTAATACGTTGTCATTCTCAAGTTGCACATCTGATTGCTCGTATCTTGAAAAGAGTTCATCATCTAAACCCTCTTAGCGTATAAAATTATGAAGTGCAAAACATGCAATCGTGATATTTCGTTGTACCGTAAGTGGAAAGGGTGCCATCTTCTTTAATATTGGAAAACGTGCTATCAAGGCACCATAAGCATGTTCAATATAAGTAGGCCGTGTACTCATTGGTCATCCCCAAACTTGTTTTGGAAGCCTAACCAAAAAACCCTAATGCAATGTCACTCATTGATGAAGCGAAAAGTGTACCGCTTTTAAGGGGTCATTTAAGCCCTAAATCGTATTTATTTGATCAAATATCGCCCTAAATCGTTCCTTTTGTCATTTTAGGTACTTTTGAGGAGAAATCTGGAAAAGGAGGCATTTTGGACATTTTTGGAGCATAAAAGTGAAGAAAATGGCAAAGTCTCAAAAATCGGCTAAAAGTTACCTTTGACGGCGTCACAATTTACCCTGGACGGCGTCATGCCTTGGCAAGAAAAGTTGGACGTGAAATTTACTCATGATAAGCCAGTGAAAATAGCATGTGAATTCTGACGGCGTCACGCTTTAACTTGATCAAGGGCGTCACGGCTTAAATCAAAAGGGGACGGCGTCACGTTCAAGGTTCGACGGCGTCAAGCCTTGATAAGCCAGAATGGATTTTAGAGAGCTAAAGAGGGACGGCGTCAAGAAGGTCATCCGGGAACCCTAGAAGCGGCGAGGTGACGGCGTCACACTCCATAACGTGACGCCGTCAGATCCAAAAATCTATATATAGTTTTCTAATTTTTTGTCATTAGGGGAGAACTTAGTGTGTGGAATTTTGGGAGAAAACCCTAAGACGATTTTAGCTCCTTTTTCAAGGCTTTTTGCCTTGAGATCTTCCATGTTACATTGAAAGATAAGTTATCAATTAATCATTCAATATGTCTATGTGTTGTTTGATTCTATCTTGTTCTTGTCTTTTGTTTAACATGTTAGGCTAGATTTATCTTGTGTTTGCTTAGATCTAATGAAACCTAGCTATTGATTATTGGTTATTAGTGTGTTATTAGTTGTATTGGATGATTGTTTATCTATGTTAGGCTTAAGAAAACTGGCTAACTTCCTATTCGGTAACTTGCTTGAACGTCTTAAGAAACATGAACCAAATGCGTACTAAAGGTTTTTATGGTTGTATTTAATGCACAAGCGAATTCTAGTGATCCCATGTTAGGAGCTTCCTAGCCGGCTCGACATAGGAGTGAAGTAGGAGCTTGTAGAGTTGGGGAAGTAAGTACGCCACCCCACGAATGGTATTAAGGAATACACCCGTCATCCACGCGACTAATACACACTAATTAACCGGTAAAAGATAGTTAGGGAGTAAGGAAATCTAAGTAAACACATTTCTCTACACATAAGTTTCTCACCACATTTTCATTTTTGTTATTTTATTTTATTTGCATCCGTAGTAATTTTGGGTTAGTTGACTAGCAACTAATTCCGCCCACTCTTTCAAAACCGAGATTTTACTTGCTTTCATAAAAAATATAAAAACATAAAAAGAATCTTCCTCAACCCTTAGACCTATTAGAGTAGTCTTTCATACCTAACGAACACTATTCCCTGTGGAGAACGATCAATCCCCCGTACTTACCACTACACTATACTACATCGGTCAGGTACACTGCCTGGTGGGGTTGTAAGCCTCTTGAGATCCCTCGAGAGGTAAAACCTGTTGTAAGGTTACAAAACCACGCATCAAGTTTTTGGCGCCGTTGCCGGGGAATAGTTATTGTTTAGGTTGAATTTTTATTTTATAGGTCTACTCACTAGATTCCTTTCTAGTGAGATTTTTATTTTATTTTTCTAGGTTTTCTTTAGTCTATCTATTTTCTTCGTGCTTTTGTTCGTATAAGATTTCCATTGACTCTTCCGTTCACCATTATGGAGAACGCGAATCCACCATACCACCAACCACGTAATTCACCCACTCCATATGACATCTTGATGTTTAAACAACATAAAGATGAACCTCTCTATGATGCATGGACTCGTTTTAAATATTTACTCCAAAAAGTCCCTCATCATAACTTCGATTTTTGGTCCCTAACTCAAATCTTTTACAATCATGTCGACCGACATGCCCAAAGGGACATTTACCATATTGCCGGCAGGGATATTAGGGAATTAAGTGCTGAGAAAGCATGGGAAGCTATTGAGAATTGTGCCCAATATTATTATATGGTAGACAACCCAACAAACATTAATACAAGTCAATTGACCACAAATTTCAAGGATCATGAAACAAGTTTGTTTGGGGATGAGGGTAGAGTTGAGCCACCTAACTGCATGTCATGGTTAGGTACTACCATAATACAGGATGAACACATAGGTGACCTTGATGTGATGGAGGATTTTGCCGAGCATGATCACATTGATCAAAAAGACCTAGGTTTTATGATCGATGACGATGAATCTCAAGAAACACATGATGAATCTTTTGGGCAATTTGAATATAGCAGTCAGAATATTGAGGATGATCCTTATGATTCGGATATAGAAGTTGAGATGCCTAGAGAAGCACTTGAGATACTAGGAAAAATGTTAGGGTTAGATTCTAATAAAACACATGATGAGGATATAGGTGGTCTTGACACAAGGAATGATGAGGTAAGTAACATAAGCCTACCAAGTACCCCACAAGTCCTACCATCATTTGAGGCACACACACCGCCGGTGACTTACCCGGAAGAAGTTGAGGAGACTATAGGAACCCCAATAGAGGTAGAGCCCTTGGACCAAACACAACTAGAAGAAATAGGTTTGAATGCTTTTAGTGATCACAACCTTTCTTTTAGTTCTATGGAAGTTCCTAGTTTTGATGAGCCGGAGCCTCAACCAAAACCGTTACCTAATCTTCCATCCTTGGATGAAAATTTAGGAATTGAATTAGGTCCCGATCCACCCATCAAAACATATAGTCCGGGTAGTCTTAAGTTTAAGGTAGTAGACATTAAGCCTTGTAGTGAGGAAGACAATATAGGAGTGAAAAATGACCTTACATGTCTACATCACCCATTCGTGATTGATCACAAGAAACATTATGGGTTTAAACCGGGTCTATTGGGTCAAGATGGATTCCCAATTAGGAGTCTCTCGAAGTTGTTAGAAAATGATCCCTTTTTAGGAGAAAACTTTAATTCACCCATTGACCAAAGTGAACTTGGTAAGGTTATGATGAAAGGAGCACACCCCTTTGAGTATATAATTCATCCACCACTCTTTCCTCACGCGGCATACTTCCACCGAGATGGTGTGTATCGCTACTATCACCCGCGCTTAATCCTAAGTGTAGGAAAAACCTCTCCTTTATCCGTTAAATAAGGGTAGAGTCAGGCTCGTGACTCGAACAAAAACAAGCGCTTCTTGGGAGGCAACCCAAGTTTTATTTGCTTTGTGTGTTTATTTATTTGTTTGTTTGATTTTATTTGTTTCCGTATGTGTGTTTAAGTTTTATTATTATTGATTCATGTTAAAAACTAATTTGTGAAAATGCTTTATTTTGTTTTTAACTTCGTCTTAACTACATATAAAGGTATTTTGCAAAAGTTAAGTGTAAGGAAAATCTAAATCGGTTTATTAGAACACAAATGAACATGAATCGTAATAATAATAAATTAACATACATATTAGTATTTGTTTGAGTCAAATGCTTGTATCGAGTCATAATGATGTTTTGCAGGATTTCCAGGAAGTAAGGTAAAGGTTTTTCCAGAAATTTTCCGGAAACTTAAAATGAAAATTTTTGTCAGGTCATTTCTGACGGCGTCAGGGTTTATAACCTGACGGCGTCAGATTTAATTTTCAGAAATTTTTGAAAGTTTTTTTTTTAAAAAGTTTTTATTAAAATCTCCAACTTATAATCTCCAGGAATCTGCAAAGTTATCATTCCACAAGCATTATATCCTTATATATAGATTTTATCCCGCCGATGTTATGCAGGTTTTCGTGTTTGTTTTCTCAGGTTTAACAGGTTATTTTGGGACAAGGAGATGTTTATGGAATCAAGCTTATGGCGATGCATTAGTCATGGAGCTTCAACATTACCTTGGAGGAAGATCTAACCGTGTAACTTCATTACCCACCGAACGAATCAGGGGAGTATTTGATTTCATTCTTTTACTTTTTTCTTTTACATCTTGTTATTTGAACATTGGGGACAATGTTCATCTTAAGTGTAAGGGGGGGTAAAAGTACGATTTTAGAGAATACAATTGCGCTTGATTTTTGTTTGTTTAATAGTAGATGTGTAATAAAACTGAGAGAAATACTTGTTAAGGTAATTTTAGTGCCAAATTTAAAATTTTTTACAACATATAGGAGTGAAACTTTGATCTTAATGAGCGTCTCACGGATAGGAGTTATATGACTAGCACAAAAAACCGTACCACTAAAAATTTTTCCACCCCCAAATATGTGAGGTTCGCCCCTAGAATTGGTAGGAAAAGCATTTATGCTATGATGTGTGTACCGGTAGCACTTAGATTCTAGAACTTGCGTTAGGACCATTCCGAGGCCACAAGTGAGACTACATTCGTGTAGTTAGATTTACTACATGATAAGAGGCATTAGGATTAACCCATTGTTTTACACCTGTGTTTTTGTTATAATTACTTTGGCTACATTGGTCAAGTAATTCTCCCACACCCTTTGCGTTGTACTCATTTTTAGTACACGATACCCCTAGTACACCCCACAGAGCCTATCTTTTCGTTTCTAACTTTAAGCATTTTACTTAAAGGAAGAATTTGTTTACACCCCACTTAAATGTACACCCAAATCGCCTTAGCCTACCTTGTATGCACTCATCTTTAGTGCATTATTGTTACAACATTTGTTTAAACCCAAGTTAATTATCTAGTTGATTACATGGTTGCTAAGTCGAGTCATATCCTTGTACATATTGTTTTGGGACGATTGGGACTCATGGGTAAAGTACTAGTGTAATGGAGTAATGGGGAAGAACATCATTTATTACCCCCATATGTGCTAAATGTTTTAAAAGTACTCCAAGTTTTTCAATTATCTTAATTCGAGTCATTAGATTAGTATTTGTAAAGTTATGTAAAAATTCAAGTGTAAGGGGGATGCAATGCCCCTATGATGTATTATTTTGGATGGTAGGGCAAAAGTGTATGCAATAAAAAAAAAAAATGAGAAAATGAAAAATAGAAAAAAACATACGGACTACCATCCCGTTTCATTTTATGTTTGTTTTATGTTTTTGTTATTTTGTTATTTCGTTTCTAGCTTAAGATCGAGTCTAGTCTTGGCTTAGCAACATTGTATAGTACATGTAATTGATCAAGATCTTTAACTCGCCACCAGTAAAATATCCCTTATCCAACAAAACCGTGTTTTCCTTTTCCCTACACCTAACGTTATAACCCATTTAAAAGCCCTCTTTGATAGTTTATCTTTGGTGCTTACGCCTAGTGGAGGAGGTTTTCGATCCTTTCCCAAGCCTATGGTAATCTATTTGCTATGACAGGTAGTGAGAGATATTATCCGTTTTCATTTATGAGATTTATTTTGATGACACTTGAGAGATGTGAGTATCTAAACACTACTTGTGAGGTGCTAGTTTGTAATCTCCGTGCTTATTATGATTGAAGTGGAACGATTATTTGTTGTAATTACTTTTATATTAGCATTAAATGACCCCTAACTTGTATTTTGATTAGAATAAAAGCGCATTTGCTTGAGGACAAGCAAATCTCAAGTGTAAGGGTATTTGATGAAGCGAAAAGTGTACCGCTTTTAAGGGGTCATTTAAGCCCTAAATCGTATTTATTTGATCAAATATCGCCCTAAATCGTTCCATTTGTCATTTTAGGTACTTTTGAGGAGAAATCTGGAAAAGGAGGCATTTTGGACGTTTTTGGAGCATAAAAGTGAAGAAAACGGCAAAGTCTCAAAAATCGGCTAAAAGTTACCTTTGACGGCGTCACAATTTACCCTGGACGGCGTCATGCCTTGGCAAGAAAATTTGGACGTGAAATTTACTCATGATAAGCCAGTGAAAATAGCATGTGAATTCTGACGGCGTCACGCTTTAACTTGATCAAGGGTGTCACGGCTTAAATCAAAAGGGGACGGCGTCACGTTCAAGGTTCGACGGCGTCAAGCCTTGATAAGCCAGAATGGATTTTAGAGAGCTAAAGAGGGACGGCGTCAAGAAGGTCATCCGGGAACCCTAGAAGCGGCGAGGTGACGGCGTCACACTCCATAACGTGACGCCGTCAGATCCAAAAATCTATATATAGTTTTCTAATTTTTTGTCATTAGGGGAGAACTTAGTATGTGGAATTTTGGGAGAAAACCCTAAGACGATTTTAGCTCCTTTTTCAAGGCTTTTTGCCTTGAGATCTTCCATGTTACATTGAAAGATAAGTTATCAATTAATCATTCAATATGTCTATGTGTTGTTTGATTCTATCTTGTTCTTGTCTTTTGTTTAACATGTTAGGCTAGATTTATCTTGTGTTTGCTTAGATCTAATGAAACCTAGCTATTGATTATTGGTTATTAGTGTGTTATTAGTTGTATTGGATGATTGTTTATCTATGTTAGGCTTAAGAAAACTGGCTAACTTCCTATTCGGTAACTTGCTTGAACGTCTTAAGAAACATGAACCAAATGCGTACTAAAGGTTTTTATGGTTGTATTTAATGCACAAGCGAATTCTAGTGATCCCATGTTAGGAGCTTCCTAGCCGGCTCGACATAGGAGTGAAGTAGGAGCTTGTAGAGTTGGGGAAGTAAGTACGCCACCCCACGAATGGTATTAAGGAATACACCCGTCATCCACGCGACTAATACACACTAATTAACCGGTAAAAGATAGTTAGGGAGTAAGGAAATCTAAGTAAACACATTTCTCTACACATAAGTTTCTCACCACATTTTCATTTTTGTTATTTTATTTTATTTGCATCCGTAGTAATTTTGGGTTAGTTGACTAGCAACTAATTCCGCCCACTCTTTCAAAACCGATATTTTACTTGCTTTCATAAAAAATATAAAAACATAAAAAGAATCTTCCTCAACCCTTAGACCTATTAGAGTAGTCTTTCATACCTAACGAACACTATTCCCTGTGGAGAACGATCAATCCCCCGTACTTACCACTACACTATACTACATCGGTCAGGTACACTGCCTGGTGGGGTTGTAAGCCTCTTGAGATCCCTCGAGAGGTAAAACCTGTTGTAAGGTTACAAAACCACGCATCACTCATCAAATCTAATAATCTAAGTAAGAAATTAACAAGCTCCAACCTTGGATTTACTCTATGGCAAATTAGATAAGAGCCTTTCTTTGATGACCATGAGACAGAGCAAATGTGTGCAATCAGGAGATATGGTAAGTGTTTTTTGGTGATAATCGTTTACACTGATATGTTTTTAAGATTGTTTAAGGTATTTTCCTTTTAGGTAAGATAATCGTAACAGTGTTTTGTTATGTGTTTCAACAACTAGTCGATCGAGTTCGTTTAGCATGAGGTTTCATCACATTGGTACATTCAAAAACTGGCCAAGGAGAATATACAAAGGAGGTAAGGAATGTCAAGTTGATTATGTTCAAATGAATGAGGTATCTGTTGATGAAATGGATGCTCTCATGACCGAAATCGGTTATGCTGAAGGACAAACCAATTACTACTACTTTTTTAAGCCTGGTAGTACATTGGATGATGGCTTGTTTAGTTTTCGTGAAGCTGTGAATCTTGAGTTGTAGAAAGACATTGTCAAAGACCATAAGTTGATAGATGTTGTAACCACCGGTAAATTTTCACTTGTACTAAACTAATACACATTCTAAATAAAGAATACTTATCCATATTCTACGTATATATTTTTTTTCCTTAAAGACTAAACGTTATCAGTTTACCTGATCACCACCACACACTAATGTGACGTAACTCACATTCCCAATAAACGTGCTTACACGCAGACCAACACCAACTTGCTCTATGTTTATTTCACATAACCATTTTTTATATGTCAAGTACCAAACCTTACAACATTTTATTTTCCAATTTACGTTATTTCGTTAACACACGACTATTAGACGTTTAAACTAAACGTTTGCTATATATTAAAATTCTCATAAAACCCCTAAAGTGCACTATAACCCCTGTAGTGCACTGGATCCCTGTAGTGCACTAAGGACTCTTAAAGTGCAAACTCTAAAGAACAAAACCCTAAAGCTAATGTACAAGCCCTTAAAGCATGAAAACCTAAACTTTACCTTATTTCCCGATACAAGCCCTAAATTTACAATTCTATGATTTTATGTAATAAAATCACACACCCTAATCAATATATACATTATTTCTAAAAAATATAAATGTACAAGTCTTTCAAGCCCATGTACAAATCCTTAATGCATGGACACCAATTATTAATATAAAACTTATTATAAACCTTAGCGTACTTACTATAAAACACACAATACAAGTCCATAATCCACAAACTTTAAATTATATTTTCTTATACTTTACAAACCTAAAGTACAACTCCCTAAAGCTTGTGGTACAAGTGCATAATGCATAAAATTAAAAACTATAGTTTTATTGATTCTAAACCTAACTAAACTTACCTAAACTTAACAAAAACTAACTAAAGACTCAAACTAAGTTTTCTACACTTCTAAACTTCATAACATCAACTAGCCTAAGGTACAAGTACCTTAAGCCTAAACGATTCCCTTTTGTTTCATTTAGTTCGAAATGGACCAAAACCAAACTAAACAAACCCTAACCTAGTTGCAACCTAACTAAGACTCTATCTTATGCATGTATGAACATATTCAAGCCATATCCTAAGCTACATCACCATGTTCCCTAACCTTCCACACTAAGTCAAAAATATCAAGCAAACTTGTGGTTATTTTTCTTACACCTTTTGAAATAACCCTACAACCACACATGGAGTTTTGTAATCTCAAAGAAAAGCTCACCATGTCTCTAAACTTCTTGACAATCCATAACAAGTGGCGAGATTCATCAATAAACACCTCACCATGTCTCTAAACTTCTTGACAATCCATAACAAGTGGCGAGATTCATCAATAAACACCTCACCATGTCTCTAAACTTCTTGCCTATATAAATCGATCCAACCCTCCCCACTCTCCTCATCCCTTGTTCTAACCCAAATCACTCACACACACACTTATAATCTGAGTTCTAAGCCTAAGAGAAGGAGAAGGAAAGAAATTGAAGCCTTGGTGAAGCCTTGTTCCAAAGATAGAAGCTAATTGGTCATTTTATCCCTAATCGAGTTCTAGAGCATATTGTAAGTTCCCAAGCCTTTCACTCCTTTCTATACTTATATATAACACTTAAACATGATAACAAACAAGTATAAAATGGAAAACAAGATCAAAAACCACCTCTCTTTTCTTTTCTTTTTTTACCAAGAGTTAACAAACACCCCTATTTAATTATTCTTGTTATTTTCAAAACTATAAGCTATAAGCTTGTAAGAAATGGTAATTTTCCATTTTAACAATTATGATTATTTATCAGAAACTTGCGCATTATTTATTTTCTGACACTTGTTAATGAGAGGTTATCTCATTTAATTACATTATCACACTACGATAACTCAAACACATTGATACATGATACAATCCATTGGAACGAACTCACACACGGACCACCAAAAATCAATAATTCTTATAGACAACCAAACAGACTGTTACACTATTCTTGTATCAAGAATTGAGCCTGTTACTATTCATGGTCCAACCCACTTTCTCTTTTTCTTTTATTTCACTCGATAGAACAACCAAAGCTTTGCCTCGATTTCTTTTATATTCGACACATAACATATATAAGTTTCGACACATCTCGAATCTCAAGACGCAAAGTGAACCTCACTCGAACACATTTACAAGTTATCACATTTTATGTAAATCGACCTTAACTTGATTTTACCTAGCTCGTTTAAATTCCTTTGATTGAATGTAAGTCCATAACTTTGTTTTCTCACCATCTCCAACGTTTGGTCACGTTAGAAAACATTTTGGACACTTAAACATGTCATCCGCAACATATATATATGTGCAAACTTAACCATAACCGAACCAACATAACCCCCCCCTTTAGACATCATTGAACTCGTTTAAACTCCATCTTATCTTCAAGAATATCTCACAAAATCTGGAAAGGAATATAATGTATGCAACTTGATCATTATAAAACTATAAACCATTTATATGCATTGCATATATATCGACACACACATACACATGCCTCATTCACACTTAAACACTCTTCTAACTCAATTATCCCTAGTTCTACTCACTTGCTGAGACCATTAAGGAAACCAAAAGCAATTTCTCAATCCATTCGAGCCATATTCGATCATATACTCTTCATACGAACCCTTTTGTGATCGTATAACAAGTGAAGTGCATCATATTCGAGTTCTAAGTCCTTTAAACATATAACACACCCTCTTATAGGTATTGTAAGTCATCTTAACTCATTTCCTACTCATATATATCGATTTCAATACCTCATGCATCATTTTACTTTTTGTTCGATCGAATATTACTTTTATTTCGTTTATACCTTTTCTTTTATTTATTTTTCTTCGTACATATGACCTCCTACTTATGGATGGCTAGATTTAACGAGTACTACTTCTTATTCGACGTTTACATATTCATTACAATTCATTTCGAGCTTCATTTTCATCTTGTATCATATCGCATATTCATATTCATATATATATATGACATTATTATTTTCGTACCACATGTATAAATTGACTTAGAAATAGCTTCGTATAAACATATTCATGCACGCAACATGTCCATTTTATCATTCGACCTATTTCTTTACAAGACCAACAACCAAATTGATGTTATGAGTTTCCCTTAACAAGCTCGTATAAGCCCTTAAAAATCCTAAAAGTTATCGCTATATGAAATGTTCTATAAATCCTTTATAAATATCGATTGGGCTTAAATCAATTAAGCGGCCTAATAAGCACTTGCGATAAGCAATGCTTATAAGCAGTTTGAACCTATTTTAAGGCCATTTTATAAGCCCAATTACAAGCCCAAAACCTTCTTAAACCCAACGGATCAATTATTGTTATTGGGCCTTGAATTATCTCGTTAAAAGCCCAATAAGTGGAAAATAAGCTCTTTTCAATAATAAGCAGTTCATATCGACTTTAATAAGCTTTATAAACTTATTAAAACTCTCGGAAATCATTTCCCACTATTTTTCTGATTTTTGGACTAATTTTGCAAAGTAATTTTACTATTCGGGTTAATTATGTCACTTTCGTATAAATGGGTTCCGAACTGTAAATCTCATAACTTCAGGGTAAAAATGGTTCAACCAGTAAACATGAATCATAATATGTCATTTAGGAAACTTGTGGACTAAATTTGTAACACGTAACTAACGGAGGACTAACGGTGCAAAACTTACACTGTTAGGGTAAAAAGTGTAAATTCTGTGCAAGTACAAGGATTGAACAGTAACATTTATTCATATTCATTTCTATTTATGTTTTGCATATTTCAGTTGAACATATGCATTTACAATTCGTTTCAGTATATTTATTTTCGTTACGTTTATATTTATATAACGAACTTTTAAACAAATAACTTAACGTATTAATTCAACGACTTTCGAGGAAACGATAATTGTGGAATCAAAAACATAAAAATAAGATAATATTATATATAATATTATTTTTGAACTTTAAGCATTTTAAGCATATCAAACTCACACATCATAAACCAAATCATTATCCGTTACTCGTTTTCACACTCATCATTCGTATTGAGCCAAAACTATAAACATCTCAAACTTCATTATTAATTCAGGTCGTGTGTTGGAGCCGTTCCCCTAACTTACTTGATTTCATATTTCACCTTGCTGGGTATACTCAAGGTGAGTCATAGCCCCACTTTTACTATTATTACTTGCCTTACATTGGGGTGAGAAACATGCAAAACACTCTTCAAGGAATGACACTATACTCATGTTTTATTAAACTATTATGCAACGATTAGCCTAAGCATTGTATCCCCATCATGCCCAAACTCATAAACCGTCAATTCCACTTGGGAAGCGCAAATGTTATAAATAGATCTATTGGGGATGACACCCCCATTCGGTTTGGTCAGGTTGACCAAATGCGAGCGTATAACATGTCAAAACACGAGTGTCTCAGGATTGACACTTACATGGGCCTTTATTTAACGTGCTTCTAGAGCATGCACATTATCAAGCTTTGGTTGCATGAACTTAGTGCTAGCATAATAGACATTTATACGGATGTGGCATCATAGTTGTTGTGATGGTCACATGCTGCACTTATGATACAACTTTGCTGCTTTATGCAAACCTATGAACTCACCAACCTTTGTGTTGACACTTTTAGCATGTTTTTCTGAGGTGTTTAGTTGATTGACATATGATGATGCAAGACAGTGTGTGGCAGGGGCATAGGCACACTTTTGGAGTGTACACATAATACACATGACCATGGTTTTTGTACTATGGGACAACTAATAACAATTATGGGCCTTGTTTTCTGCATTTCAAATATGTAAAACTTTTGTTTTAATAAATGAAGCTTTTAAAACGGATTTGATAAATTCGTTCTCTATTTCTTGCGTTATGATCCAACTAAGTAGCACCCCAGATGCTATTTCCGCTGCGATCAGATTTGGGTGTGTTACAAAGCTACTCCTCAAGTCCTTTAGATAAGCTAGGAAACATGGTAACAAGCCCTAAAAATAAGTCATAAGTCTTTATAAAGTTTGGCTTAGTTTTTATTTTCGTTTGTTTCTTGTCGCTAAACAAACCCAATGCCCCACTTTGGTCAATTATTAAACATATAAGCTAAAAGCTACAAGCTAGGAAATTAAGCTACCTAAATAAGCCCCTAGCAAAGTTTATAAAGTCACTAAAGCGTTGTCGAAAACCCCTAAGGCCTCGTTTATTTTTCCCTTGTTTTTCCTTGTCGCAAGCTAGAAAACCAAACGCACCCTTATTGGGCTTTAAGGTCCATAAGCTGTTTTCAAAAGCTAATAAGCTATCAATAGCTTATTTACAACTTAAAATAACTTATACTAATAAGCCAAGACAAGCCACGCCCTTTCCTAAATTTTAAACGCAACAAAAACAAAACAAGGACTACGAGTGTAACGTTATAAATGCTTGGAGGGTAATAAGTGACAAAACTCTAGGACTATTAATAAATCGAATAAAAGCTTGAGGGCCTGTTTTGCCAAACTCTAAACCTATATATATAATAAGGGATTAATTTAAAAACTAATTTAATGCTTTAGGGGTATAAAGTGTAAATATGATTTAATAAATTACATAAAGGACCTCTGGTACAAAATATATTTAACCGAAGGGTATAAAGTGTCATAATTAAAACTGTAGGGTAGAAACTGTCATTTCACCAAAATTAAAGGTAAAAGTTATCATTTTATGAAAGATCAGGGTTATAAACTGTCAATACTGAAACTATAAGGATATAAAGTGTAATATTTTATATAATTACGGGAAATTATACTTTTCGGCTCGGTTTTTTATAAAAACTAATATACGGGATATTTCTACTTCGTTAACGATCGATCGAACCCTAACAATGAAATATGATAAATTTTATTACCCACTAACTTTTGAAGAGACTTCAAAATTCTAAATCTTATTTTTACACTATCTCGTTCAACATTTAACCATCGACAAAACAATTGCGATACAAATATTAAAATCATGTATTAATATTTGAAGCCTTAAATACAAATACTGAAACTTGACATATTCACCTAGGTTGCGTGTCGGAGCAGTTTATTCACACTACTTGATTTACTTTCCAATCAGACTACTGTATCACCAAGGTGAGTTCATAGTCTCACTTTTATACGTTTTCCAAACTTGTGGGGAGATACATGCTACAAACCTGAACACAAGTATTTTTCTGTATGCTATCCTGAATGATATTGCCTAAGACACACTGTTGCCCCTAAAAAGACCCTGCCAATACAAATATCGTCCTAAAAACGTTATTTATAGTTTACGATCTTTGCTTAATTTTGTTAATGACAATTATAAGGTTTATCTTTAGCAAAGCATAAGTATATGTTAAAGTCTTTTACATTTTAGTAACAAGCTTTTAAAAACTCATTTACATATCATATGATCACTAGGAATTACACATTACATACATATATACATTAACATGTTTATTTTTATTTCTTAAAAATGAAAATGCACATGACATCATGGCATGCATCATTTACATATCTTAGTTGACTTTACATAATATTTTCGAAAGATATTGAAGCTAAAGAGTTGACTTTGGAAGATCTTGACAAGACTTGACAATATATGGAAGGATTTGAAAATCCCTTATCTGGCTTGTCCCTGCGGAACCAAACCAGTATTAGGGCGGAACCAATTTTTGGGATCCGCCAAATCCACGGGCTGTCTGGTCAGTTTTGCCTATAAATAGCAAGCTGATCATTCAAGCACAATCATCACTCATATAGCTTAAATTATACACTCATTCATTTTTACATTACTAACCCATTACATTCATTCATTTCATTCTTAGTGATCTTTCTTTTGTAGCAAAGAGATCAAGCATCAAGGTTTAACACAGTGGTGTAAATCTTTAGTTTAGTTACTGTGTGATATTGTATTAGTTCACACATCATTGTCTATACCATCCATTCAGTAGAGTTCGGTTAGTGTTTTAGTCCTCAAAACACATAGAGTATCGGGAGTGGTTGTACCCTTGTTAAAGAACCAACGGGAGTGGTTGTACCCTTGTAAAGAACCCGGTGTTTTGCTTAGTACCGGATAAAGAGTAAGCGACGTGTAAAGGTTTTCTCCGCCTAGAAGGGAGCTTGTTTCTTAGTGAAGAAAAACTCTCGAGTTAGAGGCTCGAGGAGTGGAGTAGGGCAAGGAAGAGAGTCCTTGTAGCCGAACCACTATAAACATCTGTGTTGTGTGGTTTGATCATTTCTTTCCTTACTTGCTTTATATATATTGCTTGATTGTTTGCTTTACTTTGAAATCACATTAAGTATACAAAGCGAAGAAAAGTTTATAACTGTAAAAACTATTCAACCTCCCTTCTAGTTTTTCACAATTGGCATCAGAGCTACGTTACTCAATATATGCAAAGACCACCACTATTTGAACCAAATAGTTTTATATATTGGAAAAATCGCTTTGAAACTTATGTGAAGTCAAAGGATATAGATTTGTGGTATATTATTGTAGAAGGTGATAATAAACCTATATCTAATATATTAGATGGTCGGGATGAGGGTACTTCTCTTACTCGTCATAGTGATGAGCAAAAGAAGCTGATCGCCATAAATAATGAAGCCAAAATGATGCTTTATAATGCCTTACCTAAGAAAGAATATGAAAGAGTTTTTATGTGTAAAACGGCTAAGGATATTTGGCAATCATTGATTTTCACTCATCAAGGGAACTCACAGGTCAAAGATAACAAAATTGATCTTCTTGTTCAACAATATGAACAATTTGTTATCTCTGAAGATGAGACCATTGATAGTGCTTTTGCTAGGTTTAATACTATAATTACTTCTCTTAAAGCACTTGACGAATCTTTTTCTAGTAAGAACTTTGTCAGGAAATTTCTTAGAGCACTTCATCCGAAGTGGAGAGCAAAGGTGACGGCTATTGAAGAATCCAAGGATCTTTCAAGCATGACACTTGACGAGCTCATCGGAAATCTCAAAGTTCACGAGATGGTGATGGAAAAAGATTCAGAAATAGTTAAAGGCAATAAGGAGAAGATGAAGTCCATTGCCTTAAAAGCTAAAGTAGAATCAAGTGATGATGAGTCTGGTTTGGGTAGTGAAGACGAAGAGTATGCCATGGCCGTTAGAGATTTCAAAAAGTTCTTTAGGAGATGAGGAAAGTTCGTAAGACAACCTCGTGAAGAAAAGAAATCCTTCTGGAAAGACCGTGATGATAGGAAAGGAAAAATGGATAGGAATTGTTTTATGTGAGGGGATTCCGGTCACCTAATAGGAGATTGTCCAAAGCCTCCAAAGAACAAGTCTCAAAAAGCATTCGTTAGTGGAGCTTGGAGTGACAGTGATGGTGATGACGACTAGCCTAAGAACGACGAAGTTGCTCTCATGGCTCATGACTCAGAAAAGGTACATTCTGACTCGTCATATTCCTCTATTGATGATGAAACATTAGAAGTAGAATATAACAAACTGTGTGATATTACTCTAAAAATCATAAACAAAAATAAGTTCTTAAAAACCAAAACGACACTTTTAGAAAACGAAATCTATTGGTTAAAAGAAAAAGAAAAACGATCAGAAAAGGGTAAAAGTGTTAAAGAAACATGTGTCTCATGTCAGGAACTTAAACCAGAAATAGAAACACTTAAAACCACACAGGAAGATCTTATCAAACAAAACTCTAAGTTTAAAAGGTTTGATAAAAACATTTGTTTAGTAGATGAGTTAATGCAAATTCAAAAGTTGCCTCATGATAAAACCGGACTAGGATTCATGAAATCAGGAAACTTAAATAACTTTATGAAACAAACATGTCTAGGAACTTTCAAGGTCCCAACTACATGCCTTGGAACACTTGTCCACCATTTTCATGCATGAACCATGATAATGTAATGTTTAACCCAAATGGACCCATGAGATATTGGGGACCAAACGCTTGAGTTTTTCTTTAACTTAGGTGTGCTTGAAAGTCGGGTTAGAACCGGACGAGTGGATCAAAGATAGTGGGTGTTCAAGACACATGACGGGAAACAAAAGCCTTTTCTCAACCTACCAAGTGTATGATGGAGGTAATGTCGCATTCGGTAGCAAGCTTAAAAGTAAAATCATCAGAAAAGGTACAATCTCTCATGACTCTCTCACTATTGATGATGTTGCTCATGTAGATAATTTAGGATTTAACTTGCTTAGTATTAGTCAGTTATGCCGCAAAAAGTATAACGTCCTTTTTAGTGAAAATGGAAGTAAAATACTTAAGGATGGCATAACTGTAGGAAAAGGTGTTTTAAAGAATAACGTTTACGTTATGAAGTTAGACAAAACATCTAAAGACAAAATTTGTCTCACCTCTCTGGATGAAAACTCAACTCTATGGCATAGACGCTTAGGTCATGCAAATATGAGGATAATCCAATCCTTATCAACTAAGGAACTCGTTAGGAACCTTCCCAAGTTGAAATAAGACCAACAATTTTGTGATGCTTGCAAAATTGGGAAACAAGTTCATAATAGCCATAAGGATAAAACTATGGTGTCTACATCTAGGTGTCTAGAATTGTTACATATGGATTTGTTCGGTCCATCCGCTATACAAAATTACGGGGGAAACTTCTATACTTTGGTAATAGTAGATGATTACTCTAGGTATACTTGGACTAAGTTTTTGAAAACTAAAAACACGGCATTTGATAAATTTGAAATTCTAAGTAAGAAAATTCAAAATCAATTAGGAAATAACATTGTGTCTATTAGAACCGACCACGATCATGAATTTGATAACGAAACCCAATTCGGAGCTTTTTGTGATGCTAATGGCATAACACATAATTTCTCGGCTCCTCGAACTCCTCAATCTAATGGTGTAGTAGAATGCAAAAATAGGACAATCCAAGAAATGAGTAGAACTATGTTAAATGAACAAAACATACCACAAAAGTTTTGGTGTCATGCCGTAGATACATCCACATACATCTTAAATAGAGTATTAATTAGACCATTTTTGAAAAAGACTCCATATGAGTTATATAGTGGCAAAAAACCTACTTTAGGATATTTTAGAGTTCTTGGAAGCAAGTACTTCATTTTAAACAATAAGGACTATCTCACCAAGTTCGACCAAAAGTCGTATGAAGTTGTATTTCTTAGGTACTCGCTAAGTAGTAAAGCCTACATAGTTTTGAACAAAGAAACCTCAAGAGTCGAGGAATCGTTGAACGTAACATTCGACGAAAGTCCACCTCCTTCTAAGACATCACCTTTGGTAGATGATGACTTAGTTGAAAGTCAAATGGTTGAAAACCAAGAAAACATAGAAAATGACAAAGAAGACAAACCGATAAAAAGAGAAAAAGTCAACATCAAAGAATCCAAAAGTTATCAATTAGACAATGTCATAGGAAAAATTAACGAAAGAGTTAAACCAATTTGTTAGAAATGACGTTTGGACATTAGTCCCTCAACCTCAAAATCAAACCATAATTGGAACTAAATGGGTATTTAGGAACAAAATGGAGTAGTGTCTAGAAACAAAGCTAGGCTAGTAGCTCAAGGCTACAATCAACAAGAAGGTATAGATTACGACGAGACATTTGCACCCGTCGCTAGGCTTGAGTCAATTAGAATATTACTTGCATATGCATGTGCACACGACTTTAAATTATTTAAAATGGATGTTTAAAGTACTTTTCTAAATGGTTTTATTAATGTGGAAGTGTACGTTGCACAACCTCTCGGCTTTGCCGATTTTGAAAAACCTAATCATGTCTACAAACTTAAGAAAGCTTTATACGAACTTAAGCAAGCACCAAAAGCTTGGTATGATCGACTTAAGACTTTCCTAGTTGACCATAAGTATACCATGGGCCTAGTAGACAACACTCTTTTCACCAATAAAAAGGGATCACATATTATCATAGTCCAGATATATGTGGATGACATTATATTCGGTTCAACTTGTCAAGAGTTATGCGATGAATTTTCGAAAATCATTCATGATGAGTTTGAAATGAGTATGATGGGGGAACTAAACTTTTTCTTAGGTCTCCAAATAAAACAATTAGAAGATGGGATATTCTTCAACCAATCTAAAGTATATAAGGGATATGCTTAAGAAATTTGGTCTTGAAGATTCAAAACCTATTAAAACACCAATGTCCTCAGAAACTAAACTCACTAAGGATGAAGAAAGTGAATCTGTAGATAACACTAAATATAGGGGAATGATTGGTAGTTTACTCTACCTAATGGCTAGTAGACCGGATATTATGTTTAGTGTCTGTCTATATGCACGCTTTCAAGAAGATCCCAAAATATCCCATTTTGAAGTCGTTAAATGGATCTTTAGGTACATAAAAGGCACTACACATTTAGGATTATGGTATCCCAAAGGAACGGGTGTAAAACCATAGTGTATGCCGACTCAGACCATGCCGGTGATTATGTTGATAGGAAAAGTACAAGTGGTATTTGTACTTTTGTAGGACATTGTCTCACCTCATGGTTTGCTAAGAAACAAACGGCCCTCGAAATATCAACAACTGAAGCCGAATACGTGTCAGCAGGAAAAGCTTGCCAACAAGCTCTGTGGATGAAACAAGCTCTCATCGACTATGGAATTGAACTCAAAGACATTCCCATTCTTTGCGAAAACAAAGGAGCTATCGACCTCAGCAAAAATCCAGTCCAACACGCTAGAACCAAACACATAGAAATACGACATCATTTCCTACGCGACAATGTTCAGAAGGGAAACATCTCAATTGAGAAAGTATCCTCAGAGGACAACATTGCCGACATCCTCACAAAACCTCTTAAGAGAGAACCTTTCAACTTTCTTAGACTTGGCTTAGGATTAATGGAACCTAGTGAGTAAATTAAACCTTAGCTTGAACCATAGATTAACCAAACACGGCAAAACCCAAATTCTGAGTTTGATTCTGCGGAACCAAACGACAACAAGGGCGGATCCCTTGTTTTGGTTCCGCCGGATCCGCGGCTTGCTGAGCCCATTTTTAGTATATTAAACAAACACCCTGTACTATTCATCACACTTCCCAAAAACATACTTGCTACTGGAATTCGACCCTTATCACACCAAACTCACAATTTAGATCATCTTCTACAACCAATTTGTGCTCTAAACATCTCTGTAAGTATCCTAATCACATCTACATTCCTGATCTGTGTCTAGGATTTCTATTTCATGCACAAAATCAAAACTTGGGATTTGTGCATATGTTTAGCAAAGTCATGAAACATATTTACTGAATTGCATCACAAACCATGTTTTCCTTAGTTAGGAATTGCATCTTGTAGTACATTATCATAATTCATCAAAAACCCCATGAGAAATTTTTATCAAAATCTTCTCACGACTAGGAAAAACGGTTTTTGAACATTGTTCATACAAATACAAAACGTTATGTTTTAAACATCACTTGCATAATGTCTCTTGAATGCTAAAGGGAATACATAACTAATATGTATTTTTGGGTACATTCAATCGTAGCCATATTGAAGTAGGAGCGTTTGGGTTATCTCTAATTTCATTATAAAACTTGCATTAACAAAATTTTCATGCATTAAAAGGAGTCGAGATAACCGCACCTCCACATTGTCCCCATATAGGCACACACTAGAAATTTGTATACGTATTTTCAATACTTTAACTAAACTATGTAATTTTTGTGTCTAGGATAATCATGCCCCCCGCGAATTATTATGATCACAAAGAAACCGTCAAATACCTACCTAAACATCACAAAACCAAAGGACTTAGTGAGGAACAAGTTGAAATATTCAAAGCCTTAGAAAAATGCTATGTACATGATGGTACAACCATAGACCCCTCATTCCTAGAAGGAACCGTTCTTAGAGAACAACTTGCTGCCATTCGATTCGATTGTCTCCTAGACATCGATGAACCCATAATCCCCAGATTCATACTTGAATTCTATGCAACTGTAGGTCTCAGCACAAATGATTATGGTTACATGAATGTTCATTTCAAAACAAACCAAGCTCAGTTCAACATCCCTCTAAATCAATTTGGAGATGTCTTAGGTGTTCCAAGTCATGGAGATTGTTTCTATTCGGACAAATGGTCATTTTCCATTCTCGATTCCAACCTTGATCGGATGCATCCATACGACACACCTCTAATCTCAAAAGAGGACATCTGTGCTCATCTTTTTGTTCCTAGAACCTCCCACACTAGGACTAGTCGAGAAAAAAAGGTAAATCATGATCCGTTTGGCATTGAGCTAAACGAACTTATGCCCTAATTCAAAAAGCTCGAGGAAGTTCTTAGGGCAAACGTAATTAGCACCATAGTAAATAGAGACCATGTTAACGCAAGTCTTTGCTACATGCTCTATTGTGTGTCAAACCACCGGCCATTCAACCTCGCTTACTATATCACCAAAAGAATGGCCGATATTCCGGTTCAAGGCACCACTGCCATGCCCTAAGGGATGCTTCTCATCCATCTTTATAGAGCCTTTGTGTTGGGTTTTTGATGATACTACTGCTTGAAGTTCATACTACTGCTCAGAGTACTTAGAAGAAAATACATCAAGTATGATACTTCTGCTAGGCAAAGTCATACTACTGCTAGTGTATTCATAATGCTGCTGATGTCTGAAGAAATTAAGTAAGTATCATACTACTGCTAGCCTACGAAGATTCTGCTGCTAGAGTAATGATCCTGCTGCTTATTAGATATGTATAGTTTGTTTATGGTAAAGATACGAATAGATATTATTCTTGTATAGAAAGTTTTGTAATCGACTAGGACTCCTTAAGTCTATAAAAGGAGGATCTAGGGTTAGGGCTAGTATACGATTGTTAGCAAACGTATTGTATTGTATTCACTTCAAGGTTCATTGTAACCCTGTTACTTTTGAGTAACCGTATATTAATATATTGAGGTGATCATTGAGAGAATTACTGTGTGTTAATTGTTAATTATTCTTAAGATTAATTACTAAATTCCGCATAGTAATTAATAGATTGTTCAAGAACAGTCTCTATACCTATTATCTTAGATTTACATCTAGGATAATTAACAAGATTGATTAAGCTCAACTGGGATCAACAAGTGGTATCAGAGCTTGTGATCTAGAGACTGATATCAAGAAGAATTTTTGTTAATCAAGATCTGTTCAACATCTACTTCTGCAATGGAATCGGAATCTCATCATATGGTGACTGCATCCAAGGTACCAATGCTCAAGGTTGGTGAATACGAAATCTGGAAGATGAGGATTGAGCAATACATGAAGATGTTAGACTATTCCATGTGGGAAATTGTTGAAGATGGAGATAAACTACCTGCTAAGGCTGCTGATGGGGTTACTCTACTACCCATTAAAACTAATGAGGAGAAGGCTCAGCGAAGACTGGAGATTAAGACTCATAATACCCTCTTGCTAGGGATACCCAATGAGTATCAACTGAGCTTCAGTAACACAAAGACTGCTAAGGATTTGATGGCTGCTATTCAACTCAGATTTGGTAGGAATGAGGCCACCAAAAAGTCTAGGAAGAATCTGCTCAAGCATCAATTTGAAACGTTTACTGCTACAAGTTCAGAAAACATTGATGCTACCTATGATAGACTTCAGAGGTTGGTGAGTCAATTACTGCTTATGAAGGTCTCATTGCTTCAAGAAGACATCAATCTCAAGTTTCTGAGGAGCTTACCATCTGAATGGAATACTCATTCAGTGGTCTGGAGGAATAAGACTGACTTTGAAACAATGACTTTGGATGATTTGTACAACAATCTAAAAGTGTATGAATCTGAAGTCAAGGGAGCTTCTAGTTCATCTTCTAGTGCAAACAACTTAGCCTTTGTGTCTTCAAACAACAAAGGATCTAGTAGTTCTCAAGAAGATCATTCTGCTGCTGGTCATATGGTTTCTGCTGCTGGTCCTACTGCTAGTACAAATAGTGACAACATCAGTGATGGTGCTATTTGTGCCTTTTTGGCTGATCTTACCAGAGGTCCCACAAGTACTTCCGTTACTGATCAAGATTTAGATCAAATTGATGAAGATGACCTTGAGGAGATTGATCTGAAATGGCAGTTTGCAATGCTAACTATGAGAGCTAGGAGGTTTTTGAGAAAGACTGGTAGAGAACTCAGGTACAAAGGTCAAACCAATGTGGGGTTTGATAAATCAAAGATGGAGTGCTATAATTGCCAGAGAAAGGGTCACTTTGCTAGGGAGTGTAGAGCACCAAAGAAGAACAAGGAAAACAAAAGGCAGATTCCTATTGAATAAGCAAAGCCCACTAATGCTATGGTGTCTTGTGATGGATTGGGAGAGTTTGACTGGAGTGATCAAGCAAAGGATGGACCAAATGCTACTTTCATGGCTGAAGAAGAACAGAAGGAACACAATTTTGCACTAATGGCCTATGCTTCTTCATCCTCTGGTTCAGACTCTGAGGTATCCAATGAGTCATCTTGTTCTTTTAAATCATGCCTAGATACTGTTGAAGAATTAAAATCTAGGAATGAAAGTTTAAGAATGGAAGTAGAAAAGTTAAAACTTGACAATTTAGGTTATGAATATGGCCTAAAATCAGTAGAAGCAAAACTTGACTTTCTTAAACAAAATGAAGTAGAGTATGTTGATAAGATCAATGGTCTAGAAGTTGAAATTATTAAGAAAGATGCTGAGATTAGTGTTCTTAATAAAAGAGTTGAAGAAGCTGAAAGAATTAGGGATGAAGCTTTAAATAGTAAGGAAAAACATGTCATACTAGTTGAAAAACAACAGCTTGCAACTGATCTTATCAATAAATCTATTGGAAGTCAAATACTTAGAAGAGGGAGTGGTTTAGGATTTGCTGAAGTACTACCCCCAGTCAAAAGTGCTTTTGCACCTCCCAAAAAGGAATTGTCATTCTTAACTGAGGTAGAAGCAAAACCTGTAGGTGAGACAAGTAATGAAAAACCTGATAGAACAAGTGCACCTAAGGTAGAAAATAAGTCTAATACCTTGATCATTGAAGATTGGGTGTCAGATAGTGAGGATGATGAGATTGATTCAACACCCAAAGCTAAAAAGAAAGAAATTTTTAGGACTGTTGAACCAAAAGTCACACAGGTTAATACAGCTGAAATTAAAGCTAAAAATGTTGAATTTGTAAAACCTGTGCTAGGAAGTAGAATCTCTAGGAAAGTGGCTGAGTATGATGATAAACCTAGAGATTATCCTAGGAAGACTAGTGACTTGCCCAGAGGAAACCAGAGAAACCTGCACCAGGTGATCTCACACAAGTTAGGTAGTGACTTTGAACTGGTTAAGAAGGCATGTCACAGCTGTGGTAGTTTTGAGCACTTACAAGAAGATTGTTATTACTCAACACCTAAGAGAACTAGTGCTCCAAAACCTATTTGGAACCAATATACTAGGGTGAACCACAGGAACTTTGCTAGAAAGACTCACCCACACCCCAAAAGAAACATGGTTCCTATGGAGATTTTGTTAAGAGATGGTGTTTCTAGGACTATTACTACTGCTACACCATCCAGGCCCATTCCAATGAAAACAAAATTTTATACTGCTAAGGCAAAAGCAGTTTCTGCTACTAAGCCAAAAGTGGTTACTGATACTGTTGTGGGCACTCATTTCTATGCTGTTAAGGCCTCGGCTTGCTGGGTCTGGAAACCTAAAACCAGTCACAGCAGTGCATCAATGAACTTCAAGAAATTTGATTACTTTGATGCACAAGGCAGATCTAAGTCAGTAATGGCTTGGGTCCCAAAGAGAAACTAACTCTCTTACTTTTGTGTAGGGCAATCTACAAAAGGAGCTAATGGATAAATGCATTTTTGATAGTGGATGCTCTTCACATATGACTGGAGACCAAAGCAACATGGAAAATTTTGAAGCTTTGGATGGTGGCTATGTTGCCTTTGGGAATGACCCCAAAGGAGGTAAAATTGTTGGGAAAGGTACTATTAGAACAGACACCTTGGATTTTGAAAAAGTGTATTTGGTCAATGGACTTAAGTTCAATCATTTTAGTGTCTCACAAATGTGTGACAAAAAGAATTTTGTTCTTTTTACAGACACTGAGTGTCTTGTCTTATCTCCCGACTACAAATTGCCTGATGATAAATTAGTGCAACTTAGAGTCCCTAGAAAAGACAATATATAAAGTGTGGACATAAAGAACATCCTTCCCAAAAGAGATTTAACTTGTCTGTTTGCCAAAGCCACAATTGATGAATCCAAACTTTGGTATAGAAGATTGGGCCATTTGAATTTCAAAACTATAAATAAATTGGTTAAGGGCAACCTTGTTAGAGGTTTACCTTCAAAATTTTTTGAAAATCCTGAAACCTGTGCTGCTTGTCAGATAGGAAAGCAACACAGAGCTTCTTGTAAGTCCAAAGTGGTGAACTCTATTTCTGAGCCCTTGCATATGTTACATATGGATCTGTTTGGTCCAACTTTTGGGAAAAGCTTGAATAAAAAGATGTATTGCTTAGTGGTCACTAATGATTTTAGCAGATTTACTTGGGTTTTCTTCTTAGGAACTAAAGATGAGACATCTAGCATTCTTAAGGCTTTCATAACAAGGGTAGAAAACCTAGTTAATCACAATGTTAAGATAATCAGATGTGTCAATGGAACTGAATTTAAGAATAATGTGATGAATCAGTTCTGTGTTGAAAAAGGTATTTTAAGACAGTTTAGTGTGGCTAGAACTCCTCAGCAAAATGGTGTGGCTGAGAGGAGGAATAGGACATTAATTGAGGCTACTAGGAAAATGTTGTCAGAGTCACAATTACCCACTACTTTTTGGGCTGAAGCAGTTAACACTGCTTGCTATGTGAAAAATAGGAGTAAGGTAGTGAAGCCTCATAACAAGACCCCTTATGAATTATTGCATGGTAGGAAACCTATGATAGATTTCTTAAAACCATTTGGGTGTCCTGTTACTATCTTAAATACCATTGACTCACTAGGCAAATTTGATGAGAAAGCAGACAAAGGTTTCTTTGTTGGATACTCAACTAATAGCAAAGCTTTTAGGGTATTTAACCAAAGAACAAAGCATGTGGAAGAAAACCTACATGTTAGGTTTAGTGAAACCACACCTAGTGTTGCTGGAAAAGGACCTGAATGGCTGTTTGATATTGATTCCCTAACCAAGAGTATGAATTATCAACCAGTTATTGCAGGTACAACTAACTTGTCTGCAGGTACACAAGCTAACCCTAATGCATGTACACAAGCTAAAAAAGATGAATCTGCAAAGGAGTTTGTCTTGATTGAGAAATGGAAGCTTAATTAGCTTTTCACAGCAAAAGAGAAAGAGGGCAAGAGTTCAAAGGATGGTTCTGTTAATGAAGAAGTACCAAAGGATGATGCAAAAGGTGGTGATAAACCTTCAAATGATGGCAAGAATGATGATGAAGTAAGGAATGAAAGGTCAGCAAATCAAGGAAGTCAAGGAATTAAAGCTAGCAGCAGTATCTCTCATTCTGCTGCTAAGACAAAATTTCCTGCTGCTATGCCCAGCAGTAGTACAGAACATTCTGCTGCTATACCCAAGTCTTCTATTGCTGATAAAGATGGAAATTTCTTTGATGATTCCTCTGATGAGTTGCCTGAATTAGAGGAAGTGTATGAAGACACTGATGATGAAATTGTGGATGTATTTGGAGCTGGAGCTGATTTGTCAAATATGGAGACTCATATACCTGTTAGTCCTACTCCAACAACAAGGATACATAAAAATCATCCAAAAGAGCAGATAATTGGTGATGTTAAATCTGCTGTTCAGACCAGAAGTAAAGCAAAGGGGTTGAATACTTTGCTTCATCAAGGATTATTTGCTCAATCACTACATCAGAGGAATAGCCACAAAGATCTACAAAATTGTAAGTTTGCTTGTTTTCTGTCACAAATGGAACCCAAGAATGCTCATAAAGCTATGCAAGATTCAAGTTGGGTTGAAGCTATGCAAGAGGAGTTGCTGCAGTTCAAGCTTCAAGAAGTCTGGACATTAGTTGATTTGCCTAATGGGAAGAGGACAATTGGTACAAAATGGGTGTTCATATGCAAGAGAGATGAGAGAGGAATTGTGATCAGAAACAAGGCAAGATTGGTGGCTCAGGGATACACTCAGGAAGAGGGCATTGATTATGATGAGGTGTTTGCTCCAGTAGCAAGAATAGAGGCCATCAGACTATTCTTGGCTTATGCTTCATTCAAGAACTTCCCAGTGTATCAGATGGATGTGAAAAGTGCTTTCTTGTATGGAAAGATTGATGAAGAAGTTTATGTGATGCAACCACCTGGTTTTGAAGACCATGCCCTCACTGGAAATTTCTTATTCACACCCTTCTACATTGTCTTAGCCCTAAAATGACTGGGTGGAATGAGTTTAGTGCAAGTCAAGCTTCTGCTTTGGTTTGCCTAGCCACAGGCCAACCATTCAATTTTTCGGCTATGATTTTTGATGGGATGAAAAAGAGTATTTCTGGTAAAGTTTGTATATACCCAAGGTTCTTACAACTTCTTATAAATAAAAAATTACAAGAACCTTTGGAACATGTAGGGATTCATAAGAGTCCTGAATTAACCAGCAAAATGTTTTCATATTTAAAGAACAATAGGGTTGGTTTTTCTGGGAAAATCACTCCCTTGTCTCAATATATTTTGGATACTGCTGCTGCTTTTGCTGAGGGTGAAGTAGCTGAAAGCCCAACAGCTTCCCATCACACACCTACTCCTGAGAACTCAAATGAATCATCTTCTCATGAACCCCAAAATACCCACACACCTAGGTCTTCACAAGATAAGGACATTGAGCTACCTCAGGCCAATTTTGGTATGGAAGCAGATGAGGCTCCCACAGGTGTGGTAGGTGGGATGATGGAAGGGGCTGGCACTACTGTTTCCAAATTAGAAGTTGAACAGGACAGTGTTAACATCGATAAGACCCCAACCTTGGCAACACCTATTTTGAAAGGTTCGAAAGAACCAGAAACAAGTGGTGGAAACCCTAGCCAAACGGCTCAAAAAGGGGGCTCAGATGCTCAGCCTAGGGTTGAGACTGAGTTTAAGTCCATTGATTCACCTCTCTGGGAAGTTAACACATCCCGAAGTGATGAGGACAGAGAAGGTACCAATGAATTAATGGATGATAATGTACACAATGCCAATGCCAGTGATGTACCTCTCGGACCAGGTAACACAGGTCGAAGTACTGAGGCTAGCTTTGAAACTCCTCATATTGAATTGATGGCTGACACTCATGTACATACTGACAAATCCAATGATCAACCACTCGGGTCAGGTAACACAGACCGAAGTTGTGAGGATATTCTGAAACAATTAAAAGAATTGACGGATAAATGTACAAAATTGTCACAGGAGGTTCTTGGTCTTAAGAAGGAGCTCAAGAAAGTAAAATCTGTTCAGGGTGCTGAAATCAAAAGACTCAAACTCAGGGTTCAACATCTTGAAGGATTAAACAGATCAAGACCTTCACAAGGTTTGGGGGAGGATGCTCCCAAACAGGGGAGGAGAGAAAAAGAAGGTGAGACAAAGGGTTCAGGGGAGGTGGAAATTGAAAAGGATGTAGGTATTGCTGAAAATGATGGTATTGATGCAGGTGTGGATATGGAGGTGGATAGTGGTGAGACTATTCAA
This sequence comes from Artemisia tridentata subsp. tridentata, assembly GCA_021014915.2. Taxonomy (NCBI): domain Eukaryota; kingdom Viridiplantae; phylum Streptophyta; class Magnoliopsida; order Asterales; family Asteraceae; genus Artemisia; species Artemisia tridentata. The sequence continues at coordinate 79,211,171 of CP139505.1, forward strand.
GAATTTGTGGTGAAAGATAGGTCTGGGAATGAAGTTGTGTTAGAAGCAGTTGAAAAGAATGTTAGGAGTGATATTGTTGCTGATATTGTTGAAGATAAGGCACAAGATGATTCTGCTGCTGGAGCAGAACATACTGCTGCTAGTGCAAATCAACCTGCTGATGGAGTTAAAGATTCTGCTGCTGGTACAGATAAGCATTCTACTGCTGAAGAAAAGAATGTTGCTGATTCTAAATCTAGTGAAGATAGAATACCAATAGCTCAAGTGATGCTAAGAGCCAAAACAACAACAACACCACAACGAACTTTAACTAAATCTGCACCTAAACCTAAAGCCAAAGGAGTTATGATAAGAGAGCCTACACTAACATCTAAACCTACATCATCAACCATTTCATCAAAAGATAAGGGCAAGGGCATCTTGGTTGAAGAACCAAAGAAGAAGTTTAAGTTTATGGATGCTGCTGCCAAAGAACAACAAAGTGAAACTGATGAAGAGGCTGCAAGGAGATTGGCAGCTCAATGGAAAGTAGAGGATGAGTTGGAGAGAAAAAGAATTGAAGAGGAAGATTGGGAGATAGCAAAGCAAACTCAGAAGTAGGAAAGATAAATGTATACTTCTAAAGAGAGACAGGATATTATAGATGATTTGCTTGTGCAATTTAGAAAGAAGCAAAATCAAAAGAAGGGAGAGTACAAAAAGAAGAAACCTTTAAAAACTGATGAGTATAATTATATGAAAATGTATCTGAGAAACCAAGCTTATTGGAAACCTAGTGCCTTCAGAGGAATGAGTAGAGCTGTTGTTGCAAAGGCTTACTATGAGACTCATGCAAGATTCAACAGACCAATTGAGCCTATGACTGATGCTGAGGTTAAAGAGGTTACAAGAATGAAAGTGGCACCAAATGCTTACAAGAATTCTGAGTCAAGTGTTCAAAAGTCTAAAGTATCAGAAGTTGTACCAGAAAAGGTAGCAAGTGAGAAAGAGATTGTTGATGAAGTTGAGAAGGAGAAAGATGTGGTTGAGGAAAAGAAGAAAGAAGTAAAAGAGGAGAGATCTGAGTCCACTATTGGGGTAAAAAGAACAGGAAAAAGAAAGAAGAGTCATGCTAAGAAAAGAAAGAGAACTACACCAATTAAATGGAGTGATTCTGAAGATAGTTCTAAAGAAGTGACTGCAGATGACATGAAAAGGATTATGGAGTTTACAGAACATAAACCACAGTAAGAACCTGAGATAAACAATGCAGTTCCTTTGACAACAAGATACCCAATCATATCTTATACTAATGATGTGCAAGATGAAAGTGAACCATGGTGGGAAATCAAGAGATCAAATGGAATGTGTCAGAAGTTTATCAGATTCTCACAGATGTTACATTTCATGGATAGGGATGACTTGGTACAACTTTGGAGGCTGTACAAGAAATGGTATGGGGAGACAAGACCAGAGATAATATATGAAAGGCTACACTATTACTACTTGAGGAATATGTTTGAGCCAGATGAGAGAGAAATTGAATGGAAGGATTTGTTAAGTTCTACCAAGGTTCATAAATGGTATCTATATCAATCATGTGGAGTACATGAGTTGGTTGGTAGAGGTGTAAGTGTATACATGCTGGTGGAAAAAGACTACCCCTTCACCAACAATATTGCTATTCTTACTCAGATGATACAGCCTGGTAAGTTGAAGTTACAAAGAGCATTTCTTTCAGATCATCAAGCCTATGAGTTAGTAGAGAAGTATAGAAAGGTGCTAAAGTCAAAGACTTCAAAGCAGAAGTAGTGTTTGGAAGCATCCTCCTGGTGTTGATCTTTTTTTTAAAAGAAACTTGATGATTTTCAGAAGAAAATATCAAGTTTAGGGGAGGATTGTTGGGTTTTTGATGATACTATTGCTTGAAGTTCATACTACTGCTCAGAGTACTTAGAAGAAAATACATCAAGTATGATACTGCTTCTAGGCAAAGTCATACTACTGCTAGTGTATTCATAATGCTGCTGATGTCTGAAGAAATTAAGTGAGTGTCATTCTACTACTTGCCTACGAAGATTCTGCTACTAGAGTAATGATCCTGCTGCTTATTAGATATGTATAGTTTGTTTATGGTAAAGATACGAATAGATTTTATTCTTGTATAGAAAGTTTTGTAATCGACTAGGACTCCTTAAGTATATAAAAGGAGGATCTAGGGTTAGGGCTAGTATACGATTTTTAGCATACGTATTGTATTGTATTCACTTCAAGGTTCATTGTAACCCTGTTACTTTTGAGTAACCGTATATTAATATATTGAGGTGATCATTGAGAGAATTACTGTGTGTTAATTGTTAATTCTTCTTAAGATTAATTACTAAATTCCGCATAGTAATTAATAGATTTTTAAAGAACAGTCTCTATACCTATTATCTTAGATTTACATCTAGGATAATTAACAAGATCGATTAAGCTCAACTGGGATCAACACTTTGCACCCATTCCTCGAAACGCTTTAGGTTTTATTCCCGACTACCCCAAAATTAAGCACACCTTTGTTCCACTTAGTGATCATAGGGTAGCCGTAGCAAAGGGAAAACGAGCTCATCCACCCACCTCATCATCATCATCATCATCATATGTTAGCGAGGATGATGGTTTGCCAAATTCTAGGATCTCTCCACCCGAGTACTTGAGCCAACTTCCTCCTATCCCAAATGAATCAACGGAGTTTCGACAAACTAAAGGAATGATGAAGAATCTAGGACGATGGGTAATGAAGCTTCACAAGAAGATTAGCAAGAAGTAAGGTTAAGGGATGTTTGGTATTAGACAATTCAAAGACAATGATGTGTTGAATTCTTATATTCTTAGAACGTTATGTTTGTATGATATATTTCTGTGAACTAACATAATTTTTCAGGACTATAACACGTGATGTTATCAATTTTTCATGCTTAAGCCACCGTTTGGCTTAACCCACTTTTATGATAAGTTATTATCATCGGATTAATCTATGTGTAAACGTGTGTTAGAACCTATTTTTTAGTCTTATTCTATCACATATTAGTAGTTACATATGTTTTAGGAAAATTTTTGGGATTTGAACGAGTAACACAAAATTTGACATGTTCTCTGTTTAAATTAGCACCTTTGAATGGCGGATTTGGTGGAACCAAATTCTGGGTTCCGTCAGTTGAAATCTTTGGCTCCGCCAAAATACAACCTGCGGATTCCGCGGAACCAAAATTTTGGTTCCGCCTTTGTTATCGTTTGGATCCGCCAACTCAAACAGTAGCTTTTCAAAAATTCTCGACTAATCCCGATCCATAGATTATTGATTCTAGTTTTTAGAATTCTTCTACTGATCATTAGACTCATTAGGATGATTTAGGAACACTTAGAATCATAAGAAATCCATTTTCCACCTAAATTTGAATATTCAATTTTTCCATGTAAGTTACCTTTCTGTAACAAGCAAAGAACCCTCAAATTGGTTCCTTGAAATCCGTGGGAACATCACATCAATAAATTTTCCACTCACTCCTTGCATTTACTGCAAATCTTCCATAATTTACTCAGCTCAGTTTGTATGGATTGACCTTGATGATGTGATAATCTCATTTACTTGCTCCAATTCATTAGGAACCAACATCCCCCATTGGATTCACATCAAATCCAAACACAAAGATCAATACACCTTCTGTCTATAAATTAGGAAGATCAGGATCATCACAACTCACACCTTCACCATCAACTCTAAGTATCATCTTTGAACTTGTTTGCAATCCTTCACATTTTAACCATGACAAAATCCAACAACTCTTCCACCAACAGACCACCACGCAGAACAGCTCGCATTAGGGTTAAGCAGTGTTGTTTTGTAAACTTGGCAACTTGATAACGCTCATTTTGTACATGTTTTTATAGCGTTATTTGTGTGTTTTTATGAGAAATATAGTCATGATTATGATGGTTTTATGCTTAAAAGTTGATGAAGATGTGTTTAATTCTAGGTACAAGGAAATATCAAGAAAGACGAAGAAAAGCTATGAAATTCAAGAAAATATCGAAGAAAAGTTCGTCAACAAATACATGGATGCATGATATGATCATTTCCGGTTGTACGTTAGAGGATGAAAGGATTAAGTCAAGATTAGGAGCCAAAAAGTGTGTTAAAAGTTTGAGCTCTATGCTAGCTTGAAGCCAAAATATGTGAAGAAAATTGGTTCCAGACCCAAGGTTTAAGTTTCAAGACCCTAGGTTTGAGAAGGGGGAGCTCATACCTGAGGTATGGGAATTCATACCTGAGGTTTAGCCCATACCCAGGGTTTACATTTTCATACCCGAGGTATGCAGAAAAACTGACATGAAGAGTTGCATTAACTCTCCACTTTAAGCACCATTAAGTATTGAGTCCGATCATTTGCTTCTTAATTATGATTATTGATGAAGAATATCAGTTTTAGGGTGTTCTTACAAGCTTAAATAAGACCCCTAATCACTTGTTTTGGAGACAACAATCACAATCAAACCTTACACCATAAGGATTTGATTATACTACTTTCTAACCCAAAAGAGCTTAAAAACCTCTGCCATTCTCAAGGAAGATAACAAGTAGAAGAGGTGGAAGATTCCCTTGTTCGATTGGAGGCCTCAAAGAGTGCTACAACTCTTTCATTACTCATTGTAATCTTACTATTGGGTAATTTTCTTTATTATTAATCATGTTGAATTGGTTTAAGTTGAATGCAATTTTATGTTTTATTATGATACTTGTTATGGAATGATTCGTGATACTTGTTTGGGAATGATGTGACTAATTGTATGAATGTTGGACGTTTAGTAGGTTGCAAAAAGTGATTAATTCTATGGGTTTGTTTAAATAAATTTGTGTCCTAAAACTTGTTGGTTGAGTAATGTTGGATTTAAAGGATGAAAAGACTTCTAATAATTATTTGATTCCAAGAGTTAGTGACAAACAAATTGGTATTCGATAAGTGACGAATATCGAATATACAAGTTTTAAACGGATTCGAAAATATTTAATCACGAGAATGGGTTGAAAAGACTCGTAAGAACCAATTTAACTAATCAACTTTTTCATACATTTTATTACGAAAGAGCTAGCGTAGTGGGTTGAGATTTGGCCGAAAGGACTCACCCGTGAAACTAGTAGAAACATGGATTTCCTTGATATTACCGTTTGATTAGAAGTCCTTGTGAATATTGATATGTGCCTTCTAAGTTTCACCCAAACATGTTCTACATCATATCACGATTAGTCATGATTCCTAAGTAAGTATGCTTTATTTTAATTGTTTGTTTGCTCGAGTTACATTGAAACCATTGTTCGTTTAAATCGTTTCTAGTACTTTTGATCGTGACAATCTTAAGTGCTATACCATTAATGTTACTAAAATCACAATTAACTAGTTCCTTGGGACGAACCTTATTTACCATCAACAATACTACAATTGAACGAGTATACTTGCTCGTGTGTGTTTCTTTGAAATGATAATGGTAATAAGAATAAAAAAAAATTAAATTTGAAGTGAAATTTGGAGATAATAAACTAAATAAGATCCTCTATTATGAAACGAATCAAGTTTTTGGCGCCGCTGCCGGGGACTATGATTATTTTTAATTATTTTTGGTATATATAATGGTATAAGTTGTTTTAGTATCTGTTTGCGTCATTTTAGTTTCAATTTTTGCTTATTTGCATATTTGGTGTGTTTGGTTGATGATTGTTGAGTGTTTAATTGTTTGTTTTATTTTGAGTTTCCTTGATCTTCTTCTTATTAAGTTTAATATAATGAGTACTATGCATAAGGATGTCGAAATCTATAAAAGAAAAACAAGTTTTAAGATGATTTTAGAAAAAAATTTGCTGCAAACCTTGGGCTGGATTTTCCATACCGCCGGTATGGCAGCAGTCGAAAAAAAAATAAAGATTTTCTGAAACCGCCGGTATAATCCTATACCGGGCGGTATAAACTCACTGTCTACGGATACCGCCGGCCAGCAATTTCCATACCTCCGGTTCTCGAAAAAAAAAAATGTCTTCAATCATACCGCCGGTATAAATGCATACCGGGCGGTATAATGTTTCTGTTCGAAAAAACCTCCGGCCGAAAAAAAGATACCGCCGGTATGGCTTAAAAAAAAAAATTATTTTTCTTTTTCTTTTCTTTTCTTTGTTGGTAATTAGTTGTATTTGTTGTTGTACCTTGGTTGTATTTAGTTGTTCTAACTTTTTGTATGATTTTCTTTTCCTCGTAGTTAATTAGTTTTATTTTTACTAACCCCTAACGTTTGGTTTGGTTATGTTGTTATGTATGTTTAGTTTATTCTTAGTTATGGATACACTTAGCGAAGTTTCGGCTTACTTGGAAAATTTGGAAAAGGAATTGATGGACGAAGGAGATGCTATGTCTAGAATGGAAAAAATGATTGATTTTGAAAAGGTGAAGTTGCAAGAGAAAGGGAAGGAAGTTGAAAGTATGGAATTTGAGCATGAAAAACCTCGGGTAGTTACTTTTACTCGTGCTAAGTTGAGAGAATATGACGAGCCATATATGAGGTATTCCACACCGTGTGGAGTGGAAGGATTAGGAGCTTGGGATGCGGAATGTAATCTTGGACAAAATGATAGTTATGTGACTTTTGCTTTCTATGAAAAATTTGGGAATGGAAAATTTGAAGTTCACAAGTATAATAGTAAAATTGCAAGAGATGTGAAGATTGATATTCATGGTTTTACTTTTGCCATGGATTTGGTTATTGATGAATATGAAGATACGACGGATCCTTCTGTGGTATTTGGGCAAAATTTCTTGTTGGCAACCAAATGTGTTATTGATTTTGATTTGGGTGAAATGCAAGTTAGAGTTGGAGAATTGCAAGACGATAAAGATGTTAGTTGGTTTATTGAATAAATGGAGGAAGTTTGTGAAAATGAAGATGGTTTCAATGGAAGTATTGAAATGGTTAAAATGGGAAAGTCCACCCGTTTGAAACAAAAAAACCAACCCTTTAAAGGTCTCATACCTTTACCATCATCATTGCCACACCCTACCACCCTCATTAAAGGAGAAGGTTCTTCCAACAAAACAACCTCACTAAATGAAAAACCAACCAAAGAACCCATTGATGAAGCAAAATGTGTTGAAGAGATTACTATGAAGTTTAAAGAATTATTGAATGAAAAGCCAATACTTCATGTGTTGGAACATTACGCTCACTATAGGAAGTTATTGGATTAAATTTCGGTGGAGAAAATGAAGCTTGATACGAAGAAGGAAATTGAGGAAGAAGAAGAGGAGAAAGTGATGGAGAAAGGGTTACCTAAAAAGAAAGAAGATCTGGGTAATTATCTCATTCCACTAAAAGTGAATGGAACTGTTGCAATCAATGCATTGGCAGATACGGGGGCAAGTGTTAGCATAATTCCTTATAAGCTTTACAAAATTATGGAATTGGGAAGAGCTATTCCTTCCAATGATGTTTTATTGATGGCTGATAATTCAGTGGCAAAAGCTTATGGTAAAGTTAAGAATGTGAGGTTACAAATTGGATTTCAAACCTATTTGTGTGACTTTTTGGTTATGCATGTACCTGTTGATAAAGAGACACCTATGTTGGTGGGACGCCCGTTCTTGAGCACAATAGGAGCGATTATTGATAATGGGAAAGGAACTATGGAAATAGATGATGGAGTAGCAAGAAGGATCTACCATGCAAAGAAGAGTGAAAAAGTTTTAGCCGATGAAGAGTCGGATGATGAAGATTGGTTGGATGTATTTGATATAAGCCATGATAATGAAGGCAATACAAAATATGGGAAAACAGCCCCATCATTTGATCACATTGAAGATGATATGGAAAGAGCATTGGCTATGGAGAATTACTTCAATCCATTCAAGAACATTATAGTATTCAAGAAAATGGTTGATTTCCTTGGTTCCATGCCAATTGAGCTTAAAAATATTGAATGGATATCGGATGGGTATAGCAAATATCAAAAGATTGAAGGTGATAATGATTGGTACACTAAGATAGAGATCACTAGTCCGGGTGGAAGCCGATTCACTCGTGCTTTTAAAACAAAGGAAACCGATAGAGTTCTTTCGGGGAAGTTTCATTCGGAGGATATTCTTAGGTTTGGGAGTTATTTTGACTAAACGAAGCAAGGATGAGGAAGAATAAAGAAGCTTATGATTAAGCTTGTGCTCATTTTGTTCTTATGAGTTTTTATCTTGTTTGCTTATTATTATGATGTTTTGCATTTCTTTGTTAAGTTGAAGTGTGTTTTAGCTCTTGAGTATTTATGAGAATAAGCAATGAAAAGTTTGGGTTGTTAGTTTGTTTGAATTGATCAATGATAAGATTGAATGAAATGATGAAAGTGTTTTGAAGTTGTGGAAATGTTTATTCAATGAATGAATGTTTTTAAGAAGACAAAAATGAATTTTGTGTCAAGACCCTCGGTTTTTAGAACCAAACCTACGGTCCAAGTACTAAACCTTCGGTTTAGTATAAATGTTCAAAAAACGTTGAGAAAGGAAAGAAAGAAAGAAAGAAGAAGAAAAAAACCCACAAGTTCATCATCATCATCATTTCAAAAGTTTGGAGATAGAGATCAATTGAGTTGATAGATAACCTATGGCATCAAAAAGAGTAAGTAACATCCATCCTAACTAAACTACATTGTTCTAATTCGAATTTGATTTTTAGGGTTCTAAATTGGGCGATTTTTACATAGTTTGAATTTAGTGCAATTAGTTGATGGGTTTACTAGAGATGGGTTATAAGGATTGTTTGGAAGTCGAATTGAATGAAATGATTAAGAATTGAGAGAGAATTTGATGTTATAAGATTTAGGGTCGAAAATTTTGGGATAATTCATCAAGATTAAATGAGTTTGATGTGGTATATGGTTAAGAATTAGTGTTTGAATGCTAGATGATTAGTTATATGGACCACTATTTAGTTGTGATTAATCTTGATTTTTAAGATGGGACATGGAAGGAATTAAGAGATTATGGATTGAAAGGTAGAATCAAGAAGGATTAAGATGAATTAGTTGTTTCAAGTGAAGATAGAAAAAAAAATTTTGAAAAGAGAAGCTGCAGACCGACGGCCGGAAAAACCATGCCGCCGGCCTGGGATCATATTCAACCCATACCGCCGGTATAATCGCAAACCGGGCGGCATGGGGCTACTGTGTTGAAAAAAAAATTTCAACACAGTAGCCCCATGCCGCAGACCGACGGCCGGAAAAACCATGCCGCCGGCCTGGGATCATATTCAACCCATACCGCCGGTATAATCGCAAACCGGGCGGCATGGGGCTACTGTGTTGAAAAAAAAATTCTCTTTCTTCTTCTTGTTAACGATTTTATGTTCTAACCTTTAATATCAATATTCCTCTTGTGTTTTGATTGGTTGTTTTGTAGAAGCGAGTTGGAAGAGACATAAATGTCAATCCACTCATTGCTTTGAATGAGAAACTCGGTGACGATGAAATTTTTAACCTTATGCCCGTGACAAGTGAACATCTGAGATGGACTAAGTTGAGTAAAGAAGCGAAAGCATGTTACAATAGGAGATTGGCAAAGTTACAAAAGAAAGAGATTGCGGTACCTAGGTTATTGAGTGGAAATTTGTTGCGACAATATAATCTCATTGGCACTCTTAAAGACCTATGGAGGATGAGTACGGAGCATGGAGATCAAGCATATGAAGATCGTAGTTTTGAGTATGCCGTTGTAGGAGCAGAAAAGGTAATCTATAAAGAATGGTGTCTAGAGTTCTTTTCCACCATTTATTTCAACCAAAAGGTGAAAGATATCATGGATGAGAAATGTATTTGGTTTAGGTTATGTGGACAAGATCATTTGTGTACTTTGCCGGAGTTCGGGAAATTACTTGGGTTCTATGACGATGATGACTTTGAGCATGCAGATTTTGAAGCACATATGACTCAATTAGAGAGAGAACCGGACAAGTATGTTGGAAGGAAAATATGGAATGAAATAGGAGATCCGAATAGTGTTGCACCTTATAAAGAAAGGGACATTCAATCACCGCTAGCCCTACTTCTACACAAAATCATTGTGAATTCGTTTGTGCATAGGGGGCATAGTAATCATAAAGTTCATGCGATAGATTTGTGGATAATAGAAATGCTTATGGATCCAGATAAAATTATGAATGTTCTGTGGACTTTGGCGGTATATTTGTCAAAAAGAGCGACTATCATGTCTGAACATGGTTATATAATTAGTGGACACTATGTGACTAGGATTGGAAAAACTTTAGGATATGATACGGAGGAAGAGTTGAGTAAGATAACAGTGATAAAAGAATGCGAGAAGCTTGACAAAAAGGTGTTAAAAGATTTACTTGATGATGAAAGGATGTGTTTGGTTGATAGACTTAGAAATGAGAATCGCGGACCACCACCACCACGACAAGATCAACAAAATGTTGGAGAGTCTTCGGGATTGAATGCTAGTTGGGGTGATTGGCACGCGAATTTACCACAAGTGGAAAGAAGAGAAGTGTGGAGGGACATGAGCTTGATGAGAATTGGACATCAAATGGATTATTGCGCACCAATTCTCACCCACGTTGGACAAAATTGTGTACCACCTTATACTTTTCCTATGGCGTATAAACCAATTGAAGTTCCACCCTACCCTTACCCTTACACGCCTTATCCTTCGGGACATGTACCCTACCCAACATATAGCACAGGTCCAAGTAATGAAGGGTGCAATGTTAGCGAAGAAGCTTTTGCGGGATATTATTCTAATGTTGGGACGCAAAGTTATGAAGCAGGAACGTCATCAGGAGGAGGATATGGTCCTTTGGTTACATATGCAGGAGATGAGACGGATGATGAATGAATTTCATTCATGGCTATGGCGAGTTTTGAACAATATTTTATGTTTTTATTCGTACTTTATTATGTTTGTTTAGTAATATTATGTCTTAGACCTCTTATTATTATGATGTGTGGTTAGGATTTTTACTTTGATTATTGGTATTATTGCATTTTATGTTTTGTGTTTTGTTTTGCTTACTTTTCAGGTTTGCGATACCATGAGATCATGGCTAGTTCATATGGTTGGTATATTTTGGAGCTTGGAGTTTCCAACTCATGCGTTTTAACACCAAATATGGAATGCGCTTGATTTCTCGGTGATGTCATTTACTATTTTATTTTTCCCTATTTCCTTTACTTTGAAGTTAATTTTTCACATTGAGGACAATGCAAAACTTAAGTGTGGGGGGGGGGGGAAGTAAATAGTGAAAATGATTCGATTTTTAATTTTTTGTGATTATTTTGAAGTTTATTTTTATTGCCCTTAAGGAAGTAGTTGTTTTTACAATAGCATAAAATGGCAATTTTGAAATTTTTAACGAATCTCGGTTAAGTGAATAAATCTGTTCTTAGGATTGATAACATTGCTTGAGCATTTTTAGCCGATTCTACCAAATATGTGAGGATTTGAGCCTATTATTTGAAGCATATATTTTATGCTTAAATTCTATTTTCTTGCTAAGAGTGTGCCGGTGATTGAATTGATTCTAGAACTTGTACTTGTCATGCATTACGAATTCCAAAGTGAGGTAACATTTTTGTGATATAAATGAATTTAAATGATAAGAGGCGACTTAGGGTTAAACCAAATGGCCTTTTATTTTGCATCTCATGATATATTAGCTAGCCACATCGGTTAGTTAACCTTCCATATGGACCCATATGTTAGCACTCATTTTTAGTGCTAGATACCCTTAGTTCAACCCTTTTGAGCCTATCTTTTCATTTCTTGATTCAACCCAGAAAAGAGAAATTTTGCACCTTTAAACCTTAGCCTACCTTTTTTTTAGTCAAGTTGAATCGATGAATTACTTGTTGTTGATCAGAAGAATTTTTGATGATTATGAGTCTACACTTTGTATTTCGAATATACCTTTCTGACGAAGACGAAGGTAGCTACTTCTTATTTGTATCTTTTTGAGGTATATGCTCATCCAAAGTGTGGGGGAAGCAAGTTAAAGAAAAAAAAAAGCCAATGAGCTATGATCGTAAGAATTAGCCAATGCGCTAAATGATATGATATGAATGTTGATCGATGGATGAATAAAGGAGGAAGGAAGAATTGTGATGAAAGGCTATAATCATTTGAGGATACACAGTTCGATTGTTTTTGCATCAAGTAATTCTGGTATTTAACTTGATTCTTGAAAATTATATTAACCAAATAATCCCATGTCTTATCCTACCCTTTTTGCTTTTGTGAAAATAGCGAATGTATGAATATTGTAGTGACCATCCGGTTTTTGAATAGTTGAACAACGTTGCTAGCGAACTAGAACGTGTTTTAGTGACCATCCGTTATTTGACTATTCAAGAATTCGTTGTTAGCGATCTATTATATTTTGTACAATAGTTATTTGAGCATAAGTTGATATCAACCCTTGAAGCCTTAAACCCAAATGAAAGTCCTCTTTGATAAATTAATTTATTTCTTACATGATTTGGATTAGTTTTGATACTTGTACAAGCTTATGGTATGACATGAATCACGACTGAGCAATTGAGTGAAATATCTTCCCAAACAAAAGAAATGAGTGTGAGTGAATTAAATTATTCTCTTCTTTTCGTGAGGAGCTTAGTTGTGTTATCTAGCTTGATCGAGTTAATCGTTTTGATTTCACAAATAAAATAATAGAAATCACTATTTGACTTTTTACTTCGGTATTAAGGGAAATTAGTGACATTTTAGAAAATAATGGATGATGGATATTAAAAATAAAATAAAAAATTCCAATTGATTACTTTGCTTGAGGGCAAGCAAAACTTAAGTGCGGGAGATTTGATAACGCTCATTTTGTACATGTTTTTATAGCGTTATTTGTGTGTTTTTATGCGAAATATAGTCATGATTATGATGGTTTTATGCTTAAAAGTTGTTGAAGATGTGTTTAAGTCTAGGTACAAGGAAATATCAAGAAAGACGAAGAAAAGCTATGAAATTCAAGAAAATATCGAAGAAAAGTTCGTCAACAAATACATGGATGCATGATATGATCATTTCCGGTTGTACGTTAGAGGATGAAAGGATTAAGTAAAGATTAGGAGCCAAAAAGTGTGTTAAAAGTTTGAGCTCTATGCTAGCTTGAAGCCAAAATATGTGAAGAAAATTGGTTCCAGACCCAAGGTTTAAGTTTCAAGACCCTAGGTTTGAGAAGGGGGAGCTCATACCTGAGGTATGGGAATTCATACCTGAGGTTTAGCCCATACCCAGGGTTTACATTTTCATACCCGAGGTATGCAGAAAAACTGACATGAAGAGTTGCATTAACTCTCCACTTTAAGCACCATTAAGTATTGAGTCCGATCATTTGCTTCTTAATTATGATTATTGATGAAGAATATCGGTTTTAGGGGTGTCTTACAAGCTTAAATAAGACCCCTAATCACTTGTTTTGGAGACAACACTCACAATCAAACCTTACACCATAAGGATTTGATTATACTACTTTCTAACCCAAAAGAGCTTAAAAATCTCTGCCATTCTCAAGGAAGATAACTAGTAGAAGAGGTGGAAGATTCCCTTGTTCGATTGGAGGCCTCAAAGAGTGCTACAACTCTTTCATTACTCATTGTAATTTTACTATTGGGTAATTTTCTTTATTATTAATCATGTTGAATTGGTTTAAGTTGAATGCAATTTTATGTTTTATTATGATACTTGTTATGGAATGATTCGTGATACTTGTTTGGGAATGATGTGACTAATTGTATGAATGTTGGACGTTTAGTAGGTTGTAAAAGTGATTAATTCTATGGGTTTGTTTAAATAAATTTGTGTCCTAAAACTTGTTGGTTGAGTAATTTTGGATTTAAAGGATGAAAAGACTTCTAATAATTATTTGATTCCAAGAGTTAGTGACAAACAAATTGGTATTCGATAAGTGACGAATATCGAATATACAAGTTTTAAACGGATTCGAAAATATTTAATCACGAGAATGGGTTGAAAAGACTCGTAAGAACCAATTTAACTAATCAACTTTTCCATATATTTTATTACGAAAGAGCTAGCGTAGTGGGTTGAGATTTGGCCGAAAGGACTCACCCGTGAAACTAGTAGAAACATGGATTTCCTTGATATTACCATTTGATTAGAAGTCCTTGTGAATATTGATATGTGCCTTCTAAGTTTCACCCAAACATGTTCTACATCATATCACGATTAGTCATGATTCCTAAATAAGTATGCTTTATTTTAATTGTTTGTTTGCTCGAGTTACATTGAAACCATTGTTCGTTTAAATCGTTTCTAGTACTTTTGATGTTGACAATCTTAAGTGTTATACCATTAATGTTACTAAAATCACAATTAACTAGTTCCTTGGAACGAACCTTAATTACCATCAACAATACTACAATTGAACGAGTATACTTGCTCGTGTGTGTTTCTTTGAAATGATAATGGTAATAAGAATAAAAAAAAATTAAAATTTGAAGTGAAATTTATAGATAATAAACTAAATAAGATCCTCTATTATGAAACGCATCACAATTTCATCAGAGGAGTCATCACCTCTCAACATCTCTACACCCATAGTCGATGAGAATTTCCTCACACTCTCCACACCCACACCATCAAATGTAGTCATCCATACTCCACCACCAACAATTACTCCAATAGCCACCACACCACCACCCGCTCCATCACATCCTGTTAGATCTCCATCACCATCACACTCACCTAAACTACAACCAATGGAGTTATTCGCTATTCCACCAACCTCACCACACCCATATCTTGAAACTTTGGAAGATCTTCCAACAAGAACTACCAACCCTCCTGCTATGAACTTTGAAGGTCAACAACCTCTCCTCTTCCATCCCATTTATCGGGATATCCACGGTCCTTTATACCGTGACCAAGAGCCACCACAACAACAACCTCAACAACCCTCACCAACATCCACTCTCAACCCCATTGATGAGGCAATGTGGGATAACCAACCCCAATCATAACAAGAAATCAACGAGGAGTTGGACCGCCTCTATGCTTTTTAAACATGGTGGATTCCCACATCCATGAGGCTATGGACCTCCAATCCACTTTGATGGCCTCTATTATCTCCCCAAACTACATTCCACCACCTGCACCATCAAGCACACAACCACCACCACCTCCAACTCAAGAACCAACCCTTCCACCTCCACAACATGATTGTATCATGTGTGAGAGGACCGCTCATTTGGTTCAAAGAACCGACATCTCGGTTCTTGAAAATCAAAACGAGATGAGGTTCATTTTGATCCACATTCTCGAGCGCCTTAATGCGCTTTCTCATCCTCCTCAATAGGAGCTTTTAGTTTCTTCCTTGTTTCCTTTTATAGGAACTTTTAAGATTTATTTTAGGATTTTTTTCTTTTTAGGATTTATTTTCTTGTTATATTGTAACATCATGTTTTGTGACTTATGTCACAAACAATTTTCAATTAATGGATGTTATATTTATGCTTATGGGTGATCACTATTTGGCATAATATCTTGGTTTGTTTGATTTACTAACATTATTGTATGGTTGGTTTGAATTCTCATAATAATTTGACCACTTGTACTTAGGTGCATTTTTTGATCAGACACGTATTTTTGACTTTTTAAAGTCAAATGGGTTGAACTATCATGCTTGGTTAACTTATACATATGCATTATGCTACTTGGTTGGAATTATTCACAACTAACCTTTGTTTTGTAGCTTTTCTCAACCTTGAATCATATACATTGGTACCCTAACGACGGGGAGTATAGATTGAGGGGGAGTATATCATGTACTAACTCATTATTTTATAGTATTTCTCATCCTTGAAATGTATACGTTGGTACCCTAGCAATGGGGAGTATACATCGAGGGGGAGCATATCATACACTAACTTTTGTTTTGTAGGTTCATTCATGCATCATGATCTTGGAACTCCAATTAGGGGGAGTATAATCCAAGGGGGAGTTTTAAGTTCTCAAAATCATTGAAACAATCTTGGTACTCCAATTTAAGGGGAGTAATAACCAAGAAACGTTCACCGCATTCCACTACGCATATCTTCTTTTTGTTTCGATAAAAAGGGGGAGAAAGGATTAAGTTCATACATCACTGTTAGCAAAACAGTACAAATTTTTATGCTTAAAATAGTTTTCAAAACTTACATAAAACTAACTTAATCCATATTTTTAAAATACTTTCACTTAACTTACTCCATTGCTTAAAAATAAACATTATGTTTTGTCATCAACAAAAAGGGGGAGATTGTTAATACAAATATTGTCCTAAAAACGTTATTTATATTTTACGATCTTTGCTTAATTTTGTTAATGACAATTATAAGGTTTATCTTTAGCAAAGCATAAGTATATGTTAAAGACTTTTACATTTTAGTAACAAGCTTTTAAAAACTCATTTACATATCATATGATCACTAGGAATTGATGGAATTTAAATAGCATGACTATCATATAAATAAATAAACACATCAAAGCACGTATAGCGGAAGCAAGATCAAATATTTAACATGTATAAAGAATTACCGAATAATAAATAGTTACATACCTTTTGATCCTAGCTAAACAATGATCTAATCTTCTCTTCACTTCACTTGATATAACCAATAGGATTACAGTGAAACCCCTTACCTTTTTGTTTCACAATCCAAGATGAATAACTAAAGTAAGTTATTACCGAACTCTTGTACACACGTACTATAACCGATCAAGTATTGATGCTAGTGAATGAACACAATTAAAACCAAACAATTTTGTTTTAACAAAAGCTATGGATCGACACTCCAAGAGGGGTGTACGATCGGTTATGGAAGACAAGGAAGAGAGAAAACAATTTTAGGGTTATATCAATGCACAAGGTAAATAAACAATAACCCTTCAATAGTATTTATAGGAAAAACCTAAACATGGAGCAAAAGAAACCGAATGGGTTGGGTTACCCATTAGGCCGATCGGCCATAACCCTCCCATGGGTTTTCTAGATCCTTCTAAGCCTCTATTTTCACTAATAGTCCTTCCACTATTTACTTAACGGTCGTTAGTCAATTCCGTTAATTACTTAACGTTCGTTAGTTATCATTTCGTGTCCAAATAATTAAAATACATAACTCTTATATATATTAATTATTTACTTGATCATTCATACGTAAAGTGTGCAATCACTCGGTCCCGTGTTCGAATCTATACATACACGATTAATATTTTTCCATTAACTCTAACAGCTCCCACTTGGAAATCTATTAAAAGTGTAATGACATTGGTTAGCGTCTAGCAACACGCCAATGCCCCTAGTACAGCTTGGGTGGTGGTCTCCTGGAAAAACCATTCGATGATAACTCATCATACTTATCTTTTTGTTTCTAATACCACATTAATAAAGATATGGATCTAAGTCATTCTTTATTAATAATTCTGTTTCTCGTTGTTTATGATTAAATAAGATTACCAAATCTTCTAAATCATTCAGGGGAGATCTTGGGTGTGGCCACACAAACATCTTACTAATCCTACGAGGGGCCCAGCAGTATTAAACTCCAAATAAATTTAAAGGAACAAATTCTATCTTGACTACGAGCATAACTCATGCACTTCGCAACGCTTCTGAAAACAATCCGTATAGCTACCAGTTACGTATAGCGTTAAATTGAATTACAGAAATGCACTACATGCATGACAGTTATCTGGCATCTCAAGTCTGAGGATAACTATATACACATGATTTACTTAATGACAAGATCCATAAAGTAAACTCATGAATTCGGGATAAGTCCTATATTCAAATATTTTGAATATCATGTGAAATTGGTATGACAACGCATCAATATACTTTCAAGTATATTCGAGCAATACTCAGATTTGTCTTAATTTAATGATATTCCCATATCATTAACCGACAACGGATAGTTTAGAATATATAAATATATTCATGGATATAAACATGCAAATATAGGATATATTAGTAAGAAAATGATAAACAAACATAACAATTTATTTAATTTTATTAAAATAATAACTGTTTTACAACAACCCATTATCCAAATACTAATCACAGATATTCATGAAACTATTAGCTAAACGAAGTCCTATGCCTTCAGAAAGTTGTTTAAGCTTTCCACCGGGTAGAGCCTTCGTTAATGAATCTGCTAAGTTGTCATCTGTGTGAACTTTGAGTAACTCGATCTCGCCTATCTCCACTTGTTCTCTAACATAGTGATATCGGATCGGGAAATGTCTGGTGCCCTTCATGATTCCAGGTTCATTAGCAAATGTAATTGCGGCTGAGTTGTCACAATACATTTTTATAGGTCTTTCGATTGAGGGCATAACTCCAAGCCCTGAAACGAACTTCCTAATCCAGACTGCTTCCATTGCAGCTTCTAAGGCAGCAATATACTCACTTTCTATTGCAGACATCGCTATAGTACTCTGCTTCTTGCGCTTTCAATCTACAGCACCTCCATTGACGACAAAGACATAACCCGTCTGAGACTTTGTATCATCTTTATCACACTTCCAGGATGCATCGCAGTAACCTGTAACACATAGCTCTGCTTCTGGATTTCCCCCGTACACTAAAAACATTTCTCTCGTAGATCTTAAATAATTGAGAATATGTTTCACAGTAGTCCAGTGGAGTTCACCTGGGTTCTGCTGATAACGACTGGTAATGTTCTGAGCAAACGCCACATCGGGCCTTGTACATCGCACCGCATACATAATAGATCCCAAAGCCGAAGCATAAGGGATTCTCTTCATGCATGCCACCTCTTCAGGTGTTGAGGCACAAGCTTTGCTACTCAAGCCATGCTCTACTTGCATTGGCAAAAATCCTATCTTGGAATTTTAGATACTGAATCTCTTCAATATCTTGTCAATGTAAGCACTTTGGCTTAAACCAATTAACCACCTTGATCTATCTCTATAGATCTTGATTCCTAGAATGTATGCTGCTTCTCCTAGATCCTTCATGGAAAAACACTTCCCAAGATAGGCTTTCACCTCATTCAAGCTTGGAATATTTTTACCCATGATCAATATGCATCAACATATAGAACTAGGAAAATAACATCACTCCCACTAGCTTTTTGGTATACACATGGCTCATCAAGATTTTGAGAAAATCCAAACCTTTTGATTTCCTCATCATATCTTTTATTCCATTGACGTGATGCTTGCTTCAATCCATAAATGGATCTTTGAAGTTTGCATACGCGGTCAGGAAATTCTGGATTCACAAACCCCTCAGGCTGCGCCATATAGATGTCTTCATCTAGGCGACCATTCAAGAAGGCAGTTATTACATCCATTTGCCAAATCTCATAATCATAGTGTGTAGCTATGGCTATGAGAATCCTGATAGCTCTAATGTCAGCCACAGGAGAAAAGGTCTCCTCGTAGTCAACACCATATGTTTGGGTAAAGCCTTTAGCCACCAAATGAACTTTATAGGTGTGTACATTGCCATCCATTTCCGTTTTCTTGAAGAGCCAATTACTCCCAACTACCTTAGGATTGGGAGGAAGGTCTACTTCAATCCAGACTTCATTGTCCCTCATGGATTGCATTTCGCCATTCATAGCTACCTGCCATTTATCCTTTTCAAGACTATTAATGGCAGCCCTATAACTAGTAGGTTCATCAAGATCCCCTAGCATAGTTTCCTCGCACTCTACGTTAAGACATAGACGCTCAGGAGCTTTCACAGTTCTTGCAGATCTGCGAATGGGAACCACTTCAACTTCAGGTGGAGGACCTAGACTTTCAGGTTCCACAGGAAGTATGCTAGTGTTTTCAGAAGGTGATGTATCTTCTTGATCATTTTCAAGATCATAAACTCTCCCACTGAATTCTTGAGATATGAGATTCTTCTCAAGGAAATCTCCATACCTAGCCACAATGACTTTATTCTCTGGTGGAAAGTAAAAGTAGTAACCCCTTGTTTCCTTAGGGTATCCTACGACGATACACTTAACAGATCTCTGTTGGAGTTTATCTGGTGAGTCACGTTTAACAAACGCCTCACAACCCCAGACCTTTAAGTAAGACAAGTTGGGAGCTTTTCCAGTCCATAATTCATATGGAGTCTTATCAACCTTCTTTGTCGGAACCATATTCAATATGCGAACAGCAGTTTCAAGGGCATAGTCTCAAAAGGATAAGTGAAGAGTTGTCAGATTAAACATAGATCGTACCATATCTAGCAATGTAAGATTTCTCCTTTCAGATACACCATTTTGCTGTGGGGGTATAAGGAGATGTGAGTTGCTGGACAATTCCACACTCAGCTAGATAATCTTTAAACTCTTAGCTTAAATATTCACCACCTCTATCGGATCGAAGAGCCTTAATCTTCTTACTGAGTTGTAATTCTACTTCACTTTTAAAAACCTTGAATGTCTCAAAGACTTCATGTTTATGTTTAAGTAAATAAACATAACCATAACGACATTAATCATTCGTAAAGGTTAAGAAGTAGCTAGCACCGCGTTTTGACACATGTCTAAGTGGACCGCACACATCAGTATGTATTAATCCAAGTAGATATGTATCCCATTCCATTTGATGTGAAAAAGGATTCCTTGTCATCTTCCCAGATATACAAGATTCGCATTTATCAAATGAATCATCATTGATATTTTCCAAAAGCCCATCATGTTGCAGCTTTTCCATGCGCGTCTTGCCAATATGAGCAAGACGACAATGCCAAAGATAAGATGAATCCAAGTCTGACTTGATTCTCTTATTGCTAATGCTATACACAGAATTATTTCCATTAGACACATGATTCTCCATGTCAATTTCAAACACACCATTAATAGGAATTGCATTAAAGTAAAAAATATTATTAAGAGAAACCGAAATTCCATTATCAGTAAATGTGTGAACGAAACCATTATCCTTTAACAAAGAAACTGAAATAACACCGCTAATAATAGAAGGTGCATAATGACAATTATATTAAACCCGAAGGTAAGACTAAATCAAATGTCCCTATGGCTTCAACTGCTGCACGTATGCCATTGCCCACGTACAAGTATCTTTCTCCATAGGTCAGCTTCTTTGCTCCTCTAAGCCCCTGCGATGTGTTACAAATATGAGTACCACATCCCGTATCATATACCCAGGCATTATGCTTACGAGGAAAAGAAAATAATTCAATCATAAAAATACCTGAAGTGCTCGCGACATTCCCAGCCTTCTTATTTTTATTTGCACGCAACTCCTCTAGCAGCAATGGACAATTTCTCTTCCAATGTCCATGAGTGTTGCAGTGGTGACAAGCAGCCAAATCCTTCTTGGTTTTATCCTTCTTCTTAGGAGGATTCTGCTTCTTAGGCATTGGCTGGTAGGACATAACCTGTTTACCCTTATCAGCTTTACCTTTCCCCTTCTTGTTCGCGTGTTGCGGTTTGTTGGGCTTGGTAATCCTACCACCTTGTATTGCTAATACCGCAGGTGTAGGTGGCTTCTTTGACAATCCTTTCTCAAAGTCAATGAGCATTGCATGTAACTCACTGATTGTCTTCCCCGTGCAATGCATATTGAATTTGCGCACAAATTCACCAAACAACTCCTCGTTGAGAGATCGATTGATGAGGCCAACACATACATCTTGCACGTAACCACAGCCGAGTGCTTCCAATTGGTCCAAATAACCTTTCATTTCCAATACGTGGGCACTCACTGGTTTACTAGCATCCTGCTTACACTTATGCAGAGCAACTAACATGTCATATAACTCTGCAGTAGGTGGTTTCTCAAACATACGTTTGAGCTCATTGATCATGTCCGTGGGACCATAGTTCTCAAATTTCTTTTGCAATTGAGTGTCCATCCCAGATAACATAAGACAAGCCACATCATTGTGCTTCTCATACTCAATGTTATATTCTTCATGGTCTGCATTAGATGTAGTACCAGCACGAGCAGTAGGAAGAGCCTTACCAAAATAATCAATTCTTTTGGCCATTCGCAGAACAATTCTCAAAGAACGGTACCAATCATTGAAATTCTTTGTCCCAGTCAACTTTTCTCTTTGAATCATTTGCTTGAAAGCAGAACTCATGTTGTTCATGTTAGTGTTTTCGGGTTGGGCCATTTCTACAGAAAAAAGTTCAAAAGTTAGTACTTTCGATAATTAAATTTTTCAAGAAAATTAAACACCCATGGTATATTAACATTTAACCATTTAATTTTCATTGAAAACTAGGATCCAAATTGACATAGTTTCATCACATCAGCTGAGGTTGCTAGCAATGAAAGTACTCAATGAGGTACGAGTCAAACTCAATTGCCAATCTCAAATTGCAATTCCTAGAGTTATGGGATTTACATATCTTGCCAACCTTAGTTGCAAATGTAAGCATGTTTTATCCCCATCTTTATGCCTTGACATAGTTTCATCACATCAGCTGAGGCTGCTAGTAATGAAAGTACTCAATTAAGTTAGCCAACTTAAGAAACTGCAAATTACCAAAGTTTCATCACATCAGCTGAGGCTGCTAGTAATGAAAGTATGTAATTTACCCTTTGATTACCATCCTTTGCTCATCACATCAACTGAGGCTGCTAGTAATGAAGGTATGTAATCTCAGGTGTTTCCGTTTCATTGGATGGCATATAACTTAAAATTTAAGAGTATTAAATTTGATGTGTGTAATAAAAAATATGTACAAAGATGTCATGCATTCATCTTGTATCATATGTTTTATGTAAAAAACTTTTACTCTTTACTAAGCTTAAATCAACTAAGTTTTAATTGATGGTGTTGAGAAACTTACAACTTTGCCTTAAGATGCTTCGTACATATATAATGGTTGTACTTGGTAAGTCTAATTTGACGCACAAGCGGGGGGAGAGACAGAATGGAGTCTCTTTAAAGCCACAATTTAATTTGAAACCAACCTTAAACCAACCTTATAGTTTTTCAAAATTAGGTCCGCCTTTCGACCAATTTTGTACAGTTGCATCAATCAATTAAAAGTTTAAGATTTTTAAAGCTTAAAATTTGTGTTGTAAATTATTAAATTGCTAGTCTCACCTGGGAGCAAATTACCGTGCGAAGCGAACCACTGTCGGCACATAAGACTTGGCAATAAATAATTTACCACATCAAGGTTTCATAGTTATTATGTCCATTTATTTTTTATATCAAAAATTACCCTCTTTTTGCTTACAATTCAATAACAATTTAAACAAAAAAGACAAGTAATTTAACAAAAAAAATAAACAAACACATAATAACGCATATATAATCTTAACCATTAAATCATATAGCCACATGCAAACCTTTTGATAAATCCTATTAATGATCTCTATGTGAATTTTAATGTGTATAATTACTAAAACTCCCGTTGGTTTTCGAGCGCTTTGTACCCAATGGACCACAGACACCAACAAGTTGGCCGCGTAAGCTTTAATAATTATATACCACATTGCACATAACTGATTCATTAATTTAATAGATTAGGTCTTCCCTAATTTTAGATTTATCTAAAACATGTAGCACAAAAACAAAACCTAATCCATGAATTCCTTGCATGAAGAATCATGGATTATCCAGGAACGTAACCCTTATTCAAATAAACACATAAACACAACATGTCCTAATTTAGGGTTACAAAACTAACTTTTTATTAAAATAGGGTCGAAACCCCCCCCCCCCCTAAATTATGATTCGATTTTTATTGTATGTTATAAAAACCCTAGAATAAAAATCGACTAGACATGTAAATCCAAATCAAGATTTGATTTTTATTATACGTTTCGATAATTACAATTACATGTTAAATTGGCTCGTGATGCCACTGTTGGAATTTAAATAGCATAACTATCATCTAAATAAATAAACACATCAAAGCACGTATAGCCGAAGCAAGATCAAATATTTAACACGTATAAAGATCTACCGAATAATAAATAGTTACATACCTTTTGATCCTAGCTAAACAAGGATCTAATCTTCTCTTCACTTCGCTTGATCAAACCAATAGGATTACCGTGAAGCCCCTTACCTTTTTGTTTCACAATCCAAGATGAATAACTAAAGTAAGTTATTACCGAACTCTTGTACACACGTACTATAACCGATCAAGTACTGATGCTAGTGAATGAACACAATTAAAACCAAACAATTTTGTTTTAAAAAAAGCTATGGATCGACACTCCAAGAGGGGTGTACGATCGGTTATGAAAGACAAGGAAGAGAGAAAACAATTTTAGGGTTATATCAATGCACAAGGTAAAGAAACAATAACCCTTCAATAGTATTTATAGGCAAAACCTAAACTTGGAGCAAAAGAAACCGAATGGGTTAGGTTACCCATTAGGCCGATCGGCCATAACCCTCCCATGGGTTTTCTAGATCCTTCCAAGCCTCTATTTTCACTAATAGTCCTTCCACTATTTACTTAATGGTCGTTAGTCAATTCCGTTAATTACTTAACATCCGTTAGTTATCATTTCGTGTCCAAATAATTAAAATACATAACTATTATATATATATATATTAATTATTTACTTGATCATTTATACATAAAGTGTGAAATCCCTCGGTCTCGTGTTCGAATCTAGACATACACGATTAATATTTTTCAATTAACTCTAACAGGACACATTACATACATATATACATTAACATGTTTATTTTAATTTCTTAAAAATGGAAATACACATGACATCATGGCATGCATCATTTACATATCTTATGTAAAACCCAAAAATCCGAAACGTGTAAAATGACCAAAATGCCCTACAAGTTTAAAAATTGATTAAGGGATATTTAAAGTACCAAATTGATTCCAAAATTCGGGTAATAAACTACACATGAAATAAAATAATTCCTACATGCCAAAGAAATTATTGATTCACCTAATTACATGTACAAAACATTCTAATGCAATTATATTTAAGTAAATTACATTTAATTAAATTAAACATTGTATAATCTACAAAATAAATTGGAAAATCAATTCAAATAATAGCCCATTAAATTGGTCAATTATGGACCGAGATTTCAGCCATAAACCCTCCCTAAGACTCGGCACCATTTCTTCCTATAATATATCTTCCCATCTGTTCTCTTAATATCTCAACCGTATATTACATTGGCCTCTCACACATAAAACCCTAGCAAACTAGTGACGGCACAAAAGTTTTCCACTTTCTGTTCGGTTCAAAGAAGTGAAAAGAAAGGTTCGTTTGTGACTTCTACTTGGTGTTTAGACGTGGGTCGAATTCCGGTACGAAGGTGTTGATCGTGGGTATTGTTTCTGGTTCAAGGGAGGTTCGGAGTCGTGGTGTACCAGGTTGTGAGGGTGTTGGTTTGTTTCAGTTTGCCTTGTCCTTGTTCTCTTCCATTCGACCACCAAAAAGGGTATCACGTTATCATCTCATTCTTGTTCTTTCATTCTGATTTCTTCTAACGTTGTCATGTTTTTCTAAATACCTAATATGGATCGTATATATATGTTTATACATGAACGAAATGACACACATAAAATGATACACTATGTCACCTAAAATCATGAAAATAGGTTACATATGTACATGTCGTTATCTGTTTCAGTTTTGCTTTTCGAATCGGTCGCCATGCACTTTTATGCCTGGTTATTAAACATTGGTTTTGATCTATAATATAGGTACTAAATTCTGGAGTAAAACTTAAGAAATAAAGTGGAGTGTGCATGTTTATATACGAAAATATTATGATTTTTCATGCGAGAGTTTTGCTTCATTATGGCTCGTTAATCCATCATGTGTGTAGGCAGTTTGTGTGTGTCGTGTGTGTGAGTTTACCATGAGTCTAAACATGTCGCTATGATCATGATTGAGTAGTGTTTCGTTGTTGTTCATGGCGGCTAGTTGGAAACCCCTCGTACTACCTTAATTTGGCCTCGTTAAAACCGTCCTTGTTCTCTTGTGCTTTGTGTCTCGTTAATGCTTGTGTTGATCTCGCGATGACTCGTTTGTCTCGATAACAATGAGAGTAAAATTGAAACCTGGAAATAATCTAACCTATATGAATGAAAACATGCATGTTTGTGGAAGTGAATAAGGGTGTGCTTCGTATTTGATTTTGTACAGCCATGCGAATTTGTGTTTGTGATTCAAAATAAATAGAGTCAAATTGTTAGGCGTGAGTTAGTAATTCATTTTTTTTTAGTCATTCACATATAGCATATAAATTGACTTTTACACGTTAGGATTTCTTAATTTGTTAGATGTTTATGTTGGTTGAGTAATGTTTGGCTTTTGTGCATGCTTGTTTCACGTATGTGTGGGTGATTTTTAAAAATGAGTCGTGAGTGGGAATAGAGTATGGAGGACTCATGTATGTGCATGTGTGTGTCATTTATGCATGGTAGTGAGGCGTGTGTATATGTGCTTGAATTTTTGTTGTTTTAATAAAAGAGTGTGTCGAGTATAAATACGAATCATGCATGTGATAATAATATTTTGGTCGTCGCGGTCTAAATTTTAATGTCGAGGGTGCGTTAATAAATTATGAACGACGGGGTCTAAAACTATCATCTTATTATAAAATTATAGTATAAACTTTAAAATAATTTTATTTGACATTCTTAATAATTAATTTTGATAATTTACATAATAGACCCTAAACATTGATATATTGGCATTTTTAACCCTAAACTATGGAAATTGTCGTAATAAGCCTTAATCTATTAATAATAATCATTTTGAACAATTTCACTTAATTAAATGTTAATTATAAACATATTTGACTAAACTTACTAAATTGGGAAACCTGCCTAAAATAGAAAGTTACTAAATATGGAAAGTTGCTACTTTTGGAAAGTTACCTGAAAAGGAAAGTTATTAAAAATGGAAAGCCGGCTAAAATAAGTAATCTGAATCAAATAAGCTATTAATAAGACAGTCATGAATTCGTGTAGATTCGCTGGAGATGGAGTTTGTTTCCGACATCGATATTTTCTGTTGTGTTTTCGTTGCGGTATAAGGTACGGATATTCTGACCTTCTCTGTAAGGTTTCTTATGGTCTCTGTTCTGATCTGTTTAGTCTCTGATTCGATACCTTTGCTATGATCCGTTTCGTTATGACCTATGATATGAACCTAAACCCTGAAAACCTTTTTAATTCTGACCTGGAAATGATTTGAGGAAAAGCTATTTTAAAATGATGTTTGCAATTTATGATACAATACTCTTTTAATTGGGATTTTACTAACTTTTATAAAAACAAGTTTAAAAGACTATCTTTACGAAAAACCATTTGAAAGATCATTTTATGAAAACTACTCTGAAGGATCATTTTTATGAAAACCGTCATTTAAAAGATAGTTTGTAAATGGACTCTTAATTAGAAACCTTTTTCTTTTAAATGAACCGTTACTATGGAACTTTGATTTTGACCTTCTGATATTGACCTTCTGATATTGACCTTCTGATGTTGACCTTCTGATATTGACTTCTGATATTGAAACTTGTGATATGACACTCTGATTTGATATGATATCTGACTCTTAGTTTGATACCCGAGCCAAAATTTGTGACCCTAGCCATGAAGGTAACATGGCCGTGTCTGTGATGCACCACTGACATGACTAGTGTGTAGCCCTAGTGATTTGGTTACACCGTCCCTTTGTTTTGGTCTGCATGTGATTGGGTAGGGGCGTATGGATGCATCCTAGATCTGTTCTGTTTAGTGGATTTAACTATATATGATATGATTTCTGTTCTGGTGACTGGTACTGTGTGCAATACATGCCTTTCACATATGTCTGGGAGTTAGCTACTCCATTTGAAGAATGAGGACACCCCTCATATTATCTGATTATCTGAGAGGTCTCCCCTCTTTATGATTATGAAGATTTATGATTACGATATGATATGATCTGTTTCTGGGCTCGTGGTGGATTACTATCCCTTTTTCTTTCCCTTATACTTATTCATTGACTTATCCCTTGAACCATATTACATCTGTTTGACCTTTGTTTCTGTTATTCTGTACTATCCTCTATTTCTGTTTATTATCGTTATATCTGTTCACTGGGCTTTTTAAGCTCAGCCGCACGTTTTCTTTTCGTGTGCGGCAGGTTATAAGCAGGACGACGGGTTTGGGTATGAGTGAAGAGACTTTTGGACTTAGAAGACTTTGATAGTTATACAGAAGTAGAAGTCATTAGAAGGATTGCTTTTGCAGACTTAGTAATTAGTTTTGTTTCATTCTTAACCTTGTAATGTTAGTATTTCAATTGTAACCTTTGAAATTTATTGTATTACTATTGAAGTATGCTTTGTTTGATCTGATATGAAACCATTAACGTAACATCTTTACCCTTGCTGGGTTGGGGTGTTACATCTTAGTTAACTTTACAAAATATTTTGAAAAGATCTTGAAGCTAAAGAGTTGACTTTGGAAGATCTTGACAAGACTTGACAATATATGGAAAGATTTAGAAATCCCTTAGCTGGCTTGTCCCCGCGGAACCAAACCAGTATAAGGGCGGAACCAATTTTTGGGATCCGCCAAATCCGCGGGCTGTCTTGTCAGTTTTGCCTATAAATAGCAAGCTGATCATTCAAGCACAATCATCAATCATATAGCCTAAATTATACACTCATTCATTTGTACATTATTAACCCGTTACATTCATTCATTTCATTCTTAGTGATCTTTCTTTTGTAGCAAAGAGATCAAGCATCAAGGTTTAACACAGTGGTGTAAATCTTTAGTTTAGTTACTGTGTGATATTGTATTAGTTCACACATCATTTTCTATACCATTCATTCAGTAGAGTTCGGTTAGTGTTTTAGCCCTCAAAACACATAGAGAGTCGGGAGTGGTTTTACCCTTGTTAAAGAACCAACGGGAGTGGTTGTACCCTTGTAAAGAACCCGGTGTTTAGCTTAGTCCCAGATAAAGAGTAAGCGCGTGTAAAGGTTTTCTCCGCCTAGAAGGGAACTTGTTTCTTAGTGAAGAAAAACTCTCGAGTTAGAGACTCGAGGAGTGGAGTAGGGCAAGAAAGAGAGACCTTGTAGCCGAACCACTATAAACATCTGTGTTGTGTGGTTTGATCATTTCTTTCCTTACTTGCTTTATATATATTGCTTGATTGTTTGCTTTACTTTGAAATCACGTCAAGCATACAAAGCGAAGAAAAGTTTAAAACTGTAAAAACTATTCAACCCCCCTTCTAGTTTTCCACAGACCCTCATATCATGAACTATTAATCACTTGCGAGTGAACGCGAATATTGTGAATAGATCTATTGGCATTTGACTTCCCATTTGTGTTTGCCTGATAGGTAACCAAATGCACATTATTCATACTACTTGATTTACTTTCCAATCAGACTACTGTATCACCAAGGTGAGTTCATAGTCCCACTTTTATACATTTTCCAAACTTGTGGGGAGATACATGCTACAAACTTTGTTAATACAAATATCGTCCCAAAAACGTTATTTATATTTTACGATCTTTGCTTAATTTTATTAATGACAAATACAAAGTATATCTTTTAGCAAAGCATAAATACAAGCTAAAGTCTTTTAAAAACACATTTGCATTTTACAAAATCACTAGGAATAATAACACTTACATTTTACATTTACAAGTTTCTTTCTTAAATTAGAAACTTTATTTCTTAAATATTAGGATGACATCATGGCATGCATCATGAACACAATCTTAGAAAGATTTTGAGATATCTTGTGTAGATCTTCAAGCCAAAGAGTTGACATTGATCTTTCCTTTTGTAGCAAAGAGATCAAAGCATATAAGGATCAACCTACTGTTGTTATCCTTTTAGTATAGACTCTGTGTGATTTTGTATTAGTTCACACATCATTGTTTGTATCATTTATTCAGTAGAGTTTGGTTAGTGTTTTAGTCCTTAAAACACAAAGAGTGTCGGGAGTGGTTGTACCCTTGTGAAAGAACCAACGGGAGTGGTTGTACCCTTGTGAAAGAACCAACGGGAGTGGTTGTACCCTTGTAAAGAACCCGGCGTTTAGATTAGTACCGGATAAAGAGTAAGCAACGTGTAAAGGTTTTCTCCACCTAAAAGGAAGCTTGTTTCTTAGTGAAGAAAAACTCTCGAGTTAGAGGCTCGGGGAGTGGAGTTGGGCAAGGAAGAGAGTCCTTGTAGCTGAACCACTAAAAATATCCGTGCTGTGTGGTATGATCATTCCTTTCCTTACTTACTTATATTATATTGTTTCTTTGTGCATACTTACCTTGAAATCACGTTAAGTCACAAAGCGAATTAATTTTAAAAACGGTAAAACTATTCAACCCCCCTTCTAGTTTTCCACAATTGGTACCAGAGCAGTGTTACTCAAGATTTTCAAAATAAATTGTATTTTAAAAACTTGAAACGATCAATGGATTTTGAAAACTTTAAAGAAGGGCAATCTATGCAAAGACCACCACCATTTGAATCAAATTGTTTCATATATTGAAAAAATCGCTTTGAGACATATGTGAAGTCAAAGGACATAGATCTGTGGTATATAATTATAGAGGGTGATTACAAGCCCATAAGTAATGATATTTCAGGTGGTCGGGATGTAGGTACTTCTCTTACTCGTCACAGTGATGAGCAAAAGAGGCTGATTGCCAAAAATAATGAAGCCAAAATGATGCTTTACAATGCATTACCTAAGAAAGAATATGAAAGAGTTTTTATGTGTAAAACGGCTAAAGATATTTGGCAATCACTAATTATCACTCATCAAAGGAACTCACAAGTCAAAGATAACAAAATTGATCTTCTTGTTCAACAATATGAACAATTTGTTATCTCTGAAGACGAGACCATTGATAGTGCGTTTGCTAGGTTTAATACTATTATTACATCTCTTAAAGCACTTCACGAATCTTTTTCTAGTAAGAATTTTGTTATGAAATTTCTAAGAGCACTCCACCCGAAGCGGAGAGCAAAGGTGACAGCTATTGAAGAATCTAAGGATCTTTCAAGTATGACACTGGACGAGCTCATAGGAAATCTCAAAGTTCACGAGATGGTGATGGAAAAAGACTCAAAAATAGTTAAAGGCAAAAAGGAGAAGATGAAGTCCATTGCCTTGAAAGCTAAGGCAGAGTCAAGTGATGATGAAGAGTCTTGTTCCAATAGCGAAGATAAAGAGTATGCCATGGCAGTAAGAGATTTCAAGAAATTCTTTAGGAGACGAGGAAAGTTCGTTAGACCACCTCGTGAAGAAAAGAAATCCTTCCGAAAAGACCGTGATGATAGGAAAGGAAAGGTAGACAGGAAGTGTTATAGGTGTGGTGATTCTAGTCACTTAATAGGAGAATGTCCAAAGCCTCCAAAGAACAAGTCTCAAAGAGCCTTTGTCAGTGGAGCTTGGAGTGATAGTGAAGGAGATGACGACGAGCCTAAGAACGACGAAGTTGCTCTCATGGCTCATGATACAGAAGAGGTACATTCTGACTCGTCATACTCTTCTATAGATGATGAAACCTTAGAAGTAGAATATAACAAACTGTGTGATATCACTTTAAAAATCGTAAACAAAAATAAGTTCTTAAAAACCAAAACAACACTCTTAGAAAACGAAATTTATTGGATTAAAGAAAAGGAGATACGAATGAAAAAAGGTAAAAATAGTAAAGAAACCTGTGTCTCGTGTCAAGAACTTAAACTAGAATTAGAAACTCTTAAAACCACACAGGAAGATCTCATTAAGCAAAATTCTAAATTTAAAAAGTTCGACAAAAACATAAGTTGTATAGATGAGATAATGAAGATGCAAAAATTACCTTATGATAAAACCGGACTAGGTTTTATGAAACTAGGAAGCTTAAGTGAGTTTAAGAAACAAACAGTGAAAGAAAAAGAAACTGTTCCAACTGAGTCAGACACCCACGGATTCGACGGATCCAAAATTTTGGATCCGCCAGTTGTACCCAAGGGATCCGCAGGTACTGTTGATGAACAGAAGGTTATTAAAACGAATCGTACTAAATTTGTTAAGGTCACTAGAAAACCTAGCACTAGTACAACTGTTAACAAACAAAAACCATCAGTCTCTATAGGAAAAGGCCAAGTTAGAAATGAGTATAGAGTTAAAACGGTTCAACAGACACCTAAAACCAGTTTTCCCAAACACCCCTTTCCAAAGAGTAACTTCAACTTGCAACATCATTACCAAAATAATTGGAACCAAAACATGTCTAGAAACTTTCAAGGTCCTAATTGTATGCCATGGAACACTTGTCCACCATTTCCTTACATGAACCATGATAATGTTATGTTTAACCCAAACGGACCCATGAGATATTGGGGACCAAACGCTTGAGTTTTTCTTGAACTTAGGTGTGCTTGAAAGTTGAGTTAGAACCAGATGAGTGGATTAAAGATAGTGGGTGTTCAAGACACATGACGGGAAACAAAAGCCTTTTCTCTACCTACCAAGTGTACGACGGAGGTAATGTCACATTCGGTAGCAAGCTTAAAAGTAAAATCATCGGAAAAGGTACAATCTCTCATGACTCTCTCACTATTGATGATGTTGCTCATGTAGATAACTTAGATTTTAACTTGCTTAGTATTAGTCAACTATGTTGTAAAAAGTATAACGTCCTTTTCAGTGAAAATGGAAGTAAAATACTTAGAGACGGTATAACCGTAGGAAAAGGTGTTTTAAAGAATAACGTATATGTTATGAAATTAGATAAAACACCTAAAGACAAACTTTGTCTCACTTCTTTGGACGATTACTCAACTCTATGGCATCGACGCTTAGGTCACGCCAATATGAGGCTAATTCAATCCTTATCATCTAAGGAACTCGTTAGGAACCTGCCCAAGTTGAAATATGACCAACACTTTTGTGATGCTTGCAAAATAGGAAAACAAGTTCGTAATAGCCATAAGGCTAAAAACATGGTGTCTACATCTAGGTGTCTAGAATTGTTACATATGGATTTGTTTGGACCATCCGCTATACAAAGTTACGGGGGAAACCTCTACACTTTGGTAATTGTAGATGATTACTCTAGATATACATGGACTAAGTTTTTGAAAGCTAAAAACGAAGCGTTTGATAAATTTGAAATCTTAAGTAAGAAAATTCAAAATCAAATAGGAAATCAAATAGGAAGTAACATAGTGTCAATAAGAACTGACCATGGTCGTGAATTTGACAACGAAATCCAATTCGAAGCTTTTTGTGATGCTAATGGCATAACACATAATTTCTCAGCTCCTCGAACTCCTCAATCTAATGGGGTAGTAGAACGCAAAAATAGGACAATTCAAGAAATGAGTAGAACCATGTTAAATGAACAAAACATACCTCAAAAGTTTTGGTGTCACGCTGTATCCTAAATCGAGTTCTAATTAGACCATTTTTTAAAAAGACTCCATATGAGTTATACAAAGGCAAAAAGCCTGCTTTAGGATATTTTAGTGTGTTTGGAAGCAAGTGCTTCATTTTAAACACAAAGAATTATCTCACCAAATTGGACCCAAAGTCGTATGAAGGTGTATTTCTAGGATATTCACAAACTAGTAAAGCATATATAGTTTTGAACAAAGAAACCTCAAGAGTCGAGGAATCATTAAACGTAACATTCGATGAAAGTCCACCTCCCTCAAAGACATCACCTTTGGTAGATGATGACTTAGTTGAAAGTCAAATGGTTGAAAACCAAGAAAACATTGAAAGTGACAAAGAAGATGAACCGGTAAATAGAGAAATAGTTAATATCAAAGAAACCAAAAGTCATCCATTAGAAAATGTCATAGGAAAAATAAATGAAAGAACATTAAGGTCTAAAACCCAAAATGAAAGTAATTTCTTTTGTTTTGTTTCAACAATTGAACCTAAAAATATTAATAAAGCCATAAAAGATGAATCTTGGGTCATTGCGATGCAAGAGGAATTAAATCAATTTGTTAGGAATGATGTTTGGACATTAGTCGCCACAACCTAAAAATCAAACCATAATAGGTACAAAATGGGTTTTTTAGAAACAAAATGGATGAAAATGGCGTAGTATCTTGAAACAAAGCTAGGCTAGTAGCACAAGGCTACAATCAACAAGAAGGTAAAGATTACGATGAAACATTTGCACTCGTCACTAGACTTGAGTCAATTAGGATACTACTCGCATAAGCATGTGCACATGACTTTAAGCTATTTCAAATGGATGTCAAAAGTGCATTTCTTAATGGTTTTATAAATGAGGAAGTGTATGTATCACAACCTCCCGGCTTTGCCGATTTTGAAAAACCAAATCATGTCTACAAACTTAAGAAAGCTTTATACGGACTTAAGCAAGCACCAAAAGCTTGGTATGATCGAATTAAGACTTTCCTAGTTGACCATAAGTATACCATGGGCCTAGTATACAATACTCTTTTCACCAAGAAAAAGGGATCACATATTATCATAGTCCAGATATATGTGGATGACATTATATTCGGTTCAACTTGTCAAGAGTTATGCGATGAATTTTCAAAAATCATGCATGATGAGTTTGAAATGAGTATGATGGGGGAACTAAACTTTTTCTTAGGTCTCCAAATTAAACAATTAAAAGATGGGATATTCTTCAACCAATCTAAGTATATCAAGGATATGCTTAAGAAATTTGGTCTTGAAGACTCAAAACCTATGAAAACACCCATGTCCTCCGAAACCAAACTTACAAAGGATGAAGAAAGTGAATCTGTAGATAGCACTAAATATAGAGGAATGATTGGTAGCTTACTTTATCTAATGGCTAGTAGACCGGACATTATGTTTAGTGTTTACCTATGTGCACGCTTTCAAGAAGATCCCAAAATGTCCCATCTTGAAGCCGTTAAACGGATATTTAGGTACATAAAAGGTACTACACATCTAGGATTATGGTATCCCAAAGGGACAGGAATGGAAACCATAGTGTATGCCGACTCAGACCATGCTGGTGATTATGTTGATAGCAAAAGTACAAGCGGTATTTGTACTTTTGTAGGACATTGTCTCACCTCATGGTTTGCTAAGAAACAAACAGCCCTTGCCATATCAACAACTGAAGCCGAGTACGTGTCAGCAGAAAAAGCTTGCCAACAAGCACTGTGGATGAAACAAGCTCTCGTCGACATTGGAATTATACTCAACGACATTCCCATTCTTTGTGACAACAAATGAGCTATCGATCTTAGCAAAAATCCAGTCCAACATGCTAGAACCAAACACATAGAAATACATCACCACTTCCTACGTGACAATGTTCAGAAGGGAAACATCTCAATTGAGAAAGTTTCCTCAGAGGACAACATTGTCGATATCCTCACAAAACCTCTCAAGAGAGAACCTTTCAGCTATCTTAGACTTGGTTTAGGATTAATGGAACCTAGTGAGTAGATTAAACATTAACTCGAACCTTAGATTAACCAAACACGGCAATAACCAAACCTGTGTTCTGATCCTGCGGATCCAAACGACAACAAGGGCGGATCCCTTGTTTTAGATCCGCCGGATCCGTCACTTGGTGAGCCAGTTTTTATATATTAAATAAACTCCTGTACTATTCATCACACTTCCCAAAAACATATCACCTACTGGAATTCGACCCATAATTCACCAAACTCACAATTTAGGCTATCTTCTTCAACCAAATTGAGCTCTAAACATCACTGTAAGTATCCTTATCATGTTTGCATTCCTGATCTGCGTCTAGGATTTCTATTTCATGCACAAAATCAAAACTTGGGGTTTATGCATAATTCTTGTAAAATCATGAAACATATTTACTAAATTGCATAACAAATCATGTTTTTCACAGTTAGGAATTGCATCTTGTAGTACATTATCATTATTTATCAAAAACCCTATGAGAAATTTTTGCTAAAATCTTCTCACGACTAGGAAAAACGGTTTTTGAACATTGTTCATACAAATACAAAAACGTTATGTTTTAAACATCACTTGCATAATGTCTTTTGAATGCTAAAGGGAATACATAACTAATATGTATTTTCGGGTACATTCAAATGAGGCTACATTGAAGTAGGAGCATTTGGGTTATCTCTCGTTTTATCATAAAACTTGCATAAACAAATTTTCGTGCATTAAAAAGAGTCGAGATAACCGTACCTCCACATTGTCCCCATGTAGGCACACACTAGACATTTATACGTATTTTCGATAATTTCAACTAAACTATATATTTTTCGTGTCTAGGATAACTATGCCTCTCGCGACTAATTATGATCACAAAAACACCATCAAATACCTTCCCAAACACCACAAAACCAAAGGTCTCACCGAAGCTCAAGTAAATATTTTTAAAGCACTAGAAAAACGATATGTCCATGAGGGTAGGGATGTAGACCCCTCATTCTATGAAGGTACCATTCTCCGCAAGCAATTAGCCGCAATTCATTTCGATAGTCTTCTAGACATTGATGAGCCCATCATCCCTAGGTTCATTCTCGAGTTCTATGCTAGTGTACGTCTCAGTTTAAATGACAATGGTTTCATGAACATTCACTTTAGAGTCAATGGAAACCAATTCAACATTCCCTTAGATCAATTTGGTGATGTATTAGGAGTTCCAAATCAAGGAACATGTGTCTATTCGGATAAATGGTCATTCACAATCTTAGAATCAAACCTTGATCGAACGGCACCATATGCCACACCTTTGACCGCAAAATAAACCATTCGGGAGCATCTCTTCTTACCTAGGAACAACCCAACTAGGTTGCATCGAGGTCGTCAAGTAAATAGAGATCCTTTTGCCATGGAACTCAATGAACTTAGGCCCGAATTTAGAAAGCTAGAAGAAGTGTTAAGGGCAAATGTCATAAGCACTGTTGGGAATCGAGATCATATCAACGCTTGTCTTTGTTATATGATGTATTGTGTGTCAACCCATCAACCTTGCATACCATATCGCCAAGCGAATGGCCGATATTCCGGTACAAGGTACCACCGCAATGCCCTACGGGATGCTCTTGACTCGTCTCTATAGAGCCTTTGAACCCATTCCTAGAAATCCTTTAGGTTTTATTCCCAACTACAACGAGATAGAACACACTTTTGTTCCTCTAAGTGATCATAGGGTAGCGGTAGCAAAAGGTAAACGTCCTCAGCCTCCTACATCATCATCATCATCAATGAGTGAGGATGACGGATTGCCAAATTCTAGGATCGCTCCACTGGAGTACTTGAGTCATCTTCCACCGATCCCGAATGAATCAGCGGAATTTCGGCAAACCAAAGGAATGGTGAAGAATTTGGGGTGTTGGATCATGCAACTTCACAAGGGTTACAAGAAATTGAGAAAGAAGTTAAGTTGAAAGGAGTGTTTGGTTTTAGACTTTATTAGACAATGATGTGTTGAACATGTATGTTTCTTATGACATTATGTTAGTACTTGACATGTGTGTAAACTAACTTGACATTGCAGGCCGATAACACATGTTGTTATCAATTTTCCGAGATTAAGCCACCGTTTGGCTTAACTCCTGTTATGGTAAGCTATGATGATCGGATTAATTTATATGTATACGTGTGTTAGAATCTATATATTTAGTATATTTGTATCACATATTAGCTATTACATATGTTTTAGGAGATTTTTCGGGTTTTGACCAAGAAACGAAAATTTTGACATTCATTCTGTTCAGAATTCGCACTTTCATATGGCGGATTTGGCGGATCCCAAATTTTGGATCCGCCTAGTGTATCCTTTGGCTTCGCCATTCCTGAACCTGCGGATTCCACGGCTCCCAAATTTTGGATCCGTTTTTATTTTCGATTGGATCCGCAGGTGCCAACAGTAACATTTTTCAAAAATCCCGACTAATCCCGATACTTAGATTTTGGATTATAGTTTTTAGAATATTCTTTACTGATCATTAGACTCTTTAGAATGTTTTAGGAAACTCTTAGAACCTTAAGAAATCAATTTCCCACCAAAATTTGAATTTTCAAATTTTCCATGTGAGTTACCTTTCTAATACAAGCAAGGAACCATTTTATGGGATCCGTCAAATCCGTGGGAACATCATATCAACAGACTTTCCACTCACTCTTTGCATTAACTGCAAATCTTCTACAATTCACTCAACTTGAGCTCTATGGTTTGACTTAAATGATGTGACTAGCACAAATTTTTGTTCCAAATCATTAGGAACCAACATTCTCCATTGAATTTACATCAAATCCAAACACAACTTTCAAAAATCTCACTGTCTATAAATTAGGATGATCAGGATGATCAAAACTCACTCACTCACCATTTTATCTACATATCTCCTATACCTTTTTAGCTACATTTCTTAACCATGACAAAATCAAGCAATTCTTCTACTAGCAGACCCGCAAGAAGGACAGCTCATATGAGTGTCCATCCTTGTTGCTTCGTAAACCTAACCAACTCCTCATCAGACGAGTCTTCTCCTCTAAACATCTCTTCACCAATCACAAATGAGAATTTTCTCAATCTTGCTACTCCAACACCACCTCACATCATTATCTCCACACCACCACCAACAATCACACCTGTTGCTACAACTCCACCTCCTGCTCTAACTCAACCTAGCAAATCACCTTCACCACCAAAGTCACCACAACTTCAGCCTCTAGAATTATTTAGGACTCCACCTACATCACCACATCCATATCTTGATGACTTGGAAGACCTTCCACCAAGGTCAACCAATCCTCCACCCATGACCTTTGAAGGTCAAGAGCCCATGCTTTTTCATCCGCTTTATCAGGATATCCATGGTCCTTTATACCGTGATGCACCACCATCTCAACCTCAAACACAACCTCTCTCACCCACATCCACACTAATTGCCATTGATGAGGCAATGTGGATAAATGAGCCACAAAACCAAGAAGAGATCAACGAGGAACTCGCCCGCCTCCATGCTCTCTCTAATATGGCGGATTCCCGCCTTGATGAAGCGATGGATCTTCAAACCATCTTGATGAACTCCATCCCAACTCCACCATCATCTCACCAACAACCACCACCATCATCAAACCACCAATCATCACCACCACTACCAAATAACCTACAACCACCACCACAAAACAACGAGCCTACCCTTCCTCCCGGTTTTCCAAGACATGATTGCTCGCATTGCGGGAGAACCGCTCACTTGGCCCAAAGGACCAACATTTTAGTCCATGAGCTCCAAAATGAAATGAGGTTCATCTTGAACCACATTCTCGAGCATCTCAATGCAATCTCTCATCCTCCTCAATAGAAGCTCTTTAGTTTCCTCTTATAGGAACTTTTAGGATGTTGTTTTAGAATTTTTTTTTTTTTTTTTTTTTTTGGATTTATTTTCTTTGTTTAAATGTAACATCATTTTTTCCAAGTAATGAATGTTATGTTTTTATGCTTGTGGGTGATCAACATTTAGCATATTATCTTATTTTAGATTACTAACATCATAGTATGGTTGTTTTAACTTCACATAATGCTTTGATCAAATGTACTTAGGTACTTAATTTTGATCAGACACTTCATTTTGACTTTTTCATTACTAACTTTTTTTATAGCATTTCATACCCTTGAAATGTATACGTTGGTACTCTAGCAATGGGGAGTATACATCAAGGGGGAGCAT
The DNA here is from genome assembly GCA_021014915.2 of Artemisia tridentata subsp. tridentata. Classification (NCBI taxonomy): domain Eukaryota; kingdom Viridiplantae; phylum Streptophyta; class Magnoliopsida; order Asterales; family Asteraceae; genus Artemisia; species Artemisia tridentata. The sequence goes on from CP139505.1 coordinate 79,250,845, forward strand.
ATCATATTCTAACCATTTGTTTTGTAGGATCATACATCATATCCTTGGCACTCCATTTAGGGGGAGTATACATCAAGGGGGAGCTTTAAAGTTCTCAAAATCGCATTCCGCTAAGCATATCTTCTTTTTGTTTCGACAAAAAGGGGGAGAAAGGATTAAGTTCTCATTACTGTGAAACATCAAAGTACATACGTTTATGCTTAAAATAACTTTTTAAACTTGCATAAAACCAACTTAATCTATATTTTTAAAAGACTTATACTTTATTTAGTCCTTCGCTTAAAAATACACCTTATGTTTTGTCATCAACAAAAAGGGAGAGATTGTTAATACAAATATCGTCCCAAAAACGTTATTTATATTTTACGATCTTTGCTTAATTTTGTTAATGACAAATACAAAGTATATCTTTTAGCAAAGCATAAATACAAGCTAAAGTCTTTTAAAAAACACATTTGCATTTTACAAAATCACTAGGAATAATAACACTTACATTTTACATTTACAAGTTTCTTTCTTAAATTAGAAACTTTATTTCTTAAATATTAGGATGACATCATGGCATGCATCATGAACACAATCTTAGAAAGATTTTGAGATATCTTGTGTAGATCTTCAAGCCAAAGAGTTGACATTGGAAGATATGGAAAGATATGGCAAGATATGGAAAGATTTGAGAATCTCTTAGCTGGCCTGCACTGGCGGATCCAAATTTAGGGATCCGCCAGATCCGCCAACTGTTTTATCAGTTTGCCTATAAATAGCAAGCTGGTCATTTTGGCATTTTTATCACTCATATAGCTTAAATACATACTCATTCATTTACATATCACTAACCCATATCATTCTTTCATTTCATTGATCTTTCCTTTTGTAGCAAAGAGATCAAAGCATATAAGGATCAACCTACTGTTGTTATCCTTTTAGTATAGACTCTGTGTGATTTTGTATTAGTTCACACATCATTGTTTGTATCATTTATTCAGTAGAGTTTGGTTAGTGTTTTAGTGCTTAAAATACAAAGAGTATCGGGAGTGGTTGTACCCTTGTGAAAGAACCAACGGGAGTGGTTGTACCCATGTAAAGAACCCGGTGTTTAGCTTAATACCGGATAAAGAGTAAGCAACGTGTAAATGTTTTCTCCACCTAAAAGGGAGCTTGTTTCTTAGTGAAGAAAAACTCTCGAGTTAGAGGCTCAAGGAGTGGAGTAGGGCAAAGAAGAGAGTCCTTGTAGCCGAACCACTATAAATATATGTGTTGTGTGGTTTGATCATTCCTTTCCTTACTTACTTATATTATATTGTTTCTTTGTGCATACTTACTTTGAAATCACGTTAAGTCACAAAGCGAATTAATTTTAAAAATAGTAAAACTATTCAACCCCCCTTCTAGTTTTCCACAAACCTGAACACAAGTATTTTTCTGTATGCTATCCTGAATGATATTGCCTAAGACACACTGTTGCCCCTAAAAAGACCCTCATATCATGAACCATTAATCACTTGCGAGTGAACGCGAATATTGTGAATAGGTAACCAAATGCACATTATTTGAGAATTACTAGGAAGTTGGCAAGCTCCTACCCGGGGGCATTGTTACTTACATCATCTTTATGATGTTTGTAATTTATATCATTTTATGATATCACACACGTTAACGTTTGAGTTCATGAGACTTAGAGCAATATATTGTATTGCAATATTACTGTTTTACTATAATTGTATTTATATACAATTATCCAACTTGAAACTTGTGTTCAACTAATTATTATACAAACACTATGTATTCACTCAACCTTTGTGTTGACTTTTTAGCATGTTTTATCTCAGGTCCATAATGAACAGGATGGCACGGAGGGGCACGGATACTTTTCGAACGCTAAAATCTAATTATCATTCGAAACTATTTAACAAACTGTAAAACTACTGGGACCTCATTTTATAAACTCTGATATTCGAATGATAAATCTTTCAAAACGACTCAATTAGTGATCCTTTTCTATTATTATAACTGTTGTGCCATCGAGTAACACCCAACTTGAATTCCGCTGCGTATCCCAAAATTGGGGGTGTTACAGATTGGTATCAGAGTTATAGCTATAGAGAAACGGGTCTGATTGAGACCTGAACTATAACCACTTTTACAAACAAAACATTTTATAGCCTTACGCTCTCTGTGTCTTCCATCCTCCAGACGATTATGTGACTTCTAGGTAGTTTATGCTACACAAACATATTAGTATATTGATATATACACACTCGACATACTTTCGATAATTTTATATAAACAATGGACATTACGACACAACCACATTTCCCTAAATCATGCACCTACTCCTACACTATAGGATCGTGCCTTCCTGATAGATCTTTGAGCTTGGTAGACTGTCTATGTAATCACAAACAGCCTAAGAGAATCCTCCCCTAAACTTCTACCCTCAAGACACGTATGGATCTCCATGACACGTATGGATCTCCATGACACGTATGGAACAGGTTAATACTGCTTTAACTAACAGCAAGAATGAAAATAAAATATTATTCTAATAATTCCCAACAATCCTCCCCTAAACTTGAATTTGACTTGGTTAAGTTCAAGTTTCCAGATAGATCTTTGAAGTCCAGCAGGTAGAGGATTGAACCAGCAGCATCAGAAAGTAACCAGCAGCAACACCATCTTTAAGCACAAGCTTCCAGCAGCAACATATGTGGATCAACAGCAACAGGAACATCTTCAATTTATAATATGGTTACCCCTGATATGCAATGCACTTGAACACCACAGCAACAATGACATATTGTACATCAAAACATTTAAGTTTCATACTATCCTCATCACATCCAGGTGTGTAAACTCCTGTGAGAGGTGAATCATTGAAAATTAATGGATTTGATGTCTCTTTACCAATAGCCATCACTACTGGAGTAGCCAATGTTTAGGTGTGTAAGACCATGGTACATCGATAACCATATGATTTGTAGTAAATCATCAACTATAAACGGATTTGAGTTGTCTTTACCTGTAGCCGTTTGCTCAGGACTAGCCAATTCTTAGGTTGAAGATAACCTTTGGTGAATTGATTACCAAATATGGTTTTCCACTGCCTTAACCACAAGCCATATACTTGTGGGCTAGCCAATTCTTTGGAAACCCCAAAAGGAGTAAAATCCATGGTGAATTGAAAACCATTCAACTCTCAGTAATGAAACATGGGTGAGTTGAAAACCCTATAGTTGTGAGCAAACTATTACAGCTATCAACGGATTTGACAATCACACCAGAGCCGTACCCTCATGGTGAGTCAACTCTTTCTTGTCGGTTAGACATGGTGAGATGATTACCATTTGAGGTGTGGTTAAAAACCAACACTGTACCTGCACAAAAGTTAGTATACAAAATACAAGGATTTTTTATTTTTTTTTTAATTTTATATAGAAAGAAAATAAAATAAACATAAAAGAAAATAAAGCAAAAACAAGAAAACAAAGAAAATAAAAAATATACAACAAGAAGCCTCCCCTTAGGCTTATACCTCCCCTTAATCTCAGCACTTAAGGATTAAGCATCCCAATATGGACCACCAAATGGTTAAATCTTGGTCCATCAAAAGCCTTGGTTAACAAATCAGCCACATTGTTATCAGTGTGAATTTTAAGCACTTGGATAAGATGCTTCTCATTAGCATCCCTGATAAAATGGTGCCTAATTTCTATGTGCTTAGTTCTTTGATGAAACACTGGGTTCTTAACAATGCAAATGGTGCTCTGGTTGTCAATAAAGATTTTGGTGTTCATGAAATTAAACCCATAGTCTAATAACTGATTTTGAATCGAAAGTACCTGACCAAAGCAACTAGCAGTAGCAACATACTCTGCCTCAGTAGAAGATGTAGCCACTATAGTCTACTTCTTGAACTGCCAAGATATCAACCGTCTTCCCAGAAACTGACATCCCCCAGTAGTAGATTTCCTATCAAAGTTAGCACCAGCATAATCACTGTCACTGTAAGCTTCCAACACAAAAGGAGAATCTCTTGGGTACCAAAGACCCAACTTAGGTTGTCCTTTTAGGTATTTGAAGATCTTCTTGACTGCATTCAAGTGTGAAGTTAATGGTGTAACTTGATGTCTAGAACAAGCACTGACTGCAAACATGATATCTGGCCTAGAAGCAGTCAAATACATCAATGAACCTATCATGGATCTGTATAAGTGAACATTAACAGCAGGATCAGGTTCATTGTTAGACTTAGGCTTTGGAGCTTCATATGGTGTTGTTGCAGTCCTCACACTTTCCAAATCAAACTTTTTAAGTATGTCTTGCACATACTTTTCCTGGTTGATAAAAATTCCATCTGGCTTTTGTTTAACCTGTAGACCCAAGAAAAAGGTAAGTTCTCCCATAGCACTCATTTCAAATTCTCCTTTCATAAGTGCCTCAAACTCCCTACACCAAGCTTCCTTAGTGGATCCAAAAATGATGTCATCCACATAAACCTGAACAAGAATGATATCTTTTAAATTCTTCTTGATGAAGAGTGTCTTGTCAATAGCCCCTCTTCTGTAACCATGCTTCAGTAGAAAAGCAGATAACCTAGCATACCATGCCCTGGGTGCTTGATGAAGACCATAGAGTGCCTTTACCACCTTATAAACCAAATCAAGATTCTGAGGGTCTACAAAACCATTAGGCTGAGTTACATAAACTTCTTCTTCAATTTCACCATACAGAAATGCACTCTTCACATCCATCTGATAAACAATGAATCCCATGTATGAGTCAAAAGCTAAGAACAATCTAATAGCTTCAACCCTTGCCACAGGAGCAAACACCTCATCATAGTCAATACCTTCTTCCTGACTATGACCTTGAGCTACCAATCTAGCTTTATTTCTAACCACAATACCCCTAGCATCCCTTTTATTCTTGAGAATCCATTTTGTTCCAATAGCATACTTTCCTTCAGGCAAAGATACTAAATTCCAGACCTTCTGATTGTAAAACTGTTGCATTTCCTCTTGCATAGCTTCAACCCAATCAGGATCTTCAAGGGCTTGAGCTACACTGCTTGGTTCAAGATGAGACAGAAAACAAGCATAGAGGCAATGTAGATAGTCTGTGTGATTATTCCTTAGCTGATCTTGAATATAACTCATAAATGCAGATTCTCCAAAACCAGGTTGCTTCAACTTGCTTCTTGTCTGAACAGTTGAATTGGGATCTCCAAGAATCAAAGACTGAGGATGAACAGTGTTTATCCTCTTGGTAGCAGTAGGATTGACATCAAATGTTGAGGCTTGATTAGTGATAGAGGGATTGAAGTCACCATCATATGAGGAGTAAGTGAAGATGCCAGTTCTTGATTGATGATGAGAATCCTCCAACTTAGATCCTGAAGAGAGTGAATTCCCAAGGTCAGATGGACTTGGGTACCTTTTAGGAGGTTCATTGAAACTCAATGTATCAGCAGAAGAAGTGGACATAGGACCAGCAGGATTGGTGACCCCAGCAGAAATAGAAGAGCCATCAGCATAATTGGAAGTAGCAGCAAGAACAGGAATACCACCAGCAGAATCCATATTCCTGCGGGCTTTATCTTTAGCTTGTCTTAAGATCTCCAATGTTTCTTGAGAGAACCCTAAACCAAATCTTTTAGCAGCTTCTTTGGCATTATGTTCTTGTCTTTGAAGCCTAGCAAGATCTTCTGCAAAACTTGAATCACCTTCAGCCATATCAGAAGAATCTTTGTGCTCAGTACCTGAAAAATGGTTAGAGGGAAAAGAAGGAACAACAATAGGTCGTTCATCACACTCTGAATCTGAATCATCATCTGAGGTACCTGCATTGTTAGTTTCAAAATCATGTGCACCTACAGATTGATTAGCTTTGTATCTAGAGTAACCTAAAGTATCAGTCAGATAATCAAGGTCAAAATACCACTCATGACCTGCACCCTGTACATTAGGTTTATCCTCAAGGTATCTTAAATTGAGTGTTTCTTCTATCTTTTTGGCAGACAAATTATATACCCTATAGGCCTTACTATGAGCAGAATACCCAACAATAAACCCCTCATCTGCCTTCCCTTCAAATTTACCTAGGTGATCACTAGTGTTCAAAATAGTTACATGACAGCCAAAAGGTTTAAGGTAACTAATGTTAGGAATCTTCCCAGACAAAAGCTCATAAGGTGTTTTATTGTGAGGACTAGTAATTGATACCCTATTCAGAACATAACAAGCAGTGCAAACTGCTTCAGACCAAAACATGGTTGGCAACTTAGAGTCAGCCATCATTGATCTAGCTGCTTTTATAAGGGTTCTATTTTTCCTTTCAGCAACCCCATTTTGTTGTGGGGTTCTGGCATTACTATAATCCCTTTTAATCCCTTTATTTCCACAGAGTTCTATCAGATTAGCATTTTTAAACTCTGTTCCATTATCACACCTAATAGTCTTAACCTTTTTATTCAGCTGGTTTTCAATTAACGCAATAAAGTCCCTAATCACAGGATAGGTTTCATCTTTAGTACCTAAAAAGAAAGTCCAAGAAAACCTGCTAAAGTCATCAGTAATCACCCGGAAGTAGTACTTATGATCAATACTTCTGATGGAAGTAGGACCAAAAAGATCCATATGAAGCAGCTGCAAAGGCTCAGTAATAGTGCTCACAGCAGAAATGGCCTTGTATGAAGCTTTGTGTTGCTTCCCTTTGTTGCAGGCAACACAATTGTGTTCATTTGTGAAATTCTTGAAAGGGAGCCCTTGTACCAAACCATTCTTAGCCAGCTTGTTGATGGTCTTAAAGTTCACATGTGCCATCCTCCTATGCCATTTGTTGGATTCATCCACAGATGCTTTTGCCACCAAGCAAGCTAAATCACCCCCAGGCTGGACATCATTCAGGTTGAAACTGTAAAGGTTGTGAGTTCTTGGAAATTTGAGTACAATTTGACTATCATCAGGCAACTTGAAGTCTTTGGACAGCACAAGATAGTCAGTCTCAGTGAAGAGAACACAATTCTTCTTGTTACACATTTGTGAGACAGAGAACAAATTGAAGTTCTTGAGTTCCTTCACATAGAGGACATTATCAAAGTCCAGCTTAGGTGTCTTAATGGTTCCCTTCCCTGTAATCTTGCCATCTCCTCCTTCAAATGTCACAGTCCCTCCATTTAAGGGTACAAAGTCATGCAATATCTCCAAGTTTCCTGTCATACTCCTTGAACATCCACTGTCAACAATACCTACATCTTTACTTCTAAGATGAAAATCCTACAATAAAAGAATACATACAACAACATTAGATACATGGGAGACCCAAGCCATTACTGACTTGGGCCTGCCTAATGGATCAATAAGAATTAAACCATGGAGATTGATGAGATCCACCATTGTTCTTGGACCCCATTCTCATATAGTGGTCATTGTTTCTCCAAGAACAACCTGCTGAGGACTTAACAACAGTTTCCCATCTTGCCCCCCCCCATGTGCATGGTGTCAAAATAAACAGGCCGAAGATCATTCTGAAAATAAGTGCTTGTAGGTCTGTAGAAAGGTCTAGCATCATTCCTCCTCCAACCAGCATAATTGGTATTACCAGCTGGAACTGGCTTACCAGCAGCAACAGGCTTACCAGCAGAAACTGGCTTACCAGCAGCAACAGGCTTACCAGCAGAAACTGGCTTACCAGCAGGAAAAGAAGCTCTACAATAGTTCATTCTAGCTGCTTGAGGAACATCTGGGGGTATATCATTAACATTGTTCCACATAGACCTGGTTTGCTGTTGACCAGCACACATACCCATCTGATTCTCATAAAAATCACAGTCTTTGATAAGATGAGTATAACTACCACACACAAAACAAGATTTCTTCTTAAAAGACTTATTCTTAGCATAACTTTTCTTATTGCAACCAGACTTCTCACAACCACAAGATGAAACAAAATTATTTTTAGCAGAATTAAAACCAGAAACATCATTGTTTAAAACAGAACCAAAACTAGAAACATCATTGTTTTTAACATAATCAAAAGAAATATCTTCTAATGCAGCTTTCTTTGAAGGAGATTCATCATCAGCTACTTCTGAGGAGAAATCTTCTGACTTGTTTGAGGTAGACTTGTCACTTGAATCACATGTGGCATAGTCATTGGCCTTGATTTCTGAAGATTTGTCACTGTTAGAACAAGAGACAAAATCATTAGAGTCACAATCAAGATTAGGCAAGTCATTGGACTTTTGCCATAGGACCTATGTGATTCATCTAAGTCTATGTCAAGGTCAGAGTGGATAGGGACAGGTTTAAAAACTCCTCTTATAGGAGGAGGAACAGCATGCATTTCTCCTTCTTTGACATACTTTATAGGAATTTGATAGTTAACCTCCTTAGGGGTTGGGTCAAAGCTTCTTAACTCAGAAGAGTCATCTGATTTAGGATACCTCATACCTCTCTTAGACTTTACATACTGAGAACTAGCATTCAATATATCTACAAGTCTAGATGATTCTTTGTATGAAGTACACTTGATCTCTTCACTTTCTAGCTTAGCCTGTAATTCATGATTCTCTAAAATTACCTTATCATATTCTCTCTCAGAATGTTTTAAACAATTAGTGGTGTTTTCTAAGTCTCTCTTTAAAACCCTAATTTTCTCTTCATATGCTGTTTGATTATTTTGATACCAAACCTTTTGTTTTTCTAATGTTTTCAGTGCATTTTCATAAGCTTGAACCTTAACAAACAATTCATTATATTGAGGCTCAATATCATCAAACTCTCTCTTAAGTGCATCATATTTAATTTCACAACCAAAGGGACAATTTTGTACCTGTGATGGGGAGCCCATCAAACCAAATTCTCCAGCCACTTGTGTCTGAGCACCATATCCAGCAATCATCCCATAGACCTTTGCAGCTCCTCTACCTGCATCAGCTACCTCATGTTTTTCCCAATCCAGCATAGCATCCACAGACAACAAGGCTTTAGGTTCTTCTGACTCCAATTCTTGAATCTTGAATGCAGAATACCTTGTTTTGTCATCCACCTTCTTATCTGGGCATTCTCTAGCAAAGTGACCTTGGTGATTACATCTGTAGCACTTCACCTTCCTCCTGTCAAACCTTGCTCCCTCCTCTCCATCTAATTTGATTCTCCTCCCTGCCTTCTTCTCAAACCTGTTAACTTTCAATGCCAGCATAGCCATCTGCCACTTAATGTCCATCTCTTCCAGATCCAGTTGATCAATTTGTTCAAAGTCATCATAGACAAATTGCTGTTGTGGAGCACTTTCAGCAACAAATGAATGAAGAACTTCCTCAACAACATTGTCAGTTTTTGACAGTGATCTCGCTGTTGCAGGGGAATAGGAAACAGATGAAGATGAGGGGGTTGGGCTGTCACCATATGAGACCTTGTTAGTGCTGGTAGCACTAACAAATGCAGTATGAGTTAGAGTGTGAGATGAATAAGAAGAAAACCCTTTGATGTCGATCTCAAGGGTCTTGAGCTTATTATACAGGTCATCAAAGGTCATGAAATCGAGCCCACCTCTGGCCTTTAAAGTGATGGAAACTTGAGACCAGGATGGAGGTAAAGCCCTCAAAAACTTGGTGTTGCAGTCTTCATTGTCTGGTCGGGCCTGCAACTGGTTGAGTTGGCTCAGGATCTTATGAAATCGATCATATCCCTTGTGAATCCCTTCAGCCTCAGAGATCTTGAACTCTTGGAATTCCTGCTTGAGCATGGACTTCCTCATCTTCTTGGACTCATCATTCCCTCCAAATCTAGCTTTTACAGCAAGCCAGATTTCCCTAGCATCATCCAGGTGATGAAAATCACCCATGTGGTCTTCCAGGAGAGCCTGAAGCAAAAGAGTTCTTGCCCTAGTCTCCCTTTGTACAGCAATATGCTCCTCTACTGTTACAGGTGGAAGTATGATGATGTTCCCATTCTGACCTCTCCCAATCTTCTTCTTGCTGTTACCATTAAGGATAACATTCCACAGGTTATGGTCACTGTTTGAGATCCAGTACTCCATCTTCATAGCCCAGACTTCATACTCATCCTTCTTGAGGTATGGGAATTTAGCATTACTGTTCGACACAGTGGTTGTGACAATTTGTTGTTGGACTTGAGAAGTTTCAGGTTTCTCATTATTAATGACAGAATTTTCAGGATTGTCGGCTTCCATTGTGAAAGGGTTTATGTAACACCCCAACCCGACAAGGGTAGATATATCACATTATGGAGACAATTCAAAGCATTCATACATATACACAGCGGAAGCCATAAAACATCGTAAATAAGAAAGCCAAGTCAACAAGACTTGAATCCAATACATAAGTCTCACAAGATAACGAAATAATTCAAAGGAAATACATAACGAAATGAATCCATAATCAAAATGTCTAAACAACTGGCAAGACTAGGGTAGGACATCATCTAAGGTAAAAGCTTCAACTAACTCTCATCCCAAGCATAAAATCCATCTCCCAGCTAGATACCTGCCGCACACGAAAAAGAAAACGTGCGGCTGAGCTTACAAAGCTCAGTGAACAAATACATAATATAAACAAGGATAACGAAACCGAAATATAATGAGGCACTGGGAGATATCATAAAGTATAATCAAAGCAAAATAGTAATAAGGAAATATAGGATAGTTATCTACCACGAGCCCATAAACTCAAAGTCATAGTCTCAACATCATAGTCTCAAAGTCATAAGCTCACAATCAGAGGGGATACCTCTCAGGCAACCAGATAATATGAGGGGTGTCCTCATGTATCAAAAGGGTGGAGTAGCTAGCTCCCATAAATGTGAAAGGCATGTATTGCACACAGTACCAGTCACCTCAAAGTCAATACTCAAAGTCATAGTTAAATCCACTAAACATACAAATCTAGGATTGCAACCCATACGCCCCCTAACTCAAAGTCATCTCAAAATCATAGTAGCCATGGCAGATAATCATAAAAGGGACGGTGTGAGAAATCACTCCCCCACACGGGAGTCATGCCAGTGGTGCATCACAGACATGGCCAGGTTACCTTCCTGGCTAGGTAACATAAAATGGCTCGGGTATCAAACTAAGAGTCAGGTCTCAATGTCATATCAAAGTGCATCTCAAGGTCATAATCAGAAAGTATATCTCAAAGTCATATCAGAAGGTTCATGTCAAAAGGTTCATGTCAAAAGGTTCATGGCAAAGGTTTAAATCATAGCTCAACATCAATGCATAGGTGAATAGACACCCTTACTTAAAAGGGTAGAGTATCCGTACCTTATGACGAAAGCACAAATAGAAACAAGCACAGAAATAGGGGATAGCTCAAAGTCTCTCCTTCTTCACACCTAAAGGAGTAGAAGGGAATTACAATTCATTCTTAATTAATTGTCTTTCTATTTAAAGTAACTTTCCATTTTTAGCAGGTTTCCATAATTAATAAGTTTCCACTTTTAGAAAGTTTCTATTTTTAGAAAGTTGGAGTAACATAACTTGGTTAAATCATTATTAATGGAATTAAGGTATCTTTTATCATATTTACACATTTGGTCCTTAGGGTTTCACAATTTACATTTTATACCCTTATATTCCAAAAAGTTACACTTTAAACCTTCAAGTATTCATAGATACACATTAAACCCTTAATTTATCCATTTTACACAATGATCACTTATTTTATCATATTATACGAATGTATCCTCAAGTATTCATAATTTACACATTAAGTCCCTCTAGTTATCAAAGTTACATATTTAGTCCTTTAAATTACAATTTCATATTAAGCCATGAAATTATCAAAATAGCACATAACCCCCTGAATATAATTTATTATTCAAAACAACACTAAGTTTCCAGAAATTACATATTTAGTCCCTCCATTTATTTATTTTGCAATTCGAATTATAATTAAATAATAAAGACATTTTAATCCTTTAAAACCTAAAAATGACACTAGACCCCCTCAACTTATATTTTATATGAAAAGTAGACATTCCAAAATAAGTTCTAAAAATGACCCACGAGTTTTAAAAGTTACAAAACTCACCCAAAACATTTTAAATAAATCGTATAACACATAAAACACATGAATTCGAAACCCTAACAAATCCAATCCTTTTCCAATCATTAGAACATCATTTATCATTATTAATTAACATCAAAGCAAGCCCTAATTCTCACTTTCCAGATCGCATGAATTTCTTTTCCATATTACACGTTTTATTCATAAACCGATTAAATCAAATAATTCGAAAACAAAGGGTCTAAGTCACATCAATTCTTTCCAACATTTTTCCAGATCATATAACATCATAATATACGTAAATAAATTATACTTGGAGTTTTTATGAGTCGCATGCTATTTTTTCATGATTTACACACGTTTAATAGATTAAATCTTCATAAAACTTATAGATCGAGCATGGTGTGTTATAATCATTTTATTTGGTGTTCTAAATACATATAGGATCTGAGAAAAATACCACAAGAGGATTCGAACGTGTAGAATAGGTTGCACGAATTCTTTTGTACGCGTATAGGAGATTCGAACCAAGAATTCACCACGACTTCACAAACGACCTTCAGACCTTGAAATCATTTTTCACAGAGTACATTCGATATAAGGATCATACTAAAAATGATGAACGAATTTTATAAGGCTCGATCGAATTTATTTCGAATTTACCTCAAAAGCTCATGCGCGACAAGGAAATAAATTCCTAGACTCGAATCCAGCCAAGAACAGCCTCAAAACTATTTTTCCTAGGTCAAATATGATATGAGGGATGTGAGAAAAATGAGAAATGAATTTCATGAAGATCGAATGAATTTTAACGAATTATACCTCACTTTCTTATTGCGACAAGAACAATTGCTCCAAGAATGAATTGTACAATGAATAGCTTCACAATGATTTTTATAGGACTCCTTGGATGATGCTCAAACTCAAAAAAATGCTTTGGGAATTTTAGGGCTTCGAATGGAGGCCAAAGAATTATTTGTGTGTGTTATTTTCAATCGGCAACTAGGGTTTTGGAAGAAAAATGTGTAGATTGGTTATAATGAGGGAATGCCGAGTCATAGGGGGAGGGATGGACCAGAAATTTCGGTTTATAGGTTGGCAAAATATTCTTGATTGATATCTTCCTTATTTACATAATTTAAATCATTTTAAATCATAATAAAACTAAGTATAATTCATTCGGCCCAAATAGGGGTATTTTAGTCATTTTGTAACTTGTATAAATGTTAAATGAAGTTGTTAAAATTATTTGGGATCATAACTTGTGCATTGCCAGAAGTTTGGGATTTATTTGACACTTTATAAGCTTTTAAATAATTTTTAAACTTGTAGGGGCATTTTGGTCATTTTACATGCTTTCAGATTTTAGGTGTTACAACTTCTTCCCCTCTAAAAAGAAAAATTTCGTCCCCGAAATTTGCAAAGAGTCAGAAATGAAACGAATCGAAACATAACGGAGACATACCAGATCAGAATGCAAAATGAGGATAACTAGCTCGAATAGACTCCTCGGTCTCCCAGGTAGCTTCCCGCTCTGGGTGGTTCCGCCAAAGAATCTTAACGAAAGGAATGACTTTACGTCTCATAACTCGCTCTTGGCGATCAAGAACAGCTTCCGGCTCCTCCGGAAGAGACATATCAGGCTGAATCTGATCAAACGATATGAAACCTCTCCAATGCGATCCAAAATCTCAAACGGTCCGATGAATCGAGGACTGAGCTTGCCCTTAATCCCAAAACGTTTAACTCCTCGGAACGGCGAAACCTTAAGAAATACCCGATCACCAACACGAAACTCCAAGTCACGCCGATGCTTGTCAGCGTAACTCTTTTGACGAGCCCTAGCTTCCTTCAACTTCTCCCTAGCAACATCCACTTTCTCAGTAGCGATCTGAACTAACTCCGGACCCTCAATAATGCGTTCACCTACTTCGTTCCAACAAACCGGAGCCCTACATTTCCGACCATATAACATCTCGAAAGGAGCCATACGAATACTCGCGTGCCAACTGTTATTATATGCAAACTCTACCAGACACAAATAATCGTCCCAGCTACCAGTCCACTCTAAGGCACATACCCTCAACATGTCCTCTAAAGTCTGAATGGTCCTCTCCGACTGACCATCTGTCTGGGGGTGAAAAGCCGTACTTAACTTAAGGCGTGTATCCCAAGCCTTATGCAATCCCTTCCAGAAACGAGATGTAAACCGAGGATCCCTATCTGATATAATAGCCGTAGGCATACCATGAAGCCTAACGATTTCCTGCTGAAACACGTCCGCCAACTTACTAACACTGTAGTCCACACGAATAGGGAGGAAGTGAGCAGACTTGGTTAGTCGATCAACGACCACCCAAATCGCATCATGCTTCCTACGGGTAGGAGGTAAACCTGTCACAAAATCCATGGAAATTTCCTCCCATTTCCACTTCGGAATCTCCAAAGGCTGAAGCAACCCACTAGCTCTCTGGTGCTCGATCTTGACCTGCTGGCAAGTCAAACACTTAGACACAAACGAAGCCACATCCTGTTTCATGCCACTCCATCAGAAATGTTGCTTAAGGTCCCGGTACATCTTGGTAGAACCAGGATGTATAGTAAAAGGGGAACTATGAGCCTCCGATAGAACAGTCTCACGAAGCTCAGGATCGTTGGGAACACAAAGACGATCCCCAAGCCAAACTACACCGAAATCATCAACTCTGAACTCTGATTGCTTGCCTTCCTCAACATTCTGAACTATAGACCACAGCTCACCATCCTCTTTCTGAGCTTCCTTAACTCGCAACGCAAGATAAGATTGGACTCAACCGTAAGGCTAGCCCAATAACCGCCGTGACCTCGAACACAAAACTCCACATCAAAAAGCTCTAAATCGTGCAAAACGCGAGGCTCAAACTCCAAACTCGCAATCATACCCGACTTTCTACTAAGAGCATCAGCGACTACATTCGCCTTACCGGGATGATACTGAATGTTAGCATCTTAATCTTTCAGAAGCTCTAACCAACGCATCTGTCTCATATTCAACTCTTTCTGGGTGAAAATGTATTTAAGACTCTTATGATCAGTGAAAATGTCACAAGTCTCTCCATACAAATAATGGCGCCAAATCTTTAGCGCGAAAACCACAGCTGCTAACTCTAGATCATGCGTCGGATAGTTCACCTCAAAAGGCTTCAGCTGCCTCGAAGCATAGGCGATCACCTTCCCATGCTGCATCAAAACACATCCCAAACCCTTCTTCGATGCATCGCTATAAATCTGAAAACCGCCGGAACCCGATGGCAGAGTCAAAATAGGTGCAGACACTAAGCGTTTCTTCAACTCCTCAAAACTACTCTCCCGCTCATCAGTCCAAATAAACTTTTCCCCTTTTCTCATCAACTGTGTCAACGGCAAAGCAAGACGTGAAAAACCCTCAACAAATCGCCTATAATAACCAGCGAGACCCAGAAAACTTCTCACCTCCGTCACATTAGTAGGTCTTGGCCATTTTGTGATAGCCTCAACCTTCGCCGGATCCATAGTGATACCGTCTGCAGAAATGATGTGACCCAAGAAAGCTACTCGATCCAACCAAAACTCGCACTTCGAAAACTTCGCATACAATTTCTGCTGTCGCAAAATCTCCAGAACAATACCAAGGTGTTGCTCATGTTCCTCCTCGGATTTAGAATACACAAGAATATCGTCGATGAAGACAATCACAAACTTATCGAGAAATTCATGGAATATCCGGTTCATCAGGTCCATAAACACAGCAGGAGCATTGGTTAAACCAAAAGGCATAACCAAGAATTCATAGTGACCGTACCGAGTGCGAAAGGCCGTTTTGGGAACATCCTGCTCCCTCACCCTAAGCTGGTGATATCCAGACCTCAGATCGATTTTAGAGAAATGCCTCGCCCCTTGCAACTGATCGAATAAATCATCAATGCGAGGAAGAGGATAGCGGTTACGAATAGTAATGCGGTTAAGCTCCCGATAATCGATACAAAGACGCATGCTCCCGTCCTTCTTCTTTACAAACAACACGGGAGCACCCCAAGGAGATACGCTCGGACGAATAAAACCGTTTTCCAACAGTTCCTGCAATTGTTCCTTTAATTCCTTTAATTCAATCGGTGCCATGCGATAAGGAGCTTTAGATATGGGTTCAGCACCCGGAATCAGATCAATGCTAAACTCGACTTCCCTAACAGGAGGAATGCCAGGAAGTTCATCCGGAAATACATCGGCAAAATCGCGCAGAATACGAATACTATCAATGCTAGGAACATCAACAGAGGTATCCTTAATAGAAGCAAGAAAACCAAGACAGCCATGCGAAATCAATGTCCGGGCTTTCATAGCCGAAATAATCTTTACAGATTTCAGAGGTTGGGAACCAGAATAAACAAAATCAGGATGATGAAGATCACCAAAGATCACTTTACGAGCATAACAATCAATGGTCGCCTTATGAGCAGGTAACCAGTCCATGCCCATAATAATATCAAAATCAACCATATCAATAGGAAGAAGGTTTGCAGAACGAACACGATCATCGAATCGGAGAGGGCAATTAACATACTCAACATCAATAATCACATGAGTTTTCATCGGGGTAGCAATAGATATACGGTTCATTAATTTAGTTGGGGTTATGTTTATTTTATTTGCAAGTGATGTGGATATTATAGAATGTGTAGCACCCGTGTCAAATAAAACAAAAACAATACGATCTCCAATATACAGAAAACCCGTAATAGTACCTGAGGTGCTAGCAGCCTGGTCACGTGTCAAAGAATAAACCCGGCCTGAAGTAGGAGCTGCTCTAGCATCGACTTTAGGTTCACCAGCATTCTTCTTAGGGCAGTCCTTGACATTGTGATGAGTAGATCCACACCAGAAACAACCACCAGAAGCTTTATAACAAGGACCTGGATGCATCTTCCCACATGAATCACGTGTAGGAGGAGGAGGTAGAGTCTCAACAGACTTCTTCTGACCCGACGATCCTAACTGCTGATACTGCTGAGAATCCCTACGTCGGTTGTTACTACCCTGCCCCTGACGATCACTACCAGACCTACTAGAATCCCGCCGATCCTGGTTCCTGTAATCCTGCTGCCTATGATTATGACCTCGGTCCTGGCGACCCCGCTGATCATGCCCATGGTCCTGTCGACCCCGAGAATCCTGCCTTTGGTCCTGCCGACCTTGGCCCCGAAAATCTACCCGGTTACCATCCCTATCACGCTTATTAGACACCCTGTCCGCATGTAACAACTCGATGTTACGCGCGGCGTCCTGAACTCCAGCCACATCCTCAAACGGAGTGTTAACAATCCGGTCTAACACCCACCTCTTTAAAGCCCATTTGAAATGACGAGCCTGCCTCATAGCATCACCAGTGACCTCTGGCCCAACGAAACTGGCCAGACGCAGAAACCGTTGCATAAACTCTCCTGACGACTCCTGATCACCCTGACGAATCGACCCGTATTCCCTTTCATACCTTTGCTGCTCCGACAATGGAATATACTGTCTATAAAACACCTCGATGAAATCCGCCCACGAACAAGTCTCAGCAAAATCATCCCCTTTCGCCTGAACAAGAGCAGCCCACCAATTTTGGGCATCACCTTCAAATTTGAATGTGGCCAACCGAGTTTTAAACTCGTCAGCACATCCCAGAACACGAAACAACTTCTCGATATGTGTGATCCAGTCCTCCGCTTCATGGGGAGTAGCAGCGGACCTGAAAGAGAGAGGCTTAAGTTTGTTGAACTTCATGGGGAGTAGCAGTGGGTGGAGCATCGCCACCACCACCACCAGAAGAACTTGCCCCATTCCTGATATTATTGGTGACTTCAGTCACCACTCGAGGAATAGCAGCGGCTATCATAGCTTCAAAATCGGGGCCATCATCCCCATTAGTGTACTGAGTAAAGCGTGTGTTCACCATCTGAATGATCATGAAAAGAATTAGCAAAAACATAAGGGAAATAAGCACGAAATGGAAGACGAAGCAGAACCTATGCCTACCCAAAACCTCACCAGTCAAGTCTTAAAACTTAAGGGTCGAATCCTATGGTCCACATGTTTCACAGGCCAAAGCTTATGTACGACAGGTCGCAACCTGCGCTCTGATACCATAATTGTAACACCCCAACCCGACAAGGGTAGAGATATCACATTATGGCGACAATTCAAAGCATTCATACATATACACAGCGGAAGCCATAAAACATCGTAAATAAGAAAGCCAAGTCAACAAGACTTGAATCCAATACATAAGTCTCACAAGATAACGAAATAATTCAAAGGAAATACATAACGAAATGAATCCATAATCAAAATGTCTAAACAACTGGAAAGACTAGGGTAGGACATCATCTAAGGTAAAAGCTTCAACTAACTCTCATCCCAAGCATAAAATTCATCTCCCAGCTAGATACCTGCCGCACACGAAAAAGAAAACGTGCGGCTGAGCTTACAAAGCTCAGTGAACAGATACATAATATAAACAAGGATAACGAAACCGAAATATAATGAGGCACTGGGAGATATCATAAAGTATAATCAAAGCAAA
Source organism: Artemisia tridentata subsp. tridentata (assembly GCA_021014915.2). Taxonomy (NCBI): domain Eukaryota; kingdom Viridiplantae; phylum Streptophyta; class Magnoliopsida; order Asterales; family Asteraceae; genus Artemisia; species Artemisia tridentata. The sequence goes on from CP139505.1 coordinate 79,269,459, forward strand.
AGAGTAATAAGGAAATATAGGATAGTTATCTACCACGAGCCCATAAACTCAAAGTCATAGTCTCAACATCATAGTCTCAAAGTCATAAGCTCACAATCAGAGGGGATACCTCTCAGGCAACCAGATAATATGAGGGGTGTCCTCATGTATCAAAAGGGTGGAGTAGCTAGCTCCCATAAATGTGAAAGGCATGTATTGCACACAGTACCAGTCACCTCAAAGTCAATACTCAAAGTCATAGTTAAATCCACTAAACATACAAATCTAGGATTGCAACCCATACGCCCCCTAACTCAAATTCATCTCAAAATCATAGTAGCCATGGCAGATAATCATAAAAGGGACGGTGTGAGAAATCACTCCCCCACACGGGAGTCATGCCAGTGGTGCATCACAGACATGGCCAGGTTAACTTCCTGGCTAGGTAACATAAAATGGCTCGGGTATCAAACTAAGAGTCAGGTCTCAATGTCATATCAAAGTGCATCTCAAGGTCATAATCAGAAAGTATATCTCAAAGTCATATCAGAAGGTTCATGTCAAAAGGTTCATGTCAAAAGGTTCATGGCAAAGGTTTAAATCATAGCTCAACATCAATGCATAGGTGAAAAGACACCCTTACTTAAAAGGGTAGAGTATCCGTACCTTTTGACGAAAGCACAAATAGAAACAAGCACCGAAATAGGGGATAGCTCAAAGTCTCTCCTTCTTCACACCTAAAGGAGTAGAAGGGAATTACAATTCATTCTTAATTAATTGTCTTTCTATTTAAAGTAACTTTCCATTTTTAGCAGGTTTCCATAATTAATAAGTTTCCACTTTTAGAAAGTTTCTATTTTTAGAAAGTTGGAGTAACATAACTTGGTTAAATCATTATTAATGGAATTAAGGTATCTTTTATCATATTTACACATTTGGTCCTTAGGGTTTCACAATTTACATTTTATACCCTTATATTCCAAAAGTTACACTTTAAACCTTCAAGTATTCATAGATACACATTAAACCCTTAATTTATCCATTTTACCCAATGATCACTTATTTTATCATATTATACGAATGTATCCTCAAGTATTCATAATTTACACATTAAGTCCCTCTAGTTATCAAAGTTACATATTTAGTCCTTTAAATTACAATTTCAACCTTTAATTATAAACAATTTCATATTAAGCCATGAAATTATCAAAATAGCACATAACCCCCTGAATATAATTTATTATTCAAAACAACACTAAGTTTCCAAAAATTACATATTTAGTCCCTCCATTTATTTATTTTGCAATTCAAATTATAATTAAATAATAAAGACATTTTAATCCTTTAAAATCTAAAAATGACACTAGACCCCCTCAACTTATATTTTATATGAAAAGTACACATTAAAAAATAAGTTCTAAAAATGACCCATGAATTTTAAAAGTTACAAAACTCACCCAAAACATTTTAAACAAATCGTATAACACATAAAACACATGAATTCGAAACCCTAACAAATCCAATCCTTTTCAAATCATTAGAACATCATTTATCATTATTAATTAACATCAAAGCAAGCCCTAATTCTCACTTTCCAGATCGCATGAATTTCTTTTCCATATTACACGTTTTATTCATAAACCGATTAAATCAAATAATTCGAAAACAAAGGGTCTAAGTCACATCAATTCTTTCCAACATTTTTCCAGATCATATAACATCATAATATACGTAAATAAATTATACTTGGAGTTTTTATGAGTCGCATGCTATTTTTTCATGATTTACACACATTTAATAGATTAAATCTTCATAAAACTTATAGATCGAGCATGGTGTGTTATAATCATTTTATTTGGTGTTCTAAATACATATAGGATCTGAGAAAAATACCACAAGAGGATTCAAATGTGTAGAATAGGTTGCACGAATTCTTTTGTACGCGTATAGGAGATTCAAACCAAGAATTCACCACGACTTCACAAACGACCTTCAGACCTTGAAATCATTTTTCACAGAGTACATTCGATATAAGGATCATACGAAAAATGATGAACGAATTTTATAAGGCTCGATCGAATTTATTTCGAATTTACCTCAAAAGCTCATGCGCGACAAGGAAATAAATTACTAGACTCGAATCCAGCCAAGAACAGCCTCAAAACTATTTTTCCTAGGTCAAATATGATATGAGGGATGTGAGAAAAATGAGAAACGAATTTCATGAAGATCGAATGAATTTTAACGAATTATACCTCACTTTCTTATTGCGACAAGAACAATTGCTCCAAGAACGAATCGTACAATGAATAGCTTCACAATGATTTTTCTAGGACTCCTTGGATGATGCTCAAACTCAGAAAAATACTTTGGGAATTTTAGGGCTTCGAATGGAGGCCAAAGAATTATTTGTGTGTGTTATTTTCAATCGGCAACTAGGGTTTTGGAAGAAAAATGTGTAGATTGGTTATAATGAGGGAATGCCGAGTCATAGGGGGAGGGATGGACCAGAAATTTCAGTTTATAGGTTGGCAAAATATTCTTGATTGATATCTTCCTTATTTACATAATTTAAATCATTTTAAATCATATTAAAACTAAGTATAATTCATTCGGCCCAAATAGGGGTATTTTAGTCATTTTGTAACTTGTATAAATGTTAAATGAAGTTGTTAAAATTATTTGGGATCATAACTTGTGCATTGCCAGAAGTTTGGGATTTATTTGACACTTTATAAGCTTTTAAATAATTTTTAAACTTGTAGGGGCATTTTGGTCATTTTACATGCTTTCAGATTTTAGGTGTTACAGTTTAAGAGATTGTTTAGAGAACTTTTTCTTCTTCGTCAGAGATCCTCACCAGGCTCTGATACCACTTGTAGGATCGTTCCTTCCTGATAGATCTTTGAGCTTGGTAGACTGTCTATGTAATCACAAACAGCCTAAGAGAATCTCTATGAATGAAACTTATGCTTAGGCGGAATCTAAACACAAGAGTTAAGAAGAAAAACAAACTATAAAAACGTTGATCCTCTATGGATCTTTTATTAACTAATATTGTTTCAATGGAATCGATACAAAACTCAATGCCGCATGTTTCTTTTATACTACAAGAAACCCTAATGCAGCAATACTAAGAAAACATGTAAAGAGATACACACTATCTCTTCCTAAAATAACTCTAACAAACATACTAAATATACGATAAGACCAGCAGTAACAAACACTGCCAGCAGGAACAACCTGCACTACTAGCAGGAACTACATACCTGCCAGCAGGAACCGCTTTAACTAACAGCAGGAATGAAAATAAAATATTATTCTAATAATTCCTAACATACACTTCTGCGGACTATGAAACTTTCCCAAGACATTGTGACTGGATTCAATGATCTCTAAACTTTTCACGACCTTACGTAATAATATTTTACCTAAAATCTATCACAATCTATCGATTTTCCTGCTAAAAATACAAGATATGGATTGCTAAGGAACAAACTGATTCATCATCTACAAAAGCTGGAGTTCAGCAACTTTCTTTACATTCATCAAGTTCTCTTACGAAACTTTCATTATTAAAAGTCTATGGTTCTAAGCCCAGTGTAAACTGTTTTAGAACTTCTACGCGTATCTGCTTTACTTTTCACACTTAAATAACTACTCAAATAAAGTCCTTCACCACCACCTCCAACATCATCTACAGATTTCACTCCCCCTTCCCACCCATTTGAGCTCGTAGAGAGAGAAAGGGCCGCTATTGCCCAATACCACTCTTTACCACGGTCACCCTCTCCCGATTTCACTCCTCCACTACGAGTATTCAAGATAGGAGAAAGTTCACAGGCAGCGATGGACCAACAACCTACCATTTCTACCCTCAAGACACGTATGGATCTCCATGAGGAATAGGTTAATACTGCTTTGGGTCACCTGGATAAGCTACCCCTCGATCACATGGAGTATACCGCTGAGGACCTAGTTACTAGCCAAACAACCATGCAGCAGAAGTTAGACATCTTAGACACTGGGATACAAGAAATGATAAACGATTTGGAGGAACGTCACGGACAGTTGAGATAAGAGATACCTTTAATATATGATAATGAACTGAAGTTAATACAGGAGATTATGAAACAGAATGAAGAACTGATGATAGCTCAAACTAAGATTACCACACTAGTGACAGTAGTGGGAGATATCCAAGTTCGATATCAGGAGTATATACAGATCCTTCTCAGCAAGATTATAGAGCCTGAGAGTCATCTCGGAAGAGCATCTGGCAGTCATTATACTAGATTTTTATCTACCAGCTTTTGTATTATATCTCAGCCATGGAGTGTGAGGCCTTAAATACGACGCTTCCATCTATTTTGTGAAAAACTAGAAGGGGGGGTTGAATAGTTTTACCGGTTTTTAAGTTGTCTCAATAACTTTTACTATTGAAAAACTTTGATTCGAGTCTTATGTTCAATCAATCAACACCAATATGAACAACACACTAAACTAACTAATTATAAGTAATGAAAGTAAAGAGAAGAGATGGAAAGATCAAACCGGGACAAAATAATTTATAGTGGTTCGGCTACGAAGCACTTCTTCGCCCTACTCCACTCCCCGAGTACCATACTCGAGAGTTTCAAGCACTATGTCAACAACCTCCCTTTAGGCGGAGAAAATCGTACACGTCGCTTATCCTATTTCCGACACTAAGCTAGATGTCGAGTGCTAATCTTAGCTAGCACCAATCTACCACGATCTACCCGATCCTTTCAACTTCACACACTTAACACACAAGACTCAAGAGATCCCCAAGATCTCACAAGATCACAATGATCAACACTCACTTGACTCAACCTATCCTATCTACCCTTGATCAACTTGATCAATCACACAAGCCCAATGGCTTCAAGAGATCTTCAATATATCTATAAGATCACAATGATCTTTCCTCACAAACTCTCAAAAGAAAAATAATCTTGATGTATATTATGATACAATCAAGTGTGTAACAAATGTTACAAGTGCTTCTACCTACAACTATAACACTTTGTATCCCCATGGATATTTTGTGTTCTTCTCTTGCACTTGAAGAGGAATGAAGAGGATCACTTGAATGGATGATTGGATCACTCTTGAACAAAAGAAAAACTAAACTAAATGATCAAGAAGAGAAAATGTGATAAAGGTATTGAACTCAGAAAGTTCTGTGTGAAAAAAGGATACCCAAGAACTGTGAATAGGGCTGGTATTTATAGGCAGAGTAAATATGGCCGTTACAGGGACACGGTACCACTAAATTTAGTGGTACCGTGCCAGACAAAAATGCTCCTCTTTTTGTTTTTTCTGGTGAAAACTTATTTGGGGAAGTTTGGAGCTGATTTGAGGGGGGGGAATAGTTGTTATGTATTTTAAACTTATTTTTTCATTAAAACATTTCTTAATTATTCAAAAATAATTTGTAGAGTATATTTTTGAAAGAAATGTTTTGTCACATAAAAATGTGATGTCTAAAACACAAATTCACTTCTTTGATCATTTGTCAAGTTGTAAATTTGTTCTAGAGTGATTTGCGTAGAAACGGAAACTTTCGATTAAAAACTTGTTTACGTTAATTTTAACGTAACGTGTTTTCACATTTTGTCATCCTCAAAACGTGAAGTTATTGACAGATAGAAATAAAGTTTTTAGAACATTATTTTCATCAACATATTTTGTTGTATAACAAACTAACAAGTTATTTATGAGTACATGTGGTTGTGATTCTGTTATATCTTGCTATGTTATGATATCGGTTGATGTGGGACAGAGTTGGTCATTTATATACATGTATGATAGTATTCGGGCATGTTGTGATCTCATGATTCTCATAGACTTCGTTTGTTGTAATTATGGCAGTGTTGTTATGACTTTTACGCATTCACCTTGTTATTTGTATTATTCTAACATAACATGGTCATTATGCGAATTCTGAACATGTGTTTTATTTCTTGTGGCATTAATAAAAATATGCCTCATACAAGGAAATCAACTGCAACTCCAGAACCAGTCATGTCTCAGGCTGCTATCCAAATTACAAGTTGCAAAATTTAAACTTTTTGAACTTGTTAAAAAACATACCATTAACGTTTCTTTAAAAAGTGAACAATTAACGTTCTGCTTAGTAGAGACATACTCCCTCCATCCCATATTAAGTGTCTACTTTTAAAATGCACAAAGTTTTAGGAAATTCCACTAACTTCACTCTCCACAAATCAAATATCATTTTTACCCACTAAAGTCTCATCTCATTGGTTGGAATATAATATGAACACTTAATTTGGGACATCACAAGATTCCATTGTGAACAATTAATATGGGACGAAGGGAGTACTAAAAAGAGAACAATCATACTAAAAGACATATTAAAAAGAAAATAAATAAACAAAAGAACTAGAAAATATAGTCACTTTAAAAGAGTAACACAATATTTCAAAAAATATAAGTTCCAACCAACATATAGGAAAAATAAATTAAATTATTTAATCCCCTAACAACGTCACCCTATACCATTTTAATATATTAATGTTTTAATTTTCACATTCTCTCTCCACTAAACTTCAACTTCAACTTCATCTCCTTATAATAAAATTAGCCAAGATTTTTTGGAAGATATGATAGCTTATAAAATTAGCCAAAATTTTTTGGAAGATATGATAGCTTATAAGGGGGGAGGGAGTGGTCACTCCAACCCCAAACTTCCCCAAATTGCCACCTCATCATCATCCAATAAAAACCTTCCAACTCATTTCACCCCAATCCTTCCCCAAACTTCCCCAAAATGGTGGCAATGGTCCCCAAACAACCCCAAATCCCACATTTTTCACATCACATTTTTTTTTCCATTTATTTTTAATACATAAACTATTTAAAAATAAAACACATATCATTTCATTAAAAATAAAAAAAACAAATCCTACAATACTTAAAAAAAAAAACACAACTTAAAAAAAAAATCCTACAATACTTAAAACGAAACATTAATTGAAAACGAAACTACAATTTAAAAGTTACATGGCCATCCCCATTTTGCGGCAACTTGACGTTTTTCGTCTAGGAGTAGTTCCAACATAGCGGGATCGGTTATGTGATTGTGCGGGTTGGTGTAAAACTTCAAATCCCGTTGGCGAATCTTTGACTTTGTCGCGTCAAGTTGTGTAGCCCAAAAACTTGCCGCCAATTGATCCTTCTCTTCTTTGATGTCCAAATATTTTGTCTTTCTTTTTGCGTATGCGCTAATGTCTTCGCCCACATCATGGACCGACGAAGAGGACGCCGCTTGCTTCTTTTTCGCCTTTCTTGATTCAATTGGAGGGGAGGTGTCTTCATTCATGTCGGGAATGAAGTTGTCATTGCTACCAGATTCATACTCCCCCGACTTCCTCTTCGATGAACCGCTACCAACACAACCCATGCCGGGAATATCTTGAAAACACTCTTGCTCTTTCCATTTATCGTGATCCTTCACAATCTCCCATGCCGGAATATGACCAAAATCTTTACCTTTTGTTCGGGTGTTGTAATCCTTAAGGGCGACTTTCATGACGTCCACTTCGCTACACCCACTAGCCTTAACACGATCCTACAGAATTCCATAAACAAAAAAAGTGTACAATTCAAAAAAAGTATATAATTCTAAAAAGTATATAATTCTAAAAAGTATATAATTCTAAAAAGTATATAATTCAAAAAAATAAAAAATTATACCGCTTGGATGTAGGCGCCGTTAAATATACCCATGGCGTAGTTCATTGCTTTCCACTTCGTTGTCAAACCATGAACGGTTCGGGTAGTACCTCCCATAGTTGTCGCGTAATGCTCGAGAACCCGCCTCCAAAAACCTTCCCTATTTTGCTCATTCCTGAATCTTTTACATTCGGAGATTTGAATCCAAGCCTTTGCCAACGCCACCTCTTGGTCGGGCGTCCATTGCTCACGCTTTGCCTTTGTGGTAGCCTTTTTCTTTCCTCGCACATCAACTTCTTGAATCTCATCGTCTTCATCGTCTTCATCTTTTACAAAAAAATAAACAACGTAAGTAAACAAAAGTGTATAAATTTAAATAAAAGTAAGTAAACAAAAAATGTATAAAATTAAATAAAAGTAAGTATGTATACCGGGTAATGGTTGCGTTTCGGGTACAACATCGGCTTGAGGTTCGTCCCACGGGGACCACTCGGACGTCGTATTGATGTTGTAGTGTTGAGGATTCATTGGCGGAGGGTTGGTGCTCATATTATACGGAAAATAAGGAAGTGGAGATGTGAGTTGTGGAATGTAAGGGGATGATGGTTGGGAGAATTGGTTGGGAGATGATGTAGAAAATTGTTGTGAAAATTGTTGAGAGAATGGGTTTGGATATGTAGTTTGTTGCGGTGGTGGATAAACCGGGCGATTCGGGTGAGATCGAGTTTGTTTTTTGGAGGTTGTTTTCTTACCACTTCTTGGATCCATGATTTGGTGTAGTTTTTTTTTTTTTTTTTTTTGATGTATGATTTGTGTTGAGTTAAGATTGAGAAAATGAGGTATTTATATAGTGAATATTGGGGTTGAAAAAAGGGGGGAAAAAAATTTTTTTTTAACCAAACGGCTAAATTGGCAGAATTTGGTCAAAATGACCGTTGCAAAACGTTAACATTTCATCGGTGAACTTCACCGAAATTTGGACATTTCATTCGGCGCCGCCTACCGGCGGCGGTGTGCCCGATCGGCACCGGCCGGCACCGGTAGCCACCCCGAGTCCACTCCCTCCCCCCTAAGGGGGGAGGGAGTGGAAGCGGCGCCGATCCGGTGCCGATCGGCAACACCGCCGCCGCCTACCGGCGCCGGATTCGGTGTGGGCTTTTGCGGTGAAGTTTACCGAGTGTGGTGTTGGAGATTTTGACCGTTGAACGGTCTAATAAATTGGAGCGTGTGTTTCATCGAACCATTGGAAAGTAACGGATATAAATCCGACCATTTGAAGCTTTATTAAAATTAAATAAATTTGGATGATATATTTATACTTACTATATATATACGTATATTAGGAATGGGAAGAAGATGACAAAAAAAAATATATAGTCCATTTTCAGTCCCTATACGTATACATATATGTAATTGCAGCCCATATAGTTTAACAAACAAAATATATAGTCCATTTTAGTTGATGTGTTTTTTTTTTAAGTTTTTAATGAAATGTTATGTGTTTTATTAATAAAGTTTGTGGTTTTATGTATTAAAAATATATGTAAAAAAAAAGTGATGTGGAAATGAGGGAAGTTCACCAATGTGGTGACCACTCCCTCCACTTTGGGGTGATTTGGGGTAATTTGAGGATTATTGAATTGAAAGATTTTTATTGGTTGGGGAAGTTCACCATGTGGTGACCACTCCCTCCCCCTAATAACTTATAAAGAACTAGTTTGTGGACCAATGGCACCTTTAATTTGACTATTTAAGATCATGTGTTTCGCGTGTGATACTATATGATTTTCATGCACGAGACTATAACCAAAAGAGAAAAATGAAGAACGAACAAATTATGAAAACTGCTGATTTGAACAAAAGGCAAAAAAATGTTAATAACTAGAAGTCAATAAACGAAATTAATGTTGAATTTTGCTCTTTGCTTATGCATACATGTGTAAATTATATAACTAATTGATGATGTACCCTCCTAACGGGTCGAAGGACTCCCCTTCGAGTCTGTAGAAAGCCCTCCCTTTGGAGGCCTAGGTTAACATTCTAATACGTTTCATTGGCGTAAAATCATTCGCCTGCGAATGGTTACCATGTGGGAATCCGCCAATCGAAGCCCTAAGCCCTTCGGGGTATTCCTGACGAAGGGACTAACACGAAGGATCATTCAGACCTGGTCAAACCCACGTCTCCTCTACCCTTTGGCTTCCCGCCAAAACAGAGATCGTGGACTACAAAGCCCTAGCGGTTACCACTTTCCATGGGACGCCCCCATGATCTCCGAACTATGTGCAACCGCCCACTATGTCCTATTTCTCCCCTATAAATAGCATAGTCGGGCCAAGAACAATGTGAGTAATTTCGAGTTAATCCACAAGTTAACTTCACTCTCTAAATTTACGACCTACATTACCATCACACATACTTACTCGCACGCCGGAGGTGGTTCGCAGGGTCCAACCCCTGCGCAATCACTTAACGTAGTGTCTTTGTATTTCTTATTTTCAGGTTAAGAACAAGCTTGGCGCAATCTCAACACCCCATTATTCCTTTGATCACCATCGAAGGCTTGGTTGACGAATATTTGTTCAATCACTAATTGACGTCTTTGAATAGATACATCTTTAAACAACCTTTATACTTGTCCGAGGTATTTTAGGAAGCACTCATTTTCATTTATCCGTAGCTTGAGGTATGATTCAGTAAATTAAATCTATCTCGTCATACCCTGCCTAATCAGGATTGGTTATTATTGTTATTGTTGTTTCTTTAAAAATAACATTAGAGAGGTAAGGAAAAAAAGAGAAAACGATTCTTGTGCCTAATAGCAATGCCTATTTGTGTACTTAAAGATTTGAAAAAATGATTGGTGAAATTTGGAGACAGAAAATACATAATACACTTGTCAAATTATTAATGGATTAATTATGTGTTTTATGTCTAAATAGCATTACTATGAAAAAAATGGTTTCTTCAAGATTAATAGAAAATGGTAAGGCATATATTTGACTTTTAAGATTGCTTGATGGATGTGTTTTCATAAAAAAATAAAAAATAAAATAACTAATCGATTGAGAGGCTACAATTTCATTTCATTTTCAAACAATTAATTTTTAATGCCATGACACAACTTTTTCACTATTCCTCAATAAGGTGTCATTTGCTTTCTTAGAGTTTTTATCTCTTTATCTGCAAACTATGCTTGCAGAAGAAGAAGCACATCTAATGTCTTCATCTGCATGGAAGAAAACTGTTTGTTTTTTGTGCTATTGAAGTTTTTTTTTTTTTTTTTTTTTTTTTTTTTAACTAATGTTTTGTGATACGGAGTATCAAAGGCAAGTTTTCGTCCTTTTTATACGTTATCATCCGTTTTATACGTTTTCATTCGTTTTTTACGTCTTCGACTGTTTTTTTACGTTTTCGACCGTTCTTTTACGTTTTGTCTGTTTTTTTACGTTTTCATCATTTTTTTACGTTTTCGTCTGTTTTTTTACGTTTTCCTCATTTTTTTACGTTTTCGTCTGTTTTTTACGTTTTCGACATTCTTTTACGTTTTTTTTCTTTTAATATAGACCATTGATAAGATCTAATGGTTGGTAATGGTTTAACTTGATCAGTCAAGTTTTATATAACTGGGGGCAGTTTACAAGGACCCCCTTATAGGGAGGGTTTCCAATGATTGAAAGCTCCGGGCGGTTGTATCATGTGTTTCGCGATTTATACATATAGCCCATAGAGAGGGTATGTATAACATGCCCCTATAACCGGAGAGAATCATAACCATTTTTAAAGTTCGATCGCAAAGTGGTTCTGTGGTTTGTCAGAGACATGTGTCGAACATTGGCAGGGGTTGGTTCGGCTTCACCCCTTTTCTAATGTTCCAAATCGGTGTTCAGGTTCTGCTTTCCGGCACCAAGTGAGGCTTGTATTTAATATAAAAGTTATAGGGAAAATACAAAAATAGATTGTCGTCAACTTGATAATTCATTATTTGGACTTTTAGTTTCGTTTATTTAAAAATAGACCGGACAACTGGGCAACCCACCCATGCATCCGACAAATGTCTCAACTACATGCTAAGTGGCGGATAATGGTTGTGGTTGTATAAGTTGCCCGATCACCCGGTTTATTTTTGAATAAAGTCAAAGGTGGTCTAAAAAGTAATTAAACACTGTTGCGATTGGTCTATTTTTTTTTAAATTTCCCAAAGTTATATATATGTAACTTTTTGATTGGTTAGTTGAGTTGCATGGCGAGTACGTATAACTTAATGTAAAATTGGGAGTAGGTATAACTAAATATAAACTTGGGAGTGACGGTTAGTAGACTATACTGCATTAGAATTACAACTACAACTATATTACCATATATTTTAATAAAAAAATACAGTTATTGCTCACAACTACAGATTACTGCTACTGCCTACTGTAATTTTTTCAAACACACATTGAGAGTGATTGAGAAGAGAAAATTATTGATGTGCCTCGTGCTTTATTTTGATTCAGGAGTCATTGCAATTAGAGGTGCACATTTCGGTTTTTTCGGTTTAAAAACCAGTTTTGGTTTTAGTTAAATAGTCAAAAACCGGTTCTGCGTAAAACCGGTTCAGTTTGAAACCGGTTTTAGGAGAGAAAATGTCATGTTTAAACAAAGAACCGGTTCGTTTTAAACCGGTTTTACCCAGAACCGGTTCGATTTAAACCGATTGACAACAACCAATGCAAACCGGTTTCTAAACCGGCGGTTCAGTTTTCCCTACACCGGTTTTTAGTTTTTTCTTTGGATCGGATCGATTTTAGTTATTTATTTATTTATTTATTTATTATTATTATTATTATTATTATTATTATCTCTGATCGCTATTGTTGAATGTATTAAAACAAGTAGGCCCCAACTAATAATGAATCGGGCCTAATACTGTGACAACGACCATAACCACGTGGTAAACATGAGTGATTCAATTTTGGTTAAAAAAATCAAGAAAATAAACATATACTCACTCAATCTTAAAATTATTGCTCTTCGACAAAAAACACGCAATTTAAAAAAACATAATTATTACTGCATTCTCTCTCTTATTTTTTTGCAAAATGTCATTTTTACCCTTATGCAATTAATTAAATCTTTAAATGATTTTTGTAATTTTTAGTATCATTAGGTGCAATATAGTAAACTTGTTACATTATTCACAACTATATTTGGAAGGTGATAATAATTTTGGGACAATCCAAAATAGAAAGAGTGACTATAAATTTAGGACGGAGGGAGTATATAGTTCATTTAGCAAACAATTAAAAGAAATTGCTAGATTATTAGTCATTGTTGTTATAATTTTCAGATACGTATTTGAGGGTGTGTAAGGTGAGCGATCTCTCAGGACCCAAAAATTTGCATATTGTTTTGCATTGATTTTGGTCATATATATTTCAGACTTGACTGATTTCGCCTTGTTACAAATTGGATTGCATCAGATTGATACTCCGTCTAGCCTCGAGTTCACACTCTAGGACCCTCCGAACCTAATTTTTGTTTTTTTTTTGTTTTTTTTTTTTTTTTTTTTTTTTTTTTTTTTTTTTTTTTCATTTTGGTTTAATTTTCTGTTTGCCAAACTCTCAATGTTTACCGCTGCAACATTATTAGTTTAAGAGGGGGTGCTAGCTGTTAATAAGGCCCATTTGGCCTATAGCAGTTTAGGCCGATTTAGCATTTAGGTTTTTTCGTGTTTAGTTTCTATTTAATCTTCAGTAATGTATATTATTCATTGAATCTAATTAATACAATTATCATTTCCCTCTGATTTTTACACTAACCAGAACTTAAATTCATGTAATGTAAAAAAAAACTACTTTGAATAAAAGGTAAACATGCATGTACTTATTGGTTGCGCCTTAAAACTAGGTGTATGAATTGGCACTTAAAAAAATTGCACGGGTCAGAATTTTTCCCTCAATCTAAGCCTTTTGGGGAAGTTATAAATTTGATATTATACGCAAGTTATATACAACAAGCCCAAGAGAGGGTTTCTATAACCTTCTCTTGGTTTGTTTCCTTTTCTTCGTATCTCGTTGACATTTACTGACCATTAATCAATTCCGTTAATTACTTAACGCTCTTTAGTTATTTATTGTGAATTTAATAATTAAACATAACATTTTATATTAATTATTTAAACATCGAGTCTTATACGTAAAATGTGCAATCCCGTAGTCTCGAGTTTGAATCCGGTCATACACATATTAAAATTTGTCCATAAACTAACATAATCATCAACGATAAGCAAACGCAGGCCAACATAAGCAGTTTCAATAACCAATCACAAAAGGCCACAAACCTGTTTCCATATATGAGAATTGATAATATTGTTTCCTCATATAGCAACTGTGTAAACATGAGCAAATAGGCCAGACATGCAAACAACCGAAAATACAAACTCACCAAAAGTATGCATATCAAGAACTCATAGGTTAACTTGTCTCAAGATGTAGCTATGACCTCTGACTTTTTTTTTAAGTGGTAGCAAAATCTTCCTGCCGATCACTTCCCCAAATGTTAAGCTTGAATAGAAATACACCACTTAATATCGTCATCCATCTTACCCCCACATAATCAAAACCACTGGTGAATGACATTTTTTTTCCTTCCTATGAATGGATCTGTAACATTTATAAAGAGAGACATGGAGAATGGAGAAGAGGGTTATAGAGTTTTAGGGTGCGTTTAGTTGGAGAAAAAATTATCTTGTTTTCTATCTCTAGTTTTGTAAAAAATTTGAAGGGAAATTTATCTCTACAAAACACTTGAAAATATAGAGAACGCGTTTAGTTGATGTTTGTATTTTCTATTTTGAAGAAGGGGAGGGAGGGTTGAGGGTTACAAAGGAAAACAAGGAAAACAACTTAATTTTGTTTTGTAATTTTCCTTGTTAAGTTAGAAAATAGGGGATTTTGTGTTTTACAAAATATTTTGTTGGAAAACGCTTATTTGAACGCGTTCTCTATTTTCCTTGTCTTTCACAAAACATTTTGTGAAAAACAATGGTGTTTTCCCCTAACTAAACGCACCCTTAGTAACCCAATAAATAGTGCATCATTCCATGCCTTTTTTCTTCACCCATAGATTTTCTTTAAAAGAGGTTATCTAGGTTTTGTTAATATGAATTGAAGATTCAAGAATTTTCCAGATGTGTTGTGAGTTTTTTTTCAGTGGGTTTATGGCTGAAAGATCTAGATATAGAACACCAACCACAAATTATAAAGTTAGGTGGTTAATACATTGTTTTAGCATTCTAATTAATACATAACGGACTGTGAACGGAGCTGCTAGTCCTGAAACCTTGGAACAGTAACATGGCAATCTCATTTAATTTAAGGAGTGCTTGGTTGGAGGGATAAGGGGGTGGGTAATGACAAAGGTAATGAATAATGATGCTTGGTTGGAGGGGGGTAATATAATGATTACCCAGTAGTGGGTAATGAACCATTATAGAGTAAATTGGAGGGTAAGATATTGATTACCCACCATCACCCATTCCTATGCATTCCCTTACCCTTTCCATTTCCCTTTGCATTCCCCTCTACTGAACCAAGCGGGCCCTTAGTATCCAATAGGTGAGCAACACTTGCCCCACTACTAACACGATTAATGATTATTAGTTAAAAACAACCAATAGGAACCCAAATAAATGCATGTAATCATCCAGTAACAATTTTTCTTGGTACCCCGTTCATTTTTGGGTTTTAGTATATATCTATAACGAGGGTGTGAGCCCGCGCGATGCTGCGTGGTGGGTGGGTTTTTTTTTTTTTTTTTTTTTTTTTTCGTGGTGGGTGGGTTTTTTTTTTTTTTTTTTATGTATTATGCGGTGTTGATTGTGATGTGCTTATAAACAGGTGGTATAATGTTAATGGTTGTTATGTAAACGGTTTAGTTTGTACTCATGGCCAACTTCATATGTTTGGGTGTATTTATTAGGGTAGGTTGTGCATGATGAACAACAATGTTTGAACGTGGTATATGATATGGAGTATAGTACATGAAATTCTAGTAGGAGATTTTCATTTTGATTTTAATATTATACTTAAAGACAGTAAACAGTGGATTGGCAACCACACATGAGCCAATAGGAAGGCATATTTCGGGCTTAAGTTCAAAATGAGCCACAAGGAAAACAACACGTGGCACTTAATTACCTTTTTTGAAGCCTCCATCCTTTCATTGGTGGATGATATTTTTTTAAATCGTTTTAAAATTTTGCAAATATAGATAAACATGAATGATTGTTTCCCATGAAATTTACAGAGGCCTAAATAATTAAATCTACAAATCTAGGAGCTCAAAGACAAAGAAGAAGTTTTGTATATCAATACCGTAGATGCATAAGATGAATACACGTGGCGCATAAGATGAATACATGTGTTACACAAACTATTGGCGCCGTACAATGTATTATCAGAGTGTTAAATTAATAATGTGTGAACAGTAATTTTATAACCACATATTAGCCAATAGGATACTGTATTAACTTAAATGGTTGTGAACAGTTCCAGTCGAATCACACATTAGCCAATAGGAGGTTGGGTTTCGGGGGTTAAATAAGAAAGGACCCAATCACAAAGGGACACGTGGCATTTAATCGCCTTTTTTTAAAGAATGGGGATTTTATATGGATTCTCAATGCACAGGGCTCAACGAAACCTAATCCTGGAATTCAATCATATCTTGTGTAGAATAAGACATGCCTTCTGAGTGAACATCAGGTCTGAGACTAAAATCGACATCTCTCATTATGACTAAAGCATTATCACCCACAATATAACCCGAAACATTTTTTTAATCATTGTAATGAATACCCAATATATATATATATATATATATATATATATATATATATATATATATATATATATATATATATATATATATATATATATATATATATATATTTTGAAAATGGAAAAGGCAAACGAATAGAAAAGGCACCATGATTTTGTGAAGGAATATATCATTATACATATAGACTGCAAAACCATGAGTAATAAACCATTTTATATATCAGTATACAATTCTTGTGATTAAAAAATGGAAAATGCCAATGAGTATCGTATTGGTATCACGTCATGGAAGATCCTGCCAACAACTTTGATGGCTCAAGAAAATTCAGCTCTTGGTTACCGTGCCAAGATACGAGGATACGTGAGCCATACTCATGAAACAGTTAATAAGCAGAAAGTTCATCATTGCCTTTTGCAGTCAACATTGGAGTTAGCAGCGTCTCCTCATCTCATATACCTAATATTCGATTGTAAAACTGTCCCAATGACAACATAGGTGGAAGCTCTTATCTCCCTATCCAGTTCCTTTTGCTACTTCAGTTAGACTTTACACAATGGACTGCACCAGACGCATTGCTAGCCTACTGAAGTAACAAAAGGAACTGGAGAAGAAAGGTGAGAGCAGGCAGCTACATTGAACATCATGTGTCAATATTAACAAACGAAGAATACATGGTATTCTTTGTTTGCCAATATTGACATGCATTATTTAACGTTTGTGATAGAAAAGAGCCTTTTATGAAACGTATCTTTTAGCAGACTAAGATACCCATTTGCTTTAAATATGATAATGTCTCATTGGTTATGAGCTTTTGTGAATTATTTCAACCTCCAGCTCTTTCTTCGGCTTGTCTTGCAGTTGGAGCTGTATCTCACGTCAGTTCACCAATTGTTTGTTTTACATGGACATGGGGGTCAGCGTATGTTTAACATAAAGAAAAAGGGTAAAAAAGTAATAATATAGCACATGATATCAAATGTTAGAAATAAGCTGCAAATAATAAATAAAAAACATTTATAAAACCACAGGTTGTGATACTAATAGATATTAAGATCAACAGATGGAACCCCGAGATAAAAATTCTGCTGTGTTAGTCTAAATTTTTCAGTTGACTTTGTATAGTAATGTAGTGAAACTACATTGCAGCATAGTTTAAGGTAAAACCAAGCTACATTTTTTTAATATAAGGTTAATAGTTTAGCTATTTTGTATCACAAACGTGTGTTACCGACCCATTTTGATACGCAGTCCAGTTTATACATATAATTTAATTATAAGATTAGAATTGCATTTGTTTCAGTAAAAAACATAAGTAACCTTAGTAATTTTTTTTGACTAATGTAGAACGGTTACCTGATGTTTTCTCCTCAGTTACATCTGCTCTATCAATTTATCTACTTCTGGAAGTTTATCATCACCATCTGCATTCCTTAAATATCAACATTGCCTCCTTCTGAATTGCAGCAAAAATCTAGCATTAAATAAGAAATGCATTAGATATGTGTTTTCCTCTATCATATTATCAGTATTCCTATTGTAATTCCATTTTAATCCCAGTGGTTATTGTTTTTACCCAAAAGTAAAAACAAAGCTTTTTACAACCCATTGTTATGAATAACTTTTTATCATTATCCAATGCATTTATCACATTGACAGGAGCTAATAAAAATTTGTTGATAATGTGATATGAATACCTTATAGCAAATATAACAATTATAAACCTATAAGTTTGATATATTATCATTGTACAATTACATCTAGTAAGGTCAAGCCCAAGTTTGCAGCATAGGCAATAATTCGGTAAATGCAATTAATAAAAAAGGTATGCATTTTACAGCATAGAAAATGGAGAGAAAAAGGAACTTGTGATATTACAAATAGTATTTAACCATGATGGTGTTATGAATGTAATCCTAACAGGCATATGTAATCAATTAACTTTCTGATGTTTTGCACCTACTGTCCAATGTACAGGAGTATGGTAAAACATATTGTTTACAAAAGACTAGTGTGTATTGCTATGATGACTGGCTGAGTTTTACTTACATTTTGGTTTTTGGTTGCTGTTTTCTTGTGGCCTCTGCTGATGCTGCATAAGTAAAAATAAGAAAGTTATGAGTGAGTAACAGAATGTCATTTAGGCGTATTAAAAATAATAATTAAGTATTTTAATAAGTAACAAATGCAAATGGTGTAAATGACATTTGAATCAACCTTTTTTATGTGTATTTTTAATAATTTTTTGTTACTTTGGATGCTACTATGTCTAAACAGAAATCAGTGAAAGTAGCACACCTGTTATGACTTTCAAGAGGTCTAATGGGTGTAAAAAAAGTGCTTTTGCATGTTTGTCAGATATGCTGCATTTGTAAAGGCTTTTTGAATGGTTGTATTATAACAACAGGTGAAAGAAGATAAGGCAATAATAGTGGATGTATATAATTAGAACATATGTGCTGACTATAAACGGCAGGCTGGCAAAAATAGGACAATGCAATTATCATCTGTGTAAAAGTTGTAGATAGACTGGCAATTATTTGACAGCAAATATAGAAAATAATAGTGAATCTTTGTTTTTTGTTTGCATGCAAAAAAGGCAATGACTTTGCAGATCTTATTTTGGGGCTGGTTTGTCTATTTAAGATACGTTTGGCCTACGTAGATTTTGACAATCACTTTTTAATATTTTGGTAGAGAAGTAACAAAAGACCATGTCTACACGTCCCAGGTGTGATCAACTGAGAGTCGATGCTAACTCAAACAATTGGTCTGAGATGCTTGTCCTATATTGTCGTCGATCTGCAATCGAAGACATCCAAATGGCACAACAGATGAATGATGTTTGTGGAAGATTGGCTGGTGTAATTCGTGAAATGGGTAATTTTATTCTAAAGTTAGAGAGTGTTGGTAACATTTATGCCCAAAAAATGGCTGAGTACCTAAGAGAGGTACAGGCAAAAGATGAACAAAAGGTCATGCAGATGCGCATAATGACAGCTGAGTTGGAGGTAAATGCTCGTGAGAAGAATATTTTTATTCAGAAGCTTAAGGGTCTGATAGATTTCTAAGTATCTGTCTAGAGTTGTATGACAGTGTTGCTGGTAGTGAGGTGTCATCTATGTTGTTCTCTGCATTTTCAATTATGTAGGTATGTTTAATTTGAGTATGAGTGTTGGTGTAATGTTTTGCTAAAGTGTATGTAATGTGATTGTAAGATATTTCACTGGTTAAAAGTGATGGCTTATGTTAAGTCAAATTGCGTAGCTAACCTTTTTGTTTCTTTTGATGTGGTGGGTCACCTTAAAACAATGTTCTCTTAACTGTCTTTGATTTGCTCTCTTTGTCTGTCTCTTTGCATTGATGATGTTCATTTGTTATGGGCGGAAATGTTGGTAGTGTTCCTGCTTTTTATAAAGAAAACAGTTAATTTCTGCATTTGTAGATGTTAGCTTCAAATAAGAGAGAGTGTTAACTGAAATGTTGGCACCTGGGTTGTCTTCTATTGCTGAGGTTGTTCCTTGTTATCTATTTGTTTTGATAAAAACCTGATTGAGAGTAAAACTTATCGTTCTGCCTGTCTGATTGCAATTTTTGTTTGTATAAGAATGTACACCAATTAGATTACCAGTGTCAGTAATCATAGGTGGAAATGCTGACCTCCCCCTCAAATACCTTTTGTTATTTATACGGTCTTTAAATAATGGTTTGCACCAGACGTATTGGTAGGCCGTTGAAATAGCAAAAGGAATTTGAGAGGAAGATAAGAGTAACAATCTATGTTGGATGTTACGACCGATGATCAGACCCTTTTGTAGAATTCAACCTGCCAATTAACTTATGTATTTAAAAAAAGAAAAAAAATAACAATAAAAAAAAAGAAATAATAAAAAGAAAAAGAAAAAAAAACATAAACATGATGATAATATAGATAATAGGGCTCAGGCCAGTAATTACAGAAGTATACACACTATATCATTATCACAATCAACACGCCTCAATTATCAGAGCCCATCTATCAAACGATGTATATGGGTTCCATTGCTTAATTTGACCGAGTTCCCTAAAACCATTGGTGTGCTTGATAGACAAATGGTTTTAGGGAACTCGGTCAATTTAACCAATGGAACCCAGCTAGATCGTTAGATAGATGTGCCCTAATAATTGATGTTTCCAAGGTGAAGTTCAATGTAGCAAGCTGTGTATGGCCACATTACGTTGTAGATGCTGGTTGTGGAGTTTGATAACACTCCATAGATCGTTTTGAGCACTAGGATAAACTATAATAATGATTAACAACGATACGCAGCGGATAACACAAAACTTTCATTATTATTGCTACAAGGTTTTTCGTCATCATCTCCTAACACTAACAATACAAAACCTAGGCATCCATTGTAGGAACTCGATGCCTAGACACAACCTACACCTTTCCTGGTGTTTACATCTTGACACACACACAAAATAATGAATGCCCCTATCCTCTTTACCTAGTGAGGATTAGGGTTTATGATGAGTGTGTAAATACTCATCATTTTATGCCCATTTTAGACCATAAAAATACTGAAAACAACCAAATAGACCATATTATTCTACAAATATCCTTGGTTTGTGTTTTTATGTTTTTCAGGTACAAAAGGATTGAAAACGGGGCAAAAACGGACAAAACCGAGCACAAGATTGGAAATTCGTGAAAAGTCGAGGACGTGGAAGAAATTTACGAGTTTGGACCACACTTATGATCAAGATGTCAAAATCAACCTTCAAGAATATCAAGTTGTCAAGATTGGCCCTTGAAATTATTTTTGCACAAATGACAGATTTGGTCCCTGGATTTTCTGAAATGGCAAAATTGGTCCTTAAGCTTAATCCTAAAACCTAAAATAAACCTTACCCATTTTTTACCCTATCTTAAATAAACCCCAACCTTTTACCAAACCCAACCCAACTCACTAATAAACCTAAACCCAGCCCACACCACAAATTGAATAAGCCCAATAAACAAAAAACCTTATCCCCGTTGTTTAGCTAATACCCCAGTCAAACCAAACCACCCTTATCCATCTTCATAAACCATTGCCGCCCAAAACCATTTTCTCCATTCCCCAAAAACCAGACAACATGTTTCCCCCCATACCCCTTTTTCTGAAACACGCCTCGTATCACTTAGCTAGTACAAAGCTTCACGTGCTCTGATTTCCACTAACCCACATTATGATTTTCCCGCCAAAATGGCCATGGACGGCTGAGATGACAAAATGCCAAAAGGAATGGTGGGATTTGATGAGAGAGATTAAAGGAAGCTTTTGGGATAGCTATTTAAAGAAACAAAGTCAACAAGAAAGAGTTGTCACTGTTTTAGACCACAATTCGTAGTGTAGCTTTAGGCTTTAGCTTAATTAGGTTTAGTCATGCCTTAAATTCTGTTTTATATTCAAGTTTAAAGTTATTTTAATGTATTGCAACATTTAAACTTCAGTTTGTAACTTTAATTAAGTTATTCAAAATTCCAGCTTTTGATTGTTCAAATTCAACTTTGGCCAACTCTGATTAGTAGCTTATTGCCTGTGCTTATTTGGTTTTTCTTTTTGCTTTTCAAGTCTTAAGATAGTTAAAAGTTCATTTGTTTCAGAAAATCCATGTTTTTTGTCTGCTTTAGTGTAGAATCAGTTTTAAAGTTGTGTTTGGGTCATGGGTCAAAAAGGGTAAAAACCAGTCCACTGTTCATGTGCAATGTGGTAAACTTTGATCTTCATTAAATTAGTGTGTTTGAGTTGTTTGCTAAAGTTTCTGAGGTAGTTTGAAAGCTTATTAAAATTTGAGTTGGTTAGTAGTAGCTTAAGAGAAGAACTGTTCTTATTAGCTTATAATCCCTTTGGTCCTAGTTTGTGTTCCATCTAAGTCATGTTTGATGTAATCAGCAATATTGGAAGGGTAACTCTATGAGAATTGGTTTTGAGTGAGTTTTGGCTCAAAAGGTGCCATTACAAGACTGCTCGGGTAAGCAGTCTACATTATCATACTTTTGCCTTTGCATCCCTTTTTAATCTCAATCTTAAGCTAATTTAAGTAGGTTTTAGATTCTAATATTTGTTTTACATATAGCTTATAGGTTAGATTTCATGTGTTTCAGCTTATATTTAGATTTTAAGCTTATTTGGTAGGGCATTTTATGCCTGCAAAAGCATATCAGCAGCCCAATCTGCCCTGCACAGATCTGTTTCAGCCTCTATTGCTTATTTGATTTTTGTGGCTTATTGCCTGTGGAATCTGCTTATTCTGTTCATCCTAGCTTGTTTAGATTTCCTCTCTGTGCTTTTAGCTTTATTTCAATTTATATACAGCTTACTTTAGCTTATCAGTCATTGAACTTCATAGTGTTTGCTTGTTTCATTGTTTTTGGTACTGTTCCCTTTTATAAGCTTATTCTGAGCTGTTTGCTAGTTTTCATAATTCAGTTCCTTTGTAATAAATGCTTATTTTATAGTGCTTATTCATTTTTTAAGAAAAGAAAAAAAAAAAAAAAAATAGTTAGTAAAAAAGGGACAAGAGTGGGAATCGAACCTGGGTCTCTTGGCTCACCAAACAACCACACGACATTATGCCTTATAGTCTTTTTATTTTATAGATTTACATTAATTATTATTTAACCAGTTTTCTCCTCTTTGTTCATTTCCCTTATTAGCTTATTTACAGCTTATTAGAATAAGCTGTTGCATCCCTTTTATTTTTCCTAGGATTAGAATAGTATTTAGGACCTTCTTGTATTTTTCCATAATTTTTAGTTTCCATTTAGTATTTTTAATAATTTAATTAGAGTAATTTAGTTTTTAATTCGTATTAAATAAAATATAAATTAAAAAAATATAATTCTTTCTTTCAAAATTTTCTTTTATTAATTAGAACTTAGGAAAAATAGATTTGTACCCGTAGAGTTAGTATTTCATTATTTTGACGTTTTTAGGTTCGTGTCTTTTCCGGTTTTTAATTACGTTTTTAGATACAAGAGCTTTAGATTATCGTTTTCTTAGGTTATTTAGTGGTTTTTAATTTATGTTCATTAATCTTAGCTTAGAAACCCAAAATCCCTTTCTTTCCACCATTCAAACACGTTTCACGAATCGAGAACACAAATTCCATTCACGCCTTCGTTGGGGATAACGACCCGGGATTACAACTTCCATTGTATTCCTTGGAAATAAATACGACTTGATTCCAGCGAATCAGTTTACAAAGACTTTAACATAAATACACTTTAAGTCCTTCATCTTTGTCTTCATCCTTCATCTTTCATATTTTGTCAATATCAACT
Organism: Artemisia tridentata subsp. tridentata; assembly: GCA_021014915.2. NCBI lineage: Eukaryota > Viridiplantae > Streptophyta > Magnoliopsida > Asterales > Asteraceae > Artemisia > Artemisia tridentata. Next base: position 79,293,295 of record CP139505.1, read on the forward strand.
CTAAATATAATTCCCAACAATCTTCCCCTAGTTGATCATGACAAAACTAATATGAAAGATGCCATCTTCCCCTTAATCCATGCATATCATCAAGGATCTTCAAGCTGCAATCTTCAAAATATTCTTCCCCTTTTTGTCATCATCAAGTAGGGGACAAAAGTATGCATCTTTGATCTTCATAACCACGCACCAGTATCATACTTCAAATCTAGTCTTCCAATGTCTTGAATTGCCCTCCATGAACGAACACCAAAACGCTTTCTTTTATAAATGAACCCAAGACAGAAAAATCCCAAATCTTCAGTAAAAATACCAACGAGCAATTATAAAAACCTTCACCTCGATGTAGCACACAAATGGTTAATCATTTGAACAATAAGCTTCCCCTGAAACCCATATGTTAACCATTTGAATCTTCAATTCTGTAGACTTTGTGTAATGATGAAGAAAACTAACCATTACCAATTCGATGCTGAAGTAGAATAAACCAACCTTGTGTCTTATGTTTTGTACTAAATATGACTTCGAACGCATACTTAACGTATAGGGAGATCACAATCTCTTGACAATAATCACTGGGCACAATAACGTAACTCCTTCAAGTTTTTTTCAATTCGTAGTCACCAGAACGAACGAACAAGTTACCTCGTGCAAAAAGGTATAATAAAACACAACCTTGAAAAATTCCACTTCATCGTCAAATAAGCAATAACTAATCCACTTTGCCAATAAGAAAATAAATTCGAGCCATAAATCGTTTAAGAACCGAAAACAAAATCCAATAACTAAATCTCTTCTGTGTGTGTTTCTTCCCCGTGTGTGTGTTGGAACCAACATGTTCCACATCAACAATCAACAATAAACTCTACATGCTTCCCCTTACTTTTTGTAGCTCCATGTATATCGATACGCAACAATTAAATCCATTTAGTATCTATCCACCACCGTACCGTCTCATGATAAGAAAAGAATAAATCCAACCGACCCATTATCATGAATATGTATGATGTAAATAATAGAAGTCATCACTGTCCCATGACAACCATGCATGTCTTTAATAAGAACCGATTAGCACTGAGCAGCATGCATAAATGTAAGATATATTCCATACTTATTACCATGCATGTACACAAACTTGTTACTATCCTGTGTTGCCACTTCACGCAATAAAACTCCCATCGATCAGAATAAAAACCAACACCCTTGCCTTGTGTATGTCGAACCATGAAATATCAAATATTCAAGCAATATCCATGTAACTATCTTGAGCAGTAGCAAGAAATAACTAGCATTTTTAAAGAGTGAAAGTAGTACTAACAATTGAAAACGATCAGCTTTAATCATGAAGCTAGCAGCATTAACTAGATATCGAGCAACACTAACTAACTACTACTTGCTACAAGCAGCATTAACGAACAAGCTTGGCAGCATTAACAATACGTAGCAGCATTAATAACCTTGGTCGAACAGCAGTAGAAACGTGAAGCACCCTAATCCAAGGCTAGCAGTACAAATTGAGATCGAGCGGCATTAATAATTTAACAAGAAGTATTAACAACTCGAAGCAGCAGTAACACTTGAAAGCAGTAGTAAGTATCATGACGAGCAGCACTGCATTAATATCTCTATTAATTTCAATCTCCTTGGCTGAGATACACCCTCTTTCTCAGCATCAAAACTTATCAACAATTGCATAAAAGCGATCACAACTCTAACATCATCTCCATTACCACCATAAGGATTTATAATCTCAAATACAAACCATTCAGATAAACCTAATAACATATTAGCTTGTAATGGTCTTTAATGAGATTAGATAGAATGGTAGTATAGGGATTGTTTTAAGAGTAAACGATTCCCAGCAGATCACAACAGTAAAACCCTAAGAAACGATTTTTTTTTTTAGAAACACTAAGAATCGAATTTCACAGAAAACCCTTAAAAACCGATCATAAACGCTTCAAAGCTGCTTTTTCACTGATAACAATGGCTTCCATGTTTAATCAAATCAAGAGAATAAGAAAATCATAAACATCGAAACACTAAAAACCTGAAAAATAGAATTTCTGAAAACCATTCTGCAGCAGATTTCGACGAACCATATCTTCCAGGAGAATGCTTAGATTGACGATCCCTCCGGTGAGAATATACCTTGATATATAGAGAACCTCCAGTAAAAATTTCAGAACGATCCAACGGTTTATACCATCATGTGAGTCAAGTGAAAAAAGTAAATATGCATAAGTGGTATACCTGGTTGCACACATGAAGGTTGCTGAGGCAACTATTTGTTGCAGTCTATCGTCTTTTCAGTTGCCGCACCAAGACAACAGTTTATTAGGCCAATAATAAGCCATTCTAATGACACCCGCAACCCAATATCAAAAAAGACATCTGAATAATTGGTGTAATAGAGTTGATAATATGTCATGTTTGCATACATGGAGGTTGCTGAGGCAACTATTTGTTGCAGTCTACCATCCTTCCAGTTGCCGCAGCAAGACAACATATTATCTGCCCAATAAAAAGCCATTCCAATCACACCCGCACTGGAATGTCAGAAAATACATCTCATTAATTGCTGTAATAGAGCTGATAATATGCCCTCCTTGCAGACATGGATTTTGGTAAGTCACTATTTGCTGCATTCTACCATCCTTCCAGTTGACGCGGCAAGACAATAGATTTATACTATCATGAGACTCAAGTGAAAAAAGTAAACACCCTACTTAATATCCGGTTTGTTGATAACAGGTCATTTCAAAATAGTGCGTACCGATACGGAATGCAAAACCACATATCAGTTAAGCTATTTGAATTACAAAAATAATAGCAAATCACACTACTAATCTTCTGAACCAATAATATATAAATAGAGTCTGTTAAAAAATTAGAAACCACGAAACTGATACAATATATCATTAGGCTCAAATTTGTAACTGAAAAACGGTCAAAAAGGTATGAACTCTGCCATGGCTGCAAATAGATGCGGTTGCACAATAGCAAGTATGCTATCACGCCATCCAGTAATTGCCCTGCCAAGTTACAGGTTCAGACTTGCTATGACCGATATCATTTGATTCAAAGAACAGCTAATCATCATAGCCCATTACTGATCCAACAATATATAAAAAAAATTAGAAACCGCGAAACTGATACAATATATCATTAGGCTCAGATTTGTAACTGGAAAACGGTCAAAAAGTTCTGAACTCTGCCATGGCTGCAAATACGTACGGTTGCACAATAGCAAGTATGCTATCACGCCATCCAGTAATTGCCCTGCCAAGTTACAGGTTCAGACTTGATATGACCGATATCATTTGATTCAAAGAATAGCTTATCATCATAGCCCATTACTGATCCAACAATATATAAATAGAGTCCATTAAAAAATAAGAAAGCAGAGAATGTCCTGGTTACACGCGTGGAGGTTGCTGAGGCAACTATTTGTCACACTCTACCATCCTTCCACTTGCCCCAGCAAGACAACAGATATATAGGATCATCAAACCTAAATGAAACGCGCAACATGGTATGCCTGCACAGCCAAGATACGGCTTGTCATAAAGAGCCGATAACGTGATTCAACTATTTTTAGCAAGAACAAAGTTGGAAATACAAACCTCAACAGACTTAGCTGCAAAAGAAATGAAGTAAATCCCCAAATAACCTCAACAGCCTTACCTGCAAAACAAATCAAGAAAATCCCCAAATTAACAAAACCCTAATTTCAAATAAAGACTAAAATAAAACAAATATCTAAATTAAAACATCAATTAAGAAAAAGTAAATCATAATAAAGCATAAATACGGCAAAAAATATACATATATAAAACCCCAAATTAAGAAACCCTAATTGGCTGCTATGTAGGTTGAGGTTGCTTTAAATGGTTAAACACGATCAATTAAAACATCAGACAACAAAAACAAAATCATTATGAATCACAAAATCGCAAAAAAACTTACATATATAAAACCCCAAATTAAGAAACCCTAAAACGGCAAGAAACTCACATATATAAAACCCAAAATTAAGAAACCCTAATTGGGTGACATGTACGTTGAGATTGTTTTGATGGTTTAATCGTACTCAAGAAACTTCTACATTAAGATACTACATGTATAAGTGGTATACGTGATATACATATGGTGTAAAATTACTGGTGTCGTACAATGTTATTAGAGTAGTATTATAGTTAAGCACAATGAACAGTCGAACTCGCACCACACTTTAGTCAATAGGAAGCCAACTTTCGCCCTTAAGCTCAAAATTAGCCAATAGCAAAAGCACACGTCGCACTTAATTACATTTTTTGTAAGCCGCTCCCTTTCAATGGTTAGTATATAGTATAATATGATTGATGTATTAGACTTGCTAAGCCTGTTATTTAAACTTCTCTCGTACAAAATGTGTGGACGCAACATTTCTTTATTTTTTAACCTTAAATTTAAGTAATGCCAACAACCAGCTACTCCGATATCTAATCAATTCAAATTTAGATATAAATATTTTTCTCTTTTTGATATTTCAGGTACCCGCTAGTTATATATATATAGGGACACTCGTCAACACTTGCTAATACATACCAACATCATTCAAAGTTGAGGTTTAGTTGGCATACTATGGGGTTGCAACGCATGGTGCTTTATCTTTCTTTCATCATCATGCATTCTCTAACTTTATCAAACTCAAAATCATTCGTCAAGAATCTCCCGGGCTTTGATGGCGATCTTCCTTTCACTTTTGAAACCGGGTATGTTGTTTTTGTGTTTTTCTTCTTGTATTTTAAGTTAATTAATTACAAACTATGAAAGTTTTCTCGTATCAATAGATATGTTGGAGTGGGAGAACACGATGATGTAGAGTTTTTTTACTACTTTGTCGAGTCTGAAAGAAACCCGTCAGAAGATCCTCTTCTTTTATATCTGACCGGCGGCCCAGGCGTTGCAGCGTTGTCTACCTTCCTCTATCAAATCGGTAATTTTCATTCGTTATTTACATGATTTTTTTAACAAATATCTTGTTCAAAGAAAGATATATGTTATTCTGAATGCAGTAATAAATTTCCATGTATTAATTGGACACAAGTTACGTGTGTTTTCTTTAACTGCGTGTTTAAAAATCTAAGGAATCTATTTGAAGAAGCTCATGATTGATATATTAAACCTAATACGACTTACCTAATGCATGTAGGTCCGCTTAGTTTCAACATTGAAAATTGTTGGAAGAATAACATTACGTTAGAGTTGAATCCATATTCATGGACAAAGGTACAACATGCATTCCCAGTAGTTAAAGTGATTCATTACAAATTGTACAGTACTATAATCTACTACAGTAGTATATATTTTCGTATGACGTTATATGCAAGTTTTCATGTATGATACACATGCAATGACAAAGAATTTCGAAATATTGCAGATGGCTAATATGATCTTCATAGATACGCCTGCTGGTGTTGGGTTCTCGTATGCTAAAACATGGGAAGCATCAAGGAGCAGTGATTCTATTTTAGCTTCAAACGTCTATGATTTTTTGAGAAAGGTTAGACAACTTCTCGAATTATTGAAAATGGTATTATTGTCCTAAGAAATCAGTAAATTTAGTTTCTTGGTTCGGTTTTGTTTCTGATAATGATAATGTGACATGTATACTTACACAGTGGTTAATGGAGCACCCGAGATTTCTCAGTAATCCCTTGTACGTGTCCGGGATTTCATACATGGGCCTTATCATACCACGTGTTGTATTAGAGACATATAATGGTATGAGTTTCTAACTAATTATCGTAATCTGATAGCTAACATAGGAAGTATTATTTTTACGTGTTGTTGATGTGTTTATAATCTTCTCTGTGTTCCATTAATATTTTAACCATTTCTCTAGTCTATCTACCATAAGTCCCCATAACATGTGCTGCAACACATCATAGTGGACAATGAAATACGCCACTAACATGATACTTTCTTTATACGGTTAACCATTTGGTCCTAACAGTGGCGGACCTAGCCAAGAATTCAAGTTGCTTTCTTGAATTAATCAAGATAAAAAAAGCGGACGTGTCAACTAAATATCCGGTCAATGTGTCGGTCAGGTTAGGTCGGGTCGGGACAATTGGCCGAAAACGATACATTAGAATGCAATGAAATCGATTCATATTTTAAACCACTTAAAATATAAATGCATCTACAAAATAAGTACTAGTATTAAGTTCTTGTAACAACTATAGATCTATAGGCGACATTTTATCATTGAAACTATGTGATATATTTCAATAAAAGTCAATAATACTGCATATAGTACATACTATAAATATTTGTGCAGCTTTCGGTTTTCGTGAAAGGGTGTCAATAATACTGCATATAGTACATAGTATAATTTTTTTTTTTAAAGTACTTTACTTTACTTTTTTTTCTTCACCAAAGAAAAGAACCGCACAGAACATACAACCTCCATTAAAGAACCGCACAGAACATACAAGGTGGTCCCCGATCTAGTTTAAGGTAGTTCCCCAATTTTTTGTACATGAACTATTATGTTTTTTTTTTCTTATAGAAAGACAAATATTGGCCCCTCTATACAACATAATAATACCGTATATTGGCCCCTCTCTACAACATAATAATACCCCACATTAATTTGTCTCAACGGATGAACTATCAAATTCAACTATATGTTTGAGATTGATAGTGTTATGATATCCCTTATATTCATTATACGCGTGCCTTGCATACGTGAATCAATGGAAGGCGTGATTTTTAGATAATTTCTAATCTTGCATTTCACTATCTTTTAGGTAACAAAGTTGGAAATCAACCACGGCTGAATATCAAAGTAAATGCCTAATTACATCAACTTGGCTATCATAAAATCTTTCATCCTGAATTAGTATATTTGGGGCACGTATGATTATTCATATCCTTTAATCTTATAGGGGTACATAATGATTAGCCCTTTCACCGACAAGTTTGCCGATTTTAATTCAAGACTTGAACTCGCTCATCGGCTTGCACTTATATCAGATGATATCTATAAGGTTAAGAAATTTGTTTGTACCAGATTATTACGTAAGTATTCCATAGTTCGAGTTAAATGCATATTTATATTTGTTTGTGTCATCTATTTCAGTCAGCAATAGAAAGTTGTCATGGTAACTACGTATATGCTAATGACAACAATGCCTTGTGTTCGAATAGCCTTCAACAAATGGAAGAGGTAATCATATTTATAAAAAAATGTTAGAGATCAATATAGTTAGATCCAAAAGATTTTATATGATGTAACTTCAATCTGAATTTTCAAGTGAAGTGCATAGGCGATATCAACTTATCCAACACTTTGGAGCCATTTTGTGCACTAGTAAATCCAGAGCCAACTTGTCCGGTAATTCTTCTCCACCAAATTTCGATGTACAAATTAGATCTATAACGGCACAAATCACATGTTCATAAGTAGCATACATAATTACATACTATACGTTGACGACTTTACCCTTTTCTCACTTTTGTTTAGGAAGCTACTCAAATATTTTCGGAAGTTTGGGCAAACAACAAAGACGTTCAAAAAGCTCTTAACATTCGCGAGGTAAAATCTTTGATCTTCAAAGACAAATATTTAAGTATGGTTTATTGCAAATATTGATCCTTTAGTACAAATTGTTGTAAATATTGACCCCTTAATTAGCTGTTATTTTCGCTAATAAAAACCTTGAGCTTCAAATCCATATGAAGTCATGACTCATGATGAAGTTCAAAAAAAAAGTCATGACTCATGATGGTGCATCGCTTTTTGATAAAACCTTTCAGAATCGTACAGTAGAAAATCTGTTCAAAAAGAATAGGGATGGTATCACGTATTAGGCCTGCCAAATTTACAGCCAAGAATACTCGCAAGTCACAATTACAAATCCAAACCTACCTCCCTTTTATGACACGCTGCTTTTATGACACGCTGCTATGTTAAAAAGCAAAAACGTGATTCACATGGCAATTAGAATCATTAAAGTGCATATAGTAAAAACGATCCAATTAACAAATCACTTTCTAAGTTCCAAAACAAATAAATAAAATAAAATAAAAAATAAAAAATAAATCACTTTCCAAAGAGTAAATGACACAAATCACATTGTGATTTTTATTAGGGAATGAATATATATATGCCCTCAAATGGATTCCAATACCCTCTAAATAAGAAACAAAAAATACGGAATATAAAATATAAAGATTAACAAGTTAAATGTATTAAAACACATACAAAAACTGATAATATGAGTTAAAAGGTGGGAAGAGGTGTGGTTACATTGTCTTTAAATACAAAATTCTGCATGAAGTTACCCCTCCGTCTCAAAATTATTGTCTCAAACTAAATGCACAATGTGTAAAAAAGTTAATGATGGCTGATTTCTCTACGAAATAACACTTTAACCCTTATTCATCTCGGTGCTTGCTTAACATTAGAGTTTGTGACGTAGATTTCTAATGAGGGCTAATATAGAAAATACATATAATGCACCCATCCATTTATGGAAAAGGATAATTATTATGGAAAACTGAAAAAGGAAAGAGGGATTATAATTTTGGACCAAAGGAGTATAATTTAGTCACCAAGCATGCAAATTTGAGCTAAATCTTAATACAAGCGAAGCTTAAAAAAGTTTCGTTCAAAGGACACCAAGGAGGCACTCTATTTCCCTATGACCCTAGCTCACTCCATGGGTCGGCTTGAACAGTCATGTATCCATCAGTCTCACATCTCATTGTAGATGGGTAGGTTGTCATTTCCCTCTTAGCATCCAAGTATAGTTAACATAGGACCGATGTTAATAAGGATATAGACGATGCGTCTCTACCCTCACTGGCACCCGAAAGACACGTGGTCCTTAAAAGACCTTCCCCTCATGATGTGTCTTCATTAGGTTTCGAGCACAAGCCAGTCGTCTGAATGACCGTGTAGAACTGTAGAGAGGGGGTGAATACGGTCTTTTTGACTTTTTCGAAGTTTATCAACTTCAAGTCTCAAAGAGCCCGAGTGGTGAAACAAACAAACAACCAAGAGATAGAGAGAGAAGGGGGAAGAGGGAGAGAGATTGACACCACGATATATACTGGTTCAAGATGGGGGTCTATACAATCCGTACGTCTAGTTGCGAATCTAAGACACCCACACTATTACTCTAGTATAGTCCTTATGGTGGACTATAAACCGTATACAACTTCACTCCACCGATATGCACAAAGATCGGCGCTCACTAAGAAGAGCTACTCCCTATTGTATTTCACCCTCGGAAACCACCCATAAGAATCTCGTTATTCAAATTAACTACTAAGACCACAAACAACTTCCCCTGGAAGTATCAAACACCAACAAGACCTTCACCCGATCTTGGCTTGACCACAAAGGTACAAGACTTGTTACACCCGTAAACAAATGAATATGATTATTAGTTCGAACCAAGATTAACTTATCCTAGAGACTCGATTTTAAAAGAAATGTATAGAGAAGAAGACTCTTGACACAACAAACAAGTGCGGATTCAGCACTTGTGTGTATTTCTTATGGAGATGTGTTCTTTCAAGAATGATGAGTGAAAAGATTAGAACACAATAAGATATCTGGACTTAGAGGGAGAGAAGAGAAGAAAGTAGAAAGAAAGAATGTTTGGTAAGAGGTGAGAAATACACAAGTCAAGTGGGGTAATTATAGACCACCCAGGATCAAATATGATCACCAGCTGGCACACCTGGATCAGAATTTGATCTCGGGTTTGGTTTATAAAAATAAGAGAGAATGTTATTTTATTTTTATTTTTATCAATACTTGACTTTTTTGGCTTTTAAAAAAGGAGAAATGTTACAAAAATAAGTTATTAATCATTTTCTTGTGATCAATATATTAATTAATTAGATAACACAAAGAATAATATTTAAATAATTGCAATAGTCAATTTAGTGACAACTTCTTCGTGACTACCAATCTAAAGATGACTGACGAAAATTTCGTGACTAAGAACCGTAACAAGAAATGAGTTAGACGGTGACCATCAATACATGACTTGGTGACCGATAGTTTCGTCACTAACATGTATGTTAATGACAACTTATTACCTCGTCCCTAAATATATGCAAGTGACGAGATATAATGACGACAATTCTATATCGTCACTAAATTGCGTTTATAGTGACGAAAAATATAGGTCGTAATTATAGCCACTTTTTTTTTATTGTAAGATCGACTTACATGTCAACCTCTTTATAAACTATCGAAACGGACGTTGCTACATATGAACTTTTTCCGTTAGCAATTTCAAACTATATAGTAAATGGTTAGCGTTAAACGGAACATAGCTTGAATGTCTTTTCTTCTTGTGCAGGGAACAATAGAACGTTGGGCATACACGAACATGAGTGTACGTTACTTTTACGATAAAGAAGATACCACATGTTACTCATTCGACATTTTTAGTAGTATTGAATGGCAAAAACAACTCACTGCAGAAACTTGTCAAGTTTTGATCATTAGGTAATACCATACTCTTCTCTTCAACATTCAATCTTATTTCGCCTCTGCTAATTAAATAAGCGAACTGCTTTTGTTAATAGATAATGGACCCGGTTGATCGTCTTTAACATATGAAACAAAGGTTAATATGAATAAGATTTCAGTCTAGCGATTTTGAAAATAAAGCTATGACTTCAGCATATCATGTTATGACATGATTTAACAACAAACATTATTATGCCGCTTGGATTAGCCATATTATCAGCGGTGATCATGACGTAAACCACTTGCATGATGCAATCTGTACCATTTAAAACACTATGAGTTAAAATGAAATTTGGTTCTTGGTATTGGCTAACACGTCTTTGTATTCGAATAATTATCAGCGGTGATCATGACATGGTTTTTCCATACGTTGGAATTCAAAAATGGATAAAGTCTCTTGACGTTCCGATTGCAAGCCCTTGGAAACCATGGTACCTTGGCTCCCAAGTTGGAGGGTAATCTTCGATTTCTAGTTTATCCAACTCCATTTTATATCAATAACGACTTATGCCGTTGAACACTGTTATTCAAAGTTGTTGTTCTGTTTAAAATTTCAGTTATCAAACGACATATGAACGGAATGGATACTCGTTGAAACATGCAACTATTAAGGTATGAATATGTCACTAGTAAGAAGTAAGCACAATGTATCAGAAAACAACATATTGTAACTTTTTATTACTCGTGCTAGTAACTTTCAAATAAGATATGAAGTCACGAAGGTGCAGTGGAAAGTTGGTCCAATATGTATTCTCGTAAATCTTTCTCAAATCTAGTTTCTTTTCGTAGGGTGCGGGTCACGTGGTGGTACTTACAAAGCCAGAAGAAGCGTTGTCCATGGTGAGCGAGTGGCTTGGGTCTCGTACGTATTCGAGTGCCTCTTAAACTAGTATGTTATGCAAGTGTCCATGCATACATGCAAGATATTAATTGGAAGGCAATCTAATTAGTCTTATGCGTTAGTCATTTCAATCATGTTCCTTTATAATTCAAGACTGTAGCTAATTGGAAGGCAATATTTGGCTCTCCGTGCATTCAGAGTCGTAGTTTATATCATGGTCTCTTCATAACTTTGGCCTAAATGAGTTAACACCTGTTATATTGTTGATGTATATTGTGTCAAATTATGCACCAGCTTATCGAGATCATTTAACGATTCAAGTGTATTATGGCGATATATTGGGACTTAAAGACTTAGTTTAGAAGCCCAATCCAAGAAGAAAGCCCAGATTGGTACAATGAGTCCAAGGCTTGTGTCATATACTCATATGAATGTTGAGATTGGTAAGATCAATAAATGGACAGTAAGCTCATTTGTTTTTGACACAGCACGTCAGCACATACAACACAATTGCTCACTTCTTACATATTTGCCATTCAATTAACGAGATATTGATATATGAGAAACTAAATTTATAATCTGGTACTGTAACCTAGTAACAAATATTGACAAACGAGTATGTTAACCCGCGCGTTGCTGCGGGCTTTAATGGAACCAAAATGTAAACAAAGGCATAATTGTACGGTTAAGACAAATTTAGTTAAAAAAATGTAGCATCAATATATGTTGTAGTTTGAAGTTTAGAGTTATAATTATTACGCTGATGGAATTACAAACGAAATGCGAAGTTTATACGTCAGACTCTTTTCATGCTTCCATTCTTCAATTAACTCGGCTTGCTTCTTCTTTAAAAGAGCTAACTTTGTCTGGAGCCGACTTAGCCTTTCTTTTGAAGCTTCATCTGTATTAATAATGACTGGGTTTTGAAGTGCTTTCCATTTTCAGTTTAGCAACTGCTTCAGCTACCACATTAATACCTGCAATTGCCACAATTATAGGCAGACAATGGTATTTGATGTTAAAAGCATATGTTCTTTACATTTCTACACAGCATAATTTGTGCAGAGCATTTACTCACAGTTATAAACTTCTTAAAGACAAACTATAGCTTGAAAGAGCACGGCTAACCCAATGTAGGACATAAAAAAATGTGTGCATACGCTGTTTGGGATTACTTATTTTCTCAGCGTTTTAATGTCTTAATTCCGAAATAAATAATTAGGAAACGGTCGGAGGGGTTCAAGGTCTCTCAAATAATATTATCCTAAATCATCATATAGAAGTCATTCAACAATAAAAAAAAAAAAAAAAAAAAAGTGCTTAGGTCAACTCAACCCGACGTCTTTTGAAAAGTTACCCAACTGACTGAACTTTTGGTCTTTGTCAAGATTTGTATCTTCTAGACAGAAACTCAGAAAGTATATCACGATTGATGACACCAACGACATCATAAATCATTTTGACCCCATTGACCAGTTAAACCAATTTACTTGATTCTTTGCAAGTTTTTCCGACCCTTATTAAAGACAAATCGTATCAACCTATTCCTTCGTACACAGGTCAAGATTACTATGCTACAGTGTATTGAGAGAAGGGAAACTGAACCGAGTTGAACAGGAAAGATTAGCACGTACTTACTTCCATAGAGTAATATTTTTTTCGATGTATCTAATCGGTAGAGTTCCGAAAGCAACAAACAATGACGATGATAGAACCTATAAAAAATGAACCTTGAGAAACAGTTAAGAGAAATAAATAGACTTGGTAAGAATAAGACTCAGTATCATACGTGTTGCTTATGTGCGCTCCTGCAGCTTGCGTGTTCTATTTTTTCACCAAGTAACTTTAACAATTGTGGTGTGATATCCTGCTAAAGGACAGAGATGTTTGAATGTGCTACAAACCTGAAGTCCCAAGAATCAGCTTGCCAGGTATATAGAACATTAAAAAGACAAAAACTTCTATAAAAGATGAAACCTTTAAAAAAAAGAAACATTAAAAACAAACATAAAGCCTTAAAAAAAAGTACCTGATAAATAGCCAAATAGTTTGAGATTGCTATGTGGCTATGGTGGAATAACTCATTTGACTGGATCATTTATTTCATTATCTATTTATTCAAGTAAGTAGTAATTAATAACATCAGCTCCACAAATTGTTATCCTGTCCAACTTTATGAATTCGAGCCGTTGAGGGAGTTGTGATTCCCAGCTTCCTGATTTTTTTGGACCTATGATCTTAGCGTAAATTGAAACAAATTAGTAAACCCTCGCGAACAAATAAGATGTCAATATAGGGTGATGAGTGTGGGAAGACTACACCTGAAAAATCATGTTTGATGCGCAATTGGGTCCTGTAGGCACAACCATAGCTGATGGCTCCATTTCACATGCAACTAACCATTCACTTCTCGTCGTGACGCTTTTTCATTTTCAAGATCCTATAATCAGCAACATGATAACATATAAAAAGTGAATTTGCAAATCAACGCAAATTAAAAATAAAATAAGCAAACGGGTCATTCTTCTCTTTGTTAAATGTACTAAGCGGGTGGTGCACTACGCGCACGTTTATAATGAAGTAAGAGTAACACGAAAAGATACAAAGATTTAGAAACAAATAACACTCATAAACAACACAATAAAAAATATTTAAGGCAACTCACCTTGACTAAAAGTAAACTTAAAAAGAGTCCCCCTATCGCGGCTCGAATCAAATTCAGTCCCATCCAGCAATGTTGCTGTGCCTAAACATATTTTAAAGATAATAAATGAATTAGCATTTCATCAAGCACCTGTATCTATAATTCAAAACCCCTAATCAAAAACTAATAACAATAGCAGGTAGCTCATATAACCCAAATATCATAGTATGGCATATTTTGGACAGAACTTTCAATGAAGGCACGAATCTGTTGTCTAGTTGGTCAATCACCGCCTCTAGTTTCCTGACCTCTGTGGTCCTTCCAAACCTTTTCCCTGCAACTACTAATAATAACAAATACAAATAAACAAAAAAATATCGAATACAGTTACCTCATTGACTGCATCAGTTGTGTGTGATAAAAAGATTGAACTTCTATACCTGCAGCAGTCCAGATATTATTGCCATCTTTGTGGAAATCGTACCCTGGAAAAAAAAACCCAAAAAACCAAAATCGGATAAATTATAACTGGGATAAAGTCCACACATAGCCATGACAATCCAAAACCACAATTAATACATATTTGTGGGCGTCGGCGTATATGGCCGACTGGCCCTAGCCGAACGACCATATAGGCCGTTCGGATTAATGAACAATTCCAGAACAAGTCAAAACTTAGAACATATGAATCCGAAAGGTTCTGTCCGAACGGATTCCCATGTCCGAACGACCCGCTTGAGCCGTTCGGACCAACGGTCATCTCCAGATCAGGAAGTCAACTTTGATATTAATAGTGTGTGACAGAATTACAGTAACCATGTCAGGTCAGGAAAAAGACCCAAACAGGGTAAGTTCCAGGTGCCACCCGAAGCGGTTGTCAGTATGTTTGGACGCATCCGATGGAGACAAAAAAGGGACTACTATATAAAGGGGCAGTTTCTACAGTAATGGTAACTCACTTTTACACACAGTACTTAATCCATAAAGCACACTTATTATCTTACCTTCATATACTTACTCTCACGCCGGAGTTTGGTCCTGGGGTCACACCCGGGGCGAGACTAACGCGTCTACTTTCTTAGCAGCTATCCGAAGGACTTGACGGGCTCAAGGCCGAAGGATATTTTGAAGAATCGCATCACCTGCAGAAAAATACTTAAACACTGACGCCATCCGTGGGACCGACATTCAATCTACCAAAGCTTTAGGATGTCAGGTTCCGAACGTCCGGAAGGGTCGGGCGAAAAGGGTGTCGAAACCCCTCCCGTCCACCGTACCGAAAATGGGGACGCCGAGTCTCCCGCAATCACCCGAGAACAGCTGGAAGGATATATCTCTGCTCTCAAGTCCATGGTCCAGGAACACAATAGGCAAAGCACTGTGCAGCCAATACGTCTAGACTGGGATGAAGAGGACGCTCCGAAGGTGCCAAGAGAGAAGAAAGGAATCGTTACCGGAGACAAGATACCAGATGCAGATTTGAGCAAACCTTTCAAGGAAGTTAGGAAATCACCCTTCACTCGGGGGATTATCGAATTCTCTTCACCGGAACACAAAATGCCTTCACACATCAAGTTATACGACGGGTCAACAGACCCCCAGGATCACCTCAATCGGTTTACCGGGGCGGCAGGTCACGGGGAGTGGCCCATGCCCGTCTGGTGCAAGATGTTTCAGCAAACCCTGGACGGAAGGGCGAGAGGGTGGTTCGATCGCCTTCCTCCGGGCAGCATAGACGAATGGGCAGACCTGAGGGCTCAGTTCGAAACTCGTTTCTCCCTACACAAAGCATGTACCAAAGACCCTACGGAGATAACGAAGATCGTGAGGAAAGCCAATGAGACTTTGCCAGAATTCAAGGAAAGGTGGACTACAGAAACAGGGTTCATACAAGGAGCCCCGGAAATTATAAGGATTTCTTCATTCATGGACGGATGTAAATGTCCGGAACTGGCCAAAAGGTTCGCTGATAAAATCCCTAGAACCGTTGAGGAAATGATGATCCGTGTGGATGACTTTGTGAGAGCAGAGGCCGCATTCGCTAGTACCGAACTGCCACGAGGAGAAAGCTATGACCAATACAGGAAGAAGCCGGCTGGACCTTTCCGGAAGGATGATAGAGGATATAGAGGATCGGGGAATGATGGCAGGAATAAAGGACGATCCAGATACCACCCCAAGGATCGGCAGACCCAATATCGATACCGAGACCGTCCGGCGCCATACCTTCCGGCGCGTAATGACTATCAGAATCGTGATGCTCCCCGTTTGACGCTTGACTCGCTCATAAAATGGCCGAAGGAAATCCTAGCCACCGAGCAGCAGTTACGGTTGCCTCCTCCGAGGCCGATGAGGGATCCACCCAAGAGAGAACATCAGGACAGATACTGTGACTACCATGGGGAAAGGGGACATTACACGAATGACTGTTTTCAATTGAAAAGACAGCTAGAGTTAGCTTTAGAGTCGGGAAAGTTGAACCACCTAGTCAAAGATGTTCGTCAAATAGGGAAAGGCGCGCCAAAGAAGGATCTCCCGGCCAAGGACAAGATAATCAACATGGTCAGCGCAAGAACACAGCAGAAAAAGCGCAAGTCGAGAGAACATGAGGAAAAATGGATGAATGTCCCCATCACCTTCCCTCCCATACCGGCCGGAGACGTGTCCGATGAGCCACTCATCGTTGAAGCCATGATGGAAGGATACTTGGTAAGAAGAGTGTTCGTGGACGAAGGGGCTTCGGTGGAGGTCATGTTTGAACACTGCTTTGATAACTTGAGCCCGGAAATAAAGTCTCGACTAAAGCAGACTCAGACGGATCTGCTGGGTTTCGCTGGACAAGTGACAAAACCGTTGGGAAAAATAGAGCTGGACGTGTCATTTGGAGAAGAGGGATTATATAGAAGAACAACCATGCAGTTCACAGTCATACGCGCGCCTTCGCCGTATAACGTGATCCTGGGAAGGACCGGACTAAGATTGCTGAGAGCCATTCCATCCACCATACATGCTATGATGAAATTTCCAACCCCAAGGGGAGTAGCTACTCTGAAAGCTCGGCAGATAGTTATTTCGGAATGCCGAAGGTTAGAGGAATCTCAGAAGGTTTCTTATGAACAAAGCGAAG
This sequence comes from Artemisia tridentata subsp. tridentata, assembly GCA_021014915.2. Lineage (NCBI taxonomy): Eukaryota > Viridiplantae > Streptophyta > Magnoliopsida > Asterales > Asteraceae > Artemisia > Artemisia tridentata. The sequence continues at coordinate 79,310,453 of CP139505.1, forward strand.
GGTCAACAGAGAAGGAGGTTGAAACGAACGATCCAGAGGAAGTCATGGTAAATCCAGCTTACCTCGAGCAGTTAGTGACCATCAGAGGCAGCTTATCGTCCGATTGCAAGAAGAACCTCAAATCCCTCCTCAAGAAAAACATGGACGTTTTCGCCTGGACACCGGCAGACATGACCGGAGTTCCAAGGCGCATTGTTGAGTACACACTGAATGCTAACCCCTCGGTGGAACCGGTATGCCAGAAACGCAGAGTGCTAGCTCCCGATCGAAGTTTGGCCGTAACGAAGGAAGTAGAAGAGTGGTTAAAAGCGGGAATTGTCCGACCTGTCAAATATCCCACGTGGATCTCTAATCCTGTTCTTGTCAAAAAAATGTGACGGAAGCTGGCGCATGTGCATCGATTTCAAGAACATCAATTCAGCCTGCCCAAAGGACTACTATCCTCTACCGGAAATTGATCTGAAGATAGAATCGGTCATGGGATTCAAATATAAATGCTTTCTGGATGCGTACAAGGGGTACCATCAAGTCCAAATGTCAAAAGAAGATGAGGAGAAAACAGCCTTTTACACGGATCAGGGGATGTATTGCTACACTAAAATGCCCTTCGGATTAAAGAATGTCGGGGCAACATATCAGCGCATGGTAGACGCAGCCTTCCGATCGCAGATAGGACGAAACTTAGAGGCGTATGTAGATGATATGGTCATCAAGAGCAAGGAGGAAAACGAAATGCTGGCCGACATCGCCGAGACGTTTGATAACCTGAGGAGAATTAACATGAAACTGAATCCCAAAAAGTGCTCGTTCGGAATGGAGGAAGGGAAATTCCTGGAATATATGGTAACTTCCGAAGGAATCAGGGCTAATCCGAAGAAAACGAAAGCTTTGATGGACATGCAGTCTCCCCGAACGTTGAAAGAAATGCAGAGTCTAAGTGGCAAGCTGGCAGCTTTGAATCGGTTCTTGGCCCGGTCAGCCGAAAGATCGTTACCATTTTTTGAAACTTTGAAGAACATAACCAAAGAAAACAAGGAACAGTATCGGTGGACAGAAGACGCGGAGAACGCCTTTCAAGAAATGAAGAAGCTGATAGCGGATCTCCCGTCTCTAATAACACCCATGCCCAAGGAAACGCTCTACGTATACCTGGCGGCGGCTCAGGAGGCCGTTAGTGCCGTTCTTTTAACCGAAAGAAAGGGAAAACAACATCTGGTGCATTACGTGAGCCGGACACTCAATGAAGCCGAAAGGAACTATGCCCCGATGGAGAAGCTAGCATTATCTCTACTGCACATGTCAAGAAGGTTAAGAAGGTATTTCGAGGCACACCCGATCAAGGTTATCACCGATCAACCTATCAAACAGATACTTAACAAGGCTGAAGCTTCCGAAAAGCTGGCTAAGTATTCCGTAGAGCTGGGAGCATATAACATCACCTACGAGCCTCGGAGTGCAATCAAGGGTCAAGTTTTAGCAGACTTTCTCTCGGAAACCCCCATTGGAGAAAGTCCGGAGCGATATTTTAGCCAGCCGGCCGTGAAGGTTGAAAAAGACAAAGTAGGAAAGTGGCTACTATATACCGATGGAGCATCCAATAGTAAGGGTTCCGGTGCAGGACTTGTTTTGGTAAGTCCGGACGGCGTGGAATATACTTACGCCCTTCGGCTAGATTTTGAAAGCACGAACAATGAGGCAGAGTACGAGGCATTGCTGGCGGGGCTTCGGATAGCCGAAGGGATGCGCGTAAAGAATATTGACATACGGGTGGACTCGAAGCTGGTGTCGAATCAGATAAGTGGGGATTACGTAGCAAGCAACGAAAGCATGATCAAATATTTAGCCAAGGCAAAAGAATGTATAGCAAAATTCCAGCACTTCTCCATCCGGAACATTCCCAGAGGGCAGAACCAAAAGGCCGACATACTAAGCAAGCTGGCTACAGTAGCATTTGATCACCTGACGAAGGAAGTATTAGTAAAAGTGTTAAGAGAAAGATCCACCGAAGGGAAAGAAGTTAACGACATAGTGGCCGAGGAGGGAGACAACTGGATGACTCCCATCGTTCGATGCCTGGAAGAGGGAATATGGCCGAAAGATCAAAGCGACGCTCGAGCGTTGAGAATGAAGATCAGCCAATATGTAATAGAAGATGGAGTACTATACAAGAACGGCTACTTGGTTCCCATGTTGCGATGTGTTGGTCCGTTACAGGCAAATTATGTGATCTGGGAGATACACATGGGGGCGTGCGGCATGCATCTGAAGCCAAGATCCGTAGTGGCAAAGGCCATGCGGCAAGGGTACTACTGGCCAACTATGCACCGGGATGCTCGTAATGAAATTCAGAAGTGTGACTCATGCCAAATACATGCCCCAATTCCAAAACTACCAAAGACAACACTCACACCAATTATGGCTCCTTGGCCGTTCTATCAATGGGGTATGGACATCCTAGGTCCATTACCAGAGTCAGCCGGAAGGATAAAGTTCATCATAGTGGCTATCGACTACTTCACCAAGTGGATAGAAGCCAAACCGCTGGCAAGGGTGACGGGAAAGGACGTGATAAAATTTGTATGGGACAATGTAGTTTGCCGTTTCGGCCTACCAAGTGTAATCGTAACGGATAATGGAAAGCAGCTGGTCGATAACCCTTTCAAACAATGGTGTGAGAAGTTAAACATCCGGCAAATAAACACCGCTATGGCACATCCACAAGCGAACGGTCTCATGAAAAGAGCAAACAAAAGTTTACTGGAGGGAATTAAGACAAGGTTGGGCCGAACGAGAGCAGGATGGGTAGATGAGTTACCAAACGTTTTGTGGGCTTGCCGAACATCACTAAAACAAAGTAATGGAGAAACGCCCTTCAGCTTGACGTACGGTAGCGAGGCAGTGATACCGGCTGAGATCGGCATGCCAACTCACCGAACGATGGTCATACGAGAGGGAGTAGACGAAGATGATACGCGCCGGATTGAAGAACCGAACGAAAGGGAGATGCGTTTAAATTTAGACCTACTGCAAGAAAGGAGAGAAGAAGCAGCAATAAAGGAAGCACGATACAAAAAAAAGATGGAACAGTACTACAATAAGAAAGTCCGTCCGGTATCTTTCAGACCAGGAGATTTCGTCTACCGAAAAAATGAAGCAAGCCGAGCAGAAGACCAAGGCAAGCTAGGCCCAAAGTGGGAAGGACCCTACCGGATAACCGAAGCGTATCAGTGTGGTTCCTACAAGTTGGAAACTATGGAGGAGGAAGAAGTGCCCAGGAAATGGCACGCAATCAATCTAAGGAAATGCTTTCTTTAGGAACAAATATGTAAGGCTATGAGCCATTGTAAACGAATTCATTATGAAATACTATATATTCTCCTCCGGGTTGAAGAGGAGAAAATTTTCCACATATTGTTGCAAGCAAAGACAAGGCAATCGCGCGGCTCCGGCGAGGATTAGCTACCCTCATTAGGCCCGCGCAACCAAAACTTAGCCGAGGCGTATCCGCCCCGAACGGAAAAAATGAAAACGATAAAGAACATGCCGAGGCGTATCCGCCCCTAACGGCAATATAAAGTCCTAAAATAAAAAGGCACATGCCGAGGCGTATCCGCCCCTAACGGCAATATAAAGTTGTGAAAACGTAGAGGGGGGGATGAATACGTTTACCTTTTTAAAACTTAAAACTTGTTGTATCAAATTTCCAATTCGGCTAGTTCTAATATGAACATTGTCTGTTGTAGTTTATGTCTACCAAGTTGTGACACAAGTATTATCACATAATCACAACACAAGCAATCACATAATGCAAATATAAAAGTAAAGAGATAAGTAAAAGAAAGCGCAAACCGAACACGATGATTTATAGTGGTTCGGTCACGGAGCTCCTCTCCGCCCTACTCCACTCCCAGAGTACCCAACTCGAGAGTTACTTCACTAGATCAGCAAGCTCCCTTTCTTAGGCGGAGAAAACCTTTACACGTCGCTTACTTCCTTTTTCGGTACTAAGCTAAACACCGGGTTCTTTACAAGGGTACAACCACTCCCATCGTCGCTTATACAATTACCGACACTAAGCTAGATGTCGAGTTCTTTACAAGGGTGCAACCACTCCCAACATTCTTTGTATTTTAAGGACTAAAATACTAACCTCACTCTACTGATCTAAATGATACAATGATGGTTACAACAATGATCCATGACATAAGTGTATCATGGATATGAATGCCTACTCTATATGAACTTCCATTGATCGGAAGCCTTCAATGGATGAAGATCACAAGCTCCCTAAACTTGTTGTGATGGATCTTCATGTATGCAAGTGAGATCTTCTTGGTGGATCAAGAAGTATGCTATGGATGATGTATCATGATCTTGAGCTTGCTTCACAGGATCATTAACAATGTATGCTTACAACATAATGAAAGTTAGTAACATTATGATCATTATGTAATGGGTGATTAATGTATGAATCTACATGGTTTGCTACTGATCTAAGTGTGTGTAATGAGTGAGGGAATGTATGTTCTAGTTGGATGATTCAATGGGCAAAACTAACTACTATTTATAGTAAAACATGGCATGTAAACTATGGGCAAAACCATGGACTAACATGGTTTCTAGTGGCATGAAAACTATGGGCAAAACTATGGACTACCATGTTTTCTAATGGCATGAGTCTATGGGCAAACAATGGGTTGGTGTTTATAGCCAACAATACTTTTGCTCCGCGGATCTGAAGGATCCCTAAATTTGGATCCGCGCTTTATACCATTTGGATCCGCGCTTTATACCATTTGGATCCGCGGATTGACAGCTAGCAAACCTTACCAAATCTCATGAAATCTTCAAATGTCAACTATCTAACTTGTGTATCTAAACAAGATATTATACAATCTTACAAAGATTTCACTTGTGATGTATGCCATGATGTCATGGTATTATTTAACTAATAAAGTTTCCATTTTAAGAAATAAACATGTAAACTTGTATATGTTATTCCTAGTGAACTTTGTAATGTTTATGTGTATCCTAGTGATCATGTCAAATGAGGTTCTAAGTAGAATGATTAGCCTTTTTAAAATACTTAATTACCTAACCGTATTTTAAACATTCTAAATGGTTTGTTAAGGGTTTGATCATAATGCTACATAACAAACATGTACGAACCTGTGTTGTATCATACGAGGACTTGAGAGGTGTTGAATGTATGTTGAGACAATATAAGATTACAAGTAACTTGTACATTTTACTTTATGTATCAAGTTACATGTTTGTCATCAATCAAAACAAACGAGATTGCTTGCACTAGCAATCTCTCCAACGAGACTGCTTGCACTAACAATCTCCCCCTTTTTGATGATGACAAAATATGTAAACGTGATAGAAAGTAAAATGCAAAAAGTTACTTGTGTCCATAATTACTTACTTTATTCTTGTGTTCGTTTCTCCGTTTACACCTTTCTCCCTTTTCTCCTTGTGTCCGTAATTACTCACTTTCTCCGTTTACACCTTTCTCCCCCTTTTGTCGAAGCAAAAAGGGTGTGTCCTTGGAGTTAACTTAATTTCTCCCCGAAATGGCGAGCTTGCATCATCCCTAGTGAAGTTAAATAGACTACTCCAATCTCCTATGGTTGTTGCGTCTCCTAGGTTGTAAGCGGATCCATGGATCAAATTAAGACTCTTAACCTACATTAAGGTTAGTGGTGTGCAATAAAAAGAATATATATGAAAAATGCATGATGAATGAAAAGCAAACACCCAATGATACACGTGAGTAAGCTATGTTGGACTATGTTGACCTATCTCCTCCTTTTTGTCAAAATATAAAAGAAGATATGCGTAGCGGAATGTGATTTTGAGAACTTTAAAGCTCCCCCTTGATTTGTACTCCCCCTAAATGGAGTGACAAGGATATGATGTATGATCCTACAAAACAAATAGTTAGACTATGATATGCTCCCCCTTGATGTATACTCCTCATTGCTAGAGTACCAACGTATACGGTTCAAGGATGAGAGATGCTAAAAATGATGAGTTAGTATATGATATACTCCCCCTCGATCTATACTCCCCGTTGCTAGGGTACCGACGTATATGATCCAAGGACGAAGAATCCTACAAAATAAAGGTTAGTATAAAACAATATTTGTCCTTGGACAAGTATGTAATATATACCAATGCGTATATATGATGCATCCTAAATAATGCTTTGACGAAAACTCCCCCTTGCTCTAGGGCGTCAAGATGAACCTACAAAACAAAAGATTAGTGCACTAGAAGCTATGTCTTAAGTCATATACGACCAATGTGTATAGACGATGCAATGTGAATGCTAGACTGATAATCCTCCTGATTTGAGAGCGTTAAGTAGCACCTATAAAAGAAGAAAAATAATCGATGCAAACTTCATCCTATGATGAGTATGCTATATACGTTCGAGCGTATATGATGATGAACCTACAATGAAATAGTTAGTGCAATATATTTTATCTCAAGGAAAAAAAATTATGCAAATAATCTAATCATAAACAAATTACCAATTGTGATTGTCTAATCAAAGAAAAATATGATGCAGCATACTAATTATGATATCAATCGTGATTATCTAGTAAACCATGTTATAAAGAGTGTAATCTTCTAATAAGAATTACATTTACAAGAATATATTCCTACAAAACAATGCCTATGAGGAGGATATGAAGAGGAATTAAATTGAGTGAAGCTAGTGTTGGTGTTAGTTTACTAGTGAATGATAACTTAATGGATGACTAAAGGTTGATGTAAGTAGGTTTTTCGCTAATCCATGGGATTGATGATTAGTGAAAAAAGTGATGGATGGTGGTGATTATAATGAATGCAATGAATTCAGAAACTCTAATGTATAGCAAATGCTATAAGAGTATTTGAAGACTGTTACGGTTATGATATTATCATCTACCAAAGATGAATCGTGCCATAGTAAATGTTTGAATGAAAATGAGAGGAAGTGACGACAATGATCACTTAGGAATAGAAATTCCATATGCAACAATTAGAAATACTAGATACCTATAAGCGGATGAAAATGACATCATATGATGAGAGTGTTGGTTGGAACAATGTGTTGAGAGTGATGGTTCTGTTTGCACTGACAATGACTTGCTTGATATGAATCAAGAATGAAAAGGATGAGATCCTATGATAGTGTTCTAGACACTGAAGATGTTCTAGACAATTAAGTTGTGAGATTAAGATGAAAATTCTAGATTCGTTGGTTACGAGAAGGTTGTTTGGTTTCTGAATGGTTAAAATCTGATCAGGTACCCGCGGATTGGGCGGAACCAAAATTTTGGTTCCGTCCTTCTTATCGAAGGGTTCCGTGGGACCAAAATCGATTAGGTCATGTTTTGTCGTTTTTGATCAAACGAAGGTTCATGCTAAGGTCTATTCACTTATAACTACTAATTTGGTTTCACTAATCCTAGTCAAATTCTAAGGAGACTTAATGTATCTCATTTAAGAGGTTTGTCAAACACATGATGTGTTTTTCTTTTAATGAGATATTGGTGCAGAGCTGTGATGTTGAGATAATAAGGTTAGAAACACTTTGTGATTTTGTGAACTGATTTAACTAAGTGATTTGAACCTACTTGTCGGTATTTGGGAATGTAAGAAACATGAGTACATGTTCTTTAATGTGAAAAGACAATTATGTGAATGAATTTCTCTCCTCCTTAATTGGTGGACATTCAACATAATCTATGATGCATTAAATGAAGAATGAAGGTAAAGTGTTTAGGATGTTGCAGATTAATGAAAGCGATGAGCTTAGCAATGTTTTAGTGGATATTGGTTAGCATACAAAGAACTTCATCCGTGAAGTTACGTAGCTCTTCTCTATTAATGCGAGATGATCGCACGATGAGGCATGTGGTTTTCCTTATGGGAGATATATTGTTTTAACTAAAAGATGATGGAGATATTGTTAGGTGAGCGGAAGCAACAATACGATTTGGAGAGAGGTATATTGAAAGATATCCAAACACAAATTTCAAACCTCTAAAACTTAATCCTATTAGCTTTTAAAGCTATATGCAAGAAAATGGATCCCATAAACATATTACTAATCTAAGTAGCAATAATGAGATAACAATTATGCAAAATAAGCATAACAAAGAGAAATAACAAATAGTTTGTTATCAGCCTACAAGACAAAAGTCTTAATGACAAAAGATGTGAATATCATATGACAACATCTTATAAAAACAAATAATCTACTAATAGACATAAAGATACCACATAGCATAAAGACAAATAATCATATTGCAAGATAGCATTGTTTTAGATACTACATTGTGAAATTGTTTTTAAGTTAGGCTTAGTCACTTAAGCATACTTACCCATTAATTAACACAATGATCTATGTATAAAATAAAATGACTTCTAAATGTTCATCATACCAAGACCACTTAGACAGAGTGCATATATGGCAAACAAATAGTGTGACAAAGAAGTGAGACTAAGATTCATGCAAACCATTATAACATTTAGGAGCATGTACCATTTAGACTATCCTACGAAAAATCTCAATGATTGTCAACTAAAGACAAAGACTATCTAACACCATATAGTAAGTGTGAGTTAACAAGTAATACGTTAATCTTGCGAAATAGCATATAACAAAAGAATGAACATATCATACAAATCATACAGCATATAAGCATGCAGACAAAACCTTTCTAAGGTTTACACGTTTGACAATGATAACATCAAGATATCAAACAAATATCATGTAATCAATACACGTATATGTAATGCAAGTGATTTTATTAATAAACTAAAGAAAAATCACATCTACTTCTTGTTTGATTAATTATTCCTAAGACAAGATAATTCACCAATACATGACTTAATGAGACTCAACTATTTCTATAAAAACTAGTGTGATGAAGATGTCATGTTATACACGTAAATTTGACAAATATGTGTCGATGGATTTTAATCATTGTGTTTAGAATCTAAGATTGAATGATCTAAAGGGTGACATCCTTTAAGTTGAGTTTAAGTATGAGTTATGCAAGTGATCTAAGATCAAGACATGTGTTTGTGTGTGGTAACGGGATATGTCATGAAAGTTCTGAAGAAATTTCTTTGGAACAAGAATCTAAATAAAGTTACCAACTTTAATAGGTCTTGTGTATGCTCCAGAGATGTGAATATGCACATGGTTTGACCAAGGTTTAATGTACGCTTAAAAGGAAATAGATACATATGGTATCTTTCAACAAGTAAGATTTAACTAGTGCTCAATAAGGAAGATAGTTCATAGAACTAGTGGATGTTTGTTTTAAGATTATTTGCCCAATGAGGTGTAAAGAAATCTCTTGTAACATAACCGTTCATGTTGCAAGAAAATAATGATGCATAGGATATACATTATCCTTTTATACAAGATGAAAAATAAACACATAATGTTTTTCCGAAACATCATGTTTTCCTAAATGAAGATATGAACACAAAGTATTTGAATTGGATAGACTTATCCTAAATAAACTAGGTTTCAATATTATGATAACTAGATGATGACAAGATAAACTTACTTGAGTTTCTCTTGTATACTCCTCAAGATTCATTTTTATTTGGGATGTATGAGATTGGCTTTGAGATTTCATTATAACATAAGTTGTTACAATGTTGATTCAAGATTTAATGTAACAAAGTATTACCAATACTTTGATGACTTGTGGTACTACTTAATGAATGTGAGCATTATGCTCATTTGATGGTGAAGTTCTAATTCTATAGGTGGCAAGGTATTGATGAGTTGATTCAACTTGCATTTGATTTGGTATGAGTGTTGGACTAAGGGCTTTTTTGAGCAATGCACTCAATGGCGTGAATTATGGTGATGAAGGAGTTTGTTGAACTTTTGGGTTTCATGAATGTTGAAGATTACAAGAATGGATACTAATTCTTGTGGTTCACTAGCGGATGAAGTGTTTGGTTATGTTTGTGAAACCTAGGGGCTGAAGGTGATGAAGATTGATTCTTATGGACAACGAGGATGAAGACTGACTCTTATGATCCATTGGTTGGTATTACTAGCGTATGATGTGATCTAAAGCTTAAGGTCTAGGATATATCACAGAAGTGAGTGTGCTGTGATAATGATGAAAGTACAAGAGTACTTTAGGTGATAGGATAAGTGTTTTAACATACGTTGTTAAAATACTTGGGAGTACATCATTTCGGATATGACTTTTAATGACTACAATCTTAAGTCAAATTTACTTGAATATTTCGGATGAAATACTTAAGTTGTCAATCCTACTTTATTGAGATAAGACTTGATAATACATCTATAACCTAAGTGTGAGTTATGACTCGATGTAAATCTTAATCGTCTTGAAGAATGACATGTTAACCAAGTAAGGCAACATATGTGGAAACTGGACAGTATCCACAGTCATGAGTTGGGTTTGTAATCTATGATATATTTGCAAACAGTGAGTTTGGATTAGTTTGGAAGTTGTCAATTTACAAATCAAGCTAGTGAATGAGTAAAGGATGGGAGGATGCAGTGTGTAATGATCACAAATACTCAGTGGTTTACCGAAAAGGTACCTTGGAGCATTTTCATGAAATTTGAAACTGTGATTAGATATGATTGTCCTATTTGGTGTTTGGTGAGATGTCCTAATCCTAATTTGAGTGAACATTAGTGATAAGAATCCTAAGAACTAGAATCAATAATCTAAGGATCTAGATTAGTTGGGAATTTTGAAAAAGTTACTATTGACACCCACGGATCCAATCGACAACAAAGGCGGAGCCAAAGTTTGGGAGCCGTGTAATCCATGGGTTCTGGACTGGCGGATCCAAAGCTAACTCTTGACGGATCCAAAATAAGGGATCCGTCGGATCCGTTGAACAAAAGTACTAAAAACAAACAGAGAGATATGCAAAATTCGCGTTTTTCGACCAAGACCTGAAAATTCTCCTGGAACATATCTATTAGCTAATATGTAATGCAAAACTACTAAAAATGTTTATTCTAACACACATACACACATAGTTTAATCCGATCATATTAACTTACCTTAAATGAGAGTTAAGCCAAACAGTGGCTTAAACCCGGAAACTTGATAATATCAAAGTGTTATCGTCCTGCATGATATGGTTAGTTCACATGAAGGTTTAACAACAAGATACTATCCTAAAGGCATAACAACTCAACACATCATTGTTTCAAATTGTTTGTACCAAACACTCTTTTTCAAAGTTACTACATGTTTACACATTTTAACACTAGAGCAAGAGTTTGTGCAAGACAATACTATTAAACTAGCTACACTTAGTTCACATTTCAAAGTAAGTTATGTAAGGTTTTCACATAACATCATCAAGCAAGAATATCTAAATCTAAAAGTGAAACAAACACAGATTATCAATGTATTGCACAATATCTAGCAAATGTTCTATTTTGCATAAAACAAGCAATTGATAAGCAAGCAAGTAAGTATCATGGCAAGACACTTATGTATTACAAATAAACAAGTACAATCACACTTATCAACAAGCATATCACATATATGCAAATAATATAGAACAGTTAGCCATATAGCATAGCATAGATAAAAATATACTTTTCGTCACTTTGCGTTTAAATATGACGATGTATGCCAAGCTTAATTTGTTTCTTTTATATTACCAAATTCTTTAGTTTCAAAAGAAATCATATTTATGAGCAAAGGATACCAATATACATTGCTCGACTCAAAAGTTTAACTTACTGTGTCAAAATAAAACTTAACATTTTGAACAGGTTATAGTATTTGATTTGTTTTACCTACTTCAATTTAGATCTAGGCAATGAGACTATTTTTAAATGAAAATAGACTTAATTTCCTTCAAAATGATAGGTGGCGCGACTCCTACGGACTTACGGTTAATTAGTTATGAATTTTCGAAGTTTGACAAAAACTGAGTACTGCACCGACGGATCTGACGGATCCTTTTAGAGGGATCCGCCCTTTATGTGATTTGGATCCGCCGAGACCTGTGACAGATTATCCTAAACTCATATTTTGACATAGCGAAAGTGTGTGGGACTTGCTACACTTAATCTTAGGCATATATTACAAATATTAACAACATTTCTACCTATGTGACTTATCTAAATATTACGGAGGTGATTTTTCAACTAACTTAATGATTATTCCAAACACTCCCTTCAAAACGGTATTTTTCGTAAATTAGTTCTGAGCACATAATTTGACACTTACAAATTCTTTTGAGAAACATTTTTCTTTTATTTTTCAAGAACACCTTCAAGCTTGTATACAAAGTGATATTTAACAACAAAATTTCAAAGTATACTTAGCTAAACATTTTTCATATTATGTTCTGCTTCAGAGGTAATTTGATACATGGATCTTACTCTATTTTAAAAACCATTTGTTTTGAAAATGAGAGCCAACCCGCTTTGATACCAATTGTGAAAACGTAGAGGGGGGGTGAATACGTTTACCGTTTTAAAACTTAAAACTTGTTGTATCAAATTTCCAATTCGGCTAGTTCTAATATGAACACTGTCTGTTGTAGTTTATGTCTACCAAGTTGTCACACAAGTATTATCACATAATCACAACACAAGCAATCACATAATGCAAATATAAAAGTAAAGAGATAAGTAAAAGAAAGCGCAAACCGAACACGATGATTTATAGTGGTTCGGTCACGGAGCTCCTCTCCGCCCTACTCCACTCCCCGAGTACCCAACTCGAGAGTTACTTCACTAGATCAACAAGCTCCTTTTCTTAGGCGGAGAAAACCTTTACACGTCGCTTACTTCCTTTTCCGGTACTAAGCTAAACACCGGGTTCTTTACAAGGGTACAACCACTCCCATCGTCGCTTATACAATTACCGACACTAAGCTAGATGTCGAGTTCTTTACAAGGGTGCAACCACTCCCAACATTCTTTGTATTTTAAGGACTAAAATACTAACCTCACTCTACTGATATAAATGATACAATGATGGTTACAACAATGATCCATGACATAAGTGTATCATGGATATGAATGCCTACTCTATATGAACTTCCATTGATCGGAAGCCTTCAATGGATGAAGATCACAAGCTCCCTAAACTTGTTGTGATGGATCTTCATGTATGCAAGTGAGATCTTCTTGGTGGATCAAGAAGTATGCTATGGATGATGTCTCATGATCTTGAGCTTGCTTCACAGGATCATTAACAATGTATGCTTACAACATAATGAAAGTTAGTAACATTATGATCATTATGTAATGGGTGATTAATGTATGAATCTACATGGTTTGCTACTGATCTAAGTGTGTGTAATGAGTGAGGGAATGTATGTTCTAGTTGGATGATACAATGGGCAAAACTAACTACTATTTATAGTAAAACATGGCATGTAAACTATGGGCAAAACCATGGACTAACATGGTTTCTAGTGGCATGAAAACTATGGGCAAAACTATGGACTACCATGTTTTCTAATGGCATGAGTCTATGGGCAAACAATGGGTTGGTGTTTATAGCCAACAATACTTTTGCTCCGCGGATCTGAAGGATCCCTAAATTTGGATCCGCGCTTTATACCATTTGGATCCGCGCTTTATACCATTTGGATCCGCGGATTGACAGCTAGCAAACCTTACCAAATCTCATGAAATCTTCAAATGTCAACTATCTAACTTGTGTATCTAAACAAGATATTATACAATCTTACAAAGATTTCACTTGTGATGTATGCCATGATGTCATGGTATTATTTAACTAATAAAGTTTCCATTTTAAGAAATAAACATGTAAACTTGTATATGTTATTCCTAGTGAACTTTGTAATGTTTATGTGTATCCTAGTGATCATGTCAAATGAGGTTCTAAGTAGAATGATTAGCCTTTTTAAAATACTTAATTACCTAACCGTATTTTAAACATTCTAAATGGTTTGTTAAGGGTTTGATCATAATGCTACATAACAAACATGTACGAACCTGTGTTGTATCATACGAGGACTTGAGAGGTGTTGAATGTATGTTGAGACAATATAAGATTACAAGTAACTTGTACATTTTACTTTATGTATCAAGTTACATGTTTGTCATCAATCAAAACAAACGAGATTGCTTGCACTAGCAATCTCTCCAACGAGACTGCTTGCACTAACAAAAGTCCTTAACATAAAAAGGCACATGCCGAGGCGTATCCGCCCCTAACGGCAATATAACGTCCTTAAAGTAAAAAGGCACATGCCGAGGCGTATCCGCCCCTAGCGGCAATATAAAGTCCTTAAAGTAAAAAGGCACAAGCCGAGGCGTATCCGCCCCTAACGGCAACATAAAGGAGTATACCGAGCCGTAAGCGCTCCTAACGGTAACGTTAGAACTTAGAAATAATAAAGAGGAATTGAATATATTCAGTAAACAATACGGCAAGCAACAGGAATCACACAACACATTTCGCATGATGCATACATAAATATATATATATATATATATATATATATATATATATATATATATATATATATATATATATATATATATATATATATAATATATATATATATATATACACAAAGAAGCATACATAAACGGTAAACCAGACATAGCAAAAGTGAGTAAATCATCATTAGCAAAAAGGCCGGAATTGTAGCCTTCCGGCCAAGGCGAACCACAACTAGAAAGTCTTAATAAAGGATGTTCGTTACAAAGTAATATAAAAAGCAGCCACAGGCGGCGCGTCAACAAACATTGTTTCCAAGCGGTACAAGATTAGATCAAAGCTTCACAAGGCGTCCGGAACAGCCTATATCCATGGTCAAAATGGAGGCATTCCGGACCCATAAAAAACAAACTCAAGATGCAGCATTTCCTTCAACACTTCCATCAGCATACTTTTCGGCATTCTCTTCGACATACCCAATATTCTCTGCAGCATGTTCAGCAATGTTAACCAAGCGACCCTGAACCAGCACAGACCCTTCGGCCACACCACTCCCACCACCAACACCAACATTTGCATTCTCGGATGTAACATTCTTATCGGCAGATTCATCGGCAGTTGAAGGATCGGTTGATTCGGTAGGAGCAGGATCCGAATAGAGCTCCAGGATCTCAGCCATCTGCCTATAGAAAGCACCACTAACCTTTCGGATATACGGATACTCAGTGACGAAGAGCTGGTCGAACAAAGCCTTATATTTCATCTCAGCATCCAAATCCAGACTCTCAAAGTCAGCTAGAATCTCGGCGGCTTGTTCCGGAGTGCGGTCAACAGAGATCCCACCTATAAACCCAGCATCGGACGAAAGGTTGAACGGAATAGCCAAGGATTGCTTGTACTCATGACTGCCAAGAAGACGGCGGACCATTTTCGGCAGAAATTCTTTAATCACTCGGATGCGTTCCATATCAGTGGTACCCACCCAGACCGCCAAGTCCTCTCTCTCTTTTCTCAGATCTTGGTTATCTCTCCGCTCTTCGGCAAAGAATTCCTTGATTCTATTTAACTCAGCTTCCAAAGACTTAAGCATTTCGCCCTGCCCCTCTTTCTCTTTTACCAGCTCAGAAACCCGTCCGGTTAGACTCTGGATGGTAACCTGACAATCTGCATTCTAGGCCTTCAACTTCCCTAACTCCGCCGGATCCTGTTCGGAACACTTTTGGTGGACAGCAGTAAGAGTGTTAAACTGATCGAGTAGAGTCTCAAACCGAAGAAGGATGTCTGCTTGCGCAACGGCGCCTTTCCCGAGCAGCATCCATGCGCGACTGCAAGCATCATCATCACTCAAGTTCTCCAAATATTGTTCATCATCTCCCGGCAGACGGAGGACCCAGTCAGACGGGCATCTGTCCTTACGGACCACTTGTAATACCCAAAATTCTAAAACATGTAAAAAGACCAAAATGCCCCTACAATCTAAAACTTTAACAAAACAAGTCCATAACGTACCGAATTGATCCCGAATCTTCGTAAACAAATAAACTATGATTCCAAATTATTCCAAGTATCATATTACACGAAAATTAGGTCATTTGGCCCTCTAAAATAATGCCTAGCCGAATTATATATTAAAATGTACACATAATATTTATTTGAAATTCAAACTTATAAGTTATACATGGAAATTGTCAATCACATTAAACTTGTGATTTGGTCCATGATTGTGCCATGATTTAAGCATCCCCTCCTCCTCCAAAAGTCGGCATTTACCTCACATAGATCATCCCATATCATTTTCTCCTCCAAAATATTAAACCAAGATCCCTAAAACCCTAATAAACATAAGGATAATTCGTCCATTGTCAATCCGATTTTTCCAGGGCTTGTACCCATTTTTCCCATGATCCTTGAAGCCTAAGGAGTGCTAGAAAAATAAGTTTGGAGTTGTTCATAGCCTGGTTCGTCCTTGGGGAATTAATTCCTTGTCGAGGCCATATTATGAGGTATTATTCAAAACCATTCGTTCGGCCCTTATAAAATCTTTTCGTCATTTTTCTCATGTCTCTTATAACCTATAGGACCTGTGAAAAATAGCTTGAAGGTTTTCCTTGGCTAGATTCGATCATAGGGAATTAAATCCCTTGTCGCATACAATTTTGAGGTAAATCCCAAATTAATTCGTTTGAGCCTTCTAAAATTCGTTTATCATTTTTCTCGTGATCCTTACATCACATATGGTCTGTGAAAAATAATTACAAGGTGTTGGAGTGCCCGTGTCAACAGTGAGGAATTATTGCTCATTTTATCTATACGCGTATAACCAAAATTGTCCAGCCTAATCTACACGTTCGAAATTTGGTTTGGTATTTTTCTCGTGCTCTACACATCCTATAGACATCATATAAAATGTATAATTCGATCCATGCACACTCTATAAATTATTTGAGAATTAAATCTTAAAAACGTGTTTAAAACCAAAATAATTAAATCCGAATTTTTGGGGCTTCATAATTATTTTATTTAGACTCTACATGATCCTAATAATCTGAGAAAAATGTTTCTTCGAATTATCAAGGCCTAAAATATTTATTTTTGATTTATTCTATCTTACCGGGTTTAAGAAAATTAAAAAGAAAAAGAAATAAAATGTGGATCGAGCTAGGGTTTGGAATTAGGGCTTGTTTTGGGTGATTAAATGATGATATAATGGTGAAATAATTATTGGGTAATGATTGGTATTTTTAGGGTTAGAGTTTTGTTACTAAAAAGTGTTATACGATTTAATTCAAATCATAAGGGGGTGTTTTGTAAATTATAAAACTTGTGGGTTATTTTTAGAATATTATTTGGACCTTATATAAGTCGTATAAAATATAAGTTATGGGTCTCTTTTGTAAATTTTACATTTAAAGGGCTTAAATTGTTAATTTAATAAAGTTAAATTCGATTTATTAAATAATTAAAATAGAGGGACTAAATATGTAATTTATGGAAACTTAGGGTTGATTTTAGAAATAAATTATATTCAGGGAGTTATGTGAAATTTGGTAATTTAATGGCTTAATATGTAATTATTAATAATTAAAGGTGGAAATTGTAAATTTAAGGGCTTAATATGTAACTTTGATAACTTGAGGGACTTGATGTGTAAATTATGAATATCTAAGGGTACATTCGTATAATATGATGGAATAAGTGTACATTGTGTAAAATTGGTAAATTAAGGGTTTAATGTGTAATTATAAATACCATAAGGTTTAAAATGTAATTTATGTAACTACAAGGGTATAAAATGTGAATTATGAAACCTAAGGAGCTAAATGTGTAATTCTGATAACATGAACAGTAAGATGAGTTAATTATGATATTTTCACTTTAAATCTTCATCTTTGGTACATTTACACTTCAAACCCTAGAATATGAAAACTTGTCATATTTAACCCTAAACTTTTGCAACTTGTTAAAATACACCCTAAAGCCATGATATGACCTAATAATGACTTAACCTAATCGAGAATATGGAAATATTACTAAATATGGGAACTTTCTAAATAAGGAAACTTTCTAAAAATAGAAACTTACTAAATATGGAAACCTGCCTAAAATGGGAAGTTACTTAAAATGGAAAGTGTTGTAACACTTGTCTACCCCTCTAGGTGTGAAGAAGGAGGAGAACTGAGTTCATTCCATCTTGTTCTTTGTGTTTTGTGCTTTGCTGGAATAAGGTACAGATATTCTGCTTCTTTATTAAGAGGCCTTCACTCTCTTGTTATGATTCATATTAGGGTTTCCCTATACCATTGCTATGTTCCCTTCATTTATGAACTCCGATCTTTTGAACCATCATGATATTGAACCTTTTATGATTATGAACCTTTACTTATGAACCTTTGCTTATGAACCTTTGCTCATGAACCTTTACTTATGAACCTTTGCATATGAACCTTGCTTATGAACCATGATTATGAACCATGATTATGAACCATGATTATGAACTTATGAAACATGATATTGACCTATGCAAGTAAACTTAAAACATGATTCATGATACTTGACCTTTACCCTCAGTTTGATACTACGAGCCACTCACTAGGCATGAGGGTTTCATGTCCATGTCAGTCGATGCACCGATGGCATGACTCTAGGGCAGGAGAGTGATGACCTGTCCCGTCCCTGTATGTTATGTTCACGTAGAGGCAGATTATGGCCACCTGGGGCGTATGGATGCATCCTAGATTTGTTCATGTTCATGTTATGTTATGTTATTCATGGTGACTGATGGTGTGTGCGATACACGTCTTTCACACTCTGGGAGCTAGCTACTCCAACCCATGATTGAGGACACCCCTCATATTTACAGGATACCCATGATTGAGGACACCCCTCATATTCACAGGATACTAAGAGGTCTCCCCTCTGCATGTTTACGATTATGATTATGATTATGATTCATGTTATGTTATGGGCTCGTAGTGGATTTCTGACTTCCTTTACCATGTACCCTTTTACCTTTCCTTATGATACCATGTACTCTTACCTTTCATCTTGATACCATGTATTCATGCTTCCACACTCTTTTACTCATGTAAATTATTCATTATACTACTGCTTGTTACGTTATATCTGTTCACTGAGCTCTAGTAGCTCAGCCGCGTTTCTTTTCCCGCGGCAGGTTTTAGTTGGAAGCTGGGTAAGAGTGAAGAGACTTTGGACCTAGAAGACTTTGAGTAGAAGCCATTAGAAGAGATGTACTTATGGATTTGATAGGCAGCTTTTATTTTTCTTTGTAACCCCTTGTATTACAAGATTTCATTTGTAACCTTTGAGAACCATTGTATTACTATTGATTGTATGTTTTGTTTGATCTGATATGGAGCCATTAGTGTGATACTTCTACCCTTGCCGGGTTGGGGTGTTACAATTATGGTATCAGAGAGACAGACTGCGATTTGTAATACATTTACCCTTGGCCTGTGTAAGTTAGGACCACTAAGTTTCCACTGTAGGCGCTCATAAGGTAACCTGTAAGAACTGCTTTAGGATAACCCCATAAGAACATAAGTTTTGACCAGTGAGGAATGGGTAGACCATAAGGTGTTTATTTAAGTATCTTCACTTCCGCATCACTCTGATTGTGCTTTGCTCTGGATTAGATCCTATTGATATCACTTTATGAAAGTGAAGGTTATGCTTTGCACCACCTGGAGATTTGAATCTGATTAAATCTAGAAGACATTAAGAATTACTTAGTATTTGTCTGACACTAATTGACTCTTATCTTCAGAGTTTGACTCTGATCTTTGATCCTCTCGCTAATCATTTTGATGTCTCTTCGGGCACTTTAAGAGCCTCCATTGCGATAACGTACTTGATGAATTTTGTTTTGACCTCTTACTCCTGATAAGTATCTATGAATCTTCTGACACTAAGCGATTCCGTTTTGCCCGTCCACGTCCCTATAAGAAGTCTTGTGAGGTGTAACCACGAGCATGAGAATGTTTCCTCTTCATTTTGAATAATAAAGATTTGATTATGATCCGTCTATCTTGGGATAGTTAACTTTAATTCTATCTTGACAAGAAATCCGCTGAGTGACCATTCGAATATTTACAACTACGTTTCTATGTCTCATTGTGACGTTGAAATAATTTTGAACTCCCTGCCATGACTATCAAGTTGTTTAGACCTTCTGCTATCACTATTACTCTGGAGACTCGCATGTTAATTTCGCGATTATGAAGTTTCCTTGAACTCATTTCGTACATCAATGAATGAACTCCGGCTTGAAAGCTTTTGGCACCTTGATTTTTCTGAGCATGAACCATATCTTGAGAAATTTTCCAAAACCTGAACCCTACCTGGAGAACTACGTGACACCTGCAACTTCCTAAATATGATTCTTGATCGAACCGCCAAACCTTCCACCGGAGCTTGAAGTAGGAATTGACTTGATACCAAGAGAATGTCTAGTCACCAAGCGAAGGTATCTTGCAGATGTGTCCGGGATTTTGAAAACTGGTTTAAGCAACCAGGAAGAGCAACAACCGAGAACCAGGAAGTGAGTTTACATAAGCGTATTCCCTGGGCGTGTTATAGTTTGCAATAACGAAGGAGGTTGACTGGAGATGTGGACTGATTACATGAAGCTGAACCGTATTGCTGTTAAGAACCAATATTCCTCCACCTTGGGACGACTTTGTACTTGTTTAATTTCAGAGCGCGAAGTTCCCTTCTGATGAACTGATTTTATTCTTGGAATCACTCTCAGTACTTGTAAAAGACTGCTATGACGATTAGTGACGCTAATAGTATTAGCTAAAGCTCTGATTGTTTTGCGAATCTGATAATTGATGTGTTCTCGAAAGTACTTGGACAAAAAGGTCATTGTATGACTTAATAGTACGTTTGAAGACGAGGAAGGACATGAAAATCATCTCTGCACTTTGTTAGAAAATTCATCGATCATCTGTACATTCCGAGAGATTTATGTTCTTGATCAAGGATATATTTTTTTAGCTCCGTAAGTTTTGAAAACCATCACCATGTGGTCTAGATCGACAACAAGATGGAGAACTGAATCTTTTGAACCTTGTAAAGAAATTCTGGATAATGGTTGTGACTTAGGATACCATTGAGAAAACTTCGTGAACCAAGAGAAACAGCTTAGTTGGACGGAGAATGGAGTTTTGGAAAAGTTGAAGTAGAAGTTAGTCTCCTTGCCCTCGGGCGAAACCAGTTTGGGATAGACCAGGATGAGACTCGGTAGTACTCCCTGCAACACAGAAGATTTTCATATACAGCAGGACAACTAGAAACATATCAGAAGAGTTGCTGCACTGCTTGACTTAGAGTTGACAACAACGGCGGCCACCCTGATGAGTGAAGACGTTCCTTACCAGATAGAAGGTTGGAGATGCAGAAGAAGACAATCCAGTCAAGACGGCGAACCTGGAGCTGATGAAGAAGTACAGTCTAACTTTCCTATTCATCTTGGTTGTACTAAGATGAATTGAGAGCGGGAGCAGACTGGATGATGAAGGATTCGAAGATCGTGCCAGAAACTCACATTTCAAGAAGAACTGCAGGAGACTCGACAAACTAGACTCAAGTCTCCGAGTTTGGCTTCACTTCTGGGTTGATGAACAGACAAAGACAGATTAACCGGACTTGAAGAGATTGATGTGTTGAAGGAATGGATTTCGGAAACGGATCCGTTATGTTTGGAAAGACTAGTTTTATGAAGGCTGAAGTTCTTGACAACTAACTCTCATTCCATGGAATCTCTTAAGTTTGGCTACATAGCGATAAGATCCTCTTGTGATTCAAGTTCCATGGAAGCATTTAGTTCTGTGATCATTGTGTCACATATGTTCGAGGATGGTTTTGTTTTGAGAAATTTTGGACGAGATGAATAAGATATGATGCTTGTGACGGCATACCTCACTTTTGCTAGGCAATCTGGAATGTTGATACTCTTGCAAGTAGTTTTGTTTTTCCCTCTGGTCCATGACATTCGATTTTGCTGACCTCGAGACTGTAGAAGTACTAGGTGAATTAAGATAGGTGGTTTTGATTACGACTTGAGATAAAGTATGACCATCATAAGGGCATATTTATGTGGTGCTAGTATTATGACGCCTGATCAACGTGATAATACTTACACCATATAACGTGCACTCATTGTGGGCATAGGATATCTTGGGAAGTACCTAAGAAGATTAGAAGTTGACCCCATTGGTTTATCCGTGATTAGTAAGATTTTAGGATCATTCTACCGATACGTTCAATCTATTTCCACCGTTATACGATCTGATACGTTTGAAGACTCGACACGCGATGTTGACCTTTGTACTTCCAATAATAATCTTAAGCTTCGTTGTAGAGATTTCTGCTGGTGAAGTTGCTAAACAGTATGTTCCCATCTATATGGATTCGATCTCTTTCTATGAAGGAATACACCTACGTTCTGCTACCCATACGTTTCGCATTCGTTGAACCCATTCATTTGATCTGACATGAGTTAAGATATGAGATTGAGAATTCGGAGGAAACAAGATTTGTTTATTTGTAAGAATACCTTGGAAAGGTTATTTTAAGGCTGAGATTAATTGAGAATCTGAAGGGTTAAGCATATTTATTACCCTCATATTTCTGCAATTCGGTACGTTCCCATCTGGTTTGTCTAATCAGATTCCACGGACAATATATCCGTCGAATTTCACGTATTCCCTGTATCTCTTCCAAGAGAATACGACTATCATCTAATACGGTTGGTATTTTACTCTTTCGATATGAATTCTGAAACAACAAGTCCTTCTGAGGAAACCAGTACTATTTGATTGACAAGTTCGGGTTTATGAGAAACAAGTCCTTCATATTTCTACTCACAGTCAGTTGTATTTCCGTTCCGTCTCACTTCAATTTTCGAGGACGAAATTTTTTTTTTAGAGGGGAAGAATTGTAATACCCAAAATTCTAAAACATGTAAAAAGACCAAAATGCCCCTACAATCTAAAACTTTAACAAAACAAGTCCATAACGTACCGAATTGATCCCGAATCTTCGTAAACAAATAAACTATGATTCCAAATTATTCCAAGTATCATATTACACGAAAATTAGGTCATTTGGCCCTCTAAAATAATGCCTAGCCGAATTATATATTAAAATGTACACATAATATTTATTTGAAATTCAAACTTATAAGTTATACATGGAAATTGTCAATCACATTAAACTTGTGATTTGGTCCATGATTGTGCCATGATTTAAGCATCCCCTCCTCCTCCAAAAGTCGGCATTTACCTCACATAGATCATCCCATATCATTTTCTCCTCCAAAATATTAAACCGAGATCCCTAAAACCCTAATAAACATAAGGATAATTCGTCCATTGTCAATCCGATTTTTCCAGGGCTTGTACCCATTTTTCCCATGATCCTTGAAGCCTAAGGAGTGCTAGAAAAATAAGTTTGGAGTTGTTCATAGCCTGGTTCGTCCTTGGGGAATTAATTCCTTGTCGAGGCCATATTATGAGGTATTATTCAAAACCATTCGTTCGGCCCTTATAAAATCTTTTCGTCATTTTTCTCATGTCTCTTATAACCTATAGGACCTGT
Source organism: Artemisia tridentata subsp. tridentata (assembly GCA_021014915.2). Lineage (NCBI taxonomy): Eukaryota > Viridiplantae > Streptophyta > Magnoliopsida > Asterales > Asteraceae > Artemisia > Artemisia tridentata. The sequence continues at coordinate 79,334,035 of CP139505.1, forward strand.
GAAAAATAGCTTGAAGGTTTTCCTTGGCTAGATTCGATCATAGGGAATTAAATCCCTTGTCGCATACAATTTTGAGGTAAATCCCAAATTAATTCGTTTGAGCCTTCTAAAATTCGTTTATCATTTTTCTCGTGATCCTTACATCACATATGGTCTGTGAAAAATAATTACAAGGTGTTGGAGTGCCCGTGTCAACCGTGAGGAATTATTGCTCATTTTATCTATACGCGTATAACCAAAATTGTCCAGCCTAATCTACACGTTCGAACTTTGGTTTGGTATTTTTCTCGTGCTCTACACATCCTATAGACATCATATAAAATGTATAATTTGATCCATGCACAATCTATAAATTATTTGAGAATTAAATCTTAAAAACGTGTTTAAAACCAAAATAATTAAATCCGAATTTTTGGGGCTTCATAATTATTTTATTTAGACTCTACATGATCCTAATAATCTGAGAAAAATGTTGCTTCGAATTATCAAGGCCTAAAATATTTATTTTTGATTTATTCTATCTTACCGGGTTTAAGAAAATTAAAAAGAAAAAGAAATAAAATGTGGATCGAGCTAGGGTTTGGAATTAGGGCTTGTTTTGGGTGATTAAATGATGATATAATGGTGAAATAATTATTGGGTAATGATTGGTATTTTTAGGGTTAGAGTTTTGTTACTAAAAAGTGTTATACGATTTAATTCAAATCATAAGGGGGTGTTTTGTAAATTATAAAACTTGTGGGTTATTTTTAGAATATTATTTGGACCTTATATAAGTCGTATAAAATATAAGTTATGGGTCTCTTTTGTAAATTTTACATTTAAAGGGCTTAAATTGTTAATTTAATAAAGTTAAATTCGATTTATTAAATAATTAAAATAGAGGGACTAAATATGTAATTTATGGAAACTTAGGGTTGATTTGAGAAATAAATTATATTCAGGGAGTTATGTGAAATTTGGTAATTTAATGGCTTAATATGTAATTAGTAATAATTAAAGGTGGAAATTGTAAATTTAAGGGCTTAATATGTAACTTTGATAACTTGAGGGACTTGATGTGTAAATTATGAATATCTAAGGGTACATTCGTATAATATGATGGAATAAGTGTACATTGTGTAAAATTGGTAAATTAAGGGTTTAATGTGTAATTATAAATACCATAAGGTTTAAAATGTAATTTATGTAACTACAAGGGTATAAAATGTGAATTATGAAACCTAAGGAGCTAAATGTGTAATTCTGATAACATGAACAGTAAGATGAGTTAATTATGATATTTTCACTTTAAATCTTCATCTTTGGTACATTTACACTTCAAACCCTAGAATATGAAAACTTGTCATATTTAACCCTAAACTTTTGCAACTTGTTAAAATACACCCTAAAGCCATGATATGACCTAATAATGACTTAACCTAATCGAGAATATGGAAATATTACTAAATATGGGAACTTTCTAAATAAGGAAACTTTCTAAAAATAGAAACTTACTAAATATGGAAACCTGCCTAAAATGGGAAGTTACTTAAAATGGAAAGTGTTGTAACACTTGTCTACCCCTCTAGGTGTGAAGAAGGAGGAGAACTGAGTTCATTCCATCTTGTTCTTTGTGTTTTGTGCTTTGCTGGAATAAGGTACAGATATTCTGCTTCTTTATTAAGAGGCCTTCACTCTCTTGTTATGATTCATATTAGGGTTTCCCTATACCATTGCTATGTTCCCTTCATTTATGAACTCCGATCTTTTGAACCATCATGATATTGAACCTTTTATGATTATGAACCTTTACTTATGAACCTTTGCTTATGAACCTTTGCTCATGAACCTTTACTTATGAACCTTTGCATATGAACCTTGCTTATGAACCATGATTATGAACCATGATTATGAACCATGATTATGAACTTATGAAACATGATATTGACCTATGCAAGTAAACTTAAAACATGATTCATGATACTTGACCTTTACCCTCAGTTTGATACTACGAGCCACTCACTAGGCATGAGGGTTTCATGTCCATGTCAGTCGATGCACCGATGGCATGACTCTAGGGCAGGAGAGTGATGACCTGTCCCGTCCCTGTATGTTATGTTCACGTAGAGGCAGATTATGGCCACCTGGGGCGTATGGATGCATCCTAGATTTGTTCATGTTCATGTTCATGTTATGTTATGTTATTCATGGTGACTGATGGTGTGTGCGATACACGTCTTTCACACTCCGGGAGCTAGCTACTCCAACCCATGATTGAGGACACCCCTCATATTTACAGGATACCCATGATTGAGGACACCCCTCATATTCACAGGATACTAAGAGGTCTCCCCTCTGCATGTTTACGATTATGATTATGATTATGATTCATGTTATGTTATGGGCTCGTAGTGGATTTCTGACTTCCTTTACCATGTACCCTTTTACCTTTCCTTATGATACCATGTACTCTTACCTTTCATCTTGATACCATGTATTCATGCTTCCACACTCTTTTACTCATGTAAATTATTCATTATACTACTGCTTGTTACGTTATATCTGTTCACTGAGCTCTAGTAGCTCAGCCGCGTTTCTTTTCCCGCGGCAGGTTTTAGTTGGAAGCTGGGTAAGAGTGAAGAGACTTTGGACCTAGAAGACTTTGAGTAGAAGCCATTAGAAGAGATGTACTTATGGATTTGATAGGCAGCTTTTATTTTTCTTTGTAACCCCTTGTATTACAAGATTTCATTTGTAACCTTTGAGAACCATCGTATTACTATTGATTGTATGTTTTGTTTGATCTGATATGGAGCCATTAGTGTGATACTTCTACCCTTGCCGGGTTGGGGTGTTACAGACCACTTGGGCACGAAAATCTCCCCGGAAGTAAACTCATCGTCACCCATCTCACCCATCTCATCCAGACCTTCCAAGTTCTCTATCCTTTTTCCCCGTCCGTGAGAAGCAAAGGGACTCCCTGCAAAAAGAAACAGAGACCAAAAACGTGTAATATATATATATATGTGTGTGTGTGTGTGTGTGTGTGTGTGTGTGTGTGTGTGTGTGTGTGTGTGTGTGTGTAATAATAAAAAGAAAAAACAAGAGAGTAGGGAGAAGGGTTCACAACTCACCATCTTGGCCGGACACAAATTGGCTACTCGCCCCTTCCTCCCTCTCAGGATCTTTAGCAGACGAGTCCGGATGGAAGGAGCGGAGTGGATGGGGTGCCGGAATATGACCGGAAGAATCTAAGTCAATGAAAGATGTATCAGCAGCAGGTTTGTTCTTCTTGACTGGGCGAGAAGAAAGGCCTTCACCGGAAGGACGTTTACCAGTACCTTGAGCCCCTTTACTTGCTCCATCTCCTTTGCCTTTCGTCTTCTCCGCCAAGCGGGCAGCAACTTCCTCCTTCTTGACAAGGGCAATTTGGTAGAGGTGATAAAAAATACCCAACAATATTGCTTGAAGCAGTTGCTTCGAAAGATTTATGGATTTGGCATGCATTTTTCGGGGTGGCGGGGGCGAATAACGATATTAATGTTTTAGATAACTCTCCGTTATTCGACGACATTCTTAATAACGTCGCCCCTTTAGCACCTTATATGGTTAATGGAACCAGGTATGAACAGGGATATTACTTAGCTGACGGAATTTACCCGCAGTGGGCTACTTTCGTCAAATTCTTCTCGGCAACAACTGACGATAAACATGGTTATTTAAAAAAAAACAAGAAAGTGCACGAAAGGATGTCGAACGTGTTTTTGGTGTGCTTCAAGGACGTTGGGGTATACTACAACAACCGGCACATCAAATGGAAATTGTCAAGATACGTAGAATCATGTATTCTTGCATTATTTTGCATAATATGATTTTAAAAGATCAAAAGTTTGCACTATGTGAGTATGGCGAAATGTGGGTGGATCCGTCACCACGTATGAGAAAAGACAAGTGGGTCGACAGATGTGATGTCCAACGTCGAAAGGCAAAAGAAATACACGATAGAGAAACGCATTGGCAGAAACATCTTCAACGACAACAACAAGAACAAAATTCCGAAGACGATGAATAAGTATTTGTTTCGTATTGTAATGTTTAATATTTAATGTTATGTAATGTTTAATACTTTAATATTCGTATTGTAATGTTTAATATTTAATGTTATGTTAGCTATTAATTAAAGTATTAGTTTTAGTTTAGAGGTTGAATTTGAAAATAGTTGAGTTAAAGTTGAGTTAAGGTTGAGTTATGATAAGGGGTGTTTTTTTGAGTTAAAGGTGAAAATGTTAAAGCTGATGTGACGCTGACGTGACATTGTTTTAAACTTTAACCCAGAGTTACTACACCCTCTGTTCTAAGCATCTCAAGTTACATATGATATGTCATATATAACCATATTCTAAAAGATTACCGGCACGTTTAGATAAGGTGCATTTTTTTTTTAATTTTTTTTTTTCAAAAAGAGAAAGAATTATAAGTAATTAAGTAATATACTACATACGATATGTATTACCATTGTATTGAAGATATAAATTTAAAAAATATAGGAGAAGCCTTAAATAAATATCATTAGATGAAAAGCCGATTAATACCTACTGTTAGAATATTAGCGTGTAATAGATAGGATATAAGTCTAGAAGCTAGTTATAGTTTAGCTCAAACTTAAAGAGGTTAGTCATGTATTAGGAAATCTCATAACTTTCTCAACTGTAGATTCTTTGTTCACAAAGAATTAAGTCCCCATCCCCCCTTCCATTCTCTATAAATAGAGATCAGGGGTGTAGGTTATTTGTACATTCTTTTCTAGCTCACGTTTAATAACTATTTGAGTGTAAATATCTCGTGTGTGTGTGTGTGTGTGTTGGTGCCACTTGACATTAAGGGATCGTAACCCTTTGTCGAATTCTTGTTGGAGTTGTTCTTGATTCGTGTTTCCGCTCTAGAAATTGGTTTGTTGGATTTCTTCCAACAATTGGTATCCGAGCCTTGTTCGAGAATAATGAATCACACAACGTGGAGAGAGCCGAAACAAGAGAATCTACTCATCTGGGTTGGTTCGTCGGTTAATATGAAGTCGTGGGAGATATAGCATATGTCGAAGTTGCTGATATGGTTGTTGTGTTCTTGGTAGTTTTTTGGTTATTGTTTGGCTATTATTGTGTAAATTAAAAGGTTCAAGATTTCTAGGTTTACGAGTCAAGATTACTTGGGCATCAAGGTTTAAGATTTCTTCCAACACCTATTTATTTCTTTTATGAGCTCCTTTATAATTAAATATTTATTTTAAATTCTTGTATGATTGCATTGTTGTCCTTTTCTTGCAACAAAATGCTTTTACGAAATCATAAGACATCTGATTAAGAATAAACCATGAAATTCTTAATTGACCAATTTTACTAATTACGTGGAAGTCCATAATACAAAAAAGAAAGTGATAATTACTTAAATGTATTCAACTTGTCATAAAATTTTATATTGTGTATTTGAATATTTTTTTTCCTATTACGTGTAACCAACTTACTAATCTTCCTATTATATGTATGTTTTAAAAAAAAATATGGCATGTCACAAGTTAATCATCTTAAACCTGTCACATCCAAACAACCATTTAACACCATTCACAATTCATCCACAACCAAACGCCCCTCTTCTCCACCTCACACCCCTGCCCCACACACACACACCCCTTTTCACCCACCCGACCCGTCATCATCTTAAAAAAAATCGACCATCTTTGCTACAAGCATAACACGTCTTCTATCATTATAATCAAGAACACACCACTCTTACTACATAATATTATTATTAAAACCAACAAAAAAAAGTGAAAAAAAAAAAATTGGCTCCTACAATCACAAAATCAACAACCTGAGTCAGCCATTGCATCCGACTAGATGTGGCAATTTGTGCAAAAAAAAAAAAAAAAAAAATGCTAATTTGTGCAAATTTGTAAAAGATTTGGGTACATTTAACCCCCTCTTTTTTTTAAATGGTCATATATCGCTCATTTAAAAGTTAAATGGGCACAAACGGGCACATATTTTCTATCAATTGAAGAAAATTACAATTGTTTTTAATGAAAAACTTATAGAGATAATATATTTAATTTTTTTAAATATAAATGAGGTGTTACATTTGAGGAATTTATTTCGTCGTTTTGTGTATTTTCTAAAGCGATTCGTATAGCATGCGCCCGTTTGGCCCGTGCCCGTTTAGCCTGTGCCCGTTTTGCCCATAGCCCGTAGCCCGTGGCTGCCCGACCCGCCCATTTTGCCACCTCTACATCCGACAAATACTTGCATTCATGCAAGTGTAGTCTGATATGTCATTGTAGGAGATTTACTTTAAATGTTTAGGGGGCGTTTGGTTTGTCGCCGTGAATCATAATGGATATGGGTATAGGTTTAAGGTGGAATGACAATGGATGTATCATTACAATATCACTTGTTTGGACGTGTGATGAAGTTTGGGTGGATATCAACTAACAACAACCACATCTCATCACCTCAAAACTTAAAAAGTAAAAAAAAAAAAAAATAATAAATAAAATAATAATAATAATAATAATAATAATAATAATAATAATAAAATAAATAAATAAATAAATAAATTAAATTATAAAAAAAAAAAAAAATAAAAATAATAATAAAAAAATAAAAAAAAAATACGATACAAGATTTTTACTTTAAAAAAAGTTTATACCATCTAACTTACATATCATCTTCTTCCTTATTTTAAGTCCACACAAACTTAGAAAGTTGAAGATACTTTTATCATCTTCATGTAAAGAAAATGAACAATTACAACAACAATCACACCCAAATATGTAAATTTATAAATGGAAATTTTCCCCATTTGCCACTCTTTCCAATGACACTATAAATAAGAAAAGAAAAAAAAGGTTCATCGACGGGACATGAAATGGATCATATGAACCTCCTCCAGTGATTACGAACCAACTAAGGTGAGCCAACTCCGGTGCGAATATGAACTTGGTTCAAGGAAGCTTATGAAGAATTGACAACTACTATACTACTTCAATGGTATAATCAGATTTTCTTAAATAGTAGTTGCATACTTGGATCAAATGAAAAAATTGAAAAGGGAAAATTTGGGAAATATTGAAAAAAAAAAAGAGGTCGTAATAAATGAGTATTAAAGAGGAGAGATAAGGTAAACAAGGAATTAGTAGAAATCAACCTTCCACTCATAGTATGGTTCTATGGGTATCTTGTCACCTTTTCATTCACATAGTAGTCAACCAAAAAATTAAGCAAGGAATGATTGGATTCTTTTCATTCCATATCCCTAAAACAAACAGGCCCTTCTATATGTAATTTGGTGAATATTCTTTGATTAATAGGTAGTCGCAGTAAAAAAGGGTCTAGCTTGTGACTATCATGATTACACTGCGACTACCTACACCATGATTAAAATAATAGACGAATTAATTATGGTTTTGATATATGTTAAGTGTTAACTAATGCCTAAGAGATGTTCCTCAAGGTCGATCTAGCTTGTGGTTGAATTTGTTTTCATTTTATAATAGCTTTCAACCATTAGGACGTGTAAATAATTTATAATGAATTAGCTACTTTTCAGTTTTAGCTGTGCATGAGTTAACCATAGATTAAAAGTTTTAGCCAAAGTAGTATTGACAACTTATAAGACATTGTATGAAAATATTTATTCATATCGTTTCCATTAGTTTTAATTAACTTCAATTCATGCACATGCGTAAGATAATTGATATGGTCTTGTCGATAAAAAATAAGCTACACAAATCATTTGGAGTCGTATTATAGGCAACTTAATAAGTATTATACTAGTAACATCTTATTTGCCGGAGCATCATCCCTTTTACCAAATTAAAATAAAATATTACGGAGTAAACATCTAATCATACCAAAATTCAATTCATGGAAACTGTTACACAGGTTAAAATCCCTAGCACTATCCCTAGCACTATGTAATAAGTCTAGTCAAAACTCAATTTACAACCATGCTCAAGTTCATTGATTAGATGGTACGAGATAGCTCATACAATAATCAAAACAAAAAAAGCATGCATGCTTACAAGTTACTCGTAACTTTGATACACTTTGTTCTCAAGAAAAAAATAAAGAGAAAGTGAATAAAGAGAAAGTGAAATTAAAGGAAAGTAAGAGGGAGTAAAGAAATGAAAAGGATATAAAGTTGTCTTTTACCCCAAAAGGGTGGTGAAAGTTTTTAATGCAAAATCCTATCACTTTCACTACTTTACTTCCTAATTAAAACTTGAGAACACAACAAACATCACTTTAATTTTCTTTACCTCCTTTTACTTAATTTGAGAACACAGTATCACCCGACCAACTATATATAAACGATATCTAGTACTATCCAACAACTATAAGACTTCTGGGCTTGCAATTTACCATAGCTGCCTCTTTCGATGGAGCCACTTGAAGAACAATGGGTAGTTGGGGTAGATATTTATACTGGCATGATTGTTTTGGAAGAGGTTTAACAAGGGGCAGATGTGGTGCCATTTTTAATGTTTACAAACCGAAGAAAAGTTGAGCTTGTTCTTGATACTTTATTTATGAGTGTTATTGAATGTAAACAATTTATACAAGGGAGAAAAGGGTAGTCACGGTAAAAAAATTACCTTTATTCTTCAAAAAAAAAAAAAAGAAAAAAGAAAAAAAAAATCAAAAATTAGATAATTGAATTAAGAATAAAGGTGGAGAAAGGGGTATAACTTTGCAAGTAGAAATCTATTATTCCTTAGGATAACGATATGAAGTGAAATAATGTCTTGTTCAGATAGCATCTAAACCTTATCTCTCAATCTCTAATGGACTACAAGCTTAAAGGTTACGTAATGCATAAAAGTATTCTTGGCATCAATGTTTTTAGTGAGAAACGACTACTATTTGGTTTGGTTTTGCACAAAGCCTTCGCAAATATAGAGACGGCCTTGAGCTTAAGTAATTAAAGTACTTGATTTACGTGTTAATTAAGCATGTGAGCCTTTGTCGAGCTTATGGTATTATATATACACATGATTACGCAAACTATAGAAAAGAAAGTAAACTTGAGCCGAACTTGAAAATGTGGAGTAGATTAATAATGCAATTTACGAGTACTATCGCATGTACCTAACACTCATGATTGGTAAGTCTATTTGAGCTCGAAAGTATTTTCTAAAGGTTTAAATCGGCGGGTAAACCCTAACCCTATGTGTGCAACTCGTTAATTTGGCTTCTGACTGGCCCTTTCTCATGGAAGGCTGACAAAGCTTGAGATAAGATTCAATGGTCAAGTCAAACCTCGAGCTTGGTGGTGTTGCTTGATTCGATGCTCAATTACAAACTATTTTGATCAGCTTACAATCATCATAAAGTTGATCTATCAACGTCGTCAAATCAGTGGCGGAGCCAGAACATGTGATCACGGGAGGCATCAACCGAAAGGTTAGATAAGAGGAGATGTCATTTTTAGCGTAAATTAAGATGAATCGGGTCGGGTTTAATAAAAAGGAAACAAAAGTGCTCTACTACGATGCGGTTAACACTAATTAAACAAGTTTAGGTGCCTATAAAACGAATTCGGTTGACGATTTTATCTTATTTATCTAAAAAAATTTAAATTCCAAGTACGTAAAAGTTATATTAAAGCACTCGCTGTTTTAAAGATGATTTAACTTAACGGTACGCGATTATTATATCGAAACATAATCATTTAAAATATTTGAGAAACATTGTGTGCTAACAAACTACAATTAAAATACTTACGCCGTTAATAAAATCATGCTAAAAAAAAAATTATAGTAGTAATATTCGCACCATATGAAGATAGAATTAAGATCAATATAGATATCATATTTGTCATAGATTCAATGAATGTCTAAGATTGGTTAATTGCATCTATGAGATTTATATTGATGTTTTGACTATGAAGATATAAACCACATTTTAGTGTACTAGTACGTGGTTACTTGTATACTTTGAAAAAGAAAGATTTATTATATTTCACCTATTGGCCCATTCCCCACCCACTTTCACAATTCCCCATATCTTCTTCTTCTTCATATTTTCTGAGTGAAAAAAACTACCGAAAAACAACTTATGTGCATTAGAGAACACTCAAATTGATGGCAAGCTAAGAACAACGAGGGCACTTTGATTTGATGGGTGAGGGCACCAGACTTTTTTCTCATAAATTTTACTTTTTTTCCTATATATTTTGTGTATCTTCAAGAGCTTGGTTGGGGGCATCTCCCCCCACTACTACTATGGTGGCTCCGCCCCTGTCGTCAATGTGATTTGTATATTTTAGTATCCATTTCAGCTGTCAATGAACAATAATACATTTTGTTGTCACAGAATAATAAGCAACATGATCTTATATATGCACGGTGCCCCTATCACAATAACTTTAGTTATTGTTAGGAACATTTACTTAGGTAATTGGTTTAAATATAAAATCAACATTGTCATTTTGTTGAAAAAAATTATTTTGAGTGTGTACACAATCATCTATATATGATGGATGTGACAAGACTCGATGAGTCATTGGAATATAATGTTTTTTATTTGGGTAATAAAGTTGTTCGATTCCTTAACAGTTTCAGACACTATATATAGGGTCAAGAAATATTTATTGATAACCAAATACATCTGATCTTGATTTGCATCGATAGATTTGATGAAAGGTGTTGAACTATATTCATTTGTTCACATAGAAGTCTTAGAAATGTATTTTTTAATTTTCATACTCTCAAATCAAAAATACCAAAACTACCATTTCTCTCTTTATATCATGCTTTAGAAACGTGAAACTATCAAGATTTTCCTTAAAAAGCCATCGCTAATATTTTTGCGATAGCATACGATATGAAAACGATACCTTTTAGATAATAATCGATAACAGTAAAATACTAATCGATGCATTGCGATAGGTAATGCAACATCTTGAAATGGTATAATTAATGTTAGTTACTTCAAACGTCATGTCAATTTCGGAAAACCGATATAATGATACCATTTGCGATAGCAAATTTCTCTATAAATACACTTGCCGCGTTTGAATTTGTATTCTTCCATACAACATTCTCTTTATACACTGACTAAATAATAACACTTATGTCAATCTCTAAAAAAAATTGTATAAACATTCCCTTAAATCGTCTTAAAAAACTATGCCGGGGTCTGTTATTGTCTCAAACTATGCCTTCGTCACTTTAAGCTAGGTTGGACTTGTATCCAACTTCACACTTCGAGGTATTCATCGCTTTACGCGATGAGGTCTCGGGCCGTTTACCCTATTAACTTTTCACGTGGTGAATTGGACAAAATTATTGTTTAATATGGTCGTAACCACCGTCTCTTATTCCGTGAAGAACATTAGGGTTTATGATATGGATCCACACGCACGCTCATGTTTCTTGATTTGATTTGGGAATATCAAGGTTCTGTTTCCCATATGTATTTCTAGTAACGAAGGGCTTATGAAAATAAGGTTTGAGGAGTATCCCACCCTCAAACGTATGTTGAACGTGATTTGAGAAGTCTTCCTCTACTAACTTTTCCATCTACGTTACTTGCATTTAAATGTGTTTATCAAAAGATGTTGATCTAAGGATTTTCATGTCCTTTTTGATTGAATGATTAGCCACAATTTGGTATAGTTTCTATCAACTGGGTGTATTAATCTAGTTTAAGTCTTTTATGGATTCAATGCATAATCACAAATTTGATGTAGTTTCTGTTGATTGGATATATTTTTATTATACGAACGTATTGTTATTGTTTATGCTTTTGTTTGTACGAAAAAATTAATTAATAAAATCTTATTTTCATCCATCTCCACCACCATCGCCATCAATGGTGTCCTCAGCAACAACACCAAACATCTTCTCACATGCAGGCGTCTTAAAGAGTCAATTCTCAAAGTGGTATAAAAATTTAACTTTTTTCAAATAAAAGTACAAAAATAATGCTCATTCTCAAAAAGTTCATGTGCGAATGTGCGACTCCACCAATATGTTGACACTTGTCCAGACAATAAGTACAACACCAATCATTTGCAAGTACAGTCGGATGTGCGAATGTGCGAATTACGTCTACCATTTGACTTTTTAAACAAATGTGCGAATGTGAGAATGACGGCAATTAGCCGCAATTCGCACATTAGCCGCAATTCGCACACCGTCTTTCGCACATTTGTTTAAAAAAGTCAAATGGCACGTGGGGTATAATGGTCGGGTGAAAGTACTTTATGTCTGGACACGTGTCAACATATTTGTGGATTCGCACATGACATTTTTTAGAATGGTCATTATTTTTGTACTTTTTTTAAAAAAAGTTAAATTTTTATACCATTTTGAGAATTAGCTCCATCTTAAAAGATATTTTAGAGACACGCAAAAGAAAAAAATAATAATAATTGTTTTGGATTGAGCAATACAACTTCTTAATCAAGCAATTGGAACTAGAAAACAAAAAAATGACGATGCTACACGAGTTGGTCAAACGGGTATACACTGAGAGCAGGGAAATTGCAATGTAAAAAGAGAAAATAGAAGAACATATAAGGAATATTTTATTCAATAATGTTGAACTTTGGTTTATCTCATAAGGATTATTGTATTAAAATAGATAGAGTTAAGTGATTAACGATTGTTATTGGTTAGTATCAATATTTTCTGAATGTTTTGTATTTGTTTTGTTAAAAATAAACTTGATTTAGTGAATGATCTTCATCATAAAATATAATATGATTTTTTCTTTTTTCATAAAAGCCATCACATGACATAAGATAATCTCATATAAGGATGAGCACGGGTCTTAAACTGGAACCGGAGCCATGGATCCGGAAATCAAATTTTGTGAAAAGTAGGAACCGAGAACCGAACCAAATATAGTTTTCGGTTCCAGTTTTTCGGGTCTACCTGGCTAGTAACTGATTATCTAAAAACTAAAATAAAAACCTCATGCATTAACGAATTATGCCAATAAAAAACAAAAAAACTTGAATTTTATATGCGTTTGCAACCATGTTTAAAAACCAATAACGTTTAAGAACTAAAGTATAAACTTAAACAAACAATTATTTTAAAGTTTCACATTGTTCAAATGTTTAACAAAATAATGACACATAACAATCTGAAAAACAAAACAAAATAACTTCAAACTTTATCGAGCCAAATAAGCAAAACCGTTTATGGTTCCATCGTTTGTTTCCCTTTATCTCTTCATGTTAGTTTCTCTAATTGTTCTTCTATAATCCATATCATTCACAATCACATTCTTTATAGGGAAGAGTAAAAGAACACCGAAACTAAGTTGCGGTTTTGTTAGATCCTACCAAGAATTGTCGCTGACTCGCTTATGGTTTTTGAAACATATGTATTCCATGAAATGTTTTGAGTATGTGGAGTAAAGAAAATTACATGGTTTTAGAATTATTGGGTAGTTGGTTCCAGAACCGAGAACCAATGGACCCAAACCGAATCGACACAAGAACCGAAAAATCTCAAACTCAAGAACCAAAACAGGAACCATCGGGTCAGGATCCGGTTCAGTTTTTCTCAGTTCCGGTCTGGTTATCAGTTCTGCTCCGGTTCTATGGTTCTTTTGCTCTTCCCCAATCTTATATATTATCACAAACTTACAAAAGAAAACAACTTAAAATAATTTCTCTATAGAAGTAGAGAAACTAGTCAATCAGCTCTTACGTCCTCTTCATCTTATACATTATTTATAGTATGCAAAATATGTGCAGAAAATCTTCTTTTCACACGGCTTCTGCTTTACAAACAAATGCCACCAATCATAAAAGAAGCTTTGACACATGATCTTCATCACCAAGAAGTGGGCCTCACGTTCTCTTAAAGCATATGCAACGGAACCTGAGGTTAAACCCCAAATCAAGAAGATTAAGAGAACGAAGACCACCGAATCGACCAACTACCGGTGGTAATGATCAAGAATTGTGTTGAAAACATCCCTTGTTGAATCATGTTGTGTGGCGTTAAAAGGCATGTGTGTGATGTATCCATGAAAAGAAAGCACAAATGTTAGTCATGGATAGAATGTCAAGAGGAGTAAGTTTAAGGTTTAATATCATTGGTATGATATACATTCGGTTTACATATATATGTGAGGGAAATTTTGTGTCATCTGATACTCGCCGTGGTAACATCAAACTTTGAACGTTTAACGCAAACATCGCAGCATATCGCATATATTAAAGGAAACAGTATGATGGGAGACGAAATTGACGTGACTGACATGATAGTTACTTAGACACCATAACAAGTGGATTAGAAAACCGGAAAATATCATTATATAGCAGGCTCGCAGTCATCGCCGAAAGTCGCAAAGGTATCCTAGAATTTCTTGGGTTATCGATTACATTTTGAGTTTTTGAAATAGAACCCTAAACTATGTCGAAATCAATCTCAATTTAAAGATAAAAGTATTCTGGATTGAATGGTATGATTTTTAGAATGTAAATCATAACATAATTAGAGATGTCAGTTTTAATAGGCTATACGGGTGTGAAAAGTAGGGTTGAGCAACGGGTAAAACCCGAACCGAGCCGACCAAACCCGACCCGACCCGAAACCCGATTTTGAGAAAAATGTGAACCGAGAACCGAACCGAAGTTAACATAGCGAAACCAAAACCGAACTGATAGTTTAGGTGTATTTCTCTTGGTTTTGACCCGAACCAAACCGAGTAAAACCACAACCGAAAACCATAATTACATAAAACTGGAAATTGAACCGAATAAAGCCGGCTTGGCTCGGTTTGGCTCGGTTCATTCGATTTTCGATTGATTTTACTGAATACTCCGTAGTAAATAGATAATACAATGCAATTTTACATTAAATGTGTTTTTTCTTTTTTTGGATTTTTCTTTTATGTGACAACTGGTAATTTTAGGAACCTTTTTAGTTACCGCATTTCGTTTTAAATAAATAATTTATCACTAGGACTTAGGCTATATTTAGTCCACAATGCTCCAATACCTTGCTCCTGCTCCAGTTCACAAATTTAAGCTCTAAAAACAATTTCTTTTTTCTTGAATTACTTACAGTTGTCAATTCAACAAACACAATTCGTAGTTCAAAATTTAACACCCGATATGCCCAATTCTCTCAACGATTATTTTTATGGTATTTTTATACTTCCAAAAAGATTACAAAAGTTCCAAAAATATTTCCTGACGCCCAAGGTAAATTCTTTATAACTTACGTTTAATTACGTATAATTTTCGTTAATCACCGAAACAACAACCAATACATATTTTTAACACCCAATACCTACAACATATACACTCTTGTATCAAAACAACTCATCTAATCTTTTTTTTCTTATTGTGCCGCCCCCCTTTATATTCCATAATTAGTTATTGGACAACAAGCACATGAGCATTAAATAGCCAACATAGATGCACAAAACATGGAGTGTAAGTTTGAAAGTGTGGCTTGACTACACATTGTCCCCCTAGCCCCCCCCCCCCCCCCCCCCACCCTAATCGGCCAAACAATAGCAACCAAGCCAAATGATGGTTATTGACTAACTATTCAAGGTTTGAACCATTTCTAGTATAAATAGACTAAACTAGTTCTCATTTCACATCTATTAGCCAAAAAAATAAATAATCCTACCCATTATATACCACCATTCGACCCACTTTGGAGCCAAGAAGAGGAGAAAATTTGTTGTGGCTAAGATCAAGTGCACTTAGAGTATTCTAACAAGGATTTGGAGCATTGATCTTGAGGTTGATCAAGTGTTTTATAACCCACATTTCACTAATTACTTTTGTAAGTAATCCTACAAAAATTTCATGATTTCCTTATGTCATCTTTCTAGTTAAGTGTATACTTAGTTATCACTTGGTACATGTAGATAAAGTTTTCACATTTACAATGATCCTTCAACAAAGATTATGTTTTTAACAAGTTTTGGTTACAAGACAACTAGTTAGTAAAACTTATCATAAGAAGGTGGTAATAAACCTTATAAACATGTATATTAGTAAACTAGTATATTTAAGCATTCTTGATGATTATTACATGGACCTTTAAATATTCTTAAGTTTATGGTTAGATCATTGTCATTATGTTGAGAAGTTGATGGAGAAATTAGCACTAGAAATGAAGTTGTGGTTAAGTGGATATGCTAGCTAGAAGAGTAGAAATATAGTTTTGACACTTTTAATAAACAATCTGCCCCGTTTTGTAAAAAATGGAAAAATAGTGGGTTTTGAGTAATTTTTGGCTAGAAATATAGAAAATAGACTTAATAACGAAAACGTAGCCGCTTGAATGAGTTAAAACGAGCTTGTAACGAAAAAGATGCGCTAATTTCAATATTTACGATGAAAACTACACTTTCAGAAAAAGTGTGAGTCTGTCCAGAAATTTGAGTAATAAAAACTAATGCTAAATGGTATCTAGACTAGCCGAGACCTTGAAAAGCCGATAGTATACTTGAATACCTTCGCGGGGATAGGTCAAACTTAAGAAACGAAGCTACGACGCAAAAGTTATGGCTTAATAAAGATTTGCGGAAACATATAGTTTTGACAGAAAGCTGTTAGGATTTGTAGAAATGGATTTTTGGACCTTTTAGTGTATGTTTTGGCTAAAATGAGGTAAACGGAAATGGTAAAACATTACATATATAAATTAGGCGCGTTAGAGATTTTTGAGATAGCCATTAACATGACGACTAAAATTTGGTCGCAAGATAAACAAGTTACATTTTCTAAAGTGGTAATTTTCTAAATAAAGGATCAAGTTGACACAACAATATTTTGACGACAAATAATACAAAAACATGTACAAGTGATAACGTTGAGTATGAACTTGCGTGCATGGCCTTGTTTTCGAACCTAAGACATATGTATTATTTAGGTCGCGATTAGAGTTATCAGACAAAATTTGCCGTTTACAATTTATCAACCGGGATTTGCTTTTGCTGAGGTGAGTTCTCGTAGCCCCATTTTTAACGTGTTTTACCTTGGGGTGGAAATGGTACTAAATGCTTTACAAATGTTTTCATGTTGTGATCTACTGTCTTCGTAGGTTTTGGACAATATGTGTGATTTGATTGCAATATGTGCCTTACTGTGTAAATTCAGATTGTGCAACTTAGCTTGAACGTGCGAACTGTTTTGTGATGCATTGTGGGTATAATTTTAGGAAGTGGCACCCAGTATATCATTTGGGAAATGGCAACCAGTATATCATTTGGGAAATGGCACCCAGTATATCATTTGGGAAGTGGCACCCAGACTATGTGTGGATCAACTATGTGTGTTTTGTAGTCTGTGATAGTTTGTGATCTTTACTATGTGCTCATATTTGTATATCTTGCTCACTATTGTCCTACGCTATTATTCACAGCTTCGTGGTTTAACATCTAAACCTAAGAGCTCACCGACTTTATGTTGATGTTTTCGAGTATCCATTTTCAGGTGTTAAGAACGAAGGTACCATAGAAGGTTGAGTATTGGCCCGACTTAGCAAGACTTAGTCAAGACCCTCCCGGGTTATATCTCGTGGAGTTGCATTCTGATATTAAATAATGATGTTGTATAACTTTGAGACTCATGTTGTTTTGTATTTTGTATTTATCCCTGTTGTGGGAGTTTGTGACTATTATCAGTTCAAGGTATTACATTTAGTATTTCTCTATTGTGACACTTTGTGTTCTTTACTAAAAAGTCATACATCGTGAATGCCATTTCGCTGCGCCATTTTTGGGGTGTGACAGATTGGTACCAGAGCCAAGGTTATAGAGAATTAGGTTGTTTAACCTAGACTATAACCTAAGAACCCCCATATAGCTTGCATTATAGGAATTTCGTGTGCGATTATGTATAGTATGACACGAAGAGATGATGATAAGTAAATGCAACATGATGCTATCTTAAAAACGCCTGGCCAACGTTTTTACGATAACATGATGCGGCATGGACTTATCAAATTCATGGATTGTCAGATATGAAGTTAAGTATAGTAGCACGACACGTATACCGACCTGTCTTACCTATCTCCTATCTAACGTTTACCAATGTCCTACTTGTAGAATCATGCCTCTAAGAAGGTCGACTCGAGTTAACCGAGGTGTTATACCACCAAGGGGTGGAAGGATTGGTGGACGAGGAGGTAGGGCAGGAGGTCGCGGCACGGGAAGCGACGATGCCAACAATGAGACTCCTGATGTTGCTACCATTGTCGCCCAATAACTACGGGAACTGCTACCCACCATTGTCACCCAAGTTGGCGACCATATCAGCAACCAAGGGAACAACGTGAGTGGGAATGATCAAGCAGACAACAACGGTGGAAGTGATCACGTCAATGACAGGAACCACAACAACAGTAACAAAGGATGTACTTACAAGGAATTTACTGCTTGCAAACCGATGGACTTTGATGGTAGTGGAGGTGCGATAGCTTATACTCGATGGGTCAAAAAGTTGGAGTCAGTGATTGACATAAGTGAGTGTGCGAGTCATCAGAAGGTGAAGTATGCTACTTATTATTTGATTGGAAAAGCGTTAACTTGGTGGAATACGTAAATTCAGGCTAAAGGCGGAGGAGCCGCCCTAGGGATGAGTTGGGATGAATTTAAGGCATTGTTAAGAGAAGAGTATTGTCCAGATAATGAGATGCGGAAACTGGAACATGAGTTCTACCATCACACCATGGTGAGAACTGGACATGCGGCTTATACGGATCGATTCCATGAGCTTGCTAGATTAGTACCTCATATGGTCACACCTGAATCTAAGAGAATTGAAAGGTACATCTATGGGTTGGCCCCTGAAATTCGTGGAATGGTGAAAGCAACTGAGCCTGCTTCTATCCAAAGCACGATACTGAAATCTGCAGCCCTGACGGCCGAGATGATCAGGAATGGGACATTGTCTAAGAGGGGTGAAAAGAGGAAAGCTGTGAGTGAGTCGAGTAAGCAAGGAGGTGCAAATGGTGACAATAAGAAAACTAAGTGGGGAAAAGGATTTGTTGCAACTGGTGCCGTCAAGAAGGAGTATCATGGTTCTTTCCCCAATTGCATCAAATGCAACTACCATCATCCAGAGACCAAGCCGTGTCAGGCAGTATGCTTTAACTGTAAGCGACCTGGGCATATGGCGAAAGATTGTAGGGCAGCAGCTAACCCAGTGGCACAGTGAATTTCGTTAACCCGAGGACTTGTTACGAGTGTGGAAGCCCGAATTACCTTCGCAGTATGTGCCCTAGGTTGGGTAGGACACAGGCGCCAGTGCATAACAACCAGAATCAGGCTGCAACAAATGGTGGAAACAATGCTAACCGTGTAGGCAGTGCAACCCGTAGGAATAATGTGAACCGTGGGAACAATGTGAATGGTAGGAACAATGGTAACCCAGCTCGGGGGGTCGGGTATTTGTGATGAACGCTGAAGAAGGACGCCAGGACCCGAACATCGTGACGGGTACGTTCTCTCTAAACGACCACTATGCTACCATACTATTTGATTCTGGTGCAGATTATAGCTTTGTCTCCACTAAATTCATGCATCTGTTGAATATGGAACCTAGTATACTAGGTTTTAGTTACGAAATTGAAATAGCAAGTGGTCAAAAGGTAGAAACAAATGAGATTATTCGCGGGTGTACATTATAATTAGAAGGTCATACCTTTAGCATTGACTCAATACCATTTGGGCACGGAAGTTTCGACGTGATTGTGGGAATGGACTGGTTGTCTAAGAATAAGGCTGAAATAGTGTGTCATGAGAAGATGGTCCGAATACCACTGCCTAATGGTGAGTTACTCAAAGTCTATGGAGAGAGACTTGAAGAAAACGTGAAACATCTCGTGAGCATGAAGGTAGACAAACAGAAACTAGAAGATATCCCAGTCGTTCGAGACTTCCCAGAAGTGTTTCCTGACGATTTATCCGGATTACCCCCTACGCGAGAGATTGAATTTCGGATAGACCTAATTCCTGGAGCAATGCCGGTTGCAAAGTCTCCCTACCGATTGACACCTACTAAAATGGAGGAGTTGTCTAATCAAATAAAGGAACTCCAAGACAAAGGTTTCATCCGACCTAGTTCTTTGCCATGGGGAGCACCAGTATTGTTCGTCAAGAAGAAGGATGGTTCATTCAGGATGTGCATCGACTATCGGGAACTGAACAAACTAACCATTAAGAACCGCTACCCTCTCCCAAGAATTGATGACTTATTTGACCAACTGCAAGGTTCACGGTACTTCTCCAAGATAGATCTCCGTTCCGGCTACCATCAGTTACGAGTACACGAAGATGACATTCCAAAAACCGCGTTCAAAACTCGATACGGTCATTTTGAGTTCACGGTTATGCCGTTTGGATTAACAAATGCGCCTGCGGTCTTCATGGACCTGATGAATCGAGTTTGCAGGCCATACCTAGATAAATTTGTCATCGTATTTATTGATGACATCTTGATCTATTCCAAGACCAAAGAGGAACATGAAACGCACCTGAAGATAATTCTAGAGCTACTCAGGAAGGAGAAACTGTACGCCAAACTCTCGAAGTGCGAATTCTGGCTACAAGAAGTCTAATTCCTCGGACACGTAGTTAACAAAGATGGTATTCATGTGGATCCTAGCAAAATTGAGGCAGTGAAAAATTGGGAAGCTCCTAAGTCCCCGACAAAAGTCCGATCATTTTAAGGCCAGGCAGGTTACTACCGACGTTTCATCGCGAATTTCTCCAAGATTGCCAAACCACTTACCTCACTGACTCAAAAGAACAAGAAATACGATTTGGGCGAAGCACAGGAGAGTGCCTTCCAGACGTTGAAAGATAACCTATGTAATGCACCAATACTAGCCCTCCCCGAATATTTCGTAGTATACTGTGACGCGTCATGTCAAGGCCTTGGGTGCGTGCTAATGCAAAGAGGTAAAGTGATTGCCTATGCCTCTCGACAACTGAAGGTTCATGAGAAGAACTATACCACCCATGATCTGGAGTTGGGTGATGTAGTATTCGCTCTCAAGATATGGAGGCATTACTTCTATAGGATGAAAAGTATTATCTATACTGATCACAAGAGCCTCTAACACATTTTCGATCAAAAAGAGTTGAATATGCGCCAGAGGAGGTGGATCGAGCTCTTTAGCGATTATGACTGCGAGATTCGCTACCACCCAGGTAGCTGATGTTTTGAGCAGAAAGGCAAGAGTTGGGCCTAGGAAAGTAAAAGCCATGAGTATAACCATACAGTCGGGTATCAAGGATAAAATACTAGCAGCTCAGCGAGAAGCATCTATGAATATGGATGTAACACCCCAACCCGACAAGGGTAGAAGTATCACATTATGGCGACAAATCAAAGCATACATAAACACACAGCGGAAGTCTTAATAAATACATAAGAGAAAGTCAAGTCAACACGACTTGAATAATACATAAGTTCACGGAAATGAAAATAATCCAAAGGTACGAATACAAGGGAAATCCATGTCCAAACAAAATCATAAGATAAAGGTGGTCATCTAAGGTCAAAGCTCCATCTAACTCTCATCCCATCCAAAGCATAATCCAAAAGCTCCTAGCTTAGATACCTGCCACGGGAAAAGAAACGCGGCTGAGCTTAAAAAGCCCAGTGAACAGATATATATAATAAACGGAAATGAACAAACGAAACATAATGAAAGGGATATAAATAAGGTACAAGAGTAAAGGTTAGGACAGTCATCCACCACGAGCCCAAACAAATCAAATATCTAAATCCTGTAGTAGTCCAGAGGGGATGCCTCTATAGTAACCAGATAATATGAGGGGTGACCTCATGTATCAAATTGGAGTGATCAGCTCCCAAATCTTGTGAAAGACGTGGATTGCACCCATCATCAGTCACCAAATACAAATATATCAAATCACATACAAATCAAATCTAGGATGCATCCATTCGCCCCCCCAAACAAATCATATTGGCCATATCAAATCATATCAAAGTGAGTTCATATCAAATCAAATGGGGACGGTGTAACCAAATCACTAGGGCTACACACTAGTCATGCCAGTGGTGCATCAAAGGCACGGCCATGTTACCTTCATGGCTAGGAAACAAATTTGGCTCGTAGTGTCAAACTGGGGTCAAAGGTCAAAGGCTCAAATGTCATAGTCCAAATGTCACGTCCATGTCAAAGGTTCATATTAAGGAGTTCATATCAAAAGTTCAAATCTCAAAGTTCAAATGCTAAGGGTCCCAATTGCCAAAAGGTTCATATATCAAAGGTTCACAATCAAAGTAGGGAATCATAGCAATGGCATGGGAAACCCTAATACGAAAATAAAGTGAGAGCGAAGGCTTCTCATTCAAGAAGCAGAATATCTGTACCTTATTCCAAAAGCAAACACAACCAGAAATGAATAAGATGAAAAGATCAGGTCCTCTCCTTCTTCACACCTAGAGGGGTAGAAAAGAATTACAAACCTTTCCATTTTAAGTAACTTCCACTTTTAGCAGGTTTCCATATTTAGTAAGTTTCTATTTTTAGAAAGTTCCCATAATTAGAAAGTTTCCATAATTAGTAAGATTTCCATATTCTCATTTAGGTTAAGTCATTATTGAATCATATTAGGGTTTTAGGGTGTATTTTAACAAGTCACAAAAGTTTAGGGTTAATTATGACGACTTTACATAAATTAGGGTTTTAAGTGTAATTATATCAAAGTTAAAGTTCAAACATGAAAATATCTCAAGTAACCTGTTTTGAATCCATATTTATCAAGTTAACGAATTCAGCCCCTCAAGTTTCCCAATTTTACACTTTACACCCTTAAGTTACATAATTTACATTTTAACCCTCATAATATCCATAATTATACATTAGGTCCTTAATTTATCAAAATTACACAATGGAAACTTATTTCATTATGTTATACGAATTTACCCTTAAGTTTTCATAATTTACACATCAAGTCCCTCAAGTTATCAAAGTTACATATTTAACCCTTAATTTACATTTTCAACCTTTAATTATCAATAATTGCATATTAAGCCATTAACTTACCAAAATGACACATAACCCCATGAATATAATTTATTACTCAAATCAACCCTAAGTTTCCAGAAATTACATATTTAGTCCCTTCATTTTAATTAATTACAATTCGAATTATACTTTACTAAAATAACCATTTTAATCCCTTTAAATATAAATTTTACACATGACACCCCCAACTTATATTTTATTCAAATAATATACAGTCCAAAATAAGTTCTAAAAATAACCCTTGAGTTTTAAAAGTTACAAAACACCCCCTAAACATTTTCATGCAATTCGATAACCCCTTAAAACATATGAATTCAAACCCTAACCCTTCCAATCTATTTTTAATCATTACATTATCATTAAACACTATTAATTAACATAAGAACAAGCCCTAATCCTCAATAATCAGATCGTATGCATTTTCTTTTCTTTTTATACGATTTATACTCAAAATCCGATTAAATCAATAATTCGAAAACTCAAGATCCAAGCCACGAAAATTCTTTCCAAAATTTTTCTAGATTATATATGATTATATTACACATGAATAAAATAAATTCGAAGCCTTTATAAATCGCAAGCCATGTTTTATAATTTTACACATGTTTAAAGATTTATTTTTCATATAGGTTATAGACCAAGCATGGTATGGTGTAAACATTTTATTTGATGTTCTTAGGACATATAAGATCAGAGAAAAATACCACGAAGAGATTCGAACGTAAGAACAAGGCTACACGAATTCTTTTATACGCTAATAGGGCAAACGAACCAAGAATTCACCACGACTCCAAGAGCTTCCCTACGACCTTGCCATCATTTTTCCCAGAGTATACACGATGTGAGGAACATGAGAAAAATAACAAACGAATGGTATGATGATCGAATGAAGGAGAACGAATTTATACCTTTTTTTTCTATCGCTACAAGAAAGAAATCACCAAACTCGAACCGTGTGAGGAACACCTTCACCAAGATTTTTCTAGGACCCTTTGGATGATGATCAAGCTCAAAAAAATACCTAAGGAGTGTATGGGTGTCGAATGGAGGCTATGGAGATTTTTGTGTGTTTTAATCCAATCGGCAATTAAGGTTTGAAGAAGAAAAGATGTGATTGACTTATAATAAGGGTAAACCGAGTCCTAGGGGGATGGATTAACCCAAAATTTCGGTAGCATGGTTGGAGAAATAATTGTGATTGAATTCCTTCCATTTTTACACATTTATCTCATTTTAAATTATATTAAAACTAATTATAATCCATTCGGTTTGCTTAGGGGTATTTTAGTCATTTTGTAACTTGTATAAATGTTAAATGGAGTTGTCAAAATTATTTGGTAACATATCTTGTGCATTGCCAGAAGTTTGGGATTTATTTGATACTTTATAAGCTTTAAATTAATTTTTAAACTTGCAGGGGCATTTTGGTCTTTTTACATGTTTTAGATTTTTAGGGTTTTACAATGGATGCACCCACAGAAAAGATGCGAGGCTTAGATATGCAACTAGAGAAAAAGGATGACGGTGGATTGTACTTTGTAGACCGAATTTAGGTACCGTTAACTGGTGACGTAAGAACCTTAGTCATGAACGAAGCACATACAACGAGGTACTCTGTTCATACAGGAGCAGATAAGATGTACTACGACCTTAGAGACTTGTACTGGTGGCCTGGGATGAAGAAGGACATAGCGGTCTACGTTAGCAAGTGTCTGACTTGCTCTAAAGTGAAGGCTGAACATCAGAGACCATCCGGTTTGTTACAACAACCGGAGATTCCTGAATGGAAGTGGGAAAGGATAACCATGGATTTCATTACAAAGTTGCCTAGAACTAGTAGTGGGTACGATACGATTTGGGTCATCATAGATAGGTTGACTAAGTCTGCACATTTCTTACCTATCCGGGAAGATTATTCGATGGACAAATTGGCTAGACTTTACATCAAGGAGATAGTCGCAAGACATGATGTGCTTATATCGATTATATCTGATCGCGACAGTCACTTCACGTCAAACTTTTGGAAATTGTTGCAAAGTTCCCTGGGAACACATTTAGATATGAGTACGGCATATCACCCACAGACCGATGGTCAAAGCGAGCGTACCATACAGACCCTAGAAGACATGCTCAGGGCGTGTGCCATAGACTTTGGTGGAAATTGGGATACCCATCTTCCATTAGCTGAGTTCTCCTATAACAACAGTTATCATACCAGCATAGATATGACACCATTCAAGGCACTTTATGAAAGAAAGTGTCGTTTACCTATTGGTTGGGCGGAAGCTGGATAGAGGTCAAATGATAGGACCTGAGATAGTGCTAGAAACCACTGAGAAGATCATTCAAATTAAGGATAGGCTCAAGACTGCTCAAGACCGTCAAAAGAGTTATGCCGACAAGCGACGGAGACCCTTAGAATTCAGCGTTGGTGATCATGTTTTACTCAAGGTATCACCTTGGAAGGGTGTCGTACGATTTGTAAAGAAGGGCAAGTTAGCACCTAGATACGTGGGACCTATTGAGATCACTGAAAGAATTGGTCCAGTGGCTTACCGACTAAAACTACCACAAGAGCTGAGTGACGTGCATGATACGTTTCACGTGTCGAACCTTAAGAAATGTCTTGCTGATCAGACCTTGCACATACCCATGGAAGAGATTCAAGTAGATCCTAAGTTACACTTCGTAGAGAAACCAGTTGAAATTTTGGAACGTGAGGTCAAGAAATTGAAGGGTAGTAAGATACCAATAGTTAAAGTCCGCTGGGACTCAAAGCGTGGAACCGAGTTTACTTGGGAGCGTGAGGACGAGATGAAGCGAAAGTACCCGCACCTGTTTTCAAACGTATCGGGTAACTCGAACTGAAACCCGGGACGGGTTTTTTCTGAGGCTGGGAGACTGTGACAACTGGTAATTTCAGGAACCTTATTAGTTACCGCATTTCGTTTTAAATAAATAATTTATCACTAGGACTTAGGCTATATTTAGTCCACAATGCTCCAATACCTTGCTCCTGCTCCAGTTCACAAATTTAAGCTCTAAAAACAATTTCTTTTTTCTTGAATTACTTACGGTTGTCAATTCAACAAACACAATTCGTAGTTCAAAATTTAACACCCGATATGCCCAATTCTCTCAACGATTATTTTTAAGATATTTTTATACTTTCAAAAAGATTACAAAAGTTACAAAAATATTTCCTGACGCCCAAGGTAAATTCTTTATAACTTACGTTTAATTACGTATAATTTTCGTTAATCACCGAAACAACAACCAATACATATTTTTAACACCCAATACCTACAACATATACACTCTTGTATCAAAACAACTCATCTAATCTTTTTTTTCTTATTGTGCCTCCCCCTTTATATTCCATAATTAGTTATTGGACAACAAGCACATGAGCATTAAATAGCCAACATAGATGCACAAAACATGGAGTGTAAGTTTGAAAGGGTGGCTTAACTACACATTGTCCCCCTAGCCCCCTGATGAGTGTCTGTTTACTCATCATTTTACACCCATATAAGACACAAAAATGACCAAAAACACCCAATTTATACTGCAGATATCCTTGGTTTGTGTTTTTATGTGTTTCAGGTACAAAAGGATTGAAAACGGGGTAAAAACGGACAAATCCGAGCACGAGATTAGAAAAAGTTCAAAAAGCCGAGGCCGGGGAAGAAATTTACCAAAGTGGATCATAATTATGCTCAAAATGTCAAGATTGACCCTTGGATTAATTTTTCCTATTTGGCATTTTTGGTCCCTCAAAGTTTAGAACAATTCCAAATCTAATCCTAAACTACTTAACCTTAAAACTAATAAACACCTTACCCTATTAAACCCACAACAAAAACAATTCCAGCCCAAACAAAACCAAGCCCGACCTAATATCCAACCCATCCCAGTTTTTAGTTAAAAAAACGAGTCAACAAAAAAAAAGTCAAACCCACCTTCATCCCCACTTGCACGCCCAAAACAACTATCCCCCATCATTGCCTCTCTGCTTTCCCTGCACTCTCTGCTTTCCCTGCACCCTCCACCACCTCCCCTCCAAACAATCTAGTCCAAACATCATTTAATGCTCCCTCCTCCTCACAAGTTACCACTGCCCAGTTGGAAATCCAGGTGGGATTTATTTTGGAGCCAAAAATCATTTAAGGGCTGAGATGAAGTGAAGCTGTGGAAACCGTAGAGGGGGGGGGGGTGAATACGTTTCCATTTAAAAACTTAAAACTTTTGTATCAAACACCCGATCAAGTGTGACGTAATATGAAAAGTGTTAACTATGGTCATTTAACATCTAGAGATGAATGTAGAAAACTACAACACAAGCACAATCAAGCCATGACACATACATAATCAACATAACATAAGCAACTAGTCACACAAGCATAAACTTCATGCAAATATAAGTATAAAGCGATAAAGAATGAAATGAAAGTAAAGAGATAAGTAAGAAGGCGCAAACCGGACACGGTGATTTATAGTGGTTCGGTCACGAAGCTCCTCTTCGCCCTACTCCACTCCCCGAGTACCCAACTCGAGAGTTACTTCACTAATCAACAAACTCCCTTCAGGCGGAGAAAACCGTACACGTCGCTTAACTTGTTTTCCGACACTAAGCTAGATGTCGAGTGCTAATCTTAGCTAGCACCAATCTACCACGATCTACCCGATCTACACCTTACACGTCGATTATCCTATTTCCGACACTAAGCTAGATGATAAGTGTTAATCTTAGCTAGCACCAATCTATATCTACCCTTGATCCACTTGATAAATACACACAAGCCCAAGGCTACAAGAGATCTTCACTATCTCTTAAGATCACAATGATCTTGACTCACTCTCTCACAAAAGAAAAATAATCTTGATGTATGCTATGATACAATCAAGAGTGTAACCAATGTTACAAGACCTAACAACTACAACTCTTGTATCTTCTTGGATACTTTGAGTTATTCTCTTGCAAATGAAGAGGAATGATAACACTTTGTATCTACTTGGATACTTTGAGTTCTTCTCTTGCTAATCAAGAGGGATGACAACACTTTGTATCTACTTGGATGCTTTATGTTCTTCTATTGCTAATCAAGAGGGATAAGAACACCTTGTATCTACTTGGATACTTTGTGTTCTTCTCATGCTAATCAAGAGGAATGAAGAGGATCACTTGAATGGAGGATTGGATCACTCTTAAACAAACTAAGACTCTCCAAATGATCAAAGAAAGTCATCTAAGTGAGGAGGGATTAGACCAAAGAAAAGTAACTGGAAAAATCAAGTTGGAAGTGTGAAATGGTCCACATTTATAGGCAAGAAAAATCTGAACGTTACAGAAAATTTTGTACGGACGGATCCACTAAATGTCCCACGGCTCCACTAAATTTAGTGGAACCGTGGAGCCGTCCCAGGCTCCAAATTTTGTCTTTTCTGGTGAAAACTTATTTGGAGAAGGTTGAAGCTGATTTTCGGGGGGGGGGGGGGGGGAAATAGCTGTTGGGATTTTTAAACTTAATTTTCAAAATAAAGCATTTCTTTTTAATTCAAAAATAATTTGTAAAATATATTTTTGAAAATATGTTTTGTCACATTAAAAATGTGAAGTTTAGAAAAATATAATCCTTTGATCATTTGTCAAGTAGTAGATTTGTTTGTCCATACCTTGAGTGATTTATGTCGGGATGGAAATCTACGACTTCGTTGAAGCATACTTGAGACGTCGGGAGGTGTTGATGTAAGTATGCATTGATGATTTGTGTTTACAAGTAACTTGTACATTTTACGTTATGTATTACAAGTTACATGTTTGTCATCATTAAAACCGAAGAAATCGTTTAGTTTAAATATCGTAATATTTGCACTAACAATCTCCCCCTTTTTGATGATGACAAATATGTAAACCGTAACACATAGTAAAATGTAAAAGTTACCTATTTACACACTCCCCTTCTCCCCTTTTTGTCGAATCAAAAAGGTAGTTGCCTCGAGCGCTCCCTTGGATTTACTTCCTATTCCCCCTTACGACTATCCTTTCTCCCCAGAAAGGCGAGTTTGCATCATCCCAATGAAGCCTTCTATCACCACTTGTGAAGACGACTCCATGCTATGTATTCAAATACTCCCGAGCTCCCCCTAGCTCAATGCTCCCCTATGGTGACTTAATCCCCTTGTTTATTTACCTTAGTATCTAGCGGATCCATGGATCAAATTCTTACAAAGGCTTTTCCTACATCAAGGGTTAGCTTCGTGCAGCATAATATATAACAGTATAGGAACAACATTATTGGGATAGAATACACATAGCAAGACATGCATGGGTTAAACTATGTTAGCACGTAAGTGTCACAACCCGACCGAAAACCTAAGGTGTAATTGTTCACTCAATCACACTAATCAAGAACGAGATTCGTTCATTGACTGACACACTAAATGACTTATTCCAAGTTGTCATTGGGAAGGAAAGTTCTAACAAACCTTTTGAACAACATAATCATCTACCTAAGATGATTGATGTTAAGGATAGTTTGTTGATAAGACATACTCTAAATGATTACTATTATGACAAGTCGTGCCATAAAGTAGACTCGATAGAGGTTATACCTAAATGATTCCATAAGGTGGGAGAGTGTTGGTTGTGGTGACAACAAGGACAACTTGGGTTATGTGGTTGTAGGGGATAAATAATGGGATGACCCATTATTGGTTGTGGTGATGGTGATAGTGATAAGGATGATGTGTTAGTGCCAAGTTCAAAAGGTGATGTAGGTGACAAGGTTAGTGTGAGAGCTAAAGGTTGTGGTGATGGTGATGGTGATAAGGATGATGTGTTGGTGCCAAGTCCAAAGAGGTTTGATGGTGATAGGGTTAGTGTGATAGCTAAAGGTTGTGGTGAACTTGGTGGAGGTAAGGGTGTAGGAATCCTAAAAGTGGAGGATGATGATGATGTGGTTGGAGATGTTGGTTTTGCCCTTTGAGGAAAGGTGGGAAAGGATGGTTTAGGTTAATATATCGTTTGCACTGACAATGAGATGCATGATATATTTCAAAAGAGAAAAGGAAAGGTGCATGTGATCCTAACAGGATTGTTGGTGGATATCTCTAATGGGGTTAAGGTAACGAAGTTCTAGGTTTCTAGGTTTTGTGTTAGAGATAATTTGGTGCATGAAGGGTTTCGTGTATTTGTGAGGATTGAAGGTTGTTGAACTAACTATCACTTATCCAAAGTGAGGAGTAGTTGTAAGGTTTGAGTGTGATGAGTTGAAGGTTATAAGGTTTGAGTGTGATGATCTATGGGTTGAAGGTTCTTAGACTAACTATCACTGTCAAGAGTGAAGTGTAGCTAAAAGGTTTGAGTGTGATGATGAAAGATGTTAATGTGAGGTTTGAAGATGAGATGCAAGATAAGCTTGCAGTAGTGAGGCCTTATATAGACAAGGATTGTGGGATTCAAACTAAAGTTGGTGATGGTGTCCTATGATGTAGTGAGGAAATCTTAGGGTGTGTGTGAGTTTGCAAAATTTTGCAGGTTTGAGGTTAGGGATGCAGGGATCAGGAGGGAACAGTGAAAATACGTCAAACATAGGCACGGTACCACTAAATACCACACGGTACCGTTAAATTGGCCTATTTAACGGTACCGTGACCTGGAAGTCACGAATTTTCCTGTGCAGCCTAGTTCTGGGCAGCTAAAGGGAAGTTTCCTAGGGAATAAGAACCACATTTGTGTGTTCTTGAGAGTGTTTGGTGAAAGACTATATGAGTGTGTTTTCGCTCCCTTTTAATCTATGACCATCCGGACAAGATGTAAAAGATAAAGAGGAAAACAAACGTTGACGGAAGAGATGAGCTTAGTAACGTCATGACAAGTGGTGGATAGCATACGATAAACTTCACCTTTAAAGTCACGTAGCTCTTCTCAATTGTTGTGAATATTCATATAATATTATGATGAGGCATGTGATTACGTGGAGATATCCTAGGGGTTAAGAAGATAAAATCTTCAAGGTTGTGAGGTTAGTGATAAGGCTCTAGTGGGTTATCTATGTCGAAGGGTTATCTCAACGTATCCTAGCGGTTCTTCGTTTGAAGTGTGTGGAAGATGAGTGGGATGCGGAAGCATTGGTAGTGTTTAATACCATGCGGAAGTGAAAGGGAAAAGGCTAAGGAATCAGATGATAGATAGAATCTATTCTGATAGGAGACGGTTTTGGTTCAAGACTACATCGAGTGGGTTTTGATTGTGTTGGTGAGAATTGAAAGGAAGATTTTTGACAAAGAAATTTCACATATGTTGTGACTTTTCTGGACTTTGGATTAAAAGAATTTATACCGAATAAATTCTTTTATGAATGAATCCAACGGGATTCGATGACCGTTTGTCGAGAAGGAGAAATGACATTTAATTGCATTTCGCAAATTAAATAAACTTTAAATATTTTGGATGAAATATTTAAGTTGTCATTGGAGTTTAAGAGGATTTTACGAATAAATCTCGCTGATTTAGGGAGATTTTTCGACACGAGGAAAGAATTTATACCTAATAAATTCTTTGAACGGTACTGGACGAGAAGAGATGACTTTTATATTTCTGAGGAAATACATAGGTAGTCATTAGAGCAATGTGAAAGATGACTTAATATTTCCAGTGAAAATATTTAAATAGTCATAAGAGGGGTACGAGGGATGACTTTAATATTTCCAGTGAAATATTTAAATAGTCATAAGATTTATGGAAAATGTTCCATCATTCCTAGACCTAGACGGAGATGGTAAGGGGATTCTTTGTTGAGAGGTTTGGTTGATTTACAGATTTCGATGTGCTTCGCACGTGAGTGTTTCATGGGGTTTTGAAAGATGTAAAGCTAGGCGTATGGTGCTGATTTGCAGCAGGGTTTGGGATCTTAAGACGTGTATATTCACACGAGGATGAAAGGAACTACTAATCACTTAAATAGCAACTCGTGAGTCCTTTGTCACCCGAGGGTTGATGTTAGCTTTTAGCTTTGGTATGAGCGTTTTAACATATGTTGTTAAAAGGCTTGAGTATGATGTTTCGGATATGACATTTAACAATTGCGATCGCAAGTTAAACTTACTTGAATATTTTAGACGAAATATTTAAGTTGTCAATCCTACTCCGAGTTCTACTAGGTTTGTATCTAACCTTCCCATGACAAACGGGTGTATTACTTGGAAGAAGGCGAAGTGATGACTGGGGAATTAGGACAACTTCGCGACTACTCTAACTTATAGGTTTTGACACTAGTGTATGACTCTATGACTTCTAAGGGTTCTTAGTGATGGGCATACCTAATTCCTAATGTGTCAAAAGGACATAGTGTGGGTGCAAACTTTACAAGTAAATCATGTAAAATGCACATAATGAATAAATGCAAGCATCATGTAAAACATGATAATCATTTAGCATTTAAGATCATGAAGATATTTAATCATATCTTATGAGAACATGTTATCATTTTGAAACACGTATGTGGGATGCAAGTAATCTAGGTTTGCTAAGGCAGATCCTAATTACTACTTGTTCAAGATAACATCCTAATGGGAGATATAGTTCACCGATGTAAACTATCTCTAGTCAAATGTAGGAATGAAAATTTTTCAAGTTAGAGAATGAGTATGAGACTATCACTAGTGGTGCTCAATTAAGGCTAAACACGACCATTTTTACGGGTTATACACGAACCCAACTTCTCTCCTGGAAGCAATCCAACCGTTAGGTCAAATTGAATTTCTAGTGCGATAGGTTCTCCAGTAGTCATTCTCATGTTAGAAAAATTCAAATTTCTATATTTGCCTATTGAAGTATAACAAATATGATATTAGCTTGTTTCGCAAATACATGACCTAATACGACTCAACTAACCATACTTTGAAAGTCGGTTAAGAGAATGACATGTCTTACACAACTCCTAACAAAGGCAAGTGAAATGTTTTAGTTTTGTGTTTGAGATTTAAAGGTTATTTGATGGAGATGATGCATTTTATGATCTCTTGGACAACATCTTTGTTTGTTGAGTTGTTACTTGTTATTTTAACATGATTTGGTTTCCTAGAACCAAGAGACACTTAAATGTGATACAATGTAGAATCTACTACATCGTGTGTGTTTGAAGAATGCTCCTTTGCATATCTTGAGTGAGAATCTAGTAAAGGTTACTAACCTCAATAGATCTCGTGAGCATTTTATTTGAAATGAGACATACTGTTTATTTCAACAAGTATGCTTTTCTAAGAAGAAACTTATCACTCTTAAGAATGCTTTTTGAAACAAGTATTTTAGTGTATGACCAATTTTACTTGTTTATGCAATGACACATGTAGTATTAGGTTATTATTCAACTCTAATATCCTATATTTGTTAACAGGATGCAATGTATTCTCTTGTAACATAACCATTCATGTCATAAAGAAAATAAGACGCATAGGATATAAGTTATCCTTTATCAATCTTTTGATATGAGAAATACATGTGAAATTCTCAAAGATTTGTGGAAACCGTAGAGGGGGGTGAATACGTTTCCATTTAAAACTTAAAACTTTTGTATCAAACTCCCGGTCAAGTGTGATGTGATATGAAAAGTGTCAACTATGATCAAATAGCATCAAAGAGATGAATATAGTAAACTACAACATATACACAATCAAACCACGACACATAGATAACTAACATAACATAAGCAACTAGCCACACAAGCAAAAACGAAATGCAAATATAAAGCGATAAAGAATGAAATGAAAGTAAAGAGATAAGTAAGAAGGCGCAAACCGGACACGGTGATTTATAGTGGTTCGGTCACGAAGCTCCTCTTCGCCCTACTCCACTCCCCGAGTACCCAACTCGAGAGTTACTTCACTAATCAACAAACTCCCTTCAGGCGGAGAAAACCGTACACGTCGCTTAACTTGTTTTCCGACACTAAGCTAGATGTCAAGTGCTAATCTTAGCTAGCACCAATCTACCACGATCTACCCGATCTACACAGTACACGTCGCTTATCCTATTTCCGACACTAAGCTAGATGTCGAGTGCTAATCTTAGCTAGCACCAATCTACCACGATCTACCCGATCTACCCTTGATCCACATGATCAATAACACAAGCCCAATGGCTTCAAGAGATCTCCAAGATCTCGACACGATCACAATGATCTACTCCCACTTGACTCGATCTACCCGATCTACCCTTGATCCACATGATCAATCACACAAGCCCAATGGCTTCAAGAGATCTTCACTATCTCTTAAGATCACAATGATCTTGACTCACTCTCTCACAAAAGAAAGATAATCTTGATGTATGCTATGATACAATCAAGAGTGTAACAAATGTTACAAGACCTAACAACTATAACTCTTGTATCTTCTTGGATACCTGGAGTTCTTCTCTTGCAAATGAAGAGGAATGATAACACTTTGTATCTACTTGGATACTTTGTGTTCTTCTCTTGCTAATCAAGAGGGATGACAACACTTTTTATCTACTTGGATACTTTGTGTTCTTCTCTTGCTAATCAAGAGGGATGACAACACTTTGTATCTACTTGGATACTTTGTGTTCTTCTCTTGCTAATCAAGAGGAATGAAGAGGATCACTTGAATAGAGGATTGGATCACTCTTAAACAAACTAAGACTCTCCAAATGATCAAAGAAAGTCATCTAAGTGAGGAGGGATTAGACCAGAGAAAAAGGACTGGAAAAATCAATTTGGAAGTGTGGAATGGTCCACTATTTATAGGCAAGGGAAAATCTGACCGTTACAGACCCACGGCTCCACTAAATACCCGACGGCTCCACTAAATTTAGTGGAGCCGTCCCTATTTAAAGGAACCGTGGACGCTCCTTCGTTTGTCTTTAGTGGGGAAGGTTTATTTGGGGATGTTAGGAGCTGTTTTGGGGGGAAATTTGACTGTTGGGATTTTCAAACATATTTTTCAAAATAAAACATTTCTTTTTAATTCAAAAATAATTTGTGAAATATATTTTTGAAAAATTTTTTGTTACATTAAAAATGTGAAATTTAGAAAAATAAAATCCTTTGATCATTTGTCAAGTAGTAGATTTGTTTGTCCATACCTTGAGTGATTTATGTCGGGATGGAAATCTACGACTTTGTTGAAGCATACTTGAGACGTCGGGAGGTGTTGATGTAAGTATGCATTGATGTTTTGTGTTTACAAGTAACTTGCACATTTTACGTTATGTATTACAAGTTACATGTTTGTCATTATTAAAACCGAAGAAACCGTTTAGTTTAAATATCGTAATATTTTCACTAACAAGATTGATGACTTACATAATAGTTAATAACATATTATGTGTGACACTTTTACTAGACATGTGACTTTGAGTGTTGAGTCGTTCATGAGCAAAGTTTACATATGTTGTTTGTTTGCTCGTGTTTGGTTTTTCGGAAATGACACATTTACTAATTGCATTGCAGTGTAAATTACTTGTATATTTCGGATGAAACATCCAAGTTGTCAATCCTACTTAGTTGTGTATTTTATGCATCTTTTAAACATATTAGTTTAATGTTTGGAACACAACCATTGGACAAGAATACTCAATATGGCATCTTCAACACAAGTGTGAGTTATGATCCGATGCATATTATTTTCGTCTTGATAGGACGTCATTATTTTCACAACAATCGAATGTGATTGAGTATGTAGATTCAAGATAATACATTTCATCATATTTTGATGTTATCTTGAAGCTAGATAAATAATGACTCAAATTTCATGTCCACGCTCAAAAACTTGTCAATTAGATTCGATAATAATATCAATCATAATTTGAATAATACATTGATACGTACTCAAAATCTTTCTTGACCCTCACAATCACTCCTTTTTAAAAAGAAAAAAAAAATTTAAGGAGTGTGTTCCATTTATTCTTACACTAGTTGTATGTGTGAGGTTAATGACATATTAAGTTACTACTTTGATATTGTCATTTATTTTTATATGAGAAAAACTATTTATATTATTAAATATAATATTCTTAGTTTTTCGACACCTCATTAGTATAAAAATAATTATCTTAACCATTTTTATACCACATACGTAAAATACTAAATGTTTAAAACATTTTGTATGTGTGTTAAATCAATGCAAGTTTAATACATTTTCTTTTAGTTAAATACTAACGTATTAAAATGATCTTTTATCTTGTTTAGACAACCCATTGTCAAACAAGACAAAATGATGTAATGTTTTAAAGATCATGTTACGGATTTTGTAAAAGTATTAAGTATTTTGGGGTGATATACATTTTACACTTAAACCTTTGGAAAAATAATTGTGTAAGACAATATCTTTCGACACACATGATCTACCAACTTAGTTTCTATTCCTAAGAAGGTTTCTAAACCATTTTAAAAACTTGCAACAAATGCAAGAGAAATGGTCTATGCCTATATGCAATGCAAAATCAATTACGCAACTTAGTGCAAGAAGTCTAGCCTAAGTCCTATTGACACATAAGCCGAAAAGCTAATATTCGACACTTAGCAACAAGGCATGAAAGACACTTATGCTTATAGATAAAATTGGCTCAACTAAAGATAACAATAAGCATACAAAATTATTAACTAACAATACTAAGATACAAAGAAAAGCAAATAGTCATTTAGCATAAAACACAAAGACACTTATCGTCATTTTGTGTATTAAGTATAACAATGTATACTAAGCTTGATTTTATTTGAAAAAGAATTGATTTCCTCCCCATTACAAAGATTTTTGCTAAGTCACTTTTAAAACACGTCAAGGTTTAAAAATTGAATCGCCCTTTTTCAGTTTGACCAAAAATTTACGCAAACTGTATGACCAGAGGACCTTTAGTTGAAAATCAAGGACTTTAACATGCTTTCATTTAGAACTAATTCATAAAAATATTTCTCAAATGAAAGTAGACTCAACATCGTTTAAAATGATGGGCGACACGACTCGTACAGACTTATGGTTGATTTTATATGGATTTTTTGAAAATGAACCAAAAATGAAAAACAGACAAACATATGCACGGCACCATTAAATGACTCACGGTACCATTAAATATAACGGTACCGTACAATATTTAGTGGTACCGTGGTCTGTTTTCTGATTCAGAACTGCATGACTTAATGACTCGTTCTGAAAACATGACCGGACACTTAAAAACACTATTCTTTTAGTGGTTTAAGAAAACCTTCAAACTAGTATGACAAAGTATACTTAACAACAAAACTTGTAAGTATTAAACAAGTAAATACTTTTCATATTTTATCACCTTCATAGGTAATTTGATACATGGATCGTACTCAATTTTGAAAACCATTTGTTTTAAAAATTTGAGCGACGTGGCTCTGGTACCAATTGTGGAAACCGTAGAGGGGGGGGGGGGTGAATACGTTTCCATTTAAAAACTTAAAACTTTTGTATCAAACACCCGATCAAGTGTGACGTAATATGAAAAGTGTTAACTATGGTCATTTAACATCTAGAGATGAATGTAGTAAACTACAACACAAGCACAATCAAGCCATGACACATACATAATCAACATAATATAAGCAACTAGTCACACAAGCATAAACTTCATGCAAATATAAGTATAAAGCGATAAAGAATGAAATGAAAGTAAAGAGATAAGTAAGAAGGCGCAAATCGGACACGGTGATTTATAGTGGTTCGGTCACGAAGCTCCTCTTCGCCCTACTCCACTCCCCAAGTACCCAACTCGAGAGTTACTTCACTAATCAACAAACTCCCTTGAGGCGGAGAAAACCGTACACGTCGCTTAACTTGTTTTCCGACACTAAGCTAGATGTCGAGTGCTAATCTTAGCTAGCACCAATCTACCCGATCTACACCTTACACGTCGCTTATCCTATTTCCGACACTAAGCTAGATGTCGAGTGCTAATCTTAGCTAGCACTAATCTACCATGATCTACCCGATCTACCCTTGATCCACTTGATCAATACACACAAGCCCAATGGCTTCAAGAGATCTTCACTATCTCTTAAGATCGCAATGATCTTGACTCACTCTCTCACAAAAGAAAAATAATCTTGATGTATGCTATGATACAATCAAGAGTGTAACCAATGTTACAAGACCTAACAACTACAACTCTTGTATCTTCTTGGATACTTTGAGTTCTTCTCTTGCAAATGAAGAGGAATGATAACACTTTGTATCTACTTGGATACTTTGTGTTCTTCTCTTGCTAATCATGAGGGATGACAACACTTTGTATCTACTTGGATACTTTGTGTTCTTCTCTTGCTAATCAAGAGGGATGACAACACCTTGTATCTACTTGGATATTTTGTGTTCTTCTCTTGCTAATCAAGAAGAATGAAGAGGATCACTTGAATGGAGGATTGGATCACTCTTAAACAAACTAAGACTCTCCAAATGATTAAAGAAAGTCATCTAAGTGAGGAGGGATTAGACCAGAGAAAAGTGACTGGAAAAATCAAGTTGGAAGTGTGAAATGGTCCACTATTTATTGGCAAGAAAAATCTGAACGTTACAGAAAATTTTGTACGGACGGCTCCACTAAATGTCCCACGGCTCCACTAAATTTAGTGGAACCGTGGAGCCGTCCCAGACAAGGACGCTCCAAATTTTGTCTTTTCTGGTGAAAACTTATTTGGGGAAGGTTGGAGCTGATTTTGGGGGGGAAAAATAGCTGTTGGGATTTTTAAACTTATTTTTCAAAATAAAACATTTCTTTTTAATTCAAAAATAATTTGTAAAATATATTTTTGAAAAAATGTTTTGTCACATTAAAAATGTGAAGTTTAGAAAAATATAATCCTTTGATCATTTGTCAAGTAGTAGATTTGTTTGTCCATACCTTGAGTGATTTATGTCGGGATGGAAATCTACGACTTTGTTGAAGCATACTTGAGACGTCGGGAGGTGTTGATGTAAGTATGCATTGATGATTTGTGTTTACAATTAACTTGCACATTTTACGTTATGTATTACAAGTTACATGTTTGTCATCATTAAAACCGAAGAAATCGTTTAGTTTAAATATCGTAATATTTGCGCTAACAGAAGCCAGTCCAATGGCTCAGGATTGCTCAGAGATGAAGACAAAGAATATCCCACTTTAGTTTTTGTCTAAATAGGGCCTTTTTTAAGCCTTTAAGGGCAGTTAGTTTGGAATATTAGTCGAATTAGTAGTCAATGTTATAGAAATTGTAAGTTCTAAATTTTCAGAGTTTAATGAAAGTCTTTTTAAGTTATTAGTTCTAATTTTCTCAAGTCTTGTACTCAGTTTCAGTAATAATAGAAATTCAAGTTTTTGTTTAGTCGAATTAAGCTCAAT
The DNA here is from genome assembly GCA_021014915.2 of Artemisia tridentata subsp. tridentata. NCBI lineage: Eukaryota > Viridiplantae > Streptophyta > Magnoliopsida > Asterales > Asteraceae > Artemisia > Artemisia tridentata. The sequence continues at coordinate 79,373,436 of CP139505.1, forward strand.
TTCTGTTAAGTATCAACCACAAAGCCTCATTACCCTTGCTATAAGCTTATCATAGCTTTTTGTAAGCTTATATTAGTTACAAACTGTTCTAATTTTGAAACAATCAAAATAGTCAACGAAAGTCAAAGAAGCTCAAAATAAGCAGTAAGGTGGCATAAGCTGTTCTGGAAAGCTGAATTGGGTTTCTAGCTTGTTTTTGACAAGCTAGGTGTGTTTCTGATCAAATTCCACTGTTTCATAGCCAAGTCAGTTGTAAGCATTTTTCAATTTTTTTTTTTGCTTTGTTTTCTATTTTACTGTTCCTTAGCTTAATTTTAGCTTATTTAGTAATTATCTGCTTATTGATAGTTTAGGAGTGCCTTATATCTGTTTTATCAGTTTAAGATAGCCTTTGTTTTATTTTTCTTAAAAATCATCATAAAAGCCAAAAATAGCTTAAACATAGGTAGTGCTTATTTAGTGCTTATATCCAGTTGATAATTACTAATTAGTTTTTAAATAAGTTAGTGAAACCTTTTTCACCCAGAAACCTAGCTTAATTTGGCTGTTGCCATTGAAAATCTCAAAATCTGCCTATCAAAGGGCTGTTTGGAATAAGGGTCAAAGTGGGTCAAATGGTGAAGCACTGTTCATGTGCCTTTGGGTGACTTTTGATCTTGCCTAAATTAGCTTGTATAAGCTGTTAGTTAGAGGTTTTTAGTTGTTTTGAAGTTTTTCTAGGTTTTGAGTGGATTAGTGAAAACTTAGGTTCTGTACTGTTCAAATAAGGTCTTTATAAGCTAAGGCTGATAAGCCCTCATTTTTAGCATTTCTTGTGTTCCTTAGGACTGAATTTAGTTGGAACCAAAGTCCCCTTAAGCCTTGTTCACAATATAGCAAAAATCAGCCTAGTTAGTTATGAGCAGACTTGAGTTTTTGATTTTCCCATTTTGCAGCCTCTTTTGTTGATTTTTAATTTCTTCAATTTAAGTTGTTATAAGCTAAGATTTTGCACATTTAGACTTGAGTAGCTTGTCTATCTATTTATATATTTTTTTTGGAATTTTATGATTTTATTTGAATAGCTTTTTAAGGGCTTGAAAACAGCCATCAGCAGCCTTTTATGGCTTTTAGAGCTTATTCGAGCTTTCTGCTTATTTCTGGCTTATTCAGTGAGTATTAAAAATATTCTCTTTTCAAAAGTTAAATATTTTTTATAAGTTTCAAAAAGAAAAATTAAAAAAAAAATAAAATAAAAATAAAAAATTTAATCAAGTCTCTTATAAGCGGCCACCTTAATCTGCTTTTTTCTGTGCTTATTTCAAGTTTTCATAAATAGTTGCAGTTATAAAATATGCTTATTTTCATGTGCTTATTAAGATTGTAAAAAGAAAAAAAAAATTCAAAAAGCCAGACCAGGGATTCGAACCCTGGTCTCTCCACGCTCAAAGCTCCAACACAAACACAACACTACCACTAGCGCCCTTGGGTCATTTCCGTTAAAGTTTACATAGCAAATATATTTAACCTTGTTTTCTATTTTAGCTATTCGAATTAATTAGCTTATTTACAGCTTATTAGAATAAGCTGAGACCTTGTCCCTATTTTTCTTAGCTCTGATTTAGCATAAAGTAGTTTTAGAAAAAGTTTCAGATTTATTTTTCAAGTTTTACTATTTTTAATCATTTAATTAGTTTAAAATAGTTTTTAAATCGTAGTAAATTAAATAATAATCAGAAAAATATAATTCTTTTTTCTAAAATTTTCTTTTATCATTTAGGACTTAGAAAAAATAGATTTGTACCCGTAGAATTAATATTTCTTAGATTTCACGTTTTAGATTCGCGTTTTCTCGGTATTAATTCGTTATTAGTTTTTCTTTACATTTTTGGCCTTAAGTGTTTTATATTCATCTTTACCTTAGTTAATTAATTGTTTCTAGTTAATATTTCTATCATTTTAGTTAAAAATCCAAAATCCCACTTTTATATCCATTCACTACACGATTCACGATTCCGAAACACGAAAATTCCATTCACACCTTTGTTGGGAAAAACGACTCGGGTTTACATATTTCCTTTGTAAATCCTTGGAGAAAAATACGTGTTGATTTTAACGAATCACCCCCCCTCCTAATCGGCCAAACAATAGCAACCAAGCCAAATGATGGTTATTGACTAACTATTCAAGGTTTGAACCATTTCTAGTATAAATAGACTAAACTAGTTCTCATTTCACATCTATTAGCCAAAAAAATAAATAATCCTACCCATTATATACCACCATTCGACCCACTTTGGAGCCAAGGAGAGGAGAAAATTTGTTGTGGCTAAGATCAAGTGCACTTAGAGTATTCTAACAAGGATTTGGAGCATTGATCTTGAGGTTGATCAAGTGTTTTATAACCTACATTTCACTAATTACTTTTGTAAGTAATCCTACAAAAATTTCATGATTTCCTTATGTCATCTTGCTAGTTAAGTGTATACTTAGTTATCACTTGGTACATGTTGATAAAGTTTTCACATTTACAATGATCCTTCAACAAAGATTATGTTTTTAACAAGTTTTGGTTACAAGACAACTAGTTAGTAAAACTTATCATAAGAAGGTGGTAATAAACCTTATAAACATGTATATTAGTAAACTAGTATATTTAAGCATTCTTGATGATTATTACATGGACCTTTAAATATTCTTAAGTTTATGGTTAGATCATTGTCATTATGTTGAGAAGTTAATGGAGAAATTAGGACTAGAAATGAAGCTGTGGTTAAGTGGATATGCTAGGTAGAAGAGTAGAAATATAGTTTTGACACTTTTAATAAACAATCTGCCCCGTTTTGTAAAAACTGGAAAAATCAGTGGGTAGTGAGTAATTTTTGGCTAGAAATATAGAAAATAGACTTAATAACGAAAACGTAGCCACTTGAATGAGTTAAAACGAGCTTGTAACGAAAAAGATACGCTAATTTCAATATTTACGACGAAAACTACACTTTCAGAAAAAGTATGAGTCTGTCCAGAAATTTGAGTAATAAAAACTGATGCTAAATGGTATCTAGACTAGCCGAGACCTTGAAAAGCCGATAGTATACTTGAATACCTTCGCGGGGATAGGTCAAACTTAAGAAACGAAGCTACGACGCAAAAGTTATGGCTTAATAAAGATTTGCGGCAACATATAGTTTTGACAGAAAGCTGTTGGGATTTGTAGAAATGGATTTTTGGACCTTTTAGTGTACGTTTTGGCTAAAATGCGGTAAACATAAATGGTAGAACATTACATATATAAATTAGGCGCGTTAGAGATTTTTGAGATAGCCATTAACATGACGACTAAAATTTGGTCGCAAGATAAACAAGTTACATTTTCTAAAGTGGTAATTTTCTAAATAAATGATCAAGTTGACACAACAATATTTTGACGACAAATAATACAACAACATGTACAAGTGATAACGTAGAGTATGAACTTGCGTGCATGGCCTTGTTTTCGAACCTAAGACATATGTATTATTTAGGTCGCGATTAGAGTTATCGGACTAAATTTGTCGTTTACAATTTATCAATCGGGATTTGCTTTTGCTGAGGTGAGTTCTTGTAGCCCCATTTTTAACGTGTTTTACCTTGGGGTGGAAATGGTACTAAATGCTTTACAAATGTTTTCATGCTGTGATCTACTGTCTTCGTAGTTTTTGGACAATATGTGTGATTTGATTGCAATATGTGCCTTACTGTGTGAATTCATATTGTGTAACTTAGCTTGAACGTGCGAACTGTTTTGGGATGCATTTTGGGTATAATTTTGGGAAGTGGCACCCAGTATATCATTTGGGAAATGGCACCCAGTATATCATTTGGGAAATGGCACCTAGTATATCATTTGGGAAGTGGCACCCAAACTATGTGTGGATCAACTATGCGTGTTTTGTAGTCTGTGATAGTTTGTGATCTTTACTATGTGCTCATATTTGTATATCTTGCTCACTATTGTCCTACGCTATTATTCACAGCTTCGTGGTTTAACATCTAAACCTAAGAGCTCACCAACTTTATGTTGACGTTTTCGAGTATCCATTTTCAGGTGTTAAGAACGAAGGTACCATGGAAGGTTGAGTATTGGCCTGACTTAGCAAGACTTAGTCAAGACCCTCCCGGGTTATATCTCGTGGAGTTGCATTCTGATATTAAATAATGATGTTGTGTAACTTTGAGACTCATATTGTTTTGTATTTTGTATTTATCCCTGTTGTGGGAGTTTGTGACTATTATCAGTTCAAGGTATTACATTTAGTATTTCTCTATTGTGACACTTTGTGTTCTTTACTAAAAAGTCATACCCCGTGAATGCCATTCCGCTGCGCCATTTTTGGGGTGTGACATTTTATAAAACAATAGGAAGTCAAATAGCGCACTTAGAGCACTCGGTAAGGTTGTTTTTAACGTGCCAAATGCACCATTTTTCCCCTTTGGCGTGCCAAATGCCTTACCAAGCAAAATGCCAAACTCACGTTAAAAGGAATTGAGCCAGGCAAGTGGCTTACGCCAAATGTAAGTTTGTGTGTGTGTTTTTTTTTGTGTATTGTGAGTGAGTGAATATTTTTAGTGGGGTATTTTTGAGACCCAATAATATGTTAGTGGTGTGTTATAAGAGAGTGGTGTTTGAGTGATTGGTGTGTTATTGAGAGTGGTATGATGTGGTGCTAAAGTAGCATACCAATAACGTGTTAAATGTTACAACGATACCTAGTGCTCTTATAAGAAATGTGATAAAGTGTGCATGATGAATTGAGAGGATCAAACAACCCTTTATCAGTTGTGAGGATTGTTTTAAATACACTATGAGGATGTTAGTCCTTTGTACCGTGTGTATATGATACTTTGAGTGAATATGATTAAGTAAGCGGAATCAACTTAACCACACTTAAAAGGATATTGGTTATTGGAAATGGAACGGTAATGCTTGTTATTGGATAATGAACACTGAAAGTATAACATCAAACGATTCAATATTATTGAGAATAATACGAGTGATCTTCACTATCACTAGGGTTACAAAACCTTGAATCTCTATTACAAAGAAAACTATTTTCTATTGTATTATATCAACTTTGTCAGACACATTCTAACTAATGACTAACTCTCTATATATGTAATATCTAAGCACATGCACACTTGAGTATTCGACTACTTGCAAGCTTGTGTGTGTTAGTAGCTAAGATACAACATGTTCTGTGTTTTCAACTTGTTGACTGAACACATATCTAAGATATTATCTACCGTATATATTTAACTTTTATACACAAATATTTTTTTCATACTTATCTACTCAGCAATAGAATACGCGATAGTTATCCGCTCAGCAGTAGTATGAGTCATTCCAACAGCAGTATCTTTTACTCTAGCAGCAGTATCTTCCAGCAATAGTAACTCCAACACTAGCAGTAGTGTTGAATACACTAGCAGTAGTATCGACACTTAGAGTATTTTCCTTTATAAACTAGCAGTACTAATCTTCAGAACATTTAATTCCCAACAATCCTCCCCTAAACCTGTGATTTATCCTAAATCAACAAGTTTCTTCTGAATTAAATGAGGATTGTGAAGATCTTCCAAACACTACATAGTCAGACTCTTGATCTGAGCTTTCCTCTGTTTTGAAAGATTAAATACCTTTCTGACTAACTCATCTGCCATCTGTGAATCACATTCAGCCATTTTCTTTGTATTTAACATCTAGCAGTACCTTGCTCATGCTCCATTCATTGCCTAAAAGATGGTGCAATTTCCTTGGATGGAGGAATTATAAGAGGCAATGGTGCTGTGTATCTTGGATGCTTGTAGCCTGATATTATATTCCCTGTAATCGTTCTAAGAAGTCAAGTCATCTTTCAGCAAGCCATGCAAGTGATGAACAAACGTAGTGAACTGAAATTGAAACTGAAAGAACTTAGAAAGAACTTTCTCCATTTGAATTGCTTCATCTCTTCTGAATAAATATAATACTCCAGTATCTTGTCCAAATTTCCAATATGATCTCAAGACAGAGCTTTATCATTTTAAGTCAAAGATGTCCGAACATGAAGAAGAGAGATGAAAGAGCTTATTCCCAGCATCCATCAACTGAAACTGAAGCTTGTTCTTATTATTTGCTGAATAATAAGACATGTTGGTAAAGATGATGCTTTTACTAGACTCAAGCACTTCTTGAACCAAAGAAACTTCTGGGTCTTGATCAATTTGGGCAATCTTCCTCCCCAATCTTTCTATTCTGTTTGATCAATTTAAACTTCCTCCCCTGATTCTGAGCATACACAACTACAAGCTTTCATCCTCTGATAATCTTCCTCCCCAACATTTTTATCAATTTGGGCAATCTTCCTCCCCTATATTTGGTTAATCTTCCCCCCCTGTTTGGAAGATCTCTCACCATCATCTGAACTTGACTCCTTTGATGAACTAAAAGAAGTTCATCTTCCTTCGATACCTTATTAGACAATATTGTACATTAAGCCATCAATTCCTTAAATTTTACTATGCTGCCCTCATCACTTCCAGGCGTGTTAACTCCTGTGAGAGGTGAATCATGGGGCAATAACTCATAATCTATCATTAGATGGGTTTCTGAGCCATTATGAATCCAAAAGATTTTAAGAAACTTTTGACTTAGTAGTATGAATTTGATTTTAATGAAAAACCATACTGCTTACAACCATTTTGAAGGGTTTAAGTGTAGTAACAGACACTTAATCAAGATTTCGGTTTAAATTTAACCTCTGGTTGTGTGAGAACCAATGTATTCAGTTATAAATAACTGCCTGTGCAAAGATAAACCCATTCTAAGGGCTTTCTTGACAGGGTTTCCAGCTCGTGGCAATTGTTGCCTCTAACACAAGTGTTAGATTCACTTTTGCTCGCTGTTCTTTCTATCAGATGTCCTTAGACTTGCTCATTATACTAAAAAGTATAGAATGATAGAAAGTGAGTTGAGTCAGTTACTATCTGACCAACTAAGCCATTAATTCAATGTGAAACATCATAATCAGGTTTCAAGAAAGAAGTTTTAAATAATCAATTAACTTAGGTGTAAACCTTTGTTAATGAATTCCAAACTCTGTCCATCATGAACCTATTATATCTGCAACTTGTATCATCATTCTGCTGCTCATATATTTCACTTGAAACTTCCTTTGTGCTCAAATGTTCATACCTGAAATGGTTAGTCCAAAACCAAGAAAACAAAATGCAAAGCATTTGTCTTATAGCAGTATTATCATATGACTAACAGTATGAACTAAAAGATTCAAAATTTGTACTAACAGTACAAACTTTTCAATAACAGTACCAATTTTCAATACTAGCAGTACAAACTTAATTTATATACAAAACCACATAATTTTGAAAAACATTAAGGATTAAGCATCCCAATACTTGCTACCAAGTATTGAAATCTTCTTACATCAAAAGATTTTGTGAGAAGATCTGCAAAGTTGTGATCAGAATCAATTTTAACAACTTGAATCAACTTTTTCTCATTGCAGTCTCTAATAAAATGATGTCTAATTTCAATGTGTTTTGTTTTAGAGTGTTGCACTGGGTTTTTAATGATGCAAATTGTACTACTATTATCAATATATATGACAGTGTTCATGAAATTATACCCATAGTCAAGAAGTTGATTTTGAAGCCAAAGTACTTGACCACAGCAACTTGCAGCAGCTACATATTCAGCTTCAGTTGTTGAAGTAGCCACAATTGTTTGCTTCTTACACTGCCATGAAATGAGTCTACATCCAAGGAATTGACATCCTCCAATTGTTGACTTTCTGTCCAAGCTTGCACCTGCATAATCACTGTCTGAATATGCTACCAAGTCAAAAGGTGATTCTCTAGAATACCATAGACCCAACCTAGGTTGACCCTTGAGATATCTAAAAATCCTCTTGACTGCTGTTAAGTGAGAAACCTTAGGAGTTATTTGAAATCTTGCACAAGCACAAACAGAGAACATGATATCAGGTCTTGATGATGTGAGATACATCAAAGAGCCTATCATAGATCTGTATGTGTGTACATCCACATTTTCTATATCTACATCTTTAAGAAGAGGCTTCTGAGAGTCCATTGGTGTGCTTGTCACTTTTGAATCAGCAAACTGAAATTTTCTTAGAATCTCTGCAACATATTTATCTTGGCTGATAAATATGCCTTCACTTGATTGCTTAACTTGCAGACCCAAAGAGAATGTAAGTTCCCCCATGGAACTCATCTGAAACTTATCATGCATAAGTTTCTCAAACTCTAAACACATCTCCTTCCTTGTAGATCCAAATATGATATCATCCACATACACCTGAACTAGTAAAAGATCCTTCTTGTGCTTCTTGATGAATAATGTCTGATCTATCTTGCCCCTTTGGAATCTATTTTCTGTCAAATAGGAATCCAGTGTTTTATACCATGCTCTTGGTGCCTGATGAAGACCATAAAGAGCTTTGACTACCTTGCATACCTTGTGTGGATGTTCTGGATCAATAAAACCTGGAGGTTGTGAGACATACACCTCCTCTTCAATAGTACCATATAAGAAAGCACTCTTGACATCCATTTGATAAACTGTGAAGTCCATAAATGAAGCATAGGCCAAAAATAGTATAATGGCTTCAATTCTTGCTACTGGAGCAAAAACCTCTTTATAGTCTATCCCTTCCTCTTGTGTGTACCCTTGGGCTACAAGTCTAGCCTTGTTTCTTATCACTATGCCCCTTTCATCCCTTTTGTTCCTGAAAACCCATTTAGTACCAATTACCCTTACACCCTTGGGTAAATCTACTAGCACCCAAACCTTCTGAATTTTAAATTGGAGAAGCACTTCTTGCATAGCTTCTACCCAGCTTGAATCATCAAAGGCTTTGAGAACATTTTTAGGTTCTGCTTGTGAGAGGAAACATACAAATAAGCAAGAGTTTGCATACTCATGCTGCTTTGATGCATAAAGAGCATCAAGAAGCCCTTGTTGGTCTGAAGGTATAATTCGCTTCCTTGTCTTCACCCCAGATTGTACATCTCCAATCACATTGTCCAGGGAGTCAACTTTGTGAATCCTTGTGTGTGGTGTAGTAGGAACATGATAGTCAGGTAGGAGATTGTTGAAATCCACCCCATCTTCTGAGAAATCTGCTTCATTTGAGTCTGATGGGCCAGCTGTAGAAACATTTGGCCTAGCAGTAGAAACATTTGGCCTAGCAGTAGCTTGCTCTGTCTCAGCAGTACTATCATCTTTAGAACTGTTAACTGGATTCTCTTGTTCCTTAGTTCCATCTTCCTTGTTTTCATCTTCAATCCATTCTTTAGCTTTATCAGAAGAAGGTTCATCATTTATTGAAGTTGAATCCACACTTGTCCATATTGGCATTATCACATAATCTTGATCTGTCTCTTTTCCTAACCCTGCCTCATTTGTTGCATTATCAGCTTATGAACCTGAAAAATTATTAGTTTCTGTAACAACAGACACATAGTTCATTGATTGGGTTAGTGACTCAAGATCAAATAGCCATTTGGGACCTTCACCTGCTACATTGGATTTGTTTTCTAGAAATTCCACATGCAGGTTTTCCTCAACTCTCCTAGTTCTTGAGTTGTATACTGTAGATGCTTTGCTATTGAGAGAATATCCAACCAAGAATCCTTCATCTGCTTTACCATCAAATTTTTAGATGGTCTAAGGTATTCAGAATTGTCACATGACATCCAAAAGGTCTAAGAAATCCTATTGCAGGAGTTCTACCTCTAAAAAGCTCATAAGATGTCTTATTGTGAGACTTAACTACTAAAACTCTGTTCTGGACATAGCAAGCAGTATTAACTGCTTCAGCCCAAAAAGTGATAGGCAACTTAGAGTCAGCTAACATGGTTCTAGCAGCTTCTATAAGTGTCCTATTTCTCCTATCAGCAACTCCATTCTGCTGAGGAGTTCTAGCAACACTAAATTATCTTCTAATACCTTTTTCTTTGCAGAAATCATCCATAACTCTATTCTTAAACTCTGTCCCATTATCACATCTAATGACTTTTACTTTCTTGTCTACTAGGTTTTCTATCTCTGTAATGAATGTCTTAAGAATGCTAGAAGTCTCATCCTTAGAACTTAAAAAGAAAACCCATGTAAACCTGCTATAGTCATCAGTAACAACTAGACAAAATCTCTTATGATTTATACTACTCACAGAAGTAGGTCCAAATAAGTCCATATGAAGCATAAACAATGATTGATCAATAGAGTTAAAAAGATTGGGCTTACAAGTGGCTTTATGTTGTTTACCTTTGAGACAAGCAATGCATGTTTGGTCATTTTCAAATCTTTTCTGAGGCAAACCTCTTACCAAATCATTTTTGACAATTTTATTTATGGTTTTGAAATTAATGTGACCTAGCCTCCTATGCCATTTGATTGACTCATCCAATGTGGCTTTTGCAAGCAAACAAGTAAGATTCTATTTAGGAACAATGTTCTTCATATCAACACTGTATAAATTGCCTTTTCTAGGAACTCTAAGAAGTAATTGACTTTCATCAGGCATCTTAAAGTTAGGAGAAAGGACAAGACATTCAGTGTCAGTAAAAAGAACTTTGTTGTTTTTGTCACACATTTGTGAGACACTAAAGAGATTATACTTAAGTTATTTTACAAAGTACACATCTTCAAAGTCTAAATTTCCAGTCTTAATGGTACCTTTACCAGAAATTTTGCCACCAATACCTCCTCCAAAGCTAACATATCCTCCATCCAGAGGAGTAAAGTATGAAAGGTATGACATGTTTCCAGTCATGTGCCTTGAACATCCACTGTCTGAGTATCCTTGATCTTCTTGTTTAGTATTTGAATGTTCCTGCACATGAAATAAGGAATATTAGTTTCCTTTGGGGACCCATGCCATCACTGACTTGGATCTGCCTCGTGCATCAATGTAATCAAAATTTTTTAAAATAACTGAAGCACCATTGGGTTTAATTGGTCTTCAAACCCAACATGCTGAGGCCTTAACAGCATTGGCCCTCTTTTCCCTTGCAGTTGAACCCTTAGGTTTCCAAATTTGTTTTTGTACCACTGCTTTTGAATGAAAAGGCCTTACAGCAGTTGTTTGTGCATGTTTGTAAGTTGTTTTTGCACTTTGTACTGCTGGTTTTGGGTAAACAGAGTAAAATGGTCTGGCAGTACTAACTGCTTGTCTAGCAGTAGAAACTTGTTTTGGGCCAGACTTTAATGAAACTGCTCTAGGTGTTGTTCTAGTAAAATTAGAGTGACTTTTGGTTATATGCCTTTTTAAATTCACCCTATGGTTTGAATACCCAGATATCCTTAGGTTGCAGAAAGCTGCAAGATGGTCAAAATCTCCACATACGAAACAAGCTTGGTTATAGAAGACAAAGTCATCACCTAGTTGGTGAGACTTGAGGTCATTCCAATTCCTTTGGTTACCTCTGGGCTTGTTTGTGGTTCTATATTGCTCACAATATCTTACTGGTTTCCTAACATGTTTAACATTTGTTTTAGGCCTAACAATATCATTTTTTACCAACTTAGAAACACTTGTTCCTGCTTTCTTAACAACATCAGGTTTAGACATAACATGTTCTTCCTCATCATCATTAGATGTCCAGTCCTTAATAATTGGACCATCTGAGTTCTTACTAGAGGGCACCTTGTCCTCAGGGAGTGAAGCATCACTTGCACTCTCAAAAACTTCGTTAGGACTCTCAGTAGACTTAGAACCATATTCAAATTTTGGTTCTTGAAATTCATCTAAACCTGTGTGTGCTAGGTCAATACCTGAAGGTGAAGGAACACCTCTATATGGTGGAGGAACAGACTTGTAACCTATACCAGACTTAGCTTTATTGACAACTTGAGCTTCCCAAATTTTATTGATTCCATCTAAGGCATGAGCTAGAGTATCTACTGTTATCTTGACATTTGCATTTACCTTTTTGATCTTTTCTAGTTCTTCTCTAAGCATAGATATCACATCTATTTTGTAATCTAAATCTCTTTTTAGCACAGCTATGTCATCACTAAATTTAGATTCATTTCCTTTATAATGCAAAATTTGTGTTTCAAGAACAGCTAAACCTCTTTTATGATAAGATAAGTTATAACTTGTTTGATTTAGCTCTAACAGTCGATCATCAAATTGCTTTTTAAGAATTTCAAATGCTTTAAGAGTAGAACAAGATTCAGAACAACTAATTTTAGAATTTACCTCTGAATCAGAAAAGGCCATCAATGCAATCTCAGTTGCTACCATTGCAGTTTCTGTTGGTGCTTCCTCTTCATCAGCCATGAAGCTCCAATCATAGCTAACACCATCAATGGCTAGCATAGCCTTTGGCTCTTCCACTGTGATTTCCTTCTTCTTGTCTTGCTTATGCCATGCGCTCCTATTATCCTGCTTTCTTGGCTTCCTGCACTCTATTGCAAAGTGTCCCAACTTGTGATAATTGAAACACTCTACTTTCATCTTATCAAACCCAACAGTTTCATTACCATTAATGGTAATCTGCTTTCCTGTTCTCTGCCAAAACTTTTTAGCCCTCATGCTTAGTAAAGTAACCTGCCACTTGATATCCATCTCTTCTAAATCATCATCATCCACCTGTTCAAGGTCTTCATGAGTTAGAGGAGAACCACTTGTTTGACTAGTCAGGAATGCATAGAATGTTGAATCTCCAAGTCCAGCAACATTCTTCTGTGAGCTAGCAGTAGAAACACCAAAGCTAGCAATAGAAACACCTTCAGCATCATCTACCTCTTCTGTCTTACTAATGCTGGGAGATGACATAAGTGCCACATTCCCAGAACTAGTACTGTAGCTTCCAGACTTCTTTAGACTTTGTTCAACAATTTTGAAATTGTTGTACAAATCATTGAGTTTCATGGTTTCAATGTCTGGCTTATTCATCCAGACAACCACATGAGTATTGAATTCTACAGGTAGACTTCTTAAAAACTTCATGTTGAGATCTTCCTTAGCTATCTCAACTCCCAACACAGCTAACTGACTGACGAGCTTGTGCAATCTTGTGAACAACTTATCAAGAGATTCTTTGCTGTTTGAGCTAAAGTTTTCAAAACTTTATTTCAGCAATGTCTTCTGAGTCTTCTTGGTAGTTTCATTACCACCAAACCATGCACATAACTCTTCAAACAGAGTTTTTGCATCTGGATATTTGCTAAAAGATAACATCTGTTCACCAGGAATGGTCATAAGCAACAAATTCCTTGCCTTTTGATCATTCCTCTTATGTATCCTTTCATCATTGGTAACTGGTCCAGTGTTCCTTGTCTGAACTGTTTTGCCTTCAACAATGGATTCTGTAAGACCTGGTGTAAAAGAATCACCATACAAAATAATATCCCAGAGAGCATAATCTTGAACCAAGAAGTATTGTTCAATCCTTAGCCTCCACATCTAAAACTCTTTCTATTTGAGCATAGGTAACTTAGCAGCAATGTTTGTAGACTGGGTATTCTCCATCTCCATTTCTTCTTCTTCTAAATCAAAAATATCAGCTTTGCTCTGATACCAATTGAGAGGATCAAACAACCCTTTATCAGTTGTGAGGATTGTTTTAAATACACTATGAGGATGTTAGTCCTTTGTACCGTGTGTATATGATACTTTGAGTGAATATGATTAAGTATGCGGAATCTACTTAACCACACTTAGAAGGATATTGGTTATTGAAAATGGAACAGTAATGCTTGTTATTGGATAATGAACATTGAAAGTATAACATCAAACGATTCAATATTATTGAGAATAATACGAGTGATCTTCACTATCACTAGGGTTACAAAACCTTGAATCTCTATTACAAAGAAAACTATTTTCTATTGTATTATATCAATTCTGTCAGACACATTCTAACTAATGACTAACTCTCTATATATGTAATATCTAAGCACATGCACACTTGAGTATTCGACTACTTGCTAGCTTGTGTGTGTCGGTAGCTAAGATACAACATGTTCTGTGTTTTCAACCTGTTAACTGAACACATATCTAAGATATTATCTACCGTATATATTTGACTTTTATACACAAATATTTTTTTCATACTTATCTACTCAGCAATAGAATACGCGATAGTTATCCATTCAGCAGTAGTATGAGTCACTCCAACAGCAGTATCTTTTACTCTAGCAGCAGTATCTTCCACCAGTAGTATCTCCAACACTAGCAGTAGTATTGAATACAGTAGCAGTAGTATCGACACTTAGAGTATTTTCCTTTATGAACTAGCAGTACTAATCTTCAGAACATTTAATTCCCAAAATGAATCAATTTTCATTAATTTCCTTGTATCCACTTTTACAAGTTTTGGTCTAGATGAAAAGTTATCGTTAGTTGGCTCATTACTACGATTGAGAATGTTATCAAACATTTCATAATTGATACAGACTGTTATGATATAATAAGCACTAGAAATTAACGTAGCATAGTCTCGCATTAGTTCATGAGCTAATAGACTGCATAATTTCTAACAAGAGTTTAAACACATTTGAGTAGTGTTAAGTTTATGGACAAATATTAAACGTGTATGACTAGAATCGAACTCGGGACCACGGGATTGCACAAATTACGTATGAGGAATTAATGTATAATACTTAATATATATAAACCGTTATATATTTAATTATTTAAACACAAAATAACGACTAACGGACGTTAAGTAATTAACGGGAATTGACTAACGACCGTTAGTGAATAAAGAAAGGACTGTAAGTAAAATTAGAGGATCAAGAAGGTTCTAGAATCCCATGTGGAGTCCTAGGCCGATCGGTTGAGGGTTATGGAAACCCAATCCATAGCAAACTTGTTCTCTAAGTTATCACACTATAAATACAAGGCTAAGGGTTATTGGTTTTCACTTCTTGTGCAATTGTTATAACCCTAAAACCTTGTTTTCTCTTCTTCTTTGTCTAACCGATCGGATCATAACCCTTTGGGTTGGATCAATCAAAGTTTTTCTTGAACAAAATTGTTTTGGTTTAACTTGTGTTTATTACTAGCATAATCATTAACTCGGTTATAGTACGTGTGTACAAGATCGTGGTATAAACTCACTATAGTTTATACATCTTGGATTGAGATACAAAACGGTAAGGGTATCTCGTTAATCCACTTTGATAATTAAAGAAGAAGATTTGAAGTATTGATTCTTGTTCTTGCTAGAATCAAAGGTACGTTACTTTTATTATTCGGTTAATCTTTTACGTTTTAAATATGATCATACGCTTCCGCAACGTGTTTGATTTTTATTAGAATAAATATATGATTGTCATGTTTATTAAATTATAACAGTGGCATCACGAGCCGTTTTAACATGTAATTGAATTACCGAAACACGTAAAAATCGAATCTTGGATTAGGATTACATGTTAGTAGATTTGTTTTAGGGTTTAGAACATAAAAAAAATCGAAACCCTAATTTTGGGGGGGGGGGGGCGATGCCCTCTTAATTAAAAATTAGTTTTGGAACCCAAAATTAGGAACATGTTTATGTGTGTAAAGGGTTGCGTATCTTGTGACTTATAATTAATCCATGATAAAACATGCATGTTTATCATGGATTAGGGTTTATATTAATTGTTAAGTTGTTTGTCACATGTAATAAGATAGATCTAAAATTGGGGAAGACCCCAATTAATTAAATTAATGAATCTATTTATGTGCTACTTGGTATATATTTGCTAGGACTTACGCAACCAAATTATTTGGTGTATGTGGTCCATTGGTACCATTTGCTCGAAAACCAATGGGAGTCTTAGTTAAATATATGCATATTAAAACCATCGATAGATTATTAATAGGATTTTATCAAAAAGTTTGCATGTGGCTACATGATTTAATTGTTAAGATTATGTGTTATTATTTAGTTATTTATTTTTATTAATTACTTGTTTTTTTGTTTAAATTGTATGACGAATTGTAAGCAAGAAAAATGTAATTTTTGAATAGAAAATAAATTGACCTAAAAAATATGAAACTATGATGTGATAAATTATACATATTGCAAAGTCTTATGTGCCGACAGTGGTTCGCTTCGCACGGTAATTTTCTCCCAGGCGAGACTAGCAATATTATAGTTTATAACATGTTTTTTTTCAGACTTATAATCATAAATTTGTAGTTGAGTGATGAGTTTTGTACCAATAGTGTGAACGGCTCACCCAGTTTAGACAAACTATAAGAGGGGTATAAGGAGGCTTGACATTAAATTGTCATCCGAAAGAGACGCGTTTTTAATTAGCCTCTGGGCGGACGTTTGTCTCTCCGCTCCTTTGTGCGTCTAATTGGAGCTACCAAGTAAGCTATTTTTTTGTACAAAATCATCTTAAGGGTGAATTGACCTCAATTCCACGTGCCACTTTTGTGGTAATTATCCAAATAACTTGGGTCTTTTGATTCATGCAGCAGTAGGATATAGTGGGCGATAATTGCAGGTAATTCTTTGATTGGTGAACCCAATAACTCAGTTAGAAATTTGTTGATTTAAATCTTAGCCTAATTGGTAAACAAAAAAGTTTTGAAAACTTATGATACGAAGATGTGTGCATGCTTCTTTGTACATATTTTGATTCACACATCAAAATTAGTACCCTAAAATTTAAGTTCATGCCATCTAATTATAAGAAACACTTGAAGTTGTAATTTAGCTTAAGTGAGACCTTGACTAGATTACAATGACAAGGTAAATTTCCGTTAATGCGTGAGACCATATATGGAGAATTTGCAGTTTCTAAATTAGACGACTTAATTAAGTTGTTAGTGAGACATAGAAACTTAAGGCATGAGATGGGATGAAAGTTGCTTACTTTGCAAATTGTATTTTGCAAATGTAAATCCCATAATCATCTAGGAGTCGAAAATTGTTTGCCGATTATTGTTCGACAGATTACCATATTTTGTACTTTCACTACTAGCAGATCAACTGATGTAGTGAAACTATGAAAATTTGGATCCTATTTTTCAAGAAAATTCAATGGTTATATGAATAATTGTTACGAATGGGTCTTCTCAAAGGTGTAGGAAAGTTAATAGCACACTATTTGCTTTGACTGGTTATGAAACATTTACAATGTTGTCAAATCCAGTGGGAGCATTGTATTGTAATTACTGAATAGTGAATTATCGTAATGATCTGTAATTCAGTGGGAGCTACAAGCTTTGTCATCTTGGTAGTAACCCAAATTATCTCTAGAATGTCTTGAGATAATTACTTTCCAATTGTAGTCACTTGTGGTTTTAAGGATAGTCATGTACGTTTCCTTACTAGACAAGGTGGTTATATATCTACTAATTATCCTAATATCTATGACACAATCATATTGATCACATAAACAAACGAGTGACGTGTTGTTTATCTGATACATGATGTTGTTCCATGCACAAGTGGGAGAAATCTTATATTGTGTGCAAGGTACAACATATAGGAATATGATTTAAAGAAGTGTCTTGACCGCAAGGTAAGAAACTAACGTTCTTAATATGACTAATACACCTCTAAGTCTAGAAACACTTGTTGTTGAAATTTAGCTTAAGTGAGACTTGACTAGATTATAACAAAAAGGTGAAATTCCATGATTACGTGAGACCATACATGGATAATTACTGTTTCTATAGGAAATAACCATCTTGATTGTGTGGTTGATTCGGGTGGTCTTGATTCATGGAAGATTAGATCCATGGTTTGAGTTAGATGCAAGAACTAGAGAGAGAGAGTTGAAAGGGAAAACTTGTGAATATTAGATTAGTGTGTGTTTGGTTACAAGAGTTCCAACCCTTCCCAAGTGTGGGAAGGGGTTTATATACTAACTAATATTGGTGCCCCTAGTAGGCTGTGGAGTGAGCTGACAGTGGGGAAAGCCCCGACCCACTCCACAAATATAAATACGACTAATACTATTAATACTAATACTAATAATACTAAGCTAATATAAATAAGCCTACGAGCTATGTAAATGCTAAATAGATACTCGGGGTGACCGAGCCTTCATCTGAATATTTATATTCCTAACAATCTCTCCCTAAGGGAGGTCACCCCGGAAATAATAACTTGAATTCTAGCATTTTATCTTCTGAAGTTGTCTTCATAGCTCGTAGTCTTTGATTCTTCATTGTCTTGAAACTTTGTGCATTCAGCAGTGTACGTTTGATGACCGTTTGATCGTCTTGGATGATCTTTGAGTATTCTTCGACTTTATCATCCAACATTTGTTTCCAAGTCATCTTTCAGTAGTATGTTTCCACGTGATGTATAAATCTTTGAGCCGACATGCTCACACTATTTGGTGTCATGATCTTTAGCATCAGAGTTTGCAGAAGCCGTGTTAAAGGTCTTTTAGGTTGATCATGACTTTGTTGAGTTACAATGATGATGTAGTGTGAGCATGTGGTAGAGGATTGGCATCTTTACTGCAACCAGCTACAACTGCAACCAGCTACAGCATCAATCAGCTACAACCGCAAACAGCTGCAACAGCAATCAGCTTCAATCGCCAGAAGTTCCTGCATACGACAGTTAGCTATAAAACGTCCGGTACTTACAGGTTCGGACTTCGAGATTGTTAACAGCATAGTGTGAAAACTCTCTCTAATCCTTACCAAGACCGTTCCTAATCGAAAACCCACAGAGGGCTTTTTAAGATCGAACCGTAGCACATCAACGATTAGGTGAGTCGCTGGAGATCACTCCACGACTGTAGACCGTTAGAAACCGCCGCGACCACTAAGCGTAATCCACGAGGAATTACCGAAGTGACCTGCTTTCAGGGCTGCTTGATGTTGACCCTGGCAGGAATTTCCATTCAATCATTGAGAATTACATTAGTAAATTCCCTCATAAATATTCTGGCAGATTGCTAAGATCTGCGTAGGACTCTTAAGTTTACAACTGGTGTCCTTAATGTTGAACACCCAGTGTAGAAATAATTCGTGTCCCTATGAGATCTTATTATGCATCTCGTGGCTCTAGACTCGATAGTGCGTTTTGATTTAGTGAGCGGAGGCTGGAGAGAACTGCCACCTTTTCAATATCATCTAACTCGGAGTGAGAGAGACGATAGAAATGTATTGAACTCCGTGACAATTGAAACAAGAATCCTTTGAGGGACCTTGAGTGGCTAGGGAGGGTTGTGCAGCGTATCACTGGGTCCATGATACTTTGTCTTCAATGCCAGCAATCAACTAAGTGATTCTGACAGCATATGTATTGACCCGGTTTCTGCCTAAGTTGTAAGGAGGGCTATTTCTTTTCACCCTTTATCTTTACAATTCTTTTTCATTCTTCAACCCCTTCAGTGCTTACCGAGACTTCATAACTAACACCTTGTTGGGTTTGTTCCAGTGTTAGCTCCATCTCAGTCGGCACTCTTCCCTTAATCACACTTTTCTCCTTTTTAATCATACCTAAGGACTTCTACACTAACTAGTGGATTGTCCCTGGGTAGATCCCTCCGGCTCTGGCGGGATCGTGGGAACTTGAGCCTAACCTAACCATCCTTATAACTCCATACATTCATTAAAATGGTCGGTCTTTGGTGTACTTCCACGATTGCCATAAACCAAATCTTTGAAAAATCTCTCAAAGTGTTCATGATTCTGAAACACATTTTTGAAAACACTTGAGAGTTTTATATTTTTCAAATGCTCCCCCTCAACATGTGCTCGAGTGATAGTTTTATAAATTTGCACATGTTAGGTAGAGCTCGCACTTTTTGAATTGATCCACTTTCAGTGAACATGACCGATTCGAGACACGCTTACATCACTGGTTAGACCAGCTTGAAATTATTACCCGTCCTGGTCAAGTCCATAGAAAGTTTCTCGAAACGGTACACTCTACTCAGACACATCCTTTTCGAGACACGCTTACATCACTAGTTAGACTAGCTTGAAATTATTACCAGGCCAGGATATGTCCTTTCGATTCATGACAGTATATGTTTCGTCAATTCATTTGTTAAGTCTGAGTCACGATCTCATTTTATGCTAAATCCTTTTTGTCCATTCGCTCCCCCTCAATATGTGCATCGATATATAAAGTAGTTTAGCACACATGGGAGAGCTTACTTTTATGTCCAAATCATTTTGCTCCCCCTCAATATGTGCCTTGGTATACAAAAGAGTTTAGCACATATGGGAGAGCTTACACTTAAATCCAAAACATCACATTTTCATCAGGTTTCATATTTAAATCACATTCTCTCCCCCGATCAAAAATTTCAAACCTTTTGAGATTTGTGATCCCAATTGATTTAAATAATTTAGAAAACATGGGAGAAAATGTGGTCAGGTTTAACATGTTCTGATGATGAAACATACTTTGCTCCCCCTTAATCTAAGAGGGAGATTCACTGCTTATTTTGCACAAATTGATTATTATGACACAAATGATATTGACCTTTTTGCTCAAATGATGTAATCACCCACTTTTCTGAGTGAGTCAGTGGTCAACATCGATTATCCATCCACCAACAAATCTTCTCAAGTATTGTCGATCCCCACTTGGCGAGATCTGAGTAAGTACTTCTTTGTTGAAATGATGGTGGTGGAGGTGAAGATGTTGTTGTTGTTGTTGTTGCTGCCGATGTTGTTGTCGTGGTGAATTCCGAGCCAATCAATAGAATTTGAACGTCTGATTAAATGGTTAGAATGGGAACTGGCACATTCATTTTGGCTATGGAATCTGCATAAGAATATCAACACAGATATACATGCATACAGATACACTATTCCTTAATAGCTACCCTTCAGCAGCTTGCCACATTATAATACCAAGTTCATCTTATAATCAAACCCCAATCAGGAACTACGTCAAACCACTATCTAGCATGAAGAGCAATTAGCAATCATGAACATGGCAATTCACACAGATTTCAATATTTAATTCAGGATCTTAGGAACATGATTCTAACATAATAGCAATCTACCTAAGCGAATCCTGAGAACATATGCACAATATCAACAACAATTAAGCAGCAGAGACAAACAACATTTGAAACTCATTCACTTAGTTCATACAAATGTCAGTGGAGCATTCAAGAACATCAAACACATCGGGTTTTCTAACTTCTTTCAGATTTTGAGTTTTAATGTATCTAGGGGATTAAACGAGGATTTCAAAGAGATACAAATGAACCTTCTAGTTATATGAAGCTAGGATACTACAAGCAAATTGCATATAATGTCCTAAATTTTCTAGCAACTAACACACTTGGTCATTTGATATATTTAAGCAATATCCTCTTCAACTAATACCCCATTAACTGCAAAACCTTTTCTAAGAGTCATGAATTAATCAAGAAACCCGTTTGATGATATAAAATTTGAATTCACTCTCCCCCTCAATCAATGACCCATATTCTAGTTGAGCCTCAACTAAAATCAAGCTTAACCCCACAACTCATCAAACAAGAACTGTCATGAGGTTTTGTAGTCGTTGATTGAGTGACAAATTTTATGCATAATCCAAGTATAAACAAATTTCATACAACACATATTCACCAAGTGTTTCACAAATAATTTTCAGAAGAATCATAGAATGAAAACTATTTGTTATACTAAGAAGATTTCTCTTCTTTTACAAGAAATGATGCACTGAAACGTACATCAAATCAGGAAACATGGATATGAAGTAATCCATGCCCAGGTGAACATCACCCAGTTGGAGGAACAGCCGTCTTTTTGGCGACGTGCTTTCCCCAATTTGAAGCGCGGGTTGCTATCTAAAGTAATAGCAAGCCATTTAAGACATGTTTTAACAACCCAATTTTAACTTCTGCTCGAGCTTCATTTAAAGACCCGTGCCATTATTGAATGACATTTCTAAGTCCGTAAATGTTATCGATAAACAGAAGACATGCCTAGGTGAAACTATTTTTGGTCTTTTCTAATTTTTTTTAATTTTTATGGTTTTTCTGATTTTACGTTTCTCTATTTACAATTAGCAAGATCTTCTATATATCTATTTACAAGATGGTATAAAATATGAAAAAGAATGTAAGAAGCAAAATATATACAAGGATACGAACCAGAAACCATTACTCCTCAGCATTCTGAATCTTCACCGCATTCATCACTTGACTTGCTGAAGAGCAATGTGAGCACTTTCAATCAGGGAATGATTCTGGCTTATCACTCTCCCCTAATTAGTGCTCTCCCCCAATCTGACAACCTTTCTGATGAACACCCATAATAGGAAGAAGACATTGGATGAACGCCCGAAATACGAAGAAGTCTTTTGATAACCAAATGCATGCCGTCTTTAATCTTCTAACACTCCCGTCCTTGAGTGACGCCGTCAAAAACCTTATGCATCTTTTCGGTAGTTTAAGTTGAGCCTCAACTGAAATCTAGCTTAACCCCACAACTCATCAAACAAGAACTGTCATGAGGTTAAGCTAAACCACAAATTTAAGCCCAGTAACAACTTGATTTCAGCTTAATCTCACAACTCATCAAACAAGAACTGTCATGAGATTAGGTTAAAATCAAGTTGGACCTAACCTTAAACTACGAAACAACTTGAACCTAACTTAACTCCACAACTCATCAAACAAGAACTGTCATGGGATTAAGTTAAATATCAAGTTGTAAGAAAAGAGCTCAACATTTTTGAATGTAGAGAAGACTGTAGACTCGACCTTCTTCAAGATTGCCCAATGTGGAGGAACAGAATACCAATCATCTTCACCTCACCCAATGCCTTCCAGTAACCTTACATGTAACCCATCAGCCCGTAGCATACACATGAGATGATAACTCCCAATAGAGAATGTAGAATAGACTGACGACTCGACTTTCTTCAGTCTTAAGTATAACACCAAAGTAACAAGTTGAACCACTGATCATCTATAGTATGTATCCATCCTTGGATATTAAGCCCTGATCACGTGAACCTGTTGTGCGTCCTTGATGTACACATTCTCTCTCCCCTGATGGTTACGATTAATCAGCCCATGACGTAACAGTGAAACGTAAATACCAAGGTAACAAGTTGAACCACTGATCATCTCTGCGGTTATCAATACCGGAATATATGATTAAGCCCGATCACGTGAACCTGCTGTGCGTTCTTGGTGTACACATTTCTCTCCCCCATGATGGTTACGATTAATCGGAATCATCATCATGATGTGTACATGTAGCCTAATGACGTGTACATGAAGCATTGACTAGAAACCCATTGTTGCTGATTAGACCAACCCGTGAGACTTTGTCGATTAGCATTCCATGACCATGTTCTTCAACACCTTGATAGACGGAGGAAGAAGTAGTGTTGGAGAACCATGGTTTGCACGACTCCTGAACTGACGTATTCAGGAGTCGTATGGCCATTTCTCAATCATCAACTAACATGTAGATTAATATTCACCCTTTCCCCCCCTCAAAAATTGCATATGCCTGCCAACTGCAATTTTTGATGATTGAACTAGTGAATATGAATACCATCAACGGTAAGTAGCTCCACTTGACGGTTCTTGACGACTGACATGTTGTTTATTCACCCTTTCCCCCCCTCAAAAATTGCATATGCCTGTCAACTGCAATTTTTGGTTGAATACGTGAATAAAACTATACTCCAATAAGCGCCGATCCACTTGAAGACTGAATAAGCACGGAAAGAGCATGAATCTTGTTGATGAGAATGGCCATTAATAAGAAGACTCCTCTTCTTTAGAAGATAAAGTGCACTCAAGCGTACACTTTTCTTTTCTTTGAAGAACGAGGCCTGAACTGATGTATTCAGACGTCATAATGATGAAGAGCGAGGCCTGCACTGAAGTGTACAGACGTCATTATGTTGAAGAGCGAGGCCTGCACTGACTTGTACAGACGTCATTATGTTGAAGAGCGAGGCCTGCACTGACTTGTACAGACGTCATTACTCTTTCTTTACTTCTTCACTCATCTAACTCGTTACCAACCCCATTATCATTCTGTCGGCTTGATGTAGTGACTACTGATGGAGAAAACCCAATATGATGAACTTGATACTGAAGTAATATAACCCGAACTTGTGACTTAACTTGTACTAATGCGTGACAAAGAGCGGTGTAGAGACTTCGTGCAACATCGAATCCCTAAGTACTCTATACTCTTCAACCAACCAACCATCAAGTATAAGACGTACATCACCTCTTGGATATCCACAACTTCGTGTGACACTGAGCACTACAACGTGACTCCTTAAAGTGATAGTTATTTTTTAATAGAGAGAAAGACAAAATAACTAGATATCCAAGTCCTCGTCATTGTGTTGAAAGCTCGAACAAGGATCTCGAAGAATCTTCATCCAACCTCCCCGATATCTTCAGATACTAAGTACACGCACCCATGAAATTTCACTTCAGCCTCAAATAAATAATAATGAATTAACGCCGTAGTCACTTCTTGTGGTTAATGCCCAAATCTAGCCCTTTATGATGCTTTAACTGAACTTTGATAATGGTTTTAACCCGATCATGGTTAAGAGCGCATAGTCCATCATCACGGGATTTTACAAATCTATGATTTAAACCGAGAAATAAGTTCTTTCTCGGGATTTTACAAAATCAAGAAGAAACCGTGAGGCAATAACAGATTGAATGTGGCATGACTGATTTTGATTTTAGGTGAACATCAGTTTGGGTAAAGAATATCTTGTGAGGATTACAGATCACATCACAACTTTTAAAACCTTTGGCCAACTAACCAACCTTGTACATAGATTAGTGACCACTCGATGAAGAAAACCCGATATACCAATACTGAAAACTGAAGTAGAAGTCCCCAAATTTGTTACTCTTGCTTGCACTAATGTTGGAAGAACGGTGTAGAGAATTAATGCTCCAAGCAAATCTCTAAGAGCTCCATACCCAACCAAAGTATGAGACATTAACACCTCTTGCGATTATCGACATCGTCATTGATGTGTGACACTGAGTACTCCCATGACTCTTAAGTGATAGTTACCCCGACTGCTGGTAACTAGATAACCCAAGTCTTCAACTTAAAATTTTAAGCACGAGCAAGTTATCAATGAAGGTCATGCATCCAACCAACCCCGACTTCAAGATAAAATAAGTAGACGCCTTCGTGAAATTCAACTTCAATCACAAATAAAGAATACCTGATTAACTTCGTGATCATCTTGTGCTGTTGACTAGCCAAAAAGAGAAGAAACATGCTCTAATTCTTAGAAGTGCCCATGACTCATAGTCAGTCCTATCAAACAAAGCTGTCTGACCCAGCTACTTGGATGTGGAATAGTTGTCGTACTGTGTACAGGATTTTACAGTTCTTGAGATTTATCTGAGAAATAAATTCAAGAACTAACTGCACAACAGTAAGTATCAAACTGCTGTAGACTGAACCACTGAATCCTGAATCGCTACGATCTGACCCGCTGTAACCGAAACTGCTAAGATTCAAACCGCTGGAGACAGAACTTCTAGGAAACTTGCGATAATTCTCCCCCTCAAAAAAAAAGGACATGAAATGACCTTTTTGCCAAAGCTGAGAGTCCGTGATGTTTGTGAATTTGTCAGGCACAAAACATGGAAAGAGACAAATGAAACTACTGCAACGAAGATGGTGATTAAGACTCTCTTGTAGTAACCCCTTGCTTTCCTCATCATCAATGGTTTAGTAGATTAACAATTCATTGAAGCTCGTAATATGCCAAAACCGCTTGATGAAATGCATATGACTTTAAAGTGAGTAAAAGGTTAAAACATGTCTCCAAACAAATCACCTCTTGTCTTTAAGCCTGACTACCTCTTGAGAAGATCTTATTAGAAGCTTGAGAAACAACAATCACTTGATGAAGCTTGATAAAGAACAAGTCCGCGACTTAAACTTGCACTAAATTATGATTTAGAACCTATATTGAGCACAACAACGTAACTCCTTTAAATATAGGTAGTGATATATACCCAACCTTCCATCCTTAATTGTATATATCCACTTCGTGAACATCCAAGTCTAATCACCTTAAATTGCAAATTGTGATTTAGAACCTATATTGAGCACAACAACGTAACTCCTTTAAATATAGGTAGTGATATATACCCAACCTTCCATCCTTTATTGTATATATCCACTTCTTGAACATCCAGGTCTAATCACCTTAAATACGCTTGAGCAAGGGTCATCAAACATCGTGCATCCATCCACCCCGAGATGTTTGTGACACTAAGTACACCAACCCGTAAATTAACAAACCAACCAAGTTACCATAATTTCCCAATTCCTGCTGATCTTGAAGCACAAACTTATCCCGAAAAATTAGTCACACCCCGTAAGTTTCATTATGTCTAAATCCAAGTCCAGCCTACTTGTCCAAAATTAATTTCACGGGATTTTACAGCTCTTGAGATTTAAACCGAGAAATCGAATCTTTCGCGGGATTTTCTAAAATCTACAAGATAAACCGTGAAGTCAGTCAAGAACAACTAAGAGTGAGTTGCAACACTAATCTTTACAATTCAAAGTCAAAGAAGTCAAATCTCAACTTTATCAAGTTGTAATTAGTCAAGTCACAGTTTGTCAAATTGCAACAAGTCAAATTGCAATCAACCAAATCGCGATAAGTCAAATCGCAAGTGTCAACTCGCAACGTCAAATCGCAACTGGTCAAATCACAATCAGTCAAGTCGCAACAAGTCAAAAGCGCAACTTGACAAATAGCAATTTATATAAATTGTTATTTGTCAGCTATAACTCAAATTGCAAAGATTAAATTGCAGGCTCACTCAAGTCGTAGGCACTAATAGAACAATGCTGACAAATCCACGACTCTGTAATTCCTTAGACATTCATTAACCTAAATTAATTCACAATCTCGAGTAAACAAACACAACTCCTATACTTGAGTAACCGCCAATCTTGAGTAAACAAAATCGTCACGAATCAAAATGCAGTCTCGAGTAAAGATAGCGTTATGTTTGTTCTTTGTTGTGAATCCAATCATGACTAAACAAAGTGCAGCCCAACTTCCTATTGATTAAACTCGGCCCATTCACAACCTAGTTCAAGCCCATTTCAAAGAAGAAATGCAATTCTCGGTCACAAGCCCATTCAACACAACATTGGACTCGATCCAATGAGAAAAATACTATCCAACCTCATTCACAGTTAACCCAAATAAATCGGTATTTAATACACACTCCTTAAACTTCTCTTAACCCTAATCTTAAACTATCCGCCTTCATTCATCTTTTCCACTTCTCTCAACCACAAACCCTAATCCCCAATCATCATCACCAACTAATCCGCCTCTCTCCTCATCCAAAGAATAAGCGATCAGTAAAGTACCCACAACACAACCCTTAACCTCTCATCATCTTCAAATATAGGCGTCACCTCATATCTCCTTACGATGCTCAAGCCGGATCAAGATATACTTCTTCAAGATCCATTGTGGTCTCGGGTAGGCGTTATGATGTACTTTTTATTATTATAACCGAATCAAAAAGAAGATTAAAGCATTTGATTGTTTTGATTTTTCTTTTAATGTTCGGATATTAACATGAGGCTTGGTCCTCAACTTGATCTCAAAGAGTTGTTATTGTTTTTGTTGTTGTATTTAGCCGAAAGAAATAGACGGGTCTAACAATATTGTTAGAATTCGTTCTATTAATTATTTTTCGGACATTGAGAGGAAGTTTAAACTTCACAAAGATCGATGATGAGTTGAGTTCAAACACTTGAATATCCAAAGATTGATATACACGTTTGAACAGGACTGAGATCTTGTTTGTATTATTGTTCTTTTCGGTTTGAGTAGTGTGGAAGGGGAAATGGTACTGAGTAAGATTTAGGATTAAAATAGTTAGTGAACTTGGTGTAGTGAAATAGATACGTGTAGTAATTAGGTTTGTGGTAGCTGGTCATTTTCACTTTGTTTTAATCTTAGACTGATGATGGTTATGGAACTGAGGTCAACGAGTCAGTGGTTGGTCTTGAGTAGACAAGCCGCATCTGTGCAAAACACATAAGCCGCATATAAGTAAGAACACAAACCGAGTTCGTGAGTAAATGGACAAACCGAGTTCATGACTGTACAGACAAACCGCATTCGTGAGCATATAGACAAACCGAGTTCGTGAGCATATGGACAAACCGAGTTCGTGATTATGCAGACAAACCGAGTACACTTTATATACACAAACCGAGTTCGTGAGCTTATAGACAAACCGCGTCTTTGACCAGTCAAAGCTGTCACTATCACCCATTTTGTCCCATTATCCATTTTTGGCAAACAGCCAAACACCATCCAAAAATTATACACAAACCGCATCCAAGAACATCATCCCTCCTTCATCAAACTGCTGCTCAAAAAAATCCATATCAAGGTGCTATCAAGAACAACCTTCAAAATCACACTTTTAACCTTCAAATAAGCCACAAACTAATAGGAGCCAAAAACAAGACCAGCAGCTCGTTCTGTATCTTCCCGTGTATAGACTCACATGTTAACAGGCAAATCTTATACCACTCAACACACAAGTTAACACCCGTTTAAAACAGATCTTAAAAACCGTTTAACAAAAATAAGCCGCAACCACAAACTTAAAATCGTTTAAACATTAGACCAAAACATTAAATGCTTAAGAAAAAAATGTTGGAAGCCCACAAGAATATTAAAGCAAATCTGGATTTGGAGGCCCACATGAAAGTTAAAACAAATCAGGATTTCAAAAGATGGATTCGAGCAGTATAACTAACACAAAAACATGTGCTCAAGAAACACACAAGAAAACATATCTGAATCTCAAGGATTAAAGACCCATTGGATTAAAACCCATTTGAGGCCCACATGAAGATTAAACCAATTCAGTATCTCAAGACATGTATACGAGCAAACAGTGATGCATAACAATTTAAGTGAACAAGAAAATGTTCGAACCACAGAAATCAAAACCGACACACAATCAAATTAATCGAACCTAACCATGGCTCTTGATACCAATTGTAGAAAATAACCATCTTGATTGTGTGGTTGATTCGGGTGGTCTTGATTCATGGAAGATTAGATCCATGGTTTGAGTTAGATGCAAGAACTAGAGAGAGAGAGTTGAAAGGGAAAACTTGTGAATATTAGATTAGTGTGTGTTTGGTTACAAGAGTTCCAACCCTTCCCAAGTGTGGGAAGGGGTTTATATACTAACTAATATTGGTGCCCCTAGTGGGCTGTGGAGTGAGCTGACAGTGGGGAAAGCCCCGACCCACTCCACAAATATAAATACGACTAATACTATTAATACTAATACTAATAATACTAAGCTAATATAAATAAGCCTACGAGCTATGTAAATGCTAAATAGATACTCGGGGTGACCGAGCCTTCATCTGAATATTTATATTCCTAATAGTTTCTAAATTAGATACCTATTAGAACAAGTGTCAATAAGGATAATGAGACTACTTCAAACTAAATATTTATGTATTATAGAAATGACATAAATAAATGAAGTAATCTAATACTACTTCAAATTTGAATATTTATGTATTCTTGGAATGTCATAAATATATGAAGCAATAAATTAACTTGAAATTACTATTGAAACCAAATTGTGGTGTTCATGATTACTTTAGTTATACATGTTTATACTTTATTGTAAAGCTATAAATATGAAGTCTTTTAAATTGTTACAAGACTTGTTATAATATAAAGTAAGACGTTAACTTGTTATTTCTTCTTTATTAAGACATATACAAGAAGTCATTGAGTTGATCAATGATTTATAACGTATAGTGGGATTATAACAGTCTATGTCTACTTGATTAAGACATGGACGATAAGTGACTTAGTTAAAAAGTACTTGTGTTATAAAACATGCAATTGGCTTGGAAAATCTATTTCACCATTAAGTTGACTTAGTTGGTAAATAGTTAAGCTAGAAGAAGTATGAGTTTATCTTACATATTGTTTGATTGTCTCACAATATTAGTTCTAATGAAGTACCAAAAGTTTGTGGTGTGTTCAGCTAGGAGAATCAAACTTTATTGGTATTGTTTGATTATAGATAACTATAACTTCTTTTCTTCCAAAAGTTATTAAGGTTAGGAAATTGAGTATGGGTAGTATATACTCAATAAGACTCCAACCTAGAAGATTAATAAGACACCATTTATTATGAAATGTGATGAATCACATTAAGTCTTAAAATTGAAGTTCTTAATTTGTTAAACTACTTATGAAGTAGGATATTAACTAACTAATGTAAGGAACTGTCAATATGTATTTGTAATGTCCCAAAAGAGAATAATTTTTTGTTGCTCTACTTGCTAAGTATTTATAGATAGTCTATAAATTGCAAAAGGCAAGTGGGAGTTTTATCTTGAAAAAATAAAGTTATAACATAATCTTCTAAAAATACACTAGTAAATGTCACGATGAGGATTAAACATGTTAATGTTAAATCTCAAGATGATGGAATTCTCATTCATAGATCCGCAAGGATATCTTAAATATTTGTATAATATGTTGAGGATTATGAGTGACAGGATTATAGTAAACCTGTTGGTCATTAAGATGAATTGAAAATATTGAATTTGGCAAGTTACTCATACTATGAATGTTTAGATGCAGTCCATAAAGATAATTAGTATTGGAAACTTAATTAATCTTGAACTCTATAGTTAGACTATAGAATGAAGTTGAATTTTCTACAAAGGGAATGAAAATCCTAGAGGTTTAAATCTTTGTGTAGAAATCATATGGACAATTTTGTAAACATATTTAATGTGTGCATTATGACAAGATTATCAATTACATTTAAGCAATTAACTGTGATTGAAGATTCTTTCTAGGCACATTAAATAAAGATTATGATTGTCATTCTTAGTTTCATTAATATGAAATTGACAATGGAATATCAAAACTCTTTCTTGAGTAATTACTTGTGTGAGGACGATAAGTAATTAAAAGGAGTATTTGAATTCAAATAATCTTTGGAAGTTTACAATGTGCAATAATTCATGAGTGGATTAATGCATGCATCAAGGAGATATACTTATGTTTAATTATTAAATCCAAATTTTGATTTACAATTAAAATAAGTTAATTCCATAGTATTCCTGAAAGCTAGTGGGACTGTTATATTTATTTTCTTATTTCATATATGTTGTATAACATATAGGAAGTAACATTCCATAAACGTTAAATGTTACTCCCTCCGTCTCAATTTAATTGTCCATATTTCCTTTTATGGATGTCTCAAATTAATTGTCCACTTTCCCTTTTAAGTAAAAACTAGAGAATATAGTAGGGGAATATTCTCTTTGAGTGGTTGAAAACAAAAGTGGCCCCACTTTTATCAAACTACGTGTTTTTTGTATCCTGACAATTAAATTGAGACGGAGAGAGTAAGTCTTAGTTTGGAATGAAACTTCACTTGAAGATTTAAAAAATAAACATACAACCTTGGAATATATGTTTATTGTTATAAACATAAGCGGTATAATAATTGATTCTAATGGAACATGATATACTATTAGAAAGTCTAAATGGAAACATATCTTTGAGAAGATATAACATGAATGAAATCTAAGTTTCACACAAGGATTTTTCATGTACATCATGTTATTTGTTGTATCATGCTTGGATGAAAGATAATTTGACAACATTGATATCTAATTGAAAGTTATTAGATAACTAAGTATAATGAATATGGTTGGATATAGAATTACATCCTCATCCTGGAATTGCTCCTAAATTCTAAGTATGAACCATATGGCAAATTGTTGCGTGATCGTTATAGCCGACAAATCTTGAAAGATTGGAAGACATCGAACATTACACAATGGATATTAAAGTTTACGGAATTTTAAAGAGAATATTGTTGTTTGCATACAATGAAGCTAATAAAATTGAGATGACACTCAATACTAGTCATGGTAGGATTTCATCCTTGTTAATGGCCATGTGTACTAGTTATGCTTAACTGTGAGCATAGTTGCATTATACATTAAAGAATTAGAATACTTTAAACTATAAAAGGTTTGATAGTTTAATTGTCATAAATTGGTGGTTGAGGATGTCACACATTTTATGAAATATTATGTGGCAATATCAAGATAGTTGAATGCACACATACAAGAATTTCACTAATTGAATTCTTGAAATAAGTATTCTCAAAATTCCGATAGATCAAGATTAGTTGATTTATGTCTTGTCAACAAGTATGATTGACATGACTTGAGGTATAATTCATTAATGAGAATCATCATGCATTGATCTATTTAGTATTTGGATAATGGGATGTTATGAACAATTATTATTTTAATGAAATAAAATACATGTTATGTTTGATTATCATTTTCTTAATAATATATCATGTATTTGCATGTTTAATCCTTGAATATATTGATTATTCTAAATTGTCCGTTGTCGATTAATGATATGGGAATACCATTAAATTAAAACAAATATTAGTATTGGTAAAATATACTAGAAAGTATATTGATGCGTTGACATGCCAATTTTACATGATATTCAATTAATTGAAAATAGGACTTATCCCAACTTCATGAGTTTACTTTATGGATCTTGTCATCAAGTAAATCATGTATATATAGTTATCCTCAGACTTGAGATACCAGATAACTGTCATGGATGTAGTGCATTTCTGTGAAGCAATTTACCGTTATACGTAACTGGTAGTTATAAAGATTGTTTTCAGGAATGTTGCAAAGTTCATGGGTTAGGCTCGTAGTCAAGAGATAATTTTTTCCTTCAAATTTGTTTGAAGTTTAATACAGCTGGGCCCCTCGTAGGGTTGACAAGATGTTTGTGCGGCCGCACCCAAGATCTCCCCTAAATATGTTCAGAAAATTTGGTAATCTTGCTCAATCAGAAACAACGAGAAACAGAATGGATAATAAAGAATGACTAAGATCCATATCTTTATTAACGTAGTATTAGAAACAAAATGATAAGTATGATGATAAGTAATCGAATGGTTTTCCCAGGAGACCACCACCCGAGTTGTACTAGGGGCATTGGCGTGTTGCTAGACGCTAACCAATGTCACTACACTATTAATAGATGTGCAAGTGAGAGCTGTTAAGTTTATGGACAAATATTAAACGTGTATGACTAGAATCGAACTCGGGACCATGGGATTACACACATTACGTATGAGGAATTAATGTATAATTATAGTATATATTAAATCAAGTAAGAAAAGGTGCCGTTTCTTACTTTTTTTTCCCGCCAAAAATCTGGCCCCAACCCTTAGCCCATTTTCATACCACGTCTTGCCCCAAATGTGTTAGGCCCTAACATATTTGATACTTTCCTATTGCTACAGAATTCCAGATGAAACCCTAGATCTAAAAACGCATCAAACCCTACACATAGCCACGGCGAGTTTGTTGTTGTAGCCATGGCGAGGAGGAACCCTAATTGAGGAACCCTAATTTTTGGGGCAAAATTAAATTATGCGAAATTGTATATCCACAAGGTAATTGTTTTTTCGATGATTTGATTTTTAAATTTGTTGAAAAGAACAACTAATTTTAGGTTGAATTTGGGTTTTCCATATTTGTTAGTTACAGTGAGGAAAAAAAAATTGAATCAAAGGGTATATAGAGTATGGAGGGTGTATTTTCTCCCATTGCTATTGTTTGTCAGATGTAGAATAGATAAATGGGTTATACTGATTATTTCATTATTTGGAATGTTAGAAGGGTTTTCTGATGTTTTCAGCTATACACTTGGTTGCTGGAACATGATGGGTGAAATCGACCCGTATCTTGGCGGGGCATCACTATAAGAAAAGTGTTTGCAGCCATGGCGGCTAACTATGAAACAGTGGACATTGTGAAGTTATTTGAGGCAGACATTCGGACATTGTGACGAAATATCAGCCTATTTTTTTCTTCTGAAGTGATTTGAAGTTTGGTGTTGGCAATGATGATACTTTGCTTTTGTGCGTTTATTCTTTTGCAACTATAGTAGGTTGCTGGATTGTGATGGGTAAAAGCGTCTCGTATCTTGGCGCGGCAGCACGATGTTGTGTTTGCAGCCATGGCGGGTCGAATACCCTTTTATCCGGTCTCGCACTCGCAAATCTGAGCCAAACTGTTTTAAATTGTAGGAAACGGTCAAACTGTATGTTACATTAACAGAATGGTGGTTTGGTGTTGAAGTTTGGTTTTGGCGATGATGATATTTTGCTTTTGTGCGTTTATTCTTTTGCAACTACAATAGGTTGCTGGATTGTGATGGGTAAAAGCGTCCCATATCTTGCCGCGGCAGCACGATGTCGTGTTTGCAGCCATGACGGGTCGAATACCCTTTTATCCGGTCTCGCACTCGCAAATCTGAGCCAAACGGTTTTAAATTGTAGCAGATGGTCAAACTGTACGTTACATTAACAGAATGGTGGTTGGTCAGTTGGTTGTCTGCCGTTGACTAGACACGCGTTTTACTGTTTAGTAAAATCGTCCTCGGTACTGCTGCTATTTTAAGTTATTTTTTATTTTTAAGCTTTTGTGATGTATGTTTGGATATTTATGGTTTTTTTGTTGTTGCTGTTTTTTTCAGATTTGGATTTGGGAATATGAGGTTTCGATATGGGTTACTTGACATTTATTATAGGCGATGAAGATACTTATGATGTCGTGCATTCATCACAACTCAGTTGTCACTCTTTCATAAAGACCGAGCAGGTACTTATAAATGTCTATGACTCTTTCAATTAATAAAAAATGCATTGCTGCTGCTGGTCTTGGTATTAGCAAGGTACATCTTCTAAAGTTTCCTTTCATAAAGACCGAGTTTCTTATCAAGGTTTCCTTTATTGCTCATTCCAATTGTGCTCACATTCCTGCTGCTGGTCTTGGTATTAGCAAGGCACATCTTCTAAAGTTATATCAAGAATTTATTTATACCTAAACCTTTTGTAAATTGATTACACATTATAATTGTTCTGTTTTACAAACTAACCAATCTAGACACTATATTTTGAACAGCCTATTTTAAATATATGTGTGAGACTAAAGTTAATTTTCGACACGCAGCCTGCAGTCTACGTGGCAGAGAGTGCAATCACCTCAGGGACATCAAATACATATGCTGATGGACTATAGTTAGTGTCCTTATCGCTGCTTCTTCTACATCTGCAAGGATACCTCAGGTAGGGAAGGTTCTCATATTTCTTATATAGTGGAAATATCTTTTTGTAAAACCATTTTTCCAAGCTATTTGTGAAATTGGTGGCTTATATAAACTTATATAAGCAAATAGGTTTGAATATATGGTGACTGATAATTTAAATATGTCAGATGGACCATTTGGAGGGAACAAATGAGCACGGTCAGTACCACACTGCCACTAGGGAAAGGAGGTATTCCAGTTTGCCATATGCACTTCTGTGACAACGTAACATTACAATAAGACTGTCTTTGAATTGAAATGCATGTAATATGTCTTTTTTCGTGCTCTATCTTTCAGTTTGAAGATTGGTTGGTATCACTTTTCGGACTGTATTCAGTTGTTGATATCAAGGTTGGTTCGGTTCATCTCTCTTTTCCTTTTAGTTAATCTTTTACAATTAATTATTTACTTTCGTAACAGCATACTTGCATATAAACTAAAGAATTGTAAATTATTGGTGGTAGAGAGTTGATTTCAGACGCTAAGAAGTTCGGTTAAATCTAAAATCGTTCTTAAACACGTATCAATAACACTGTTTATTAATCAGTTATATCAAAGTCCCGTCTGCCACAAATATACCAACAGTGAAATGACAACTACAATAGTATTATTAAGAGAAATTTGTTTGATATAACTAGCAGTTTCGAAAAAATTTTGAATCACTTATTTCTTGACAAAGGATGCGTTTTCACATAATGTTCACTTTATCAGGGCTGCTATTCAACATCAGAAGTAGAGGCACGTAGAGAACTATGAGCAAGGTCAAGTGATGGAAAAGAGTTGATTTGCTATGGCTTGGGAACTGGGAAAGTTGCATGCTGAAATGCCTGCTGCTGAAAAAAAAGGGCTCGCGCACCTGCAGCAACATCGAATCCAAATCCAGGTATGCAGTTAGATGCATCTAAAATGAAATATACAGTCCTTTAACATTGGCCGAATAACAGGCACGCCCGCAACGCGGCGACCGTCGCCCATCTCTTAATTAATATATATAAACTCAATCCATAGCAAACTTGTTCTCTAAGTTATCACACTATAAATACAAGGCTAAGGGTTATTGATTTGTACTTCTTGTGCAATTGCTATAACCCTAAAACCTTGTTTTCCCTTCTTCTTTGTCTAACCGATCGGATCATAACCCTTTGGGTTGGATCGATCAAAGTTTTTCTTGAACAAAATTGTTTTGGTTTAACTTGTGTTTATTACTAACATAATCATTAACTCGGTTATAATACGTGTGTACAAGATCGTAGTATAAACTCGCTATAGTTTATACATCTTTGATTGAGATACAAAACAGTAAGGAGTATCTCGCTAATCCACTTTGATAATTAAAGAAGAAGATTTGAAGTATTGATTTTTGTTCTTATTAGAATCAAAGATACGTTACTTTTATTATTCGGTTAATCTTTTACGTGTTAAATATGATCTTACGCTTTCGCAACGTTTTGATTGTTATTAGAATAAATATATGATTGTCATGTTTATTAAATTATAACAAGTAGATTGATCAAAGTCTAAGATTTTTTAGATACTTATAATATAAAAAGTCAAAAACAAGTGTCATGGTTTTTTTGTCGAACACAATATCTCCCAATAATATAACCCTAATATTCTTATCTATAACCGACAACATTCTTGATATAAAAAAGGAATAAACCCATGATTTCATAAATATCTATACTATACAAATCTGCAGTTGTTTTCGAAAAAAGATGTGTTATATATACCCTTTTTATGTTGTCATATCAAAGAGAGTTTTGTCAAACCGTATAATTCAGGATGCACACCATCACGATTCATGACTTTTTTAAAATGAACAACCGAATATATCCCGAATATATCCCCTATCAACCTCATCCACAGTCACGAGTCACGACCTTTTTAAATATCGTGCCATGTGTCCAATGTCCATTCTCGTAATTTCACTAAAGCTAACAGCCCGTTACCGAGTTGACTCGCTGGCTAACTCGATATGTGACTCGGTCGTCGGAGCTAAGAAACTCGGTCCAACGCCTGACGGGGACACCACGGGAGATTTTCTACTCATAGTCAATATCCGCATTAACATATTTCGCGGTGACCTAAACGCTTGACTCGGTGACATTATCCTTAACCCCGTCTCAACTCGTAACTCACTTCGACTCGGGACATCTATCCTAATATCTACACCTTTTCTCCTATCACCACACAGCACGGCCTCGTTCACATTACTTGAACCGGGTTCAGTACAATCTTTTAGTCCACTTGAACCCAGTTCAATTAATATTTTGACATCCGGTTCACAATTGTGAACCGGTTCAACTATAGAACGACAAAGTGGACAAGTCGAGTTACTATGAAACCACATGTCAATACACTCTGTATGAAAACTATGTTTACATTTGGGTAGAACCCGACCAGTTTCACCCGTTTCGAACTCGGATACACATACGGCACACTCGGGTGTACTAGTGTCGGGTTTTGATGAGTATACGAATAATGGTAGTGATTT
Source organism: Artemisia tridentata subsp. tridentata (assembly GCA_021014915.2). NCBI lineage: Eukaryota > Viridiplantae > Streptophyta > Magnoliopsida > Asterales > Asteraceae > Artemisia > Artemisia tridentata. The sequence goes on from CP139505.1 coordinate 79,411,129, forward strand.
TAGTATTGATGGGTCGAGGCCGCCAGTTGGGGTGCTTGGTGTTCTGTTCAAGTCGACATAAAATACGACACGAGGCGATCGGTTACGACGGTCGCGACGTCGGTTGGAGTTGTTACGTTGGAGACGTAGGAGATACCTGTAATTAATCGTAGCTATGTTAGTGAACGAATATAGGAGAATTCATATATTTTTATCATTTAATGTAACTTAATTATGGATGGTTATGTTTTAAAGATCAAGACACAAATAAAAATACTAAGCATATCAACTTCTTTTTTTTTGTTAGAACTTAGCTACTGAGTAGTTTATGATTATCTATCAATTAAAACTGATTATCTGCTTAAAAAAATGTTTCTTATTGCTAAGGGGGTTTAATTTGCCATTTTATATATTTTGGTATGTAGGACTGATTATTTATAATGCTTATTTGCTTACCCATCATACACCGAAAACAGTCATTAAAAAATAATACAACCGTTCAAATAAGTGCCGAAAATACCAAACATGTTTCCAAATTCCAACCAAACCGAAAAAACAAGTTTAAGGTTGAAAGCCTTTTCAACTTCAAGTCAACTCTTAGAGCACTCCCAACGGTAAAGGACAAAGCTGCGTTAAAGGCATTTGAGGTATGTTAAAGCCAAGTTAAAGCTGAGTTAAACATTGGGAGGTATCTGCATTAACGCAGCGTTAAGGGGATGAGTTAACCCTTTAATGCTGCGTTAAAGGGAGTTTCTGTGTAAAAAAAAAAAAATCACTTTCGCCCCTTTTAAAGGTGAGTTAAGGGTGAGTTATGATGACATTCATAATTTCATAAGGGCAGTTTATACGGACCCAGGGTTTGCAATCATTGCGTGCTCGTAGTGTTGTACTCTGTGCTTCGCTATTTGTACGTATTCATGCCACACAACTTAGACTAGCTTAAATGTAAAAGTACAAAACATAACTAAATAAACTACGTAATGCATTAACTCAACGTACCATCGTGCATATAGAAGCACCAAAAACAGCGCGACAACAAAAAGAACTAAAATAGAAGCAATCCTAATCGTAGGTTCGACATTAGTATGATCAACCGACATGGATTCGGTTTTTGAATATGTGTTTTTTTTTTTTTTTTTGGTGAGTGTAAGAGAGATGAAGGTATTGAAATGAGAAAATTGGAAATGAGGTGAATATAAGCATGGAGAATGAAGAGGGAAGCTTCGAGGTTGGTTCGTGAGGGTTTTGAAGTTGTTGAGAAGTATGCAGCTTTTGTTGATTGCGATGTGAATTTCCTGGAAGGTGACAAGTTATTGACGCGGGAGTCTTAATTGACCTATTTGTCCTTCACTCTTCACTAGTTCACTATGATATTTTTGGTTCATCCCTTTTATATATATTTTTTAATGATTCGTGTTCTACACTTTTTAATCAGTATATCAATTACTTTTCTGGTTTCAGGACATTGTTCTTTTCATTTTGTTATGGGGTGAGTTAACCAAACCCCCCTATATTTACAAAGTGACGAGTTATAAAAACCTTTCTTAGAGCACTTTCAACGGGAGCGTTAAGCATACGTTAAAGGTCCTAAATGCTCCGTTAAAGTGGCGTTTTACGTTGGAGGGGTGCTGCGTTAACGCAGCGTTAAGGGACCGAGTTAAACCTTTAACGCTGCGTTAAGGGTGCGTTCGGAAAAAAAAAATCACTTCTGGCCCTTTATAAATCGTCTGTCGTATCTAAATTGAAGAAGAAATAAGAAAGAAGCCGGAGAAAATGAAGCTTAGATTTGCAAATTGTGAAGAAGAAAGAAGCCGGAGAAGATGAAGTAATAAAATATTACTAAATATTTTCATTGGCTAAGAGAAAAGTGGTAAAGTTATATATGAGAATTGTAAATGTCGTACATAGCTGTCAAAGCTTGTTTTAATTACCATTAGTTATTTGTTATTGGTATGTTATTGTCTTTCTAATACAGTAATATTTTCTTTATACTGTCTCTAAAAATTTCACTTCACTCTTTTTATTTTTTTTTTTTTTTTTTTTTTTTTTTCGTTGTTATTTTTTTTTTATTAAGTATGTAATGCTATGTTTTTTAATGAATGTTATGTTTTTAAAAAATGAAGTATTTATAAGTTTATGGGTTGAATTTGAATATATTTGATATAAAGGTGAGTTACGGTGTGTTAAAGGTGAGTTATGGTTGGGTGTGTTAAAGATGAGTTAAAGATGAGTGTGTTAAAGCTGACGTGCCAGTGTGTTAAAGTTTAAAGCAGATTTACGGTTGGGAGTGCTCTTAGAAATACAAAAGACACCCCCCCTAGTGGAGTAGGTGTACTTTTGTAAATTTTTTTTTTAATGTATGTATTTGTTTTATTTTATTTTGTGTAATGTTTATTTTAGTGTTTATTTGTTATTTTTTTTTATGTTATGTTATTTATATTCGTCTAATGTGTTTCTATTTAATTAAACAACAACAATAACACGTTAACGTTAGCACATTAAACAACTACAAAAACAACTGTTATTATTCAATTAACACATTATTTAAAACCAACAACACCTACTACATGTGAAGATTATTTATGTCATCTATAAGCTCATGGAGCATTGCACCCGACAGACATGCGTGATCCTCAGGATTCCTTGCCAATTCCAGTGATGCCTCGAACGACTTTATTCTTATCATCTACATCTTGTTTTGAGACACTAACATCTTGTTTCTTGTTTCAAGCTTGTCAATCTTATTAGCTTGCTTGTCAATTTTATTATCTTTAGCTACGCAGTTTGAGCACTGCGTTGAAGAAGAGGCTTGACAAAAGTACTTGTTTTGAAAAGCATCCTTCCACATAAAGTACCCACACCCAAAGTCATTTGTTCCTGGCTGTTACATGTTAAGAAAACTATAAGAAATGTATTCTTAACAAACAAATAATTTACATAACTAAGCAAACGTATGATAATTTACCACTGAAAAAGGACATGCATAATACGGTTGACCATAACTAGTGTCTCTACGGGATGTCCTTTCAATAATCAATTTGTTGGTCCATGAAATTGAGTAAAACAAGAACAGATTCATTGATAGTGAATAAATTGTTACAAGATTACTCAAAACCTACTAGATTACATGATAACATCTTCAACTTCTTAAAGGGGATACTTTCGGTATGGTATCCCCTTTGGGTGACAAATAAACTCTCATTGATCCAAGCTATGCTTGATGATTCAATGAGAGGATGTTCCTATCAACTAATACAGTGTGTATTATTTTTGTTTGTTTAGGAATTCATGCTATCTCTATTACAACACAGACAATATATACACATGTAACTAGACTAAGACATGTGGGGTAAGTATGAGTAGACATCCACTTGTTGTGAGTTGTCATCCACTTGGTGTGAGTTGTCATCCATCAAGTGGTCCCTCTTCTTCTTCCTCTTTTGTCTTAGTCTGACTTCTATCTTTTCGTGTAGAAGTTCGCGCCCATATTTATCAGTCTGCTTGTAGAGATAGCATCTTCAGGGTCACTGAGACATTTGTCAATTCTCAGTGATACTGGTGTTGTTTGTAGCTCGTATACTTTACTCACTGACACCGTATCAGTAAGTAAAGTGTTTCTTCAACAACGTGCTTTTACAACACTCACTGATTTCTTTATCAGTGAGTAACCCACTATTTTATCAGTGAGTTAGGCTATTTTATGTTCAAATTTTGTCAGGATACTTGGGTCAAATTCTTGACCCAACAATCTCCCCCTATTTGAATATACAAATAGCCTGGGTTCAAACCTGCTTGTTCAGGGACTTGGGTTTAGTTCCTGAGGTTCAGGTTCAAGGGTTCAGGGACTTGGGTTTAGTTCATGAGGTTTAAGGGATCAGGAGACTTGGGTTTAGTTCCTGATGTTCAGGGGTTCAGGAGACTTGGGTTTAGTTCCTGATGTTCAGTGAGTTGAATGACCGGTTCAGTGACTGGGTTCAGGGTTCATGGGTCCTGAGGGTTCACTTTGACTGGTTCATTGTTTGTCTCACTGAGAGGGTTCAGGTTCAGTGACCTGATGGTTCAGTGACTGGGGATTCAGTCACCAAAGGGGGGTCAGCGACCTGGGGTTTAGTTACTGAGGGTTCAGGGTCTTGAGGGTTCAGTAACTTGGGTTTTAGTTACTAGGTTCAGGGAATTAGTGATAGGTTCAGTGACCAGGTTGAGTTTGTTTCAGTATACTGATGATCTTTACTCAGTTGATCACCAATCTTCAGTCACTACTTGAAGCATAAATACCAACTCCCTGATCAGGCTCAGCCCGAAACTACACCAAAAACAGCCCACTGATTTTTATCCTTTCCCTCTTCAGCTCCTTACACCTTTAACACCCTGATGAGAAATCCTTTTACTCAGGACTTTTAAGAGACTTCTTCCCCATTCAGTCACCCTAGTTACCAGTGCCTGAGTACAAATAACACCCTTCAGCCTGAGAACCAACACTGAACTGATTCTGTCACTATTATCAGTGACTATCAACTCCTGTTTTTTTTTTATTCTCAGTCCCTGATTATTTTTTCAGGGTTTCTGATTCTACCCATTTACACAACAAACCCATTTAACATCACTCTTCACTCTGTCTGATTTTATCAGACTATCAGGCTTTGCCTGAATAACACCAAACTCTGATCTTTAACACATCTTAATACCACCTTCGTTCAGACCCACTCTCTTAACACTCCTAATCCCACACTATCTCAGTTTCTAATAAAACTGAATAAACACAACAACAAGTCTTCTTTTCAACCCTTCAATCAATGAACAAGAAATAACAACCCCAATCCCACATTTTCTCACATTCACTCAACATCCAGAATCCAAATCACAACAATACCATCAACCTCGTATTCATCTGAAACTGAAAATTAATTGACATCAGAACAAACGAATCCATTTAAGAATTATAAACATCAAATCCGGTCCAGGTTCCCGATTAACAATTATAAGCAACAAATCCATTTACTGATGTTATCCCAGCTGAGTTGTATCCGTCGGAGTTGTGGTTGGATACTGATGAACTTCTTTGTGTTCGATCTCCTTTTTATTTGAGATCTGTTGGTCGTTTGTTTGTGTTTGAGATGGGTAATAGATCAGATTTTGATTGAGAGTGAGAGTGAGAGTGTGGATCTGACTTTTTGTGAGAGATGAAGGTTACTAGATCTATTTTTTTGATATGAAGATAGATCCGGTATTTAGATCTGTTGTGTGGGGTTTTTTTTTTTTTTTTTTTTTTTTTTTGGTCAGTTGTGAGTATTTTTTTTTGGATAAGATTTTTGTGTGCTGTGGGGTTTTTGTGGGATTTAGGGAGGGGATAATCTTATTTGTGTGGATAAAATTTGTGTGGTGGGTGTGTGTTTTGTGGGGTTCAGGGAGGGGATAATCTTATTTGTGTGGATATGATTTGTGTAGTGGGTGTGTGTTTTGTGGGGTTCAGGGAGGGTTTTGGTGTTTGTCAGTCTCCAACAAATGTGTTTCTCCCCCTCAAAAATTGCTATATCAGTAGCAGTTTTTGAAGATCACATTTATTAATTTTTGAAGAATGTTATCAGCAGTTATACATGGATCTGGCTCATAAGAATGAATCTTAGGCTCTGGTACCACTTGTTGGTCCATGAAATTGAGTAAAACAAGAACAGATTCATTGATAGTGAATAAATTGTTACAAGATTACTCAAAACCTACTAGATTACATGATAACATCTTCAACTTCTTAAAGGGGATACTTTCGGTATGGTATCCCCTTTGGGTGACAAATAAACTCTCATTGATCCAAGCTATGCTTGATGATTCAATGAGAGGATGTTCCTATCAACTAATACAGTGTGTATTATTTTTGTTTGTTTAGGAATTCATGCTATCTCTATTACAACACAGAAAATATATACACAGGTAACTAGACTAAGACATGTGGGGTAGGTATGAGTAGACATCCACTTGTTGTGAGTTGTCATCCACTTGGTGTGAGTTGTCATCCATCAAGTGGTCCCTCTTCTTCTTCCTCTTTTGTCTTAGTCTGACTTCTATCTTTTCTTGTAGAAGTTCGCGCCCATATTTATCAGTCTGCTTGTAGAGATAGCATCTTCAGGGTCACTGAGACATTTGTCAATTCTCAGTGATACTGGTGTTGTTTGTAGCTCGTATACTTTACTCACTGACACCGTATCAGTAAGTAAAGTGTTTATTCAACAACGTGCTTTTTACAACACTCACTGATTTCTTTATCAGTGAGTAACCCACTATTTTATCAGTGAGTTAGGCTATTTTATGTTCAAATCTTGTCAGGATACTTGGGTCAAATTCTTGACCCAACACAATCCTCTCCGACAGCGACACAAGAAAGGATTATTTTGGTCCACATGGCCAAAGAATTTGTATAATAATTTACAACATAAATCAGTAACATATTGTTAATTTAAATAATACAAACAGTTATTTACAACATATTGACAGTAATCGTTCACTATGTTTTGTCGGTATAATTATTTACAACATAAATCAGTAATCATTTACAATGTTTTGTCGGTATAATTATTTACAACATAAATCAGTAATCATTTACAATGTTTTGTCTGTATAATTATTTACAACATAAATCAGTAATCATTTACTATGTTCGTCTTTGTCTAATCTCAGTATACAGGTGTAGTCGATCGTAATATAAAGTTGCCCATTCGGATGCATCGACAACTCTGAACGCCATCCATTGTGCGTGAATATCCGGAACTTGTGAATTTTCGTCTAGCGTCAGATGAATGAAGTGAGCACATTCGTCATCCCCCACATGGGCAATCACAAGGGGGCCAGTTCCTTGTGTTAAATTTGGACAAAAAAAAAGTGGAAAACACGTATGACTTTGTCGCTCGGATATAAATACAGTAATCACTGAAGCAATAACCAACCCCGTGTTTGGCATACTCATCCAGTAGTCTTGCGGTGCAAATCCATTATGTAACCAGTCTACTGATCTCCGAAGATGGTCATAGTCATTTTGCCACCACATACTTATGTAAAAGGGACGATTAATGTCTAACTCTTGCAATAACCACATTCGAACATCGCGCCACCTTTCTTCGGGTTGAGCAATACCGTGGGTAACGCACCGAAACCCACAATTTCCATCACCTCACACATTATAAATACTTATGATGTATCGACGGAAAATATGTGGAATCTGCTCAATCAGATCGTCGCTCTCCGCATCTCCAACGTATAACCTGTGTCTTATACTCTGTTCAACTCTAGGACCCATCTAAGAACTATGTCTCGCAGGTTGTTTGTTCAAGTCCGGGACTTATGTAGATCTTGAATTTGTGCTTTTTCGGTGATCTACGGTTGGTACTTTATTCAAGTCTGGGAGTTTTGTAGACTGGGACTTTTTGTCCTTTGCGCTCGGACGTCCACGAGTACTTTTGTGAACAACAGGTTGACGTATATCAACAGGTTGGGGATCGTATATCCCTCTCACCTTCTTTAACATATTTTTCTTGACAAACGACGATATTTTGTCAAAAACACTCTTGAATTGTTGTATGTCATCTTCATAAGAAGGATCATCATCAGGTTCAGAAGAAGGACAAGCTTCAGTATTGATACTAGGCCACGGAACAGATAGGGTTCTCCAAAAAATATCAACTGTATCCAGTGGAATGGCCATTTCTGCATTCACTAAAAGTGACTTATATAAATTACTGATATTAATGGGGAAAATAACTTAATAGTCATAAATTTAATATACTTACTATGAATCCGATCGTAAAGCAGTTCGTGAAAGCATGGTAGCCCATAAACTGACCGCAACTGATGACTACAATATTGGGCGTCGATCGACAGTTGGAGTTCATCGAACATGAGTTCCAAAGCATATTTGGAAACTTTATACCACAATTCTGCAACTAGTGGTATATTACATTTAGGGGTAATTCTACAAATAGCCCGGTCTCTTAAAGAGTTGGGCTTTTTTGGCCTCAAAAAAGCCGCTTTCCTAAAATAGCCCAAGCATTAAGCGACTAAATGTGGGAGTGACATGTGGCATGTTTTTTTTTGGATTTTAGCGAAAAGTCGCTTAAATCTAGCAGTAGGTCACTTAAAAGTAGCAGTAGGTCGCTTAAAAAATTGGTACTGCTAGTTCAAAAATTTGGTCGCTTAATTGACAAAAAAGTCGCTTTAAGCGACTTTTTGGCTGTTTTGGGAAAGCGACTTTTTTGAGGCCAAAAAAGCCCAACTCTTTAAGAGACCTGGCTACTCGTATATTTACCCCTTACATTTATTCATTCTCTCGTTTTTGCTTCTGTTAAAAGTTTCCTTTATCGCAGTTTTTACGCAACGAGAATCTTATCGATCGAACTCAACAACGTGTCTAAGTTGGACATTGTGTTGCCCAAGTATAATTTCAACAACGAGTGTTGACCCTCAACTCCAGATTACGCTCCTTTACTGACGAAAGTATATAACGTGGTGGTACGTGAAACTCTGTCAATTGTTGCACCAAACTGAACTCATCATCATTTAATCTCATTGCATATGGGAAACCGTGCAACGACTCTGCAAAATCATGATTATGCCTATCACATTTCACCCTCAACCTCCAAAAATCTTGTGTTTTAGAATATTTCGCCACTAATTTGAATGGTCAATCGGTTTTAGAGGTACTGGTTTGCCTTTTAATTTCATCTTCTAAACCTTCACGTTCATACACCTCACCCTTTGAACACCCATAAATGATTGCGTACAAATACCCCTTCTCTGATTTGGTTCTTTTATTAACAATAAAAAAACCGATCCCTCGAGCTATATTTTGCACCTAATCAGTTAGTTGCTGGGGAGAACTGAACACCTGAAAATATATTACAACTTTTACAACTTTTATTTTTTTTTAGCAAATTACTTTATTTTTTTTTATAACTTTTACAACTTTTCTTTTCTCTCACTCAAAAACTGGGTTCTTGGTGGTTTTGATCTAAAAACTGCTTTTTTATGGTGGTTTTCTTTGTAGATCATGGTGTTATATCTTTTTAGATCTAAAAAGTTTGATCGTGGGACAGAGACATGTATAGAAGGATGGGATGGGGGGGTGGGATAAGGGTAAGTCTGTGGGTGTGTAAGTGGTATACGCGGTTTTAACTTTTTTTGCTGGTGGTTCTTATGTTGGTGGTTCTTGGTACTTTTTAGATCTAAAACTGATGCTTTGGTGGTTCTTATGTTGGTGGTACTTGGTACTTTTTTTGGTTAGATCTTTTTAGATATTTTTAGATCTAAAACTGGTGATACTTTTTTTTGGTTAGATCTTTTTGGATATAAACAAATTGGTGGTTCTGATAGTGGTTAGATCTTTTTAGATCTAAAACTTGACCCTTTTTAGATCTAAAATTGATGATGCTTGGTTCTGATGGTGGTTAGATCTAAAAAATGGTCGAGTTATTCTAACCCCCTATATGTTGGTGGTTTCACATAATTGATGGTTCTGATGATGGTTCAAGCATTATTTTAAGCATTTTTTATGTTGGTTCTTGGTTCTGATGTGAAAGTGCTTATGCTGGTTCTTGGTTCTGATGATGGTTTAAGCATTATTTTAAGCATTTTATGTGAAAGAGATTATGTTGGTTCTTGGTTCTGATTGATGGTTCTGATGTAAAAGTGCTTATGTTGGTTCTGATGGTGGTTTAAGCATTTTTATGTTGGTGGTTCTTGGTTCTGATAGCAGTTTGATGGCGATGATGGTGGTTTCTTTTATGTGAAAGTGCTTATGGGAAAACTTGTGAAAGTGCTTTTATGTTTAACTGCTTATGAAACTGCTTATGTGAAACTTTAAGCAGTTTTTGATCTTTTTGAAACTTTAAGCAGTTTATGATCTAATAGCAGTTTGATGGCGATGATGATTTAAAAAAAAAAACTTGTCGATTGGCGTGGCATAACCGAATGGACGGCAAACATTTTGCAACCTTCAAATTTGCAGCCATATGTGTAAAAAAAATAATCTGAGCCATCTTTTGAACTGCTTATGTGAAACTGCTTATTTGAAACTGCTTATGTTTGAAACTCATTTTATTTTTGAAAGTAATAGCGTAAAATTATACCTCGTTCGTGTAAAACGGTGATGTATTCATCGTAGAACTGATTATGTTTGAAACTGCTTCGGTGATGTGAAACTGCTTGTTTAAAACTGCTTATGTGAAAAAGCTGCTTATGTGAAACTGCTTCTGTGAAACTGCTGCTTCTGTGTAACTGCTTTATGTGAAACTGCTTTGTTGTGAAACTGCTTTGTGCTGCAATGCAATTGTGAATCGAAGTGATGTTTATAATAAAATAATAAAAAAAAAGAATCAAAAGGACTACTGTCCCTTCAAGGAGAAACCCGTGAATGCAAATGCCAAAAAAAAAAAAAAAAAAAACTTCCTTATACAAAAACAAAACTTATACAAAAAAAAGGACTAAAGGACTTGTGTTAAAAATAAATAAATAAATAAATAAATAAACAAATAAATAAACAGCTAAAGGCAAAATAAAAAATAAAAATAAAAAATAAATGTTGATGCAAATAATGTTCTAAAAACGTTATTTATATCTTTCGATTACTTCACGTTTTGAGGATGACAAAATGTGAAATCACGTTACGTTAAAATTAACGTAAACAAGTTTTTAATCGGAAGATCCCGTTTCTACGCAAATTACTCTAGAACAAATTTACAACTTGACAAATGATCAAAGAAGTGAATTTGTGTTTTAAGACTTCACATTTTAATGTGACAAAACATTTTTTTTCAAAAATACACATGACAAATTATTTTTGAATTATTAAGAAATGTTTTAATGGAAAAATAAGTTTGAAAATCACAACAGCTATTTTCCCCCCAAAAATCAGCTCCAAACTTTCCCAAATAAGTTTTCACCAGAAAAGACAAAATTAGGAGCGTTCTTGTCTGGGACGGCTCCACGGTTCCACTAAATTCAGTGGAGCCGTGGTGCATTTAGTGGAGCCGTCCGTACAAAACTTTCTGTAACGTTCAGATTTTTCTTGGCTATAAAAACCAACCCCATTCACAGTTTTTAGGCATCCTTACACACACAAAACTTTTTGAGTTGAATACTCTCTTCACACTTTCTTTCTTTGATCATTTAGATTAGTTTTTTTTTTCAAGAGTGATCCAATCATCCTCCAAGTGATCCTCTTCATTCCTCTTCACTAGCAAGAGAAGAACACAAGTATCCAAAGTTGATACAAGGTGTTATCATTCCTCTTCATTAGCAAGAGAAGAACTCAAAGTATTCAAGAAGATACAAGAGTTATAGTTGTTAGGTTTTTGTAACACTTGTTACATCCTTGTTGTATCTTAGCATACATCAAGATCATCTTTCTTTTGTGAGAGTGTGAGTGAAGATCATTGTGATCTTAAGAGATAGTGAAGATCTCTTAAAGCCATTGGGCTTGTGTCTGAGTGATCAAAGGATCTAGAGTAGTTAGATTGAGTAGAGTGAAGTGAGAGTTGATCTTTGTGATTGTGTTGAGATCTTGGTGATCTCTTGTAGCCATTGGACTTGAGTGATTGGTCATGTGGACCTTGGTAGATTGGTGCTAGCTAAGATTAGCACTCGACATCTAGCTTAGTGTCGGTAATAGGATAAGCGACGTGTGCGGTTTTCTCCGCCTGAAGGGAGGTTGTTAACATAGTGCTTGAAACTCTCGAGTGTGGTACTCGGGGAGTGGAGTAGGGTGAAGAAGAGCTTCGTAGCCGAACCACTATAAATCCTTTGTCTCGGTTTGATCTTACCAACTCTACTATTTACTTTTAGGGGTAATTCTACAAATAGCCCGGAGCTTAAAATGTTGAGCTTTTTTAGCCCCAAAAAAGTCGCTTTCTAAAAATAGCCCAAGGAATAAGCGACTAAATGTGGGAGTGACACGTGGCATTTTTTTTTGGCCCCTAGCGAAAAGTCACTTAAAAGTTCAAAAAGTCGCTTAAAAAGTGACTTTTTGGCTGCAAAAGGACACAAATAGTAAGTCGCTTAATTGAATAAAAAGTCGCTTTAATGAAAGTCGCTTATTTTCTGGGCTATTTTGAGAAAGCGACTTTTTTGGGGCCAAAAAAGCCCAACACCTTAAGAGACCGGGCTACTCATATATTTACCCCTTACTTTTATTATTTAGCATTAGTTAGTTTAGTGTGTGGTTCATATTGGTGTTGATTCATTACACATAGAGTTCGAATCAAAGTTTCCAATAGCTAACTTTTAAAACAAGATTTTTAAAAGAACTTAAAACCGGCAAACTATTCAACCCCCCCTTCTAGTTTCCCACAATTGGTATCAGGAGCCACGTCAGTCAAGATTTTAAAGTATATTGTATTTTAAAACTTGAATCGATCAATGGATTCAAACAAATATCTAGAAGGGCAATCTATGCAAAGACCATCACTTTTCGAAACCGATTGTTTTATTTATTGGAAAACAAGATTCGAAACGTATGTGAAATCAAAAGACATTGATCTTTGGCATGTTATTACCGAGGGTGACTTTCAACCTATTCAAAAGAATCCGGAAACTAAAAAGGATAAAATAGTTTCTTATGATAAACAAAGTGATGAACTTAAAAGGAAATTAGCCAAAAATAATGAGGCTAAAATGATGATTTATAATGCTTTGCCTAAAAAGAAATTTGAAAGAATTTTCATGTGTAATACGGCAAAAGATATTTGGAAAACTTTGTTAGTCACTCACCAAGGTAATAACCAAGTCAAAGAGAACAAGATAGATCTTCTTGTTCAACAATATGAACAATTTTCCATTACGGAAGATGAGTCAATAGATAATGCTTTTGCTAGATTCAATACTATTATTACTAGTCTTAAAGCTCTTGATGAAGGTTACTCTAGCAAGAATTATGTTAGGAAGTTTCTTAGGGCTCTACATCCTAAATGGAGAGCAAAGGTTACCGCCATAGAAGAGTCAAAGGACTTGGTGACGTTGTCACTCGATGAACTCATAGGAAACTTGAAAGTTCACGAGATGATAATTAAGAAAGACTCCGATATAGTCAAAGGCAAAAGCGAGAGAGTTAGATCTCTAGCATTGAAAGCCAAGAAGGAGTCTAGTGATGAGGAATGTTCGAGTTCCGATAGTGAAGATGAGGAATATGCATTAGCGGTTAGGGACTTTAAAAAGTTTTTTAGGAGAAGAGGTAGGTTCGTTAGGCAACCTCGTGATGAGAAGAATTCATCACAAAAGAACCATGTTGAAAAGAAAGGGACAAGTGATTGGAAATGATTTAGATGCGGAGATCCTAATCACCTCATAGGAGAGTGTCCCAAACCACCGAAATTCAACAACCAACGAGCTCTCATAGGAGGCTCCTGGAGTGATAGCGGTGACGATGAAGAAAAGAAGCCCAAGGACGAAACATGTCTAATGGCTCATGCTTCTAATGAGGTACGTTACGACTACCCTGATTTTATATATGACAACTCATCAATAGATGATAACATACTAAATGACGAACATAAAAATCTATGCAAAATTGTTTCAAAAATGTTAAGTAGAAACAAATCACTAAAATCAAAACTGCATGAACTTGAAGTAGAAATTTTAGAACTAAAGGAACAAGTCAAAAGACTTGAAAGAAATAAAGAAATAGACATAGATTGTGAATCATGTATAAATCTTCGAGTAGAAAATGAAAAGCTCAAGGAAAATGCAATTAGGATCAATAGGTTTAAAAAGGAAACAGAAAATGCTTCGACAAATAAAACAAATCAAGTAAAATCTGTCAAACCCACGAAGTCTGTCAAATCCCCAGACGGCACCACTAAAGGTACCAACGGTACCATTAAATTTAACAGAACTGTAGTACCGTCTGACACTGGAGACAAAACTGAGTCAAATTTCAAGAACAAATCAAGTCCCAAACCAACTCACGTAGTTGTAAATGGTACAAAGGTCTCTATTGCTAGTATAGAGGAAGTCAAAATATTTTACAAACCTATGTCAAACCCCAGACCTGGATTTGTAAAACCCAACACTAGGTCTAAGACTCCTCCACCTAGAAAAACAAACACTCCCAAACCTCGGTCAAGAACTCCTCTACCGAGACGTAACTCTAGAAGACAAAGTTTTCCAAGTAACTATCCCGTAACTTGGAATGACCGTCAACTACAAAGTTACTTGCCATGGGAAATTTGCCCTCCGTTCCAACATCCTAACCACATGCAAGTAATGCATGGGATGTTTAATGCTAACCATTTTGGACCCATGAGATATTGGGGACCAAATGTTTGAATGTTTGTCTTATGCAATAGATATGCTTGGAAATTGACTTGGAGCCTGACGAATGGGTCAAGGATAGTGGATGCACTAACCACATGACAGGCAACCGAAGCCTATTCTCATCATACAAGGCATACAACGGAGGTAATGTCACTTTCAGTAGCAAACTTAAGGGCAACATTATAGGCAAAGGTACGATTACTCAAGACTCTCTCACTATTAGAAATGTTGAGCACGTAGATAATTTAGGATTTAACTTACTTAGCATTAGTCAAATGGTAGATAATAAGTGTAGAGTTATATTCTCCGAAGAGGGTAGTGAGATTATTAAGAATGGCAAAACCATAGGCAAAGGAGTTAGGAAAAATGGCTTATTTGTCATGAAGTTAGGAAATAAGCCTCAAGATAAGATTTGTCTAGCAACCATAGATGATAATACCACTTTGTGGCATAGGAGACTAGGTCATGCCAATATGTGTTTAATACAATCATTGGCATCTAAGGAACTAGTTATAAACTTACCTAAGATTAAGTTTGACAAACCTTTTTGTGACGCTTGTAAAGTTGGAAAACAAGCTCATTCTAGTCACAAAGCTAAGAATATGGTCTCAACCTCTAGATGCCTAGAACTTCTTCACATGGACTTATTCGGTCCATCCGCCGTACGAAGCTACGGAGGAAATCACTACACCTTAGTAATAGTTGATGACTATTCTAGGTATACTTGGACTAGGTTTCTTAAGAATAAGACACAAGCTTTTGAGGAATTTGAAATCTTTAGTAAGAAAGTTCAAAATCAACTAGGATGTACAATAGTTTCTATTAGGACGGATCATGGTCGGGAATTTGATAATGAAGTGCAATTCGGAGCATATTGTGATGCTAATGGTATTACTCACAATTTCTCAGCTCCACGCACTCCTCAATCAAATGGGGTAGTTGAGCGAAAAAATCGTACTCTACAAGAAATGAGTAGAACGATGTTGAATGAACAATCAATTCCGCAAAAGTTTTGGTTTAACGCGGTGGACACCTCAACTTACATTCTTGTTGGGAATTATCACAAGACAAGAGAAGACTTAATGGATGAACAGAATTAAGTCTGGTGGACTACGTAATTAAGTCTGTTAGTTTTATTAGTTAAGTCTTGTAATAGTTAAGTCTGGTTGTTCATTATTAAGTCTGGTAGAGTAAAGTTAAGTCTGTTTGACTTTAGTTATTAAGTCTGGTCATGAAAGTTAGGAAAGTTTGTTAGATATATATAAGTTAGGAAAGGATACGTAATTATCTTTAGAGAAGATACGTATATCCTTCTACAAGTTTTGTATCTAGGGTTTCCTTAGTGTATAAAAGGAACCCTAGTCATTAGTTTTTGATAACGACGAAGATTGTAATCACTTAGATTAAAAGAATCAATATATGAAGTTAGTTATAGTGTTCTTCATTGTTTGTTGTTAAGATTCCGCATTAACAATAAGCAAAGTATTAGAGTTTCTTACTTAGATCGATTTGGTTTATACAAGTCGTCTAACAAGTAACAAGGCTACTTGGATCCATAATTCGTGTGGACCAACAAGTGGTATCAGAGCCTGTAAAGAGACTCTGAGTTTGAAGAAACACGACAACCAAACCCTAAATTCATTCACCTAAACCCTGTAAAATGTCTGACGTTGAAAATCCCAATAAGAATGATGGTTTCTCAGTTCACAACAGTGATGATGAAAAATCAATCCATGATGAAGAAAAACCTGAAGCAAGCACATCTAGACAACAACAACCCATCTCTGCAACAACAACCATATCCAACATAAAACTCCCAATCCTAAAAAGAGAATAATATGACATCTGGGCCATGGAGATGGAACATTATCTGGAGTATATTGACAGCGAAGTTTGGAAGGTCATACAAAATGGGAATTCAAAGAAAAGGATTTCACAAGGAACAAATGGAGTGATTAGGATATTACCACCAGTATCTGCTGAAGAGATTCGGGCTGTTGAAAAGGAGAAGAAGGCCAAGACTATGCTGCTAATGGCAATTCCCAAAGAGCATTTAAGAAGGTTTCATGGCATGAATGATGCCAAAGAAATTTGGGAGGCAATCAAGAAAAGATTTGTAGGGAATGCTAACTCCAAGAAGATGCAAAAGGTTGTTCTTAAACAGCAATTTGAAATTTTCAGTGTATCCAGTTCAGAGGGATTGGAAAAAGGTTATGATAGGTTTCAACATCTTCTATCACAATTGGAGGTTCATGGTGCAGCTGTGTAAGAAGAAGATGCAAACCAAAAGTTTCTTAGAGCACTACCAAAAGAATGGTCAAGTGTGACATTGACCATGAGGATGAATGGTGAAATTGACACCATGACTACTGATGACCTGTACAACAACCTCAAGGTGTTTGAACAGGAAATCCAAGGAAAAAGCATCTTCCAGTTCTACAAATGTTGCTTTTGTTTCTCAAGGCAAGAGCAACACTAACAAGGTTAAGTCTGGCAACATTAATTCTGGTGGTTATGGAACTTCTTCTAGCAGCATGAGAAAAGAAAGAGATGCTCCAGCAGGCTTTGCTGATGAAGTAATTTACTCACTTCTTGCTAAGGAACCAGAAGATCAAGACTTCATCAGTGAGGATCTGGAACAGATCAATGATGTTGAAGTTGAAGAAATGGATATCAAATGGCAAATTGCCATGATTGCTTTCAGGGTTAAGAAGTTTTACAAGCAGACTGGGAAGAACATTAAGCCTGATGGGAAGTCACCAGTGGGATACAATAGGAGGACTGTTGAGTGCTACAATTGTCACAAGCATGGTCACTTTGCCAGAGATTGCAAGGAAAAGGTGACTACTGATTGGAAAAAGAAGAAGGGTTCTGACCCTCAAGATGATGATAAGATGGGGAAGAATCAGACGAGCTTGATGACATTGGAAGCTGGAGCTGTGAATTGGGATGAACACACATCTGAGGATGAAGAGCCAAACCATGCACTTATGGCTATTGGTTCCAGTAATGAGGTATCTTTGTGCTCAAAATTATGCATTGATTCATATAATCATGTTAAAGCTTTGTGTGATGAACAATTAACACAAATAGGTGATCAGGAAGCAAAAATTCTTGCTTATACTAAAGCTGTTAAAACTTTAGAAGCACAAATAGTGAACTATCAAAACAAACAAGCTTCCTTAAATGAAAAACTCACCTTTCAAGCTAATGAGATATATGAAAAAGATGAAAAACTTAAGAGATATAGAAGAGCAGGCTTGAAAGCTGTTAAGGAAAGAGATGAATTGCAAAATAAAGTAGACAAATGGACCCATTCTGCTAAGTGTCAGGATAAGATAATAGCATCTAGTATGAGCTCTACAAGTAAAATTGTCTTAGGTTATGGGATACAGTCAGATAGTGAAGTTCTAAGCTATGAGGAAGAGATGGACAGATCTGTGTTCAAATGTAGGAAAGAGGATTCTATTGGTAGGCCTGTGTACAATAGGTTCATTAAAACTGATAATTTTAAAGGGGTGCCACCTCCATTGAGTGGAGATTACACTCCTCTACAAAAGAAAGACCTAGATGACTCTTTGTTTGTATATGGTAAAAAGGGTCCTATCTATCTTGAGACAGGCAACTCAAATGAAAAATCTAGTGAATACTCCACTTGTCAAACCAATGACAGTGAAGGATCTACTAGAGATATCTCTGAGCAGTCTGATTTAGAATCAGAGAGTGCACCTAAAGATGTTTTTGAGTCAAGATCAGTCAAAAATAGTGAACCAGTTGTGACTACACCCAAACCTCATACAGATAAACCTAGTTGTGATACTCATATAAAATCTCCTAGGAAGTCTGTCAAAAATCAAGAGTCACCAAAACCTGATAGAATGAGAAGAGAGTACAATAGAAACCTTTGTGTGTGGTAGTTTAAGTCACTTGATTAGGGACTGTGATTTTCATGAGGTTAGGATGAAAAGAGAGGCTGAACTTAGAAAGGATAAGAGTGTTAATGCTGGCCATATGAATGATAAACCAGTTTGGAATAATGCTAACAAGATTAATCATGCTAATAAGTTTGTGAGTAGACCAGCACAATTTAATTCTGATATGCCTAATGTTAATTCGGGTTGGTCATCTGTTAGTACTGGTAGACCAAATTTTAATTCTAGTAGGCTAAATTTTAATTCTGGTAGACCAAATGATAGTTCTGTTGGTCAAAATATTAATTATGTGAGGCCAAGTGTTAATTCTGGGTGGTTTAATCATTCTGGACCTAGGCAACCAATAAATAGACCACAAGTGAACTCATATAATCAAAGAAACAATTTTTACAAACCTCATTCACCTGTGAGGAGTCCTTTTGCTAATAGTACAGCACAAGCTTCAAGCTCAAGTGCTGTAAGGGAAAATGGGGATTCTGCTGTTAAGACCCCATCATGTTGGTCTTGGGATCCTTTTAGGAACACACTTACCTATGAATCCAAGAACAACAGTGGATCAAGCTAATACAAGACCTATAAATTTGTTGATCCATAGGGCAGACCCAATTCTTCAGAGGCTTGGGTCCTAAAGAGAAACTAATTTCTCTACTTTTGTGCAGGAACATCCACTGAAGAACATGGAAGACAAAGGAATATTTGATAGTGGGTGCTCTGGGCACATGACTGGTAACAAGAATCATTTGAAGGATTTTCTAGAATTCTAAGGAGGTTCTGTTACCTTTGAAGGAAGTAAAGGTCAGATAACTGGTAAAGGTAGAATTGTTGTAGGCAATTTAGAATTTGACAATGTATCTTTTGTAAAAGAACTAGGGTAGTTTAACCTTTTCTCAATATCACAAATTTGTGATAAGCAGCATAAGGTGCTTTTTAGTGAAACTGAATGTTTTGTATTGACTTCGGATTTTAAGATGCCTGATGAAAGTCAGATACTTCTTAAAGTTCCTAGACAACACAACATGTACAGTTTTGATATGAAAGCACCTGAAGTTGCAAAAGGTTCTGCTTGTTTGCTTGCAAAAGCTACTTTGGATGAATCTAAATTGTGGCATAAAAGGTTAGGTCATGTTAATTTCAAGAATATGAACAAACTTGTGAAGGGTAATTTAGTTAGAGGCTTACCTTCCAAGGTTTTTAGGAATGACCATACCTGTGTAGCTTGTAATAAGGGCAAATAACGTAGAGCTTCTTGTAAGGCTAAGTTAGATAGGATTGTTACTGAGCCTTTGCATACCTTACACATGGATCTGTTTGGCCCTACATCTGTTAGAAGTATCAACCATGCTAGTTATTGCCTTGTCATTACTGATGATTGCACCAGGTATTGCTGGGTATTCTTTATGTCTACTAAAGATGAAACCTCTGATTTAATTCAAAGGTTCATTAGGCAAATAGAAAACCTACTTAATCACAAGGTTAAGATCATTAAGACTGACAATGGCACAAAATTTAAGAATAGGAGCATGATTGAGTTTTGTGGTGAAAAAGGAATCAAGCAACAATATAGCAATGCTAGAACTCCACAGCAAAATGGAGTTGCTGAGAGAATGAACAGGACCCTGATTGAGGCAGCTAGAACCATGCTAGCAGACTCATTCTTACCCACAACCTTTTGGGCTGAAGCACTTGCAACTGCTTGCTATATATTCAATAGGGTTAGAGTGACCAAGCCTCAGAATAAAACACCTTATGAGCTTATTTTTGGCCATAAACCAGTTGTTAGCTATATAAGGCCTTTTGGGTGCCATGTGACCATTCTTGATACCTTAAGTGTGCTTGGAAAATTTGAAGGAAAGTCTGATGAGGGGTTTCTAGTTGGGTATTCACTGAATAGTAAGGCCTTTAGGGTATACAATTTAGTGACCAAGAAAGTAGAGGAAAATCTTCATGTTAATTTTCTTGAGGAAAAACCTTATGTGAAGGGACTAGGTCATAGATGGATGTTTGATCTTGATTATTTAACTGATTCTATGAACTATATTCCTGTCTCCAAGGAGAATCAAGCTAACCCTGATGCAGGTTCCATAGAAGTGCCTAACAATGCAGGTGCTCAAGATGCAAGCACTGCTGATCAAGGCAAAGAATTTGAGGACCTTATTGTGATTCCTACCACAGAAGTCAACCATGTTGCTGCAAATGAAAGAACAAAGAAATCTTCTACAAATAGGAAGGAGACTGTGAACAAGCCTCAAGAAAAAGAGGGTTCTCCTACAAATGTTTCAGAAGAAATCTTATCCTTCAGAGAAGAAATGAATGCTTTGGCTGACAAACATCTTGGGAAGAAGGCTACCAGCACTAATCTGGTTAATCCAGGTAGTATTGTTATTAATTCTGGTGGAGAGAAGCCTACCAGCATTAACTCAGTTAAGTCTGGTAGAGCTGCTGTTAATTCTGCTCAACCTGAGTCTACTCAAAATGCTGATTTTGATGATTATGAGATGCCTGAACTTGAGGTCTTTGATAAGCCAGATGAAGGCATTTTTTATGGGGCTTCTTATGATGAAGAAGGGGTAGTTACTGACTTCAACAACCTACCCACTGAAGTAGATGTAAGTCCAGCTCCAACACTCAGAATTCACAAAGTTCATCCCAAAAGTCAGATTATTGGTGATCCTCAATCAGCTGTTCAAACCAGAAGTAAAGTGCAAAAGATTCCTACATCTCATGCACTTATCAGTCTTATTAAGAAGCAGCAAAGGGTCAACCACAAGGACCAACAACATTGCTTGTTTGCTTATTTCCTTTCTCAAAAGGAACCCACCAAAGTCTCTGAAGCACTTGAAGATGAGTGTTGGGTGGAAGCAATGCAAGAGGAGTTATTGCAATTCAAATTGTAGAAAGTTTGGGTTCTTGTAGATCTACCAAGTGGAGCTAAGGTGATTGGCACAAAGTGGGTCTTCAGGAAGAAAAGGGATGAAAGAGGAGTGGTTGTAAGGAATAAGGCACGATTAGTAGCACAAGGGTATAGACAAGAGGAGGGGATAGATTATGATGAGGTTTTTGCTCTAGTAGCCAGGATTGAGGCTATTAGGTTATTTTTAGCCTATGCATCATATATGGGGTTCATAGTCTATCAGATGGATGTGAAGAGTGCCTTTCTGTATGGCACTATAGAAGAAGAGGTATATGTTCATCAACCTCCTGGCTTTGTTGATCCAGCAGAACCCATGAAAGTGTACAAAGTCATCAAAGCTTTATATGGTCTCCTGATGCGTGGTTTTGTAACCTTACAACAGGTTTTACCTCTCGAGGGATCTCAAGAGGCTTACAACCCCACCAGGCAGTGTACCTGACCGATGTAGTATAGTGTAGTGGTAAGTACGGGGGATTGATCATTCTCCACAGGGAATAGTGTTCGTTAGGTGTGAAAGACTACTCTAATTAGGTCTAAGGGTTGAGGAAGATTCTTTTTATGTTTTTATAATTTTTTATGAAAGCAAGTAAAATCTCGGGTTTGAAAGAGTGGGCGGAATTAGTTGCTAGTCAACTAACCCAAATTTACTACGGATGCAAATAAAATAAAATAACAAAAATGAAAATGTTGGTGAGAAACTTATGTGTAGAGAAATGTGTTTACTTAGATTTCCTTACTCCCTAACTATCTTTTACCGGTTGATTAGTGTGTATTAGTCACGTGGATGACGGGTGTATTCCTTAATACCAATCGTGGGGTGGCGTACGTACTTCCCCAACTCTACAAGCTCCTACTTCACTCCTATGTCGAGCCGGCTAGGAAGCTCCTAACATGGGATCACTAGAATTCGCTTGTGCATTAAATACAACCATAAAAACCTTTAGTACGCATTTGGTTCATGTTTCTTAAGACGTTCAAGCAAGTTACCGAATAGGAAGTTAGCCAGTTTTCTTAAGCCTAACATAGATAAACAATCATCCAATACAACTAATAACACACTAATAACCAATAATCAATAGCTAGGTTTCATTAGATCTAAGCAAACACAAGATAAATCTAGCCTAACATGTTAAACAAAAGACAAGAATAAGATAGAATCAAACAACACATAGACATATTGAATGATTAATTGATAACTTATCTTTCAATGTAACATGGAAGATCTCAAGGCAAAAAGCCTTGAAAAAGAAGCTAAACTCGTCTTAGGGTTTTCTCCCAAAATTCCACACACTAAGCTCTCTCCTAATGACAAAAAATTAGAAAACTATATATAGATTTTTGGATCTGACGGCGTCACGTTATGGAGTGTGACGCCGTCACCTCGCCGCTTTTAGGGTTCCCGGATGACCTTCTTGACGCCGTCCCTCTTTAGCTCTTCAAAAATCCATTCTGGCTTATCAAGGCTTGACGCAGTCGAACCTTGAACGTGACGCCGTCCCTCTTTGATTAAAGCCGTGACGCCCTTGATCAAGTTAAAGCGTGACGCCGTCAGAATTCACATGCTATTTTCACTAGCTTATCATGAGTAAATTTCACGTCCACTTTTTCTTGCCAAGGCATGACGCCGTCTGGGGTTAATTGTGACGCCGTCAAAGGTAACTTTCAGCCGATTTTTGAGACTTTGCCGTTTTCTTCACTTTTATGCTCCAAAAACGTCCAAAATGCCTCATTTTCCAGATTTCTCCTCAAAAGTACCTAAAATGACAAAAGGAACGATTTAGGGCAATATTTGATCAAATAAATACGATTTAGGGCTTAAATGACCCCTTAAAAGCGGTACACTTTTCGCTTCATCAAATACCCTTACACTTGAGATTTGCTTGTCCTCAAGCAAATGCGCTTTTATTCTAATCAAAATACAAGTTAGGGGTCATTTAATGCAAACATAAAAGTAATTACAACAAATAATCGTTCCACTTCAATCATAATAAGCACGGAGATTACAAACTAGCACCTCACAAGTAGTGTTTAGATACTCACATCTCTCAAGTGTCATCAAAATAAATCTCATAAATGAAAACGGATAATATCTCTCACTACCTGTCATAGCAAATAGATTACCATAGGCTTGGGAAAGGATCGAAAACCTCCTCCACTAGGCGTAAGCACCAAAGATAAACTATCAAAGAGGGCTTTTAAATGGGTTATAACGTTAGGTGTAGGGAAAAGGAAAACACGGTTTTGTTGGATAAGGGATATTTTACTGGTGGCGAGTTAAAGATCTTGATCAATTACATGTACTATACAATGTTGCTAAGCCAAGACTAGACTCGATCTTAAGCTAATGAAAGAAAATAACAAAAACATAAAATAAACATAAAATAAAACGGGATGGTAGTCCGTATGTTTTTTCTATTTTTCTTTTTTTTTTTTTTTTTTTTTTTTTTTTTTTTTTTTTTTTTTGCATACACTTTTGCCCTACCATCCAAAATAATACATCATAGGGGCATTGCATTCCCCTTACACTTGAATTTTTACATAACTTTACAAATAACTATTCTAATGACTCGAATTAAGATAATTGAAAAACTTGGAGTACTTTTAAAATATTTAGCACATATGGGGGTAATAAATGATGTTCATCCCCATTACTCCATTATACTAGTACTTTACCCATGAGTCCCAATCGTCCCAAAACAATATGTACAAGGATATGACTCGACTTAGCAACCATGTAATCAACTAGATAATTAACTTGGGTTTAAACAAATGTTGTAACAATAATGCACTAAAAATGAGTGCATACAAGGTAGGCTAAGGCGATTTGGGTGTACATTTAAGTGGGGTGTAACAAATTCTTCCTTTAAGTAAAATGCTTATAGGTCGAAACGAAAAGATAGGCTCTGAGGGGTGTACTAGGGGTATCGTGTACTAAAAATGAGTACAACGCAAAGGGGTGTGGGAGAATTACTTGACCAATGTAGCCAATGTAATTATAACAAAAACACAGGTGTAAAACAATGGGTTAATCCTAATGCCTCTTATTATGTAGTAAATCTAACTACACGAATGTAGTCTCACTTGTGGCCTCGGAATGGTCCTAACGCAAGTTCTAGAATCTAAGTGCTACCGGTACACACATCATAGCATAAATGCTTTTCCTACCAATTCTAGGGGCGAACCTCACATATTTGGGGGTGGAAAATTTTTTAGTGGTACGGTTTTTGTGCTAGTCATATAACTCCTATCCGTGAGACGCTCATTAAGATCAAAGTTTCACTCCTATATGTTGTAAAAAATTTTAAATTTGGCACTAAAATTGCCCTAACAGGTATTTATCTCAGTTTTATTACACATCTACCATTAAACAAACAAAAATCAAGCGCAATGGCATTCTCTAAAATCGTACTTTTACCCCCCCCCTTACACTTAAGATGAACATTGTCCCCAATGTTCAAATAACAAGATGTAAAAGCAAAAAGTAAAAGAATGAAATCAAATACTCCCCTGATTCGCTCGGTGGATAATGAAATTACACGGTTAAATCTTCCTCCAAAGAGAATGTTGAAGCTCCATGACTAATGCATCGCCATAAGCTTGATTCCATAAACATCTCCTTGTCCAAAATAACCTGTTAAACCTGAGAAAACAAACACGAAAACCTGCATAACATCGGCGGGATAAATCTATATATAAGGATATAATGCTTGTGGAATGATAATTTTGCAGATTCCTGGAGATTATAAGTTGGAGATTTAATGAAAACTTTTTAAAAACAAAACTTTCAAAAATTTCTGAAAATTAAATCTGACGCCGTCAGGTTATAAACCCTGACGCCGTCAGAAAAGACCTGACAAAAATTCTCATTTTAAGTTTCCGGAAAATTTCTGAAAAAACCTTTACCTTGCTTCCTGGAAATCCTGCAAAACCTCATTATTACTCGATACAAGCATTTGACTCAAACAAATACTAATATGTATGTTAATTTATTATTATTATGATTCATGTTCATTTGTGTTCTAATAAACCGATTTAGATTTCCCTTACACTTAACTTTTGCAAAATACCTTTATATGTAGTTAAGACGAAGTTAAAAACAAAATAAAGCATTTTCACAATTTACTTTTGAACATGAATCAATACTAATAAAAATTAAACACACATACGGAAACAAATAAAATCAAACAAACAAATAAATAAACACACAAAGCAAATAAATAAAATAAAGCTTGGGTTGCCTCCCAAGAAGCGCTTTTCTTTATTAACGAGTCTTGTAGCTAGACTCAAAGTCACGTACATTACGTGATTCCATCATTCATAATGACGTATCCCTGATAGATATGATCCTTGTTATCAGGGTGGTGGTGTCTCAATCGCTCGACATTCGCAGTTACTTCACCTCCTCCTTTGCTGGTCAAGCTTACTATCCCATCTTGGTGTAAACTTTTAATTGTGAATGGTCCGTACCACCAGGGACTTAGTTCATTGGTAGGTGCTTCTGTTTCTGAATGCCTTAGGAGCACTGAGTCTCCTTTTGTAAATTCAACGGGGTTATTGGGTTGCTCATCAGCCTCAATATAATCGTTATTTCCATCCTTACATTCTCTAATCTCATTTTCCATATAACTCTTAATCCTTGCCTCCCATGCAAGAATTTTCTCTTGAACATTACCACGGACTATATTGGTGTTAGCCTCCATCTTCTTCTGCAGAGCAACATCTCGTATATGTCGTGGGATCGTTGGGAAGTTTATTGTTTTCTTCCCCTTCTTCATTTGGATGGTGCTATTTTCGTAATTGATTTGTGCTCTAGTGGTAGCGAGAAAGGGTGCCCCAAGGATTATTGGCATATTCATATCATTTCTCTCAATGATCATGAAGTCGACCGGATACAGGAATCCGGCAACGTTGACCAACACATCTTCTGCAATTCCTAACGGATACTCATAAGAATGTTTCGCAAAGGAGAGTTTAGTATGGGTGATGGATGGCAACTCATCGGTTAACTGAACATAAACGGATAAAGGCATCAAATTTACGTCGGAACCTTGGTCAGCTATCGCATCCAGATACTTGTGTTTTCCAATGCTGCATGGTATTTCAAAGACCCCGTAGAATTTCTGCTTTTCCACTAACTTTTGTCCTATGAGGCGTTCATACAATTGCCCACCGGGTAATGTGTCAGATTTATCATCCGGTTCCACCTTCTTGGACTCCTTGTTGGGTAGATGAGTACGTCGATAGTTTCTCATCCAATCGTTTATGGTCTCCTTGTTTATCTCGTGCTTCAAGTAATGCTTCACTTGTTGTGACACTGGCGGTTCAACCAATTGGCGCTCCTCAGAGGGCGCCTCCTCTCCCTTGTCGGAATCGCATTTGCAGGCATTGGTGTTTCCATTATTAAGTGGGATAAGGTCAATCTTGTTAACTTCCATAGTTATGGATTTCCCTCTTCCATCATTTCCGCCCTCTTGGACGACGGAGGTGGCCTTGACAAATTTAGTGTTAGGAACATCAACGTCATTCCTCACCAACACTTTTGCAGGGGCTTTTGTATTTGTGTATTCTTTCAAAAGATTCATCATCTCCGCCATCTTCTCCTCCATTTCCTCCTTCTGCTTGTAGACGGCTTCCTCAAATTTTGCCAACCGTTCGGAGTGTTTTGACATGTACTCTCTCATTCGAGCTTCGAATGTTGGACTAAGTTCCTGAGGTGGTGAGTTGGGTTGAGCGTGCTTATGGAAGGGTTTAGCATTTTCCCGAAGGGGTGATTCGGACAATGGTGTTTGCTTAACGCTTGAGACTGAGTTAATTGTTGCTTTTTGTGGACTTAAGGGTCTATTTTGCTTTTCCATAAGATATGCAACCCTTTTCTCAAGTTCACTAACGCTTTCCTCAGTGATTTGATTGGCTGTATCGGGCGATGAATATGTCTTTACTGCCGAGCGCACGTCGTGGGAGACTTGCCACAATTCATCATCGTCGGATGCAAGCTCATCAATGATCTCCCATGATTCCTCGGCGCTTTTGTCGCGCAATCTGCCCCCGGCGGCTCGATCGATGGCACGCTTGGTGTGGTAATCAACATGGTCATAGAAGATTTGGATTTGAAGCCATAGATTTATGCCATGATGAGGGACTTTTTGGAGTAAGTCCTTGAATCGAATCCATGCCCCGTAGAGGGTTTCGCCTCGACGTTGTTCAAACGTCAAGATATCCTTCCTTAGCTTGGTAGTTCTTCCCGGTGGGAAAAACTGAGCAAGGAAACGAGTGGTGAGATCATCCCAAGAGGTAATGGATCCTGCGGGTTGACGTTCTAGCCACTGGCTAGCTTGATCCCGCAGAGAGAATTGGAAGAGACGCAATCGGGTCGTCTCTCGAGTGGCAACATCAAGGTCTATAGAATCAACGATTTTAAGAAAGTCCTTGAGATGTTGATTAGGATCTTCAGAACGAAGTCCATGGAATGCGCATCCGCTTTGCACCAACCGGATGGTGTCGGATCGCAAGGGTGTGATATTGGCTCCTTGAGTGAGCTCAATGGTGTTTCGATAGCCATGGTGGCTAGGACGAGAATACTCTCCTAAAGTACGGGCTCTAGGAGGTGGTGGTGGTTGTTGTGGTGGTGGGTTGTGGGGGTTAAGGATATTACCATCTTCCATGATGTCGGATGGTATGGTTACGAACAAAGACACGAAGAAAATAGATAGACTAAAGAAAACCTAGAAAAATAAAATAAAAATCTCACTAGAAAGGAATCTAGTGAGTAGACCTAATAGAAATAAAAATTCAACCTAAACAATAACTATTCCCCGGCAGCGGCGCCAAAAACTTGATGCGTGGTTTTGTAACCTTACAACAGGTTTTACCTCTCGAGGGATCTCAAGAGGCTTACAACCCCACCAGGCAGTGTACCTGACCGATGTAGTATAGTGTAGTGGTAAGTACGGGGGATTGATCGTTCTCCACAAGGAATAGTGTTCGTTAGGTGTGAAAGACTACTCTAATTAGGTCTAAGGGTTGAGGAAGATTCTTTTTATGTTTTTATAATTTTTTATGAAAGCAAGTAAAATCTCGGGTTTGAAAGAGTGGGCGGAATTAGTTGCTAGTCAACTAACCCAAATTTACTACGGATGCAAATAAAATAAAATAACAAAAATGAAAATGTTGGTGAGAAACTTATGTGTAGAGAAATGTGTTTACTTAGATTTCCTTACTCCCTAACTATCTTTTACCGGTTGATTAGTGTGTATTAGTCGCGTGGATGACGGGTGTATTCCTTAATACCAATCGTGGGGTGGCGTACGTACTTCCCCAACTCTACAAGCTCCTACTTCACTCCTATGTCGAGCCGGCTAGGAAGCTCCTAACATGGGATCACTAGAATTCGCTTGTGCATTAAATACAAACATAAAAACCTTTAGTACGCATTTGGTTCATGTTTCTTAAGACGTTCAAGCAAGTTACCGAATAGGAAGTTAGCCAGTTTTCTTAAGCCTAACATAGATAAACAATCATCCAATACAACTAATAACACACTAATAACCAATAATCAATAGCTAGGTTTCATTAGATCTAAGCAAACACAAGATAAATCTAGCCTAACCTGTTAAACAAAAGACAAGAATAAGATAGAATCAAACAACACATAGACATATTGAATGATTAATTGATAACTTATCTTTCAATGTAACATGGAAGATCTCAAGGCAAAAAGCCTTGAAAAAGAAGCTAAACTCGTCTTAGGGTTTTCTCCCAAAATTCCACACACTAAGCTCTCTCCTAATGACAAAAAATTAGAAAACTATATATAGATTTTTGGATCTGACGGCGTCACGTTATGGAGTGTGACGCCGTCACCTCGCCGCTTTTAGGGTTCCCGGATGACCTTCTTGACGCCGTCCCTCTTTAGCTCTTCAAAAATCCATTCTGGCTTATCAAGGCTTGACGCCGTCGAACCTTGAACGTGACGCCGTCCCTCTTTGATTAAAGCCGTGACGCCCTTGATCAAGTTAAAGCGTGACGCCGTCAGAATTCACATGCTATTTTCACTGGCTTATCATGAGTAAATTTCACGTCCACTTTTTCTTGCCAAGGCATGACGCCGTCTGGGGTTAATTGTGACGCCGTCAAAGGTAACTTTCAGCCGATTTTTGAGACTTTGCCGTTTTCTTCACTTTTATGCTCCAAAAACGTCCAAAATGCCTCCTTTTCCAGATTTCTCCTCAAAAGTACCTAAAATGACAAAAGGAACGATTTAGGGCAATATTTGATCAAATAAATACGATTTAGGGCTTAAATGACCCCTTAAAAGCGGTACACTTTTCGCTTCATCATCTCCATCAAGCTCCCAGAGCTTGGTATGCAACTCTCTCCAACTTCCTTGAAGAGCATGGGTACAAAAGAGGTGTGATTGACAAGACCTTGTTCATCAAGGGAAACAAGAAGGATATCATCCTAGTCCAGGTTTATGTGGATGATATCATATTTGGTTCTACTAAAAGGTCTTGGTGTGAGGAGTTTGAAGCATTAATGAAGGGAAGGTTTCAGATGAGTTCTATGGGTGAACTCACATTTTTCTTAGGAATGCAAGTGAAACAACAAGCAGATGGACTCTTTATCTCTCAAGACAAGTATGTAGCAGAGATCTTGAAGAAGTTTGCCTTTTCAAATGTGAAGACTGCAGTTACTCCCATGGAGAACAAGGTGCCTTTAACAAAGGATGAAGATGCTGCTGATGTAGATGTGCATCTTTACAGATCAATGATAGGTTCTCTAATGTATCTTACTGCTTCTAGACCTGACATTATGTATGCAGTCTGTGTTTGTTCACGTTTTCAGGTTAACCCCAAGACTTCACATCTTCATGCTGTGAAGAGAATCTTTAGATACCTAAAGGGAAAACCCAATTTGGGCCTTTGGTATCCTAGAGAGTCATCTTTTGACCTGGAAGCCTATTCAGATAGTGATTATGCAGGTGCAAGCCTTGATAGGAAATCCACAACTGGAGGTTGTCAATTCCTTGGAAGAAGATTAATCTCTTGGCAATGCAAGAAGCAGACCATTGTAGCTACATCAACAACTGAAGCTGAATATGTAGCAGCTGCCAATTGCTGTGGACAAGTCTTGTGGATTCAGAACCAAATGCTGGATTATGGTTTGAACATTATGAACACTATAATTCACATAGATAATGAGAGCACTATCTGTATAGTTAAGAACCCTGTATACCACTCTAAAACTAAACATATAGAAATCCGGCATCATTTCATTAGGGATTGCTATGAAAAGAAATTAATTAGAGTGGATAAAATACACACAGACTTCAATGTTGCAGACTGTTGGGAATTAAACTTAAGCAGTTAGTACGGTTGAAGAATACAAGAACAGTTAGTACTGCTGATGAATAAAAGTTAGGACTGCTTAAGAGATCAAGGTGAAACCGTGTGAAGATAAATATAGAAAAGATATGGTATATATCTTATTTGTATAGAGTGATACGGTTAGATGTTTTACTTGTATAGGACTCTTTGCATTATAAAAAGAGATCCTTAGTTAGGGTTTTGATATACCTAATACCTAATATCCCTTCATACAAATTATCAAGAGCTTCACGTTCATATTGTAATCGTTTGATATATATTGAAGTGATTGTTTGGTTGATATCGTTTGTGTTCTTATTTGTTCTTATTGTCTTATTCAATCAATCACCAAACACAAAACATCTTCTAGATACTTGGTAGTAAATTCTGCGTGCTATCAAGTATATACTCAAAGTATCCCCAACACAACGTGTATGTTTAGATTCGGTCAAGTGGTATCAGAGCCAGGTTTCTGATACTTTGAGTTTAGAAGATCCAGAAGCATTTAATCACTAGCAACCAAGAAGATGGACATGGAGACACCTCAAACCTCAATCCTTGTTAAACTCCCCATGCTGAAATAGAATGAATACGATTTATGGCGGCTCAGAATAGAGCAATATTTCATGGTGCAAGACTATGCATTATGGGATATCATTATCAATGGTGATTCCTTCAAACCAATTCCTGTTAAAGAAACACGTGCTGATGGTTCCAAGATCACAAAGCTTAACACTGAGCCAGTTACAAACGAGGAGAAATAAAAAAGAAGAATGATCAGAAGGCTAGGAATTTGTTACTAATGGCAATTCCTAATGATCAAGTGCTCAATTTTAGCCATTACGAGTCGGCTAAAACTCTTTTTGAAGCAGTGGTGGAAAGATTTGGTGGCAATGAAGCTACCAAGAAGGCACAGAAAACCCTACTTAAGCAAAGTTATGAGAACTTCACTGCATCAAGCAAAAATGAAACTTTGGACCATATATTTAATAGGCTTCAAAAGATCATCAGTCAACTTACTGTGTTGAAGATTGTGATACCTCAGGAAGACCTTAACATGAAGTTTCTAAATAGTTTACCTGCTGAATGGAACACTTATGTTGTGGTTTGGAGCAATAAACCAAAGCTGGAGAAAATGACAATGAATGAGCTTTACAACAATCTTAAGATTGTTGAGTAGAAGGTCAAGAAGAGTGGTAGCACCAGTTCCAGTTCAGGGAATATGACTTTTGTATCTTCTTCAAACAGTTCGAATCATGAAGATGAAGAAGCAGTTGGTACTGCTATACCAACAGTTAGCACTGCTAGTGTAAAAACTAGTACTGCTGGATTAACTGAAGAGACCATATATGCATTTGTGTCAGAACAGTCTGGTGGGTCTAAGATCTTTAATGAAGATCTTCTTCAAATTGCTGAAGATGATTTGGAAGCTATGGATTTAAAGTGGCAGTTGGCTTTGATAAGCATCAGGGCTAAGAAGTATTACCAAAGGACTGGGAATAAGATTACCTTCAATGGAAGAGATGTTGCTGGGTATGATAAGTCTAAGGTGGAATGCTTTAATTGTCACAAGATGGGGCACTTTGCCAGGGAATGTAGAGGTCTAAGACAACAAAGCAACCAGGGTCAAGGGTTTAAGAATCAGCAAGGGACAAGGAGAACAGTTAATGTTGAGGAACCAGCTAACTTGGGTTTGATGGCTTTCTCAGACTCTGAGGTACATATACTTGAAAAATGTTCAAACTCTTGTCGTGCTTTAAAAGATTATGAAAATGTTAAGAAACAGTATGATGATCTTAGAGTTGAATTTAATCAAGTAAATTCTAGTCTGACAAATCATAAAAGAGGATTAGCTGTTTTGGAAGAACAAATTGTGTTTTATAGACAGAATGAGTCAAACTTCTCAGATGACACTACAAGAAATCAGGCAAATAGCCACGGACAAAATTTGTGGGTAAAAGCCATATTTTCGTGGGTAACTGGGTAGTACCCACGGATTACCCACAACTCTTTATAGATGGGTAAAACCTCCGATGCTAATTGTTTGCCCACGACATTTTCATACTGTGGGTAAGTTTACCCACGTCATTCTTGGTGGGTGTTTGTTTTGCATTCATGGGGAAATTGTTTGTGGGATTTTCTATCTCACCACGAAACACCCATAGATATACTCATGGGTATTGTGTGGGTAAAATTGCCCACAAAACTATTCGTGTGTAAAAGTCAACTCCCCCATCACAATCCTTGAATAAAATTAACCACGTATATAGTCGTGTGTAAAAAGCTTGGGAAATATTGCCCATGATAATCCCTGGGAAAAGTTACCCACGTATATGACCGTGTGTAAATATCATGGGCAAACATGACATCTTTGCCATGAATAATTTGTGGGTATATTCGTAGCTAACTTACCCACTACTCTTTGTGAGTAAATTGTGGCTAAATATTTACGTCATATTGTGAATAATGCATGGGTAAATATATTGGTAAATTATGATTTTATTTTAATATTTAAAATGTGACAAATATGTAGCATCTAATATAAAAACCACACATTTAACACAAATATTCTTGAAATATAAAACACACGATAATAAATAGATCATTCTTACATAAATATTAAGGCTGCTAACCGAAACCATCATTCTAATGATGTCTCAAAACAATTAAATAAACTGAAAAGAACAAACCATCATAAAGATGTTCAGCTCATCCAGTAGTTCAGTTAAAATTTTAACCACCTCAAAATCTGCTCCTATAGTTCCATCACCAGCTATGTCAAAATCACATTGATAGAACTCACGGTATCTTCCTTTAGACGGGTTGTCCCTTCTATAGACTTTTGCCATCTTGTAACGTCTAAATGACGTGATACCATTCATAGCAACAAATCTAGCAAATGGAACCGTAAGGTCATATCGCAGGGAACAAAGCTCCCCGCCCTACAAATTAAATAAGACATGAACAGCGTCATATTTTACATAAAATAAAGAGAAACAAGAACAGCTACATAAGTTAATGCATCAGCTATAGATATCTCACCTGATCAGCTAAATCATAAATCAACTTTGAATCTTCCCCGTATTTTCCTGTTAGGGTTTCTCTCAATTCAAATACAGGAGTATCAAGTGCCATAGCACCGTGCCTCTTTAAGACATTAGCAATGATAGAGAATGCTTTTTCCCTAACAGCCATCTGTTCTTTTGCAAAATCACGAGTTCCCTGTAGTGTCACAAATAGATATATTAATATACAAATATCTTACTATAAGACTATACAAAACTGCATAAGCTTGCAAGGTAAAGTGATACGGTATTACTTTGGGGATTTTGGGAAGCCTTCTACTTTCATTGCTGTCAACGACTTCTTTGACTTTCTGTAGTAATTGGTCAAAGCTAGCGTCTTTTAAGTCTAAGAAGGAAAGAAAACCATTTGACACTCTCGAGGAGGGCTGATGCATCGATATTGCTTATCACTGACTGCAATCTATCTTTTATAAACTGCATCAAAACAGTTGTGCCTTTTCCAAGAGCCTTCCTTTTCTTGTCTTTCTTTTTGTCGGGTTTTGCACCAGCTCCATCAGCAACAACCTCTTCGACTTTAATCAACTCACTTCCTTCAAGTGAGATGAAAGAAATAGTTGCTTCCCACGAAAGGATCTTTCTCACGGCCTCCGATAAACTATAGGCTTCGTGCAAGGATTTGATGTAGCTTTTTTCCTTTTTGAATGCATCAAATGACATGATAGAGTCTTCTAACTTGTCAAGATTTGGGCAACCCGCATTAAAACTTTCAGCCAAATTAGGAAATAAGTTGTCTTTTACCAAATTAGGACCAGATTGAGACCTATCCTGAACCGAAAATTTAAAAATATTAGAACCCAAAACCACTCTTTAGTATCAGCTCCGTTACTGATTTTCCACCATTTAAGTTTAACTACTGGCTAGCAATTCACATTTAGCTTCTTGCGTAAAAATTTCATCTCTTTCGAATAAAAAAAATCATTCAATAAAAATCCGGTTTTGAACTGAACCAGGCAAAAAAAAAAAAAAAAAAAAAAAACCGAGAACTGGACGTACATAACCATTAACCAGTGCTGGTCCTGTTTCAGTTTTCTGATTTGCAGAGTTTTGCACAAGCCTATCCTAAGAAAAGTTCATTCCTAGGGTGTTTGGTATTGCTTAAGCAGGTCATGTTTATGTGCTTACTAGGAACATTAGAGTTTTATGTGTTTCTAGATATGATTTTGAAAAATATTACTAGTAAAACAAAACAAAAAAACCTAGTTTTGCTGCAGTATAATAAAAACTATGAACCCACGAAAAAAGAATTGAAATCATCAAACCTTCAAAATTGATATATTTCAATACTTCAATCGCTATATTCCCCTGAACCATCAGAATCCAAATCTTCACCATTAAAATTCCTTTTATCATTTCCATCTACATAACCATGGTTCATAATCTCATCATCTTCTTCAAGCCCCTCATCCTCATCGTCACTTATTTCCGTTTCAACCCATCTAATTTCATTATTTGCAACTCCATACCCTGAACTTTCTCCGTACCTTTCATTTTCAAATTTGACTTGCTCGTCATCAGATTCACTTTCCTCTTCTTCCTAATGGCTGACATGGTAATTCATGTTTTGAGGTCTCATCTGATGAACTGGTCCGTTAATCCAAGCTTGGTGCATAAAGTTTCTCATGGGTTCTTCTTGGACAACCATTTTTTCCGGTTTTCTCTTTCTGACAGTTCGTGGACCCGTTCCATGTGTTTGAGGCGTCATAACTTGACTCATTGGGAAATCGTCTCAATCGATAACGTTTTGCCTGTTTTCAGAGACTGCTACAGGACCAGGCGTACGTTTTGTCCACTTCCCATTACTTCCACGTGGCCTTCCACCACTGCCACGAGGCGGTTTCATAGGTTTCACGTGGCCAGGAGTATCAGCGGTTTTCCCGATGTTCTTTAAAAATGTAAACTTTAATGGCGATTTCTGCAAAAACATTAACATGAGTTTAACTTTAGAGGTCAAAATGTACAACTCAAACCTCATAATTTAATAGGAATTCGTAAAAAAAAAAATCAAGTATTGTTCGATAACACAGTAAAATTTACAGCCAATACTACATTTACAAAACTTTTTTAAATTCAATTATAGCAAAATCTAACTCAAATGTGACCTTTGACTATTACATATTTGACTTCAGTAGTTAGAAGTCAAGTATGTGCATTTTCGAACATGAATAACTATCAGGAAACAAAGCAATTCAAGAAGAAATAAAAATAGTAATACCTCGACTACGGCATTGTTTAACTCGTTTTCCTTATCCAGCTCCGCCTTCTGTTCTGGAGTATACGAAATCAACCCATCAAGCTCAAAAAGCCTCAGAGTCACAGCAGCGGTCATTTGTGGAACCCACGGAAGTACTGGGACCGAGCCCGAGTCCAAAGCAGCCTTTTCAGATAAACCAGAGATTTTAAGCAGTTCTTCTGTTGTCTCAAAGCTTAAAGAAATATAGTCCCGTCTTACAACGCTCTCAAACCATGTAAGAACCTGCAACCAAATTTCATTCACGTTTTTAAAAACCTAAATTTTATGAGGAATGGATCTGCGCTATTTGCAAAAAGACCAATTATAAGTGAATTCTTGAGTTTAACCTGTAGAAGATCCGTTGGTGACAAAGAACGATGCAGTTTTGAACCCCAAACATTCCTGATGTTTTCTGTCCAAGAAGCTTGCAGGGCCTCAGATGGAACGGAAGCCTGTGTAGTTTCCAAACAAATGAGTCAAAGTGTCAAACAACAGTCATATTATGAATGCAGATTAAATTAAATAAAGAAAAACTTTACATGTTACAAAAATTGTCCCAATGGTTTGCTAAAAAAAGGGGACAATTATGTATTTTTAATCTATGATTAACGACATCCATAAAATAAATCCTTACCTCCACAAACGCTAAAAGGGACTTCGGATTCTTACTGGATGAGTTATATCCCAATCATTTTGATCATTACTATTACCAACATTATCTTGGATATCTGGTTTGGGATAACATAATTTGTCACCTAACGTGCTAAATGACCTATTGCATCGAGGACAAATAGCCTTCTTCTCAAAGAAATAAGACCCGTGACAAAAATCACAGATCCCTTGTAAAGGTATTGACCTTTGTCTCCCATGTCTCATAGCCGATAACCTTGGCATATATAAACATTCTTTCCACATCCACTTCTCCAAATCCCGATACCGTTCCATCCTGTTCTTTTTCTCCAAATCAGTCTCCCCAAGCTCGATGTTAAAAGTAGTGTTTGATGGCCTATACTCCTGTTAAACTATGTGCCAAATGACTTAATTAGTAATCAATATCCCGGAAAAACGAACTGTGCTCATTCAAACAAGATCCCATGGACCCAAATCATGATAATCAATTCTTTGTAAGGATGACAAGGACCAAGTAAAATATTTTTTAAAAGTTTAGCGGTTCTTACCTCTTCTGAATCGATTAGCCTCCAACCACCACTTTGTAGCTCAACAAATATCCTGCCAGACCCGGGATCATGCGAAGACGTAGATGCAACAAACTGCCAATATCGATTATGCCTCCGATCCTGTCCTAATGGCAAAGATCGGTACACATACATCTCTTCCGCTTTGTGACCAATGTATGCCTTTAATTGCAACCGTGATCTTTCAGCCGTATTATATCCATTGTTATTGATTTGACCCACAGTCTGACCCGCGACATAACCATCTTGACCCTCAATTACGGGTATCAACGGGCTTTGGCTGCCTTCTGTCGCGGGCATGGGAGAAGAATCTTGAAATTTGGATATAAAAGTTCATTCCTAGGGTGTTTGGTATTGCTTAAGCAGGTCATGTTTATTTGCTTACTTACTCTAAAAACTAGCAAGTTCTATCCAACCAATAAAAAATCTGTGTATCTGCATTTAAAAGACCAGCAGATAAGCAACTGAACACTTGATCCCAAACAACGATTTCTTCCTACATCCAATCAATCTTGTTCGGTTTGTTTGCAATTTAAACAGTTCAAACATAGTGTCACACTCTGCAAAACCAATAGTATCTCAAATTCATAATTCTATAATCAAATCAACAATGATCAAATTACTCATCCATCCGTAGATGTACCTAAATCATGTTTGAACTACACGTTTGAAGTACTAATGTTAAACACAAATGTTAAACACAGTAGCAGACCATGTATTAGCACACCATGTAACATTCTACACTTATT
Organism: Artemisia tridentata subsp. tridentata; assembly: GCA_021014915.2. Classification (NCBI taxonomy): domain Eukaryota; kingdom Viridiplantae; phylum Streptophyta; class Magnoliopsida; order Asterales; family Asteraceae; genus Artemisia; species Artemisia tridentata. Next base: position 79,448,863 of record CP139505.1, read on the forward strand.
ATATCTTGAGAAAAACACATGTAAACAATGAAAACTTACATACGGCTGATACGGATCGACATTAGTACTAATGTTAAACACAAATGTTAAACACAGTAAATCAACAATGTTCAAATGTGAAACTAGAATCAAAGAATGGGTTTATAGCGTTAGTTTGTTTTGGTTCCTTCCGATCATTGTATTTGGTTCGTTTTAGTGTTTCTATATATGTTGCCTTCAGGGAAAAAACTGAACCCTCTTATTTTTCTCTCCTTCACGTGTAACAAACATAAGATGTAACAATGACGACACGCGGTGATGGTACCACATAGACTAACCATGTGTGTTCATATGGCTTACTATACGATTCCTATGTGGTTCATTAACCCACGCAATTACAGATATCGATCAATACTAATTCAAATAACCCTTAGGTTTTTTACATGAAAGTGTAAAGTAAAAATAAACCTAATCAACTCTAATCATGCAATAAAACTCAATGAATCAAGCACCCTAACATTAAATTAAAAGGTAAATTAAAACTAATTACCACAAATTATGATCTAATATAGTGAATGGTGTATGAACATACCTTGTTCTACTGCTTCCTGAAAGTCTATTGCATCTGATAAACCGCCAGATAAACCTTATGTGGAAGGAGTGACTGCTGCTCCACGATCCCCACATATCTAGGGGCGCCAAATAATTTCCCAGAATGGCGCCAATATCTTTTCACAAGTCGATAACCGAACCCGATTAAGCTTATTCAGGTCGGGTTAATTGGGTTGGTTAATTTGGGTCAACCCATTTAACCCGAGTTCTAAATAGGGTCAGGTTCGGGTATATTTTTTTAGCCTCAACCCGTATTGACCCGACTCAAATTGACCCGAACCCGATCAACCTGACTCGACTAACATTTTTACATTCTAAACATATTGAAGTAAGCATTTTTTTAATCATTTTACTTTTATTCAGGTTGACCCACCCCGATTTGACCCGACCCAAATTGACTCGAACCCGATTAACCTAATTTCTAAATAAAGTCGGGTTTGGGTATGTTGTTTTAGCCTCAACCCGAATTGACCTGAACCCGATCGAGTCAACCCGAGTAACACCCCTAATTATTATTAGTATTATTGTTATTTACCTCTTCATTAGTATTTTAGTTATTATGAATTAGAATTAGTCATGTTAATCAGATTATCAGGTCTATTGGATGTTCAAAGGAAAGAAATTAACTCGCAAGAAGACCTATATTAAACGGATTTCTCGGGTTTGGGTCAATCAGGTTATTAGGGTACTTACTAACATACAAACAATAGCTGTGTATAGATCTTTCTTCTTTCGCAAATGGGTTATCTCGTTAGGTTTTTATACGTTTACCAATTCTTTTTTACATTTTGTACAACATAACCAAATCCAAAAAGGTATGTATTAAATAGCTTAACTTCAAGTTTCGTGTAAGCATAGACATTATAATAATCGATACAAGTAAAGTTGTAAATGAAAGAAGCTATTTGTGAGATAATTGAACTCAGCTGTGAGAAAGTCAACTTAAGCTCCACTTGAGCTCAACCAGAGCTTGACTTTTAACTCAAAGCTAATTAATTAGTTTTCGAGCTCAAGATTAACTTAAGATTAATCGATTTAACTTGACCGAGCTCGAGCTTCATATAACTATCCATTATTATTATTATTATTATTTTATTATCAATGTCTGTTATTAAATAAATTTGTTATCTTTAAATTTTCCGATTACTTTTGCACTCGCAACCGACCCTACAAGGAAACTTATTCGTTAGGTTGGGTTTATCAACAAACATGAGTTGCATATCGATTTTCTTCTTTTGCAAATGGGTTGTCTTGTTAGGTTTTAATACTCTTACTGACCAATCTACTTTTTTTTTTACAGCATAACCAAATCCAAAATGTTATGTCTTGAATAGCTTAACTTCAAGTTTCGTATAAGCATATGCATAATAATATTCGATAAAAGTAAAGTTGTAAATGAAGGAAGCTATTTGTGAGATAAATGAACTCGGCTTGTGAAAAGGTCGACTTAAGCTCCACTTGAGCTCTAGTTAAACGAGCTCAACCCGAGCTTGAATTTTAACTTAAAGCTTAATTAGTGTTGGAGCTCAAGATTAACTTAAAGCTTAATCAATTTAACTTTCTCGAGGTTGAGGTTCATACAACTACCCGCACCCTTGGGTCTTCTCTGCCAAGGGTTGCGTTGGTTTTTCTTTTAACCACTTTTTACATCTTTAGCTTATTTTCTTATTTTGCTTTTAAACTGCTTATTCCAATAAGCTGTGTTCGGTTTCTTATTTTTCCTAGGATCTTCATAGCTCAAAGCACTTTTCTGTAATTTTTCATAATTTTTCACCTTTGTTTGATATTTTTTATATATTTTTCATTTCAAAAGTGTTTTAAATTCAAAAAAAAAATAAAATAAAAGTAAAAAAAATACAAATCTTTTTTCTAAAATTCTTTTTTATCATTTAGGACGTTTAGGTACCAAATTTACACTTCTAGAGTAGTTTTTTAAGATTTTGATTTTCCGAGCCCGTTTTAAGGCTCGTTTTTAGTTTTAATCGCGTTTTTGGTAATTTTTGCTTTGCTTTATCTTTTTCTATGCTTATTAATTACTTTTTAGTTTATGTTTCATATTTTTAGTCACAATCACAAAAATTCTTCAATTATGGTTTTCGTGGTCATGGGGTTAGCATGTGTGAAGGCATATTCTTCGAAGAAGTCGCAAAGCAAGGAACACGAATGGGAGAAGTTACTTGGAGATCTTGAAACATTGTGATCACGGATCGTCAAAGTCTCCTTCTTGGATATTTTAGTTCACCCGAACTGGAATCGAATGAACCCGACCCGAGTTGACCCAAACCCGGCCATTAAAGAGGGTCGGGTTCGGGTATATTTTTTTTACCCTCAACTCGAGTTGACCCGACTCGATTGAAGCCAAACCCGACCCGACTAACACCCCTACCTACAACTTGTTCATAGACAATTGCTCATTGCAAAATACCCACAGAAATGATAAGATGGGTAAAGTCATGGGTATATATTCACCCACAAAATACCCACATTAACTCACCCACCGATAAAAAGGATATTTGTATTTCGTGGGTAAATAACATTTACCCACTAAATTACCCATAAATATAGCCACAAGAACTCACGATGTGGGTAATATGTGGGGAATGTTTTGGCGCCAATTATTTTCCCACTAAATTACCCACAAATATATTTATGTGGCTATTTGTGTGGGTAAATCCGTGAGAAATTCGAGGGAAAATAAAATAGACTTTGGAAGTCACTGATCGTGGGTAACGGGTGGGAATTAGGTGGGTAAATTCCCTCCAAAGGATGAGTGTGGGTAATTTTCGTGGGTAATCCATCAGATTCTTGTAGTGTGAGATAGGTATTTTAAATAGGGAATTGCAAATAAAAGGCAATAAAATGAGTGGACTTGTATATGAACTAGAGAAGCTTAAAAAGGAAAAAAGAAAACATCCAGTTAAGTGTAGATACTCTTGAACATACTTCAAATGGAGTTAAGAAGATAGTAGAGAGTCAAATACTTAACAAAGCTAAATCTGGTTTAGGTTATAAGTCAGTTGCACCCCCTCTTAGGGGAATGTTTGTTCCACCAGGAATTGATTTAGCTCATACAGGCTTAGAAGAGTTTAAGGATATGGATTTTCCTGGATATGGTGTTAAGATTAGTGAGAATCCTGTTAAATTTGTTAAGGCAGAAGATTCTTTTGTGAGTGCTAGTGATAAATCTCTTTCTGAGGAAAAGATGTCCTCTGATAGGAACTCAGATGCATCAACCATTGAGGATCGGACATCTGATGATGAGGATGCAAAGGTTAAGGATAAATCTAATGTTATTATGGTAGAAGTTAAACATGCTCCTACAGTGGTTAAGACTGAAAACATAAAACCAGTTAGGAAAAGTGTTAGATATGCTGAGATGTATAGGACTAAGAACAGATCATCAAGTTTTGAGGGTAGTCATAGGAACTGGAATCACTCAAAATCTAAGAAATTGGATGATAAGTTTGCTATGATTAGAAAAGTATGTTTTGTTTGTGGAAGTTTTGATCATATGGCTGCTTATTGTGATTCTAACCCATGGAAAAAGAGGGTTTCTGGGAATGCTAGGGTGAACAGGAATAACAATGTTAGGGTAACTCAAAATAGTCCAACTCAATTGACAAACCCTAATGCAAATCATAAGATGTCACCCAAAGCTGTTATGTTAAAGACTGGCATTAAAACAGTTTCAACTGCTAGTCAAAATAAGTGGTTTAATAACAAGCAAACTGTTTCAAGTGCAAAACAATTTTCAAATCATGCACAAACAGTTAAAAGGCATTTTTATCAGAAAACAACAATGACTAATCAGAAGTGGGTGCCTAAAACTAAACAAGCAGTTCCAACTGCTAGATCAGCAGTTCCAACTGCTAGACTAGCAAATTCTACTGCTAGGCACTTAAATGTTAAGGGAAAAAGGGGCAATGCTGTCAAGGCCTCAACACATTGGGTTAAAAATACTACCAAACCCAATGGTGCATCAAAGACCTCAAACAAGTTTTCTCATCTTGATGCACAAGGCAAATCCAAACCAGTGATGGTTTGGATCCCCAAAAGAAACTAACACCTTTATTTTATGTGTAGGAACATCCTTCAAATGGCAAAGAAGATAGAGGATATTCAGACAGTGGATGTTCAAGGCACATGACAGGCAACATGTCATATCTTTCAGACTTTATTGCTCTGGATGGAGGACCAGTTGTCTTTGGTGGTGGTGTTGGAGGAAGGATTACTGGTAAAGGGGTAATTAAAACTGGTAACCTTGATTTTGAAAATGTGTATTATGTACCAGAACTTAAGTACAATCTTTTCAGTGTATCACAAATTTGTGATAAACAGAACAAAGTTTTATTTACTGATACTGATTGTCTTATACTTTCTCCTGATTTCAAGCTACCTGATGAAAGTCAAGTATTGCTTAAAATCCCTAGAAAGGATAATACATACAGTGTTGAGATGAATAAACTAGTTCCTAAGGTTGGACTTACTTGTCTTGTTGCAAAAGCCACATTGGAAGAATCAATGTTGTGGCACAGGAGGCTTGGACATTTTAATTTTAAAACCATTAACAATATTGCTAAAAATGGGTTGGTAAGAGGTTTACCAAACAAAACTTTTCTCAATGACCAAACTTGTGTTTCTTGCCTTAAGGGTAAGCAACACAGAGCCTCATGTAAGCCAAAGACCCAGAACTCTATTTCTCAAACTTTATATATGTTGCATATGGACTTGTTTGGTCCTACTTCTGTGAATAGCTTGAACTTTAAGAGATACTGCCTTGTTGTCACTGATGATTATAGTAGGTTTTCTTGGGTATTCTTTATGAAAACTAAGGATGAGACAAGTGAAATCCTTAAGACCTTTATTGTTGAACTAGAAAACCTAGTTGATAAGAAGGTTAAAATAATCAGATGTGACAATGGGACTGAATTTAAGAATAGGGTGATGGATGATTTTTGCAGAGAAAAAGGTATTAAGAGGGAGTTTAGTGTAACTAAAACCCCACAGGAAAATGGTGTAGCTGAGAGAAAGAATAGGACTCTTATAGAGGCTGCTAGGACAATGTTAGCTGACTCTAAGCTACTAGTTTCATTTTGGGCTGAAGCAGTTAGCACTGCTTGTTATGTATTGAATTGGGTTTTAGTTGTGCAACCTCACAATAAGACTGCTTATGAGCTTCTTAGAGGTAGAACCCCTGCTTTAAGCTTCATGAGACCTTTTGGTTGTCATGTTACTATCCTTAATACCAAAGACCAACTAGGAAAGTTTGTTGGGAAATCTAAGGAAAATATCTTTGTTGGTTATTCTCTGCACAGTAAGGCTTTTAGGGTGTACAATACAAGCACCAAGCATGTAGAAGAAAATCTGCACATAGAATTTTTGGAGAATAAACCAAATGTTGCAGGTGTAGGTCCAGATTGGATCTTTGATATTGACAGTCTTTCAGATTCCATGAATTATGTGCCTGTTACAGGTACAAATCCTAACCATGATGCAGGTTCAAAGGAGGAAGATGATGATTGCATTTTCATACCAGTCATGGAAGAAAGTCCAGTGAATGAGTCTTCTACAAAGAAAGATGATAGTCCTTCATCAAGTGGTGTAGACAAAGAGAAAGATGCTGCTGAAACAAGTGGTCAGAATGGTAAAGAAGCAGAAAATCCAACGAGAAGTACAAATGGAGTTAGTACTGCTCAGCCACAAGTTCCAACTGCTGAGCAAAATAGTGATGCTGCTGGACCAAGTCAACCTTATCTTGATTCACCAGTTGATACTGCTTCTCAAGTTGATGAGTTTGATTTCTTTGGAGATGGTCTACAAAACATGCCTACCGGCTATGCAGCTCCTTCTACTCCCCATACTATTGTACATAGGAATCATCCACTTTCCAATATCATAGGAGATGTACAATCTGGAGTCAAGACCAGAAGGCAAATTCAAGACCCAGATCATCATGGATTTCTCAGTGTGGTATATGAGGAGAAACATCATGAAGATGAGCATGAGTGTATGTTTGTACGTTTTCTATCTCAGATTGAACCCAAGAATGTGTTAAAAGCTTTAGAAGAATCAAGTTGGGTTGAAGCTATGCAAGAAGAACTGCTTCAATTCAAAATTCAGTATGTATGGGTTCTGGTTGATCTACCTAAGGGAATGAGAGTTATTGGTACAAAGTGGGTATTCAGGAACAAGAAGGATGAGAGGGGCATTGTGATAAAGAACAAAGCAAGATTGGTTACTCAAGGCTATACTCAGGAAGAGGGTATAGATTATGAGGAAGTTTTTGCTCCAGTTGCCAGGATTGAAGCAATAAGATTATTTCTTGCTTATGCTTCATTTATGGGGTTTATGGTTTATCAAATGGATGTGAAAAGTGCCTTTCTGTATGGTACTATTGATGAAGAGGTTTATGTTTCACAAGCTCCAGGTTTTATAGACCCAGAGCATCCTGACAAGGTTTATAAGGTGGTAAAAGCTCTATATGGATTGCATCAAGCTCCAAGAGCTTTGTATGAAACTCTTGCTAAATATCTTCTGAAGAATGGGTTTCATAGAGGGAAAATTGATCAAACTCTCTTTATTAAAAAGAACAAGGGTGATATTCTACTGGTACAAGTCTATGTAGATGACATCATTTTTGGTTCTACAAAGAAACAGATGTGTAAGGAGTTTGAAAAGCTGATGAAAGACCAATTTTAGATGAGTTCTATGGGAGAGCTTACCTTCTTTCTAGGTCTTCAAGTACAGCAAAAGCCAGATGGTATATTTATCTCTCAGGATAAATATGTTGGTGAAATATTAAGGAAATTTCAATTCACAGATGCCAAGGTTGCTAGTACACCAGTTGACAAGGAGACACATTTGTTATTAAAGGATCACAGTGGTGAAGATGTGGATGTGCACATGTATAGATCTATGATTGGGTCTCTGATGTACCTTACATCATCTAGGCCTGACATTATGTTTGTTGTTTGTGCCTGTGCAAGATTCCAAGTAAATCCTAAGGTGTCTCATCTCACAGCAGTAAAGAGAATCTTCAGATACCTTAAAGGTTAGCCTAACTTGGGGCTATGGTATCCTAAAGAGTCTGCATTTGATCTAGTGGCATTCTTTGATTCTGATTATGCTGGTGCTAGCATGGATAGAAAATCTACAACAGGTGGTTGTCAGTTCTTAGGTCGAAGATTAATCTCTTGGCAGTGTAAGAAGCAGACTATGGTGGCCACATCTACTACTGAAGCAGAATATGTAGCAGCTGCAAGTTGTTGTGCTCAAGTTCTATGGATTCAAAACCAGATGCTTGATTATGGGTACAATTTCTTAAACACCATTATACATATAGACAATAGCAGTACAATGTGTATCATTAAGAATCCAGTTTAACATTCAAAAACTAAACATATTGAAATTAGACATCATTTTATAAGAGAATGTGCTGAAAAGAAGTTAATACAAGTTGTTAAAATACACACTGATGACAACTTTGCTGATCTCTTAACAAAGGTTTTGATGTAAGCAGATTTCAGTACTTGGTAACAGGTATTGGAATGCTTAATCCTTCAAAAGTTTAATGTCTAAATGTTTTTGGTTTTTGTACTGCTAGTGTGCTATTTGTATAGTTGAAGACTGCTTGATAATTTTTGGTACTGCTTGTGAACTTGTTAGTCAATTGTGATAACTTTTAAAAGAGAATATTGTGTATTGTTTTTTCTTTGGTTTTGGACTAACATTTCAGGTTAAGAAAAGCTTTTTGCTTTGGATTGTGCTTTGAAACGTATGGTGGTTTGGATTGTCAAGTGTGAATGCTTGTCACACAACAAATGGTAATTGATTCACCATGTCTAACCAACATAAGAATCAACTAGTCCAGATCAAACGGTTTCTGGTAAAGACTACTCAAATCCGTTTATGGTTGACAGTTTACCAAAAACTGATTGGTTATCAACTCACCAAATCTAAGTGTGAAGAGTTGGCTAGTCCATAGCAAACGGCTATTGGTAAAGACATGTCAAATCTCTTCATAGCTGATAGTTTGCTAAAAACTATAAGTGGAAAAAAATGTTTTCAAATCCACATTAAACTTACAATTTGATTTTATCTCTGAAAACTTTTTGCTAACAGTTAGTACTGCTGGGGTTAACAGTTTAGACTGCTGGCTTCACTAGTTTGTACTGATTGTTCAAACTTAGTTCCTACTGAGTTTATGCTCTGTGATACACCTCTCTCATAAGGTAATACATCTGGAAATGTTGAGAGCAGTTTGAAACTAAAATAACTGAATTGATGGTAACTTGTACAAATGGTCTTATTGGATGCTGAGCTTGGATGTCATATGTTCTAGTTCATCTGATGGTGAAGATTCTTCCAAACAGGGGAGGATTAAAGTTTTTTCTAGTTTCTGTTTGATGCGTATGCGTGTCGTAGTATAGTTTTAGCACGTTTAGATGCCTACTCAAGTTTTAAATTTATATTTAGCCGAGTTATCAATAACACACACACTTAACGAGCAGTGTACCCGGTCAGTATGAATATAATGGTAAGTAGAGTGTCGATCACTAGGAGTGGAACGTATTATCTCGTTGTTCTAATCAGTATTTTAATATCCTAACGCAAGGGGGTTTCAGCCTGAGAGACTGGCACGATTTGTTTGCAATTAAATAATAAAATAAACCAATAGGCACGAATCAGCAAGTAGCACACACGTACACAGATAGATACTTGAGACAATAAGAGGGCTGTCCTTATAATTAAGTAGATTGTCACTTGTTTTATTGATAGCTTTATATGAAGTGTATGTAGTTAACCCTTTCTCGTTGGTCCTAATCATATCGGCGAGTAAACCTTTAATGATTACTTATGTCTAAAAGTTATTCCTAAGTGATCAATTTAGTAATAACCGTGGGAGCCACATTATGTCCCGCAGTCAAATGCCCGCAAGCCACTAATAAACACAGAGGTTATCAATGCACTAATAAGTAGTAACCAAAGACATCAACATATAAACTTTAATTGATGGGAAAGCAAGTATTAAAGGGAGTGCAATCTTTCGTTGTCACATTACACAAGCCACCAATCCTGATGAATTAAAGTTTGCTAACACAATAAAACAAAACTACTTAATGAATTAAACACATGCAGCACCTTCTTACAGCTCTTGTATCTTTGATTTGGGTGTGTCTTGTGCTGCCTCCTTGACTGAATTCGTCCTAGGTTTCTCCTGTTCGGTCTTCGAATCTAATATAATGCGTACGAAATTCGTCTGGCCTTGGGGTATTTATAGTTTCTGTCTGAGGGAAGATGCGGCGCATCTAAGGAGTAGATGCGGCGTATGTACTTAACTTCGCGTGGGGTCCAAGATTATAATATTCAGGAATATTCGTACACCGCCAGAAGATGCGGCGTAACTCCATGATTAGATGCGGCGCATGTCCTCTTGTATCTTGGATCGTATCTGGTGATATCTTGATAGAGATGCGGCGCATGTCATGAGTGAGATGCGGCGCATCTGGAGCAGATTAGTCTTGATCTTCTTTATTTCAGTAGACTCTTTACTTTATGCATGTTTTGCTCCATTATTAGTCCAAAATCGCTAAGTTTCACCAAATGCTTGTTTTTACCTGAGAATTACAAAAGTAAACGATTAAGTATCAATCCTCATACATAATATAGTAAAACAAGTCAAATTAATAGGATAAATGATAGTAATAAAATGTACTTATTTGAGTTCATCAAATATCCCCCCACTTGAACTTTACTTGTCCCCAAGTAAACCTTAGAATTTCTCTTATGAAAATGTATCCTAAAAGATGTTAGGATTTATTTTATATTTAAGCATGTATTCGTTTATTTCATAATCACACAACTAAACACTTAACGAATTAGAAGTAAAATAAAATAAGTCGATAAAAGCAAATCTAATCGTTTAACTGTCCAGTCGTGACGAATATTCTATCATAAGCTTGGCAAGTATACACATCTCCTCCACTAAAGCTAAGGAATAACAAGTCTAAAGCGGTAAAAAGGGTTTGTAGGTATAAGGGTTAATTATTCTCTTTTCACTATCGATCTCAAATTCCAGAAAAGGCGACAAAATCACAAATACATGATCGAATCCACGAACACGATACTTGCAATTGCTCAAATCCTTAACTCAAATAGGCTAAAGATAGGTCCAAACTTCACCAATAATAATATATCAAAAAGGGCGACAAAATCATAAATACATAGCCGAATCCACGACTACGATACTTAAGATTGCTCAAATCCCTAATCTCAATAAATCAAAGGTTTGGTTGGATAAAGAATAATGAAGGGCATGGATAACATTTGGGATATAAATTGGTGTAAAAATAAAAATAAACAAAACAAATAAATTAAAATCCTAAGTGTGGTTAATCACTATCCCAACCATCCCATGAATAAGACTCATATCATCGAATAACTCACGCTTTAACACTTGAAACACACGCTTTAGGTAGACACGAATTATACTCAACAAGATCTTAATCAAAGAATAAACCTTAATTGGCGTTCCCGTAACTGCCAATTCTCATTCAATCCATAGATATAGTACAACAAATAGTGGTGATATCGACCACTTACATAACTTTACATAAGTTGGTTAAAACTAACTTCCAACTTTTTTTTTTCTTTTTTTTTTTTTCTTATTTTTTCGATTTTTTTTTTTTTTTTTTTTTTTTTTGAACATATAAACATAGATGTGTAAAATTTCACCACATCACTATAATGATAATTCTGGATAATTTTTCCATACTTTTCATACTTCAGAAATAACGGTAATAGTGAAAGTAGTAAACACACGAAAAATAAACTCAAAGATATACAATATTTACTTTCACTCCAATTGCATTGTGCAATTTCCCGACCTAACCAAAGATAATGAATTACGCACGCGAACACCGGTAATGTAAGGAAACACACTTTGCCTATAGCAATTAACCAACCACGGATTCTAATCTACAGGGTAGGCTAAGGTGTAAGGGTGTAACGAAACATTTTAGACATAGGTGTAAGAAATGAAAGGAATGGCTCTGAATGTTTTTCTAGGGGTATCTTACTCTAAAAATGAGAGTAACAAAAGGGTTTATACGGGGGTTAACTAACCAGTGTAGTTAGTTAATAACACATAACATATAAAGGCTATTTGGGTGTAATCCTAGAATTTTACCAATTTAGACAAGTCATTCCAATTATATAAATAATACTCATTATGGTGGTCTCGAATAGTATACAAGCCAAGTTCTAAAGTTTACAAGTCACCGGCACACTCATAGATTTGTAAATTTTGAAAAATCACAATTTTTGAAAATAACGTCATGTGTGCAGTTATGCAACTTAGATCCTAAACAAAAACATGCTAAAAAAAAATTTAAGTTTGATATATTAAGCACATTTTAAGCATAATTTTTTTGAAAAAGTTTAGGACAAGTAAATGTTAAGTGTTCTAATTCTCCAATCCCCCCACTTAAGTTAAACAACGTCCTCGTTGTTTGTATAAAAGGTTAAAAACTGGAAAATAAAAGAATTAGAACAGAAAAACTCCCCTAAGATTTGCTCGGTATGATCCTCCATTAGTATAAGAGCAAAAATCATCTTTCTTGTGGATTAGAACGTTAAAGCTTCATACTTGATGTATCCACAGGAAATCCAGGAAACTATAATACCACCAATGCTTTAAAACTCACCTAAGATAAGAAAGGTTCAAACTTGCATAATACATTAGTAGTTAGATAAGAATAAAACTTAAAAATTAAAACTGAAAATCATCAGGTCAGTCGATGCGCCGCATCTTATGGAAGAAGATACGCCGTATCGAGCCTGGAATTAATACGGATCAGAATAAAGATGCGCCGCATCCTTAACCAGGGATGCGCCGCATTAAAATAAACTGATAAAGAGTTTTAAAGTCGAAAATAAAAATGCAGAAAAATAAAATAAGATATGACCATTGCAGGAGATGCGTCGCATCTCAGAATTGAGATGCGCCGTATCCTCATGCGGGCCTGACTGACTCGACACAGAAAACAGAATAATAAATTCTCCGGGTTGTCTCCCGGTAAGCACTTGTCTTTATTCCAGAGTCTTCAAGTTAGACTCACGTTCAGCTCAGCAATAAGTCCTTGTCACGGTCCATCCTTCGTCCTTCATCCGAAAGATTTTCCCGTATATCTCTGCGACGTTTTCTTCCGTTCGACTTAATCTAGTATAACTCTTTGTCTTCACCGCAGTATATTCTTCATCAGGACCCAAAGAATATTTGATGATTTTAAATTTTTCAGAAATAATCATGGGTGGCTCATTGTAAGGAATCCCAAGTAGTTGACACTTTCTTTTGGTGAACTCTTCCTCGTCTTTATCAACAAACTTAAAATAAGGATCCTTAATCAAATAATCATCTAGTTCTTCAATCAACGACTTATCATTATTATCATCTTGAACCGCCTCCCATTCTCTTTCCAAATCATATTGTAACCGTCGACTAAGCTTCGTGAAATCATCAAACTGTTTATGCACCCATTCCCAGAAAGTAGTATCCGATGTCCCCTTAAGTCCCTTCAAGCGTTCAATTCTGCCCTTTTCTTGTAAAGCCTCCGATTTTTGTGGGCAGTCTTCAACATTATCGTACCACTCATAATCTTCAAAGGTTACATCGTTTCCAACCCGTCTCATCCCAATTATACTTCCCCCATTACAGGTTCCGTTACTTTTATAATCACAGGTTGGCCAAACACTACTCCCGTCCTTGAAAACGAAGGGTGTACAAGTGTGATTAATGTGCGCAAATTCCCATGGTTTATCCCAAACCCATGGTACTTGGTCATTCCATTCATAGTACCAGGTGTTTTTGAAATCGTCATAAGTCTTAAATCCTGGTAGATCTCCAGTAAGCACATCATCGTCGACTTGAAGAAGGTAGTTAAATTCCTTGAACTGCTTGCACAAGGGTGTCTCATAATCGAACACATCAATGTCAATTCTGAAAAGTTCTTCAATGCCCTCATTGATTGTTGAATCATGAAGTGACGACCCATAATTGCTTTCTACTTCTTCGTCTTCTCCTCTCATCCAATATACCCATAATGCATCCTTAGTAGCACGATCCATGCTCTTATGGTTATTAAACTTACTAGCCAACCATTCTGAAAAATCAACATCGTGAGGATCGTGGTTAACGTCAAAGCAAACCTTTCCAATCATATTCTTTTTTATCTCCATGAACTCATTAAATTGCTTCTTAAAACTCCGAGTCAACCATGAAGTCATAATCTCCTTGACTTCATTTGCAGGGGCAAATTCCGGACTACCATATTTGAGTTCTAGCCAATCATTGAGGGAGAGGTCTATCAATCTTACCAATCTCCCATGAAATAGTAACTCCGCCAAAGCATAATTCATGTCATTATCCTGATAGTTCTCATTCAATCCCCAGTACTGTTCGGAATAAGGCATGTAAGAGTTTTGGGTATTGCCTCCACCACAGCTTTCGTTGCTTGAATCCATGTATGCAAGATAGAATTTCCCATCATCTTCTTCTATAGTAGTCCAGTTCAATCCTTCGGCTTCAATGATAGGCCATAAGAGCGACAATTCTTCTCCAGTGTACCTCACAAATACATCATAAGAGAATACCTCTTTGTCAATGTTGCATAAACGCATGAATTCCTTAAAAGCAGCTTCAAGAGGAGTCTCCCAAGAGAATAAATCTGCATCGATCATGAGTACATTGAATGAATCTGAAAACAAGCATTCCTTAGCAAGATATCCGTTAACTGACATGTCTTCCATAGCAAAATCTGTCATCCAAGGTAAAATCATCAGTAGGATTTGTTCGCTAGAAGAGAAATTAATGAATATAGAAACGGATATATGAATACAAATAGCTGATATCTGCAGACGATGCGCCGTATCCAAAGAGTTGGATACGCCGTATCTTAATACGTTAAAATTTAATCAGACTTTATCCAGAAAATAGATACGCCGCTTTTGAATTTATGAATGCGCCGTATCGAATTAATTAATCAAAAATCAGCTTATCTAATTAAAATTAAATGCGTCGTATTAACGAAAGTTAATGCGCCGTATTTTCGTTACGTTTAAAAATAAATATCGATTTTTGATTCAGTAAGATGCGCCGTATCGACAGAGATCGATACGCCGTATCCGTTTAATAATTCGCAAACTGTTTTTAATTAAAATAATAGATACGCCGTATCTGCTAAAGCAGATGCGTCGTATGGCGTTAACGTTTAGAAAAAATTTTTTTTTATCAAAAACAGATACGCCGTATCTGCAAAAGCAGATGCGTCGTATTACTTTATCGCTTAGAAAAAAAAATTCTTATTAAAAACAGATACGCCGTATCTTGGGGAAAAGATGCGTCGTATCGAATTAATTAAACGCGTTGTATTTTTTTAAAAATTAAACGCAATACGCCGTATCTGAGAGGTCAGATGCGCCGTATCGTTTGATTTAGCACAGTACAACGATAGCAGAACAAAAAAACACGAAAAATAAAAACAAATAAAAACACACAACGAAAATAAAATACACAAAAATAAAAGAAAACAATTAACACACAATACAACAAATATGCAAAATAGTACAATGATGCAATTAATCTAATAAAAAGAAAAACCTAATTAAAATACTAATCAAATTAACAGATAATAACAATTCACTCCCCGGCAGCGGCGCCAAAAACTTGATGCGTATGCGTGTCGTAGTATAGTTTTAGCACGTTTAGATGCCTACTCAAGTTTTAAATTTATATTTAGCCGACTTATCAATAACACACCCACTTAACGAGCAGTGTACCCGGTCAGTATGAATATAATGGTAAGTAGAGTGTCGATCACTAGGAGTGGAACGTATTATCTCGTTGTTCTAATCAGTATTTTAATATCCTAACGCAAGGGGGTTTCAGCCTGAGAGACTGGCACGATTTGTTTGCAATTAAATAATAAAATAAACCAATAGGCACGAATCAGCAAGTAGCACACACGTACACAGATAGATACTTGAGACAATAAGAGGGCTGTCCTTATAATTAAGTAGATTGTCACTTGTTTTATTGATAGCTTTATATGAAGTGTATGTAGTTAACCCTTTCTCGTTGGTCCTAATCTTATCGGCGAGTAAACCCTTAATGATTACTTATGTCTAAAAGTTATTCCTAAGTAATCAATTTAGTAATAACCGTGGGAGCCACATTATGTCCCGCAGTCAAATGCCCGCAAGCCACTAATAAACACAGAGGTTATCAATGCACTAATAAGTAGTAACCAAAGACATCAACATATAAACTTTAATTGATGGGAAAGCAAGTATTAAAGGGAGTGCAATCTTTCGTTGTCACATTACACAAGCCACCAATCCTGATGAATTAAAGTTTGCTAACACAATAAAACAAAACTACTTAATGAATTAAACACATGCAGCACCTTCTTACAGCTCTTGTATCTTTGATTTGGGTGTGTCTTGTGCTGCCTCCTTGACTGAATTCGTCCTAGGTTTCTCCTGTTCGGTCTTCGAATCTAATATAATGCGTACGAAATTCGTCTGGCCTTGGGGTATTTATAGTTTCTGTCTGAGGGAAGATTCGGCGCATCTAAGGAGTAGATGTGGCGTATGTACTTAACTTCGCGTGGGGTCCAAGATTATAATATTCAGGAATATTCGTACACTGCCAGAAGATGCGGCGTAACTCCATGATTAGATGCGGCGCATGTCCTCTTGTATCTTGGATCGTATCTGGTGATATCTTGATAGAAATGCGGCGCATGTCATGAGTGAGATGCGGCGCATCTGGAGCAGATTAGTCTTGATCTTCTTCATTTCAGTAGACTCTTTACTTTATGCATGTTTTGCTCCATTATTAGTCCAAAATCGCTAAGTTTCACCAAATGCTTGTTTTTACCTGAGAATTACAAAAGTAAACGATTAAGTATCAATCCTCATACATAATATAGTAAAACAAGTCAAATTAATAGGATAAATGATAGTAATAAAATGTACTTATTTGAGTTCATCACTGTTAAAGATGCTTATGAAATTCAGGGGAGGAATTAAGAGTCAGAGATGAATTATGAAGAAGTGCATAAAGAAGTTTATTTATTAAAGATGATTCAAAACACAAGAACTTCACATAAGAAAAACCAACAAAACCAACCAACTCCCAACACACAAACCTAAACCAATCTAACACATAACCACTACTCAAGCTTCCTTTTGCCTTTGTCCTTGAAGTCTGGCATGGATTTGTGAACTCCTTTGCTATCGATTGAGTTCCACACTTTCCAACTAGGAAGTCCCAAAACTTGTTTTTCAGGTCATGGAAGTGGACGTGGTTGATGTTTTTTGGGCACTTGAACCTTACTCATTTTTGCCACAGCTTTCTCTACCTCTCTTGTCAATACAACTGATAGTGGAAGTGGTTGTTGATCATCATCATCAGAGGATATTGAAAGGTCATCGTCAGAAGATACTTCTTGAGCTTTTGGAGATGGGTTTTTGATAGTCAGATTAGTGTAGTTCGGTGGAAAGTAAGATCTCCATCCATCACTTTCTGAATCTGAAGAATAATCTGATGAAATCTCAACAATGTTAGGATTGGATGAACTCATTGGGTTTGATAGTTGTGATTTGAAGGTTGATGTGAAGAATGATGGGTTAATATTGTGTATTTAAGGCGTTTTTATAGAACCTATGGAGTTATTAAAGTAATTAAATGCTGGGTTGGTATAAGGAAGTAAATTCTTTGGGTTGGTACTTAGAATTAATTCCTTATAAGAATAAATTTAATTTTGGCAATTTTTGAAGAGTTGACCAAAAGAGTACGATATGTGAAGAAAATTCCCAAGTGTTTCGAGATTAAAGACAAGTGTTTGAAAGAATCCACCCCATCAACATAATCAGAAGTTTAATTCAAGAAACTTATTGATTTGCATAGAAATCATAAGTTTAGGGGAGGATTGTTGGGAATTAAACTTAAGCAGTTAGTACGGTTGAAGAATACAAGAACAGTTAGTACTGCTGATGAAGAAAAGTTAGGACTGCTTAAGAGATCAAGGTGAAACCGTGTGAAGATAAATATAGAAAAGATATGGTATATATCTTATTTGTATAGAGTGATACGGTTAGATGTTTTACTTGTATAGGACTCTTTGCATTATAAAAAGAGATCCTTAGTTAGGGTTTTGATATACCTAATACCTAATATCCCTTCATACGAATTATCAAGAGCTTCACGTTCATATTGTAATCGTTTGATATATATTGAAGTGATTGTTTGGTTGATATCGTTTGTGTTCTTATTTGTTCTTATTGTCTTATTCAATCAATCACCAAACACAAAATATCTTCTAGATACTTGGTAGTAAATTCCGCGTGCTATCAAGTATATACTCAAAGTATCCCCAACACAACGTGTGTGTTTAGATCCGGTCACAGACCTCTTAACTAAATCTTTTGATGGACCTAGGTTTAATTACTTAGTGGTTAGCATTGGTATGATAAACCCATAGCTGGACCTAGGTTTAATTACTTAGTGGTTAGCATTGTATAATAACCAGTACTTAGGATTTTCTTTAATTCTGGTAGTATTAGAAGTTAATTCTTGTAGTTATTTTTTTAATTATGGTAATCTTAGGAGTTAATCCTTGTAGTAGATTTAATACTAGTTAAAAAAAAAAAAAAAAAATTCTTATAGTAGTTTTACTTCTGGTAGTTAAGTTTTGGTAAAATCTTTCGTTTGTATGCTTTTCTTGTTTTTCTCTTGGTGTTGGGACTAACTTTTGCAAAACAATATGGATTGGTGATATGAAGACTTGTAATTGCTTGCTCAGTATGTAAGTCTTATTCTTTAGTTAAGTCTGGTGAGTCAGTGATTAAGTCTGGTTGACCAATTTTAAGTCTGGTAGTATGACAAATGTAATTAATTTATTACCGTTAGGTCTGATCAGTCAAATAAAGATTTTTTATCTTATTTAAATACGACCGTTGATATTTTTGGGGGAAAGAGGTATATATGGATAAGATTTAATTCATTTTTCATCTTTATCCATTATTTACTTCTAATTTCTACAATCTTTATTCACGGCCAAGATTTACTCTGTTTTTCTACTACCAGTAAAAACCCTAATTTAAATTCTCAACCAGCACTTAGTCATTCTCTCATCAATGGCTTCACTAAAGTTTGTTGACAAGCACAATCAAGTTGGTTTCTTGAAGAAACCAAACCAAAGTGACGGCTTTGAGCAGATAGTAGATTTCTTGAAAGGTTCTAACCTTCGGTACGCGTTAACTGCAAATCCTACTATTTATGCATCTCTTGTTAAGCAATTTTGGGGGTCTGTGACCTATGAAACCCTAGCTGATGGTACACCTCAGCTAAAGGCAACAATTGACACCCCTGACTTCACCATTACTGAAGCCTCCATTAGGAGTAGTCTCCAATTGGGTGATGCTTCAGGGGAATACATATTGTCTACTGATGACCTTTTTGAGGGTCTGAGAACTATAGGATATCCCACTGATGGTACCTTTACTTTTTGGAAAAGCTATTTTACACCACAGTGGAGGTTTTTACTTCATCATTTGCTCCATTGCCTAAGTCCCAAGAGTGGTGGATGGGATCAGTTTGGAAGCAACATTGCTTCTGCATTGGTCTGTCTTGCACTTGGACGGCCTTTTAATTTTTCAAAATTGATTTTTGATGGCATGGTTGCAAATGTCAAAAATGCAAAACATAAGTCTTTGATGTACCCAAGATTTTTGCAAATGATTTTAAAATTTGAACCTGAAGATAAAATGCAGATTTATGTGATTGTGGCTTTTACTCCTAAAATCTTTGCAAACATGAAAAGGGGATTCAATGGGGCACATTGGCCACTTTTTCCTGCTATGCTTCCTGGTTCAACTAACATTGCAGGTACATCTCATGTTGAACAACCAACCAATGTGGAGCAAGCTCAGGAACAACCAAGATCACCAACACCACAACCAAGTTCATCACCATCCCAACCAAGGGTACCTACACCTACACCATCTTCACCACCACAGCAAACCCATATTCTAAGTCCTAATCAGGAGGAGGAATCCCACCCTATGACTGTGGAGGATCTTCTCACCTTGGTGCCTGCTTTGGTTAAGAGAATAGACTTATTGGAGAAGGCTAACAATGCTAAGAGTCAGGCTATTCTAACTTTGGTCAAGAGGGTTAAAAAGTTGGAGAAAGTTATGAAGGAGAAAGGAGTTGCTTTTGATGATCAAGAGGGTGAGGATGAAAATTCTTCCAAACAGGGGAGGAATTTAGAGGAAGAACAAGTTATTAAGACACCAGCAAAGGATAAACCAGCTGATGAAGTAGATATAAGTCATGAAACAAAGGAAGCAGTAGAAACACTAGCTCAATCTCTGAGTAAAATTCAACAACAAAGGAAGAAAAGCAGATATCCAAAAAGAAAGTTGATAATTGATGAAGAATCTGATGAAGAATTGGATAAGTCTGCTGAAGGTATTAATTCTGGTGAGATTAAGTCTGGTGAAGTTAATGCTGGTAAGGAAATTAAGTCTGGTGGTCAAGAAAAGTCTGGTGAGGTTGTTAGTTCTGCTCATGGAGATAAATCTGGTAATGAGGAGCAGCCTAAAACTCAAAGGGAAGGAAAACAAATTATGATGGAAACTCCTAAGTCCAAGAAATCAAAACGACAAGAAAGAGAAGAGCAAGCTTCTTTAGCTGAGATTGCAAGAATACAAGCAATAGAAAAGGCTGAGATTGAAAAGGAGGAAGAGCAGAAAAGACAAGATGAAATGCTTGCAAGAAAGATATCAGAAGAGTTTCATGATGATCCACTGAAGGAAATGATTGAAAAAGATGATGAGTTGAGGGCAAAGTTTGAAAACTTAAAGCTATTCCAGGTTTGACTGCTGAGGAGAGAGCTAAACAACTAGCAGAGTTCATAAATGCTAGAAGGAATGAAGAAACTTTAGGGGATTTTATGTCAGTGATAAGACAAACTCAGAAGAAAACCAAAGTTCCCAAGAAGATGTCTAAAGCAGATCAAATGCATGGGATGAAGATGTATCTAAAGAACATGCTGCACTCAACATGGGAAAAGATGAGAGGAAGATCATTTAAGGAAATTGAAGCTGAATATGTGAGTGCATATGAGAGAGATCATGGCTATAGGCCAGTGGATTATGAAGATTCTTTGAGAAGAAGTTTCAAGAGACAGAAAGTAGCAGAGTCTGAGCCTGCTGTGGAGGCTGAGATAGTAAGTGAAAAAGCATCAAGTGAAATTGAAAAAGAATCTAAAGCTGAGAAAGTGTCTGATGTTGGGGAAGAAAAGAAAGAAGTCAAAAAGCCAGTCATAAAGTTTACAAGGAGGAAAAGTATAGCAAGAAAGAGTAAATTCAAGAAGAAAGTACAAGAAGAAGGTGAATCAGAAGAAGAAGAACCTTCATCTGAGGGTTGTACTATAGGAACAATTCCTGAGATTTCAAAGGAACCAGCCAAGATTGTTAGATATCAAATCATCAAGTCTGGGAAAAGAGCTGCTTATCAAATCATAAGGGAAGACAACATTGATGTTGTATACCTTAATTTTCCAGCAATTCTGAATGATGTGAGTAGGGAAGATCTTCAAGAACTTTATAAGTTGGTAAACATCAAACATGGAAACAATACACCTAAAGAGGAGTTTCAGAGGGTGTTTTGGGGAGACTTAAAAGTGATGTTTGAGCCACCTTCAACAACAGATGAGATTTGGAAATTTTCAGATCAGCAAGAAGTTATGACTTGGAGATATTTTCATAGATGTAGAGTACATTGCTTATCTCTACAGATAGTTCATATTTACATGCTTGCAGAGGTGGAATATCATTTATCACTAAGGGTCTGCAAGGCAATGTTGGAAAAGAAATTACATGCAGATGAGAAGGATGAAGTTTATGAGCAGTTGCTTGATTTGATTAAGGAAAAATCTTTAAAAGAATCATATTGGGGTGTTTAAGAGTGTTTGAAAGAATTTTCAAGTTGTTAAGTGAGATTAAAGGAACTTCTCACTTGGTGAAGGTGTATAGCACTAACATAACAAATGGTTATCAGTCCACCATGTCTAATCCACATAAGGACTGACTAATCCAGGGCAAACGGCTCAGGTAAAGATATTTCAAATCCGTTAATGGTTGGCAATTTACCAAAAATTGTATGGTATTCAACTCACCATATCTGAAATAGTGAAGAGTTGGCTAGCCCACAAGGTATGGCTTGTGGTAAAGGCTGTGGAAAACCATACATGGTAATCAATTCACCAAGATGAGGTGCATTCCATCAAAAGAATTGGCTAGTCCAAAAGCAAACGGCTTTTGGTAAAGACAAAACAAATCCGTTGATAGTTGATGGTTTACTAAAAATCATATGGTTATTAATGTACCATGGTCTTACACACCAAAACATTGGCTACTCCAGTAGTGATGGCTATTGGCAAAGAGACATCACATCCATTAATTTTCAATGATTCACCTCTCACAGGAGTTTACACACCTGGAAGTGATGAGAATAGTATGAAACTTAAAAGAATTGATGTACAAGTAGTCATGGTTGCTGTGAAGATCAGATGGATTGCATATCAGATGGTGAAAAGATTATTCAAGTCATGTTGCTGCATAAAGATCAGATTTGAAGTTTTGAAGTATTAGAGATAATTCCAAGAGTTCAAGATTAAATCCTCAGAAGCTTATTCAGAAGAAACTTGAAGTTCGTGAAGCATGAAGATCAAGTTAAGGGAGGATTGTTGGGAATTATCACAAGAAAAGAGAAGACTTAATGGATGAACAGAATTAAGTCTGGTGGACTACGTAATTAAGTCT
Source organism: Artemisia tridentata subsp. tridentata (assembly GCA_021014915.2). NCBI lineage: Eukaryota > Viridiplantae > Streptophyta > Magnoliopsida > Asterales > Asteraceae > Artemisia > Artemisia tridentata. The sequence goes on from CP139505.1 coordinate 79,471,345, forward strand.
GTTAGTTTTATTAGTTAAGTCTTGTAATAGTTAAGTCTGGTTGTTCATTATTAAGTCTGGTAGAGTAAAGTTAAGTCTGTTTGACTTTAGTTATTAAGTCTGGTCATGAAAGTTAGGAAAGTTTGTTAGATATAAGTTAGGAAAGGATACGTAATTATCTTTAGAGAAGATACGTATATCCTTCTACAAGTTTTGTATCTAGGGTTTCCTTAGTGTATAAAAGGAACCCTAGTCATTAGTTTTTGATAACGACGAAGATTGTAATCACTTAGATTAAAAGAATCAATATACGAAGTTAGTTATAGTGTTCTTCATTGTTTGTTGTTAAGATTCCGCATTAACAATAAGCAAAGTGTTAGAGTTTCTTACTTAGATCGATTTGGTTTATACAAGTCGTCTAACAAGTAATAAGGCTACTTGGATCCATAATTCGTGTGGACCAACAATTCTTAATAGGATTCTAATTAGACCTATCTTAGGAAAAACCCCATATGAAATCATGAGAGGTAGAAAACCTACTCTTGATTACTTTAGAGTGTTTGGAAGCAAGTGCTTCATACTAAACACTAAAGATTATCTCACCAAGTTTGACCCAAATTCTTACGAAGGTGTATTCCTAGGTTACTCCCAAAATAGTAAAGCCTATGTTGTCCTAAACAGAGAAACCATGAAAGTCGAAGAATCACTCAACGTGACATTCGATGAAAGTCCTCCACAAACTAAGATATCACCAGTGGTGGATGATGACTTAGATGAGGAAAAAGCCATTAAGGTTAATGGCAAGAAAACCTTAGAAGATGACATTGAGGATGAAATAGTTGAAGTTGACGAAATTGTCAACATTAAGGAATCCAAAAACCATCCTATTGAAAATGTCATAGGTAACCTAAACCAAAGAACCCTTAGGTCACAAGCACAAAACAAAAGTAATTTCTTTTGTTTCATATTAACCGTAGAACCCAAGAATATAGGTGAAGCAATTAAGGATGAAAGTTGGATAGTTGCCATGCAAGAAGAACTTAATCAATTCACCGCAAACCAAGTTTGAGATTTATTACCTCTTCCTAAAAATCAAACAATCATAGGAACTAAGTGGGTGTTTAGGAATAAACTCGACGAAAATGGCATCGTAGTTAGGAATAAGCCAAGGTTGGTAGCACATGGCTATAACCAACAAGAGGGAATAGATTATGATGAAACCTATGCACCCGTAGCTCGATTAGAATCAATTAGGATACTCCTTTCATATGCTTGTGCCTTAGACTTTAAACTATACCAAATGGACGTGAAGAGTGCATTCCTTAATGGTTATATCAACGAGGAGGTGTACTTTGCACAACCTCCGGGATTCGTTGATTTTGAATATCCGAATCATGTTTATAAACTCAAGAAAGCACTCTATGGTCTTAAGCAAGCTCCTAAAGCTTGGTATGATAGACTGAAAGCTTTCTTGATTGAACATGAATACACCATGGGAAAGGTTGATAACACACTCTTCACAAAGAAAAGAGATTCACATCTCATCATTGTTCAAATATATGTCAACGACATTATATTCGGATCAACTTGTCCAGAGATGTGCGATGGTTTCTCCAAGATCATGCATGATGAGTTTGAGATGAGCATGATGGGCGAATTAAATTTCTTCCTTGGTCTACAAATTAAACAAATGGAAGATGGCATCTTCTTTAATCAAGCTAAGTATAGTAAAGAGATGCTTAAGAAGTTTAGTTTAGAAGAGTCTAAGCCTATGAAAACTCCCATGTCCACTGAAATAAAACTCACGAAAGATGAAGAAGGTGAGTCAGTGGATAGCACTAAGTATAGAGGTATGATAGGAAGTTTACTATACCTCACGGCAAGTAGGCCCGACATCATGTTTAGTGTCTGCCTTTGTGCTCACTTCCAAGAGGATCCCAAAACCTCTCACCTTGAAGCGGTTAAGCGTATCTTCCGATACATTAAAGGCACTATACACTTGGGATTATTCTATCCCAAGGGGACCGGTGTAGACACTATTGTCTATGCCGACTCTGATCATGCGGGAGATTATGTGGATCCAAAAAGTACGAGTGGCATTTGTACCTTCATGGGTTGTTGCATAACTTCTTGGTTATCCAAGAAACAAACGGCTCTTGCTATCTCCACGACCGAAGCCGAGTACGTAAGCGCCGGAAAGGCATGTCAACAAGCACTATGGATGAAACAAGCTCTTATAGACTATGACATCCATTTAGATGACGTCCCCATTATGTGTGATAATAAAGGTGCTATTGACTTGAGCAAAAACCCCGTTCAACACTCCCGTACTAAACAAATTGAAATTCGCCACCACTTTCTTCGCGATAATGTTCAGAAAGGAAATATTTCTATTGAGAAAGTTCCTTCTCAGGACAATATCGCAGACATCCTAACCAAACCTCTCAAACGAGAATCCTTTAACTACCTCCGTCTAGGTCTAGGAATGATGGAACATATTCCATAAATCTCATGACTCTTGAAATCATCTCGCATGTCTCGGTTATTCTAGTTTAGGTTTCCTTAGTCAAAAGAATTTGTTAGGTACAAATTCTTTCCTCGTGTCAATAGGTCTCACTAAAACAGCGAGACTTATTCGTCACAAATCAAAATGGGACAGAAAACACTCCCAGCAGATCACGGCTCCACTAAACGTGGCACGACACCGTTAAATTTAACGGTACCGTGGAACCGTGCATCTGGTACATCACGTATTTCAGTCCCCTTTTCCCACATCACTTATTTCAAACATCATCAACCTCTGCAACTGCTGTTGTAACCTAACCTTACAATCCAAAACTCAACTACACTTCTTCAAGATCATATTCAAGACATTGATTTTCAAGATTATCAATCACCTCTACCCTTTCAACATAAAGTGTAAGTTATCTTACTCTAATTTTCTTTAATTTTAAGTCTAGGGTTTGCTCATTGATGAAAAACGAATTGGGGCTTTTCAAATAAACTTTCAAATTGAAGTCATCAACACTAAGACTTTTGAAAATCTTTGGTGTCAAAGACATTGAAGTCACTAAACACCCCAATTCTAGTATTTTCAAAATTTCACCAAATTAGGACCATGAAATGTTTTTCGTGCATTGTTGATGCAAACTAAAAACACATTTTCATGCATACATGATCTCACGAATACTGATCGAATTACATAATCAATATGTATTTTTCGACATATTTGTTTGAGCAAAAGTAAAATTAGGAGTGTTTGGGTAATCTCATTATTTTCTTTCGAGTCGAGATCACCGCATCTCCACATAGTTTGCATATAGGCACACACTAGGCATGTGTTTAAAGCAACTATTCTTTGCTCTAATTTTTCCTAAAAATTTCGTTTTATATAGGAAACAAAAATGTCTCATGAATATGATTTTGATCATCTCCTAACCAATACCTACACACCCGAAATCTCTCGTGAACCCACAACACCCGGTAACCACATTCGTGCCTATGTCAATCTTGAAACCCGTCGGTTTCATGAAGGCCGTGTCGTTGATCCATCCCTAGTTTACCATTGGGACATCAACACTTCCTTTAGAGCTATAGGATTCGATTGTTTACTCCACATCAACGAGCACATTTGTCCTCGTTTTGTGTTGGAATTCTTTCGACAAGTTGAACTCGTACGTAACGAGGATCAATCCTTGTCACTTTGGTTTTGGGTCAAAAATTTCAAATTCGTCCTAACTCTTGAGCAATTTGCTCAAATTGTCCGAATACCCAATCATGGGCAACGTGCCTATACTGAAGATTGGTGTCTTGAGTCTCTCTTTCACTCTCGTGAGGAGAATAGTCCGTACTGTTCATACATACCCCCTCCAACCGAACTAACCAAACTCATCCGTACTTATAAGTACCCCTCTTACCCTAATCCAACGAAAATTCGTTTGGAAGAGGTTCGTCATGAACTACTTTCTTGGGCAGTCATCCTGCGAGAAAATGTTCTAAGTCTCACAGGAAATCGTGAGCAACTCCCGGCGTGTTGTGCTCATATGATTTACTGTCTCCTAACCCAACAACCATACAATCTCGCTTACTTCTTCGCTAAGCGAATTGTTCATCTCAAGGGTGACAAGAATAAATTGATACCCTATGGGATGTTCCTAACCCGTCTCTATCACCATTTCATGAACCTACACCGTTACCTTAATGACCCTCAATACTCACTTGTCAAACCTATCATGAAACCCATAAACGAGTCACATGTCTCATCAATCCTCATTTCTGTATCCTCCACCCATTATGCACCCTTTGATGATCCAAATCATGACAATGAGACACACGCTCAAGACAAGAGTGTGTCAAGAATGGGGGAATGCTCAAGTCAAAAGCAGTCTTGAAGAGATTTACATCTCTTAATAGGATTTATCTATGAATCAATGCTAATTGTTTTCTTGCATACTTGACTATCTCTTTGCATAATTAATCTATGTGATATTTGGATGATAGCTTCTTTTGTCTCTTATAATTGCATGCTTATGATTATCTTAGGAAACTACATGATAATATTTATATGCTAGTTGTGGCTTAATATGAGATATTTTAGGTAAATAAATACCTAGTGAGTTGAGGCACTATCATTTCCAGGAACTAGTTCCCCTAGAAAACATCCCCCTAGCTTCCCAGAACTAGCCTACACAGAAATTTTCGTGACAACAGTGTCACGGTACCACTAAATTGTAACACCCCCTAATTTGTTTAGTGGCAGTGGAAAAAGTAATTAGGGTGTTACGGTGAGGATCGAGTTAAAATTTCAGGAAAACGGCCCAGAATAGGCGTTTTGAAAGTTATATGTCATTCATAATAATAGTTTTGGTATAAAGGTGAAACATCTGATTTGAAAATCCCACATAAGTGTGGTAATTTGGAAAGAATGATATATTTGATTTTACACCATTTTATTTATCAGAGTATAAGATGCCCGCTCCGTGCCTTGTCCTGCTCCGTTAATTACCTGAGATAAACATGCTTAAAACGTCAACACAATGGTTGGTGAGTTCGTGGAGTTTAATGGAAAAACAATTTATTTCCATGGATTCAAGAGTATACAATGGTAGTTGAAATAAGTAATAGTACTTTCTAAAGTAAATAGTAAGTTGCGTTGGGTAAAAATCCACGGGTAAATCATGTATGAACTCAAGTGATCATAAGTTTCAAGTTTTAAATGAAAATGAGCTACGTTGATATACGCTCGAAATAAAGTGCTGGGTCAACTTTTAAAAGTAACGATATGCCAAGCAATTTGGGTTATCTTTATTAGAAGACACTACTAAGTCACATATAATAATAGTTAAGTTTCAATTACAGGTTCCATAATCCTAACACATAGTGAAAACAATAATATAGTGTCTGAAATCTATCAGTGTGGAGTGGTGTTTAACGAAATACAGCTGTATCTTAATATATATGAAACATTCATATATTCATAAAGTTATATTGCCCTAAGCCTCATGACACACAAAACGTTAACAATTTACCATAAAACGGCGGTGTCCACATCAGGTTACTGATGGGTGTTTAGCCCTCAAGTAATAGGTGATTTGCCAATTCCTATTTTTCTCAAATATAGTGTATCACGATTAAATACGACTAACCATAATGCATTCCGTCAAAGTATTTAGTGGGATAGGCCGTCAGCCTCTAACAGGTTTCGAAGTTGTTCACTATATTCGCGCTCACCGCAATGATTAATGGCTCATGATCGAGGGACTTTATGGCAATAAAGTAAACTTTGGCAATATAGGTTTCAGGGTTCATGGAATATGCGTATTTTATTCTTGGCAATTATTTCTATTGAAATGTAGAAATATCATAGTGAAGTTAACTGTACATTCAATTGCTATATGAATGCATATAATGAGTCTCAGTATCATGTTACAACGAGTAGTTGAAATGTTATCTTTCAAACACAGTGTTTCAGCTAAGCAAGCAATTTGCAAATATAACGAGCATATATCCCTTCCAAAGGGTGATTCAAAACATGTAAAGCATAGTTGATGATTTTGAGTAAATCATGAGAGTTTCAAAGTATAAAAGTAAACTTTAAAACAGTTGAAGCATGTATCTCCCCCAAAAGAGTTATTAAAAACCAGTATTAAAAGAGTAGGGGCCACGACTTACCTGGAGTGTATCTGACAAGATAGAATTAAAAGATCTATGGAAACGATCACAGAAACGTCTTCAATACAAGACCTGAAGATCTATGGAAACGATCACAGAAACGTCTTCAATACAAGACCTGAATATGAGGGAAGTCTAAGATTCTGACTTACTACTAACAGTGAGTGTGAAAGTGAGAAATCGTATAACGATTTGATGATATGAGTGTGATATGCTTAAAATGCCTCAAGTTAAGAAAAATAATATCATATATGATATTATATTGATTCTTATGCCAATCGACTCAAAATATTACCTCCTCGAAATATGATGAAATAATATGCAAAGTGAAGTAGTTAGATTTCTAATAACGAAACTTAAATAATGCATAACTAAAATGTAAAAATGCATATGAAGTGAGGGTGGAAAATGGAAGATAAAATAAGAATGTCAAGTGTATTCAGTAGGTCCTTGTCCTTTTCCAGATTTTATACTCTCACCCTAACTGCGATTGCGTCACACCGTTAGTCCTTCGTTCAGTCCATAGTCCATAAATAGCCCACAACTTGTCCATATGTCCATATAAGGCTTGAAGTTAATTCAATGGTCAATTTAACTCCTGTATAAACTGTTCTCACAGCTTCAGTCCACAAGTTTCACAGTTTGGCAGTTTTAGTCCTTCTAGTTAGATCGCGTTACATTTTTAGTCCAAAAGTGACAAAATGGTGAGGAAAAGGTGGGCGTGCTTTTCTGAAGCTTATTTAAGTCCAATGCAACTTAGTCATACTGCTTATTTGGCAAGTAGCTTATTTTCATACTAAATGGGCCTTAACGAGCCATATACTAAGCCCATTTGTTATTTTTAACCGTGGTTCTTTGAGTGAGTTGAGTATATCAAAAATACTTATTTTTTTATCATCTCATTACATATATAAAGGTGCCAAAAAGCCAGCTTATTCCATAGCTTATAAAACAGCTTAATGGACTCTAAAGCCTATGTCGCTAGCTTTTGTAGTTTTAAAACAGTTTTTCTGTGAATCACTTTGGCAGTTTTTAGTGGTTGAGATGTGGTTATTTCTATGAGTTGTCTACATGAAAATGGTAGTTAGCCACGTCGTTTAACAGGTCGTATAAAAATAAGACATGGTTGTTAAGTTGGTTCGTGAGTTTTTGAGTCATTTACTAGGCGGCTTGGGCTGTCTTTTATGTACAAACTTCCTAAATAATTCTAAGTGTTTTTCTCGTATATTTTGTACGTATGATATTAAAGTTTTGAGACGTTTAACAATGCATGAAGTGAGGTAATTAAACGTGAGTGTGGAGTGTGTGATTGTTAAGACTCCACAAGATTGAGTTCGACTTTTTACATGGTTTGAAATAAGTTACTATGTGCTCAAATATAGAAGTGTGATACGTTCGAGTGGAAAACAAAGAATGATGCATGACATGATATTATTAACGTGCACTAGTAAAGTGTGAGTGTTTTCTAAATCTTCCTCAGTGGAGGTTCGTTACTTCTTGGTAGGTTACTAGAATAACGTATGTAGGTAAGCTTGTGAATATATTATATATAACCTTCGAATGAAATATTAAAACATGCACAGAGAGACATTTTGAACGTGAGAGTGGTGTGTAAGATGATCTCTAAACCTTTCATGATGGAGTTTTTGACACATGATGGTGGGTTATACGAAAAAGAAAGTTGATGCGTGGTTTTGTAACCTTACAACAGGTTTTACCTCTCGAGGGATCTCAAGAGGCTTACAACCCCACCAGGCAGTGTACCTGACCGATGTAGTATAGTGTAGTGGTAAGTACGGGGGATTGATCGTTCTCCACAGGGAATAGTGTTCGTTAGGTATAAAAGACTACTCTAATAGGTCTAAGGGTTGAGGAAGATTCTTTTTATGTTTTTATATTTTTTTATGAAAGCAAGTAAAATCTCGGTTTTGAAAGAGTGGGCGGAATTAGTTGCTAGTCAACTAACCCAAATAACTACAAATGCAAATAAAATAAATAACTGAAAATAAAATGTTGTGAGAAACTTATGTGTAGAGAAATGTGTTTACTTAGATTTCCTTACTGATGAACTCAAATAAGTACATTTTATTACTATCATTTATCCTATTAATTTGACTTGTTTTACTATATTATGTATGAGGATTGATACTTAATCGTTTACTTTTGTAATTCTCAGGTAAAAACAAGCATTTGGTGAAACTTGGCGATTTTGGACTAATAATGGAGCAAAACGTGCATAAAGTGAAGAGTCTACTGAAATGGACAAGATCAAGTCAATTCTGCTCCAGATGCGCCGCATCTCACTATCAACATGCGCCGCATCTCTATCAAGATATCACCAGATACGATCCAAGATACAAGAGGACATGCGCCGCATCTAATCAAGAGTTACGCCGCATCTTCTGGCGGTGTACGAATATTCCTGAATATTATAATCTTGGACCCCACGCGAAGTTAAGTACATGCGCCGCATCTACTTAAGTAGATGCGCCGCATCTTCCCTCAGACACAAACTATAAATACCCCGTAGACCAGACGAGATGAAGAGTTCGGAAAAAACCCTAAAACCGAAGTTCGGACAGCAGAGCAGAAGGACGAATTCAGTCAAGAAGGCAGCACAAGACACACCCAAATCGAAGATACAAGAGCTATAAGAAGGTGCTGCATGTATTTAATTCATTAAGTAGTTTTGTTTTATTGTTTTAGCAAACTTTAATTCATCAGGATTGGTGGCTTGTGTAATGTGACAACGGAAAGATTGCACTCCCTTTAATACTTGCTTTCCCATCAATTAAAGTTTATATGTTGATGTCTTTGGTTACTACTTATTAGTGCATTGATAACCTCTGTGTTTATTAGTGGCTTGCGGGCACCCGACTGCGGGACAAGGTGTGGCTCCCACGGTTGTTTCTAAATTGATCACTTAGGAATAACTTTTAGACATAAGTAATCATTAAGGGTTTACTCGCCGATGAGAATAGGACCAACGAGAAAGGGTTAATTACATACACTTCATATAAAGCTATCAATAAAACAAGTGACAATCTACTTAATCATAAGGACAGCCCTCTTATTGTCTCAAGTATCTATCTGTGTACGTGTGTGCTACTTGCTGATTCGTGCCTATTGTTTATTTTATTATTTTATTGCATACAACAAACTGTGCCAGTCTCTCAGGCTGAAACCCCCTTGCGTTAGGATATTAAAATACTGATTAGATTAACTAGATTATACGTTCCACTCTTAGTGATCGACACTCTACTTACCATTATCTTCATACTGACCGGGTACACTGCTCGTTAAGTGTGTGTGTTATTGATAAGTCGGCTAAATATAAATTTAAAACTTGAGTAGGCATTAAAACTGCTAAACCGCAACGACACATCACGCGCATCAAGTTTTTGGCGCCGTTGCCGGGGAGTGAATTGTTATTTTCTGTTAATTTGATTAGTATTTTAATTAGGTTTTTCTTTTTATTAGATTAATTGCATCATTGTATTATTTTGCATATTTGTTGTATTGTGTATTATTTGTTTGCTTTTGTTTTTATTTTTGTGTGTTTTACTTTTGTTTGTGTGTTTAATTTTTGTTTTTATTTTTCGTATTTTTCTGTTCTGCTATCGTTGTACTGTGCTAAATCGAACGATACGGCGCATCTGATCCCTCAGATACGGCGTATTGCGTTTAATATTTTTTAATACAACGCGTTTAATTAATTCGATACGACGCATCTTTTCCCCAAGATACGGCGTATCTGTTTTTAATAAGAAAATTTTTCTAAGCGATAAAATAATACGACGCATCTTCTTTTGAAGATACGGCGTATCTGATTTTGATAAAAAATTTTTCTGAACGTTAACGCCATACGACGCATCTGCTTTCGCAGATACGGCGTATCTATTATTTTAATTAAAAACAGTTTGCGAATTATTAAACAGATACGGCGTATCGATCTCCGTCGATACGGCGCATCTTACTGAATCAAAAATCTTTTATTTTTAAACGTAACGAAAATACGGCGCATTAACTTTTGTTAATACGACGGATATAATTTGATAAATATAGTTGATTTTTGATATTTACTTTGATCGGTCCGCTACTCTCGTGTGCAAGTTGTTTATTTTCAGGATAAATGATGACTCAAGCATCACCAAGAAGGATTACATTCTGAACCAAACCAAGAGACGCTAGCTGAAGTGACCGAACATTTGACGGCAAAAGTGGAGGAAAACTCAGTACTGATGACACTACCAGATATCGCACAAAGGCACCAATGGTTACGATTCGAGAACATGGGACTTACTGATGGCACTCTAGAGGATTATTTGCATAGGCTTGACTCAGTTTACTTCAAGAAAATATTCAGAGTCCAGGTTCTGAATTTTGACGATGTGGGATTGATCGGGGGTGGACATGCAGCTGCGAGCTTACAGCGTCGTATGGAGATGGTTGTTGTTGGAGGTGATGATGAGGTGGAGTTCAGGTCTAGTGCTTGGGAGCGATTGTTTAGGGTTGACGAGCCTCTGATTAGGGAGCTCATGCTGGAGTTCTTTAGCACTATTCATTACAGAGAGACGGATGTGGAGATTGATACAGCTGACACTCTGGTGTTCAGGTTAGGAGGTGTGCACAGGCAGATGTCGATGAGGCAGTTTATTTTAGCCTTGGGTCTACACACTGAGGAGGAGCTTGGATCTGCTGGGTTTGCCAGGTACTGGGCTGAGAGTTTACGGGTTGTCCCTGACAGAGGGGTATTCAGTGATTATTGGTTTAGGATTTCTTCGGGGGGCGACATCACTACTTCCACCCCCTCATATACTTTGATCAGGGAGCCGATGAGGAGGCTGTGTCACAGGCTGATTGCACTTACTATTGCTGGGAGGGGTCAGTCACCTGAAAAGGTGACCACTCTGGACCTCTTCCTACTTAGGAGCATGGATGAGGGGATGCCGGTGAACATCCCCCACTTTTTGGCACACTACCTCCACCGATCAGCTGCTGGGAGAGATCGGAGGAGCCACATGACTGGCGGGCATTTTGTTTCGAGGCTGGCCCGCCATTTTGGAGTTATTGGAGCGGAGATTCCAGCAGGGCTGGAGGTTGTGGTGGCTCGTCTCCCAGTTATCGACAGGGACTATTTGGTTAGACTGGCGATCTGCCAGGTGGCTGCTGGGGGCCACTTTTGGGCAGCATTAGGGCCCGCCAGAGCTGCAGGGCCAGAGGCGGAGCAGGGAGGACCTCAGGATCCTCCGGCTGCTGCTCCTGCCGACGAGGAGGTGCCACAGGCACCAGTACCCCCACGCACCGTGATTCAGAGACTCGACGCAGTCGAGGGAGAGGTGATGGTTCTGAGGAGAGACTTAGAGTGGGTGGTCAGGAGTGTGAGCAGACTATTAGAGCATCAGGGTATCACCCACACCCGTCCTGATGGTACTGAGGTTACAGGAGTAGCACGTACGTATGAGCGCAGAGTCCGCCAGAGGACTGATGGAGCCAGCACTTCTGGGACCCATCCGGACGACACCTCTCACCCATGATCTTACCCTTTTGTTCTACTGACATTGTTCCACACATTATTATTATTTTTTGTGGATTGTACTTATCGTTATTCTTATGCTTATGTTTAATGTTTCAGTTTATATCTCTTGTTATGTTTGACGAAGACTGGCATTAAGTTCAGCACGAGAGTACGAGAGGACGTATGAGATTAGACCGTGGAACAAGCCATTTTTGCAACAGACTGTTAACAGTCTGTTTGGTTACTACATGCGCCGTATCTGCTTAAACAGATACGACGCATCCTATCCTTTATTTTATTTTATTTTCAGTCCAGGCCGCATGAAGATACGGCGCATCTCAGTCCTGAGATGCGACGCATCTCCTGCAATGGTCATATCTTATTTTATTTTTCTGCATTTTTATTTTCGACTTTAAAACTTTTTATCAGTTATTTTAATGCGGCGCATCCCTGGTTAAGGATGCGGCGCATCTTTATTCTGATCCGTATTAATTCCAGGCTCGATACGGCGTATCTTCTTCAATAGGATACGGCGCATCGACTGACCTGATGATTTCCAGTTTTAATTTTTAAGTTTTATTTTTACTAACTACTAATGTATTATGCAAGTTGAACCTTTCTTATCTTAGGTGTGTTTTAAAGTGTTGGTGGTATTATAGTTTTCTGAATTTCCTGTGGATAAATCAAGTATGAAGCTTTAACGTTCTAATCCACAAGAAAGATGATTTTTGCTCATATACAAATGGAGGATCATACCGAGCAAATCTCAGGGGAGTTTTTCCTGTTCTAATTCCTTTTATTTCCAGTTTTTAACCTTTTATACAAACAACGAGGACGTTGTTTAACTTAAGTGGGGGGATAGGAGAATTAGAACACTTAACAATTACTTGTCCTAAACTTTTTCAAAAATTATGCTTAAAATGTGCTTAATATATCAAACTTAAAAATTTTTTAGCATGTTTTTGTTTAAGATCTAAGTTACATAACTGCACACATGACATTATTTTCAAAAATTGAGATTTCTCAAAAATTCACAAATCTATGAGTGTGCCGGTGACTTGTAAACTTTAGAACTTGGCTTGTATACTATTCGAGACCACCATAATGAGTATTATTTATTTAATTGGAATGACTTGTCTAACTTGGTAAAATTCTAGGATTACACCCAAATAGCCTATTATATGTTATGTGTTATTAACTAGCTACACTGGTTAGTTAACCCCCGTATAAACCCTTTGTTACTCTCATTTTTAGAGTAAGATACCCCTAGAAAAACACTCAGAGCCATTCCTTTCGTTTCTTACACCTATGTTTAAAATGTTTCGTTACACCTTACACCTTAGCCTACCCTGTAGATTAAGATCCGTGGTTGGTTAATTGCTATAGGCAGAGTGTGTTTCCTTACATTACCTGTGTTCGCGTGCGTAATTCATTATCTTTGGTTAGGTCGGGAAATTGCACAATGCAAATTGGAGTGAAAGTAAATATTGTATATTTTTGAGTTTATTTTTCGTGTGTTTACTACTTTCACTATTTACCATTATTTCTGAAAGTATGAAAAGTATAGAAAAATTATCCGGAAAGAAAGTTATAGTGATGTGGTGAAATTTTACACATCTATGTTTATGTTTCAAGATTAAAAAAAAAAAAAAAAAAAAAAAAAAAAAAAAAAAAAAAAAAAAAAAAATCGAAAAAATGAGAAAAGAGAAAAAGAAAAAAGGGAGTGTTGGAAGTTTGTTTTAACCAACGATGTAAAGTTATGTAAGTGGTCGATATCACCACTATTTGTTGTATTATATTTATGGATTGAATGGGAATTGGCAGTTATGGGAATGCCAATTAAGGTTTATTCTTTGATTAAGATTTTGTTGAGTATAATTCGTGTCTACCTAAAGCGTGTGTTTCAAGTGTTAAAGCGTGAGTTATTCAATGATATGAGTCTTATTCATGGGATGGTTGGGATAGTGATTAACCACACTTAGGATTTTAATTTATTTGTTTTGTTTATTTTTATTTTTACACCAATTTATATCCCAAATGTTATCCATACCCTGTATTGTTCTTTATCCAACCAAACCTTTGATTTATTGAGATTAGGGATTTGAGCAATCTTAAGTATCGTAGTCGTGGATTCGGCTATGTATTTATGATTTTGTCGCCCTTTTTGATATATTATTATTGGTGAAGTTTGGACCTATCTTTAGCCTATTCGAGTTAAGGATTTGAGCAATTGCAAGTATCGTGTTCGTGGATTCGATCATGTATTTGTAATTTTGTCGCCTTTTCTGGAATTTGAGATCGATAGTGAAATAAGAATAATTAACCCTTAAGCCTAAAAACCCTTTTTACCGCTTTAGACTTGTTATTCCTTAGCTTTAGTGGTGGAGATGTGTATACTTGCCAAGCTTATGATAGAATATTCGTCGTGACTGGACAGTTAAACGATTAGATTTGCTTTTATCGACTTATTTTATTTTGCTTCTAATTCGTTAAGTGTTTAGTTGTGTGATTATGAAATGAACGAATACATGCTTAACTATAAAAATAAATCCTAACATCTCTTAGGATACATTTTCATGAGATTTAATCTAAGGTTTACTTGGGGACAAGTAAAGTTCAAGTGGGGGGATATTTGATGAACTCAAATAAGTACATTTTATTACTATCATTTATCCTATTAATTTGACTTGTTTTACTATATTATGTATGAGGATTGATACTTAATCGTTTACTTTTGTAATTCTCAGGTAAAAACAAGCATTTGGTGAAACTTGGCGATTTTGGACTAATAATGGAGCAAAACGTGCATAAAGTGAAGAGTCTACTGAAATGGACAAGATCAAGTCAATTCTGCTCCAGATGCGCCGCATCTCACTATCAACATGCGCCGCATCTCTATCAAGATATCACCAGATACGATCCAAGATACAAGAGGACATGCGCCGCATCTAATCAAGAGTTACGCCGCATCTTCTGGCGGTGTACGAATATTCCTGAATATTATAATCTTGGACCCCACGCGAAGTTAAGTACATGCGCCGCATCTACTTAAGTAGATGCGCCGCATCTTCCCTCAGACACAAACTATAAATACCCCGTAGACCAGACGAGATGAAGAGTTCGGAAAAAACCCTAAAACCGAAGTTCGGACAGCAGAGCAGAAGGACGAATTCAGTCAAGAAGGCAGCACAAGACACACCCAAATCGAAGATACAAGAGCTATAAGAAGGTGCTGCATGTATTTAATTCATTAAGTAGTTTTGTTTTATTGTTTTAGCAAACTTTAATTCATCAGGATTGGTGGCTTGTGTAATGTGACAACGGAAAGATTGCACTCCCTTTAATACTTGCTTTCCCATCAATTAAAGTTTATATGTTGATGTCTTTGGTTACTACTTATTAGTGCATTGATAACCTCTGTGTTTATTAGTGGCTTGCGGGCACCCGACTGCGGGACAAGGTGTGGCTCCCACGGTTGTTTCTAAATTGATCACTTAGGAATAACTTTTAGACATAAGTAATCATTAAGGGTTTACTCGCCGATGAGAATAGGACCAACGAGAAAGGGTTAATTACATACACTTCATATAAAGCTATCAATAAAACAAGTGACAATCTACTTAATCATAAGGACAGCCCTCTTATTGTCTCAAGTATCTATCTGTGTACGTGTGTGCTACTTGCTGATTCGTGCCTATTGTTTATTTTATTATTTTATTGCATACAACAAACTGTGCCAGTCTCTCAGGCTGAAACCCCCTTGCGTTAGGATATTAAAATACTGATTAGATTAACTAGATTATACGTTCCACTCTTAGTGATCGACACTCTACTTACCATTATCTTCATACTGACCGGGTACACTGCTCGTTAAGTGTGTGTGTTATTGATAAGTCGGCTAAATATAAATTTAAAACTTGAGTAGGCATTAAAACTGCTAAACCGCAACGACACATCACGCGCATCACTTAGATTTCCTTACTCCCTAGCTATCATTTACCGGTTAATTAGTGTGTATTAGTCGCGTGGATGACGGGTGTATTCCTTAATACCATTCGTGGGGTGGCGTACTTACTTCCCCAACTCTACAAGCTCCTACTTCACTCCTATGTCGAGCCGGCTAGGAAGCTCCTAACATGGGATCACTAGAATTCGCTTGTGCATTAAATACAACCATAAAAACCTTTAGTACGCATTTGGTTCATGTTTCTTAAGACGTTCAAGCAAGTTACCGAATAGGAAGTTAGCCAGTTTTCTTAAGCCTAACATAGATAAACAATCATCCAATACAACTAATAACACACTAATAACCAATAATCAATAGCTAGGTTTCATTAGATCTAAGCAAACACAAGATAAATCTAGCCTAACATGTTAAACAAAAGACAAGAATAAGATAGAATCAAACAACACATAGACATATTGAATGATTAATTGATAACTTATCTTTCAATGTAACATGGAAGATCTCAAGGCAAAAAGCCTTGAAAAAGATGCTAAAATCGTCTTAGGGTTTTCTCCCAAAATTTCACACACTAAGTTCTCTCTAATGACAAAAAATTAGAAAACTATATATAGATTTTTGGATCTGACGGCGTCACGTTATGGAGTGTGACGCCGTCACCTCGCCGCTTCTAGGGTTCTCGGATGACCTTCTTGACGCCGTCCCTCTTTAGCTCTTCAAAAATCCATTCTGGCTTATCAAGGCTTGACGCCGTCGAACCTTGAACGTGACGCCGTCCCTCTTTGATTTAAGTCGTGACGCCCTTGATCAAGTTAAAGCGTGACGCCGTCAGAATTCACATGCTATTTTCACTGGCTTATCATGAGTAAATTTCACGTCCACTTTTTCTTGCCAAGGCATGACGCCGTCTGGGGTTAATTGTGACGCCGTCAAAGGTAACTTTCAGCTGATTTTTGAGACTTTGCCGTTTTCTTCACTTTTATGCTCCAAAAACGTCCAAAATGCCTCCTTTTCCAGATTTCTCCTCAAAAGTACCTAAAATGACAAAAGGAATGATTTAGGGCAATATTTGATCAAATAAATACGATTTAGGGCTTAAATGACCCCTTAAAAGCGGTACACTTTTTGCTTCATCAAATACCCTTACACTTGAGATTTGCTTGTCCTCAAGCAAATGCGCTTTTATTCTAATCAAAATACAAGTTAGGGGTCATTTAATGCTAATATAAAAGTAATTACAACAAATATTCGTTCCACTTTAATCATAATAAGCATGGAGATTATAAACTAGCACCTCACAAGTAGTGTTTAGATACTCACATCTCTCAAGTGTCATCAAAATAAATCTCATAAATGAAAACGGATAATATCTCTCACTACCTGTCATAGCAAATAGATTACCATAGGCTTGGGAAAGGATCGAAAACCTCCTCCACTAGGCGTAAGCACCAAATATAAACTATCAAAGAGGGCTTTTAAATGGGTTATAACGTTAGGTGTAGGGAAAAGGAAAACACGGTTTTGTTGGATAAGGGATATTTTACTGGTGGCGAGTTAAAAATCTTGATCAATTACATGTACTATACAATGTTGCTAAGCCAAGACTAGACTCGATCTTAAGCTAATGAAAGAAAATAACAAAAACATAAAATAAACATAAAATAAAACGGGATGGTAGTCCGTATGTTTTTTCTATTTTTTCTTTTTCTCATTTTTTTTTTTTTTTTTTTTTTTTTTTTTTTTTTTTGCATACACTTTTGCCCTACCATCCAAAATAATACATCATAGGGGCATTGCATTCCCCTTACACTTGAACTTTTACATAACTTTACAAATACTAATCTAATGACTTGAATTAAGATAATTGAAAAACTTGGAGTACTTTTAAAATTATTAGCACATATGGGGGTAATAAATGATGTTCTTCCCCATTACTCCATTACACTAGTACTTTACCCATGAGTCCTAATCGTCCCAAAACAATATGTACAAGGATATGACTCGACTTAGCAACCATGTAATCAACTAGATAATTAACTTGGGTTTAAACAAATGTTGTAACAATAATGCACTAAAAATGAGTGCATACAAGGTAGGCTAAGGCGATTTGGGTGTACATTTAAGTGGGGTGTAAACAAATTCTTCCTTTAAGTAAAATGCTTAAAGGTCGAAACGAAAAGATAGGCTCTGAGGGGTGTACTAGGGGTATCGTGTACTAAAAATGAGTACAACGCAAAGGGTGTGGGAGAATTACTTGACCAATGTAGCCGAAGTAATTATAACAAAAACACAGGTGTAAAACAATGGGTTAATCCTAATGCCTCTTATCATGTAGTACATCTAACTACACGAATGTAGTCTCACTTGTGGCCTTGGAATGGTCCTAACGCAAGTTCTAGAATCTAAGTGCTACCGGTACACACATCATAGCATAAATGCTTTTCCTACCAATTCTAGGGCGAACCTCACATATTTGGGGGTGGAAAATTTTTTAGTGGTACGGTTTTTTTGTGCTAGTCATATAACTCCTATCCGTGAGACGCTCATTAAGATCAAAGTTTCACTCCTATATGTTGTAAAAAATTTTAAATTTGGCACTAAAATTGCCCTAACAGGTATTTATCTCAGTTTTATTACACATCTACCATTAAACAAACAAAAATCAAGCGCACTTGTATTCTCAAAAAAATCGTACTTTTACCCCCCCTTACACTTAAGATGAACATTGTCCCCAATGTTCAAATAACAAGATGTAAAAGTAAATAAGGTAAAAGAATGAAATCAAATACTCCCCTGATTCGCTCGGTGGATAATGAAATTACACGGTTAAATCTTCCTCCAAGGAGAATGTTGAAGCTCCATGACTAATGCATCGCCACAAGCTTGATTCAAAACATTTCCTTGTCCAAAATTACCTGTTAAACCTGAGAAAACAAACACGAAAACCTGCATAACATCGGCGGGATAAACTCTATATATAAGGATATAATGCTTGTGGAATGATAATTTTGCAGATTTCTGGAGATTATAAGTTGGAGATTTAATGAAAACTTTTTAAAAACAAAACTTTCAAAAATTTCTGAAAATTAAATCTGACGCCGTCAGGTTATAAACCCTGACGCCGTCAGAAATGACCTGACAAAAATTCTCATTTTAAGTTTCCGGAAAATTTCTGGAAAAACCTTTACCTTACTTCCTGGAAATCCTGCAAAACATCATTATGACTCGATACAAGCATTTGACTCAAACAAATACTAATATGTATGTTAATTTATTATTACGATTCATGTTCATATGTGTTCTAATAAACCGATTTAGATTTCCCTTACACTTAACTTTTGCAAAATACCTTTATATGTAGTTAAGACGAAGTTAAAAACAAAATAAAGCATTTTCACAAATTAGTTTTGAACATGAATCAATAAGAATAAAAATTAAACATACATACGGAAACAAATAAAAACAAACAAACAAACAAATAAACACACAAAGCAAATAAAACAAATAAAGCTTGGGTTGCCTCCCAAGAAGCGCTTTTCTTTATTAACGAGTCTTGTAGCTAGACTCAAAGTCACGCTACCCTATATAAGTGAGCTCGTCACCGAGGACGTCTTTAGGGTTAAGCTTGGATTGAAGTTTCCTATTGGTCCGCTTAGTACGATATATCTTCTCAAACTTCTCTCCATCCGGGTCATACAATGTCATCTTGATATGCCATGACCCATCTCCATCTTTGGGTGGTTTATCCCAATTCCACTTATGATCATCTTCCTCACAAATCCACTTATTCATTCCTAGGTTAATTGGCAAAACTCCTAGGAAATCAATCATCTTTCTAAAAACTAGAGAATCTTCAAATGGATCCAATTCGGTGTCCCTAGCCAAGAGTTGCTCTACCGAATGCGTTCGGTTAACAAAGTCCTCTTCTAGGTAAAATGGGCGTTGGGGTCCTATGAAGTCTCTATCAATCCAAGGTCCATATCTAGATGGTCTCCTATTTGATTCTAGCCAATGTGGTGTTGGTTCCTCACTAGTATCATAGGCATGTTTCTTAACATCATAGACTGACCAAGTATCTCCTTCTCCTACCGCTATCTTGGATTCCTTACAATCAATCATAGCACTAGCGGTCGCCAAAAATCCTCTACCTATCAACAAGGGGCATGTAGGGTCGCTAACCATATCAAGGACGTGAAAATCGGCTAAAATGGTTAGTTTTCCAATGTGCACTAACACGTCCTTAACTACTCCAACCGGGTAAGCAACACTTCCATCCGCTAAGCCTATTATCACCTCGGTTTCTTCAAGTTTTCCAAGTTTTAGAGAGGTGTAGAGAGGTAACGGAAGTAGGTTAAGGCTTGATCCAAGATCGGCTAATGTGTCATAAGCCTCCGAATTACCGATCTTGCAAGGTAGAACAAATAAGCCCGGATCATCTAACTTCTTAGGTAGCTTGTTTTGAACAAAGGCGGTCCCTTTTTCGCCTAACTTGAGCTTCTTCTCATCCAACTCATCAACAACCGGACTTTCAAGGTGGAGCTCCTTGAATTCTTCGTCAAGGTTTTGAGTGGGAGGTGTTTCAACTATGTTGTTGACCAATTTGGATGTCATAACTTCTTGGTCATTTGGAACGACTTGGGTTTGTTTGAAACACGTGCTCATGGAATTGACCGAATAATATTGTGGACAAGAACTAGGGGACGAAACCGATGAAATAGCGTTGATGTTTAGTTTCGGGTTCTTGACCGTGTTGCTAGGGAGTGCTCCCATTTCTCGATCATTGAGGGCTTTCAACAAGGTGTCAATCTTATCGGTCATCTCGCTTTGTTTTTGTTTGAAATCGGCTTCAAACTTGGCTAAACGAGCTTCTTGAGATGCCATAAATTGAGACATCAATCCTTCAAAGTTATCGGTACTACCATTGCCGGAAGGATTGTTGTTGAAAGTACGGTTCGAGTTGGAACCGCTTGATTGGAAACGATTAGGTGGGTTAGAAGAATTGGGTTGTTGTGCGTTTTGGTTTTGTTTCCACCTAAGGTTCGGGTGATTTTTCCATGAAGGGTTGTATGAATCACCATAAGGGTTTGGCTCGGGTTTGAAAGTGTACCACTTGTCTCCCGCTCCGTCGGTACGCGAGGATGCGTAGTCCACAAAAGCTTGTTCGGGGAGTTCTATGCAATCATGAGTGTCGTGGGGACCACTACATAATTCACATGAAGAAGTGATTTTGTTCACTTGGCTTGAAGGGTTAGGAGCCTCGTAGGATTTCATGAGAAACTTGACTTGGTCTTCAAGTTCTATGATCCTACGGTCAGAAGTGCTTGAATTGTTCGAAGGCAAAGATATTGCCTTGACCGTTTTATTCAAATCACGGGGATCACTCCAACTTTCGTTGTCATAAAGAGCAAGATCCTCTAGGAGAGCCCATGATTGTTCCGCACTTAGATCACGTAGCTTACCACCGGCCGATTGGTCAATGGTTTGCCTCGTGGAGAGATTGATATGGTCATAGAAGATTTGGACTTGGAGCCAAAGTTCTATGCCATGGTGGGGGACTTTTTGGAGTAAGTCCTTGAATCGAGTCCATGCCTCGTATAGAGTTTCGCCTTGACGTTGTTGGAACATCAAGATATCATTCCTTAGCTTGGTAGTTCTTCCCGGTGGGAAAAACTGAGCAAGGAAACGAGTAGTGAGATCATCCCAAGTGGTAATGGATCCTGCGGGTTGACGTTCTAGCCACTGACTAGCTTGATCCCGCAGAGAGAATTGGAAGAGACGCAATCGGGTCGTCTCTCGAGTGGCAACATCAAGGTCTATAGAATCAACGATTTTAAGAAAGTCCTTGAGATGTTGATTAGGATCTTCAGAACGAAGTCCATGGAATGCGCATCCGCTTTGCACCAACCGGATGGTGTCGGATCGCAAGGGTGTGATATTGGCTCCTTGAGTGAGCTCAATGGTGTTTCGATAGCCATGGTGGCTAGGACGGGAATACTCTCCTAAAGTACGGGCTCTAGGAGGTGGTGGTGGTTGTTGTGGTGGTGGGTTGTGGGGGTTAAGGATATTACCATCTTCCATGATGTCGGATGGTAATGGTTACGAACAAAGACACGAAGAAAATAGATAGACTAAAGAAAACCTAGAAAAATAAAATAAAAATCTCACTAGAAAGGAATCTAGTGAGTAGACCTAATAGAAATAAAAATTCAACCTAAACAATAACTATTCCCCGGCAGCGGCGCCAAAAACTTGATGCGTGGTTTTGTAACATTACAACAGGTTTTACCTCTCGAGGGATCTCAAGAGGCTTACAACCCCACCAGGCAGTGTACCTGACCGATGTAGTATAGTGTAGTGGTAAGTACGGGGGATTGATCGTTCTCCACAGGGAATAGTGTTCGTTAGGTATGAAAGACTACTCTAATAGGTCTAAGGGTTGAGGAAGATTCTTTTTATGTTTTTATATTTTTTTATGAAAGCAAGTAAAATCTCGGTTTTGAAAGAGTGGGCGGAATTAGTTGCTAGTCAACTAACCCAAATAACTACAAATGCAAATAAAATAAATAACTGAAAATAAAATGTTGTGAGAAACTTATGTGTAGAGAAATGTGTTTACTTAGATTTCCTTACTCCCTAACTATCTTTTACCGGTTAATTAGTGTGTATTAGTCGCGTGGATGACGGGTGTATTCCTTGATACCATTCGTGGGGTGGCGTATTTACTTCCCCAACTCTACAAGCTCCTACTTCACTCCTATGTCGAGCCGGCTAGGAAGCTCCTAACATGGGATCACTAGAATTCGCTTGTGCATTAAATACAACCATAAAAACCTTTAGTACGCATTTGGTTCATGTTTCTTAAGACGTTCAAGCAAGTTACCGAATAGGAAGTTAGCCAGTTTTCTTAAGCCTAACATAGATAAACAATCATCCAATACAACTAATAACACACTAATAACCAATAATCAATAGCTAGGTTTCATTAGATCTAAGCAAACACAAGATAAATCTAGCCTAACATGTTAAACAAAAGACAAGAATAAGATAGAATCAAACAACACATAGACATATTGAATGATTAATTGATAACTTATCTTTCAATGTAACATGGAAGATCTCAAGGCAAAAAGCCTTGAAAAAGATGCTAAAATCATCTTAGGGTTTTCTCCCAAAATTCCACACACTAAGTTCTCTCTAATGACAAAAAATTAGAAAACTATATATAGATTTTTGGATCTGACGGCGTCACGTTATGGAGTGTGACGCCGTCACCTCGCCGCTTCTAGGGTTCTCGGATGACCTTCTTGACGCCGTCCCTCTTTAGCTCTTCAAAAATCCATTCTGGCTTATCAAGGCTTGATGTCGTCGAACCTTGAACGTGACGCCGTCCCTCTTTGATTTAAGCCGTGACGCCCTTGATCAAGTTAAAGCGTGACGCCGTCAGAATTCACATGCTATTTTCACTGGCTTATCATGAGTAAATTTCACGTCCACTTTTTCTTGCCAAGGCATGACGCCGTCTGGGGTTAATTGTGACGCCGTCAAAGGTAACTTTCAGCCGATTTTTGAGACTTTGCCGTTTTCTTCACTTTTATGCTCCAAAAATGTCCAAAATGCCTCCCTTTCCAGATTTCTCCTCAAAAGTACCTAAAATGACAAAAGGAACGATTTAGGGCAATATTTGATCAAATAAATACGATTTAGGGCTTAAATGACCCCTTAAAAGCGGTACACTTTTCGCTTCATCAAAAGTGCATGTAAAATAATAGAAACATGTTATGCGTTTGAATGAAATGTAAGACATGAATGCAAATGTAACGTGAGAAGCTGAATTTAGAAGGGTTGTAAGACACTTACTACACCTCTTAAAGGTGGTGAAGGAAGCTGTGGAAGTCGAGTGAAGCACAAGGACGAAGGCAGTCTACTCGCTAGGACTTGAAATAAGTGTTAGCGTATTTCCTCTTTGCTTGGTTGTTCCCAAACGTTTCTGGGTTTGTAGGGTATTTAGTGATTGTGAAATGTGTAGGAAATGGGCAGTGTAGGCTGCTAGAAGAGAGTAAGATATATAGAGGTAGACTACGCATGTTACTTGACTATTTTGCCCTCAAACTCAATCATTGGTTGCTACTGTAGAGGAGAGGACACCTAAGTTGTTTCACTGACAATGTGAGATTTTGGGAAGATTTCATAAAAGAGATAGACCTTATCTTATTTGGTAATACATATATGTACACGTTTTATTTTATTCGAGTCTAAAGGAAAGAGTTAACGAGCCATTTTGATTCCCTGCTGTCCTAACCTTGTTCTATACGTTACATATTGTCAAAAATATCATTTGTGGAATGTGGGAACAACCGGGTTTCAAAGTGGTCGAGTTTTGTGATTTTTGTATATACGTTTTGGGTAGTTTTGGGACAAAGAGATTGGTCTTGAAAACCATAGTAATACTTGATATCTAAATCTGGAGATTGGCACGTATATTGTCTAGTGGGTAGTGATCAAGATTGTGCAAAAATGTTCCTATGTCATGTTTGAGAATTCGAAGCACAAGGGTTGTTTTGGAGAGGTGAGGAATCGTGTAGTTCATGAAATAATCAAAGGGAGTGTGTGGGCCTTGAGTGGCTGCGAGGTGGTGATTGGCTGGAAAGAAAAGGGCAGCCCATTTGGTTTTTAATTTGTGTAAGTTACTTAGTATAGTTAATTGTAATTAGTGAAATCAATTAGTGAATATCAAGTAGGTTTAGTGTATGAAGTTTATTTGTACTTACTATAATTGGTGAGATTTTAGTTTAGTGAAAATAGTGTTTTGTAAATTATTAAGTCTTGTGAAATTGTTATGTGTCAGGAACTAATGTCGTCATTTGATAAGTGTCGTGATAATGCGACTTAGTAGGAATAGTAATAAAAGAAAATTTTAAATTTCCTCGTAAAAATGGGAATCAATAAACAGTAATTTGAGATTACTGTTAATTAACAAGTATAATCACAAAGGATTTTTACAGTATCTTACATAAATAGGGACGGTACCGTTAAATTTAACGGTACCGTGGGTCATTTAGAGGAACCGTGTCCCTGTTGGACGGATTTTTACTGTTCCTCCTAAAAACCTTGCTACCCTAACCTCAAACCTGCAAATTTTGCAACCTCACACACACCCTAAGATTCCCTTGCTACACCATAGGACACTCACATCAACTTTATTTAGAATCTCACCCATCTTGCCTATATACACTACACCAAAAGCTTACGTTTGGCACCAGCAATATATTTGGGTCGACATTATCGACCCAAATATTGACCATGGCCTACACCACTTTCAACGAAAAAATAAGTCAAAGAAGTGTGCATTGTCGACCCAAATTGCGTTTACTTTTTTTTTTAATTTAAAAACTTTTTAAATTAGTTTTTAATTTAAAAAAAATATTAAAACATTTTAAAAAGCAGAATGGGTCGACAATGTCGACCCAAACTGCGAGTATATATATTTTTTTAATTTAAAAACTTTTTAAATAAGGTTTTATCTTAAAAGGATTTTTAAAATGCAGAATGGGTTGACAATGTCGACCCAAACTGCGAGTATTTTTTTTTAATTTAAAAACTTTTTAAATAACGTTTTATCTTAAAATAATTTTAAAATGCATAATGGGTCGACAATGTCGACCCAAACTGCGAGTATTTATTTTTTTTTAATTTAAAAACTTTTTAAATAAGGTTTTATCTTAAAAGGATTTTTAAAATGCAGAATGGGTTAACAATGTCGACCCAAACTGCGAGTTTTTTTTTATTTTTTTTATTTTTTTTTTTTTTTTAATTTAAAAACTTTTTAAGTAACGTTTTATCTTAAAATAATTTAAAAATGCAGAATGGGTCGACAATGTCGACCCAAACTGCGAGTATTTATTTATTTTTTTTGTTTAAAAACTTTTTAAATAACTTTTTAAGTTAGTTTTTATGTTAAAATAAATATTAAAACTTTTCTAATATATAATTAAAATTAAAAACTTTTGATTTAAAATTAAATACTTTTATAAAATTAAAAAAGATATATTTAATTTAAGTAATTTTATTTAATATATACTTAAGGTTAAAGTTGAAAAGTAAATACCGAAAAAATTAAAAAGTCGACAAATACATTCAAAGTCTATGTGATTGGTTCTGGGGTTGCTTTCAACATTGAGATAAGTATGAGGCCCTCACCTTCTTATGAATGTGTACTATGCCATAACAATTCAAGGGTGGATGAGATTTAGACCATAGATTACTTTGTATAGACCATTAAACATCTCGTGTATAACCATATCATCTCGGCTCATTCGTTAAACATCTCGGCTCATTTCATACAGACTCAAACGAAACAAGCGAGTTAATAAACTGCTTTACGCCTGGTGAGACATTGTGGTTAACACTTGGCCCATAGTTAGGAATTGCATCTGATGTGCGTTGTTGATGTCGTTAGCATTGTATAGTGCTCTATAGTCATCTTGGCTTATTCGTTAAACATCTCGTGTATAACCATATCATCTCGGCTCATTCGTTAAACATCTCGGCTCATTTCATATAGAATCAAACGAAACAAGCCAGTTAATAAACATCTCGTGTATAACCATATCATCTCGGCTCATTCGTTAAACATCTCGGCTCATTTCATACAGACTCAAACGAAACAAGCGAGTTAATAAACTGCTTTACGCCTGGTGAGACATTGTGGTTAACACTTGGCCCATAGTTAGGAATTGCATCTGATGTGCGTTGTTGATGTCGTTAGCATTGTATGGTTAGACATTGTGGTTAACACTTGGCTTATTCGTTAAACATCTCGTGTATAACCATATCATCTCGGCTTATTCGTCATCTCGGCTTATTCGGGAAACAAGCGAGATGATATGGTTCTACACGAGATGTTATACACAAGAAACCCTAGATAATATCACACCATCTGTCAACAAAACACTTCCCACCAAAATCTCCCACCAAAACTTTCCCACCAAAATACTGGCGCCAAAAATTTACCACCAAGATCTGCTCTTATATACTAACATCTTATCCACATAACTTCACAACCTCTTATACTCAAAACTACTTAACCTCAAAACCACAAACACACACTATTATCGTGGTGAAGATGGCGGAATTTGAAGCTTTTGCTTGTCCTTGTAAACGAGGAGACGTAATTCTGCGAGAATCGCATAAAGCTTACTCCCTTGGTAAACAATACTATGCGTGTCCTTTATCAAAGGTGAACAATTACATACTTTTTTGTGTGTTATATAAATAATTTGGTTAGTTGTTAAAAATAATAGTTTTTACTCTTTAACAGGGTGGGACAAAGGAGTTTGATAGCCGTGATCTCGACTATTATGAACTAATTTAAATCATTTTTAATGTATTCATTTATAATTAATTTAAATCATTTTTAATTTATTTAAATAATTTATAACAAATTAAAATTATTTTTAATTTATTTAATATTAATTATTTTTAATTTATAAGATAAAGGGAAAAGAATTATCGTGCCATTTTTAATTGATAGCCGTGATCTCGACTATTATGAACTAATTTAAATCAACCCGCCAAAAAAAAATAATAAAGGAAGCAATTTGGCACGACATTGTCGTGCCATTTTGGTCAAAAAAAAAAAAAAAAAAAAAAGGTTAAAGGAAGCAAAATGGCACGACAATGTCGTGCCATTTTGATTTCTTTTTCTCTCTCACACTTTACCAATCTTCTTCAATCATTCATCTTCAACAATCGAAAAAATAAAAAAAAAAAGGCTTCTTCTTCTTCAATAATTGACCACCTTCAACACCACCACTGCTTCTTCTCCACACTTTAACAACGAAAAAAAAAAAAAAGGCGGCAAACACCTTCGCTGCCATCTACACCAAAACAACCACCTTCAACACCACATTGGATACCACCACAACCACCTTCGACACCACATTCTTCTTCTTATTCGATTAAAATGTATGTTTTTTTTTAACCGTATATATAATTTTTTTTACAGTATATTTTTATATATTTTTTTTAATTTTTGTTTGTTTTAGAAGTGATGTTTTATTTTTATTTTGGTTTGTTAAGTAAATTTGTTTTGGTGTAGTGACTGGCCGAAAATTGTTTTGGTGTAGACGGCACCACCGCCGAGAACCATCATCACACGAGCTCCACCACTGTAACACCCCAACCCGACAAGGGCAAAGGTGTCACATATACGGATTCTTATCAGAACAAACACAGACATTTGACATAAATAATACAATGAAAATCCAAGGTTTACAACTGAAATCAGAACTACAATAATAATGAAATAGGGAAGATGGAAGGAATCGTACATGATGTAATAATAGATGAGAAGAAATATGAGGGTTATACAGAGATATCAGAAAGTATGGATAGTATCATGAGTAATGGTGAAGTAATCAAAAGATCCCATCAAGCCCAAACATACCAAGCCCAGTACAGAGATAAGTCCAGTATCATGTCATAGGGTGTCAGTAATGAAAGGTAAAGGTCATAAGTCTATAAGGTGCATGGAAAACAGTAATCCTCTACGAGCCCAGAAACATGAACATGAAATCATAATCATACCGCCATGCAGAGAGATGTTCCTCTCACTAATCCCAGAAATCAGAAATATGGAGTGATCAGCTCCCAGAGTTGTGAAAGACGTGTATCGCACACACCATCAGTCACCATGCATATCATAACATATCATAACATGAACATAATACAGAAACAAATCTAGGATGCATCCATACGCCCCAGGTGGCCATAATCTGCCTCTACATAAACATGAATCATAAACATAACATGCAGGGACGGGGTAGGTCATCACTCTCCTACCCTAGAGTCATGCCATCGGTGCATCGAATGACATGGACATGAAACCCTCATGCCTAGTGAGTGGCTCGTAGTATCAAACTGATGGTAAAGGTCAAGTATCATGAATCATGTTTTTAGTTTACTTGCATAGGTCAATATCTTGTTTCATAAGTTCATAATCATAGGTTCATAATCATGGTTCGTAAGCAAAGTTCATAAGTAAATGTTCATGAATGAAAGGTTCATAATCACAAAAGGTTCAATATCAGAAAGGTCATATATAAGAAATGTTTAATATCAGAAAGGTTCAGAAAGGTCATGTATCAGAAAGGCTCAGTGTCAACAAGATTCAGTACTATAAAGATCATGTCAAAGGTTCATAATATCATGGGAGAAACAAGAAAGGTTCACAGAATCAAAGAACATGGCAGTGAATCAGAAATCAGAAATGAGACGAAGGCACCTTACTAAAGAAGGGCAGAATATCTGTACCTTATTAGGAATGCAAAAACAGAAATAGAAGCACAAACAGATCAGGATCTCTCCTTCTTCACACCTAGAGGAATAGAAGACGGAATTACAAAAGATTCTAGTCAGATTACCATTTTGGTTTTCCTTTACTTTTTAATAACTTTCTATTTTAGGCAGGTTTCCTCATTTGGCAAGTTTCCATACTTTAGGGTTTCACATGTAATTCTTCCAAAGTTAAAGGTCAAATATGTAATTATCACATTCATTCTTTTTAATCCTTCATTTATTCAGAATGTACGTCTTCAATACTTCAAGTTTGCCAAATTACATTTTATACCCCTTAGTTTACAAAATTTCCATTTAAACCCCTTAATTCATAATTTTACACTTTAAATCCTTATCTTATCCATAATTACCAAACAAGCCTCATATTTTATCAAAATACAGAATATAACTTCAGAATTACTTATTGTACGAATCCAGCCCCTCAAGTTTCAGAAATTACACATTTAGTCCCTTTAGTTTAATTAATTACAAATCATACCCTTTAATTACCATTAATTCATTATCTTGAAATATTTACACTTAGGACCCTCAAGTTATATTTTTCCCACATTGTAACAGACCTAAATAACATTTTAAAAATAACCCACGAGTTTCAAAAGTTACAAAACACCCCCTTGTGATTTAATTTCAAATCGGATTACCACTTTTAATTATCAAATTCAAACCCTAACAAACCCAATCATAAAAAAATCATTGAATAATCTTTGAACACATTTAATTGACCAGATCCAAGCCCCAAAATGCTAACCCTAATGCCTGATCCATTTTATTTGATTTATTCTTCACTTTTCACAAAACCCGGTTTTAAATTAATTCTCCAATAATTCATTTAAGCTTCTATAAATCAAACACATATTTTTCCCAAGTTATATGATGATGTTAGAACCCAGAAAAATTAAATACACAACCCAGAAAAATCGTTTCTTATATTTTAGATTTTAGGCACGTTTTTTATCACAAAATTCACCACGACTAATCTAGGATTCCAAAAATCGTACCACTATTTTTCCCAGACTATGTACTTCGTATAAGGTC
Organism: Artemisia tridentata subsp. tridentata; assembly: GCA_021014915.2. Taxonomy (NCBI): domain Eukaryota; kingdom Viridiplantae; phylum Streptophyta; class Magnoliopsida; order Asterales; family Asteraceae; genus Artemisia; species Artemisia tridentata. The sequence continues at coordinate 79,501,368 of CP139505.1, forward strand.
CAAAGAAAATATATATGGCCCTCAGAAAAATCGCTACACATTATTTTGGAAATAGGTGTGTTTTAACCCATTAATTCAAAAACGACCCAAAACCCTTGCATGATTCAGTTCCAACAATTTTTACAGATCATATGTGATGTAAGTAGCATGAGAAAAATAACATATAATTTATAGAACGCATGGATCAAGGTTTGTCGAATTATACCTATCGAATGGATAAAAAGAACAAATAATCGACCACGACCAAACCAGCGATCCAGAGCTCAAACCAGATTTTTTCCCACCTCCTTAGATGCTAAAAACTTCAGAAAAATATTGGTTCCTTACCAGAAATTCGTATGGATCTATTATGGATTTATGTGTGTTTTTGTATATATCGGCTAGGGTTTTAGAATAAATAAAAGGGTGATAACCAAATGAGAGGATATTGGCCGAATCTTGAGGAGGGGGAAATCACAAAAACACGGCTTTATGGGCTGGGAATTATTCAAAGTTGATTTGATAATATTTTCCTTTTTTTAATCTTTGTAATTATCTTTTAATAATATGCTTTAAATATAAATACAATAATTAATTTAAATTTCGGAATTATATATGTACAATATGTGCCATAATAATTTTTGTACATTTAAAATAATTAATCGTTGTCCTGGAAATTTCTTTGCTTCATATTTGGTTCGTATTCAGATGTTTGGAAATCGAATCAGAAATTTTTAATAGTGATTTATTCATGTTTTATATTCTCAGGGGTATTTTGGTCTTTTTTTTTTTTTTTTTTTTTTTTTTTTTTTTTTTTTTTTTTTTTTTTTTGTATGTTTAAAATTTAGGGTTTTACAACTCTTCCCCCCTAAAAAAAAAATTTCGTCCTCGAAAATTGAAGTCGCAAAGCTAAACGAAGTCGTAGCAAATCGTAAAAGATCGTCACAAACGTTTTCGTGCCGGGGAGGTTCTTTCAGAAAGCATCTTCGGATCAAATAATTCTCATGACTCGAATCAACGAAGGGAGTTCCAAGTTTCTCAGAAGGGAACTACTTACGTTATTGCTGACCAAAAGACCCTGTAACAAAGTGGATGACAGGAGAGTCTTCAGGAAAGCTCATACGGAAGTATGCATTAAATTTTGGATCAAATTAACCGTATCCACAGTAGAGAGTTCTTCAAAGGGTTAACGATTGATAACTGAGGTCAACAGAATGCAAATCGAGAATTCCAACTTATTCAGATATCTAATGAATAGAGGCAGAGTATACGCATAACGGTGAAAGCAGATTAAACGCATAGGTAGATTGAACTTAACATCTTACTAAACACAGATGATCTCAGCCAAATGTCAGAATTTCTAAGGTTTCAAAGGCACTCCTCGAAATATCCTATGATCACAATGAGGGTACGTCATATGACGTAGGTATTATCACGTTCGCGAACCGTCATAATACCAGCCTCGTATGAGTATACCATCATGATGATCATACTTTATCTCAAGTTGTGAACTAAACATCTTATCTTAATCCACCTAGTACTTCTAAAATCTCAAGGTCAACAAAATCGAATGCCATAGTGCAAGAGTATCAAAATTCCAGATTGCTTCTACGGAATTTAAATCACACGAGGATCTTATAACTAAGTTTAAGTGAGTCCATAAATCTGGGAGTGAAACAAAATTGTGAACTTGTATCTGGTTCGTCGAGCCTCCTACGGTTCTTCTTGGAATGTGTGGGAGTAATGTGAATTTCTGGCACGATCATCCTGTCTGCTCCCGCTCTCAATTCATCTTAGTACCCCTAAGGTGAATAGGGAAGTTAGACTGCATGTCTTCATCAGCTCCAAGTTCGCCGTCTTGACTAGATTTCTTCTTCTGCATCGCCAATACTTCTGCCTTGTAAGGGACATCTTCTCTCCTCGGGGTAGGAATGCTAGTAGAAGTTGGCTAACCAAAGGAAGACGGATCAACACGGAAAATCTTATCGTTTAAAAGTGAGAGGGGTAAGACAAAAATCAAATAGTGTCAGAAGATTTATAGGTGTTTATCAATAGCAAGAGGCAAACAATAGAATGTATCGTATCACCATGGAGATTTTCAGGGTTGCCCGAAGAGGCATCAAGATCATTAACGAACGTATCAGATATCAGAATCGGAATCTAGAGATAAGGTTCAATAGTAAGAGGTACGTTCCATGCAAGTTTCAGTGTTTCAAACTTAATTAGGTTTCAATTTTTTTTTTTTTTTTTTTTTGGTATGGCATAAGCTTTTAGATTTCTAGAATTGATCTCAACAGCTTTAACCAAGAGCAAGGTATGAAGCAGAGTGATGCAGAAGCAAAGATACTTAGATAAATGCCTTAGAGTCTACCCATTTTTCACCGGTCAGAAATTAAATTCCTATAGGGAAATCCTAGAGCAATTCTTACAGGTTATTTTATGAACGCCTACAGTGGAAACTTAGTGGTCCAAACTTCACAGGTCAAGGGTAAATGTATTACAAGTCGCAGCCTGGTCTCTGATACCATAATTGTAACACCCCAACCCGACAAGGGCAAAGGTGTTACATATACGGATTCTTATCAGAACAAACACAGACATTTGACATAAATAATACAATGAAAATCCAAGGTTTACAACTGAAATCAGAACTACAAGCTTTACATTACCAAATTTCTATGTCTAATATAAGGTTCTTCTAGTCATCTTCCAAAAGCTAATGAAGTCTTCTAAAGTCAACACTTTTCACCCAACTCCCAGCTTCCAACTAAACCTGCCGCGGGAAAAGAAACGCGGCTGAGCTACACGAGCTCAGTGAACAGATATAACGGTAAGAAACAATAATAATGAAATAGGGAAGATGGAAGGAATCGTACATGATGTAATAATAGATGAGAAGAAATATGAGGGTTATACAGAGATATCAGAAAGTATGGATAGTATCATGAGTAATGGTGAAGTAATCAAAAGATCCCATCAAGCCCAAACATACCAAGCCCAGTACAGAGATAAGTCCAGTATCATGTCATAGGGTGTCAGTAATGAAAGGTAAAGGTCATAAGTCTATAAGGTGCATGGAAAACAGCAATCCTCTACGAGCCCAGAAACATGAACATGAAATCATAATCATACCGCCATGCAGAGAGATGTTCCTCTCACTAATCCCAGAAATCAGAAATATGGAGTGATCAGCTCCCAGAGTTGTGAAAGACGTGTATCGCACACACCATCAGTCACCATGCATATCATAACATATCATAACATGAACATAATACAGAAACAAATCTAGGATGCATCCATACGCCCCAGGTGGCCATAATCTGCCTCTACATAAACATGAATCATAAACATAACATGCAGGGACGGGGTAGGTCATCACTCTCCTACCCTAGAGTCATGCCATCGGTGCATCGAATGACATGGACATGAAACCCTCATGCCTAGTGAGTGGCTCGTAGTATCAAACTGAGGGTAAAGGTCAAGTATCATGAATCATGTTTTTAGTTTACTTGCATAGGTCAATATCTTGTTTCATAAGTTCATAATCATAGGTTCATAATCATGGTTCGTAAGCAAAGTTCATAAGTAAATGTTCATGAATGAAAGGTTCATAATCACAAAAGGTTCAATATCAGAAAGGTCATATATAAGAAATGTTTAATATCAGAAAGGTTCAGAAAGGTCATGTATCAGAAAGGCTCAGTGTCAACAAGATTCAGTACTATAAAGATCATGTCAAAGGTTCATAATATCATGGGAGAAACAAGAAAGGTTCACAGAATCAAAGAACATGGCAGTGAATCAGAAATCAGAAATGAGACGAAGGCACCTTACTAAAGAAGGGCAGAATATCTGTACCTTATTAGGAATGCAAAAACAGAAATAGAAGCACAAACAGATCAGGATCTCTCCTTCTTCACACCTAGAGGAATAGTAGACGGAATTACAAAAGATTCTAGTCAGATTACCATTTTGGTTTTCCTTTACTTTTTAATAACTTTCTATTTTAGGCAGGTTTCCTCATTTGACAAGTTTCCATACTTTAGGGTTTCACATGTAATTCTTCCAAAGTTAAAGGTCAAATATGTAATTATCACATTCATTCTTTTTAATCCTTCATTTATTCAGAATGTACGTCTTCAATACTTCAAGTTTGCCAAATTACATTTTATACCCCTTAGTTTACAAAATTTCCATTTAAACCCCTTAATTCATAATTTTACACTTTAAATCCTTATCTTATCCATAATTACCAAACAAGCCTCATATTTTATCAAAATACAGAATATAACTTCATAATTACTTATTGTACGAATCCAGCCCCTCAAGTTTCAGAATTTACACTTTTAGTCCCTTAAGTTTAATTAATTACAAATCATACCCTTTAATTACCATTAATTCATTATCTTGAAATATTTACACTTAGGACCCTCAAGTTATATTTTTCCCACATTGTAACAGACCTAAATAACATTTTAAAAATAACCCACGAGTTTCAAAAGTTACAAAACACCCCCTTGTGATTTAATTTCAAATCGGATTACCACTTTTAATTATCAAATTCAAACCCTAACAAACCCAATCATAAAAAAATCATTGAATAATCTTTGAACACATTTAATTGACCAGATCCAAGCCCCAAAATGCTAACCCTAATGCCCGATCCATTTTATTTGATTTATTCTTCACTTTTCACAAAACCCGGTTTTAAATTAATTCTCCAATAATTCATTTAAGCTTCTATAAATCAAACACATATTTTTCCCAAGTTATATGATGATGTTAGAACCCATAAAAATTAAATACACAACCCAGAAAAATAGTTTCTTATATTTTAGATTTTAGGCACGTTTTTTATCACAAAATTCACCACGACTAATCTAGGGCTCCACAAATCGTACCACCATTTTTCCCAGACTATTTACTTCGTATAAGGTCCAAAGAAAATATATATGGCCCTCAGAAAAATCGCTACACATTATTTTGGAAATAGGTGTGTTTTAACCCATTAATTCAAAAACGACCCAAAACCCTTGCATGATTCAGTTCCAACAATTTTTACAGATCATATGTTATGTAAGTAGCATGAGAAAAATAACATATAATTTATAGAACGCATGGATCAAGGTTTGTCGAATTATACCTATCGAATGGATAAAAAGAACAAATAATCGACCACGACCAAACCAGCGATCCAGAGATCAAACCAGATTTTTCCCCACCTCCTTAGATGCTAATAACTTCAGAAAAATATTGGTTCCTTACCAGAAATTCGTATGGATCTATTATGGATTTATGTGTGTTTTTGTATATATCGGCTAGGGTTTTAGAATAAATAAAAGGGTGATAACCAAATGAGAGGATATTGGCCGAATCTTGAGGAGGGGGAAATCACAAAAACACGGCTTTATGGGTTGGGAATTATTCACACTTGATTTGATAATATTTTCCTTTTTTTAATCTTTGTAATTATCTTTTAATAATATGCTTTAAATATAAATACAATAATTAAATTAAATTTCGGAATTATATATGTACAATATGTGCCATAATAATTTTTGTACACTTAAAATAATTAATTGTTGTCCCGGAAATTTCTTTGCTTCATATTTGGTTCGTATTCAGATGTTTGGAAATCGAATCAGAAATTTTTAATAGTGATTTATTCATGTTTTATATTCTCAGGGGTATTTTGGTCTTTTTTTTTTGCATGTTTAAAATTTAGGGTTTTACAACCACCACAGCCGCCCCACATATAGGTAGTTTAAATGTGTTTTTATTTATTTATTGTGTTAATGTATTTTGGGACGACAATGTCGTCGTCAAAAGTTTTTATTAATTAATTTGGTTAATTTAAGTTTGGTTGTTTAATTTAGGTTGTTTATTTTACGAGATTGTCGCGGGAGAGTCGGGACAGCAGTAGCACCACAGCCGGGTCGGGACAGCTGGGTCGGGACAGCCGGGTCGTGACAGCCGGGTCGGGACAGCCGGGTCGGGACAGCAGCCTTTCCTCTTTTTCTCTTTTCTTCTCTTCCTTTATTTCAGCCGTGAACTAGGTATATAATTTAATTCCTTTGATGGTTGCGTTTTTTTAGTAAAATGCGTTTGGTTAGTAATTGGAGTGTGTTTGGTTATATGTGAATGTGAGATACATGCTTTTTTGCACGTTCTTGTTTCTATCAGTTAATAATTGGAGTGTGTTTGGTTATATATGAAGTAATGAACACTGCGTCAAATTGAATTGTCAAATTAATTTCCTTGTTATTATATATGTTTATGTCATTCATTGATTGACATAGTATCATTTAGTCATGTATTATTGTAGTGTGAATATGTCGTTTAGTTAGTATGATATTGTGATTGTTAGACTTATGTGACTTTTTTTAGGATTTTAGTGATTAATTTCGGACAACCCCCATCTGGAATTAATCATCCTATAGAAAACCCGTCTGAAATTAATTTATTAGAAATTAATTTTGGAAAGTCCCCTGTTTGGGACTGCTTTTTGAATGTTTTGTCTCATTTAGGATATGGATGCGTATAACTGTTTTACTATTTGAGAGAAATTCGACAGTATTTCCCTTTCACTCCTACGAATATGTCTTTAATGCACATATTTTGGGAGTTGAGGGGAAATGCTGCCGAATTTTTTTCAAATAGTAAATCGGTTATACGCATTCATATATGAGACGAGGCATTCAAAGAGTGGGTTAGGATTGCCTTCCATAGTTGCACTAGGTAATCAAAATAGTTCATAATTACGCCTTTTCATGTTTGAATGTGTTTATTTGCATATATATATATATATATATATATATATATATATATATATATATATATATATATATATATATATATATATATATATGTTCATTTATTTGAAACTATTTTTTTGCAACGCAGTCATGACAATTGATAAGACTTGGACCACTATAGCCAACCGTAATTCCCCTGAGCTTTTAGATGGTCTTTTTGCATTCATCGCGCATTGTGAGCCATTGTTACACCCCATCACAAAAAAGATTCTTTGCCCATGTGTTCGTTGTGGTAACGCTTGGACTAAAGCGCATACAACACACCCCCGTGGATGTGTGATGGTAAAGCATGGAAAGATTTTGACATAATGAAACCCTAGTTTTCTTGTGACCCTAGAAACATCCGATTAGGGTTGGCTGCTGACGGTTTCAATCCGTTTGGCAACATGAGTCAAAATTACAGCATGTGGCCGGTCATATTGACAGCATACAACACACCCCCGTGGATGTGTATGAAAGAGACTTCTTTAATGTTGACGATGTTAATTCCTGGCCCTAAATCACCTGCAAAGGACATTGATGTTTTCTTGCAGCCTTTGATCAAAGAACTCCAAGAATTATGGAAAGGTGTGCCGACTTTAGACGCTGCTACGGGTACTCATTTCAACATGAAAGCGTCGGTTTTATGGACCATAAATGACTTTCCAGCTCGAAGTAGTTTGTCTGGGTGGACTGGACAAGGCTACTATGCATGCCCAGCATGTTATCAGGACACTGCATCGCTTCCTGTGAAGAATAAAATCGCTTACGTTGGTTATAGAAGATTCTTACGCGTAAACCATCCAATGAGGAGGAAACATAACGAATTCCATGGTAAACCTGAAAAAGGGCATCCTCCTAGAAACTTTACCAATGAAGAAATCATGATTCAAATTAGGAAAGTCTTTAAACGTGTCTCGGGTAAACATCCACGTATTGTTAAAAATAACCCTAAACCTAATCGAGAAATTGAATTGAATTGGAGTAAGCGTTCTATCTTCTACGAACTGGAGTATTGGCCTATTCTTCAACTGAAGCACAATCTCGATGTCATGCACATCAAAAAGAACGTGTTTGAGAGTGTGCTTAATACCTTGTTAATGAACGACAAATCCAAAGACATGCTAAAGGCAAGGCAAGACTTGAAAACTCTGGGAGTTCGAAAAGAGTTGTGGCTCGTTGATAAAGGAAACGGGAAGTTCGATAAGCCTCATCCAAAGTACTCTTTCACACCAGAAAACAGAAAACGGTTTTGTCAATTCATCAAAGGAGTTAGACTACCCGATGGGTTTGGATCCAACTTCAAGAAAAAAGTAACCGCTGACAATAACAACATAACGGGCCTAAAATCTCATGACTGTCATATTATGATGCAGCGGTTACTTCCTTATGGAGTTCACCAATACTTACCCAAAGACATTTCACCCCCATTAATCGAGCTCTGCTTATTCTTTAAGCAGATTTGTGCTCGAAATTTGACGCAGCAGGACATGGAGAAAGCTAAAAAACAAATGCTCGATGTTATGATTAAATTAGAGCAAATATTTCCCCTGCTTTTTTTGACATAATGATTCATTTGGTTATGCATTTACCCGATGAGGCTATTCTAGGTGGCCCCGTTTACTACAGGTGGATGTATCCATTTGAAAGATACATGAAGAAGCTGAAAAATTATGTCCGAAATAAAGCCAGGCCTGAAGGTTCCATAGCGGAGGGTTATGTTGCAGAAGAAGCGTTAACTTTCTGCTCACGTTATCTTAAGGATGTCGAGACGAGATTTAATCATCCTGACAGAAATGACGACGGTGCACCTGAACAACCAGATAAATTCCAGGTGTTCCAGTCAGTATGCAAACCGGTGGGTAGATGTGTAGATACTCGGATGAAGCCAGATGTTATGCAGGCAGTTGTATGGTTTGTACTTAACAACAGTCCTGAAATCGACGCAGACATCCAGGCGTACAAAGAGTATGTTTCTTCTTTTTTATATTTTGAAGAACCCTTTTTTTGCTAAGTTATTTGTTTTCGATGACTTATTCTAATATCATGAACTTTTGTAGTGAATTTCCTAACAAGAGCGTGGAAACAAGTTTTCCTCCCTGGTTCAATCACAAGGTAAACACATTAGATATATTACCTTGTAGTCCAGAGTTTTTGCTCATCTGAATCTGTTTGTATCTCTTTCGTAGATCCGTGAAAAGAGTGTGGCAAAAGACCCAAGCTGTAGTCCCGAGTTATTCTCTTTGGATTGTGGACCGTCACTGCGTGCATTTACATACCCCGCTTGCATAGTTAACGGTGTGAAGTTTTTGGTGCATGAGCGCGATAAACTTCATACCACTCAATGCAGTGGAGTTTCAACACCCGGGCCTGATGGAGAAATGTATTATGGTCAACTGGAGGAAATTCTGGAGCTTGCTTATTTGGGCGACCGAAAGGTTGTGTTGTTCCGGGTTTTATGGTTCGACACCCGTAACCCTAATAATAACCCTACGACACACTCTAGGCATTCTTACATTGAACGTGGCATACGTCATATTTTGACTGATAAGGATGCTTATAGAAATCAACAATACATTCTTGCGACACAAGCAACACAAGTCTTCTACCTTGAAGACCCTGCTAGACGACCACCTCATTGGAAGGTCGTCGAAGATGTTCATCATCGAAAGATCTTGGATCGGGATGTGGTAGATTATGATCAAGATGTTATACATGGCAGCAATTCATCAGATGTTGCATTGTCTGTTGGTTTGCCTGGTTTGGAGTCTGCGAATTTGAGTGTAAATCATGAATCAACAGAAGTGGACGCCCCACCAAATGATGCTGAAGAAGATGCTAATTTTGTTAATAATGAAGATGATGTCGTTGCTCATGTCCTTGATGATGATGAGGTTGACGTGTCTGATGATGATGAAGTGAACCCAACGATTATTGTTGAAGAAGTTTTATCTAGCGATGATTCGGATGATGACAATTGTTCTTAATTTGTAATTTGAATGAAATTGTTACTATATGTTTAAACGTGTTCCTTTTATTTGAATGAAATTGCATGTTATGTTATGTTTAAATGTGTATATTTATATGAATGTGTGTATTAGTATTAATTGGTCCACAAAATTGTTTGTTCTTGTACTTGTAATTTTATAGATGACATGTGTAGCTCCCCAATAACACGGCGGGGATGCCGGTGGTGATCCACCACGCCAGTCCTATTTTACTCGCCGGGCTACTATGCAGGTAAGAAATTGTGATGTTTATTTTAAGTTTTTTATTGATAAAACTAAATTTTTTTACTTGTATTTTCACGACTCAATAACTTATGTTTGTAGGTTCGATGTTGGTTAATACCTCAAATCGGGCCTTAAGGAAGGCGTTTAAAGCGAACGGTAATCGTCCTTTGCCGATCAGCTTTGACAGTGATGATCTAGGCACCTTTTCGCCTGTGGGCACGTATGCCACGCAGTTCAGTAGTCTTTTGGGGGAAGTAGTTAGTCCACTTCCCTTCGACTGCGAGTGGCACGAGATTCCGGCGCCTTTAAAGGCGCACATACTTCCCATTCTCGAGGTATTAATTGTTTATTTTATTTGTATTCTTATCGTTATCGACCGTTTAGATATGCGTGTCATATTTAAATTGTTTGTTTATTTAAATGCGTATATTTATTTGCAGAATTATTTCCAGCTCGCGGATTGGTTAAACAACCAGAACCAAGTGAGGGTTGGGCAGAATGTGTACACGGTGGGGGAGCGGGTAACTCTTGGGCTTCAACTTCAGCTCCGGATACTATGGCGCAAACATAAATACAGGTTGAAGAGTGCTTACTTTGACTCACAACCGGAACCCGAGACGGCAAGGCAAAATCCGCCGCCGTCGAAATCGAAAGATTGGGGTACCAGAAGCCGACAGGAGTGGGAGTCATTGGTCGACTGGTGGTCCACTCCGGAACGAGTGGAGAGATCTGCGAAAAATGCAGAAAACCGAGCAAAGAACAAGGCTACAACCCACAAAGGGAGGAAGTCGTTCGTACAAGGACGAACCGAGCACGTAAGACTCATTATAATTTTTTGATTTTCAAATGTGTATATAATGTTTATATATAACTCGTTATTAATTTATTTTATGTTGTATGTATAGCGGGTTAGGAATAACAGGCAGAATGAAGAACTGGTGGAGACATGGAGGAGAAACCATGCACAAAAATCGGGCGTCTTTAAAAGTAAAGAAAACGAGGAGGCTTATGTAAGTAATTTATCTCTTAACATGCGTCATTAATATTTAGTTACTTGTTTTTTTTTAACTTACCTCTTTTTAAAATACTTTTTTTTTTTACTTACACAGTTGAAGATGAAGGATCTGTGGGATAAAGTTAAAGCTGGTACGGCCCCGCCGATGACTGAGAAGCAAGTACTCGATAAGGCAGCCCATAGTAACAACCGACAAAATTTTAAGGGCGTTGGCAGGCTAATGCCGGGTGGCGGCAAAGCTTCATCGAGGTCGGCACATCAGCCGCTTGCACCAAACTATGCTTCTGAGGAGGCTATTTCGGCGGTGTTAAGGAAAAAGGAGCAAGAGAATCAGTTGTTGAGGAGGCAAAATGAAATGTTCCAACTTCAGATGCAACAGCAGCAAATTCAGCTGCAACAGCATCACTCTCGACAAACCAGCTTCGAAGCTATGTTTGGGCAGTTTGTCAGCCACTACAACAACAACCCAGGTAATCCGTTTCCAATTAACCTTAACACATTTCCCCCAATGCCCCCATTTCCCAACCTTAATCCCGGCCCTAATTCCTTTGACAATTGTTATCGGCCCGTCTTTCCCAACTCTACTACATGCCCGGGTTCGACTTCTAACCCGGGTCCTAGTCTTAATAATGAGGAGGAAGCACCCGACCTTAACCGATACATAAGACAAAATAATCCTCATTTGAGCCACATTCCCGATAATTTTAATGCTAGTGATGGTGAGGAGGAGGGTGAGGAGGAGGGGGAGGAGGGGGAGGAGGAGGAGTTGGAATATGTATGAGTAGGCGTAGTTTAATTTGTATCGTATTTGTTATTAGTTATGTAATACAAGAATCTATTGCCGAATTTTGGTTTGTTTTTGTATAAAGTTCGTATTTGTTAGTTTAATTAGTATCGTATTTGTCGAATTTAAGTCATAGTAGATGAGTAATTTGGCATTCACTACAACAAAAGTGGCTTTTTAGGACCCTTTGTGTGGGACGGTATGATAATAGAGTCCTAAAAAACTGTTTAATATGACATATGAGCGTTTAGGGTCCTTTTTAAATATTTGCTACTTAGGCGGTGTCCTAAAAAGTTATATAATAGGATGGTTGATTATTTGGGGTCCTATTATCATATAACTTAATAGGACACTTAAAATATGGATCCTAATAAATTACTTTATAAGACATTTAGTTGTTGGTGTCCCATTATGTGATAGTGTAATACGACACTTGATCACTAGATGTCCTATTATGACATAACCTAATAAGACCCTTGACACTTGGGTCTTATAACTTTAACCTTTATAGGATGTTTATTCATTATGGTTTTATTATAATACACCATAATAGGACACTTGAGTTTTGAGTCATAAGACATCAGTTAGTTAAAACGCTTATTCACAAAAATTTTATTATAACAAAATTTAATAGGACCTTTGACACGTGGGTATTATAACGTTAACCTTTATAGGACGCTTATGCACAATGGTTTTATTATCGTACACCATAATAGGACATTTCATTTTTGAGTCATATAACGTCATTTTTTTAAAACGATTATTCGCAAAAGTATTATTATAACAAAACTTAATAGGACCCTTAAGACGTGGGTATTATAATGTTAACCTTTATAAGACGCTTATGCATAATGGCTTTATTATCATACACCATAATAGGACATTTTATTTTTGAGTCATAAAATATCAGTATTTTAGAACGTTTATTCGCAAAAGTTTTATTATAACAAAACTTAATAGGACCCTTAAAGGACGCATATTCATTATGGTTTTATTACAATACACCATAATAGGACACTTGATACATAAGTCATAAAACATTAATTATTTAGAACACTTATTCGCAAACGTATTATTAAAGCATAACTTAATATGACACTTGACACTTGGGTCCCATAGATTGATACACCATTATAGGACACTTGATATTTGAGTCATAAAACATCAGTTTTATGGAACGCTTATTCGCAAACGTTTTTTATTATAACAAAAGTTAATAGGACCCTTGACAACAGGGTCTTATAACGTTAACCTTTATAGAATGCTTATTCATAATGGTTTTTTTATGATACACCATAATATGACACTTCTTTTTAGAGTCGTAAAACATCCGCTTTTTAAAATGCTTATTCAAATTAAGTTTTATTAAAACATAACTTGATAAGACACTTGACACTTGGATCTCATAAATTCATCCAGCATAATAGGACACTTGAAATTTGAGTCATAAAGTATCAGTTTTATAGAACGCTTACTTGCAAAAGTTTTATTTTAACAAAACTTAATGGGACCCTTGACACCTGTGTCTTTTAACATTAACCTTTATAGTACGCTTATTTGTTATGGTTTTATTATCATACGTCATAATAGAACACTTCTTATTTGAGTCATAAAACATCAGTTTTTTAGAACGCTTATTTACAAAAGTTTTATTTAAACATTAGTTAATATGGCACTTGATACTTGGGTCTCAAAACTTGATACACCATAATAGGACACTTGATATTTGAGTCATAAAAGATCAGTTTTATGGAACGCTTATTCAAAAAAGTTTTATGATAACAAAACTTAATAGGACACTAGCTATCACTACTACAAAAAGTCTCATAAACACCCCTGATAGAAACCGGTTATATAATAACCAGTCCCTATTCTAAAAAATAACAGGTTTGGAAAGTGTAAAAAACCAGTTGTCATACAATAACCAGTTTCTATAATATAAAAATGAAGAAAAACCGGTTCTGCAATAAAAGACCAGTCTCTATAAATACGCAAAGACATCTTTAAAAAAAATATATATATTTTAGTATATTTCCCTTATAGACACCGGTTTTTTTTAATAAAAACCTGTCTTATTGAACTTTTTTTTTTTTTTTTTTTTGAATTTGCAAGCAACGTGTATATGGACCGCATATGCTCTATATTATCTTTTGAATTTATCAAAGGCCTCCATGATTTTCGAAAATATCAATATTTACTCTATAAAAACCTTGAGATCACCATTAATGCTTTAAAAAAACCTTAACACATTATACATGCTTCCAAAAAGAGATATAGAAATTAAAGATTTCATAATATCCATCTTTATTTTAAGGTAATCATACATCATGTTAAAGATTTTGCTTTGTATCGATCATGCAAAATACATTGGTAGCTAAACCCATATTCATCCATTGAAATAAGGTATTTAGTTAAAACCTTTGAGTTAACTAGTATTTTTTGCAACACTTAATCGTATGTTGGCGCCCTACTACAAAGCTTGGGTTATATACGAGCTATCATAGATGTATAGGTGAAAGAGCGTAACGAAGAGTCACAAGACATTTCACCCTCTATCCACCATGCAAGCCACTTCCATCATCACTAGTCTTCACGGGATTTTAAACAACACACGTACTCCAAGACGTTGTGGGTCAAGATTCTCAAGTACCTTTGATCTGAAGGAGGTTTAAATGGACTATGACATCCTGTGTAAATGCCTTCATCATCAAAGGTATAACAACCGACAATTTTCCAAAACTTATTTTACGAGCCAAAATAATTATTTTTATTTCCCTTAGCTTTTAAATCTCTTTGAACTTGTTTGAGATTGAAAAAAAGTGGATATCTAGTTAAAACGTGAGCATTGTTCATTTATCGAGCCGGCACGGCGTAAAACACATGAAACGAATCAAATTTGCCAAATAAATTAATTTCAAGAAAGTTATGCATATTTATACTCATTTTTATTGGAAAATTATTTCGGACACAATGGTGCAAGTTTCATAATTTTTCGAGTCCGTTTGGTATGTCGAATGGGGCCCACAAGGTTTTTACTAAAAGAATTGCAAAATTACAAAATCTACCCCGTGCTTAAATTTTCTCCGCCGCCCCTCCAGTTCATTTTGTCCACGTTTGGCCCCTCATGGGTATAAACAGGGCAATTTTAGGGTTTTCTCTTTTGACTATAACACACCTCGCCGGATTGTCCTATTCCGGCACCGTCATCGGAGCTCCGGCCAACTTCCGGCCACCATCCTTTTGATGCCGCCACGTAGATCAACACACGGGGTTCGGTTCTGGAACATTTGGAGCCAAAGGGAGCTCGTTTGATCGTGTTTTGAAGCCACCACAGCCGACAACCACAATCACCACCACTCACCGCCACCCCTCTCCTCCTTTCCCCCTCGATTAGTAAGCCACTCGCCAACATCTTCGTCATTTATTCGTTTTTTTTATATAAAACCCTAACCAGTAAACATTTATATTAACATTTATAAAACGAAAATTTATTTAAAAATCACGTTCCAAAAACAAGCTCGTGTGGATCTTGATTTCTTATGCGTAACTCGTTCGGACTCATACCGAGTCACTTGACTCGTCCGAATCAACTCACGAGTTGAGTTGACTCGGATCTATACTTGTTTATTTTATATGTATTGTTTTGTATTGAACTCGAATCGTCCTTGTACATTTCTTTTTAGTAATCTGAGGTTAGAACAGTTTTGTTGTTGTAACGTTAACATATTCGGCTTAGTGAGTAATGCATGTTCAGTTTGCAATTGAATAAAGGGTTCATATCTTGAATATAAAAGTTTCATATCCCTTTGATTGGGATATTGATGTTAGATTAAAACTTCTATGGCGTGATTTTTTTAATAAGATTAAATGTTTGTTTCTATTTTCGACATGTTTTGTCATGTTATTCAAGTTTTCTTTCATCGTTTTCTTTATGTATTAGACAATAGACATATGGAATGAACGCTTGGAAAATTTAATCACAAGGGTGGTAGCGTACTACTACAGTAGCTGGTATCCACATAAACTATACACCGTAACTTGATATAGGAAAGGTAAATTGAGTGACATTTGGATAACAGAGACACGGGGGCTAAATCAAACCCGTGACCTTCGCGTTATGTTGCATTTACCATCACGAGGGACATGTTGGATTAGCGCATATTGCATATGGTAATTTGCTTCTTTTCATTTTAAAGCTGGAACAATTTGCTGTAGTTATTCGTGGTTACTGGTTGTTGTTGTGTCATCATCTTTGTTTGACCCGGATAGGGTTACGGGTCGTAACCCGTTTAGGCTCACGAGTGGGTTGGCTTTGCTTATCTGCTTATGTTGTCTCTATTTAGATTAAATTAGTAGGTTCAGTTGCGTTTTACCTCGGGTCAGCCTCACACCCAAGAGGGTGCGTTTGTTTGTTGTGCTAGGCTTAATGATAACACCCAAAGGGTGGTTTTTGCTTGTTTTGTTTGAATCCGTTTAATTTTTTTAAAGTGTTGTCGTATAGTTCTCGGTTAGTAGAAAACTCATGAAATGGTTTCTAGTTACTGTTTCAGTCAAGTCATGGTGCGTTTATGTTTGTAAGGTGTGTCGAATGCAGTTTGTGTTGAGTTTGATTATAGGTTTACTTATTTTGTTTTGATACGTGTTTGTTTGTGGTATTATCATATTAGCAAGTCAGGTTTGTAATTGCTTCCTAATGGGGTCTTGATCATTTGAATTCACTGATTTTTTTGTCTTAGATTACTTTGCTTGCTGTATGGATATGTTAGGTTTCGTTACTTTGTCTTGGTCTCGACATTACGAGACGCCACAAGGGTGGTTATTGGGTCCTGGTTCAAGAACAAACACACCCACTTTTTTCCCCTCCTCCCTTTGTTACTGCCATGAACAAATCTTCTAAATCCTACAATTTATCCACTAAATCTTTCAATTTTCACTACCATTTTGACAGCCAAACATCCTTAAACTTATTGTAACCTCATTAATCACAAAGTCTTCCACAAAATACCAAATTTCATATTTATTGGGGCAAAAAAGGGTTTGAGATTGAAGGTGTATTTGGTTTAATTTCTTCAAGTTTGTATCTATCGGGGTAAGCGTACAAGTTGTTTATTTTTCTTTTTTTTTTCGAGATTTTTAGATACAGCTAGTTTTGATTGCGTAACACTTAAGAATCCTGCAACCGCCAAAATTTATTCAGTATCTTGATCTTGTTTGATAATTGACACAAGAGGTATGGAAAACTTTGAGGGGTTCTATAAACGTTTTGGAGTTGCTTCTACAACATAGGTTCTCGATTGAGTTTGTGTGTTAGCTGCTAGGTGCTGCTTTAAGTGTATGTTTACTCTACTAATTTGTACCCAGCTCACCTCAAGCTTCATTCCATCTTAAACCTCAATAGAGCTTTTCAAAAGGACTTAAAATCGGCTAGAAGGCTAGTGGTCTTAATGAAACTTTTTTTTAGGTCCAGTTATAAGTATATAAAGCATGAAGCTGATTATTCAGTCTTTGCAGCTAGCTACATTACCAACATAGGTCATAAATCATGCATTGATAGAATTTCAACATCTCAGTTCTGAAACAGGCTGATGATGTTCTTCCTTCTATGTGCTATAATTTATTTTCCATGAAACATTTAATTGACCAAAGAATAATATGGCAGTGTGCTTTGGTGGCCATCTGGAAGACATGATAAATTGATCACTATTGATGAGCAAAGTATCTTTCTTTGGAGCTTAGATTCTTCAAAGAAGAGCGCACAGGTATAAGAGAGTAAGATCTCTGGACAACTATCTAGACATGTCATTTTGCTATTCACATATTGGTAGCTCTCCCATTTTAGCTAATAGTTAGTGCAACCACAGAATTGTATCCTTAATTGCATTTTTAAGTTCTAGACATTGTCATGGATATTATCATGTTTTAAACATATGGCGATTTTCTTCCGTCGTATGTGGTATAAGGTCTCATTAGTCTATATGTTACCCTACCAATATGCAGGTACAGTCCCAGGAGTCAGCTGGGATGCTTCATCATCTGTCAAGTGGAGCATGGGATCCCCATGATGTGAATGTCGTTGCATCAACTTCCGAATCATCTATCCAGTTCTGGGACTTAAGAACAATGAAGTATGATCCAATTTTGGTCCCAAAATATTTTGCCCCGTTTAATTATGCAATAGGCTCCAGTCTACATTGGTTACGTTGTTTAAGATGAATTTCATAATTTCTCTAGAACTGTTATCAGACATCTACATGAAGGAACAAATGAGTTTATTGTTGCAACCAAAGATGGTCACGGAAGTTCTAAAAGCATCTTTGTTTGTTGCTTCACAGGAAAACAAATTCACTCGAGTATTCTCATGTTCGTAGTATGGATTATGATGGCAAGAAGGAGCATATGCTTGTAAGTCTTTTGATTCAAGCTCGGTTATACTTTTAAAATGCTTATGCGCTTGCCAATAGTTATTTCAATGCCATGTCATAAATTTTTATTTTATTGTATGTGGTAACAAATCATACAGATAATAGCTGCGGATGACTTTGGCATAAGTATATGGGCTCTTAGAATGTTGAAAGCCCTTGCTGCAGAGCTCCCTGGACATTCACACTGGTAATATTACATGCTATTGTTTGCAAATAATTAGTAAAATGATCATTAATTTTTAGAGCTATGATAGGCATTTTGCCTTATCATTGATGGTGATCTGATTGCCAACTATTGACGTATTGTTTTCATAATTTTTTGCAGGACTTGGGCTGTTAAAAGTAATCCCGAGTTTGAAGGCCTTATACTCATACTCTCTCTCTCTCTCTCTCTACAAAAATGCATACATACTTTACAGTTTATATGTTAGGAATATGAATATTCAGCTGAAGACTCGGTCACCCCGAGTAATTATTAGTACATCATAGCTCGTAGGATTATCAGTAATATTATTAGTAGCTTAGTTATTATTATTAGTATTGTGGAGTGGGTCGGGTCTTTACCCTCTGTCAGCTCACTCTACAGCCCGCTAGGGGCATATTATGTAGTAAGTATAAATACCCCTTCCCTTGCAAGGGAAGGGTTGGAACTTCACTTCATTTCAAGCTAATATACACATAGTTCTCTCTCTCTCTAAAAGTTCCCACTTTCTCTCTCTAGTTCTTGTTCATTCGATCTAAATCTAAGCCTCAAACAAGTGTTTCTTGCATTGTGAATACCCTACAATTGGTATCAAGAGCCATGGTTAGGTCCATGAGAGTTGGTATTCACGGATTTATCTAGTTTTTGAGGTTTTTAGTTCGAATTGACAAGTTACATTAATTTCATTTTGTGCTTTATTTAGTGATTAAAAGTTGTTATACCTTGTACTTTCTAGCTTAGGAACAGTATAAGAGTAGTATTTGGTGCTTGGATTCACAGATTTAAGGTTTGTGTGGTGTTATTGGGTGATTCGAGTGTTTTTATCGAAGTGTTCTTGGGTGCGGTTTGTGTACTTTGGACGTGTTCTTGAACGCGGTTTGTGTCCCATCGAGAACGCGGCTTGTCTTATTACTAGTTTAGGAAAAAGGACAAACAGCATTGAAAGCGACGTGTTTGGAAGTTTGTGCCTACGCGGTTTGTCTCTAAGGCGCATACGCGGTTTGTGTCTACGCGGTTTGTCTCTGCAGCGTGAACTCGGTTTGTGTCTACGCGGTTTGTCTCTGAGGAGCGTATTCGGTTTGTGTCAACGCGGTTTGTCTCTGCAGTGTGAACTCGGTTTGTGTCAACGCGGTTTGTATCTCCAGCGTGAACTCGGTTTGTGTCTACACGGTTTGTCTCAGCAGCGTGAACTCGGTTTGTGTCTACGCGGTTTGTCTCTGAGGTGTGTATGCGGTTTGTATCAACGCGGTTTGTCTCTCCAGCGTGAACTCGGTTTGTGTCTACGCAGTTTGTCTTTGCAGCGTGTACTCGGTTTGTATCAACGCGGTTTGTCTCTCCAGCGTGAACTCGGTTTGTGTCTACGCGGCTTGTCTCTGCAGTGTGAACTCGGTTTGTGTCTACGCGGTTTGTCTAGGCGGTTTGTATCCTCAAGAGTGCTATTTGTCTAGGCGGTTTGTGTCTTGGTGATTTTAGAAATTCCCGCGAAAGATTCGATTTCTCGGTTAAATCACAAGATCTGTAAAATCCCGTAGTTACTATGGCTACAACATCAAACACATCCTCAGAAGATATTCAAGCAGCAGGATCTGACACTCGTCCACCTATGCTAGATAGGACGGATTATGAGTCTTGGGCACAATGGATAAGACTTTACTGCTTGGGAAAAGATAATGGAGTTAACATTCTTAAGTCAATTGACGATGGACCATATCGGATGGGTACCACCAGAGATGTTGTTACAACTGGTGAAGATGGGACTGTGACTTGGGGCATAGACAGACCTAGAAACTACAATGATCTTAATGAAGAAGAAAAGAAGAGGTATGATGCCGACATTAGAGCCTCAAACATAGTCATTCAAGGTCTTCCAAAGGATGTATACAAGCTCATCAATTTCAACACTGAAGCCAAAGCTGTGTGGGACAACGTTAAAATGTTGTTGGCAGGGTCAGAACTCACAAAGGAAGATTGTGAGTCACAGCTGTATGATGAGTTCGAGCATTTCAAAATGAACCCAGGAGAGAATATCACAGACTACTATGTGAGATTTCATAAGTTGGTGAATGATATGAGGATGATCAGAATGACTATGCCCAATATCCAACTAAACTCAAAGTTTGTGAACAACATGACTCCTGAATGGGACAGATTTGTTACTGCTGTCAAACTCAACAAAGGTTTAAGGGATACCAACTATGAACAGCTGTATGCTTACCTGCAACAACATGAGAAGCATGCTGTCTATGATCGGGTGCTGAGAGAAAAGTTTAATCCTTCAACTACAAATGATCCACTGGCGTTCATGACAAATGTTCAACCGACAATCCAATCATCATCCAACCCAAGCTATCATCAACTTCACTCACAAGTACCTGCTATGAGTTCTCAACTTGACTCAGGCTACTCTCAGACCGACAAAATGATTGACAACCTCACCAATCAAGTATCATTACTGGTTCAACAGTTTCAAGCATCACTTCCTCAGACCAACAATCAGTTATGGAATTCATCCAACCCACGCAATCTAGCAATGGTGGAGGATGGGAAAATTGTGGTTCAGAATGTGCAAGGGAGAGCTGGTAGAAACATGGGTCGAGGTTATGTGCAGAATAGAGCAGGGAATGCCAATCAGGGTCAAGGGAAACAGATCAAGTGTTATAATTGTGGGGGGCTTGGACACATTGCTAGAAACTGCAATCAACCTAAACGTCCTCAGAACTCAGATTACTTCAAAGACAAGATGCTGTTAATGCAAGCTCAAGAGAATGGAGCTGTATTTGATGAGGAAGAGTTATTGTTCTTGGCAGGAGATGGAGGAAATACTTTTGATGAAGATGTGGATGAGAAACCTGTTCAGGATCTAGCACTTAATGATCCTAACATCTTCAAGGCAGATGACTGTGATGCATTTGACTCTGATGTAGATGATGAACCTACGGCTCAAACAATCTTCATGGCTAACTTGTCTTCCCTGGTCTCATCTCCCCGTCAAGCTGGTCCTTCTAATGCATCCGTGATATCTGAGGTACTAAAAATTTATGACACATATAATATAGTCGAGGGACAAAAGAATCCCGAAGAAGTACATTAGGCAGATGTTTCTGACTCAAGTAATGTTGACATGGAAAATAGCAATATTATTTCATATGAATAGTATTTGAATCACAACAACTCGCCTGATGTACCAAATGGTGAATCTTTTGTCAATAATGATGTTTGTGTTATAAGTAATGTATGTGCCTTAGATAATGCGTGTAATATAGATAATGTATGTGAGTGCCATGAGAACCAATTGCCTGTCCCTGATGATAACTTGATCACTAGACTAAACATCTATAAAGAACAAGTGGCTATGTATGAACAGCGTGCTAAGTTTGAGCTTAATGAACGTGAGCAGAAATTAGAAGGTAAAATGAGTACACTTATTAAAGAGTCTAGAGTGAGAGAAGAAACATTAAAATTAGAGTTGAGTTCTTTGAAAAGTTAGCTAGAACAGTCTGTCAAATAGAAACAGGAAGCACAAAAGTGTGTAACTACACTTAAGCAAGAATTCAAACAAAAAGAAACAACACTTTTAAATGATTTCTCTAGACTCAAGACGTTAAAAAATAAGCTTGAAGATAAGTTGTACACACAAAATCAAACCATACAAACTGCTCAAATGATTCATAAGCACAGAAAGTTGAGTGATAAGCATAGTAAAATCATGATAGGTGAACCCAAGTCAACCATCCTTAGGGACATGAAAGTAGTTCAACCAGCCCTATATGATGGTAATGTGATGCTTATGCCTATTCATGACCCGCCTGAGCATATCTACACAAATGAAGAGGATGAGATAAGTGATAGAACGAGGGAAAAAATGAATGAGAAAATGAGGGATCCCAAGTGCATAGTCAGACAAATAATAATAAAACCCCATGACTATAATGAGGAAAATCGTTTGACTGTGTTTGCTCCTCAAAAGAAGTTAACACCTGAACAGATATTCTGGCAACAAGATAATGAAAAACTTAAGGTAGAAAAACTTAAGGCCAACACCCCCCTCATTAGAAAAGTTGCGTCCATAACGGTGTATCCTCCCAATACACCTAGGAATTTGGTGCCTTTATCTCTTCCCACTGAATGTAAAACCTTTATTAGCTTATATGTGCTTTGAAAACTGTTTGCTGATTTCGATAAAACATGCAAGAAGAGAATCACACCCTCCGGTATTACTGAGGGGGAAAGGTGTTTTGAACATGCTAAAAGGTGTTACTTAACTGAGGTCATGCCATTCTTTAAACTACTTAAAGAACACTTTGAAGGGTTGCAAACTGCCCTTAAAGCCGAAATAAAAGAAATGGAAGTAGTGTTTAAAGATATGGAAAATGAGGTGAATGAATATGCAATAGAACTTAAGAGTCGAGAGATTGAAAGAAAAAACATACTCATTACTAACGACAACTTGATTGCTAAATGTATTGCACAAGATGTATTTTACACTGTCACTGATTCTGCATTGTCTGCTTGTCAATTTAATGAGTATGCTATTGCGTTAAATGTCACCCAGAATCGGGTTGTTGAGCTTGAGGGGGAGAATTTAAAATTGCTTGAAAAAATTCAAAATGATGACCATGATAATATGGTTAAACGTTTTTCAAAATTAGAAGTTGAATATCTTAATTTGCAATTGAAACATCAACATTTAAATGAAAAACATAAAATATCAAATGACAAGACATCCTTGGATGCTCCTGAATTTGATACTTATTTTGAATTAAGCAAACGAGATGAGACAATTCAAGCTCACACGAACACGATTCGACTGCTGAGGGCCCAAATTGCCTAATTGAAATCCAACAAGTGTGAAGTGTATGGCACCAATAAACCTTCGTCTTCAGATTCTCAGAATTTTCAATATCAAAACACCATAAATAAGTTACATTATGAAAATGAGTGTTATCGAGAAGAAAATTCAAAGGTTAAACAACATTTCAAAGAGTTATATGATTCTATTAAAGTTACAAGAAGCAATCACAATGATCAAATAACCTCTTTGACAAATGAAATTGAGAATCTTAAGGCTCGGGTGAAAGGTAAAATGCCATGCACCACTTGTAAGTGTGATGCACCAAAGGCTATTGATAGTAAAAAGTATGATGTTGATGTTGGGCGTATTCCATTTAAGCTTAGAAATAACAGCTTTGCCCATCAAACATATCTCGATCATCTTAGAGAGGGCCTTGACACACTTCGTGAGGTAGTTGAAGAGGATAGGACTGATAAGCCACTTGATAGGGCAGTTGTCTATGCCTGCAAACTCACGAAAAGGATTCAGGAAAACTTAGAATATGCCATAGGCTCAATTCCTAAGTTTAGCAGCCATAGAGATAGATTTGTTGCATCATCATCTACTGTTGAGAACAAGCATGTAGCCTTTGATCTACCACCAAAAACATCAGAACCCAACACATCTTTATCAGGAAGGCATGTGACAGAAAAACAAACTAATGTTTCCTTCGATGCTTCTACAGGAGTAAAAAGTGACACCCAAGCTAGCGAGTCAAGGTCTAGAGAAAATGCAAGAAAGGATAGGACTGCGCCAGCTAAGAATGATCACTTGAAGAATGTAGAAGCCCAACCTAGGAACAATAAGTTTGCAATGAGTAGGATGAATCGTGTTGATTCTAGTATCAAAAGTACTGTAATTAATTCGAATTCTAATTCTATCTGTAAAACATGCGACAATTGTTTGATTTCTGCTAATCATGATGATTGTGTTGTGTCTTTCTTGATGTCTTCTGCATCACCCCATGTTAAGAATGGTAGGATAACTGAAGCATGCAAGAAAGTTTGGAAAGCAACAGGAAAAACATTTGCTAGCGTAGGCTATCAATGGAGACCCACTGGAAGGAAATTCAATTTAGGAAAAAAGTGCACGTTACCTAAAATGAATAAGCATAAAATTGTGAAAGTTAAGGAATGGAGACCCACTGGAAGGAAATTCAATTTAGGAAAACAGAGACCATTACCTAAAATGAATATGCATAAAATTGTGAAGAATAAGGAATGGAGACCAACTGGTAGAATCCTGTCTTTAGTGTCACAATGGCTTCCATCTAGGTCTTGTTCTGCCTCTAGTTCTGTCTCCTCAGTAAAGACAGTAGCATCTGTGAAATCTGTGGTTCCAGAATATGTGTGTGCTGACCAAACGGACCCCAATTGCACTTGGGGATCCACATTTTTCAGTTATCCATTGTTTTCTGGTTTCAAATGCAGGTCGTACAAATCGTCCTGTGGTATTTGGACTCAGGCTGCTCAAAACATATGACTGGGGATCGCTCGCGGCTCAAGAACTTTGTGAAAAAGTTTATCGGGACAGTTAGATTTAGGAACGACCACTTTGGTGCTATTATGGGTTATGGAGATTATGTGTTTGGTGACAGTGTAATCTCAAGGGTATATTACGTGGAAGGACTAGGGCACAATCTGTTTTCTGTGGGTCAATTTTGTGATTCAGATCTGGAAGTGGCTTTCAGAAAGCATACATGTTTCTTCAGAGAATTGGATGGTATAGATCTCCTCAAGGGCAGTCGGGGCACCAATCTATACACCATATCGATTGAAGAAATGTTGAAGTCCTTTCCCATATGCTTGCTTTCTAAAGCCTCTAAAACAAAATCATGGCTGTGGCATCGTCGTTTGAACCACTTGAACTTCGGTACCATAAATAATCTTTCCCGTAAAGATCTTGTTAGAGGGATGCCCAGACTGAAATATGAGAAAGATCATCTCTGCTCTGCATGTCAACTGGGTAAAAGCAAGAAACAAACCCACAAGCCTAAAACCATCAACACCAACTTGGAAGTTCTTCATACCCTCCACATGGACTTGTGCGGTCCAATGAGAATACAAACCATAAATGGAAAGAAGTACGTTCTGGTGATAGTAGATGATTATTCTCGGTTTACATGGGTAAAGTTTTTGAGAACCAAGGACGAAACTCCAGAGGTTATCAATAAACTGATAAAACAGCTGCAAGTAAGGCTCGATAAAACTGTCAGAATCATCCGCACTGATAATGGTACTGAGTTTGTTAACCAACAACTCCGTAATTTCTATGAAAGTATTGGCATCACGCATCAGAAAAGTATCCCTCGCACTCCTCAACAGAACGGAGTGGTTGAACGAAGGAACCGTACTCTGGTGGAAGCTGCAAGAACTATGCTTATATTTTCAAAGGCACCGATGTTTCTCTGGGCAGAGGCTATTGCAACAGCATGTTACACTCAAAACCGATCCCTAATTCATCCTGTTCATGAGAAGACTCCCTTCGAGTTAATTCATAACAAGAAACCAGATCTCTCTTTTCTCCGTGTGTTTGGTGCACTTTGCTATCCAACTAACGATAGTCAAGACTTGGGAAAGTTAAGAGCTAAAGCAGATGTAGGTATTTTTGTTGGATACGCACCAGACAGTAAAGGGTATCGAATCTACAATAAGAGAACCCGTAAAATCATGGAAACCATTCATGTTACGTTCGATGAGCTGAGTGAGCAACCTGCTTCAGGACAAATTAGTTCTGGACCCGATCTTAACCGTTTGTCACCTGGACCCATTAGTTCAGGACTTGTACAGAATTCCACGCCTGCAGATTCTTATGTGCCACCTACATGTGAGGAGTTGAAGAAGTTATTCGATCCTATGTTTGATGAATACTTTGAGCCAACGAATGGAACCATCCCGAGTGAACCTGCTATACTTCCTATGGCTGAGGTTCAAGCCCCACAAGGTTCAGAAGGCCCTACAGCTTCAGTATCAGTCAGTCACAATGCTCCAGCTGCCAGTCAATCGCCTTCGTCATCAAACGCTCAATCTTCTCCAGTAATGCAAGAATATTTAGATAATCATTCTTTGGAAGTTAATCCTTTTGCTCCTGTTGATGAGGTTCCTTTTGAAAACATATTTGCTCCTGAACATTCATCAGACACATCCTCACTTGAAGAACACAGCACTGCTACGTCTGTTCATAACCCTCAACCTCACGACCATCTCAGGAAATGGACCAGTGATCATCCAATCGACAACATCATAGGCAATCCCTCACGTCCAGTATCCACACGTAATCAACTAGCCACTGATGCACTATGGTGCTTCTTCAATTTTGTACTGTCCAAAGTCGAACCAAAAGATGCCAAAGAAGCAATGACTAAAGATTGCTGGTTCCAGGCTATGCAGGATGAAATCCATGAATTTGATCGACTTGAAGTATGGGAATTAGTGCCTCCTCTAGAGCTTGCAATGATCATTGCTTTAAAGTGAATCTTCAAAGTGAAGCTTGATGAGTATGGTGATGTCTTAAAGAACAAGGCACGGCTAGTTGCTAAAGGGTTTAGACAAGAAGAGGGCATTGATTTTGAAGAATCGTTTGCTCCGGTTGCTAGAATTGAAGCTATAAGAATCTTCCTGGCAAATGCTGCTAGTCGTAATATGATAGTCTACCAGATGGATGTCAAAACGGCATTCTTGAATGGTGACTTAAAGGAAGAAGTTTATGTGAGTCAACCAGAAGGATTCGTGGATGCTGAACACCCTACTCATGTTTACCGCCTGAAGAAGGCTCTTTATGGGTTAAAACAGGCGCCAAGGGCATGGTACGATACATTGTCCAAGTTCCTCCTAGTGAACGGATTCTCCAAGGGTGTTGTTGATCCCACACTATTCACCAGGAAGTCAAGAAACTATCTACTACTAGTTCAGATATATGTAGATGATATCATCTTTGCTTCAACAGATCCTAGTGAATGTGATAGTTTTTCAAAGGAGATGAATTCCAAGTTCCAAATGTCCATGATGGGACAAATGTCATTCTTCTTAGGATTACAAGTTTCTCAAAGTCCCGGAGGCATATTCATTAATCAATCCAAATACGCCAACGAGATCTTGAAAAAGTTTGGATTCTATTCAAGTGAACCTGTTGACACTCCCATGGTTGATAGAACGAAGCTGGATGAAGATCCTTCAGGGATTCCAGTAGATATAACAAAGTATCGAAGCATGATTGGATCTTTGATGTACATCACGGCTAGCAGACCAGATCTTCTGTTTGCTGTGTGTATGTGTGCTCGGTATCAATCCAGACCAACCAAGAAGCATGTTGAAGCAGTGAAAAGGATCTTCCGATATCTTCAAGGCACGGTTCATATGGGTCTCTGGTATCCTAAGGACACTGCAATGGAGTTAACGGCTTACGCGGATGCTGATCATGCGGGATGTCAAGACACTCGTCGAAGTACTTCAGGAGGAGCTCAGTTTTTAGGGGAAAAGTTGGTTAGTTGGTCTTCTAAGAAGCAGATGAGTACTTCCATATCATCTACTGAAGCTGAGTACATTGCCATGTCTGCTTGTTGTGCACAAATCCTTTGGATGCGATCACAACTTTCGGACTATGGATTCTCATACAACAAAATTCCCCTATATTGTGACAACAAAAGCGCCATTGCTCTTTGTTGTAACAATGTTCAGCACTCCAGGTCAAAACACATCGACATCAGGCATCATTTCATCAGGGAACAGGTGGAAAAAGGAATTGTGGAACTATACTTCGTGAGGACAGAGTTTCAGTTAGCTGACATCTTCACCAAGGCCCTCCCAAGAGAAAGGTTTCAGTTTATTCTCCCACGCCTTGGCATGAAGAGCATGACTCCTGAAACCCTCAAGTGTCTTCAGGAAGAAAAGGAGGAGTAAAGGATTGTCTTCTTATATCCTTGTACATAGGTGTATATATCTTAAATCAAAAAGAAGAATACAAAAATATAAAACCTATAAAAACCATAAAAATCGAAAAATCAGAAAATACCAAAAATAGTCATACCTAGGCATGTCTTCTGTTTATCGATAACATTTACGGATCTAGAAATGTCATTCAACAATGGCACGGATTCTTAAATGAAGCTCGAGCAAAAGTTATACTAATCAGTTAAAACATGTCTTAATGGCTTGCAGTTACTTCATACTGCAACCCGCGCTGTACAATGGGGAAAGCATGTCGCCAAAAAGACAGCTGTTCCTCCAACCGGGTGATGTTCACCTGGGCATGGATTACTTTATATCCATGTTTCCCCGACTTGATGTACGTTTCAGTGCGTCTTGTCATGTATAAGAAGAGAAGTCTTCTTTTCATCAGACACTTTATGCTGTTTGATTCTTCTAGAGAGTCTTGATGTTACACAAGGTGGTAAATTGAATTAAATTTTCACAAATACCCATCGTTCAATTGAATGACTACAGCTCTTTTAATGGAAAACGGGTCATTAATTGAGGGGGAGCATATTTGTTCAAATTTCCGACACCTTGCCAAATTTGTGCAACATCAGCAGTGACACTCTCTCGGTGTTTCAAGGGAAGCATAGTATGCTTCAAAATCAGAATACATTTAAACCTGACCACATTTTCTCCCAAATTTTCTAAACTTATTTAAATCACTTGGGATCACAAATCTCAAATGGTTTGAAATTTTTGATTGGGGGAGAGAATGTGATTTAAATAGGAAATTCTGATAAAATGTGATGATTTGGAAGTTAATGTAAGCTCTCCCGGATGTGCTAAACCATTTTGTATATCAAGGCACATATTGAGGGGGAGCAAAATGTTTTGGTCATAAAAGCAAGCTCTTCCATATGTGCGAAAATCTTTCTTATATCGATGCACATATTGAGGAGGAGCAAATGGTTTTAACAAAACAAAGGATTCGGCATCTCACGTGAGCAAGGCTCAGATTTCACCAATGAATTGACGAAACTTGAATTGCCATCAATCGAAAGGATACGTCTTGGCTGGGTAATAATTTCAAGCTGGTCTAACCAGTGATGTAAGCGTGTCTCGAAAAAGATGTATCTGAGTAGAGTGTACCATTTCGAGAAACTTTCTGTGGACTTGACCAGGCCGGGTAATAATTTCAAGCTAGTCTAACTAGTGATGTAAGCATGTCTCGAATCGGTCATGTTCACTGAAAGTGGATCAATTCAAAAAGTGCGAGCTCTACCTAACATGTGCAAATTTATAAAACTATCACTCGAGCACATGTTGAGGGGGAGCATTTGAAAAATATAAAACTCTCAAGTGTTTGCAAAAATGTGTTTCGAAATCATGAACACTTTGAGAGATTTTTCAAAGATTTGGTTTGGCAATTGTGGAAGAACACCAAAGACCGACCATTGTATTTCATATAATGGAGTTATAAGGATGGTAAGGTTAGGTACAAGTTCCCACGATCCCGCCAGAGCCGGAGGGATCTACCCAGGGACAATCCACTAGTTAGTGTAGAAGTCCTTAGGTATGATTAAAAAGGAGAAAAGTGAATGAGGGAATAGTGCCGACTGAGATGGAGCTAACACTGGAACAAACCCAACAAGGTGTTAGTTATGAAGTCTCGGTAAGCACTGAAGGGGTTGAAGAATGAAAAAGAATTGTAAAGAGAAAGGGTGAAAAGAAATAGCCCTCCTTACAACTTAGGCAGAAACCGGGTCAATACATATGCTGTCAGAATCACTTAGTTGATTGCTGGCATTGAAGACAAAGTATCATGGACCCAGTGATACGCTGCACAACCCTCCCTAGCCACTCAAGGTCCCTCAAAGGACTCTTGTTTCAATTGTCACGGAGTTCAATACATTTCTATCGTCTCTCTCACTCCGAGTTAGATGATATTGAAAAGGTGGCAGTCCTCTCCAGCCTCCGCTCACTAAATCAAATCGCACTATCGAGTCTAGAGCCACGAGATGCATAATAAGATCTCATAGGGACACGAATTATTTCTACACTGGTTGTTCAACATTAAGGACACCAGTTGTAAACTCATGAGTCCTACGCAGATCTTAGCAATCTGCCAGAACATTTATGAGAGAATTTACAAATGTAATTCTCAATGATTGAATGGAAATTCCTGCCAGGGTCAACATCAAGCAGCCCTGAAAGCAGGTCACTTCGGTAATTCCTCGTGGATTACGCTTAGTGGTCGCGGCGGTTTCAACCGGTCTACAGTCGTGGAGTGATCTCCAGCGACTCACCTAATCGTAGATTTACTACGGTAAAATCTTAAAAAGCCCTCTGTGGTTTTTTTTTTGATTAGGAACGGTCTTGGTAAGGATTAGAAAGAGTTTTCACAATATGCTGTTGACTATCTCGAAGTCCAAACTTGTAAGTACCGGTCGAATTATTGCTAACTGTCGTATGCAGGAAATTCTGGCGATTGTAGCAGTGGAATGCTGTAGCTGGTTGCTGTGGTAGCTGGTTGCAGAAAAGATGCCAATCCATCACCACATGCTCACACCAGATCATCATCAAAGAAGTCATGATCAACCCTAAAGACCTTCAACACAGCTTCTGCTAACTCTGATGCTGAAGATCATGACACCATATCGTGTGAGCATGTCGGCTCTAAGTATATCTCATCACATAGAGACCTACTACTGAAAGATGACTTGGAGACTCAAGTGGGATGATACTTTCAAAGATTACTCAAAGTTCATCCAAGACAAAAGAGAAGTCATCTTAAGATCACGGATGTTTGCACAACAATCTATGATATTGAAGAATCAATGGTTACGAGCTATGATGTCAAGATCCAAGGAAGAAGTGCTGAAATTCAGAACATTACTTCTGGGGTGACCTCCCTTAGGGGGAGATTGTTAGGAATATGAATATTCAGCTGAAGACTCGGTCACCCCGAGTAATTATTAGTACATCATAGCTCGTAGGATAATCAGTAATATTATTAGTAGCTTAGTTATTATTATTAGTATTGTGGAGTGGGTCGGGTCTTTACCCTCTGTCAGCTCACTCTACAGCCCGCTAGGGGCATATTATGTAGTAAGTATAAATACCCCTTCCCTTGCAAGGGAAGGGTTGGAACTTCACTTCATTTCAAGCTAATATACACATAGTTCTCTCTCTCTCTAGAAGTTCCCACTTTCTCTCTCTAGTTCTTGTTCATTCGATCTAAATCTAAGCCTCAAACAAGTGTTTCTTGCATTGTGAATACCCTACATTATACTTAATAGATAATTAGATATATGTATTGATTGTAGAGGTGGCAAGATGGGTGGATTGGGTGACAGCTCAAAACAGGTTCTGGTTATAACACTTTTGAGACCATATGGGTTATTTGCCACAGTTGAAGACTAAGTTTGTGCAACCATAGCATGGCCTTGTCCCTTTATCTCGGTATGTCTTTGTTAAACTTGTGATACCAATAATTTTAATAACATGGAACATAATGCTTATACATGGATGTTTATTTGTAGGTGGCCCGTGAGGATTGAGAAAGGATGCATGATGACCCCGGACTAAGCTTCTTGTTGCTTTAATTTCTTGTTTAATGTTACCAGAATTTATGTTGGATAATGTCTAAACCTTATTTATGTTTAGTGCTTTTGTTATGTGTAACACCCCAACCCGACAAGGGTAAAGATATCACAACAATGGATCCACATCAGAACAAACCAAGCATACATTTTCATTAATACAAAAATCTCAAAGGATAATAATCGAAATACTAGAATCTATAGGGCTACAAATGAAAACTTCCCAAAACATTATTTCTAATAATATACTATCTTCAGTCCAATTCTATATCCAGCATAGCTATCCAACTTCTAAGTCCAAAGATACATTCTTCTCTCATTCCCAGCTTCCTACTAATACCTGCCGCAGGAAAAGAAATGCGGCTGAGCTACGAGAGCTCAGTGAACAGATATAGAGGTAACAAAACAATAATAGGGAATAGAACAAAAGAAATCTAGAATACACGTCATACCGATAAATCAAGGTGTAGAAATGAGATGTTAAGAACAACAAGATTTAAGACAAAGGAAAAGAAATAGAACGAGTAATAAGGAATTTCATAAGATAAGGAAAAACATAAATCTATCACGAGCCCAGACACAAGCCATATCATATCATTGTAAATGAAACTAAATAGAGTAGCTAGCTCCCAGATATGTGAAAGACGTGTATCGCACACACCATCAATCACCAGATAAGTATAACAATAAACAAATCACATATACAGTTAATAGGTCAAATCTAGAGTGCACCCATACGCCCCACAGACAAATCAATAATCATAATTATAATGGCCATAGCAAATAATAAATAACGGACGGAACAGGTCATCACTCTCCTGCCCTAGAGTCATGTCAGAGGTGCGTCAATGACATGGACATGAAACCCTCATGCCTAGTGATTGG
Organism: Artemisia tridentata subsp. tridentata; assembly: GCA_021014915.2. Taxonomy (NCBI): domain Eukaryota; kingdom Viridiplantae; phylum Streptophyta; class Magnoliopsida; order Asterales; family Asteraceae; genus Artemisia; species Artemisia tridentata. The sequence goes on from CP139505.1 coordinate 79,534,028, forward strand.
CTCGTAATATCAAACTGTAGGTCAAAGGTCAAATATGCTATCAAAATAATCAAAAGGTCATATCCTAAGGGTACATGGCAAAAGGTTCATGTCAACAATTCAAGATTATATACCATAGGTTCAAACTTAGAATTTATCAGGTTACGTTTCATGTCAAAGTTAAGTTCAAATTAAAGAACTGTATCAAATGTTTCAAAAGCATGTGGCAAAAGTTTATAATCAAGGTTTTATACCAACAGTTTATCTAAAAAGGGTTTCTATTTAAAAGTCCATTTAAACAATCCTTCAAAAATGGTTTTCATCACAACTGATCTTACAAAATAGTTTTCTTCAAAATGTTCTTCCAAAACTTTTAGTAACTTTCAGTAAAAGTGATGTTACTTATTTAAGTAGCTTTTCTCAAAACGTTTCATAAGTAGTTTTAGAACAATTCAAAATCAATTAGGTATAACTAAAGATTTAACAGATTAAGGTTTATATTCCAAAATCAATTTAGTTTTATAACCAGTCTATTAGATTAGATTCAAAACAAGGCTCACAGCTCAGGGTTCAAGACAAAAATCAAACACAAGGTTTATGAAAGTTCACAAAACAAAGATCACATGAAAGGTTTACAAACGAACAGGGAACATAGCAATGGTATAGGGAATCCTAATAAGGGAAAATGAGAACTGAAGGAAAAGAGAAATGAAAGACCCTTACTGAAAGAGGTCAGAATATCTGTACCTTATGACGAATGCAAGAACACAAAGATAAAAGCTGACAAGATGAAATTACTCCTTCCTCGAACCTAAGGAGTAGAAGACAGAAGTCCAAAGGGTCTTCAGTTATATTTCCATTATTAGTAAGTTGACAATATCAAGATTGGGTTAAGTCCTTCTTAAGATTATTATGGAAATAGGGTATATTTTATCAGGTTACAAAAGTTAAATGACGAGTTCACATAGTTTAGGGTTTCAATTGCAACTATATCTAATTCAAAGGTTTAATCATGAAAATACTTTAAGTTACTGATTTAATATACACTATATTCAGAATGACACATTAATCCCTTAAGTTTCACAATTTACAGTTTATACCGCTTAATTATATAATTTACAAAAACAATCCTTCATTTACACAATTCATGTTTCAAACCCCTATAATATTTTTCTTTACCAAATAAACACCTTATATTACAAAGTTACAGAACATATCCTCAAAATTATGTGTATTACGATTCAGGTCCTTCAGATTTCATAATTTACACCTTTTGTCCTTTAACTTTACAAAACTTATATTTCAAACCCTAGTTTAGTAATAATTATATATCAAACCCATAATTACTCAAATTTACATAAGACACCCTTTATAATGTTATTTACTCAAAATAACTTCAAGTTTTCAGAATTTACATTTTTAGTCCCTCCATTTAAATAAATTACAAATCGTACCCTTAATTATCATTTATTCATTTTTACGCAATATTTACACTTAAGACCCTCAAGTTATATTTTTCCTACACTTTTACTGACCTAATTAATATTATAAAAATAACCTTTAAGTTTAAAAGTTGGCAAAACAAGCCCTTGTCATTTGTATCTCAAATCGCATACAAGTTTTATTTACCAAATCCAAACCTAACTTTACCCACTCATTAACCCATCATGACACCATGATCAACTGCATTTATTACTCAGATTCAACCCACAAAACCCTAACCCTAACACGATTTAGGGTTTCTTCTTATTTTCTTTTATTTTTCAATAAGTCCGATTACAATATTAATTCAAAACACACGATTTAAGCTTCCAAAAATCAAAGGGTTATTTTTCTGGACTTATATCATCAGTATAGATCACGTAAAAATTATGGTCACACCTCAGAAAATTCGTATAGCATGATTTGCAAATTAAGTTTGTTTTAAACCTCTTAATTTTGTACGCCTAAATAAACATGCATGATTTGTGTTTATTATTTTTATTAGGTTATATTCGACACGTAGATCATTGTAAAAATACTGGATAATTTTTAGAACGTAAAAATAAGTCGCAAGGAATTTCTACCTCTCGTACGTATGGATCGAACAAAAGAAATCACCACGTTCGAATCAAAGCTTCGACACTCCCACTCCTATTTTTCGTAGCTTTCTAATACTCCAAGGAACACCAAGAAATTCTTTGCTCAGGTCCAGAAGTCGCGTAGGAAGGTTGGTCGATTTTAGTTTAGTCGATCTTAGGGTTTCGGCAAAATAGAGTTTTACAAAAATTATGTTTTGTATTTATATTGTGTTAACCGACCTAGGAGGGGGCATGTGATCCAGATTTTTGGCCTAGAAACTTATCACAAAAGTAATTTGATTTTGTATATAATTTCCTTTATTTAATTGGTATTTATCTAGTTAAATGATTTTCACAAAATATATTACATATATAATTAATTATATTCGGATCATATATATATGTATATGTGATTTTATAATTTTTGGACATTCAAAATAATGTAATGTTGTCCCAGAAATTTATTCGTTTCATATATGGTTCGTTTTCAAATGTTTGGAATCGTTTCAGACTTTTTATAAGTTATTTATTTAAGTTTTATTGTTTCAGGGGTATTTTGGTCATTTGACAAATTATCTGAATTTCAGGTATTACAACTTCTTCCCCTCTAAAAAAAAAATTTCGTCCTCAAAAATTGACGTGAAACGGAATGGAAACATAACTGACTTTGGAACGGAATATGAAAACTTGATTTCTATGACTCTATAATATCGGTTGAACTTCGGTTTCCTAAAAAGGCAAAATTATACTGGATTCAAATCGAAAGAAAGGTATATCGAACATAACGAATGATAATCGGATCTTCTCGAAAAAGACACAGGAAATACATGGAATTTTGACTGATGGGTAATCCCCAGGATTTGACTTGACAAGTCAGAGTAGAACGTATGGAATAGATTATCGATACCATCTAATGGTAGAAGTTCTATAATTGGACTTAAATTTATTACCAAAATTCTTAGAGGTGAGCAAAATGCGTGACGAGAACTCAGACGTGTCGATTTACCTAACGATGAAAGCAAATTACGCGTACATTTCGGATGAACTTAAGGTCTCACTAATGCGGATAATCTCAAACAGTTATCAGGACTCCTAAAGTTCTAAGGCACTTCTTGAAATAACCGATGACCACAATAAGTGCGCGTTATATGATGTAAGTATTATCACGTTGGCCAGGCGTCATAATACTGGCATCATATAAGTATGCCCTCATGATGGTCATACTAGATTCCCAAGCCGTGTACAAACTAACTTATCTTATTCCACCTAGTCTTCCTACGGTCTCAGAGGTTATCAAAATTAAATACTCTAACTAAGTGGAGAACGAATCACTAGAAAGAGTTAACGAAACTCTCGGAATGCCTATCAGACGTATCAATCATTCATCATTTGCTAAAACCTCTCAAAACAAAGTCATCACCGAACATAAGAAAATGAACACGAACAGGAATGCTTCTAGTAATTTAGCTCATTCAAGGATCTTATTATGAACTTAAGTAAGTCAACGGGGTAAAAGTTAGTCGCCAAAATCTTCGGCCTTCATAGAATAAATTTTCTCCCAACCACAAAGGGTCTTTTCCAAAAACCCGCTCATGTAATACATCCAATCCCTTCCAGTCCGGTTAATCTATATTGATCAGTCCATCAATCGGAAAGTGAAACCAAAATTGGAACTTGTGTTTGGTCCTTCAAGCTTCTACAGTTCTTCTTGAAATATGATGGGGTAATGTGAATTTCTAACATGCCCTTTCCCGTCTCCGGACATACTATTAAGTCATACAATGACCATTTGTCCCAGTAGGCACGCGGAAACCTAATTACCAACTTTATAAGCAGCCAGAGCTTTAACCAATACCATTAGCGTTACTAATCATCATAACAGTCGTTTGTGGATCCGGAAAGCGATTTCAACTAAAGTTACTTAGTCTCTTGAAAGAACTTCACGCTCTAAAATTAACAAGCACCTACTCGTTTCAGGGTGGAGGAATATTGGTTTCTAATGATAATACGGTTCCGCTATCTTCAGCCACCATCCTTCTTTATCGCGAACGGAACTAAAATACGCCCAGAAGATATAGGTAAACAAACTTACTTCCCGGTCTTCGATTGTTGCTCTTCCTAGTTGCTCAAATCAATCTATATGATCCCGAACCTATTTGAGGGACACCTTCACTCGGTGACTAGAATATTCTCTCAGTAACCTGTCAATTTCTACTTCATGCTTCGGTGATCAGCTTGGTGATTCATCTAAGAATTTTATTTAGAAACTCAGGGTGCCCAATAACTCTCAAGATGTGGCTCATTCCTTAGTGCACGAAATGGGTTCTAAGAGACTTCTGTACTAGAATTTCTAAGGAGGTATTTCTAATGGATGCCAAAAACCAAGGTAGCCAGGGGAAAATCAATTCGGGCGTTCACAGCCGAGGTGAGCTTGACCTACTTAGAAGGTTGAGAAACATGATAGACACATATCAACATAATTTATTCCAAAAATTTGCTCAAGCCTTATTATTAAATACTTGGGGAAAACCCACAATTCAAAGGAATCCGTACCATATAAATGTCAAAAGAAACCTAAGATAAAATAACACACAAATGGCTCGAGCTCTCATCCTACGTCTAGATCACGTTACTTGCAGTGGACTCCAAATCCGAATCCACTTCATCCTCCTCGCTAAGCCATCCGTTTCGGTTTCCTTCAGGTTGTGGCAGTGGTTGTCTCGCAAAACCATCTTCAGGGTTCCTTCCTTCATCTACTATGTCGTCCACGAATCCATACAAATTGTGACGCTCTGCCCTCACTACTCCTCCCTCTTCTACGAACTTGGGACACCTTCCCGGGTACTTAGTCACTACTCCGTCTTTATCAATCACTTTCGTCTTGTGCACATGTACTTCTGCTCCATTTATATTAACCACAGTCAACTTTTCTTCAATCCGGCAGGGACACATGCTAGCAGGAATCAGCATCCTTTTGTTGGTCCATCTCAATTTACCAATTCTTCTCTGGCCTGTAGCGAAAACGGTTGTCCAACGATACCTGTTGCGTGCTGGAGGTGCCATACTAAAAATGACACAAATGATACTAAGTATTAGAACTCGATGGGAATCGAAAGACTACTCATAACTCAAAATTTTAAAAACGCGTGAGATTTCACCGTCTGAACGATTTCAAAGATGATTAACGAAATATGGAGAACAAGTACGAATGGAACGACAAAACAAAATCCTAATGTCTACCCAAATCCTCACCGGTCAGCGTTTAAGTTCCTATAGGGAAAAATCCTAAAATATGTTCTCAAAGGTTGTCCTACGAGCACTTACAGGGAAAACTTAGTGGTCCTACTTACACAGGTCAAGGGTAAATGTATTACAAATCGCAGCCTGTCTCTCTGATACCATAAATTGTAACACCCCAACCCGACAAGGGTAAAGATATCACAACAATGGATCCACATCAGAACAAACCAAGCATACATTTTCATTAATACAAAAATCTCAAAGGATAATAATCGAAATACTAGAATCTATAGGGCTACAAATGAAAACTTCCCAAAACATTATTTCTAATAATATACTATCTTCAGTCCAATTCTATATCCAGCATAGCTATCCAACTTCTAAGTCCAAAGATACATTCTTCTCTCATTCCCAACTTCCTACTAATACCTGCCGCAGGAAAAGAAATGCGGCTGAGCTACGAGAGCTCAGTGAACAGATATAGAGGTAACAAAACAATAATAGGGAATAGAACGAAAGAAATCTAGAATACACGTCATACCGAAAAATCAAGGTGTAAAAATGAGATGTTAAGAACAACAAGATTTAAGACAAAGGAAAAGAAATAGAACGAGTAATAAGGAATTTCATAAGATAAGGAAAAACATAAATCTATCACGAGCCCAGACACAAGCCATATCATATCATTGTAAATGAAACTAAATAGAGTAGCTAGCTCCCAGATATGTGAAAGACGTGTATCGCACACACCATCAGTCACCAGATAAGTATAACAATAAACAAATAACATATACAGTTAACAGGTCAAATCTAGAGTGCACCCATACGCCCCACAGACAAATCAATAATCATAATTATAATGGCCATAGCAAATAATAAATAAGGGACGGAACAGGTCATCACTCTCCTGCCCTAGAGTCATGTCAGAGGTGCGTCAATGACATCGACATGAAACCCTCATGCCTAGTGATTGGCTCGTAATATCGAAATACTAGAAGGTCTCCGAAAAGGGTAAAGATATCACAACAATGGATCCACATCAGAACAAACCAAGCTTGACCTACTTAGAAGGTTGAGAAACATGATAGACACATATCAACATAATTTATTCCAAAAATTTGCTCAAGCCTTATTATTAAATACTTGGGGAAAACTCACAATTCAAAGGAATCCGTACCATATAAATGTCAAAAGAAACCTAAGATAAAATAACACACAAATGGCTCGAGCTCTCATCCTACGTCTAGATCACGTTACTTGCAGTGGACTCCAAATCCGAATCCACGTCATCCTCCTTGCTAAGCCATCCGTTTCGGTTTCCTTCAGGTTGTGGCAGTGGTTGTCTCGCAAAACCATCTTCAGGGTTCCTTCCTTCATCTCCTATGTCGTCCACGAATCCATACAAATTGTGAGGCTCTGCCCTCACTACTCTTCCCTCTTCTACGAACTTGGGACACCTTCCCGGGTACTTAGTCACTACTCCGTCTTTATCAATCACTTTCGTCTTGTGCACATGTACTTCTGCTCCATTTATATTAACCACAGTCAACTTTTCTTCAATCCGGCAGGGAAACATGCTAGCAGGAATCAACATCCTTTTTTTGGTCCATCTCAATTTACCAATTCTTCTCTGGCCTGTAGCGAAAACGGTTGTCCAACGATACCTGTTGCGTGCTGGAGGTGCCATACTAAAAATGACACAAATGATACTAAGTATTAGAACTCGATGGGAATCGAAAGACTACTCATAACTCAAAATTTTAAAAACGCGTGAGATTTCACCGTCTGAACGATTTCAAAGATGATTAACGAAATATGGAGAACAAGTACGAATGGAACGACAAAATAAAATCCTAATGTCTACCCAAATCCTCACCGGTCAGCGTTTAAGTTCCTATAGGGAAAAATCCTAAAATATGTTCTCAAAGGTTGTCCTACGAGCACTTACAGGGAAAACTTAGTGGTCCTACTTACACAGGTCAAGGGTAAATGTATTACGAATCGCAGCCTGTCTCTCTGATACCATAAATTGTAACACCCCAACCCGACAAGGGTAAAGATATCACAACAATGGATCCACATCAGAACAAAACAAGCATACATTTTCATTAATACAAAAATCTCAAAGGATAATAATCGAAATAATAGAATCTATAGGGCTACAAATGAAAACTTCCCAAAACATTATTTCTAATAATATACTATCTTCAGTCCAATTCTATATCCAGCATAGCTATCCAACTTCTAAGTCCAAAGATACATTCTTCTCTCATTCCCAGCTTCCTACTAATACCTGCCGCAGGAAAAGAAATGCGGCTGAGCTACGAGAGCTCAGTGAATAGATATAGAGGTAACAAAACAATAATAGGGAATAGAACGAAAGAAATCTAGAATACACGTCATACCGATAAATCAAGGTGTAGAAATGAGATGTTAAGAACAACAAGATTTAAGACAAAGGAAAAGAAATAGAACGAGTAATAAGGAATTTCATAAGATAAGGAAAAACATAAATCTATCACGAGCCCAGACACAAGCCATATCATATCATTGTAAATGAAACTAAATAGAGTAGCTAGCTCCCAGATATGTGAAAGACGTGTATCGCACACACCATCAGTCACCAGATAAGTATAACAATAAACAAATAACATATACAGTTAACAGGTCAAATCTAGAGTGCACCCATACGCCCCACAGACAAATCAATAATCATAATTATAATGGCCATAGCAAATAATAAATAAGGGACGGAACAGGTCATCACTCTCCTGTCCTAGAGTCATGTCAGAGGTGCGTCAATGACATGGACATGAAACCCTCATGCCTAGTGATTGGCTCGTAATATCAAACTGTAGGTCAAAGGTCAAATATGGTATCAAAATAATCAAAAGGTCATATCCTAAGGGTACATGGCAAAAGGTTCATGTCAACAATTCAAGATTATATACCATAGGTTCAAACTTAGAATTTATCAGGTTACGTTTCATGTCAAAGTTAAGTTCAAATTAAAGAACTGTATCAAATGTTTCAAAAGCATGTGGCAAAAGTTTATAATCAAGGTTTTATACCAACAGTTTATCTAAAAAGGGTTTTTTATTTAAAAGTCCATTTAAACAATCCTTCAAAAATGGTTTTCATCACAACTGATCTTACAAAATAGTTTTCTTCAAAATTTTCTTCCAAAACTTTTAGTAACTTTCAGTAAAAGTGATGTTACTTATTTAAGTAGCTTTTCTCAAAACGTTTCATAAGTAGTTTTAGAACAATTCAAAATCAATTAGGTATAACTAAAGATTTAACAGATTAAGGTTTATATTCCAAAATCAATTTAGTTTTATAACCAGTCTATTAGATTAGATTCAAAACAAGGCTCACAGCTCAGGGTTCAAGACAAAAATCAAACACAAGGTTTATGAAAGTTCACAAAACAAAGATCACATGAAAGGTTTACAAACGAACAGGGAACATAGCAATGGTATAGGGAATCCTAATAAGGGAAAATGAGAACTGAAGGAAAAGAGAAATGAAAGACCCTTACTGAAAGAGGTCAGAATATCTGTACCTTATGACGAATGCAAGAACACAAAGATAAAAGCAGACAAGATGAAATTACTCCTTCCTCGAACCTAAGGAGTAGAAGACAGAAGTCCAAAGGGTCTTCAGTTACATTTCCATTATTAGTAAGTTGACAATATCAAGATTGGGTTAAGTCCTTCTTAAGATTATTATGGAAATAGGGTATATTTTATCAGGTTACAAAAGTTAAATGACGAGTTCACATAGTTTAGGGTTTCAATTGCAACTTTATCTAATTCAAAGGTTTAATCATGAAAATACTTTAAATTACTGATTTAATATACACTATATTCAGAATGACACATTAATCCCTTAAGTTTCACAATTTACAGTTTATACCGCTTAATTATATAATTTACAAAAACAATCCTTCATTTACATAATTCATGTTTCAAACCCCTATAATATTTGTCTTTACCAAATAAACACCTTATATTACAAAGTTACAGAACATATCCTCAAAATTATGTGTATTACGATTCAGGTCCTTCTGATTTCATAATTTACACCTTTTGTCCTTTAACTTTACAAAACTTATATTTCAAACCCTAGTTTAGTAATAATTATATATCAAACCCATAATTACTCAAATTTACATAAGACACCCTTTATAATGTTATTTACTCAAAATAACTTCAAGTTTTCAGAATTTACATTTTTAGTCCCTCCATTTAAATAAATTACAAATCGTACCCTTAATTATCATTTATTCATTTTTACGCAATATTTACACTTAAGACCCTCAAGTTATATTTTTCCTACACTTTTACTGACCTAATTAATATTATAAAAATAACCTTTAAGTTTAAAAGTTGGCAAAACAAGCCCTTGTCATTTATATCTCAAATCGCATACAAGTTTTATTTACCAAATCCAACCCTAACTTTACCCACTCATTAACCCATCATGACACCATGATTAACTGCATTTATTACTCAGATTCAACAAACAAAACCCTAACCCTAACACGATTTAGGGTTTCTTCTTATTTTCTTTTATTTTTCAATAAGTCCGATTACAATATTAATTCAAAACACACGATTTAAGCTTCCACAAATCAAAGGGTTATTTTTCTGGACTTATATCATCAGTATAGATCACGTAAAAATTATGGTCACACCTCAAAAAATTCGTATAGCATGATTTGCAAATTAAGTTTGTTTTAACCCTCTTAATTTTGTACGCCTAAATAAACATGCATGATTTGTGTTTATTATTTTTCTTAGGTTATATTCAACACGTAGATCATTGTAAAAATACTGGATAATTTTTAGAACGTAAAAATAAGTCGCAAGGAATTTCTACCTCTCATACGTATGGATCGAACAAAAGAAATCACCACGTTTGAATCAAACCTTCGACACTCCCACTCCTATTTTTCGTAGCTTGCTAATACTCCAAGGAACACCAAGAAATTCTTTGCTCAGGTCCATAAGTCGCGTAGGAAGGTTGGTCGATTTTAGTTTAGTCGATCTTAGGGTTTCGGCAAAATAGAGTTTTACAAAAATTATGTTTTGTATTTATATTGTGTTAACCGACCTAGGAGGGGGCATGTGATCCAGATTTTCGGCCTAGAAACTTATCACAAAAGTAATTTGATTTTGAATATAATTTCCTTTATTTAATTGGTATTTATCTAGTTAAATGATTTTCACAAAATATATTACATATATAATTAATTATATTCGGATCATATATATATGTATATGTGATTTTATAATTTTTGGACATTCAAAATAATGTAATGTTGTCCCAGAAATTTATTCGTTTCATATATGGTTCGTTTTCAAATGTTTGGAATCATTTCAGAATTTTTATAAGTTATTTATTTAAGTTTTATTGTTTCAGGGGTATTTTGGTCATTTGACAAATTATCTGAATTTCAGGTATTACATTATGATAATTGCTTATTTGAAATAAAATTTCGTTTTATTCATTTAATAATTAGTTGATGTTTTATTCATATCATAAAATAGAGTGTGCATGCTGAAAATAGCGTCCTATCATATGACTTGTTAGGACTTTGAAATTGTCCTATTAAACTTATTAAGCATCCTAACAATAAACTTTTAAGGACGCTTAACATTGTAAAAGTGTCCTAATATGTTGTTATTAGGACGTTATTTAGGTTGTTAATAGACATTTTATACGACCAAAAAATTGGTTTCATAATCTTCTTTGAGATATTAGAACCCTTTTCTTGGTGCTAAAGTACCTATAATGTTAAATGATAAGCGTCCTAACAATTATCTTTTAAGTACGCTTGTATGTGTATCAAAAGATTAAAATTAGGTAACCACATGTTAGAACATTGTAAAAGTGTCCTAATATGTTGTTATTATGACGTTATTTGGTTGTTCATAGACATATTATGCGACCATAAATTTGGTTTCATAATCGTATTTGGGATATTAGGACCCTTTTCATGGTGTTAAAGTAACTATAATGTTATATGATAACCGTCCTAAGAATTAACATTTAAGGACGCTTGTATGTGTATCAAAAGATTAAAAGTAGATTACCACATGTTAGAACATTGTAAAAGTGTCCTAATATGTTTTTATTAGGACGTTATTTGGGTTGTTTATAGACCTATTATGCGACCATAAAATTGGTATCATAATCTTATTTGAGTTATTAGGACCCTTTTCTTGGTTGCTAAAATAGCTATGATGTTGCATCATATGCGTCCTAACAATTAACTTTTAAGGACCTTTTTATGTGTGTCAAAAGATTAAAAGTAGGTAAGCACATGTCAAAACATTGTAAAAGTGTCCTAATATGGTTTTATTAGGACGCTATTTAGGTTGTTTATAGACATATAATACGACCATAAAATTGGTTTCATAAGGGTATTGAGATATTAAGACGCTTCTGACCTATTACAACCCCCTTACATACATCCCTTTCATCCTTGGTCCTATTAAATGAAATGTCCTATAAAGTACCATTTTATGACGCTTTTGGGGGTCCTAAAAAGCCACTTTTGTTGTAGTGATTGCATCATATTGCCGAATTGGTATTGCGGATATTGGTTGATTTACAGGTGTAATGGTAGGTTTTTTCAGGAAAAAATTCCGGAAAAAACCTGGAAATGCAGGCTGCTGCTGCATTTTTTTTTTGCATACTTGACAGTTTGGGTCGACATTGTCGACCCAAAGTACAAAGAATGAATCGTCCCACTTTGCTGAAATAGCAAATGAACAGTGCGTAAATTATTACCTTTTGTCGTGCCAAATGTTACTAATTTTTTAATAATTTAAAATTATGGCACGATAATGTCGACCCAAAGTTTATTTTCTAATTTATTTTTCGATATTAAATAACTGATTTAACAAAAATAAATAAATCTTTGGCACGAGAATGTCGTGCAAAATCTAATTTCCGAAAAAGATTTTACGTAATTAAATAAAAGTTTTACGAAAATAAAAAAAAGGATAAAAAGATTTGGCACGATAATATCGTGCCAAATTTGAAAAGGACTGTCGACCCAAAGTTCATTTTTAAAGTTTGACTGGTTTGTGGGTCCCATAGTAATGTCGACCCAACCCTTTGTAATTTTGTCGAGACAAATCGACTTGGGACGAAAGGTTTGGCACGACCAAAAAGGGTCATTATTGTCGACCCAAAGTGTTTGGGTCGACTTTTCTTTACGATTTGGGTCGAAATTGTAGTGCCAAACCTTACACTTTTTTGTAGTGATAAAGCCTCACCTTGCAAGCTTATTTTGCACTTCATCCTCAACCTCCAATCACACACATCCATGGCTTCCACCCAAGGATCCACCTCTCACATTTCCAAGAAACCTAGAATCACCGTGAAACCACCTTCAAAACCACTCTTTGTAGATCTTACAAAAGATGATGAAGAAATGACACCACCTTCCCAAGCCACTCCATACTCACCAATACCACCTAATGCACCCTCTAAAACATCATCTTCCTACACAACATCTTCATCATCCTTCCACACCACATCATCAATGGAGTACACACTATCCCCCATAACTCCATTGGACTATACCATGCCAAGTCCATCTCCACCAAACTCACCACGATCACCCTCTCCTATCATGGCACAACCCATTCAACCTCATCCCTTTGATTTGCATAGTGCTAATTGCCTATGTTGTCTCCATAACCGTAATCTCATCTTCTTCCTAAGAGACGAGATTCATTTCATGTTCTCCTTTATAGAACATCTCTTAACACCACCACCACCCCAAATGATGCCACAATCCCCACCACCACCTAACCCAAACAACTAAACATGACTTTGTTTAGTGTTTCAACAATAACTCTTTAGGACCCTTCCAGGAAATGAAGCTTGCCTCTAGTCATTAGGGATTTATGCTTATCATTGTCTCTTTTATGTTTATCATGAAGTCATACCTATGTAAGACATTTCTTTTCTTTTTATGAATGAATGGGCTTTTATGAGGGTTATCTCTTTTTCTCTTATATTTTTAGCTATTTAGCCATTCTTTTTATGTTTGGATATTTGTCTTAATTGCTACTTGTTAGATATTGTACATGCGTTATCTAACTTTGTTTTGTAGCATACACCATTGCTCGACTCCTTGGTATTCTCTAAATGAGGGGGAGTATACATCAAGGGGGAGCCTTTGTCACCTTTTTGATTCGACAAAAAGGGGGAGAAATGGGAGTAAACTCATTAAAAACTTGTTAAAACTAATTTTAACTTAAAATGAGTTTATATTTTGTCATCATAAAAAAGGGGGAGATTGTTGATGCAAATAATGTTCTAAAAATGTTATTTATATCTTTCGATTACATCACGTTTTGAGGATGACAAAATGTGAAATCACGTTACGTTAAAATTAACGTAAACAAGTTTTTAATCGGAAGATCCCGTTTCTACGCAAAGCAATCTAGAACAAATTTACAACTTGACAAATGATCATAGAAGTGAATATGTGTTTTAAGACTTCACATTTTAATGTGACAAAACATTTTTTTTCAAAAATACACAGGAAAAATTATTTTTGAATTATTAAGAAATGTTTTAACGGAAAAATAAGTTTGAAAATCACAACAGCTATTTTTCCCCCACAAAATCAGCTCCAAACTTCCCCAAATAAGTTTTCACCAGAAAAGACAAAATTTGGAGCGTCCTTGTCCGGGACGGCTCCACGGTTCCACTAAATTTAGTGGAGCCGTGGTGCATTTAGTGGAGCCGTCCGTACAAAACTTTCTATAACGTTCAGATTTTTCTTCCCTATAAAAACCAAACACATTCACAGTTTTTAGGCATCCTTACACACACAAAACTTTCTGAGTTGAATACTCTCTTCACACTTTCTTTCTTTGATCATTTAGATTAGTTTTTTTTTTCAAGAGTGATCCAATCATCCTCCAAGTGATCCTCTTCATTCCTCTTCACTAGCAAGAGAAGAACACAAGTATCCAAAGTTGATACAAGGTGTTATCATTCCTCTTCATTAGCAAGAGAAGAACTCAAAGTATTCAAGAAGATACAAGAGTTATAGTTGTTAGGTTTTTGTAACACTTGTTACATCCTTGTTGTATCTTAGCATACATCAAGATTATCTTTCTTTTGTGAGAGTGTGAGTGAAGATCATTGTGATCTTAAGAGATAGTGAAGATCTCTTAAAGCCATTGGGCTTGTGTGTGAGTGATCAAAGGATCTTGAGTAGTTAGATTGAGTAGAGTGAAGTGAGAGTTGATCTTTGTGATCGTGTTGAGATCTTGGTGATCTCTTGTAGCCATTGGGCTTGAGTGATTGGTCACGTGGACCTTGGTAGATTGGTGCTAGCTAAGATTAGCACTCGACATCTAGCTTAGTGTCGGTAATAGGATAAGCGACGTGTACGGTTTTCTCCTCCTGAAGGGAGGTTTTTGACATAGTGCTTGAAACTCTCGAGTGTGGTACTCGGGGAGTGGAGTAGGGCGAAGAAGAGCTTCGTAGCCGAACCACTATAAATCATTTGTCTCGGTTTGATCTTTCCAACTCTACTCTTTACTTTTATTATTTAGCAATAGTTAGTTTAGTGTGTGGTTCATATTGGTGTTGATTCATTACACATAGAGTTCGAATCAAAGTTTCCAATAGCTAACTTTTAAAACAAGATTTTTAAAAGAACTTAAAACCGGCAAACTATTCAACCCCCCCCTCTAGTTTCCCACAAAAAAAAAGACAAAAAGTACAGACATAATAAGACAAAAAGTACAGACATTGGTAGGGGTAGGTAGTAGGGGGTATGTATAGTAGAGGTCATTTACAAAGGAAACCCTCCCTACTAGTGAGGGTGTACCTTTTGTTTTTTGTTTTTTTAATTTTTTTTTAATTTGTTTTTTTTTTTTTTTTTTTTTTTTTGTAATGTTTTTTTAGTGTTTATTTTTTATGTTTTTTATGTTATGTTATTTGTATTCATCTAATGTGTTTCTATTTAATTAAACAACAACAATAATAACACGTTAAACATTGATACATTAAACAACTACAAAAACAACTGTTATTGTTCAATTATACAATAACATTAACACATTATTTAAAACAACAACAACTACTACACATGAAGATTATTTATCTCATCTAAAAGCTCATGGGGCATTGCACCCGACTGACATGCGTAATCCTCTGGATTCCTTGTCAATTTCAGTGATGCCTCCAACGTCTTTATTCTTGTCATCAACCTCTTGTTTTGAGACAATAACATTTTGTTTCTTGTTTCAAGATTGTCAATCTTATTATCTTTAGCTACGCAGTTTGAGCACTGCGTTGAATAAGAGGCTTGACTAAAGTGCTTGTTTTGAAAAGCATCCTTCCACATAAAGTATCCACACCCACAGTCTTCTGTTCCTGGCTATTACATGTTAAGAAAATTATAAGAAATGTATTCTTAACAAACAAATTATTTACAAAACTAAGCAAACGTATGATTATTTACCAATGAAAAAGGACATGCATAATACGGTTGACCATAAGTAGCGTCTTTACGGGATGTCCTTTCTATAATCCATCCTCTCCGACAACGACAAAAGATAAGATTTTTTCGTTCCACCTGGCCAAAGAATTTGTATAATAATTTACAACATAAATCAGTAATGTTATTATTAATTTAAATAATACAAACAGTTATTTACAACATAAATCAGTAATCGTTCACTATGTTTTGTTGGTATAATTATTTACAACATAAATCAGTAATCATTTACAATGTTTTGTCAGTATAATTATTTACAACATAAATCAGTAATCATTTACAATGAGTAATCATTTACAATGTTTTTTCTGTATAATTATTTACAACATAAATCAGTAATCATTTACTATGTTTGTCTTCGTCTATTCCCAGTATACATGTGTTGTCGATTGGAATATAAAGTTGCCCATTCGGATGCATTGCCAACTCTGTATGTCCCCTATTGTGGGTGAGTATCCAGAAGTGGTATCTCGCGAAACGTGAAAACCACCCGTAATTTTCCAGACTGATTGTTAATACTAAATTATATTTATTATTTCCTAAGTTTCACTTTCGGACATTTCCGAATTATTTGAATCAAAAACGAGAAGGTATCTCGCGAAACGTGAAAACCTCCCACAACGCGAACCGGCACAACCGTAACTCGACAAATATTTTAATGTGATTTTATACTATTTATGAGAAAATTGTCGTGTAATTACTCGTTCTTCGTGGAAAAATTATTCTGAGCGCAATGGTGTAAATCTCGTGACTTAAATCAACCTTTTACTAGCCTAAACGTGTCCCGAACCACATATTGACAAAGATACAACAAATTACTGTTTTGGTCCCTCGTGGTTATATAACACACTAACTAGGGTTTCTTTCCCCATTTGTAACAAAATCACAAACCCTAATCCTCTCCTCTCCAGTGTCCAGCCGCCACCCCATCTCCGGCCACCACAGCAACACCACAGCCGCTATGGCCAACCACCTCACAGCACCGCTCCTCCACGCTCACCACTGTCAACCAATCTATTTTCTCACCGTTTTGGGCAAAGAAACAAGGCGTACGAAGGCGAAGGGTATCGTTTGGGTGTAGATCGAAGGTATTAGAGTGACATTTGGATGTTTGCTCGTGATATTGGGTCGTACTTCGCATCAAAGCCGACTGTAATCATCATTTCTCTCTCGATCTAGTGGTATATCGAGACACACATCTATTTCATTTCATTTTCTTTCTTTTGGTATATATAAAAGCCAATTAAAAATCGATCTATATGTTTCCGTGGTTGAAACTTGTTTTAAAGATACTTTTAAAATCGATTTACATGTGGTATTAACCTTGAAATGGGTGTTTGCTTTGAGTCGGGTTGGAAACGGGTCGGGTTGGCCCAGTTTAGTTTCGGTTCAACAAGAATACCACAAGAATACTACATTAGTATGATAATTATTTAGTTTTTTTTAAATTAAATGATATAGAAGGTCTTTTCCACAAACTATATGGTAAAACGTATCGAAAACAGAGAACATACCTAAGGGAGTGTTTGGTTATTAAATTGAAAGTATTATGTCTAATTTTTTTTTAATTTGTCTATTATTTAAACTATGTTGGTTTCGGATACTTGACTAACACTTTTTTTAGTTTTGACACATGTGCTCAATAGGATCATTGGTACGTTTCGGTTACATAGGATGCAATATTTGATACTTGATTTTTGGGCTTGGAATATATACTTGGACTTTGATCAATACAAAATAAAACGGACTTGATATACTTGGACAATTGGACTTATATTGGACATTTTGGGCTAGAGACGAATCTAATATATTAGACTCGTAACGGACCTAAATATTCAATTAACACTTATTAAACTAATAACAAATGGTAAAACTCGATAACTAATAGATATTCTAAAAAGTGGGATTAATTATTATTATCAATTGTTCTCGTTATAGACTTGTCGGGAAATATTGTTTGAGAAATTGAGTTTATTAATGTAACACCCCCAAAATTTAACAGTCGTGGAAGCATACAGAACTTCGAGGGTGCTACTTGCGTAGATTGGAAATCACAACACAAGGTAAACAAAGAACGGAATACATACTCCATTTTAATTAAATCAACATTTAGAGTTTACAAAAGCTAATTCATTGTTTAGAAAAATAGACCCATTGGTTACAGTGGTCCCACATAAAAATAAGTCTTAAATTATTTGCCACTTCTTCAGAAAAGGTCCATGACCCTTGCCTTGCCAAATCCTTGCCATAACAATCAAATTACACACCTGAGAAAACATTCTAAAAATCAACAAAAAGCTGATGAGTTCATAGGTTTAAATAAAAGCATTAAATAATAAATTTGGACCAGCATGACCAGTACAACACATATAATGTCATACAAAATAGTCTATCGCGCTAGCACTAAGTTCATGCAACCGAAGCTCGACAGTTTAGTGCGCCCTATAGCACATAAATAATAGTCAAGGGGCCCTTAGCGAGTGTTTAACCCAATACACTCGAAGTCCGACTTGCTATACGTCCGCATTGACCTGTCTGGCGAACCGGACGGGGGAGTCACCCCAATAGATCTATCTAAAGCAATCGCGCTTCCGAAAGGGAACTAACGGCTCATGAAAATGGGCATGATAGTGGGTTCTAGGGCTTAGGCTAACTACGCAATAGTTTTGAGAAAAATTTAATAGTATTATGGTCCATAAAATAATTTGCATGTTTCTCACTCCATATTTGTAAAACAAGTATAAATAAAATGGGGCTATAAACTCACCTTTAATGGTCTGTACAGTGAACGCTGTGAAATTAAGGAGTGAACGGCACCAACACGCAACCTAGATTAATAAACCATGTTGATGCAAATAATGTTCTAAAAACGTTATTTCTATCTTTCGATAACTTCACGTTTTAAGGATGACAAAATGTGAAAACACGTTACGTTAAAATTAACGTAAACAAGTTTTTAATCGGAAGATCCCGTTTCTACACAAATCACTCTAGAACAAATTTATAACTTGACTAATGATCAAAGAAGTGAATTTGTGCTTAAGACTTCACATTTTTATGTAACAAAACATTTCTTTCAAAAATATACTTTACAAATTATTTTTGAATAATTAAGAAATGTTTTAATGGAAAAATAAATAAAAAATACATAACTGTTATGGATAATTATTAGTGGATGTCCATATAACCCATAATAGGCCCATGGCCCATGTTAGCTATTAGGGTTTTTGCCCTAATGTTTGTCTATATATACTCTTTGTAAATCTCATAGTTAATGATCAATAAACAATACTTTCATTCCCTCAATCTTGTATTCACAACACGTTATCAGCACGCTCTCAATTTTTTTATTGTGCATTCTGCCAATATACCCTGGGTTACGCATTCGATATTTGACATTCTTCATTCTTCATTATCTACTGATCACAAACAGGTACATATCTCCCCTGTTTCATTAATCATTATTAATCATTAGTTTAATTCCTTTATTAGTTATTACTTTAGTAGCTTATAAACTATACTTTACATTCGTAATCAATGGAAGTTTGAAACTTTATATAATAAGACAATAATAACTTAATTCACTTTGTCATTATAATCAATCTAACATCAGTTCGTAAACAAGGAGTTATATATATATTTTTAAATTATGCTATGAAGTTTAAGGGCCTCTTTTGCGACAATGTCACAGGGCCCCCAAAATCCACAGGTTATTAGTTGTTTGAATTAGAACCAGTAGGATGAAATATATGATTAGTTTTTCGAGTTAGTTTTGAAATTAGTTGTCAAAAAGTTTGTCGCATTAGTATGTGCATTGCGGATCTAAGAATTAAAAATATACATAGTTTTTCTGTTTTAGGGCGATTCTTGTAACGTTACGATGCAAGTTAAACCATCAAACGTGGTAATACATGTGTTCTTCTTGATTTTGTGGGTTTATTGTACGCTTAGGACAAACATTATATAGGTAGACATTAGATAAGTTTGGAAAGTGTATATGGAGGTAATGGATATTAGCAGTTGCAGGTGGTTTTGTGTAATTGTTGTAATGAGCCTCTCGGTGGGCTAACCGCTATGAATGGAAGTTAAACTATTTTTAAGGGTAGCCCTTGTGTATAGTTTTGATGCTGGTGTACTTGGTTTTTCTTCCTACTAAGTTGTGTTGGCTACATGTAGATAAAAACTCGATCTATAGGAGATATTATATGAACTTATGAAGATGTACATGGAGTTATTAGCGAGATCAGTTATATCTTGTGGGTCATGTGCAATTATTTATTGATTGGATTGCTCTATAGATCTGATATTGAGCTGGCTTTTTAGCTTAGTAAGTTCAATATCCCACTTACTTGTCTCTACTGTAATCATCAAGCAGGGCCTTTTTATGTTTTATAGACAAAAATCATCTACGATTGAGCAATTTTATAAGCAAATTTGTTTACAAACGTAAAAGAATATGTTAATTATAAGCGTAACATGATTTAATATGTGCATTTTGCCGTAATTATTTTATATAACTTATTATATTTGCTTAAAGTTTAGTATAATTTAAATTAACCAAACATGGATCGAAGTATATTATCTCATGTATATATTTTACTTGTTTTTGTTTCACTCGGTGTTTTGTTTATGTGTTTTGTTTAACACGTATTTAATGTCAACGTATAGTTATCATGGAGCAAAAACTTGCAAATCTTTCTATTGTGGCTTTAGACATAAGCGAAAAAAATTATTTGTCTTGGGCGTTGGAAGCCGAGACATACTTGGATGCACATGGGCTTGTGGATACAATCCACGAAGGAAAAGAAACAACTAATATGCAAAAAGCCCAGGCATTGATGTTCTTACGACATCACCTCCATGTGGACTTAAAAACTGAGTACCTCACAGTAAAAGATCCACTAGCCCTTTGGAATAAGTTAAAGGACCGATATGACCACCAGAAAACGGTCATCTTGCCAAGGGCAAGATATGAATGGACTCACTTAAGGCTCCAAGATTTCAAAACAGTGAGTGAATTTAACTCGGCCATGCATCGTATTACCTCCATATTGCTATTATGTGGTGACTCAATTAGTGATGCCGAGATGTTGGAAAAGACTTTTTCCACATTTTTATCAAAATTCTATCAAGAACAAGGGAAACGGGGTAGAGTCAAACTTTGTTTATGATAATAAAAATGATATCCCCGATGGTCCTAAAGACCATACTGATGATGAAACTTATTTGGAAGCTGATGATTTTCTTACAGATGATTAATTGGTAGAGTCAAGCCATGAATAATTTTTCTTTCAGTGTTTTGTTAGGAATTTTCTTTAAGTGTTTGGTTTGGAACTTTTCTTTAGGTGTTTTTCTTAGGCTTTCTTGATTATGTTTGGATTCCTATTATTTTTGGCTATGAATGTTTTATTAGGCTTTATTTTATTTATTTTATTTCTTTGGTGTCCATTATATTTTTTTCGAATTGATAAATGCTTCAAGACTTCAATCTGTCTTTACTTGACACATACCAATTTTATAATAACACATAACCTATTTAAGGCTATCTAGTTTGTTATGTGATCTGAGTTATAAACATGTTTATAGCAATATAGTTGAATGACGTATACAGATTTTATTTTACATATTATTGTTTTGTGGCCAAGCATAGTAACGTGCATAATTTATTTATTAATTTTTGTTTCTGTAAATTCTTTAATGGACATTATGTTATGATATATGATGTATATGTGTTAAGAATATTGTGCAACTTGTATTGATTGGCAAACCGGTTCGACCATTCCGGTTTAGTGATGATGCGAAATATATAGAAGAATGATGTGTTTCTTCCAAGATAAATTTTTATTGTTCTCAGTGGAAGTTGGTTATTTACTTATCACCATAAAATAAAAATAAGGACTTGCTTCCTTAAATTGTGGAAAAATATAAAGGGCATGTATGTAGGCCTATACATGTGCCATATGGATCATTTTGATTTATAAAATCGATGCATCGTCAAAATGATCATCAAAGACGCAACTTAAGATTAGCGTGATTAATGGCTCGGCTTATAAAATGCGAGCACGGTTTTCCAAATTAAATTATTAAAAATGGTGGTGAAAACTTCCAAGTATTGGGCGATTATTGGAATAAGTATTGAACATAAAAGTAGCCCATGTTCATACGCGAATTGCTTTTGTTGAAACGTTTATAAAACGTCTTCAGTTGATTGCAAAGCCAATAATATTGTGAGAACAAAACTTTTAGTTTATGGGGCATGTTATGACATATGAATCGCATCTTGCCAACAATCTATAATGAATCCTCCCCGTTAGAATGGTTTTGGTCACAAACCAAATTTCCCATGTGAGATTTTGTAATTGTGTGATATATAGTAAATACACCACAACACACAAAATGGGATATTTAAATTGATAATTCATTCAGGGGGAGAGAATGAGCAGCGAGAAATATGGAATGAATTATGATATAGATGTTGATCCTCACATTAATGAATATGAACTTAAAGTTCAAGGGACAAATAACATTCCAGATATAGTAAATGCCAGACATATTTAGTGACCTAAAGAAAGTGACTAGATCATATTATGCTGCTATTGCTCCAATTACAATGTGTGTCCCAACAGTAAAATCATTGATTGGTAGTAAGTCCATGGCACGTCTGCAGCGTGATAGATGAATCGATTCCAAATAAAAAGTCCTCGAATGAATAGATAAAATGGAGCAATAAATTAAGATGGTCGAATCGAGGTAATAAAGACCCCATAATAGTCTCTGAAAGAAAAACTAGACATGAAAGGATATTGAAAACCCCAGGTACATGAAAAAAAACTTTGAGATCTCAACAAATGATAGAATATAATGTCTAGTAAAGTGTGGAATCGAAAAGAACTGAAACGATGTCGATAATACTGTATATAATAATGCGCATGATAAATACTAGGTGAGGATCTTGGATATCTACAAGAAGTGTAGTTGTAAAATGAATGGCCAAAGAATATAAAGATGCAAGTAACTAATGAACTATGAAAGTCTCTTATGATGACACGTGATTATTGGGTGAAATCCATACACATGAATGTTATGAGAAAGGATATTTAATGTTATGTCTGGAAATATGAGAAATAAGTTGTATGCGTCTAATATTATAAAACAAGAGCTCATTTTTGTTGAGATTCCTTAAGGAATATAGAATGCATGGAACACGTGTCATGATTTAAAATTCTCGAGAATAGTAGTTGATCAAATTGAACCACAGTAAATCAAATATTTCAATATTTTCAAGGTACAAAGGATATGGGTTTATATTTTACTAACCCGTCAAAACAAGTTTAGTTAGTTTTGCAGATGCAGGATATATGTTTAACTTACAATGATCGATCTCAACATGGATATATTGTTACAAGTGGCGAATATTTTTCCTGGCATTTGATAGAGCAAACAATCAAGGCGACTTCATCAAACCATATATAAATTCTGGAAAGGAGATTGCAACTATTGCATGAAGATAATGTAGCATACCTTGCTATATTCAAGTAACGTTACATCAAAGGCGACAAGACACTTCTTATTCCAGTGATGATTTCGTTGACCTATTTACAAGATACCAAGTGATGTAGTCATCAGAGGGAGATAATACGCGCTGCACTCTTTTTGTCCTTAGTCATGGTTTTGTCCCACTAGGTTTTCCTGGCAAGGTTTTTAATGAGGCAGCATTCCCTAAGCGTATTAACAATATGGACATCCAAGAGGGAGTGTTATGGATAATTATTAGTGGATGTCCATATAACCCATAATAGGCCCATGGCCCATGTTAGCTATTAGGGTTTTTGCCCTAATGTTTGTCTATATATACTCTTTGTAAATCTCATAGTTAATGATCAATAAACAATACTTTCATTCCCTCAATCTTGTATTCACAACAATAACAGCTATTTTCCCCCCAAAATCAGCTCCAAATTTCCCCAAATAAGTTTTCACCAGAAAAGACAAAAAAAGGAGCGTTTTTGTCTGACACGGCTACACGGTTCCACTAAATTTAGTGGAGCCGTGTGTAATTTAGTGGAGCAGTCCCTCTATAATGGCCAGATTTTTTCTGCCTATAAATACCAGCCCACTTCACAGATTTTGGGCATCCTTTAACACACAAAACTTTCTGAGTTTAATACTCTCTTCACATCCTATCTTATTGATCATTTAGTTAGGTTTTCTTTTGTTCAAGAGTGATCCAATCATCCCAATTAGAGATCCTCTTCATTCCTCTTCATTTGCAAGAGAAGAATTCAAGGTATCCAAGAAGATACAAGAGTTGTAGTTGTAGTTAGTTTACTTGTAACATTGGTTACACACTTGTTGTATCATAGCATACATCAAGATCATTTTTCTTTTGTGAGAGTGTGAGTGAAGATCATTGTGATCTTATAGAGATAGTGATTATCTCTAGTAGCCATTGGGCTTGAGTGTTGATCAAGATTGATCAAGTGTTGATAGAATAGGTTGAGTCATGTGAGAAGTGATCATTGTGATCTTGTGAGATCTTAGGGATCTCTTGAGTCTTGTGTGTTGAGTGTGTGAAATTGAAAGGATTGGGTAGATCGTGGTAGATTGGTGCTAGCTAAGATTAGCACTCGACATCTAGCTTAGTGACAAAAAACAAGTTAAGCGACGTGTACGGTTTTCTCCGCCTAAAGGGAGGTTGTTGACATAGTGCTTGAAACTCTCGAGTGTGGTACTCGGGGAGTGGAGTAGGGCGAAGAAGAGCTTCGTAGCCGAACCACTATAAATCCTTTGTCCCGGTTTGATCTTTCCATCTCTTCTTTTTACTTTCATTACTTATAATTAGTCAGTTTAGTGTGTAGTTCATATTGGTGTTGATTGATTGCACATAAGATTCGAATCAAGGTTTTTCATAAGTAAAGTCTTTAAAGAAGTTGTAAAAGAACTTAAAAACCGGTAAAATTATTCAACCCCCCCCCTTCTAGGTTTCCACAATTGGTATCAGTAGCCACGTCAGTCAAGATTTTAAAGTAAACTGTATTTTAAAACTTGAATCGATCAATGGATTCCGACAAATATCTAGAAGGGGAATCTATGCAAAGACCACCACTTTTTGAAACCGATTGTTTTATTTATTTTAAAACAAGATTCGAAACGTATGTGAAATCAAAAGACATTGATCTTTGGCATATTAATACCGAGGGCGACTTTCAACCGATTCAAAAGAATCCGGAAACTATAAAGGATGAAATAGTTCCTTATGATAAACAAAGTGATGAACTTAAAAGAAAACTAGCCAAAAATAATGAGGCTAAAATGATGATTTACAATGCTTTGCCTAAAAAGGAATTTGAAAGAATTTTTATGTGTAATACGGCAAAAGATATTTGGAAAACTTTGTTAGTTACTCACCAAGGTAATAATCAAGTCAAAGAGAACAAGATAGATCTTCTTGTTCAACAATATGAACAATTTTCCATTTCGAAAGATGAGTCAATAGATAATGCTTTTGCTAGATTTAATACTATTATCACTAGTCTTAAAGCTCTTGATGAAGGTTACTCTAGCAAAAATTATGTTAGGAAGTTTCTTAGGGCTCTACATCCTAAATGGAGAGAAAAGGTCACCGCCATTGAAGAGTCAAAGGACTTGGCGACATTGTCACTCGATGAACTAATAGGAAACTTGAAAGTTCACGAGATGATAATCAAGAAGGACTCCAATATAGTCAAAGGCAAAAGCGAGAGAGTTAGATCTCTTGCATTGAATGCCAAGAAGGAGTCTAGTGATGAGGAATGTTCGAGTTCCGATAGTGAAGATGAAGATTATGCACTAGCCGTTAGAAACTTTAGAAAGTTCTTTAGGAGGAAAGGTAGAATTCCTAGACAACCTCGAGATGAAAGAGGTCATTCCAAAAGAAACGAGATGAAAGGAAAGGGACAAATGATAGGAAATGCTTTAGATGCGGAGATCCTAATCATCTCATAGGAGAATGTCCCAAACCACCGAAAATCAACAATCAAAGAGCTTTCATAGGAGGCTCTTGGAGTGATAGCGGTGAAAAAGAAGAGAAGAAGCCCAACGATGAAACATGCCTAATGGCTCAAGCTTCTAATGAGGTACATTCCAACTCTTCTTATTATAGTGATGATAATTCGTCAATAGATGACAATAGATTACATGACGAATATAATAAACTATGCGAAGTTAGTTCTAAAATTTTAGGTAGAAACAAAACACTAAAATTAAAATTGCATGAACTCGAATTGCAAGTGTTAGAACTTAGGGATCAACTCAAAAGACTTGAGAATAATAAAGAAGTAGACGTAGAGTGTAGGTCATGCGTAAGTCTTCAAGAAGAAAATGAGAAACTCAAAGAAAATGCTTTGAGAATCACTAGGTTTGAAGAAGGAACAAAAGTACTTAATGATATGCTTGAAAACATTAGGTATAATGAACATGACTGTGCGGGTTTAGGATTTGACCCAAATCAGGCTTCAACAAGTAGTACTAAACAAGTAAAATTTGTAAAGTCTGAAATGTCTGAGTCTGAAGGTGACGACACCACTAAAGGTACAGACGGCACCACTAAAATTAGTGGTACCGTGGTACTGTCTGGTGCTGAGGTCAGATCAGGGTCAATTTTGAAAAATAACTTACGTCCTAAACCAAGTCATATAGTTGTAAATGGTACTAAAGTACCTATTGCTAGCATAGAGGAAGTCAAAAGCTTTTACAAACCCTTGTCAACTCCCGGACTTGGATTTGTAAAGCCCGACACTAAGTCAACGACTCCTCCACCTAGAAAATTAAATTCTCCCAAACCTCGGCCTAGAACTCCTCTACCGAGAGGTAACTTTAGAAGACAAAGTTATCCAAAGTAACTTCCTCGAAACTTGGAATAACCTTCAATCACAAAGTTACTTACCATGGGAAATGTGTCCTCCATTCTCACATCCTAAACGAATGCAACAAATGCGTAGGATGTTTAACACTAACAACTTTGGACCCATGAGATATTGGGGACCAGATGCTTGAATTTTTATTTTGCTAGATAAACTTGGTTGTAAATAAACTTGAAGTCCAACAAATGGAGTATGATTAGTGATTGCACTAATCTTGTGTTGCAATGTCAAGTCTTGTCTAATCTTGCTTAGCTCTCTCAACAAAGGTAGTCTAATCTTCTAGTTTTAAGGGCAACACCTCAGGCTAAGGTACGCTTTCTTAAAACACCCTTTGTTAGTAGAAATGCTAAGCATGTAGTGTTATTAGAATCTAACATAGTAGGCACTATCACAAAGAAACGAAATTCACATTTCATCATGTCTAAAATATTTGTCAAAGATAATTATAGCTTACTCAACTTGTCCAAAAATGTACAATGATCGCTCAAAGATCATGCGTGACAAGTTTGAGATGAGTATGATGAGTGAATCAAGTTTCTTCCCTAACCCGTGTATAATATTACTTGAAGAAAGTATCCTCATAAACCTAAGTATACTATATATGTATAAGATACTTAGATTAGAAAAATCTTAATTGATATTAACGCCCTTATCCGCAAAAACGAATCTCACAAGAGACGATGAAGGTGAGTACGCGGATATTACTAGGTTAGGGGCATGAAAGGTAACTTAATTTACCTAACGGCAAGTAGGCCCGACATCATGTCTAGTGTCTGGCTTTGTGCCCGCTTGTAAGAAGGATTCCAAAACTTCTTAACTTAAAGCGTTTGATGTATCTTCCGATGCATTAATGGCACTATACACTTGAGATTATGATATCTCAAGGAGATTGGTGTAGAAACTGTTGTCTATACCAACTCTGATAATACAGGAGATAATGTGGATTGATAAAGAGAGAGTGATGTTTGTACCCTCATAAGTTGTTGCTAAACTTCTTGGTTCTTCAAGAAACAAACCACTCTTACTATCTCCATTACCGATGCCGAATACGTAAGCGCCGAAAAGGCATGACAACAAACACTATGGATGAGACAAGCTCTAATAAAATGAGACGTCCATCTCAACAACACTCCTGTGAAGAGTGATAGCCGAGGTGCAAATAGACTTGACCGCGAACCCCGTGGATTGCTCATGTACGAAGCTTATCGAAGTACGTCATCTCCTCCGTCACGATGATGTCAAAAGAGAAATCTTTTCTTGGAAAAGTTTCCTTTAAAGGATAACATCATCAATATTCTAACCAATACGATCTTCACACCCCTCTTATGACTAATTGAATATTTCTTCGGAATTATTGAAGTCATCTTTCATATCTCATATCATGACATTCTAAATATTTCACTGGAAATATTGAAGTCATTTCTCACGTCGCATTTTATGACTTTTTAAGTCATCCTTCTCATCTCACTCATGACTATTTCAATATCTCACTAGAAATATTAAAGTCATCCCTTACGTTCTATCTCGTAACTCGCTAAATATTTCACAGAAAATATTTAACTTATTCCTTACGTCTCGTCTCATGACTGTTAGATATTTCACTGGAAATATTAAGTCATTCCGTACGTCTCGTCATATGACTTTTTAATATTTCACTAGAAATATTGAAGTCATTTCTCTCGTCTCGCATCATAACTCCGCGAGTCATCCGTCTTATTTCGCTCATGACTAATTAAATATTTCACTAGAAATATTGTAGTCATCCTCTACATCTCGTCTCTTGACTTCTACATATTTCACGGGAAATATTGAAAGTCTATCCTCACTTTCCTCCAATAACCATTTATGTATTTCCCCAAAAATACCAAGGTTATTTCTTGTCATTACGCTTAGTCGTCCTCGTTAGAAGAGTTTATTAGGTATAAATTCTTTCCTCGCGTCAAAAAGTCTTGCTAAATAAGTAAGATTAATCAATCAAGAGTCAAAAGAGAACAAAAATGGATCTCAGACACAGACGGCTCCACTAAAGTGGCACGGCACCACTAAACATTAGTGGTACCGTGGTACCGTATGTCTGAGAAAGCCCGTTTTTCTTCTATTTCCCTCTGCACAACCATTTCAAACACATATACTCACTGTGAACTGCTGTCAAAAACCGAACCCAACACTCAAAATCCACTTTCACCCTTGCTAATCAAGATCGATGCATTGCAATCAACAAATCTTAATCACTACAACACAAATTGTAAGTCAATTATCTTTAATTTCTTTTCAATTTGAGTCTAGGGTTTGTTCTTGTGCATAAAATCGAATTGGGGGTTTTCAATTTTTGTTGAACTTTTATGCAATTAGGACTAGGATTAGACAATGTAATACTTGCATGATTCACTAAACCTAGGATTTTTATAAACCCACTAATATTGGACTATCTAGTCCGAATTTTCCCATTTAAATCGAATTAAGATTAATTATTTTTAGTGGAATCATGTCTAGGATGATTAAAATTAAATTAGGAATGATTAACATTGAGGCTTTTCAATCTTAAAATTTTTGGCGCCAAGTTGAGGCATTTGCCAAACACCCCAACTCCATCATTTTCGAAAAAGTTCACGTATCTAGGATCATGAAACCGTTTTCGTGCATTGTTGATGCAAGCTAAAAACACTTTTGCATGCATACATGATCTTACAAATATGGATCGAATTACATAACTAATATGTATTCCTCGACATATTTATTTGAGCAAAATTGAAGTTAGGAGTGTTTGGGTAATCTCATTAGGTTTATTTTAGAGTCGAGATCACCGCACCACCACATTGTTTGCATTTAGGCACACATACACATTGAGAACGTGATCATTAAAATGCAACAAGTTAACATATACAAAAATATATTTTTGTAGGTAAAAATGCCTCGTATGGATTATCAAGATACCAAACCTTACATTCCCCGTCTATTAGACGATCCAAACATCCCCGATGAGCAGAAAGCTTATCTTGCTAAAGTCCAAGATCGATATATACACGAAGTTCGTGTAGTCGATGCTCATTTCGTTCTCTTGGATAACATCCAAGCTTGCTTCCCTACTATTGACTTTTATTGTTTATACAAAATAATAGATCAAATTTGTCCTCGCTTCATTCTTGACTTTTATAGTCGTGTTCGTACCTTCAATGACCTTGAAGGTAATGTCTTCCTTGATTTTTGGATCCAAAACCAAAATATCATTTTGTCCATCTCTGAGCTTGGTGACATTCTCGGTGTTTCTTCGTATGGTCAGTGTGCATACACTGAAGACCATTCCTTGGAGTCACTTCACTACAATCTTGAAAGTGAAGGAACCTATCGTACCGAAATCCCCAACCATGAAACCATAAAAATCCACATCCAAACTCCTCGAGTCGCCAACACGCACCACAAGCGTGATGGTTCTATTGTCTATCTTGATCCCAACTGAATCTACCTCAATGAACTCCTTCCCGACCTCAGAAGTTGGGAACTTCTTCTACGTGAGAACGTGTTGAGCCTTGCGGGCAACCGTGATTACGTTCCAGCGAGTCTCGCCCACATGCTTTATTGTCTTAGTATCGAGGAGCCATACAACCTCGCATACTACATGGCCAAAAGGATGGCCAACATCCATAGTCGTTCCGATAAGCTCATGCCATATGGTATGTTGGTTACTCGTCTATTCCGGTGGGTTATGGAAAATTTCCCACATCTTAATAGTGTCGACTATGTCCTAGTCAATCCCGCTATGAAACCCCTTGGTGGACCACAACGTCGCACAAAGCAACGTAAGGACAATGGGTCCAAACGTGGTCGTAAATCCACTTCCGATGCTACTTTCTCGTCTTCCTCCTTCGGTCATGGATCGTCATCCCAACCTATGGATGAGGATGATGATGAGGTGAACGAAGAAGGAACGTCTCATCCTCATACTCCCTCTCCCGACACATACTTTCGTAACCTCAATACGTCATCGTTCATACAAACATCCGACCTTCCCTTCAGTCAAACTAACTTAACTTCCGTGATGAGAAGGCAAACAACGATGTTCAACCGACAAGTGTCGATGCATGAGCAAACTATCGGGGGGTTCAAGTCCATTGGCAAGGCAATCAAAGGGCTCGGGAACAAGATAAAGAAGTTGGGGAAGAGAAGAGATTAGATAGGATTAACTTAAGTAATATTACTAACTTAAGTATTATTAAGCTATTATCAATGGGGTCATGGCAATGTCCATCTAACATTTACAAGTTTAAATTGTCTTAACAATTTTTTTTTTACTTGACATTGGTTACTTTAACAAGTTAATCAATCTTTATGTTTTATTACCTTTGTGAGCTTTGTCTAGTTCATAAATTTTCTTTTATTTTATTGCATGCACTTGATGATAAAATTGCCTAGAATGATGCATGTTTAATAGTTGCCTAAACTTAGAAGATCACATGATAATTTTAATTGCTAGTTGAAACTAGTGTTAGGAAATCTATGTGATCATTCTTTAGTGGATTGAGGCTTTGAGATTTGCTGCAAAATAGTCCACCCAGAATTACCCATTTTAGGCAGCTTAGAACCTGCAGAACTGGAAAAAGAGTCAACTACAGGCCACGGCTCATCTAAATAGGGCACGGCTCTACTAAATTTAGTGGTGTCGTGGGTCATTTAGTGGTACCGTACCCTGGGAAGATGAATTTAACTGTTCTCTTTCACTTTTTGTTTCTCTTTTCCTGGAATTCTGCCAACACAAACTGATTCCAATACACCCAAATCCCCAAATCCACCATCCAATCCATCCTTGCATGCTTTGATTTGGCTATATAAGCACATATCATGCATTGCTCTTCCACCACCATTCCACACACACAACATACTTATCATGTCTTCCACCATGGCAACTACTTCCCACAAAACCAAGAAGCCAAGGTTGAACCTCAAACCTTTCAATGAGATAATTCTCATTGATCTCACTTTGGATGATGATGATGAAGCCCACACACCACAAACCTCAACCAAATCAACCTCCTCAATCTCTAAACCCCTAGCTCCATCAAAGGCCAACTCAAAAAGGCCAACATCATCATCCACCTCCACTATGAGAATCACCACACCTTTACCTCAACCAAGTCCTCCTCAACCTTTAGCTCTCACACTAACCCTCTCACCATCAACCCCATTTGAACTTGGCACTAACACATCATATTCATCACTCTCACCATCACCACAAACTTTAATGGGTCATCCCATTCTTTATCCCCTACAACCACATACCTTAAGTTGTCCTTATTGTCACCACAACCAACACCTTATCATGTGCCTTAGAGATGAGTTGAGTCTTCAATTCTCCTACCTTGAGCACCTCCTCACACCACCACAAGGACCCATCATACTACCCCATCCACCTCCAAATAGCCCAACCAACTAAACATGGTTATGTTCAGTTTTTCAAATAAAAGCTTAGGACCCTTTTGACGTTTGAAGCAAATCTTGAAGTCTCATACCACTATTGATGTTTATGTGATTTCTTGTAGTTTTATTTGCTTCTATGATGTAGTCATACATATTTATGACATTTTTTTTATTTTTATGAATGAATGGGCTTTCATGTGGTTGTTTCATGTTTATTTTTGGCTACTTAGCCATATTTTTGTGATTAGATATTTGTCATATGTGCTACATGTTAGAACTTGTATATTTACTTTCTAACTTTATTTTGTAGCACGAGTCATTGCTCGATTCCTTGGTGTCCTCCAAACGAGGGGGAGTATACATCAAGGGTGAGCCTTAGCAACCCTTTGGCTTTGACAAAAAGGGGGAGAAATGGGAGTAAACTCATTAAAAACTTGTTAAAACTAATTTGAACTTAAAATGAGTTTATGTTTTGTCATCATCAAAAAGGGGAGATTGTTGATGCAAATAATGATCTAAAACTTTATTTCTATCTTTCGATAACTTCACGTTTTGTGGATGACAAAATGTGAAAACATGTTACATTAAAATTAACGTAAACAAGTTTTTAATCGGAAGATCCCGTTTCTACACAAATCACTCTAGAACAAATTTATAACTTGACTAATGATCAAAGAAGTGAATTTCTGCTTAAGACTTCATATTTTTATGTGACAAAACATTTCTTTCAAAAATATATTTTACAAATTATTTTTGAATAATTAAGAAATGTTTTAATGGAAAAATAAGTATAAAATACATAACAGCTATTTTCCCCCCAAAATCAGCTCCAAACTTTCCCAAATAAGTTTTCACCAGAAAAGACAAAAAGAGGAGCATTTTTGTCTGACACGGCTCCACGGTTCCACTAAATTTAGTGGAGCCGTGTGTGATTTAGTGGAGTCGTCCCTCTATAACGGCCATATTTTTTCTGCCTATAAATACCAGCCCACTTCACAGATTTTGGGCATCCTTTGACATACAAAACTTTCTGAGTTTAATACTCTCTTCACATCCTATCTTATTGATCATTTAGTTAGGTTTTCTTTTGTTCAAGAGTGATCCAATCATCCAACTTAGAGATCCTCTTCATTCCTCTTCATTTGCAAGAGAAGAACTCAAGGTATCCAAGAAGATACAAGATTTGTAGTTGTAGTTAGTTTACTTGTAACATTGGTTACACTCATGTTGTATCATAGCATACATCAAGATCATTTTTCTTTTGTGAGAGTGTGAGTGAAGATCATTGTGATCTTATAGAGATAGTGATTATCTCTAGTAACCATTGGGCTTGAGTGTTGATCAAGATTGATCAAGTATTGATAGAATAGATTGAGTCAAGTGAGAAGTGATCATTGTGATCTTGTGAGATCTTGGGGATCTCTTGAGTCTTGGGTGTTGAGTGTGTGAAGTTGAAAGGATTGGTTAGATCGTGGTAGATTGGTGCTTACTAAGATTAGCACTCGACATCTAGCTTAGTGTCGGAAAACAAGTTAAGCAACGTGTACGGTTTTCTCCGCCTAAAGGGAGGTTGTTGACATAGTGCTTGAAACTCTTGAGTGTGGTACTCAGGGAGTGGAGTAGGGCGAAGAAGAGCTTCGTAGCCGAACCACTATAAATCCTTTGTCCCGGTTTGATCTTTCCATCTCTTCTTTTTACTTTCATTACTTATAATTAGTCAGTTTTGTGTGTAGTTCATATTGGTGTTGATTGATTGCACATAAGATTTGAATCAAGGTTTTTCATAAGTAAAGTCTTTAAAGAAGTTTTAAAAGAACTTAAAAACCGGTAAAACTAGTCAACCCCCCCCCCTTCTAGTTTTTCACAAACCATGTCTTAGTTACAAGTATTAAATTAAGTCTTTTCAGAATTTAATTCCAATATTTTAAAGTGTTTATGTTGTTGTCACTGATGTGGCAGCAAGTGGGGTTACGAAGGAATTCCCTAAGAAATGGTAAGGTTTAGCTCTACGAATGACTTAAATGTACGGTAATGAGGAAACGAGAAATCTTATAGAAGTTTGAGTGACGAAATTTGGAAAGAAATGGACGATTTAAAGCACGAATAGATATAATCGAGATGCGATACATATATTAAGGTCATGTAGTTTAGTCGTTATATCTAGTTATATAGATTTCTGAAATAAAATTTAGCATGAGTGACGTTTACTATCTAGTAGTTTAATGTTTTGATAAAAATGTAATATAAAGTTAGTTTAATAAAAACTTGGTTTATTTCGTTTATTAAAAATGAACTAAGTTTATCTAGTTATTAACGATTAGCTATGATTCATTTTTATAAATTATAAGTTTAGAAGACATTTGATCTCGTAAAATAATTTAAGTAAGGTTTATGTCAATATTTCATTTTCTAGTTTTTCATTAATGACATGATTATCGGTTGATTAAATACGTGCCAACTATTATACTTTCTAATGTGTGTTCTAGCCTATACTTAATAGGAATTCAATTTTGTTATTAGTTTACTCGAGTTTTAATGCCGTGTGTGTGTATATAAAATTTTCATACTCTTCTTATGTTAATATTCATGTTTTACTTTTACATATATGTGTAAGACGATATGTAAGTGACAATTTCGAGTTAATGGTCCAATTGTATAGTTGACGAGTTTATAAGTTGTGACAATACAAGTTTCATATATGTGTACGTTAGTTACAATACAAAAATGTTTGCGCGATCGGCTATATTGATTTTTATTTTGCGACTACTATGTATATGTTAATCATTTTTAGTATAAACAATATTTGTTGGGCTGCGGCCCAACTGAATCAGAGGAGGGGGGGGGGAATGTCAGTGTTGGGCTTAACCAACTATTTTAGCCACCCACAGCCACATTGGGCCTGGTGGGCCGAGACTAACTCCTCGCAGGTACAACCCGGGCTAAAATAAGGGGTTTCGATTGGGTTTGCACATGGCCCCTAAGTGGGCTGCTTATGGCATGGAAAAATAAAATACCACACGCACATACAAGTCTTAAAAGACATGTGCATTTTTTGGGAAGTCTTAGGACAACTATTCGGCATCAAAGGACTTAGGAACTCATGACTTGGCTCACTTTGGGTCGAGTACTACTCAACTCCAAAATATAGGAGTCTCGGTGTGATGAGAGGTTTTGGGTTTTGGCATAACCCTTCACGTTTCACAAGGGAAATATCCATTTCAAGTGTGACATAACTCTTGTGTCAAAGAGCACTCTTGTGCCTCAAGTGTCTTAGCCTAAAGCCAACCATTCCAAGATGGACTATTTGTTGGGTCCGTCAGTACCCAAGAATACTTAAAACAAGATTTGAACACAAATTAACCAAGTGTTAACTTAAACCGAGAAAAATTCAAGTCACTGAGAGAACAGTCTCTCAGTGAGTCATCTTCAGGATGCTTAAGGCGAATTCAAGAAGAAGGATTCACTACTCAGGAAGATGGTACTCCCTGAGTAGGACTTAAGCCAAAGAAGAAGATGATGGTTCAGTGGGTGTTGGACAAGAACTCACTGAACCCCAGTCTCCTCAACAACAATGGTGATTAATAAATGAAGGTGTGTATTGAAGAACCCAAAGCCTGAAAGAAAGGCGGGAAGATCTGGGAAGAGTTTAAGATAAGATCAAATCTTATCTTGTCAGGAAGAAACCTACCCTAAGACGGCTAAAAGTCATGGAGTGTCAGACCAACCACTCCTAAAGACTTTTAGCCCATTCCTATTGTTTCTTGGAAATGACCATTACTATTGTAATTGTCAGACACGCTTGCTTCAACAACTTGTATTATTTTTAATCACTTTTACTCTTTGTACTTGTGTATAAATAGGTTCAGATGGGAGAGAAGTTGAGTGTGTTTTGTACATTGAAAGCTTAGACTTTTACATAGCAACTTCTCTCCTACAAAGAGTAACGTATCCCTGAGATAGCTCAGTAGGTCGAATTGTTACCACTCAAAGCAAAGCTTGAGTTTAGATAGGAGACAACACCATACCTTGTCTATTCAATCCCAAGTGTTTGTTCCGCAAAACACTTGGGTAATAGATTCTTTGATTCATTTCTAATAAAAATTTAAATGTTGAAAAATACTTATGTGTTTTTACTTTTACGTTTCACCAATCTGTTAGAATTAATCATAACATTGTATTAGTCATAAATACGAATAGATTAACTTTCTAGTTAACTCTAAGCGTGTGAAGGGAACAACAAGTGGTATCAGAGCCTCTGGTTTATAAAATCTTTCAAAACTAACCAAGAGTGCTCAAGGTTTTTAAAACCAAGATCCTACTATGGCTAATATTAATGTACCCCAGCTGGTCGATAAAAAGGGTTGCAGCTATTCGGCTGTTGCACCCAGACTAGAAGCTGGAAAGTTAAGCAAATGGAAAAAACGTATGATTTGTTATTTAAGTGGTATGAAACCTTACTACATCACCTGTATCAGGGATGGCCCATTTGTCCCTAAGACTGCTGCAGGGCTAAACAAGCCTGAGGCACAATGGACCATTGATGAGAGGAGGGTGATCAATCAAGACTAGTGCCTTAAAAGCATCCTTATATCTTGTCTTCCTGACGATATAATGGAATCAGTCATCAACTGTTTAACAGCCAAGCAAACTTGGGATGACTTGGTTAATAGCTTTGAGGGCCCCTCAGATACCAAGGAAAACAGGGTCATAGACCTGAAACTTGAGTATACTAATTTCAGGGCAAAAGACTCTGAAAGTCTCTCTCAGACTTATACCAGATACAAGACTTTGATAAACGAACTATCAAATGAT
The DNA here is from genome assembly GCA_021014915.2 of Artemisia tridentata subsp. tridentata. Classification (NCBI taxonomy): domain Eukaryota; kingdom Viridiplantae; phylum Streptophyta; class Magnoliopsida; order Asterales; family Asteraceae; genus Artemisia; species Artemisia tridentata. The sequence continues at coordinate 79,570,978 of CP139505.1, forward strand.
GGTGTAGTATTATCTAAGCATGAGACAAATGTTGGCTTTGTCAACAGTCTCCCTGAGAAGTGGCTAAACTTCTCACAAGGCCTGAGGAATGCTAATCACATTTAGACCCTTGAACTCCCTGAAATCTATGGGAAGTTTGTCTATGAGGACAACTTGATTTCAAGGAGATATCCTGACTCAAAAGCTCTTGAGTCCAAAAAGGCCTTAACCTCCACACCCATATCAACTGCTTTTTATACTAATGGTGTTGTGCAGGAATTTCAAGAGGAGTCTGAGGATGAAATTGATGAAAGGACTAGTGATGAGTACCTAAAAGATCTAAACTTGGAATTCCAAGAGAGGGCACTCCTTGCTAGTTCAAAACATTTCATCAAAAGAAACCAGTAAAATTTTTCAAAAGGAAAAGCAAATGAAACCACTGAATGCTTTAATTGTGGTAAAAAGGGTCATTTTACTAGGGACTATTATTCTAAAACAACCTCAGAACCCTCTTACAAATTTTCAGGAAATTGTTCCTCAGGAACTAGCAAGTTTCAACCTAAAATGTTTCAGTCGACCCAACAATTTCAAAACAAGGGTCAAAAGGACTTTGAAGAAAAATATAGGAAAGCCAAGGCTAAACTTGCAATTCTTGAAACTAATCCCTCAATGTCTCAGGCTGCTCAAACACCCAAACCTGTTCAGGCAAAGAATAAGGTTTTAGTAGCTGAAGCTTATGACTGGGATGATGAAGAGGTCTCCTCAGATGAGGAAATTAGAGTGAGTGCACAGATGGCACTCTCTGAAGGTGATCAGGTGGCTGTTGGGAAAAGCCATGCAAGGAATGGAGAGTGGGTAAACATCACCATGAAGAAGGTAAACACATTACTTTCTATAGATGATGATTCTGATTGGCAGTCTTACATGAATTATATTTGTGTAGATCTTAAATTTGTTGAGGAACAAAGGCTTAACATGTGTTCAAAATACAACAACATAGTGTCAGAATTGAATAAATGTAGAGATGAACTGCTTGTACTAAAGCAAGCCAAACTAGAAATAATAACTCTACAAATTCAGAACACTGAAATTTTGAAACAAAACCAAGCCCTACAAACTGAACTTAACAAAGAAAAGGCTGTCATCCAAGGCTAGACCAAGAAGAACCCCAAGGTTTTTGACATTGTGGGATTAATCTCTCAGAAAACCATTGGAATTGACCCTCTTATGGTTGATCCCAATGTGAGTCACAATGAACTAACCTTTGTTCCAGCTGGCATATCTTTTGAGCAAGAAATGCTTCCCAAGTCTAATGACTGGATTGTCAGGGACAACCCAGTCAGTAAGTTACCAAACTTTGAGACTGGAAAGATCTTGCTTCCTGAAAGTCAGGCCTTGAAAAATATGCTTGGACTTACTGAACAACTCAGTAAGCTTGAACTCACTGAACAACTCAGTAATACTGAGTCTGTGAATGAGTCTAAATCAGAATCATACCCAACACTTCCTCCACTGAATACCCTTCAGGGTACTGCACCTAACTTAGGCCTCCCACCAATGGTCTTCTCACCACGCTCTCCAAAGGAGAGACCAGGAAAGGGAACAACCATCCTGAAGAGACCAACCCTTGAAGTCTCAGTAAATACTGATGACTCATCAACTTCAGTCCCTTCTAAAGTAACAACCCAAAGCCCTGATTCAAAATTTGATCAGTTTGCTGAAATGGTCAGGAAGCTGGGAGAGAAGATTGCATCTTCTGAGAAACCTTCTCAATCCAAGAAGGAACAACAACCAGCTTCCTCAAAGACCAAACCCAAACCCACAAAACCCCTGAAAAGATGTGAATTGTGTAACTACACCAATCATATCACTGATGATTGCTATAGAATTCTTTATTGCATGGTTTGCAAAAAGGATGATCACAGGACCTCTAATCACAAAACACATTCAGTCACATCAAACATGGCAAGTCTTAAAGCTCAGTCTTTAAACTATCCTTCTGATTCTAAACAGAAACAGAAACAAAAGGCAAAGCCTTTTGCACCTTGCCCTTACTGTGGGTTCAATGACCACCATCCTAAGGATTGTCAAATTGACAATTGTTGTGAAAATAGTGGAAGTTCCACTCATAGCACCTCAGGACGTGGTAAGGCCATTCAGGCCAGTAGAGGTATGACAAAGTCAGCCTCTCAGTTCACTGAGTCTACATCAGCAATCAAATGCATAATATGTGGTAGCTCAGTCCACTCCACCACTGACCATAAATCACTTGAAAATGTTAATAAGACCCTCAAAGCTAAACCCTCCAAGAAGTGGAGTCCTAGAAAGAACTGACCCAGTTTACTATTTGTGCATAAACATGCCAGGGATCCTGTTTGGCATCTTGATAGTGGATGTTCAAGGAGCATGACTGGTGTGAAGGAGTATCTGCACAAGTATGTGGATGAATCAGGACCCAAAGTGATATTTGCTGATAACTCATCATGTCTCACTAAAGGTTATGGTTCAGTAAACTACAATGGTATAGTCTTTACTAGGATAGCTTATGTAAATGGTCTAAAATACAATTTGATAAGTGTCAGTCAACTATGTGATGCAAAATACATAGTTCAGTTTGATGATAAGCAATGAATCATCTTCAATGCTAATAAGGAAGTTGTCCTTATTGCTCCAAGAAGACATGATGTTTATGTGTTAGACATGTCCAGTCTGACTCAGAATTGAACTTGTCTCTTTACTAAAGCCACTGATACACTCAACTGGCTTTGGCATAAGAGACTCTCCCACCTGAACTTCAAAAACATAAACAACCTTGTAAAACAAAACAAGGTCCTTGGCTTACCATCTCTTGTGTTTTCAAAGGATAAACCATGCTCAGCTTGTGAAAAAGGTAAACATCACAGAGCATCCTTTAAAACCAAAACCAACTTTTCCATCAGGAATTGCCTACATCTTCTTCATATGGATCTATTTGGACCAATCAGTCCTAGATCTATTAACCATGAGAAGTATACTCTGGTCATTGTGGATGAGTACTCAAGATACACTTGAGTATACTTCCTGATCAAAAAGAGTCAGGCAGCTGAAACTATTATGTCCTTTGTCAGGAACATTGAAAATCAGAATGACATCAAAGTCAAACAGATTAGGACTGACAATGGAACAGAGTTCAAAAATTATGAACTTGAATGTTTTTGTGATGAGAAAGGCATTTCACAAAAATTTTCCTCACCCTATGTCACACCTCGCCAATGGCGGAAACGCGAGTGAAACATCATGGATATCATCACAACACTTGGCGTCTAAATAGAGAAATACTACATGCAACTTAATAGAGCAAAGTAGAAACACAAAGTGTCGTAATGATACCCTAAAATAAATAACCAAAACAATCACCAAGGTATCTCCATTAAAACATAGAGTAATAATGAAAGACATCAAGTATCCCAAACAAAGTTCAACTTAATCAAACTAAAAACTTAAAGGTAGTCATCCTCAAATGCAAACTAGTCTCTTCTAGTCACGTCCTTCTATCTTAGCCTTAGAATGCTCACCTGAAAATGATGCTTAAAAACGTCAACATAATGTTGGTGAGATTCATAGGTTTAAGACACATAATACACCTCGATTATCAGTTCACTGTGATTATAAAACATAGCAGGACAGCAAAAATATAGTTATTATACAACTAACATGCAATCACAGCTTACGGGACGGAACGTGCCCACCGATCCAAGTATAAATTAGGATGGAACGTGCCCACCGATCCAAATACCACCACAATTGGGACGGAACGCGCCCACCGATCCAATATAATGGGTAAATTAATACCCTCCGGTCGGACCACACAGAATAATAATGAATAGAACCACTAGGACTTTCCCACTCAAATAATCACCACAATAACATGCAGTATACATATAATAACCATTACAAGTCCATGCTTTTTATTAAACACATAATCACAGTAACTCAAAACATTTAAACAAGCATCATCTCCATCCCAAGTTTAAAACAAAGTAAAAATTGGGACTATGAAACTCACCTCAACCTTGCGGCTTCCAAATTATCCACACACAAATCTATACAAACAAAACAGTACCACATTACACGCGACCAAGATAAAAGCTATAGTCCATGTAACACATATATGATGGATGTCTAAGGTTCATATAACCCACCATGGATTACCTAGACTCCATACTAATCACCACCCAATACCTAACACTCACTAAATCCCTTAATTAAAACTTTCAGAAAACACAGATTTTTAGGGCACTTTCACCCACATAAAATCACAGTGAATAAAGCTTCACAACTCACACCAAAAATTCACCATGATCCTTCATAAGCATAAAAGCTTGTCCCAGAAGGCCATGGAGTAAAAACATACAAAAGTACCCAATGACAAATCAAACATGACAACTATCCAGATTCGGATCTGAACGCACACCAAAGAGTTTTGACCTCTTAGACATACTCGCACAACTTATTATCGTCTAATTTTTGCGTGGAAGTCAAACATAATATAGAACTCACTTCCCACAGAAGGGCTAACCCAAACTACACTTTTTAAACCACTTTTGATCTCATTACTTCTAACCTAAATCTGTCCCGGTTTGACTATTTTGACACCTTAACTCATAAAATTCGTTTGACTGACTTCCCGACCTCGAAAACACTCTTGGTCAGACTTTTTGGAAAGCTCTTTCTCTTAAATACAATTTAGACATAAAATTCGTGATGTAACTCATCTTCATCTTTTCCTTTGGCTTGGTCGATTTTCTCATTAGGGAGGAATGAGGGTTTTGGTTTTGTATTTATAGTGGTCTATGGATTATTCTAGAAAATCTTTTAATTAGTAATTAGATTTGGTATCAAATTTGGTTTCCTAATTTCCCCCTTATCCCTAATTTCGGCCGCCCATATATATATATATATATATATATATATATATATATATATATATATATATATATATATATATATATATATATATATATATATATATATATATATATATATATATATATTTTTATTAAATTTAATTATTACACTTAAAACCTTATACTCTTTATATTTTATAAAAATCCTATACCGAAATTAACACCTTACAGGATAAACTTTCATTTTTACGACAACCCGGAAAAATATCATTTTCACAATAAAGTTTCCAGTAATAGAAATTTCACACTTACTATAAATATAACTCATGAAAACCACCTCCACGTAACTTACTAACGCTTCAATTACTTGAACGAAGACTTGTTACGCAAAACCACAAAACACCAAAATTACACAAGTCATTTGTACACCACCAAGGCGATCAAAATGAACTTTTCCCAAAATTTAACACTTTTCAACATGATGAAACTCTCACACCAAGGGATTTAGTGCTAACACACGTACTTATTACCCATATACCGCACATATACCACATACACCACATATAAGCACATAGTACACACCACATAAAAGTTAAATAGATTGAGACTTATTAGTCAAACTAACCTGCTAAAATCACGGTTGTTACATTATGCCCCACATAAGGAAATCGCGTCCCGAGATTTATTAGCTTGTCTCATCAACCTCCTCAGCAAACAACTTCGGGTACTTGGACCTCATCTGATCCTCACGTTCCCAAGTAAACTCAGGACCACGTTTGGAATTCCAACGTACCTTCACCAATGCTATCTTACCACGCTTCATACTCTTAACCTCTCGATCCATAATCTCAACAGGTTCCTCAACAAAATGAAGAGTCTTATCTACCTTAATCTCATCTAATGGCACATGCAAACTAGCATCCGCCAAACACTTCTTCAGATTAGATACGTGGAACGTATCATGCACACTACTTAATTCCTCAGGCAATCTCAACCGATATGCCACAAGTCCAATCCTCTCTGTAATTTCAAACGGTCCTACATACCTTGGTGCTAATTTGCCTTTCTTACCGAAACGCACAACACCTTTCCAAGGAGACACTTTCAACATTACAAGATCACCAACACTAAACTCCAAGGGCTTACGGCGATTATCCGCATAACTCTTTTGGCGATCTCTTGCTGCCTTAAGTCTTTCCTTAATCTGAAACACCTTATCCGTAGTCTCTTGCACTAATTCAGGACCAATCAGTTGGCTTGTTCCAACCTCTGCCCATAGAATAGGTGATCTACACTTCCTCCCATACAACATTTCAAATGGTGCACATCTAATACTGGAATGATAGCTGTTGTTATAGGAAAACTCAGCCAAAGGCAAATGAGTATCCCAACTTCCTCCAAAATCAATAGCACACGCTCTAAGTAAATCCTCCAAGGTCTGAATCGTTCGCTCACTTTGCCCATCAGTCTGTGGATGATAAGCAGTGCTCATATCCAAACGCGTATCCAACGACTTTTGCAACGACTGCCAGAACCGTGAAGTAAACCTAATATCGCGATCAGAGATAATCGAGACAGGCACACCATGTCTCGCCAAAATCTCATTAATATAAATTCTCGCCAGCTTTTCCATCTTATAATCTTCACGAATGGCCAGAAAATGTGCAGACTTCGTCAGCCTGTCCACTATGACCCATATCGTGTCATGTCCATTACTTGTTCTAGGCAACTTAGTAATAAAATCCATTGTTATTCTCTCCCATTTCCACTCAGGAATCGGCGGCTGTTGTAACAATCCTGAGGGTTTCTGATGCTCAGCCTTAACTTTCAAACAAGTCAAACATTGGCTAACATATTCAGCTATTTCCCTCTTCATTCCCGGCCACCAGTAAGCATCTCTAAGATCATAATACATCTTATCCGATCCTGGATGAATCGAATATCTTGATTTATGAGCCTTATCCATGATCAACTTCCTTACACCTCCTACCGATGGAACCCATATTCTATCTAAGAAGTACAGTCCACCATCCTCCTTTTTCTCCATTTGTTGATCTAAGCCACGCAGCATCTCAGAGGTCGCATTCTCATCCTTAAGAGCTTCTTCTTGTGCTGCCAATATCTTACCCTTAATTCCCGACTGTAACGTCGTACACATTGCTCGCACACGCTTAGGCTTAATCCGCTCCTTTCTACTTAAAGCATCAGCTACCACATTCGCCTTTCCAGGATGGTAGCGAATCTTGCAATCATAATCACTAAATAACTCAATCCACCTTCTTTGTCGCATATTCAGCTCCTTCTGACTGAAAATATGCTGAAGACTCTTATGATCTGTATAAACAACACTCTTTGTGCCATACAGATAATGTCTCCAATTCTTAAGAGCAAATACTACCGCACCAAGCTCCAAGTCATGAGTGGTATAATTCTTCCCATGAATCTTGAGTTGTCGGGATGCATAAGCTATCACCTTACCCCTTTGCATTAATACACACCCAAATCCTTGATTCGACACATCACAATACACAACGAAATCATCTGGCCCATCAGGTAACGTCAGAATAGGTGCATTACACAAACTATCCTTTAGTGACTAAAAAGCCACCTCCTGCTCTTCTCCCCAAACATACTTCTTGTTCTTCTGAGTCAACAAAGTAAGGGGTTTAGCAATCTTCAAAAAATTTGCTATAAATCTTCGGTAATATCCTGCCAATCCTAAGAATGAACGTATTTCGGACGGCGTTGTAGGAGCCTTCCAGTTCTTGACCGCTTCTATCTTACTAGGTTCCACATGTATTCCTTCACTATTCACCACATGTCCAAGAAAATGTACTTCCTCAAGCCAAAACTCACATTTTGAGAACTTGGCATACAACTTCTCTGTCTCCAGTAATCCAAGTATCGTCTTCAAATGTTCTCTATGCTCCTCCTTCGACTTAGAATAAATTAGAATGTCGTCTATGAACACAATCACGAATTTATCCAAGTAAGGCTTGCAAACGCGATTCATCAAGTCCATAAATACCGCAGGTGCATTTGTCAACCCAAATGCCATAACCGTGAACTCAAAGTGTCCATAGCGAGTGCTAAAAGCAGTCTTCGGAATATCCTCCTCATGCACTCTCAACTGATGATATCCTGAACGTAGATCTATCTTCGAGAAAAATCAAGCAGCTTGTAGTTGGTCAAACAGATCATCAATTCTAGGAAGAGGATACCGATTCTTCACAGTTAACTTGTTCAATTCCCGATAGTCAATACACATCCGGAATGAACCATCCTTCTTCTTAACGAATAACACAGGTGCTCCCCACGGAGAATGACTAGGTCAAATAAACCCCTTATCCTGAAGTTCTTGCAGCTGCTCAGCCAACTCCTGCATCTCAGAAGGTGCCAAACGATATGGGGACTTTGCCACAGGTGCCGCTCCAGGAATCAACTCGATACGGAATTCAACTTGACGAATTGGAGGCAATCCAGACAAGTCTTCAGGAAAAACGCCTGGAAACTCTCATACCATAGGAATCTCTTCTATTCTACGTTCCTTAGCCTTTGCAGTCTTAAAGGTTTTCAAGTCCTTCCCTAAGCATTCTCCTTGAATCCGAAGGATACCACCATTCTCTAAAGGTAGACAACCAGCTCATCCGTATCACCACATCGAAACTCCCATGCCCAAAAGGTATCAAATCAATAGTAAACGGGATACCCTCTAACACTATTGTACACCCACGAATAACCTTATCAACTTCTACTTCCCTACCGCTAGCTATTTCAATCACAATACTAGGCCTAAGTTCACTAGGTTCAACATTCAATAATTTAGCAAATGAACCAACTTAAATATCACAACATTAGTACCAACAGATAATCGAGGTATCAACATATGATAGGTAGAATGGAATCTTACCACCCACACACTCCCACATACAACGATTTCCCAAACGGTTAAGAGAATACATCTCTAACCATACAACCATCATCAACATGATATCACATTCGTACTTAACACAAGTACTTCCCATCAAATGGGACAATTAACACAAATATCACAGTTAAATCAAATCCTACTACACGTAAGCATGTCATCATTGGTCAACATAGCATTGGTCGTAAGTCCACATGTGTCGTGATACATGTATAATTATGTTGGCCACCCATAATTATAGATGTATCCTTTCACATGTGTACTCGCTTCGAATACCACACCTAACAATAATAACACCTCACAATAATTGATACGCAAACTCAAAAATTAATCACATATCACACCCATAGAATATATTCCAAAAACCACTCAAGCCTTATTATTAAATACTTGGGTAAAATCCCAAAGTCCAACGGAATCCATATTCCAACACAATACCAAACATCTAACGTCACTAACAAACATCCCAAAACATAATACTAAATAAAAACAAAATCACACACGGCTCGAGCTCCATCCTAGCGTTCGTCTATCTTGAAATAATTCAACTACTCGTCATAGACTCTAGGTCCGAATCCACTTCGTCTTCCTCACTTAGCCATCCATTTCGGTTTCCCTCGGGCTGTGGTAATGGACGACTAGCAAAGCCACTCTCGGGATTCCTTCCTTCCTCCTATACGCGATCCACAAATCCATACAAATCATGAGGCTCAGCTCGAACTACTCCTCCATCTTCTATGAATTTGGGACACTTTCCAGGGTACCTAGTCGTGGAGCCATCTTTGTTGAGTACCTCCGTCTCGTACACTTCTACCTCCGTTCCACCCACTTTCACTAAGGTCAGCTTTTCCTCGATCAGACATGGCCACATGCTCGCAGGAATCGAAATCCTTTTGCTAACTCGCTTCAAGCTACCAATCCTCTTGCAACCAGTAGCGACAACAATTGCCCAACGAAGCTTGCTACGCGCGAGAGGTGCCATGCTAAAAATGACACATAAGATACTAAGTGCGAGGGTCCAATAGACGTCCAAAACTCAACAAAACTACCCATAAACTCAAGAAGAATAAACACGTAAAATACCGTACTCACACATAGGCCCTAAATGCAACTATATGAGGGACTCCTAGGTTATAGTCTAGGTTCAACCACCTACTTCTCTATAACCAAGGCTCTGATACCAATCTGTCACACCTCGCCAATGGCGGAAACGCGAGTGTAACATCATGGATATCATCACAACACTTGGCGTCTAAATAGAGAAATGCTACATGCAACTTAATAGAGCAAAGTAGAAACACAAAGTGTCGTAACGATACCCCAAAATAAATAACCAAAACAATCACCAAGGTATCTCCATTAAAACATAGAGTAATAATGAAAGACATCAAGTATCCCAAACAAAGTTCAACTTAATCAAATTAAAAACTTAAAGGTAGTCATCCTTAAATGCAAACTAGTCTCTTCTAGTCACGTCCTTCTATCTTAGCCTTAGAATGCTCACCTGAAAATGATGCTTAAAAACGTCAACATAATGTTGGTGAGATTCATAGGTTTAAGACACACAATATACCTCGATTATCAGTTCACTGTGATTATAAAACATAGCAGGACAGCAAAAATATAGTTATTATACAACTAGCATGCAATCACAGCTTACGGGACGGAACGTGCCCACTGATCCAAGTATAAATTGGGACGGAACGTGCCCACCGATCCAAATACCACCACAATTGGGATGGAACGCGCCCACCGATCCAATATAATGGGTAAATTAATACCCTCCGGCCAGACCACACAGAATAATAATGAGTAGAGCCACTAGGACTTTTCCACTCAAATAATCACCACACAGAAACACCACAATAACATGCAGTATACATATAATAACCATTACAAGTACATGCTTTTTATTAAACACATAATCACAGTAACTCAAAACATTTAAACAAGCATCATCTCCATCTCAAGTTTAAAAAAAGTAAAAATTGGGACTATGAAACTCACCTCAACCTTGCGGCTTCCAAATTATCCACACACAAATCTATACAAACAAAACAATACCACATTACACGCGACCAAGCTAAAAGCTATAGTCCATGTAACACATATATGATGGATGTCTAAGGTTCATATAACCCACCATGGAGTACCTAGACTCCATACTAATCACCACCCAATACCTAACACTCACTAAATCCCTTAATTAAAACTTTCAGAAAATGCAGATTTTTAGGGCACTTTCACCCACATAAAATCACAGCGAATAAAGCTTCAAAACTCACACCAAAAATTCACCATGATCCTTCATAAGCATAAAAGCTTTTTCCAGAAGGCCATGCACTAAAAACATTAACAAGTACCCAATGAAAAATCAAACGTGACAACTATCCAGATTCGGATCTGAACGCACACCAAAAAGTTTTGACCTCTTAGACATACTCGCTCAACTTATTATCATCTAATTTTCGCGTGGAAGTCAAAAATAATACGGAAATCACTTCTCACATAAGGGCTACCCCAAACTACACTTTTTAAACCACTTTTGATCTCATTACTTCTAACCTAAATCTGTCTCGGTTTGACTGTTTTGACACCTTAACTCATAAAATTTGTTTGACTGACTTCCCGACCTCGAAAACACTCGTGGTCAGACTTTTTAGAAAGCTCTTTCTCTGAACTACAATTCAGACATAAAATTCGTGATCTAACTCATTTTCATCTATTAAAAATCATCGAATCTCTACAGCCTTAATATTCTGTCAGAAACCTAACTCATTAATTATCAAGTTTTAAACCCTAATCTCTTCAACAATTAACATAATATCACTAATTAATGATTCCCACATGTTTTATAATCATAATTTACAGATGTGAACATAAACCCTAATCCATCATATTATAGTTACATGAATTATAAAAATTAATTAAGCATAAGTATTAAAATTTTACCTTAATTCTTGAAAGATGAAAACCCTAAAAAAATTATCTTCTTCTCTTTTTCTTTGGCTTGGTCGATTTTCTCATTAGGGAGGAATGAGGGTTTTGATTTTGTATTTATAGTGGTCTATGGATTATTCTAGAAAATCTTTTAATTACTAATTAGATTTGGTATCAAATTTGGTTTCCTAATTTCCCCCTTATCCCTAATTTCGGCCGCCCATATATAATATATATATATATATAATATATATATATATATATATATATATATATATATATATATATATATATATATATATTATATATATATATATATATATATATATATATATATATATTTTTATTAAATTTAATTATTACACTTAAAACCTTATACTCTTTATATTTTATAAAAATCCTATACCGAAATTAACACCTTACGCGATAAACTTTCATTTTTACGACAACCCGGAAAAATATCATTTTCAAAATAAAGTTTCCAAAAATAGAAATTTCACACTTACTATAAATATAACTCATGAAAACGACCTCCACGTAACTTACTAATGCTTCAATTACTTGAACGAAGACTTGTTACGCAAAACCACAAAACACCAAAATTACACAAGTCATTTCTACACCACCAAGGCGATCAAAATGAACTTTTCCCAAAATTTAACACTTCTCAACATGACGAAACTCTCACACCAAGGGATTTAGTGCTAACACACGTATTTATTACCCATATACCGCACATATACCACATACAGCACATATAAGCACATAGTACACACTACATAAAAGTTAAATAGATTGAGACTTATTAGTCAAACTAACCTGCTAAAATCAAGGTTGTTACACCCTACACACCTGAACAAAATGGGGTGGCTGAAAGGAAAAATAGAACACTCATTGAAGCATCTAGGACAATGCTAAATGGATCAGTCCTTTCCAAACACTTTTGGACTGAAGTAGTAAAGATTGCCTGTTACACACAAAATAGATCCATCACTGTCAAGAGACATAGCAAAACTCCTTATGAGTTATTCAAGGGAAGAATCCCTGACATCAGCTACTTTCATGTCTTTGGGTGTCCTGTGTTTATTCATAATAACAAGGATCACTTAGGAAAATTTGTTGCCAAATCTGATGATGGATACTTTCTAGGATACTCCCTAGTCTCAAAAGCCTTCAGGGTGTTCAACACTAGGAGACAGCATGCTGAGGAAACATTTCATGTTACCTTTGATGAGAGCACTGATGCAATCAGTGTCTCTAACAACTCAGTGGAAGAGATAGGTATTGATGAATCATCAAGATACCCTCCTGATGAACATCATCCTGATAATGGTCCTTCCACTCAGTACCATGCAAATGCTGACATCTCCTATTACATCATTCCCCACAACCTTCCTTACCCAACCATCTCAGAGTTTATTGAAGCACAAAGTACTGATGAATTCATTCAGTCAGTACAAAGTGCTCAGGTACTAAACAATCTCAGTGATGAGTCAAACCGCTCAGACACTCAAGATGCAGAAGAACATCATGTGTCTAATCCTGATCCTACCCATCAGGCCTCTACAAGTTCTAATCATTTTTCAAGACCTTAGGACAGTTGGACTAGGTCTCAGGATATAGAACTTGTCAATATAATTGGTGAGCCTACTGAAGGCATGCTCACAAGAAGCATGGCTGCTGAACTGAGAGCAGCCTCAGCCAATGAATGCGTATTTGTGGACTTCATTTCCACAATTGAACCCAAAAGTGTTAAGGAAGCACTAAAACGTCCAAGTTGGGTTCAAGCCATGAATGATGAACTAGAATAATTTGACAGAAACAAGGTAATGACCTTGGTCAAATGTCCTGAAGATGTTTCAGTCATTGGCATGAAATGGGTATTTAAATATAAATCTGATGAAAATGGCATAGTCATTAAAAATAAAGCCAGACTTGTAGCCAAAGGCTAAAATCAACAAGAAGGCATTGACTATGAAGAAACATTTGCACCAGTAGCAAGGATGGAGGCCATCAGGATCTTCCTTGCTTTTGCTACATACATGAACTTCAAGGTGTACCAAATGGATGTTAAAAGTGCATTCTTAAATGGTTCACTGAAAGAAGAAGTTTATGTTCAGCAACCTCCTGGATTTGAAAGCCATGAGTTTCCTGACCATGTCTGCAAGCTTAACAAAGCCCTTTATGGACTGAAACAAGCTCCCAGGGCATGGTATGAGACTCTTTCAGCCTTCCTGATCCAAAAAAAATTTGTCAAAGGAAGACACAAGATTAGGAAACAAATCAACTTTGTTGTTAATTCTCAACAATTGCCAAAAGCAATGATTCAAATTGACAATGATGTGAGAATGACTCATCCTTAGCTCAACAAATTATAAACTTAGGCAAACCAGTTTGTAGAAAATTAATGAAAAGAAATTGATAGTGACTGTGCCATCAAGGGGAGAACTGACACCTTCCTTGTCTACAAATCAAGCAGACGATAAAGAACCTCTTATAAGAGAAGTATGTCAGAAGCTATGTAAGAAGTATGGCTCAGTGATGTGCCTCATCAAGTCTGCCTATGGTACCCCAAACAACCTGGTCCTGACTTACTAGAAAACCAGTGAATCAACTCCTTTGAGGAATATAGGATCACTGATGTATTTACTTGCATAAAGCCAATATCCAATTCTCAGTCTCCTATGTGCCAGATATCAATCTGACAAGAGAGACCGTATCACTGCTTTGAAAAGGATATTCAGGTACCGAAAGGTACTCCAAACCTGGATTATATTCCAAGTGTTCAGGCCTGATCTTAGGTACTCATTCGGACATGCTGGATGCAACATGGACAGAAAAACCACCTCAGGCTCTCGCCAAATTCTTGGTGGTAAACTAGTCTGTTGGAGTACTAAGAAGCAACAATCAGTTGCCATGTCCTCAGCTGAAGCTGAATATGTTGCAGCAGCAAGTTGTTGTGCAAATGTACTCTGGATGAAAAGTCAACTCAGTGACTATGGAATTCAGTACAAGATGGTTCCCATCTTTTGTGATACATAAGTGCAATTGCCATCTCAAATAACCCTGTTCTTCATCAGAGAACAAAACACATTGATATAAGATATCACTTCATCAGGGACCATGTCATGAATGGTGACATAGAATTACACTTCATTCCTACTGAATATCAGCTAGCTGATATATTCACCAAACTATTGGATGAACCAACTTTCACCAGACTGAAAGTTGAACTAGCAATGTTGGATATTGAGAATCAGTCCCCTGATTGACTCCATCCAAATATGTGTAAATTCTGAATCCCTGACTCAATGTGTTCTTCAGTGAGAAAGGTCACTGAACTTCAGGAATTAAACCCAAGTTCCTGAACCCTGAACCTCAAGAATTAAACCCAAATTCCTGATCACAAGAACCATCAGTGACTAAACCCAAGTTCTGACAATCAGGTTCACTGAATGACAAGTCATTCAGGGTCCTCAAGAGACATTAAATACTGACTTAAATGCTCTAAGTATCTAGTTAGTAAATGTCCGAGGTTGGTAACTGAACTCATATTTAATTTAAGAATATTTTTTCTTTTTGCCTTTCTGGCTTCCACCTCTGGGCCACCACATTCCCACTTGGCATTAAATGCCTCTCCAATCACATTACAAATATGTGATGACTCATCTCTGCAAATTACACTTTTGCAGAACTGCTCAACTGTTCACCTTGACTGTTGCGCCAAACCAGGGAAAAGTGGAGTGTTGGCAATAAATGCGGATCCCAAAACATTTTATTCAAAACAGTTTCCAATAATTCTTTTTGAATAAATTAAATCCGCTTAATGCCTAAAGTACCCTCCACTTCACTTCCTTATAAATACCCCAACCAAAAAGAACACACACACGTCTATTAGAAATTTTAAGCAAATTCTGCCCATTTTTTCTCTCAAAACTAATAGTGTGTGTTCTTAGCTTTAAGAAATCCCAAACCATCTTTGTTACCAGACTTACCAACAAATATGGCTTCTTCTAAAGCTGTGACATACGCCCCTAATTTGGATTTTACATTGGAGGGTGTAGACCTCACCAAGAACAATGTGGTGGGAAACTTTTCCTATCCACAAAAGTTCCCAGCCAACAAGAACGTTATGAAAGATCTTCAAAACTGTTTTCTTGCAAAGGCATTTACCAATACCCCCTCAGTCATCTACCATGACTACCTGAGGGAATTCTGGTGTACTGCTGTGGCTACTAGCCCAAAAGACACCAAAGAATCCATCATCACATTCACAGTGATGAATGGGAAAAGACCCCTTTCCCTGGATTACAACACCTTTATCAAGGCCACAGGTCTTGATTTTGCTGAGGCTTTTGAGCCCAATCCCACTGATCAAGAGGTCAAGAATGAATTAATCCTTCTAGGACCTCATGACCTCAGACGTCCTGATCAGTCTGCTGGAGTCTTATTGGAGAAGGTTCCACCCAGTCTGGAGGATCCTGATGACATTTGTCATTCAGGTCCTTGGGGGGAATAAATCCTCAACGGAGCAATTGAACTCATCACAACAATTGATGTTGTTCAGCCTCCTGGAGGGTACAAAGATTGATATCGGAGGAATAATCTTCCGAGACCTCGTTGCCAAGCTCTCAGGAAAATCTAGGCAAAAACATTTTTCTTATCCAAGGTTTATTTCCTGTGTGCTTCAGGACCTTCTTGGTTCTGACTATGAAAGGTCTAACGTCGAAGGTACAAAGCCTGACGTCTTGCATAAGACCAATTTTTCTAGTGGCATCCCTGAGGTAACACCCATTGCCCTGACCACCTATATGATGGAGGTGATTCTGGGGGAGAACGTTGTTTCTCCAGTACCTTCACCTAAAAAGAAGGTGAAGAAGACAAAGCAGGGTCAGTCCAGTAAGGTGGTTAAACCCAAACCACTCGCCACTGAGACTGATGCCGAGAACCAACTCAACCTTAAAAAGAGGTTGAATGTGGCCCAGACCTCTGAGACACCCACTACAGAGACCCTCCTGACCACAAAACAAAGGCCAACGGAGGGCATTGAGCAATCATCCTCAGTGTCCTCGGGCAAACCCTTACCACATGTTCCCACTGACATACACAATTCTGAGGGATTAGGAACATTCACCATTTCACATCCCCATGAAGGAACTGACAAATCACAATTAGTTCCTGAGGGAGAAAAGGGTTCTAAATCCTCGGTGGGGCAGCACTACTCCACTGAGAAGGGGACCCACAACCTCTCACATCCCGATGAAGGAACTGATAAATAACAATCAGGGCCTGAGGGAGAAAAGGGTCCTAAATCCTCAGTAGGACAGCACTATCCTACTGGGAAGGGGACCCACAAACAATCACATCCTGCTAACGTTCCTGATAAATCACACTCAGGATCTCAGGGAGTTAAGGATCCTAAATCCCCAAAAGGACTGTACAATCCTGATGGGAAGAGGGTCCATTAATCATAACAATCAGTGCCTAGTGATACTACTGGAAAACACCCATCAGTAGTTGAAGGCGCTAAGGGGGACAAAGACTCAGAGGGAAAGAAACAACCCGCTGATATGGAACCCATCACCCCCCTCAGGCGGATCCATTCACTCAGGAACTGCCCCCAAAAGCCAGGCTGGTATTAACCCAGTTATTATGGCTAGTTAGGCTGAGCAAACCCACTCAGTTATTATGACAACGGGGTCAGGACCTGGCCAAAACAAAGGCGAGTCGTCTTATGAAGAGGAGCCGGTTGAATTTTTGGGTATTGAGTCCATGGGGGACTTTCAGGCTCTTATTGAGTCTGATGAAGAGCTCAAGGAAGAGAGTGAAAAGGAAATTTTTGAGGCAGGTGAGGATATGGAAACTGATGTACAATCTGAACACTCTGAACAACCTGAACAATCACATCAGTCATCTCCACATCCAAGTGAAGAATCAGAACCTCAAGCTGCTGGTTCTTCGAATACTGACAACATACTCACCAAGTATGACAACACTATTCCTCTCACTGAAAGACAATTGGTCAAGTTCCGGCTCAAGCCCAACAAGGCTCTCTTCCAAGGTCTGACTGAAGAAATGTTTGACCAGCACACTGAAGCCGCTGTTCATTATGTAAACCTGAAGGAATCAGTGGAAGCCCATCATGATGATGAGAATGAGCACATGTCATCTATCTCCTTCTCCCTGACGAATCTTGATTCAAACTTAAAACTGTTCAAAGAGTCTCTCACCAACTTACAAAAGAGCGTTGACACTATTCAAGAGTCAGTGAAAGATGACCCTGAGCTAAACAAAAAAGTTCTTCAGTGTTGGGAATTAAATATTCAAGAAGGTTAATATCGGGTTCTATTCAAAGAAAAATGTTAAGTGTGATTCTGCTGCTAGTGCATTATGGTTCCTGCTGTTAATGTTGTTCCTACTGCTAGAACATTTGATCCTGCTGCTAGTGATAAATGATTCTGCTGCTAGGCTTAGCATTCTACTGTTGTTGATCCTGCTGCTATTATACTTGTTCCTGCTGCTAGCGATAACTCATTGCTGCTGCTAATGAACATTCTGCTGCTAAGTGGATAAGTATGAAAAGATATTATTTGTATTTTGGTCAACAATATACGGTAGATAATATCTTACCCCATGTGCTTAGTTAACAAGTTGTGTACACAGATACATGTTGTATCTTATGTACTGAGACTCTAAGGATAAGTGAACAAGTAAGTTGGCTAGACTTTAAGCAATATGTAAAGATCTTCTTGGACTATAAAAGGAGATCTTAGACTCGATATTATGTGTGCATAAGTCGATAAGTTATTTTTGATATTGTAAACTCTTAGAACTTTCATAACAGTTAGAACTAGAACAAACACAACAATATCAAGAACATAAGAACATAAGATTCAAGGTCGTTGCAACACTAGTGATAGTGATCACTCGTATTATTTCTTGAATAATATTGAATCGTTTGGAGATAATCTTTATGTGTTCCTTGCTAACTAACAAACATAACAATTCCATTTCCATAACATACACAACCTTCTAAGTGTGATTGAGTGAATTTCGCGCACTTAATCATATTAACACAACATATCATATACACAAAGTTGACAAGGTTTAACCACCTTATAGTGTATCCAGGGTCCTGGCAAGTGGTATCAGAGCAAGGCTGATATAGTTGTTTTTAGAAGAAACAGAAATGGATGTACAAGATGTTCAAACCAATGTTGCTGCAAAGTTGCCCATGATCAAACCGAATGAGTTTGAGTTATGGAGGATGAGAGTTGAGCAATATTTTATGGTTCAAGATTATACTCTTTGGGATATAATTCAGTATGGTGATTCCTTCACTCTAGGCTATTCAGATGTTCTTGTTTAAGGGAAAACAGTTAGAAAATAAAATACTGGACCAGTTTCAAATGAAGAAAAGATACAAAAGAGAAATGATCAGAAAGCAAGAAACTTGTTGCTTATGACCATTCCTGGTGAGCAGATGCTATCTTTTAGCAAGTATCTTGATGCAAAAACTCTTTTTGAAGAGATTTGTGCATGGTTTGGTGGTAACAAAACTACCAAAAAGACACAGAAGACATTGCTAAAGCAACAATTTGAAAACTTTACTGCTTTTAGTAATGAGTCTCTTGATAAGCTGTTTTCAAGATTACACAAGCTTGTCAGTCAGTTAGCTGTGTTGGGTGTTGAGACAGAGAAAGAAGATCTCAACATGAAGTTCTTGAAAAGTCTACCTGATGAATTCCATACTCATGTTATTGTCTGGATGAACAAACCAGAAATTGAAACAATGAAACTTAATGATTTGTTCAACAACTTTAAAATTGTTGAACAAAGTCTAAAAAGGGGTGGAAATTATGGTACTAGTTCTGGGAATGTGGCACTTTTGTCAACCCCCAGTGTTAGTCATACAGAAGAGGTAGATGAAGTTGAAGGTGTTTCTAATGTTACTTATGGTGGTCCTTCTACTAGTTTACAAAAGGATGTTGCTGGACTTGGAGATCCAACATTTTATGCATTTATAACCAGTCAATCTAGTGGTTCTCCTCTAAATCATGAAGACCTTGAGCTGGTAGATGGTGATGATTTGGAAGAGATGGATATTAAGTGGCTGGTTGCTTCACTTAGCATGAGGGCTAAGAAGTTTTGGGAAAAAACTGGCAAGCAAATTACCATAAATGGTAATGATACTGCTGGGTTTGATAAGAAGAAAGTGGAATGTTTTAACTGTCATAGGTTGGGACACTTTGCTAAAGGATGTAGAAGCCCAAGGAAGCAGGATAATAGGAACACATGCTATAAGCAAGAGGGGAAGAAGGAAGTACTGGTGGAAGAGCCAAAGGCTATGCTGGCTATTGATGGTATTGGATATGATTGGAGCTCTATGGCTGTTGAAGAGGAAGCACCACCAAATGCTGCTCTTATGGCCAATGAATTTGCTCTAATGGCCTTTTCTAATTCAGAGGTAGATGCCATTCCTACTTGTACTAATTCATGTCCTAATCTTAAAAATTATGAAGACATTAAAAAGAGATTTGATGCTTTTAGAGAAGAGTTAATTGATGCCCTTCATAATTTAGCTAATCATAAGAGGTGTGTAGCAGTTCTAGAAAAACAAATTCAACATTTTCAAAAGAATGAATCTACTTTTACTG
Source organism: Artemisia tridentata subsp. tridentata (assembly GCA_021014915.2). Lineage (NCBI taxonomy): Eukaryota > Viridiplantae > Streptophyta > Magnoliopsida > Asterales > Asteraceae > Artemisia > Artemisia tridentata. The sequence continues at coordinate 79,591,368 of CP139505.1, forward strand.
ATGACTTAAATGCTTTAAAAAGAGGAATAGCATTTAGAGATGAATTACTTACTGGTCAAAGTAAAAAGTTAAATGAAGGCAATAATAAAACTAAAAATGTTAAGATAACTATAGATGCTTTAGCTCATGCCTCAGAAGGAGTTAATAAGATCTTTGAAGCTCAAGTAAACAATAAGGTTAATTCAGGTGTAGGTTACAAAACTGTCCCTCCACCATACAGAGGTGTTCATTCACCTCCAGGTGTTGACCTAGCACACACAAGTTTAGCTGAGTTTCAAGAACCAATCATGGAATATGGTTCTAAGGCTAGTAAGAGTCTTAAGGTACAAAAGATAAGTAAAAGTTTAGATAAAACTTTACTTTATCAGGACAAGGTGTCCTTTGTTAAGAAAGGAGATGCTATAGTTGTTGAGGATTGTACAACTGATAGTGATGATAAAGAAGAACAGGTTATGTCTAAACCTGAAGTGGTTAAGAAAGTAGGAACAAGTGTTCCTAACATAGTCAAACACAATACTGATAGGCCTAAATCAAACATTAAGCATGTTAGGCAACCAGTTAGATATTGTGAGCAATATAGAACCACCAACAAGCCCAGAGGTAACCAAAGGAATTGGAACAACCTCAAGTCTAACCAATTAGGTGATGACTTTGCTTTTTATAACAAAGCTTGTTACACATGTGGTAGTTTTGACCATCTTGCAGCTTTCTGCAACCAATGGGTAACTGGGTATGAAAACAATAGAGTGAACCACAAAAGGCAAACACCTAAATCTCACTTTCACTCTAGTTCTAAGAGAACAAACCCCAGAGTAGTCAAAAACAAGTCTGGCTCAAACTCAGATCCTGCTGCTAGACAAAATGATCCTGCTACTAGATTATTTGTTCCTGCTGCTCGACCATTTATGACTATTAACCCAAAATCAACAGCTAAGGGTGCAAAAACAAGTTTCAAACATGCACCAAAGACTGTTCTAAGGCCCATTCAAACAAAAGCAGTGGTCCAAAAACAAGTTTGGAAACCAAAGGGTATAACTGAAAAGTTAGCAGTTCCTGCTGCTAAGCAATCAGTTCCTGCTGCTAAGGGAAACAGGGCAAATGCTGTTAAGGCCTCAGCATGTTGGATTCTAAACTCCAATGTTGCATCAACTATCCTTAAAAGATTGAATTATATTGATGCAAGGGGCAGATCCAAGTCTGTAATGGCTTGGGTCCCCAAAAGAAACTAACACTCTTATTTGTGTGCAGGAACATTCAATTGATAAACAAGAAGATCAAGGATTCTCAGATAGTGGATGTTCAAGACACATGACAGGCAACATGTCTTATCTCTCAGATTTTGAAGCTTTCAATGGAGGATATGTTACCTTTGGACGGGGTGTTCGTGGCAAAATTTCTGGTAAAGGTACAATCAAAACCAGAAATTTAGATTTTGAAGATGTGTTCTATGTAAAAGAGCTAAATTATAATCTTTTTAGTGTCTCACAAATGTGTGACAAAAAGAATAATGTTCTTTTCTGTGAGACTGAATGTCTTGTACTTTCTCCTGATTTTAAGATGCCTGATGAAAGTCAAGTACTTCTTAGAATTCCTAGAAAGGGCAATATGTACAGTGTAGACATAAAGAACATTGTTCTTAAAAAGAATTTAACTTGTCTTGTTGCAAAGGCCACATTGGATGAATCAATGAAATGGCATAGAAGGCTTGGTCATATTAACTTCAAAACCATAAATAAAATTGTTAAGAATGGTTTGGTAAGAGGTTTACCTCACAAAAGATTTGAAAATGATCAAACATGCATTGCTTGTCTAAAAGGCAAACAACACAAACCACTTGTAAGCCCAATATTTTTAACTCTATCAATCAATCATTGTTTATGCTGCATATGGACTTATTTGGACCTATTTCAGTAAGGAGTATAATGCATAAGAAATATTGTCTTTTTATAACTGATGACTATAGCAGATTTACATGGGTTGTCTTTTTAGCTACTAAGGATGAAACATCAAGCATCCTTAAGGATTTCATTACACAGATAGAAAACCAAGTAAGCAAGAAAGTAAAAGTCATTATATGTGATAATGGGACAGAGTTTAAGAATAGAGTTATGGATGATTTCTGCAAAGAAAAGGGTATTCGGAGAGAATTTAGTGTTGCTAGAACACCACAACAGAATGGAGTAGCTGAAAGAAAGAATAGAACACTAATTGAAGCTGCTAGAACAATGTTAGCTGATTCTAAGCTACCTATCACTTTTTGGGCAGAGGCAGTCAACACTGCTTGCTATGTTCAAAATAGAGTTTTAGTTGTGCAGCCTCACAATAAGACATCATATGACCTTTTTAATGGTAGATCTCCTGCAATAGGATTTCTTAGACCTTTTGGATGTCATGTGACAATTCTCAATACCTTAGACCATTTAGGAAAATTTGATGGTAAGGCAGATGAAGGTTTCTTTGTTGGATATTCTCTTAATAGCAAAGCATTTAGAGTTTACAACACAAGAACAGAAATAGTAGAGGAAAACCTACATGTGGAGTTTTTAGAAAACGAATCCAATGTAGAAGGTCAAGGACCAAAATGGCTATTTGATCTAGAGTATCTAACCAATTCAATGAATTATGTGCCTTTTGTTGCAGAAACTAATGATTTTGCATGTTATAATACAACAAATGAGGCAGAGTTAGAAAAAGATTAAAATGATGTGATAATGCCAATAGGGTCAATACAGGTGTGGAATCAACTTCAACAACTGATGAATCTTCTTCTAACAAAGCTAAAGAAGGTGTTGAAGATGAAAGCAAAGAAGATGGAACTCAGGAACAACAAAATGTTTCTGCTAGTAGTATTTCTGTTGCTGCTGGTAGTGTATCGGTTTTTGCTGGTGATTCTGCTGCTAAGCTTACTGATTCTGCTATTCGGCCAAATGACTCTGCTGCTGGCCTTTCAAAAACAAAAGAAGCAGAATTCTCAGATAATGAGGTGGATTTCAACAATCTTCCATCAAATTATTAAGTTCCTTCTACTCCACAAACAAGAATTCACAAAGTCCACTCCCTAGAACATGTGATTGGAGATGTACAATCTGGTGTGAAGACAAGACATCAATTGATGACTTCAGACCAACAAGGGCTTCTTGATGCCCTTTATGCTTCAAAACAGCATGAGCTTTCAAACTCTTGCTTGTTTGTATGTTTTCTCTCACAAGCTGAACCGAAGACCATTCTGAAAGCCCTAGATGATTCAAGCTGGTTAGAGGCTATGCAAGAAGAGCTTCTTCAGTTCAAGATTCAAAAGGTTTGGGTGCTAGTTGATTTACCTACAGGTGTGAAGGTAATTGGCACTAGATGGGTTTTCAAGAACAAAAGGAATGAAAGGGGAATAGTGATTAAGAATAAAGCTAGATTAGTAGCCCAAGGGTACACACAAGAAGAAGGAATAGACTATGATGAGGTTTATGCTCCTGTAGCAAGGATTGAGGCAATTAGGCTTTTCTTAGCTTATGCTTCATTTTTAGGCTTCACAGTCTACCAAATGGATGTCAAGAGTGCATTTTTATATGGAACAATTGAAGAAGAGGTGTATGTTTCACAACCTCTAGGCTTCATTGACCCATTACATCCAGAAAAAGTGTACAGAGTAGTGAAAGCTCTATATGGCCTTCATCAGGCACCAAGAGCTTGGTATGCAACACTAGCTTTCTACTTATTAGAAAATGGATTTCAAAGAGGAAAGATTGATCAGACACTTTTCATCAAACAGCACAAGAAGGATCTTCTGTTAGTGCAGGTGTATGTGGATGACATTATCTTTGGATCTACTAGGAAAGAGATGTGTTTAGAATTTGAGAAGCTTATGAAAGATAAGTTTCAGATGAGTTCTATGGGAGAACTTACATTCTTTTTGGGTCTGCAAGTTAAGCAATCATCTGAAGGCATATTTATTAGTCAAGACAAATATGTTGCAGAGATACTTAGAAAATTTCAATTTGCTGATTCAAAAATAGCATGCACACCAATGGACTCTGAGAAGCACCTTCTGAAAGATGAAGATGGAGAGAGTGTGGATGTATACACTTACAGATCAATGATAGGCTCTTTGATGTACCTTACATCATCTAGACCTGATATCATGTTCCCTGTTTATGTTTGTGCAAGATTTCAAGTAACTCCAACGGTTTCTCATTTAACTGCAATCAAGAGAAATTTTAGATATCTTAAAGGTCAACCAAGGTTGGGTATATGGTATTCTAGGGAATCTCCTTTTGACTTGGTAGCATATTCGGATAGTGATTATGCTGGTGCTAGCTTGGACAGAAAGTCAACAACTGGAGGATGTCAATTCCTTGGGTGTAGACTTGTCTCATGGCAGTGTAAGAAGCAAACAAGTGTGGCAAATTCAACAACTGAAGCTGAATATATAGCTGCTGCAAGTTGCTCTAGTCAAGTTCTATGGCTTCAAAACCAACTTCTTGATTATGGGTACAATTTCTTTAACACTGTTATTCATATTGATAATAGTAGTACAATTTGTATTATTAAAAATCCAGTGCAATATTCTAAAACAAAACACATTGAAATTAGACATCACTTTATAAGAGACTGCAATGAGAAAAAGTTAATTCAAGTTCTTAAAATTGCTTCAGAACATAATTTTGCAGATCTGCTAACAAAAGCTTTTGATGTTTCAAGATTTCAGTACTTGGTAGCAAGTATTGGAATGCTTAATCTTTGAATTTTCAATCTGATGTGTTTTTGTAAATAAATTTTTGTTTCTGCTGCTGGCTTTATTCGATACTGCTGCTATTACAAAAGTTTGTGCTGCTAGTACAAATTTAAGATGTGTTATTCATACAGTTGGTCTTATGATTATTCTAATGCAAGACACGTACTTTGTACTTTGTTATTTTGGTTTTAGACTAACAATTTCAGGTATGATCATGTGAACACAAAAGGAAATTTCAGGTGAAATGGAAGCAGCAAAATGAGAATATTAGTTGCTACATATTAGGTTTATGATGGACTGAGTTTGGGAATTTAAAACTCCTAAAAACTTCTTTCTTGAAATCTAGTTATGATATTTCACATTGAATTAATGACTTAGTTGATCAGATAGTAACTGATGCAACTCACTTTCTATCACTTTATACTTTTTAAGTATAATGAGCAAGTCTAAGGACATCTGATAGAAAGAACAGCTAGTAAAAGTGAATCTAACACTTGTGTTAGAAGCAACAATTACTATGAGCTGGAAACCCTGTCAAGAGAGCCTTTTGAATAGGTTTATCTTTACACAGGCAGTTATCTATAACTGAAAACATTGGTTCTCACACAACCAGAGGTTGCTTTAAACCAAAATTTTGATTAAGCTTCTGTTATACACTTGATCCCTTCTGTAACACCCCGACCCAACAAGGGTAATGATGTCACAATAATGGCTCCATATCAGATCAAAACAAAGCATACATCTACAGTAATACAAAAATCTCAAAGGTTACAAATGAAATACTGAAACTACATGGTTACAAATGAGAACTTCCAAAAACACTAATTCTAAAATATATTATCTTCTAGTCAACTCTAATCCAGAATAGCTATCCAATCTTCTAAGTCCAAAGGTACACTCTCCACTCATTCCCAGCTTCCTACTAAAACCTGCCGCAGGAAAAGAAATGCGGCTGAGCTACGAGAGCTCAGTGAACAGATATAACGATAACAAAGTAGTAATAGAGAGTAGTACAAATAATCAGAAATAAAGATCATGCAGATATAATCAGAGTGAAGGAATAAGAATAAGGGAAAAAGTATAAAGGAAAAGGGAAAAGGAAAAAGGAAAAAAGTAAAGGTTATAGAATCAGGAAACAGAAATCCACCACGAGCCCAGAACAGATAATATCATAACAGTGTAATCATATAAACAATCTAGAGGGGATACCTCTTAAGTAACCAGATAATATGAGGGGTGTCCTCATGTGTCAATGGAGTGATCAGCTCCCAGATAATGTGAAAGACGTGTATCGCACACACCATCAGTCACCAGATAATATAACAGATAATATAAAAAGATTACAGAAACATAACAAATCTAGGATGCATCCATATGCCCCAGGAGGCAAGATTCTTCTCCTACATAACAAATAATATCAGGGACGGAACAGGTCATCACTCTCCTGCCCTAGAGTCATGTTAAAGGTGCATCAATGACATGGACATGAAACCCTCATGCCTAGTGATTGGCTCGGATATCAGACTGTAGGTCAAGGTCAGATGTGATATATAATCAGTGTGTCATATCTAAGGGTTCATGGCATAAGGTTCATGTCAAGTAGTTTCAGAAATAAATATCAAAGGTTCAAATCAGAGTTTATCAGATTAAGTTTTATAACAAAGTTTAAGTTCAGATCAAAAGGACTATATCAAATGGTTCAGAAGAGTATATCAAAGGTTCATAATTAAAAGTTCGTAGCAAAAGTTCATTTTAGAAGTTTCTGTCAAAAGTTCATTTAAAGCAATCCTTTAATAATGGTCTTCAATAAAATGATCTTTCAAAGTAGTTTTATAAAGGCAGTCTTTTAAGATAGTTTTCATAAATGTTAATGGAATTTCATATAGAAATCGTATTGTATCATACTCATAAACATCCTTTTTAAAACAAATGATTTTTCTCAAAACATTTCCAGGTCTTAATTAAAAGGTTTTCATAGCATGGATTTATATCAGAGGTCATAACAGTGGGAACTCATAGAAAAAGGTTTAAAGCAAAGGGATTTATAATAAGGGCATCAACTCAGAAGTTAAACAGATCAGAACATGAAGAGATCATAGAAGGTTCACAAAACAAAGGGATCATAAAACAGAGGGAGCATAGCAATGGCTTAGGGAATCCTAATACAAAACAAGATCAAATCAGAGTTAAGAGAAGGAAACACCCTTACTGAAAAAGGGCAGAATATCTGTACCTTATAAGCAAAGCAAATAAGCAAAACAGACACGGAATAGTATGAAGGCTTCTCCTTCTTCACACCTAAAGGAGTAGAAGACGGAATTACAACAGATTCTAATTCAGATTATTACTTTTAGTTTACCTTTCCATTTTAAGTAACTTTCTATTTTTAGTAAGTTTCCAGATTTATTAACTTTCTATAATTAACAGATTTCCATACTTAGCAAGATATTAATATTACAGATTAGGTTAAGTCCTTATTTAAGAATTATTATGGGCATAAGGTATATTTTAATAAGTTACAAAAGTTTAAGGTTAATTATGACAAGTTTACATAGTTTAGGGTTTTAATTGTAAATTCATTAAATTCAAAGGTCTAACATGAAAATACTTTAAGTTACTTATTTAAATATACCCTTTATTCAGAATGACATTTTAATCCCTTTAGTTTCACAATTTACAATTTATACCCCCTAGTTATATAATTTACAAAACAAACCCTACATTTACATAATTCATGATTTAATCCCTATAATATTCATATTTACCAAACAAGCACCTTATTTTACAAAATTACAGAACATAACCTTAGAATTATATGTAGTACGAATCAGATCCCTCAGAATTCAGAAATTACACATTTGGTCCCTTAACTTTACAAAACTTATAATTTAAACCATAATTTATTTATAATTACATATCAAGCCCATAAATACTCAAAATTACACATTACACCCTTAATAACATTATTTACACAGAATAACATCAAGGTTCTAGAATTTACACTTTTAGTCCCTCTACTTTAATTAATTACAAATCGACCCTTATAAATACAATTAAATTCTTTTCTTGCAATATTTACACTTAGGACCCTCAAGTTATATTTTTCCTCCATTCCTACAGACTTATATAACATTACAAAAATACCCTACAAGTTTCAAAGTCGGCAAAACACACCCCTACAATTTTTAAAACCAATCGGATTACTTTTTAATTTGCAAAACCAAACCCTAATTCATCTAATCATTAATCCATCATTACACAATCATTAATAACATTTAATAATCAGATTTGAACCACAAAAACATAACCCTAATTTGTTCTAGGGTTTCTTCTTAATTTTTCTTTATTTTTCCATATAATCTGATTCAAACAAAATTCAAGATCAATTATTCTGGGCTTCTAAAAATCACATGGCTATTTTTATAGGCTTATATTATCATCATAGAACATTTAAAAATTATGGTTACAATCCAGAAAATTCGTATAACAATATTTGAAAATTAAGTGTGTTTTAGCTATTTAAATTTTGTATGCTTAATTAAGCTTGCATGATTCATGTTTATTATTTTTCTTGAGTTTTATTTGACCTAAGGATCATTATAAAAATGCTAGATTAATTTTACAGCGTAAGAATTAGTCTTGAAAATTACTTACCTCTCGTATGAGTAAAACCGGACAAAACAAATCACCACGTTCGAATCAAGGCTTCTAAAATCAAATTCCTATTTTTCGTAGCTCTCTTACACCTCAATGAACTCCATAAATTTACTAGATCAAGTCCAGAATTCGGGTGGAGGGGTTTGTCGATTTTTGTTTAATAGAAGGTTTTGGGTTTCAGAAATTAGGTTTTATAAAAAAATAAAAGATTTGTATATATAAGGTAGAACCGACATTGGGGGGAATAAAACTCAGAATTTTCGGTTTACAATTTGATAAGAATTAGGATTGTATTTTTGTTGTATTTTCCTAATGTATTTTGATATTTATCTTAATTAAAATGATTTTTTAAATATATTTAATTTAATTAATTATTATTTCTGATTATACATAAGCATATGTGTGAATTTATAATTTTTGGACATTCAAAATAATATAATGTTGTCCCAGAATTTATTTTGTTTCATATGTAATTCGTTTTCAGAAGTTTGGAATCAATTCAGAATTTTTATAAGTGATTTAATTATGTTTTATGGTTTCAGGGGTAATTTGGTCATTTTCATGCTTTTAAATTTTGGGTTTTACACCTTCAAAATGGTTGAAAGTAGTATGATTTTTCAATTCTAAAATCATGAACATACTGCTAAGTCAAACAATTTCTTAAACAAGGATTTTCAAGGATTCACAAAAACCATCCATTGATGGACCATGAATCAAATGTCCAATGAATCACCTCTCATAGGAGTTAACACACCTAGAAGTGATGAGGGCAGAAACTTAAACTCTTAAGGAATTGATGGCTTCATGTACAATATTGTCTGACAACAAGTTCTCATTGATAGATCAGATGATAAGGAAAGATATATTTTGGTACATAGTTAGATCTTCCAAACAAGGGGAGGAAATAAAAGTTATTTGTATCTCAGGGGAGGTAACAATCTCAGGGGAGGAAATAATAGCCCAGGAAAGGAAGATAATCTAATATAAAGGAAGGAGAAGACAAGAGCATACAAGATGATGAGGAGGTTGAAAATGACAAGAATAGAGCTTATTCTGGAGTATTATATATATTCAGAAGGGATGAAGCATTCCAAAGGAGAAAGTTCTATCTAGGTCAAACGAAGAAAAGTTTCAATTTCACTTGCAAAGACATGCTAATAGATGATTTCACTTGTTGAAACAAGCATCCAAGATACACAGCATCATTGCCTCTTATAATTCCTCCATCCAAGGAAATTGCACCATCTTTTAGTCCAAGATTGGAGCAATGTTTTGATATTGTTAAAGTCAAAGAAGAACAAAGCAGATGAATTACTAAGAAGATATTTAATCTTGAAGAACAGAAGTGTTTGAAAGATCTTCAATCCATAATTTAATTCAGAAACATGTTGAAATGGATTCACATGTTTAGGGGAGGATTGTTGGGAATTAAATATTCAAGAAGGTTAATATCGGGTTCTATTCAAAGAAAAACGTTAAGTGTGATTCTGCTGCTAGTGCATTATGCTTCCTGCTGTTAATGTTGTTCCTGCTGCTAGAACATTTGATCCTGCTGGTAGTGATAAATGATTCTGCTGCTAGGCTTAGCATTCTGCTGCTGTTGATCCTGCTGCTATTATACTTGTTCCTGCTGCTAGCGATAACTCATTGCTGCTGCTAATGAACATTCTGCTGCTAAGTGGATAAGTATGAAAAGATATTATTTGTATTTTCGTCAACAATATACGGTAGATAATATCTTACCCCATGTGCTTAGTTAACAAGTTGTGTACACAGATACATGTTGTATCTTATGTACTGACACTCTAAGGATAAGTGAACAAGTAAGTCGGCTAGACTTTAAGCAATATGTAAAGATCTTCTTGGACTATAAAAGGAGATCTTAGACTCGATATTATGTGTGCATAAGTCGATAAGTTATTTTTGATATTGTAAACTCTTAGAACTTTCATAACAGATAGAACTAGAACAAACACAACAATATCAAGAACATAAGAACATAAGATTCAAGGTCTTTGTAACCCTAGTGATAGTGATCACTCGTATTATTGCTTGAATAATATTGAATCGTTTGGTGATAATCTTTATGTGTTCATTGCTAACTAACAAACATAACAATTCCATTTCCATAACATACACAACCTTCTAAGTGTGATTGAGTGAATTCCGCGCACTTAATCATATTAATACAACATATCATATACACAAAGTTGACAAGGTTTAACCACCTTATAGTGTATCCAGGGTCCTGGCATTCAGGCTTCAGAAACTTACCAGCAACAAACTTCTCAGTTGACTGAGCTGGTAACTGTGCTGAGATCCTCCAATCTTCAGGGACTCAACTCTTCAGTGGACTCCATCAGATCTTCCCTGGGTCTTATGGAGTCCCACATAGCTTCTTTGGCATCATCTTCTTCCTCTATGGCTTGGAATCTTGGGCCAAGTATGACTGCATTTGAAGCTTCTCAGGCTTCTCTGCAGACTAAGGTCTCAACTCTTCAGGAGGACACCTCAGACATCAAGTCCATGATGACTGATATCTATCAGGCCTTCAAAGGTCAAGCTCCCTCAACTTCAGTGAGCACACCAACTCTTGCTCTCACTATGGGTCAAGCAACAGTTGAGGGGGAGAATGTCACTGAAGAACCTCCACAACCTGAACAAGAACAACCTCCTTCTCACACTGAGGGGGAGATTACTGAAGCCACCACATCTTCATCCCACCAAGACAAAGGCAAGGGCATTCTCACAACCACTGAGCCTAAGCCCACAATCTTGGTGCCTGCCTCCAAGGAAAGAAGGCCAGACCCTGATAAACCAGTCAGGGTTCCTTATGAAATCAATGGGGTAATGGAACTTCTCACTCATGTTGAAATTCAAGCTCACATAGAGAAAGAGGAGGCAGCAAAGAAAGCTGCTGGAGATGAAAGGCAGAACAAGCTTGCTCTCATTCAGGTTGCAAGAGAAGAGGCTGAGAAGATTGGGATTGAGGCAAAAGACCTTGCTAAAAGGAAAGGTGGCAAGAGCTTTGTGGAAGCTCAGAATGCTGAAATGGCTGCCCTCAGGCAAAGAAGGGAAGAAAGAATGAAAAGGACTGAAGAGATCAGACAAAACAGGATTAAGAGATATCAGTGGATCGTGACAAACAGGTTGAAACCAGAACCAATCACTGATGTCAAGATTCATTGAAACACCACGCCTGCCACTATTACTGTCTACAGAGGTGCTGACATGAGAAACTTTGATGTTCATACCCCCTTCAGATTCGCTGACTTCGGGATCACTGAATTGGATGAGTTGGGTCCAATATTAGCGAAAAAATCAAATGTTGTGGTCCCTGGTCTGTTGAAGTCCCTAAGCCTGAGGTATGAAAGATTGGCAGCAGCACCTCTGGAACTTGGTATTCCATCTCTTCTTCCTGCTTCAGCTGAACAGCCTGCCCCTTCTCAGTCTTCTTCAAGAAAGAGAAAGAAGATTGAAGCTGAGCCTGAGATCAAGGTTCCTGGTCTTGACTGTAATAGGGCTCTCCCTGAAGGTGTTCCATTCAGGAACAATGTGGTCATTGAACAACCTGAGAGAGGTATGTTCTTCATTGATGAGTTCGGTGACCAAGCCTTTCAGAGATGGAGTGATATTGATCTATCAGGGATCAAAGCCATGCTTGGCTTTCTAATGATGGCCTCCCCACTCAAAACTCCTGAAAATACGAGGTTTTGTCAAGATCTGAAAAGGAAAATCCGAGAGCACCCTGACCAACAAGAACTGATATTAATAAGATGATGTTTTTATTATTTCAGTGTCCTTATTTACATTCTAGTACATTCAGTATGAGTAGAAGTCATTAGCTCACTCATTACTGATCAAAACACTTAGGAATAATTTATATTCAAATAGGGGGAGATTGTTGGGTCCGTCAGTACCCAAGAATACTTAAAACAAGATTTGAACACAAATTAACTAAGTGTTAACTTAAACCGAGAACAATTCAAGTCACTGAGAGAACAGTCTCTCAGTGAGTCATCTTCAGGATGCTTAAGGCGAATTCAAGAAGAAGGATTCACTACTCAGGAAGGCGGTACTCCCTGAGTAGGACTTAAGCCAAAGAAGAAGATGATGGTTCAGTGAGTGTTGGACAAGAACTCACTGAACCCCAGTCTCCTCAACAACAATGGTGATTAATAAATGAAGGTGTGTACTGAAGAACCCAACGCCTGAAAGAAAGGCGGGAAGATCTGGGAAGAGTTTAAGATAAGATCAAATCTTATCTTGTCAGGAAGAAACCTTCCCTAAGACGGCTAAAAGTCATGGAGTGTCAGACCAACCACTCCTAAAGACTTTTAGCCCATTCCTATTGGTTCTTGGAAATGACAATTACTATTGTAATTGTCAGACACGCTTGATTCAACAACTTGTATTATTTTTAATCACTTTTACTCTTTATACTTGTGTATAAATAGGTTCAGATGGGAGAGAAGTTGAGTGTGTTTTGTACATTGAAAGCTTAGACTTTTACAAAGCAACTTCTCTCCTACAAAGAGTAACGTATCCCTGAGATAGCTCAGTAGGTCGAATTGTTACCACTCAAAGCAAAGCTTGAGTTTAGATAGGAGACAACACCATACCTTGTCTATTCAATCCCAAGTGTTTGTTCCGCAAAACACTTGGGTAATAGATTCTTTGATTCATTTCTAATAAGAATTTAAACGTTGAAAAATACTTATGTGTTTTTACTTTTACGTTTCATTAATCTATTAGAATTAATCATAACAGTGTAATAGTCATAAACACGAATAGATTAACTTTCTAGTTAACTCTAAGCGTGTGAAGGGAACAACACTATTGTGTGTGATAGTATTTGTGGGTTCGAATGGGTAAGAGAGGATTTTCACCCCGAATTGGGATTCGTCCTTGGGTCAAAGTGGGTATATTTAGGACTTGGATTTAAGGTATATCCCTCAATCCTTGGCTCTCATTCTTGGTTCTAAATGGTGTATAATTGGGCGAGTTGTGAAGCAAATTTCTCTTTGCTTATATTGGGTATTAACCCACGGCTAGCTCACCTCCATGGTGACTGCCTGGGTAAGTCTAACTTGGCTCAACCTTCGACAAGAATCCTCCCCTATGAAGTGTGGTTTTCCCAGCCTAAGGTCACCATCCAAACACCTTGTTTGGGTGGTCCTTATTCGACTAATGATGATCTTGATTTTCGTTCGAATGAATATCACTAAACCAAAAGGGTGGGTCATTCGAACGGTGTTGGGAATTAAATGTTCTGAAGATTAGTACTGCTGAGAAGAATACTTTAACAGTACTAACTGCTAGTGTATATCTGAAGACTTCTCAAGTTATAACTAACAGTACTAACTAAAGTTAGTACTGCTAGTACAAAAGAAGGTACTGCTGGTTGATGCTACTGCTGGTGTAACTCATACTACTTCTGGATGGATAAATGTCGCATATACTACTGCTGGTTGGATAAGTATAAAAAGATATTTGTGTATAAAAGTCAAGTATATACGGTAGATAATATCTTTGATTTGTAGTCAGTCAAACAAGATGTAAACATAGATACATGTTGTATCTTAGCTACTGACACACTCAACACATGTAAAGCAAGTAGTTCGACAAGACTTATCATTTATTGTAAAGATCTTCTTTGGACTATAAAAAGAAGATCTTAGACTAGATATTAAGGGTGACTAACCAAGTGCTTAATTCATATGCTTAGAATATCTATCAAGAACAAAAGAATATAACTTATCATAGAAATCATAAGTCATAGAAACATATAGATTCAAAGTTTGTAACCCTAATGATAGTGAGGATCACTCGTATTATTATCTTAATAATATTGAATCGTTTGGTGTTAACATTGTGTGTTCATTGTTCATTACTCAAGCATTACTTTCCATTTCCAATAACCAAATAACCTTCTAAGTGTGGTTAAGTAGATTCCGCATACTTAACCATATTAACTCAAAGTATCACATACACAAGTTACAAAGGACTAACATCCTACAGAGTGTATCGATTCTCCTCAATTGGTATCAGAGTAGGCTGATATATTTGATTTAGAAGAAGAAGAAGAAATGGACGTGGAGAATACTCAGGCTACAAATATTGCTGCAAAGTTGCCTATGATCAAACAGAATGAGTTTGAGTTATGGAGGTTAAGGATTGAGCAATACTTTATGGTTCAAGATTATGCTCTCTAGGATATCATTCTGTATGGTGATTCTTTTACACCAGGTTATACAGATGTCATTCTTGAAGGCAAAACAATTTGAAAATTAAATACTGGACCAACTACCAATGAAGAAAGGATACAGAAGAGGAATGATCAAAAGGCAAGAAATTTGTTGCTTATGACCATTCCTGGTGAACAGATGCTTTCTTTTAGCAAGTATCCTGATGCAAAAACTCTTTTTGAAGAGATTTGTGCATGGTTTGGCGGTAATGAAACTACCAAGAAAACACAGAAGACATTGCTGAAACAACAATTTGAAAACTTTAGTTCAAATAGCAATGAATCTCTTGATAAGCTGTTCTCTAGATTACACAAGCTTGTCAGTCAGTTAGCTGTGTTGGGAGTTGAGATAGCCAAGGAAGATCTCAACATGAAGTTCTTAAGAAGTCTACCTGAAGAATTCCATACTCATGTGGTTGTCTGGATGAACAAGCCAGACATTGAAACCATGAAACTCAATGATTTGTACAGCAACTTCAAAATTGTTGAACAAAGTCTAAAGAAGTCTGGAAGCTATAGTACTTGTTCTGGGAATATGGCATTTATGTCATCTCCCAACATTAGTAAGTCTGAAGATGAAGGTGTTTCTACTGATAGTTATAGTGTTTCTATTGATACTACACAAAAGAATGTCGTTGTACTTGGAGATCCAACATTCTATGTATTCATGTCTAGTCAAACTAGTGGTTCTCCTCTAAATCATGAAGACCTTGAACAGGTGGATGATGATGATTTAGAAGAGATGGATATCAAGTGGCAGGTTGCTTTACTGAGCATAAGGGCTAAAAATTTTTGGCAAAGAACAGGAAAGCAGATTACCATTAATGGTAATGAAATTGCTGGATTTGATAAGAAGAAAGTAGAGTGTTTCAATTGTCACAAGGTGGGACACTTTGCAAAAGAGTGCAGAAAGCCAAGAAAGCAAGAAAATAGGAGCACATGGTACAAGCAAGGTAAGAAGAAGGAAGTCACTATGGAAGAGCCAAAGGCTATGCTAGCCATTGATGGTGTTAGCTATGATTGGAGCTTCATGGCTCATGAAGAGGAAGCACCAAAAGCAGCTGCAATGGTGGCAACTAAGACTGCATTGATGGCATTTTCTGATTCAGAGGTAAATTCTATAATCAAGTGTACTGAATCCTGCTATGCTTTTAAAGCTTATGAAAAACTTAAAAAGGAATCTGATGATCAACTAGAAGAGCTATATAAAACAATGGCTAACTTAGCTAATCATAAAAGAGGTCTAGCTGTTCTTGAAAAACAAATCTTACATTTTCAAAGAAATGAATCTAAGTTTAGTGATGACATGGCTGCACTAAAAAGAAACTTAGAATTCAAAGATGAGTGCATTAATGTGCTGAATGAATCACTTGCAAAGCACAAAAAGGCAAATGAAAATGTTAAGATAACAGTACATATACTAGCTTATGCCTCAGATGGAATCAATAAGATTTGGGAAGCTCAAGTTGTTAATAAAGCTAAGTCTGGTATAGGTTACAATTCTATTCCTCCACCATACAGAGGTGTTCCTTCACCTCCAGGTATTGACCTAGCCCACACAGGATTAGCTGAATTTCAAGACCCAATAATGGAATATGGTTCTAAGTCTACTGAAATTCCTAAGGTAGAAGAAGTAAGTAAGAGTTTAAGTAAAACTTAACTTCCTGAGGACAAGGTGTCCTCTGATAGAAGATCAGATAGAGTAGTCATTGAGGACTGGATATCTGATGATGATGAAGAACAACAGGTTATGTCTAAACCTAAAGTTGTTAAGAAAGCAGGAACAAGTGTTCCTAAAGTGGTCAAAATTGATGCTGTTAGGCCTAAATCTAATATTAAACATGTTAGGCAACCAGTTAGATATTGTGAACAATATAGAACCACTAACAAGCCTAAAGGTAACCAAATAAATTGGAATGACCTCAAGTCTCACCAACTAGGTGATGACTTTGCCTTTTATAACAAAGCTTGTTACACTTGTGGTAGTTTTGATCATCTTGATGCTTTCTGTAACCAATGGGTATCTGGGTATACAAACAATAGAATGAACTTAAAAAGGCATACTCCTCAATTTCGCTTTCACTCTAATTCTAATAGAACAAAACCCAGAGCAGTTTCAAAAGCAGTTCCTACTGCTAAACCATTTATGACTGTTTACCCAAAATAAACAGTTAAAGGTGCAAAAACAAATTACAATCATGCATCAACAACTATTAAAAGGCCCATTCAAATAAAAGCAGTGGTCCAAAAACAAGTTTGGAAACCAAAGGGAACAACTGCAAAGCTAGCAGTTTCTACTGCTAGGCAAGCAGTTCATACTGTTGCTAGGGAAAATAGGGCAAATGCTGTTAAGGCCTCAGCATGTTGGGTTTGGAGACAAACTAAATCCAACGGTGCATCAACCATTCTTAAGAGATTCAATTACATTGATGCACGAGGCAGATCCAAGTCAGTAATGGCTTGGGTCCCCAAAGGAAACTAATATTCCTCATTTCTGTGCAAGAACATTCAACTGATAAACAATAGGATCAAGGATACTCAGATAGTGGATGTTCAAGGCACATGACTGGCAACATGTCTTATCTCTCAGATTTTCAATCAATAAATGGAGGATATGTTAGCTTTGGAGGAGGTATTGGTGGCAAAATTTTCGGTAAAGGTACAATTAAAACTGGAAATTTAGATTTTGAAGATGTGTACTATGTGCAAGAGCTTAAGTATAATCTTTTTAGTATCTCACAAATGTATGACAAAAAGAACAAAGTTCTTTTTACTGACACTAAATGTCTTGTACTTTCTTCTGATTTTAAGATGCCTGATGAAAGTCAAGTACTTTTTAAAATTCCAAGAAAGGGCAACATGTACAGTGTTGATATGAAAAACATTGTTCCTAAAAAGGCTCTAACTTGTCTTGTTGCAAAGGCCACATTGGATGAATCAATGAAATGGCATAGGAGGCTTGGTCACATTAATTTCAAAACCATAAATCAAATTGTTAAGAATGGTTTGGTAAGAGGTTTACCTCAAAAATGATTTGAAAATGACCAAACATACATTGCTTGTTTAAAGGCAAACAACACAAAGCCACTTGTAAGACCAAAATTTTTAACTCTATTGATCAATCATTGTTTATGCTTTATATGGACTTATTTGGACCTACTTCTGTTAGTAGTATGATGCATAAAAGATTTTGTCTAGTTATTACTGATGACTATAGTAGATTTACATGGGTTTTCTTTTTAGATTCTAAGGATGAGACTTCTAGCATCCTTAAGACATTCATTACACAAATAGAAAACCAAGTAGACAAGAAAGTAAAAGTCATTAGATGTGATAATGGGACAGAGTTTAAGAATAGAGTTATGGATGACTTCTACAAGGAAAAAGGTATTAGGAGAGAATTTAGTGTTGCAAGAACTCCTCAGTAGAATGGAGTAGCTGAGAATAGAAATAGAACACTCATAGAAGCTGCTAGAACCATGTTAGCCGACTCAAAGTTGCCTATCACTTTTTGGGCTGAAGCAGTTAATACTGCTTGTTATGTCCAGAACAGGGTTTTGGTTGTCAAATCTCACAATAAGACATCATATAAGCTTTTTAGAGGTAGAACTCCTGCAATAGGATTTCTTAGACCTTTTGGATGTCATGTGATAATTCTGAATACCTTAGACCATCTAGGAAAGTTTGATGGTAAAGCAGATGAAGGATTCTTAGTTGGATATTCTCTTAATAGCAAAGCTTTTAGAGTATACAACTCAAGAACTAGAAGAGTAGAGAAAAACCTGCATGTGGAATTTTTAGAGAACAAATCAAATGTAGCAGGTCAAGGTCCTAATTGGCTATTTGATCTTGAGACTCTAACCTATTCTATGAATTATGTGCCTGTTGTTGTAGAAACTAATGAATTTTCAGGTTCAGAAACAAGTGATGCAATAGATAAGGCAAGGTTAGACAAAGAGACAGATCAAGATTATGTATGGATGCCAATATGGACAAGTACAAGTTTGGCTTCAACTTCAACAAATGATGAACCTTCTACTGATAAAGCTAAAGAAGGGTTTGAAGATGAAAACAAGGAAGATGAACAAGAAGAACAAGTCAGCAGTACAATCATTATTCCTACTACTGAGCCAAAAGTTCATACTGTTGAGACAGAGCAAGATACTGCCAGGCAAACAATTCATACTGCTAGGCCAAATGTTTCTACTGCTGGCCCATCAGTTTCAACTGAAGCAGATTTCTCAGAAGAAGAGGTGGATTTCAACAATCTCCCACCTAACTATCATGTTCCTACAACACCACATACAAGGATTCACAAAGTCCACTCCCTGGACAATGTGATTGGAGATGTACAATCAGGGGTGAAGACAAGACAACAACTGATGTCTTCAGACCAACAAGGGCTTCTTGATGCCCTTTATGCTTCAAAGCAGCATGAGTTTGCAAACTCTTGCTTGTTTGTATGTTTTCTATCACAAGCAGAACCAAAGAATGTTCTTAAAGCCCTAGATGATTCAAGCTGGGTAGAAGCTATGCAAGAAGAGCTTCTTCAGTTCAAGATTCAGAAGGTATGGGTGCTAGTTGATTTACCCAAGGGTGTAAGGGATGAAAGGGGCATAGTGATTAGGAATAAGGCTAGATTAGTAGCCCAAGGGTACACACAAGAAGAAGGGATAGACTATGAAGAGGTTTTTGCTCCAGTAGCAAGGATTGAAGCCATTAGGTTATTTTTGGCTTATGCTTCATTTATGGGCTTCACAGTTTATCAAATGGATGTCAAGAGTGCATTTTTATATGGTACTATTGAAGAGGAGGTATATGTCTCACAACCTCCAGGGTTTACTGACCCAGACCATCCAGACAAAGTGTACAAGGTAGTTAAGGCTCTTTATGGCCTTCATCAGGCTCCAAGGGCATGGTATGAAACACTGGCTTCCTAATTAATAGAAAATGGATTTCAAAGAGGGAAGATAGATCAGACATTATTTATCAAGAAGCACAAGAATGATCTTTTGCTAGTTCAGGTGTATGTGGATGATATCATCTTTGGATCTACAAGAAAGGAGATGTGTTTAGAGTTTGAGAAACTTATGCATCATAAGTTTCAGATGAGTTCCATGGGGGAACTTACATTCTTTTTGGGTCTGTAAGTTAAGCAATCAAGTGAAGGCATATTTATCAGCCAAGATAAATATGTTGCAGAGATTCTTAGAAAATTTTAATTTGCTGATTCAAAAGTAGCAAGCACACCAATGGACTCTGAGAAGCCACTTCTTAAATATTTAGATGGAGAAAATGTAGATGTACACACATACAGATCTATGATAGGCTCTTTGATGTATTTCACATCATCAAGACCTGATATCATGTTCTCTGTTTGTGCTTGTGCAAGATTTCAAGTAACTCCAAAGGTTTCTCATTTAACAGCTGTCAAGAGGATTTTTAGATATCTTAAGGGTCAACCTAGGTTGGGTCTATGGTATTCTAAAGAATCACCTTTTGACTTGGTAGCATTTTTAGATAGTGATTATGCAGGTGCAAGCTTGGACAGAAAGTCAACAACTAGAAGATGTCAATTCCTTGGGTGTAGACTTATCTCATGGCAGTGTAAGAAGCAAACAATTGTGGCTACTTCAACAACTAAAGCTGAATATGTAGCTGCTGCAAGTTGCTGTGGTCAAGTACTTTGGCTTCAAAATCAATTACTTGATTATGGGTACAATTTCATTAACACTGTCATACATATTGATAATAGTAGTACAATTTGCATAATTAAAAACCCATTACAACATTCTAAAATAAAATACATTGAAATTATACATCATTTTATTAGAGACTGCAATGAGAAAAGGTTGATTCACGTTCTTAAAATTGATTATGATCACAACTTTGCAGATCTTCTTACAAAATCTTTTGATGTTGGAAGGTTTCACTACTTGGTCGCAAGTATTGGAATGCTTAATCCTCAATGATTTTAAACTATGTGTTATTGTATATAATTTTTGTTTGTACTGCTAGCTTTGTAAATTGGTACTGTTATTGAAAAGTTTGTACTGCTAGTACAAATTTTGATTGTTCTGTTCATACTGTTAGTCATCTATTGATACTGCTATAAGACAAATGCTCTGCATTTTGTTTCTTGGTTTCGGACTAATATTTTCAGGTATGAACATTTGAACATAAAGGAAGTTTCAAGTGAAATGGAAGCAGCAAAATGATTATCTTAGTTGCTGACATAATAGGTTTATGATGGACTAAGTTTGGGAATTCATTAACAAAGGTTTACACCTAAGTTAATTGATTTTTTAAAACTTCTTTCTTGAAACCTGATTATGATGTTTCATATTGACTTGATGACTAAGTTGGTCAGATAGTAACTGATACAACTCACTTTCTATCATTTTATACTTTGAATAGTATAATGAGCAAGTCTAAGGACATCTGATAGAAAGAACAGCGAACAAATGTGCATCTAACACTTGTGTTAGAAGACACAATTGTCACAAGCTAGAAAACCTGTCAAGAAAGCCCTTTGAATGGGTTTATCTTTACACAGGCAGTTATTTATAACTGAAAACATTGGTTCTCACACAACCAGAGGTTAAGTTAAACCAAATTATTGATTAAGTGTCTGTTACACACTTAATCCCTTTAAAATGGTTGTTAAGCAGTATGATTTTTCAATAATAAAATCATATTAATACTGCTAAGTCAAAAGTATCTCCAAAATAATTTTCAAAGAGGCTCAGAAAAACCATCAAATGATGGACAATGAGTCAATGCCCTATGAATCACCTCTTACAGGAGTTAACACACCTGGAAGTGATGAGGGAAGCAAATAAACTCTTAAGGAATTGATGGCTACATGTACAACATTTTCTGAAAACGTGTTCTAATTGGTAGATCAGATGATGGTGAGAGATCTTCCAAACAGGGGAGGAAATGATAAATCTCATGGGAGGAAATATTTTGGTACATGGTGAGAGATCTTCCAAGCTCAGGGGAGGGAGATTAATCAATAAAGGAAACTCAAATTGGTTGTGTATGCTCAGAATCAGGGGAGGAAACTCAAATTGATCAAGTTAAAGAAAAGACAAGAGCATACAAGATGATGATGTCGGCTTTTTGAGAAGCTAAAATGTCTTATTATTCAACCAATAATAAGAACAAGTATTCAGTTGATGAATACTGGGAATAATCTTTTTCAGTTGATGAATACTGGGAATAATCTTTTTCAGTTGATAGAAACTGGGAATAAGCTTTTCAAATGAAGAAAGTTCAAATGAAAATTCTGGAGTATTTTATATATTCAGAAGGGATGAAGCATTCAAATGGAGAAAGTTCTATCTAGGTTCTTTAAGTTTCAATTTCAGTTCACTACGTTTGTTCATCACTTGCAAAGGCTTGCTGAAAGATGATTTGACTTCTTGAACAAGCATCCAAGATACATAGCACCATTGCCTCTTATAATTCCTCCATCCAAGGAAATTGCACCATCTTTTATTCAAGGCATTGATTGTGTTCAAGACAAAGAAAGATGATGTTATTACTGAAAGAGATTCACAGAAAGCAGATGAGTTAGACAGAAAGATATTTAATCTTGAAGAACAAAGGAAAGCTCAGATCAAGAGTCTGACTATGAAGTGTTTGAAAGATCCTCACAATCAGAATTTAATTCAGAAGAAACATGTTGATTTGGGATAAGTCAAGAGTTTAGGGGAGGATTGTTGGGAATTAAATGTTCTGAAGATTAGTACTGCTGAGAAGAATACTCTAACAGTACTAACTGCTAGTGTATATCTGAAGACTTCTCAAGTTATAACTAACAGTACTAACTAAAGTTAGTACTGCTAGTACAAAAGAAGGTACTGCTGGTTGATCCTACTGCTGGTGTAACTCATACTACTGCTGGATGGATAAATGTCGCGTATACTACTGCTGGTTGGATAAGTATAAAAAGATATTTGTGTATAAAAGTCAAGTATATACGGTAGATAATATCTTTGATTTGTAGTCAGTCAAACAAGATGTAAACATAGATACATGTTGTATCTTAGCTACTGACACACTCAACACATGTAAAGCAAGTAGTTCGACAAGAATTATCATTTATTGTAAAGATCTTCTTTGGACTATAAAAAGAAGATCTTAGACTAGATATTAAGGGTGACTAACCAAGTGCTTAATTCATATGCTTAGAATATCTATCAAGAACAAAAGAATATAACTTATCATAGAAATCATAAGTCATAGAAACATATAGATTCAAAGTTTGTAACCCTAATGATAGTGAGGATCACTCGTATTATTTTCTTAATAATATTGAATCGTTTGGTGTTAACATTGTGTGTTCATTGTTCATTACTCAAGCATTACTTTCCATTTCCAATAACCAAATAACCTTCTAAGTGTGGTTAAGTAGATTCCGCATACTTAACCATATTAACTCAAAGTATCACATAAGCTGTTCTCTAGATTACACATACTACTGCTGAAAGATGATTTGACTTCTTGAACAAGCATCCAAGATACACAGCACCATTGCCTCTTATAATTCCTCCATCCAAGGAAATTGCACCATCTTTTATTCAAGGCATTGATTATGTTCAAGACAAAGAAAGATGATGTTATTACTGAAAGAGATTCACAGAAAGCAGATGAGTTAGACAGAAAGATATTTAATCTTGAAGAACAAAGGAAAGCTCAGATCAAGAGTCTGACTATGAAGTGTTTGAAAGATCCTCACAATCAGAATTTAATTCAGAAGAAACATGTTGATTTGGGATAAGTCACAAGTTTAGGGGAGGATTGTTGGGAATTAAATGTTCTGAAGATTAGTGCTGCTGAGAAGAATACTCTAACAGTACTAACTGCTAGTGTATATCTGAAGACTTCTCAAGTTATAACTAACAGTACTAACTAAAGTTAGTACTGCTAGTACAAAAGAAGGTACTGTTGGTTGATCCTACTGCTGGTGTAACTCATACTACTGCTGGATGGATAAATGTCGCGTATACTACTGCTGGTTGGATAAGTATAAAAAGATATTTGTGTATAAAAGTCAAGTATATACGGTAGATAATATCTATGATTTGTAGTTAGTCAAACAAGTTGTAAACATAGATACATTTTGTATCATAGCTACTGACACACTCAACACATGCAAAGCAAGTAGTTCGACAAGACTTATCATTTATTGTAAAGATCTTCTTTGGACTATAAAAAGAAGATCTTAGACTAGATATTAAGGGTGACTAACCTAGTGCTTAATTCATATGCTTAGAATATCTATCAAGAACAAAAGAACATAACTTATCATAGAAATCATAAGTCATAGAAACATATAGATTCAAGGTTTGTAACCCTAGTGATAGTAAAGATCACTCATATTATTATCTTAATAATATTGAATGGTTTGGTGTTAACATTGTGTGTTCATTGTTCATTACTCAAGCATTACTTTCCATTTCCAATAACCAAATAACCTTCTAAGTGTGGTTAAGTAGATTCCGCATACTTAACCATATTAACTCAAAGTATCACATGCACAAGTTACAAAGGACTAACATCCTACAGAGTGTATCGATTCTCCTCAAATGGTTTTAATACACAATACCTCATCAACATTTATGCACTTGGCTAAATTCGACATGAATTTTGTAAGGGCTCATTTGGTTTCTGCGAACTAAGGACGAAGTTTCAACACTCCTAATCAATGATTTCTAGATCCTATGCGACACGAAATACCAACTACAACCTCTAAAATTTGACAGTAACAACAATTTACTTCTTGACAACCATATTAATAATCGAACCAACAAAGTTTTACAACTTAAATCTATTCTTATTCGATCTAAAATTAACTAAATCAAAATAAAATGATACGAATAGAAAAGATTCGAATACAAGCTTATATCCTTACAATGATTCGAGAGGTGATGAACAAGACTCCAATCCGACAACCCAGCTATTCCAAATCGAACCATAACTACCTCAATCCCTTGTTCTTCCTTGAGTGATCTTGATCTTCTCAGAAACTTTGAGTGGAACTGTTGAGGTATGATTCGATTTCCCTTGGAATGGTGGCTTAAAAAGAAGAATATGGAGAGTAACTCCATGGCTACTTTCGGATTTGGGAGAAGTAAAGATTCTGTTTGAGTGTTCTTTCTCCTTCTTATGTAGTCTTCTCGGTTTGACTTGAGGATTTCAAGACCAGTGAAAACGATTGGAAGCGTTTAGATCAAAAAGAATAGAGTGACAGAGATGGTGGATGGTGATGGATCGGTTTTATTTTTGGGGATAAGGAGGGGGCGGACAAACCTAGAGAAGAAGATAACCTTATCTGGGTTAATGTGTGAGTGGGTGTTTTATTATAAGGTTTGATTTAATTAAAAGAAAGAGTAAATTATACCCGCGTCTCGCTGAACTGAGTTAAACTCGGGTCCTTCCTAGAACTGTTATAAATATGGGAGAATGGGTTTTTAGAGACGTTTTTATAATACTTGAATGAATTTAGAGTTTTATGAATTTACAATAACTTCTGAGTTTTAAATTTATTATTGTTGAGACATCGGTACGCGTGTGGTGTCATTCTGAGTAAAAATGAGATAACCTCCCGTTTTTACTTCATTATAGTGGGTAAAATGTGAGATGGGAAAATTTCACTGTTCTTGGTGAGATTACTGTGTGACACAGTGTGCGGGTCTGTTTTCCTGTGATAATCATATAAATGCCTAATCTGGTGATTTAGTCATAATGAATGGACAGTTATAAATTAAATATTAGGGAAAATTTACCATTTGTCACATCCTCCCCGTCTTAGGAACGAAAACCGTCCTCGGTTTTCACTTAGGGTTACCCGATGGATTTGAGAAAAGATGCGGGTATCTTCGCTTGATCTCGTCCTCCCGTTCCCAAGTGTATTTGGGACCTCTCCGGGAGTTCCAACGAACTTTGACGATAGGGATACGGCTTTGCTTTAAACGTTTGATCTCTCGATCCATTATTTCAACAGGTTCCTCAACGAATTTTAACCTTTCGTCAACCTGATTTCTTCCAGAGGAATGCCATGAGTCTCGTCGGAAAGACATTTCTTCAGATTGCTCACATGAAACACATTGTGTACGGAGCTGAGTTCTTGTGGTAACTCAAGTCGATAAGCTACGGGTCCAATTCTCGTGAGGATTTTGAAAGGTCCTATATATCGGGGGTTCAGCTTTCCGCGTTTCCCCAAACGGATCACGTCTTTCCATGGTGATACTTTCATCATGACACGATCTCCAACTTGAAACTCAAGTGGTTTTCGTCTTTTGTCAGCATAGCTTTTCTGACGGTCTTGAGCCGCCTGCATCCGGCTCTTGATTTGTACAATCTTTTCTGTAGTTTCTTGTACTAGCTCAGGACCGGTGAGTTGACTTTCTCCGACTTCGGCCCAGCATATTGGGGATCTGCACTTTCTGCCATACAGTGCCTCATATGGTGCAGCTTTGATGCTGGTGTGATAACAGTTGTTGTAAGAAAATTCGGCCAACGGCGGACGCCTATCCCAGCCGTTTCCAAAATCTATCACACTTGCTCTCAGCATATCTTCTAACGTTTGGATGGTCTTTTCACTTTGACCATCTGTCTGCGGATGATATGCTGTGTGTTAGTGCAAATATTACGATATTTAAACTAAGTGGTTTCTTCGATTTTAATAATGACAAACATGTAACTTGTGATGCATAACGTAAAATGTAAAAGTTACTTGTAAACACAAATCATCAATGCATACTTACATCAACACCTCCCGACGTTTCAAGTATGCTTCAACGAAGTCGTAGATTTTCATCCCGACATAAATCACTCAAGGTATGGACAAACAAATCTACTACTTGGCAAATGATCAAAGGATTATATTATTCTAAACTTCACATTTTTAATGTGAAAAAACATTTTTTCAAAAATATATTTTACAAATTATTTTTGAATTAAAAAGAAATGTTTTATTTTGAAAAATAAGTTTAAAAATCCCAACAGTCAATTTCCCTCCCCCCCCCCCCCCAAAAAAAACAGCTCCAAACATTCCCAAATAAACCTTCCCCACTAAAGACAAACGAAGGAGCGTCCACGGTACCATTAAGTACCGACGGCTCCACTAAATTTAGTGGAGCCGTCTAACAATTAGTGGAGTCGTGGGTCTGTAACGGATAGTTTTTCCCTTGCCTATAAATAGTGGACCATTTTGTTGGGAATTTTGGAAATAAGATATTTCTTGTTGCTGCCGATAGTGAAAGCTGGTTCCTGCCGATAGCTGTGGTTCCTGCTGAAGCTCATTGCTGCTGATAGTTCTATCTTGTTTCTGCTGATAGTAGTTGTTACTGCGGGTTTTTGTTAATTGTTATCCCGTAAGTTTAGTATGTTTGTTAGATTTATTTAAGGAAGAGATTGATGTTTATCTCTTTACACGTTTTCTAGAATGCTGCTGTATTAGGGTTTCTGGTCTATATAAGAAACATACAGCCATATGTTTTGTAGAAATTCAAGAAAAACATTTTTCAGTTATCAATAAAAGATCCATAGAAGATCAAAGCATTATTAGTTATTCTTCTTCTTCTTCTTATTTGTTCTTATTTAGAGATTCTCTTGTAGTGTGCTTGTGATTACATAGGCATCCTACCGATCCACTAAGGCTCAAAGATCTAGCAGGTGTGTTAGATTCAACAAGTGGTATCAGAGCCTCGTGAGGATCTCTGATAAAGAAGAATAGTTTTGAAGCAGATCGACAGTAGCAGATCGGAGGTATTCATATTTTTTTTTTTGGAACAGATCTGATTGGTTCCCTCATATTATTCAAATAGGTCGGCGTGAATTGTAGTGAAACTGTTTTTTTTGTCTCATCATTGATTGCGTACATCATTTAATTGGTCGAATATTGTTCGTGGTGGGGCTGCTATTTTCTTGTACAAATTGAAGATTTGATTTTCGATTTGTGGTAGTCAAATTAAAAGATTTGTCGCCTACTGTTTGTTCTTTGGTAGAATTAATTGGAGTGTTATTACGTGGCTTTCCCAGTATCTTCTTATACATTTACTGATTGGTCTTTGTCAAGTGGGGCTGCTAATTAATTATCCTCGTACTAATTAATTGGTCGGAGGCTGCGTCAGTCGCTTGATGCACGTGGTGGACTGAAGCACTAATTATCGTCGAGAATTAATTTGTTTTGGTCTACGTTGGAACACTCATTCCTGCTGCCGATTATTTAAATTTATCACATAACTAGTCAACAATTGGGGCTGATCTGTTTGTCGTATTATATTAATCCGTTGTGATATATTGATTGGTTGGTGATTGGGTGAATTATTTGACTGCTTGTGCTTGTGGTGGGACTGATCTGTGGTACTCAACTGGGAATAAAATGAGAGTTATTATTATAAAAATGACTTCATTCGAATCTGGTGATTCTTTGGAGACATTTGTCATGAAGGTTAGAGCCTTACTACCTTATGACTCAAGGGAAGACAGGAGAGGAAATGCTAAATCTGATGCGAAAAGATGTGCCACTCAAGTTAAGGAAATGGTTGCTGGACATCAGACAGAAAATAAGGCTCAAGTAGCTGAGGATTATGCTATGTTGGGTATCTTTATATCTCAGGTACCAAGTTGTTCTGTTGCTTGTCGTGATTTATATGCTTGTCTTAAAAAAGATTATGATGAAATGAAACCTGAATATGATAAACTGTTTTGTGAAGTTCAAGCTTATAAAAAGGCTCTTAAAACTTTGGAAAAACAAAAAGCTTGGCATGAAGCAAATCAGCTTGCTTATGAAGAGAAAATAAGGGTTTTACAGAGAGATTTAGAAAACACAACTAATGAACTTAAATATTTTGAATCTCAATTTGGAAAGATCAAATTAGAAAATCAAGAGCTACAGGCTAAACTAGATAGTGAAGTGGCTAGGATAAATTCTTGGCAACAATCAGACACATATCTTGTTAATTATACTAATAATCCTAAGTGGCGTAAGAAAGGGTTGGGATATGATGCTGGGGAATATAATCCTAGAATATTTGACCCTACCCCTAAGGAAGTTGATTACCAAATTCCTGTTAAGTATGTTAAAGAAGGAGGAATGAATGCTGTTCCTCCTCCTATAAGAGGAGTTTTTAAGCCTGTCCCTATCCACTCAGACCTTGACCTAGACTCAGATGAATCACACATGGTTTATGGCAAAAAGTCCAAAGACTTACCTGAATCTGATGACTTTGTCTCTTGTTCCACAAGTGTCAAGTCCTCAGAACCAGAGTCTAAAGACTTTGTTTCTTGTGATTCAAGTGATGAGTCACCCACACCTAAGTCCCATGAGCCCACAAAAGTGACTGATGATGAATCCATTTCTCAAACAGCCTCTTTTGACAAAAGTTCTCTTAATACTGTTAAAATTAGTTCACCTTCAAGTACTGGTAGTGAGACTTTTGTGTGTAATAAAACAAGACATGGAAAGAACAAAAAGATTAAAAAGAAATCATGTTTTGTTTGTGGTAGTTACTCTCACCTCATTAAAGATTGTGATTATTATGAGAGTAAAATAGGTAATTGTGTTCAACAAAAGCAACCTAGGTCAGTATGGAAAAATGTAGAGAACATACCCCCATTTGTCCCTAGAACAAATGCATTTCCTGCTGGTAATGCAAAACGACCAGTACCTGTTCCTGCTGGTAGGCCGTTTAGACCCGCACATGTTCCTTCTGGTAAGCCAGTTTCAGCTGGTCAAACCAAGTCTGCTGGTTGGAAAAGGAATGTTGCTCGACCATTTAACAGACCTACAAGTGCTTACTTTCAAAATAATTATAGGTTTGGTTTTTATCACCCAACGTTTGTGGGGGGGCAAAGATGGGATCATGATGTTCAGTACACAGGCGGTTGGCCTTGGAGGCACAATGGTCACAATATGGGAATGAGGTCCAAGGAAAATGGTGGATCTCATCATTGCTGGTATTGAGGGGAGGCATAAGCCTAAGGGGAGGCTTATTATTGTATATTTTGTGCTAACTAACATTTTGTTTAGTTTGTTTTGTGTTCACTAACTAAAATAATGCAGCTGTTGAATCTGTCGCTTCCTATCCTATTATTGAGTGAGTGGTTACTGCTGTTGAATTTTAATTCGGTCAATAGCTAATTGTATTGGGCTGAATATTTGTCACATGTGGATGATTGAATGGGTAGTTGCACATTTAATTCGATTTGTCATATAGTCCATGTGAAAAGCAGATTAAATCTTGTGCTGTATTGATTATGGTCATGATTGGTGGGTCAACCTATGAATTTCACCTCGCGGGGTTAATCTAATTTTTCGGTGGTCAAACATGTGGGTCTGATCAAGTTATCTAAGGGAATCATGGTGTGAAATTATGCTGCTGCTGTTGACTCTTTTGGTTAGATTTACTTATTTGTGAGTAGATGAAGTAGGTCAAATGGTGATTGGCTATTCGAATTTATCTTTGTGAGGCTGCTATCAATTTGTTGCTTGTGGTTTTGGTCAAATTAAATGGGACGGTGAAGTCATTGATATATTTATTGATTCCTGTCGCTTGTGAGTCAATGGTATATTTAATTGATTGATCAGTGCTATTTAATTTAAGTGAAGAATTGCTACTGAAGTGATTATTTATTCGATTGATGAGGTCAAAGGGTTACTGAGTTTGACATAGCAGTTGATTATTTTATTTGGTATTCGATTATGGGGTCCATAGATGATTTAAGGATTTGCAGCAGTGGTCGAATTCATTGGAAAAGTGTGAACTATTTTTCGGTTAGTGATTGGATATTGGAAGAAGTGTTTTGTTGCCAGCTGATCTGCATTACTTTTCCTGCTGCTCTCACATGGTTCCTGCTGCTAAGCTTGAACTGTTTCTGCTGATAATGCTTCGGTTCCTGCTGGTAGTATTCCCATTCCTGCTGATAACGCCATTCCTGCTGCTCGGTTCCTGCTGTTCGGATTCTGCTGCTATTAAATTAAAAAAAAATTGTTCTTATTTTGTTTTTCTTACTTTATTTTTCGCTATG
The DNA here is from genome assembly GCA_021014915.2 of Artemisia tridentata subsp. tridentata. Lineage (NCBI taxonomy): Eukaryota > Viridiplantae > Streptophyta > Magnoliopsida > Asterales > Asteraceae > Artemisia > Artemisia tridentata. The sequence goes on from CP139505.1 coordinate 79,622,042, forward strand.
ATTATTTCTTTTATTCTCTTTAGTTAAAAAAAAATAATCATTTTCTTTCTTTTTCATTCTCTTTTCTTATTTTCTTTCTTTTTCTTTTGGTTTGTTTCTTGTTTCTTTTAGTTTAAAAAAAAAAAAAAAAAAAAAAAAAAAAAAAAAAAAAAAAAAAAAAAAAATTCTTGTAAATTTTGTGTGCTAATAAGTTGGTTTTGAGCAACACCTTGCAGGTACAGTGTTGGTGTTTACACCTACACAACAAATGGTATTCAACTCACCATGTCTCACAGACAAGAAAGAGTTGACTCACCATGAGGGTACAGCTCTGGTGTGATAATCAAATCCGTTGATAGCTGTAATAGCTTGCTCAAAACTATAGGGTACTTCAACTCACCCATGGTTCATTCCTGAGAGTTGACATGGTTCTCAATTCACCATGGAAGTAACCCTGTATGGGATCCAAAGAATTGGCTAGTCCACAAAAGTATGGTTTGTGGTAAAGACAATTGGTATCCATATTTGGTATTCAATTCACCAAGGTTCAGTTGAAACTAAGAATTGGTTAGTCCTGAGCAAACGGCTACAGGTAAAGACAAATCAAATCCGTTTACAGTTGCTGGTTTACTCAAAATCAGATGGTTATCAATGTACCATGGTCTTACACACCAAAACATTGGCTACTCCAGTAGTGATGGCTATTGGTAAAGAGACATCAAATCCATTAATTTTCAATGATTCGCCTCTCACAGGAGTTAACACACCTGGATGTGATGAGAATAGTCTGAAACTTAAGTGATTTGATGTACATATTGTCATAGTAGCAGTCAAGCTCATGAATGACATGGTGACCAGCTTATTATTTTGAAGATAATTTCCTATTTGCTGCTGAACTATCGAAGTTGCTGCTGGAAGTTTCAAGTATTGCTGCTGGTTACTTACTGATGCTGCTGCTGGTCTAATCCTCTACCTATGAACTTCAAAGTACTTTCAGAGATCAATGAACACTTAGGGAATCTTGTCGGAAATAAGCTATTTCCTCAAGATTAGGGGAGGATTGTTGGCAATTTTGGAAATAAGATATTTCTTGTTGCTGCCGATAGTGAAAGCTGGTTCCTGCCGATAGCTGTGGTTCCTACTGAAGCTCATTGCTGCTGATAGTTCTATCTTGTTTCTGCTGATAGTAGTTGTTACTGCGGGTTTTTGTTAATTGTTATCCCGTAAGTTTAGTATGTTTGTTAGATTTATTTAAGGAAGAGATTGATGTTTATCTCTTTACACGTTTTCTAGAATGCTGCTGTATTAGGGTTTCTGGTCTATATAAGAAACATACAACCATACGTTTTGTAGAAATTCAAGAAAGACATTTTTCAGTTATCAATAAAAGATCCATAGAAGATCAAAGCATTATTAGTTATTCTTCTTCTTCTTATTTGTTCTTATTTAGAGATTCTCTTGTAGTGTGCTTGTGATTACATAGGCATACTACCGATCCACTAAGGCTCAAAGATCTAGCAGGTGTGTTAGATTCAACACATTTCACACTTCCAACTTGATTTTTCCAATCACTTTTCTCTGGTATAATCCCTCTCACTTAGAACACATTTTTTGATCATTTGGAGAGTCTTAGTTTGTTTAAGAGTGATCTAATCATCCATTCAAGTGATCCTCTTCATTCCTCTTGATTAGCAAGAGAAGAACACAAAGTATCCAAGAAGATACAAAGTGTTGTCATCCCTCTTGATTAGCAAGAGAAGAACACAAAGTATCCAAGTAGATACAAAGTGTTGTCATCCCTCTTGATTAGCAAGAGAAGAACACAAAGTATCCAAGTAGATACAAAGTGTTATCATTCCTCTTCATTTGCAAGAGAAGAACTCAAGGTATCCAAGAAGATACAAGAGTTGTAGTTGTTAGGTCTTGTAACATTTGTTACACTCTTGATTGTATCATAGCATACATCAAGATCATTTTTCTTTTGAGAGTTTGTGAGGGAAGATCATTGTGATCTTGTCGAGATCTTGGAGATCTCTTGAAGCCATTGGGCTTGTGTGATTGATCAAGTGGATCAAGGGTAGATCGGGTAGATCGTGGTAGATTGGTGCTAGCTAAGATTAGCACTCGACATCTAGCTTAGTGTCGGAAATAGGATAAGCGACGTGTAGATTGGTGCTAGCTAAGATTAGCACTCGACATCTAGCTTAGTGTCGGAAAACAAGTTAAGCGACGTGTACGGTTTTCTCCGCCTGAAGGGAGTTTGTTGATTAGTGAAGTAACTCTCGAGTTGGGTACTCGGGGAGTGGAGTAGGGCGAAGAGGAGCTTCGTGACCGAACCACTATAAATCACCGTGTCCGGTTTGCGCCTTCTTACTTATCTCTTTACTTTCATTTTATTCTTTATCGCTTTATATTTATATTTGCATTGTGTTTATGTTTATGTGGCTAGTTGCTTATGTTATGCTGATTATGTATGTGTCATGATGTGTTTATGTTTGTGTGGTAGTTTACTATATGACCATTGTTGACACTTTTCATATTACCTCACACTTGATCGGATATTTGATACAAAAAGTCTTAAGTTTTAAATGGAAACGTATTCACCCCCCTCTACGGTTTCCACAATTGGTACCAGAGCCACATCGCTCAAATTTTTAAAAACAAATGTTTTTCAAAATTGAGTACGATCCATGTATCAAATTACCCATGAAGGTGATAAAAATATGAAAAGTATTTAGTTGATTAATACTTACAAGTTTTGTTGTTAAGTATACGTTGTCATACTAGCTTGAAGGTTTTCTTAAATTAATAAAAGTTGGTTCTGTTCAAAACTGAAATAACTGGTACGGCACCGTTAAATATAACGGACGGTTCTATTAAATATGGACGGTACCACTAAATTTAACGGTACCTTCGTCTGTTTTTCAGAATTCGGTAATTTTCAAAAATTCGTATAAAATCAACCGTAAGTCCGTAGGAGTCGTGCCACCTATCGTTTTAAACGTAATTGAGTCTACTTTCACTTAAAAATACTTTTAGAAAGTGATTGTAAAGTAAAATTTATGAGAGTCTTCAATTCGTAACAGAGAGTCTTTTCCGGTCATGCCGATTGCACAAATTTTTCGTCAAATCACAAAGTGAACATCACACGTTGATGTATTCATGATTTCAAGGTGTTGAACTTGATCAAATCTTTGAAATGGGGAGGAAACCAATTCATTTTCAAATAAAATCAAGCTAAGTATACATTGTTATACTTAATACACAAAATGACGATAAGTATTTTTGTGTGTTAACCTAAATGGCTATTTGTTTTTATTTGTGTCTTAGCATTGTTGGTTAATATTTTTGTATGCTTATTGTTATCCTTAGTTAAGCTAATTTTATCTATAAGCATAAGTGTCTTTCATGCCATGTTGCTATTTGTTTATTAGAGCTTTCCGGTTTATGCATTTATAAGGCTCATGCTAAATTACTTGCACTATATTAAGTAATTAGTTTGCATTGCATATAGGCATAGACCATTTTTCTTTCATTTGTTGCAAGTTTTTAAAATGGTTTAGTAACCTTCTTAGGAATAGAAACTAAGTTGGTAGATCATGTGTGTCGAAAGATATTGTCTTACACAATTATTTTTCCAAAGGTTTAAGTGTAAAAAGTATATCACCCCAAAATACTTAACACTTTCATAAAATCCGTAACATGATCTCTAAAACATTACATCATTTTGTCTTGCTTGACCATGGGTTGTCTAAACAAGATAAAAGATCATATTAATACATTAGTATTTAAGTAAAAGAAAATGTATTAAACTTGCATTGATCTAACACACATACACAATGTAATAAACATTTAGTATTTTACGTATGTTGTATAAAAATAGTTAAGATAATTATTTTTATACCAATGAGGTGTCGAAAAACTAAGAATATTATACTTAGGGCCCGCTTGGTTCAGTTCTGAGGAATGCAAAGGGAAAGGGAAAGGGAAAGGGAATGCAAAGGAATGGGTGAAGTGGGTAATCATTAACTTACCCCTCAATTTACTCTATAATGGTTGATTACCCAGTACTGGGTAATCAATACCTTTGCATAGCTCAACCAAGCACCATTTTTCCCTCTATGTGGGCCCTTTGGAATTCCATACCCATTACCCACCCCCCCTTTACCCCATACCAAGCACACCCTTAATAATATAAATAGTTTTTCTCAAATAAAAATAAATGACAATATCAAAGTAGTAACTTAATATGTCATTAACCTCACACATACAACTAGTGTTAGAATAAATGGAACACACTCCTTAAATTTTTATTTTTTTTATAAAAAAAAGGAGTGATTGTGAGGGTCAAGAAAGATTTCGAGTACATATCAATTCATTATTCAAATTATGATTGATATCATTATCGAATCTAATTGACAAGCTTTCGAGCGTGGACATGAAATTGGAGTCATTATTTGTCTAGCTTCAAGACAACATCAAAATATGATGAAATATATTATCTTGAATCTACATACTCAATCACATTCGATTGTTATGAAAATAATGACGTCCTCTCAAGACGAAAATAATATGCATCGGATCATAACTCACACTTGTGTTGAAGATGCCATATTGAGTCTTCTTGTCCAATAGTTGTGTTCCAAATTTTAAACTAACATGTTTAAAAGATGCATGAAATACACAACTAAGTAGGATTGACAACTTGGATGTTTCATCCGAAATATTCAAGTAATTTACTTTGCAATGCAATTAGTAAATGTGTCATTTCCGAAAAACCAAACACGAGCAACAAACAACATATGTAAACTTTGCTCATGAACGACTCAACACTCAAAATCACATGTCTAGTAAAAGTGTCACACATAATATGTTATTAACTATTATGTAAGTCGTCAATCTTTGAGAATATCACATGTATTTCTCTTATCAAAAGATTGACAAAGGATAACTTATATCCTATGCATCTTATTTTCTTTGTAACATGAATGGTTATGTTACATGAGAATACATTGCATCCTGTTAACAAATATAGGATATTAGAGTTGAATAATAACCTAATACAACATGTGTCATTGCATAAACAAGTAAAATTGGTCATACACTAAAATACTTGTTTCACAAAGCATTCGTAAGAGTGATAAGTTTCCTCTTAGTAAAGCATACTTGTTGAAATAAACAGTATGTCTCATTTTAAATAAAATACTCACAAGATCTGTTGAGATAAGTAACCTTTACTAGATTCTCCCTCAAGATATGCAAAGGAGCATTCTTGAAACACATACGAAGTAGTAGATTCTACATTGTATCACATTAGAGTGTCTCTTGGTTCTAGGAAACCAAATCATGTTAAAATAACATGTAACAACTCAACAAACTAGGATGCTGTTCAAGAGATCATAAAATACACCATCTCCATCAAATAACCTCTAAATCTCAAACACGAAATTAAAACATTTCACTTGCCTTTGTTAGGAGTTGTGTATGACATGTCATTTTCTTAACCGACTTTCAAAGTATGGTTAGTTGAGTCATATTAGGCCATGTATTAGCGAAATAAGCTAATATCATCTTTGCTATTCTTCGATAGGCAAATATAGGAATTTGAATTTTTCTAACATGAGAATGACTACTTGAGAACCTATCGCACTAGAAATTCAATTTGACCTAACGGTTGAATTGCTTCCAGGAGAGAAGTTGGGTTCGTGTATAACCCATAAAAATGGTCGTGTTTAGCCTTAATTGAGCACCACTAGTGATAGTCTCATACTCATTCTCTAACTTAAAAAATTTCATTCCTACATTTGACTAGAGATAGTTTATATCGGTGAACTATATCTCCCGTTAGGATTTCATCTTGAATAAGTAGTAATTAGGATCTGCCTTAGCAAACCTAGATTGCTTGCATCCCACATACGTGTTTCAAAATGATAACATGTTCTCGTAAGATATGGTTAAATGTCTTCATGATCTTAAATGCTAAATGATTATCATGTTTTGCATGATGCTTGCATTAATTCCTTATGTGCATTTTACATGATTTGCTTGTAAAGTTTGCACCCACACTATGTCCTTTTAACACATTATGAATTAGGTATGCCCATCACTATGAACCCTTAGAAGTCATAGAGTCATACACTAGTGTCAAAACCTATAAGTCAAAATAGTCGCGAAGTTATCCTAATTCCCTAGTCATCACTTCGCCTTCTTCCAAGTAACACACCTTTTGTCATAGGAAGGTTAGATACAAACCTAGTAGAAATCGGAGTAGGGTTGACAACTTAAATATTTCATCTGAAATATTCAAATAAGTTTAACTTGCGATCGCAATTGTTAAATGTCATATCCGAAACATCATATTCAAGCCTTTTAACAACATATGTTAAAACATTCATCCAAAAGCTAAATGCTAACATCAACCTTCGGATGACAAAGGACTCACGAGTTACTACATAAGTGATTAGTAGTTCCTTTCATCCTCGTGTGAATATACACGTCTTAAGATCCCAAACCCTGCTGCGAATCAGCACCATAGGCTTAGCTTTACGTCTTTCAAAACCCCATGAAACACTCACGTGCTAAGCACATCAAAATCCGTAAATCAACCAAACCTCTCAATCGAGAATCGTCTAACCATCTCCGTCTAGATCTAGGAATGATGGAGCATATTCCATAAATCTCATGACTACTTGAGTATTTCATTGGAAATATATAGTCATCTCGTGCGTCTCGTCTCATGACTCTTTAAATATTTCACGGGAAATATTGAAGTCATTCTTTAAATCCCTCTCATGACTACTTAGATATTTACTGGAAATATCAAGTCATTCCCTCTATCGCGTCCCATGACTGTTAGATATTTCACTGGAAATATTAAGTCATCCTTCACATCGCTCTAATGACTACCTATGTATTTCCTCGGAAATATAAAAGTCATCTCTTCTCGTCTAGTACCGTTCATCTAGTAAAAAGAATTTATTAGGTATAAATTCTTTCCTCGTGTCGAAAAGTCTCACTAAATCAGCGAGATTTATTCGTGAAATCCTCTTAAATTCCAATGACAACTTAAATATTTTATCCGAAATATTTAAAGTATATTTAATTTGCGAAATGCAATTAAATGTCATTTCTCGCTCTCGATCAACGTTCACCTAATCCCTTTGGATTCATTCATAAAGGAATTTATTTGGTATAAATTCTTTTAATCTAAAGTCCAGAAAAATCACAACATATGTGAAATTTCTTTGTCAAAAGTCTTGCTTTCAATTCTCACCAACACTATCAAAACCCACTCGATGTAGTCTTGAACCAAAACCGTCTCCTATCAGAATAGATTCTATCTATCATCTGATTCCTTAGCCTTTTCCCTCTCACTTCCGCATGGTACTAAACACTACCAATGCTTCGGCATCCTACTCACCTTCTACACACCTTAAGCGAAGAACCGCTAGGATATGTTGAGATAACCCTTCTTTATCAACATAGATAACCCCACTAGAACCTTATCACTAACCTCACAAACTTGAAGATTTTATCTTCTTAACCCTTAGGATATCTCCACATGATCACATGCCTCATCATATGAATATTCTATGAATATTCACAATGATTGAGAAGAGCTACGTGACTTCAAAGGTGAAGTTAATTGTATGATATCCACCACTAGTCATGATATTACTAAGCTCATCGCTTCCGTCAACGTCTGTTCTCCTCTTTAGTTTTTCTTTTCACATCTTGTCCGGATGGTCATAGATTAAGGGGGAGCGAAAACACACTCATATAGTCTTTCACCAAACAGTCTCAAGAACACACAAATGTGGTTCTTATTCCCTAGAAAACTTCCCTTTAGCTGCCCAGAACTAGGCTGCATAGGAAAATTTGTGACTTCCAGGTCACGGTACCTTTAAATAGGCCACGGTACCGTTAAATTTAACGGTACCGTGTGGTATTTAGTGGTATTGTGCCTATGTTTGACGAATTTTCACTGTTCCCTCCTGATCCCTGCATCCTTAACTTCAAACCTGCAAATTTTTGCAAACTCACATAAACCCTAGGATTCTCTCACTACACCATAGGACTCTATCACCAATCTTAATTCGAATCCATCCTCCACCTTTAGGATTTCCACATCCTTACCTCCACCAAGTTCACCACAACCTTTTGCTCTTACACTAACCCTATCACCTTCATCACCCCTTTGAACTTGGCACTAACACATCATCCTCATCACTATCACCATCACCACAATCACTAATGGGTCATCCCATTCTTTATCCCCTATAACCACAACTCTTGACTTTATAAGGCCTCACCATTACAAGCTTAGATTGCATCTCATCTTCAAACCTCACATTTATATCATTCATCATCACACTCAACCCTTATAACTAAACTTCACTCTTGATAGTGATATTTAGTTTCAAAACCTTCAACCCTTATATCAATCCCACTCAAACCATTTAGCTACACTTCACTCTTGACAGTGATAGTTAGTCTAAGAACCTTCAACCCATAGATCATCACCCTCAAACCTTACAACCTTCAACTCATCGATCATCACACTCAAACCTTACAACCTTCAACCCTTATATCAATCCTACTCAATCCTTTTAGCTACACTTCACTCTTGACAGTGATAGTTAGTCTAAGAACCTTCAACCCATAGATCATCACACTCAAACCTTACAACCTTCAACTCATCAATCATCACACTCAAACCTTACAACTACTCCTCACTTTGGATAAGTGATAGTTAGTTAAACAACCTTCAATCCTCACAATCACACTAAACCCTTCATGCACCAAATTATCTCTAACAAACAACTAGGATCATCCAAACTAGGAATCTAGAACTTCGTTACCTCAACCCGTTAGAGATATCCAACCCCAATCCTGTTAGGATCACATGCACATATTTTTTAAAAATATATCATGCATCTCATTGTCAGTGCAAATGATATATTAATCTAAACCATCCCAACACCAATCATCTTAGGTAGATGATTATGTTGTTCAAAAGGTTTGTTAGAACTTGCCTTCCTAATGACAACTTGGAAGAAGTCATTTTGTGTGTCAGTCAACGAACGAATCTCGTTCTTGTTAGTGTGATTTATTGAACAATTACATCTTAGGTTCTTGGTCGGGTTGTGACACTTACGTGTTAACATAGTTTAACCCATACATGTCTTGCTATGCGTATTCTATCCATATAATGCTGCTCCTATTCTTTTATATATTATGTTGCACGAAGCTAACCCTTGATGTAGGAAAAGCCTTTGTAAGAATTTGATCCATGGATCCGCTAGTTACTAAGGTAAATAAACAAGGGGATTCAATCACCATAGGAGAGCATTGAGCTAGGGGGAGCTCGGGGGTATTTAAATACATAGCATGGAGTCGTCTTCACAAGTTGTGATAGAAGACTTCACTGGGATGATGCAAGCTCGCCTTTCGGGGGAGAAAGGAAAGTAGTTCAATAAGGGGGAGTAGGGAATGAATTCAAGGGAGCGCTCGAGGCAACTACCTTTTTTATTCGACAAAAGGGGGAGAAGGGAGTGTAAACAGGTAACTTTTACATTTTACTATGTGTTACGGTTTACATATTTGTCATCATCAAAAAGGGGGAGATTGTTAGTGCAAATATTACGATATTTAAACTAAACGGTTTCTTCGGTTTTAATAATGACAAACATGTAACTTGTGATGCATAACGTAAAATGTAAAAGTTACTTGTAAACACAAATCATCAATGCATACTTACATCAACACCTCCCGACGTCTCAAGTATGCTTCAACGAAGTCGTAGATTTCCATCCCGACATAAATCACTCAAGGTATGGACAAACAAATCTACAACTTGACAAATGATCAAAGGATTATATTTTTCTAAACTTCACATTTTTAATGTGACAAAACATTTTTTCAAAAATATATTTTACAAATTATTTTTGAATTAAAAAGAAATGTTTTATTTTAAAAAATAAGTTTAAAAATCCCAACAGTCAATTTCCCCCCCAAAACAGCTCCAAACGTTCCCAAATAAACCTTCCCCACTAAAGACAAACGAAAGAGCGTCCACGGTACCATTAAGTACCGACGGCTCCACTAAATTTAGTGGAGCCGTCTGACAATTAGTAGAGCCGTGGGTCTGTAACGGATAGTTTTTCCCTTGCCTATAAATAGTGGACCATTTCACACTTCCAACTTGATTTTTCCAGTCACTTTTCTCTGGTATAATCCCTCTCACTTAGAACACCTTCTTTGATCATTTAGAGAGTCTTAGTTTGTTTAAGAGTGATCCAATCATCCATTCAAGTGATCCTCTTCATTCCTCTTGATTAGCAAGAGAAGAACACAAAGTATCCAAGTAGATACAAAGTGTTGTCATCCCTCTTGATTAGCAAGAGAAGAACACAAAGTATCCAAGTAGATACAAAGTGTTATCATTCCTCTTCATTTGCAAGAGAAGAACTCAAGGTATCCAAGAAGATACAAGAGTTGTAGTTGTTAGGTCTTGTAACATTTGTTACACTCTTGATTGTATCATAGCATACATCAAGATCATTTTTCTTTTGAGAGTTTGTGAGGGAAGATCATTGTGATCTTGTCGAGATCTTGGAGATCTCTTGAAGCCATTGGGCTTGTGTGATTGATCAAGTGGATCAAGGGTAGATCGGGTTGATCGTGGTAGATTGGTGCTAGCTAAGATTAGCACTCGACATCTAGCTTAGTGTCGAAAATAGGATAAGCGACGTGTAGATTGGTGCTAGCTAAGATTAGCACTCGACATCTAGCTTAGTGTCGGAAAACAAGTTAAGCGACATGTACGGTTTTCTCCGCCTGAAGGGAGTTTGTTGATTAGTGAAGTAACTCTCGAGTTGGGTACTCGGGGAGTGGAGTAGGGCGAAGAGGAGCTTCGTGACCGAACCACTATAAATCACCGTGTTCGGTTTGCGCCTTCTTACTTATCTCTTTACTTTCATTTTATTCTTTATCGCTTTATATTTATATTTGCATTGTGTTTATATTTATGTGGCTAGTTGCTTATGTTATGCTGATTATGTATGTGTCATGATGTGTTTATGTTTGTGTGGTAGTTTACTATATGACCATTGTTGACACTTTTCATATTACCTCACACTTGATCGGATATTTGATACAAAAAGTCTTAAGTTTTAAATGGAAACGTATTCTCCTCCCTCTACGGTTTCCACACTGTGCTCATATCAAGGTCGGTTCCAAAGGCATCTTGTAGAGAACTCCAAAAATTTGACGTAAAACGACTATCTCTGTCGGATATGATGGAAAGTGGGACTCCATGTCGAGCAACTATTTCCTTCACATATAGTCGCGCAAGCTTGTCCATGCTGTCGTTTTTCTTTATGGGCAGGAAGTGGGCGGATTTAGTGAGACGGTCAACGATCACCCATATGGTGTCATAACCGCTTGACGTTCTTGGCAATTTGGTGATGAAGTCCATGGTTATACGTTCCCACTTCCACTCGGGAATTTCAGGTTGTACAAGCAAACCTGACGGTCTCTGATATTCAGCTTTGACCTTTGAACATGTTAGACATTTACTGATATAATTCGCAATGTCAGCTTTCATATTGAGCCACCAATACAGCTTTTTCAAGTCGAGATACATCTTGTCGGCTCCTGGATGGATGGAATATTTTGACTTATGTGATTCGTGCATGATGAGGTCTCGTATACCTCCGTAGAGTGGAATCCAACTCCTGTCCTTGTAACATAATGTTCCATCTGCTTTCTTCATGAACCCGTTTTCGCTTTCAGGCATTCCATAAATTTTCTCATTAGTTCTATTTTCTTCCTTAAGAGCCTCAACCTGAGCTTCACGAATTCTTGATGGGAGTGGTGAGACAATTGTCATACCTAACGATCGTAATTTTAACGGTTCCGGTCTCTCTTTTCGGCTAAGTGCATCCGTTGCCACGTTTGCTTTGCCTGGGTGGTATCGAATCTCACAGTCATAGTCACTAAGCAATTCTAACCATCGGCGTTGCCTCATATTAAGTTCCTTCTGATCTAGGATATGTTGCAAACTTTTGTGGTCAGTATATACTACACACTTGGTGCCGTAGAGATAGTGTCTCCAGATTCTGAGGGCAAACACTACTGACCCCAGCTCTAGGTCATGGGTAGTGTAATTCTTCTCGTGGGTTTTCAATTGTCGTGAGGCGTAAGCTATCACCTTTTCTCGCTGCATCAAAACAGCTCCTAACCCTTTGTGCGAGGCATCACAGTAGACTACCAAGTCCTCACTGCCTTCAGGTAGGGCTAAGATAGGTGCGCTACACAACTTATCCTTGAGAAGTTGAAAAGCTTCTTCCGCTTTCTCTTCCCAGTCAAATTTCTCATTTTTCTGGGTCAATTTGGTCAAAGGCTTTGCTATTTTCAAAAATCCCTCAATGAATCTTCTGTAGTACCCTGCGAGTCCTAAGAATTGACGTATTTCAGTGGGAGTTGTAAGTGTCGCCCATTCCTTTATCGACTCAATCTTCGCAGGATCTACATGAATACCTTGTCTATCGATCACGTGACCTCAGAATTGGACTGTTGGTATCCAAAACTAACACTTGGAAAACTTGGCATACAACTCTTCTTTCTTTAACAGCTCCAGAATTAGCCTAAGATGTTCTTCGTGCTCCTTTTCACTCTTAGAATATATCAATATGTCGTCGATGAAGACGATCACGAACTTTTCTAGGTACGGCTTACACACCCGATTCATGAGGTCCATGAATACTGCTGGTGCGTCAGTTAAACCAAAAGGCATAACCTGAAACTCATAGTGGCCATAACGAGTTCTAAATGCTGTATTCGGGATATCTTCTTCCCGAACTCTTAGCTGGTGGTAACTGAATCTTAAGTCGATTTTCGAATAGACGCACGATCCTTGAAGTTGATCGAACAGATCATCGATTCTAGGGAGTGGGTATCAGTTTTTGATAGTTAACTTGTTGAGTTCCCTGTAGTCGATGAACATTCGGAAAGATCCATCTTTCTTTTTGACGAACAGAACTGGGGCTCCCAAGGGCGAGGAACTTGGTCTGATGAATCCTTTTTTAGAGAGTTCTGACAACTGTTCAGATAACTCCTGCAGTTCTGTTGGGGCTAATCGGTAGGGTGCTCGTGCCACAGGTGCGGCACCGGGCACTAGGTCGATCCGAAACTCGACCTGTCGCTTTGGCGGAAGCCCGAGTAAGTCTTCAGGGAAGACTTCTGGAAAATCTCTTACGATCGGCACATCTTTCAATCGTTTTCCTTCTGGCTCCTTTTCTTCCTTTCCGGAAACCTGAGCTAAAAAGAGAAGACATCCTTTCTCAAGATGTCTTTGGACCATCGTGTAAGAGATAACGTTTAATCTCGAGGTACTTCGTCGGTCTCTCTTATCACCTTCAATGATTAGAACCTCGTTCCCGTAAGGTAGTCGAACGATCTTTTCGTCGCAGAGAATAGTGGCATGGTATTTCGATAACCAATCCATGCCGATAATAACATCAAAACTACCCAATTCTACAGGCATTAGGTTAATTTTGAATGGGTGGTTTAATATGTTCAATGTTCAACCTCTTAAAATGGTGTCTACTCTTTCTACCTTTCCGTTAGCCAGCTCTACGTTATATACATTTCCTAAGGTGGTCGGGGTAATACCAAGTAATGGACTAAAGGCAGTAGAGATAAAACTTCTATCTGATCCCATATCAAATAGTATAGATGCATAGCGGTTATTTAAAAGAAACGTACCCGTCACCACGTTCGGGTCTTCTTGGGCTTCCACTTTTCCCACCGCGAAAACCCTGCCACGGGCTCCTGCATCGTTTCCCCAATTCTCCTGGGGCACAACAGCTACTTGGTTCATACCAGCTCCTGGATTTCTCTGGTTACCCTGATTGCCTTGTTGACCTCTGTTGCCACCGTTTCCCTGGTTCTTGAGTTTTCGGCATTCATTCTGATAATGCCCTTTTTCACCGCAGCCAAAACACGTGATTTCGGCCCTTAGGTTGTTTACCGGTGCAACTTGGGCTTTTGCTAGAGGTCTCGCTCTACAATCGCGGGTCATATGTCTTACTTTTTGACATTTATTGCATTTAACCATGCATGGACCCTTGTGATGCAACTTGCATCGATTGCAAAATGGCAAGTTTCTGGCATAGACCTTCTTCTCTGTCGGTCCGGCAGCATACACCTTTGCAACCTTGTGCCTCTTGTTCGGGTGGTTGTTATTTCAGTAATGGTCATCCCATTTCCTTTTGTTGTTCACACCTGCTTCGATCGAATTTTTGATCACCTGATCCATCAGCTTGTTGGCTACCTCTATGGTCTCGTGGAGATCTGTAGCCTTGTACGTAGTGATGTTTCGCTTAATAGATTGAGGTAATCCACCAATATACCTCTCCAACAAGCGGGTCTCAGTTTGAACCATATCAGGACACAGTAGGGCTAGTTCCTGAAAACGTTGGTTATACACTGCCATATTGGTGCCTTGTACCTTAAGATTCCAAAATTCTACCTCCAACTTCTTCACCTCATTCCTAGGGCAGTATTTCTTAAGAACCATCTCTTTAAAGCTCTCCCATGACATTGCATATGCAGCGTCATAGCCAAATGATTTCAAGTAGTTGTTCCACCAAGTTAGAGCTGCATCCAGAAAAGTGAACGATGCAAACTTAACTCGGTCCTCTTCCGAACATCCACAAATTCGGAACACCATCTCTAATATTTCGATCCATTGGACCAGCACAACTGCTCCTTCAGTACCACCAAAACCTCCAGTCATTACCTTTCGGAAGTCTTGATATGTACAACCACGAGCATTGTTGGTTGCAGGTCTCGAGTTGCCAACATCTGTTGTGGAGTTGTTTGCTACAGCCAGTGCTGCTGCCACGCGTTCTTCTACGAGTTGATCGAGCATGGCTCGATTTACAGGTAGGGCTGCTGCATTTGTCCTAACGGGGCCTTGGTTTGTTGCTTGTGCACGGGTGGCTCTAGTTACTTTCTTTGGAGGCATTTTGCTTTATAAGAAGGATTGAGATAATCAAGGTTTGAAGAGTTGGCACACGTGTAAAGTATATGAGTAAGACTAATTATAAGAACGATAACGCAATGGAATAATCAATCAAGCTCGTCATATATTAGATTGGAATTGTGTATACAAAATTTCTAGCAAGAAATAGCACGAGTTTTCGATTACAGATAAATGACTACAACTACCGGCCACTAACTGACAACTACTCAGTTTAGTGGGGATACATCTCAACTCCTAACACTAAAACCCATCACGCCCGATGCGTAACTGCTCCAGCTCCTGTGCCATCCGAGCTACAATGGTCTCCAAATGACCTACCCTAGTCTCCAGGTGCACAATGCGTCTCCTTGACGCCAATACCTCTCTACAGTCCTCATGCTCAGCCCTCGTGACCCTAGCCATCACTGACTCTAGCTCATGCATCCGATGCCAGTTAGTCCACTCGGCATCCCATGCCCTAGCCTGGTCTCTCCCTATGTCACCGAGACTCTGACGAACTCGTGCAAGTTCCCTGCCAACTTGCTCGTCTCGTCTCCCTAATCTCTCTAACTGGTCAGAATGGACATCTAACAAGTTTCCCTGAGCTCCCAACTGGACTAGAAATCTGGTGACATCATCTTCCTCCTCTTCTGCCATTGGTGATACAGCAGGTGGAAGGGAAATCGGTATAGATGGAGATGGAGGCACAAATGAAGGTGATGATGGCTCATAGGTAGGACTGCCGGCATCAGGTTGGGTGCTGTGTATGCACTCAATATCCTTCCATACTTCTCCGTTAATCTCATAAGTGGCCGGAGCCTCCTCCCTGGCTCGTAATCTAGCAGCTCTCAATCCTAACCCAAGAGGCATATCCATGTCCTCTCCCATAATCTAAGCAGCTCTGGAGCTCTGTCCTATCTCAAATGTGCTAGGCACTTCCTCCACAATTCCCTTTCCGTGCCGTGGCTCAGCTGGTACCATTTCTTCTGGAATATGGTCTGCCACTGGCTCTTCCTCAGGATCCTCCTCAGGATCTTCCTCCGGATCCTCTTCTGGTTCTTCTTCTTCTTCCTCTTCTTCTTTTGCTGAGTATGAGTCATTGACCCTCCTGAGCCTTTGACGAGGTGGTGAATGATCTGGGGATGTGGTAGGTGAAAGGGATAAGGGTGTGGTAGAGGTACCCGTATAGATAACTCGGACTCTCTTCTGGGATGATGATAGAAAATCTGAGTACCGCATCTGATAACTAGGAACACGCATGTGGGTAGTACGGCGGACTGGAAGAGTATGGACATATGAAGTAGGTTGTGTAGTATGATCAGTAGTGGGGATAGGCTGGATGGAAGTAGGGTTGGTAGCAGGTGTAGGCAATGCTGCAGTGAGTGTAGGCTCAAGTAGATCGGGGTCCAGTGCATTGAAGGCTTGCAGCACTTGCATGTATGGATCGTCTGAATCTGGCGAGATCGGAGGAATAGGATGGGAAGACATAGTCTGTGATAAAAATGGTATATGTGTGTAAGTATATCGAAAATACTCATAATAACTAGTGTGGGTCAAGTGTATATAGATATATACATATAATACTTATAGTACCCTTAATCATGTAAATAAGTCACAATCATAACATGCAGTCTAGTTAAATAACATCAACCAAAATGGCAAGCAAGGTAAGTGGCGGTCATAGGGACTTGTTTTTTTAAAAATGGTTATAGTTTAGGGTTTATATGTACCTAGTTCTCTATAACCTAGACTCTGATACCAATCTGTAACACCCCCAAAATTTAACAGTCGCGGAAGCATACAGAACTTTGAGGGTGCTACTTGCGTAGATTGGAAATCACAACACAAGGTAAACAAAGAACGGAATACATACTCCGTTTTAATTAAATCAACATTTAGAGTTTACAAAAGCTAATTCATTGTTTAGAAAAATAGACCCATTGGTTACAGTGGTCCCACATAAAAACAAGTCTTAAATTATTTGCCACTTCTTCAGAAAAGGCCCATGACCCTTTCCTTGCCAAATCCTTGCCATAACAATCAAATTACACACCTGAGAAAACATGCTAAAAGTCAGCAAAAAGCTGGTGAGTTCATAGGTTTAAATAAAAGCATTAAATAATGAATTTGGACCAGCATGATCATTACAACACATATAATGTCATACAAAATAGTCTATCGAGCTAGCACTAAGTTCATGCAACCGAAGCTCGACAGTTTAGTGCGCTAATCTATAGCACATAAATAATAGTCAAGGGGCCCTTAGCGAGTGTTTAACCCAATACACTCGAAGTCTGACTTGCTATACGTCCGCATTGACCTGTCTGGCCAACCGGACGGGGTAGTCACCCCAATAGATCTATCTAAAGCAATCACGCTTCCCAAAGGGAACTAATGGCTCATGAAAATGGCATGATAGTGGGTTCTAGGGCTTAGGCTAACTACGCAATAGTTTTGAGAAAAATTTAATAGTATTATGGTCCATAAAATAATTTGCATGTTTCTCACCCCATATTTGTAAAATAAGTATAAATAAAATGGGGCTATAAACTCACCTTTAATGGTCTGAACAGTGAATGCTGTGAAATTAAGGAGTGTACGGCACCAACACGCAACCTAGATTAATAAACCATGTCTTAGTTTCAAGTATTAAATTAAGTCTTTTCAGAATTTAATTCCAATATTTTAAAGTGTTTATGTTGTTGTCACTTGTGTGGCATCAAGTGGGGTTACGAAGGAATTCCCTAAGAAATGGTAAGGTTTAGCTCTACGAATGACTTAAATGTACGGTAATGAGGAAACGAGAAATCTTATAGAAGTTTGAGTGACGGAATTTGGAAAGAAATTGACAATTTAAAGCACGAATAGATATAATCGAGATGTGATACATATATTAAGGTCATATAGTTTAGTCGTTATATCTAGTTATATAGATTTCTGAAATAAAATTTAGCGTGAGTGACGTTTACTATCTAGTAGTTTAATGTTTTGGGAAAAATGTAATATAAAGTTAGTTTAATAAAAACTTGGTTTATTTCGTTTATTAAAAATGAACTAATTTTATCTAGTTATTAATTATTAGTTATGACTCATTTTTATAAATTATAAGTTTAGAAGACATTTGATCTCGTAAAATAATTTAAGTAAGGTTTATGTCAATATTTCAATTTTTAGTTTTTCATTAATGACATGATTATCGGTTGATTAAATACGTGTCAACTATTATACTTTCTAATGTGTGTTCTAGCCTATACTTAATAGGAATTCGATTTAGTTATTAGTTTACTCGAGTTTTAACGCCGTGTGTGTGTATATAAAATTTTCATACTCTTCTTATGTTAATATTCATGTTTTACTTTTACATATATGTGTGAGGCGATATGTAAGTGACAATTTCGAGTTAATGGTCCAATTGTATAGTTGACGAGTTTATAAGTTGTGACGATACAAGTTTCATATATGTGTACGTTAGTTACAATACAAAAATGTTTGCGCGATCGGCTATATGGATTTTTATTTTGCGACTACTTTGTATATGTTAATCATTTTTAGTATAAACAACAATTGTTGGGCTGCGGCCCAGGTGAATCAGAGGAGGAGGGGGGAATGTTAGTGTTGGGCTGGACCGACTATTTTAGCCACCCACAACCACATTGGTCCTGGTGGGCCGAGACTAACTCCTCGCAGGTACAACCCGGGCTAAAACAAGGGGTTTCGATTGGGTTTGCATATGGGCCTTAAGTGGGCTGCTTATGGCTTGGAAAATAAAATACCACACGCACATACAATTCTTAAAAGACTTATGCGTTTTCTAGGATGTCTTATCCCAACTATTTAGCATCAAAGGACTTAGGAACTCATGATTCGGCTCACTTTGGGTCGAGTACTACTCAACTCCAAAATATAGGAGTCTCGGTGTGATGAGAGCTTTTGGTTTTTGGCATAACCCTTCACGTTTCGCAAGGGAAATAACCATTTTGAGTGTGACATAACTCTTGTGTCAAAGAGCACTCTTGTGCCTCAAGTGTCTTAGCCTAAAGCCAACCATTCCAAGATGGTCTATTGTGTGTGATAGTATTTGTGGGTTCGAATGGGTAAGAGAGGTTTTTCACCCCGAATTGGGATTCTTCCTTGGGTCAAAGTGGTTATATTTAGGACTTGGATTTAAGGTATATCCCTCAATCCTTGGCTCTCATTCTTGGTTCTAAATGGTGTATAATTGGGCGAGTTGTGAAGCAAATTTCTCTTCACTTATATTGGGTATTAACCCACGGCTAGCTCACCTCCATGGTGGCTGCCTGGGTGAGTCTAACTTGGCTCAACCTTCGGCCAGAAGCCTCCCCTATGACGTGTGGTTTTTCCAGCCTAAGGTCACCATCCAAACACCTTGTTTGGGTGGTCCTTATTCGACTAATGATGATCTTGATTTTCGTCCGAATCAATATCACTAAACCAAAAGGGTGGGTCATTCGAACGGTTTTAATACACAATACCTCATCAACATTTATACACTTGGCTAAATTCGACATGAATTTCCTAAGGGCTCATTTGGTTTATGCGAACTAAGGACAAAGTTTCAACACTCCTAATCAATGATTTCTAGATCCTATGCCACACGAAAATAACAACAACAACTTCTAAAATTTGACAGTAACAACAATTTACTTCTTGACAATAATCGAACCAACAAAGTTTTACAACTTAAATCTATTCTTATTCGATCTAAAATTAACCAAATCAAACTAAAATGATACGAATAGAAAAGATTCGAATACAAGCTTATATCCTTAAAATGATTCGAGAGGTGATGAACAAGACTCCAATCCGACAACCCAGCTATTCCAAATCGAACCACAACCACCTCAATCCCTTGTTCTTCCTTGAGTGATCTTGATCTTCTCAGAAACTTTGAGTGGAACTGTTGAGGTGTGATTCAATTTCCCTTGGAATAGTGGCTTAAAAAGAAGAATACGGAGAGTAACTCCATAGCTACTTTCGGATTTGGGAGAAGTAAAGCTTCTATTTGAGTTTTCTTTCTCCTTCTTATGTAGTCTTCTAGATTTGACATGGGGATTTCAAGACCAGTGAAAACGATTGGGAGCATTTAGATCAAAAAGAAGAGAGTGACAGAGATGGTGGATGGTGATGGATCGGTTTTATTTTTGGGGATAAGGAGGGGGCGGACAAACCTAGGGAAGAAGACAACCTTATCTGGGTTAATGTGTGAGTGGGTGTTTTATTATAAGGTTTGATTTAATTAAAAGAAAGAGTAAATTATACCCACATCTCGCTGAACTGAGTTGAACTCGGGTCCTTCCTGGAACTGTTATAAATATGGGAGAATGGGTTTTTAGAGACGTTTTTATAATACTTGAATAGTTTTATGAATTTACAATAACTTCTGAGTTTTAAATTTATTATTGTTGAGACATCGGTACGCGTGTGGTGTCTTTCTGAGTAAAAATGAGATAACCTCCCGTTTTTACTACATTATAGTGGGTAAAATGTGAGATGGGAAAAGTTCACTGTTCTTGGTGAGATTATTGTGTGACACAGTGTGCGGGTCTGTTTTCCCGTGATAATCATATAAATGCCTAATCTAGTGATTTAGTCATAATGAATGGACAGTTATAAATTAAATATTAGGGAAAATTTACCATTTGTCACAATTAAAGTCACGATGACTTGGGAACGTTGTATAAACGGATGCATCATGCCAAAATTTATAAAACTTTCTAAATCTATATTTAATTTCAAAAAGCCTTTTATTTGTATAAAACCCGACAATGATCGAAACTCATAGTGTTATTAACTTGTAAACTTTTTACTAATCGATATTCTAATTTAAGTTTCTTATAAAACTTAAATTACCTTTCCAAACTTAATTGACATTTCTAAACTATTTGGGATTATGGGGTAAATACCGAAACGTACAAATTGACTTATCTTAATGACATATTTCTTTGTCTTCGTATTTTTTACTCCTCCTTACCAATCCTTTCTCGACTCAAGTTTCCGTCAGTACTTTTTCTCGACTATGTCATTATCTATTCCTCTTTGACGTGTGTATACTTGTGTCAGTATTTCTTGACTGTTCTTTTATTACTTCCTTTATAATATATTGGGATATATATTATACCTTTCCAAACTATCTAGGATTATTGAGCCTATGTTTTCTTACCACCACACGAAACGTTGATACTAAACTTTTTACAAACTCTGATACGAGAAATCCACGAAAACTAAGACGCTTGTCTTTTGAAAACTCTTTTACTTTACGAGACGTATTCTGAGATAACTAGATACATATTAGGCCGTGCCGATCCGATACCGTTGTGCCTGTACTCTCGATACAATTGTGTTTGCTCTTGATGCCAGTTGTGACCGTGGTGATATTTTGCGTTGCTGCATACTGAGGTGAGTTCATGGCCCCTATTTTTTCTTGTTTGAAATACTTTTGGGGGAGAATACATGCATACTTTACTCATTCGTTTTACTCGAACTCTTTAATTAGATTATACTCATACATGATTTAATTACTCGGAAGCATTCGCTGCTTTGGCTTTAATACTTGTTTGATTTCTTGAATGCAATATTATGTACTCATTACATACTTGATTTTTACTGATGTACACAAGTGCTTGAAAACATATATGTGAGTTATAGCCCCACTCTTTAACTTCATTTTGCATTGAAAAACTTGGGGTGTGAAACATGCAAACTCTTTTATGGACCAAACTTAAACGTATGCTTTATTAAACTATTACGCAGCTTAGCCTAAGCCTTTGAATCCCGCTATGCCCAAACTCATGAACCGTCAATTCCTGCTGGGAAGCGCGAATATTATAAATAGATCTATTGGGGGTAACTCCCCCGTTTATATACACATTTATACACATATTTTTATACACGTTTTTATACACACGTTTATACACACATGTGTGTATAAAAATGTGTATGAAAATGTGTGTATAAATGTGTGTATAAAATGTGCGTATAAATGTGTGTATAAAAACGTGTGTATAAAAACATGTGTATAAAAAACATGTGTATAAAAACGTGTATAAAAATATGTGTATAAATGTGTGTATAAAAATATGTATAAATATGTGTATAAAAACATGTATAAAAACGTGTGTATAAAAACGTGTATAAAAATATGCGTATAAAAGCATATATAAAAACATGTATATAAAAACGTGTGTATAAAAAATGTGTGTATAAAAATGTGTGTATGAAAACGTGTATAAAATATGTATAAAAACGTGTATAAATTTTAAAAATATTTAGAAAAAAAAAAAAGAAAAAGAAAACCATTTTTTTTTATTATTATTTTCTAATTTTTTTTTAGGAAAAAAAATTGAGTTAAGTATAAACGGTCATTAGTGTAATGGACTAACGGTGCAATTTTTTCTTGCAAACGGTCGTTAGCTAACGGAAAAAACTAACGACAGTTAGTCTCAGGGACCAAACCCGTTATGGGTCGCAACCACGGGGACTGGATCCGTTAGAAAAAAAAATTAGGGAATAAATCCGTTAAACCCGACATACCACAGGGACCATTTATAAAATTAACTCTTTTTTTTATAAACGTTACTCATTTTTGAAAGTAATATATATGTAATAGCGTAAAATTATATCTCGTTCGTGTAAAACGGTGATGTATTCATTGTAAACTCAGCTTTTTGGATTGTGAATACAACTTTTGAAACTGCATTCATCATCTTTATAACTCAAAACAAAGAATCTTGAACAGTGAAGCCTTGCCAAAAATGTGTTTCACAAAAAAAATACACTATTTATATGAAGTACATAAGTTGAAACACTCCCGTAACTTCTATTAATTAAACTTATGTGAAACTGCTTGTATAAGGAAGGACAAAAAAAAAAAAAAAAAAAAACTTATGTGAAACTGCTTGTATATATTCTCAAGTAGTAGACAAAAAAAAAGGGGGGGGGGGGGGGGGGGGGGGGGGGGGGGACAGACAACAAGTAGACAGAGACCAAAAGGACAATATGGTAGAGAGGGTTTGGGGGTAGGGAGGGTTTGTATAGTATACCCCTTTGTTATGTCTTAAAATAATTGCTCTTTTGTAAATCTATCAACCAAAGAACTTCATAATGAAACTGTGTAGAAAGGACACATTTGTCATTTTTTAATAATTTTTTTATGAAATTTTATTATTGTTCATTTTTTTTTCCCCGTAATCTCTGATTTTTGTTTAGAGAAAATAATTGAGACTAAAAGAGTAGAATGTTAGTACAAATATTTAAATTAAACGTCTCTTATGTTTTAATAATAATAAACATATAACTTATTATAACGTAAAATGCGCAAGTTATTTGTTACTATAAATAATCAGAGCATACATTTATCAACACCTCTCGAGTCTTCTCATTCTTCAACACATGTTCGAATACGTTTGTTTACTTTGTTATGTTTCACTATGATCAAACCATTTAATTTGGAGACACTAAGCATTTACAATCTCACTCAATCTTTTTCGAATCTTATTTTACATTTCATACAAGGTATATACATGATTTTACAAACTAGGCTAATGATCAAAGTTGCATTAATTTCATATACATTGCATCAAAATCAGTGTTGCAAAACAAGGCCTACAAGGCCGATTAATCACCGCCTAGGCGCTACAAGGCCACCAACCTTTCTGATTTTTGTAAATCGGTCAACCATGGTCAACGGTAGTCAAACTTGCCGGAAACCTTCAAATCTTGCCGAAAATACCTAAACTCATCATAAAATTGTTTTAATAATTTGTAGTCGTTGTTTATATCTATTACAAGATGTTTTTGTAAGAAAAATATTGCCGAAAATACACAAAACTAGCTGGAAATACCTAAAATTTGTCGAAAATACCAAAAACTTGTTGGAAATGCCAATCCGATTAATCACCAATTAATCCCGCCTAGACCGATTACAAGCTTCAGGAGGGTCGAACGCTCGACTACCGACTCGCCATTTTTGCAACCTTGATCAAAATACTTTCATCATCTTGTAAAATCTCTTGCATCATACATCCTAAACACTTGCACAATTTTTATAAAAGGTCATTAAAATGATTTATAAAAACGAATTTTCACTTAATGAAATGATTCAAATTTAAGTTCACATAGTTTACATAAACCTTCTATTAAGGGAAAACATTTTTTTTGGCAAATAGACCAAAGCACTTTGGTTCTTGAATAAGTAAACTTCCTTAACAATATAAAAACATTTGCATCATTTTATAAAACATTACATTATAAACATTCAAAAAAGTTCTATGAACTTTCATTTAAACAAATTACTTTCATTAAAACAAAATGTTTTAATCTCACATTTGGCAAACTAGCTAGAATCTTCCCCTTTGCGAAGTAATTTAAATGTGATCTTGCATGAAAATGCGGATTAGCTATTTTGAAAATAATCCAAGATCAAATAGGTAAGCATCAAAAGTGTTTTTAAATGGAAATCACAATTAGCCATTTTAGGATTTTGTGTGCTTAGCAATTAAGATAAGCATCTTATCACTTTAGCCTAACCATTTTCCCAAACATCATTAGAGAGGAAATATTCTAAACAAAACATGAATAATCATTCCAAAAGTGCATAAAATAGGCTTACAGAAACAACAGATCTTTTAAGGGCCGGCATATCAAGATCCGTAGATCTCGAATACAATTTTTTACTTTACTTATCTAAGCCACTCTTTTGCATACATTTTTCCTCACCACTTGGAAACATTATCAAGATTTTTAAATTAACTTAACACATTCTCGAGTCTTCAAACCGCTCTTTAACCTTTAACCATAACGCTTCTAACTCTCATTTGTTGAAAACATGTTATCACTTGATGATCCATCAAAGCAAGCTTATTGTTCTTGCCATCCTCATCCACCAAATTAAAATCAACTTGTATATGAAGATCCACCACAACAAGATTAGAGTTCTTGTCATTTGCATCCATTAAAGGCTTCTCATAAATATAAATTCAACCATATCAATCTTAGATTTCTTGATGTTTATATTAGGCATTCATATTTATTAGACAACCATGTTTTGGATCATCATTATACAGAACCATATATCACTACTATATAACACCTTGTATCACCCATTATATTCAAAAATAGAGGTTAGATGGTTTTTGTGTTTATGCTTTAAAATAAAAGGGTAATAGGTTTAGTGTGTTTAGGCCTTATAACACAAGTGAATTAGGTCTGTTATGCTTGGCCCATAAAACATAACGGGCTTGGTTATATCCGAGAACAACTCGATATCTAGCTTAGTATCGTTAAAATTATAAGCAACGTTGTAACGTTTTCTCTGCCGAGAAGGGAGCTTGTTGCTTTAGTGAAGTAACTATCGAGTAGGGAACTCGGGGAGTAGGGATGGTAACGGGGCGGGTTTGGGGCGGGGCGGCCATCCCCGTCCCCAAACCCAATTACCAAAGTTCTCCCCAAACCCGCCCCGATCCCAATCGGGGATCTAATCGGGGCGCCCCGTTGGGGTGTGATGGTCCCCCAAACCCGCCCCGTATTAATCGGGGATCTTATTGGGGTGTCCTCTTTGGGTGCAATTCTCGACCAAAGCTACATTATTTCACATTTATTGTTATTTTTAGACCGTTAGCAATAACGAACTGATTAATAATCAATTACAAACAAGTCTTATTAAGTTTTCAAGAATAGTATTATACATAAATAATGATAAATTAAACCGCCAAAAATTAAAACTTAAAAATATGACACTAAACGAGTTTCTATAATCATAATTTTGCATTCTTACAAATATTAAAAAACTAACAATATTAGAGTAATATTTTTTTATTACGTAAATACTAACAAAATACTATATAGGTACAGATATATCTGTATATGTGTATATATTAATCGGGCGGGGCGGGGCGGGGCGAGGATTCTCCGTTCCCCGCTCGAAACCCGATTAAAATCCCCGTTTAATCCCCAAACCCGCCCCATAACCCGATTAGCATGCCCAGCCCAGCCCCAATTAGTTCAGGTTTCGGGTTTCCCCGTCGGGTTCGGGTTTTTTTGCCATCCCTATCGGGGAGTGGGAGTAGGGTGAAGAGGAGCTTCGTGACTGAACCACTATAACTTATTGTGTTTGGCTTGATCTCTCTTTTACTTATTGTTTTGTGTTATATTTGCATTGTGTTTATGCTTTTGTTGTGGAGATATGTTTCCTTTTGCGCTTTCCACTATCATTATTGTTGTAGAATTATTATTGTCACTTATCATATTGCATCGCACTAGATCGGTTATTTGATACGAGAAAATTAAGTTTTTAAATGGGAACATTATTCACCCCTCTACATTTTTCACATAGATTTGACCATTGAAAACCGAATACTCATGGCAACAAATGAGGCTCTACTGCGGAGTGAAGGTTTTTACGTTAATCTTTGTTACACGGATAGTCTTTAGAGATGAATTATGTAATTTCAGTTAAAACGTAGGGACTGGTTATGCAAATTTTCTTTTTCTGGAAAAAGTAATTTTATGGATGAATTTTGCTATGTTAGGTAACATACAGGGATCATTTGTGTTTTTTTTTTACATGGTTGGTCATTAAGGATGAATCTTTTAACGTAAGCTAAAAGAAAGGCTTTGCTAAAAAAAAAAAAAAAAAAAAAAAAAAAAAAAAAAAAAAAAAAAAAAAAAAAAAAAAAAAACTGAAAGAAAGGGACTATTTATGTAATTTTCATTAAAAGAAACTTTGGGGATGATTTTTGGAGTGCAAGTTAACAATAGGGACTATCGGTCTTTAGGGACGAAATTTTTAAGACTAAACGTAATAAGACCCTAAAAAACCATCTTAGACACCGCCACATTATCGCCATATCAGCTTTCTCTCTCCTCAGACACCACCCAGACAATGCCTAGACCAAACACGCATAGTAAGGAGACCAATTTTTTTTTTTTTAATTAAAATTTCATTTAGGACTAACTATGTAAACAAAATAGGGACTAACTGTGCAAGAAAAACACTAACAAGGACTAATAATGTAAAATTTCATAAGAACAAGGTTTAAAGTGAAAAAAATACATTGTCTTCTTCCTCCTTCTTCCTCCATCGCCAACCTGCACACAAAAAAAAAAAAAAAAAAAAAAAAAAACCTAACTAACTTTGTAGCCATGGTAAATCTCTTCATAAAACTAAAATAAAATTAAGGGTAAACACAATACAATAACAACCTACTTTCTGCAATTTGCTGAGTTGAAACACTTACTTTCTTATTAACGATGAATCCTATCAAACTTTCAAATATTGTTCTGATTTCAACCATATGACTAAAATAAACTTGCATCGTTAGTCCTTTATTCTAACGGCTGTTAGCAAATAACTTCAAATTTGGTTTTCTTACGCTTTCGTCCATTTTTACACGTTTTCGTCCATTTTTGCACGTTTTTGTCCACTTTTACACGTTTTTGTTCGTTTTTACACATTTTCATCCGTTTTTACTCGTATTCGTTCATTTTACACGTTTTTAAACATTTTCGTCCTTTTTTACACGTTTTCATCCGTTTTTACAGGTTTTCATCCGTTTTTACACATTTCGTCCGTTTTACACGTTTTCGTTCGTTTTTGCACGTTTTTGTCCGTTTTTACACGTGTTCGTCTGTTTTACACGTTTTCGTCTGTTTTTGCACGTTTTCGTCTATTTTAAACGTGCAAAAACAGATGAAAACGTGTAAAAACGGATGAAAACATGTAAAAACGGACGAAAACGTGTAAAACGGATGAAAAAGTGTAAAATGGACGAAAACATTTAAAAACGTGTAAAAATGGATGAAAACGTGTAAAAACAGACGAAAATGTGCAAAAATAGATGAAAACGTGTAAAAACAGACGAAAACGTGTAAAAATGGACGAAAACGCGTATAACGGATGAAAACGTGTTAAAATGGACGAAAACATTTAAAACATGTAAAAACGAACGAAAACGTGTAAAAGCGGACGAAACGTGCAAAAACAAAAGAAAACGTGTAAAAACGTTTAAAATCGAACGAAAACGTGTAAAAGCGGACGAAAACGTGTAAAATCGGATGAAAACGTGCAAAAACGTAAGAAAACCAAATTTGAAGTTATTTGCTAACGGCCGTTAATATAAAGGACTAACGATGCAAGTTTATTTTAGTCATATGGTTGAAGTCAGAACAATATTTGAAAGTTTGATAGGATTCGTCGTAACTAAAAAAGTAAGTGTTTCAAATCGAAAAATTTGAGAAAATAGGTTGTTATTTTATGGTGTTTACCCTAAAATTAATTGGGTGTGTGTTTTTTGTAGTTTTCCTTTCAATTCTTTCGATCCACAAACGGACCAAACCAAATGGGTGTCTTGGGGGGGGGACGCGTCCTTGTGGCTGTGATGTAAAAGAGGTGACGCATTTGGTTGGGGGTGGACACCCATTACGTTTAGTCTAACAACGACTATTTTTGTAGATATGCAAAAAGGCAATAGTTTTGGGATATACTTTGAGATGATAGTTCACGACATGAACTATTTATGTAGGATTCTGTTAAACTATTAGTTGTTAGGGACGAAATTGCAACGGCTGGTACTTTAAAAAGAATAAATTAAAGGGTTTTGTTAATCACAACTTTATGGGTTGTGTTTAAGGCTCATCATTTGTGTAAAATTACATTTAATGAACTCGTTATTTTCATATTTATACATTTTCGATGATTATAATTATATAAAGTATCCATATAATTAAAATAGATAAGCTATTAGTTGTTAGTGAAGTACGTTAGAAAAAGAATCTCGCTGAAAGCACCGTTACAATTTTTGTCAACATTTCGTGATATCAGGGGATATTGACTTATTGAGCATATGGTGTTTGCTTGTTTAAATTGTATCGTATATTTAGGGGTGAGTAAACGGACCGGATGGACCGGACCGACCGACAAAACCGATCGGACTGGACTGGACCGAGACCGGACCGATCACATTCGGTCCAGTCTCGGTCTAGGGTTTTTCATAATTTCGGTCTCGGTCCGGCTTAAAAACCGGACATTTAGCTTATTTGGACCGAGACCGGACCGATCACATTCGGTCCGGTCTCGGTCTAGGTTTTTTGCCGAATTCGGTCTCGGTCTGGTCCGACTTTTCTCGGTCCGGTCCGGTTTTCACCCGATGAGCACCCCTACGTATATTCGTATGGATAGGGTCTAGGGGTATGGATAGAAGTTCAATTTAATGTAGTCAACGATTCATTTACTTTACGGGTCCAAGTTGTTTCGTTATCTTGACTTTTTGGTCATAATAACTACGAAATGATTTCAGTTGTGGTTTCGTTTCACTTGCTAATGGCAAACTTCTAGATGATAATAATAAAAAAGGCTTAATGACGTGATAACCTTCAACTACTGAGTAATAACGAAATGATCAATATATAGTTATATAAAGAGTAAACAACACCGTTCAACCTTAAATGTCAAACGTTATGCATCGTTTGTCCTTCCTTTTAACGGGACCCACTAACCGTCGTTAAGTTTACACATGTGACACCCATGTGAGGGTATATCAGTTTTTTCCCATTATATTTTACTTTTATTTTTCTTTCTCATCCTCATCTTCAATTATCACCACCTACCACCACTTATTCATTGTCTTCTTCTTTTCTCTCTTCAAATAAACACGAACTCACACTCATTGTGCTTCTCTCTCATAATAAACACCAACTCATACTCATTGTGCTTCTCTCTCCCAATAAACACCCATTGTTCTCTTTTCAAAAAATTTAAAACATCTCATTCTCTCTTATCTTTATGTCTACCTGTACATATTTTTCACAAAATCAAAATCAAAAATCACAAAGTCATTTTTCATCTCTATCATTTACAACAAAATCACTAAATATCAAAAATACTTTTCTATACAATAAAAATTTTGCAGCCACAACTATTCTTACATACACTACCTGCCACCATCATCACATCCTGATCACCTCCATCATCATCAAATAAACCACATTTCAAAACCCCAAAAGTCATTATGTCTTTGTTGTGTTTATGTTTTAATTTTTGCAGCCATTCCCACTAACCCACCTCATCGTATAAAACAACCATCACAACAAATAAGCTCAAAATAATAATCAATTAATGTGTTGGTGCGTGACGTTCATTTAATAAATTGGGACAGAAGTGGTCGATGATGCGGATGCGGATTTAGTTGGTGGTCGCGGTGGATGTATATGGGGTAGATCGGATATAGGTGGTGGTTGGTGGCAACGGATATGGGCACTGGATAGTGGCAGGAGTGGTGGGTTTTCAATAGATGGCTTTGGGTTATTGTGTATCTTCATGAATAAAGTTATGAATTACTTGTTTTATAGATTTTTGGTGAGAGGGTGATGAGAAAATGATTGGTAACAAAACTGGAGTGCTTAATGATAACTTGTATACTAGATGGGATTCGGAATCTGTTAATGATCTTGTTATATCATCTCCTTTTTGCTAACGAGATATGTCTTTTTTGTTTGTTATTGAAATACTGTATGTTTTTTTGGTTTGGTGATTTTTGGATTTGTTATTGATGGTGGAGTAAAAAAGGTAGTTGATATTAAATTTTTAATAAAGATAGAAGATGATGGGTTATTGTTTGTGGCTTTTTTTTTATATAATCAAAATGGCATGTTGGTGTTTGTGGGTTTTGATTTAGCGCATTTGGGTGTTGTTTTGAGATTTGGGGTTTTCAAAGATGGCCAGGAGTGGTGCCTCGTGATGGTGGGAGTGGTGGAAGATGGTGGGAGAAGATGAAGAAGAATGAATGTAGTTTAATTGGTGGTGGTGGGGCTTACTAATTATATTAAGTTAATATTATTAAAGATATTTTATTTGCTAGTGGTGAGTCATAATGAAACAATGACTACTTTATCCTCATTTGTAGGCTTAAAAAGACATAAATACCCTCTCGTGGGCTGACTTAACGAGTGTTAGTGGGCCGTGTTAAAGGGAGGGACAAACAACGCATAACGTTTGCCACTTAAGGTCGAACGTTGCAATTTTTTTTGTTAAAGGACTAACAGCTGCGGTCAATGCAAACCACAAGGACGAACGGTGTAATTTACTCTTATATAAATTAAACTAATACTCGTGCAAATCGACGGTGTATAGCGACAAATAATTATATTTGCAAAATCGTGATTTTGGTTTAACTTTTGATGCAAAACTTACGGGTTTACTTTGTAGTAATTGCGAGAAAAAAGTTCACGGTTTAAAAACAAAAATAATAAAAATTTAAACAATATTTAAAAAACAATAAAAGTTTATTGAAATGTCTGTCTACTGAAAGACAAATTTTTTTTGTCGTGATAATGTATTTTTTGTCGCTTAACGATTTACCATTTACAATATATTTTATTCTTTAAAAAGATTGAAAATGGCTTTCTTAATTTTCATGAACAATAAATGACCAAAATTTGTTTATTGATATTTAAAAAATGGGATTTGCTACCAACAACACACCGAATGTTGTTTATAGATCCCATATATATATATATAGAAAACATTTAATGAATTTATATATTTCATAAAGTATATACTTTTAATCATTTTAAACATGATACGTGATGTTAAATATAGATTGTTTTGAAATCTAGATTTTTTTGAAATCATTAAATGTTTTATTCATTTTATACGCTTTGAATTCAACTCATGTACTTTAAGCATGTGTTAACCTTTTTCCAAATTCAATTCAACTTTTTTTTTTTTTTTTTTTTTTTTTTTTTTAACATAAATTCACCTATTCAATTTACTTTTTATAAAATTCAAGTTCGTACAATCTAGTGCGCTACTTTTTTAATTTTGTTACATATTGTACCCGGGTCAGTATATCCAAACACCCCCTGTAGGGGGTGTGTTGACTTTGTACCGCTGTCGCCACTTATACTGTTTACTTTGTCGGATTGTACATTCTATCAAAAAGTAGGAGGGTCCCATGCATAGGGGGTGTTAGCCTAACACATCCCATTGTACCCATGTTTCCATTATATGATAATTATTTGATCTTTCTGGATGAAAAAGTGTTTCTTTCCTTTTCTTTTTGTTGTCGCGTTGTCATCTCCATTATAAGTAATTCAATTCCTGAATTGAACTAAGGGTGCGTTTGGTTCGTAAGTGGGATTGGAATTGGATTCGGATTTGGGAAAGGTTTGAAAGATGTGGGAAAGGGAAAAAAATGGGGCCCGCAGGTTTCAAGTGAAACCACCCAACTAAGGTGGGAATGAAATCTATTATTCCCTCATTCCCTCATTCCCAAATTGTGGGCCCCGCCTAGAAACCAAACATAGGTTTTAATCTTTCTTTCATTTCATTCCCTCCAAAAGCATGAACCAAACGCACCTGAATTGAACTAATTTACGTTTGTCACTATTATCATGTGTTATTCTTTTTAAGGGAAGATTTCAGCCAATAAAAGTATTCTTTGTCACCAGTTTCAGGTGTTATCTTTTAAAAAGGTCGCATTGAATAGTAATATATAATGTTCTTCTATCTAAAGAACTTTGTCAAATTAAAAGTTTAAATTAATAAATCCGTCCTAAAATATAAGTCTATTTTGACTTTTTAATACAATTTTGACCTTAAATATTTTTGTTTGCATTATATAATACTTGATGAAAAGTATACTAATGAAAATAAATGTAAAACTCAATCCATTTATATATTTTGTATCAAGTATTATATAATACAAATAAAAATATTTAAGGTTAAAATTGGATTTAAAAAGTCAAAATAGACTTATATTTTAGAACGGATAGAGTATATTTTATCACATGTTTATACATAAAGGTAAAAGTTCACATATAATTACAGTATGAAGTATTATATTAGCAACATACTTTTGATTCTAAAGTGTTCCTTAACATGTGTATTTTTTTCTATCATACATTCGCTGATCACTCTATTCCGAACAGATTGTATAAGACTATGAACTGGGCCATTGGGCTGCGCTGAAGCCGCTGATGTAGGGGTGTTCATCGGTTCGGTTCGGGTTGTTCGGTTAAAAAAAAATTTTGGATCATAACCGAAAATCGAACCGAACCGAAAATATTTGTGACCGAACCGAACCGAGAACCGAACCGAAGTTCGGTTCGGTTATGGGTCAAAACCGAAAACCGAAATTTTGTACTTGAATATTGAACAACATTTATATTTGCTCTAATATTGAACCATAACAGTCTTGCATACACATATTGATATGTATGTCAAATGATTAAACCTAGAGAATAGAACATACATCATCCAGATACATAAATTTTCCTAAGAAATAACTAATCATAGCACATGACCCCATGACGGTATGCCAAAATATATGCAAAACGACATACTTAGACAAGTTTTAACATCTATTGAACACAAAATACCCTAACATCATAGGACCTAGGGTTAGTCAAGTTATATTTTTTTAATTAATATATAAAAAATATTAAATATTAATTATAATTCGGTTTTCGGTTCGGTTCGGTTGTCAATATGCTAAACCCATAACCGAACCATAAACCGATTAAAATGTTCGGTTCGGTTCGGTTTTTACCAATTCGGTTCGGTTAAGAATTCAATTCGGTTACTTTCGGTTCGGTTCGGTTTCGGTTATCGGTTACTGCAGATATTACCCGATCCATGAACACCCCTACGCTGATGTTATATTCCATACTTGGATATAAGATAGAGGCCTTAAACTATTGGGGCCCTAAATCTTTGGATATAAAATGTGGACAAACCAGATGTTAAATGCTCTGTATTTGGGCTATCACATTGATATGTCATACGTATAACTTGACTCATACGTAGCAACCTTACCAAAGCACCAAATTCTAACATTTACTTGATACTTCTACAATAATAATTAAAAAAAATAATAAAAAAATAAAAAAAAATAAAAATAAAAAATAAAAACCAGGAGTAAATTAATTTTAGTTCAGGGCATATGCAAATCAGCATAGAAACACATTGACTTAAAACTTTATTGTCATTAGTTTGGTAAGCTTTTATAAAACTTAGCTGATGATCTGTTTTTATCTTATCTTAATAACAAATATAGCTAACTTACTTTAAAATGTGTAAACAGATAACCACATCACATGATGGTTACATATTCATAGTTTTCTCATGCCACTTGTAATTATAGAAAAAAACATAAAAAAGGGTGAAAAGGGCATGCAAACACAAACGATATATGAATGTAAGTGAAGGGAATAATGCTTTTGTGATGAACCAATAATGGTTTTCATTACTATGTATACTCATTAATAATACAGCAAACAAAAAGATACAGAAACCATGTGATCCAAAACTTATATATGTACTCATTGACAAAAGAACTTTAAACAAAATTGGCCTCGGAACCATGTTATGTGTTAGAGTTTATGGAAAAATATTAAATTATGTATGACTAGAATCGAACACGGGACCATGGATGTGACAAATAGTAATTTTCACCTTCATATTTTAATAATAAATGTTTATTTATTATTATCAAACTGTTAAACTAAGCAATTATATGTTTACGTATTTATTTCGGGAAGCAAACCCGCGCGCAGTAGCGTACAATAACTCACCCAAACTATTTAAACTTATCAGTAAAAGTGAATTTATCACTTCCCGACAATTCCAGACATTAACGGAACAAAAACGAAAGGTTATTTTGTTTTTTTTGATAAACCGACACCACACGCGTACCGACACAACATTTGTAAAGGTTGGATTTTAAAATTTTATTTTTACGAGTCGACAAATTTATTTTACATCAGTATCGGGAAAACGGCTCCGGAATTGTATTTTTCACGTTTACGTGAAGGCGCGTTATCGCAAACAAACCTTGATTAAACGGGACACGGGGTACACTTAATACACTAAAACCTTAAATTAAAAACAAATAAAAACAATTTTATCCCAACCCTTATCCCCCATACGTGATACCCCATTTTTCTTTCCCAGATCCCCTTTTTGCTTTTCTTCCCGATCGATGAAATCCCTAAATCCATCCACACCCAAAACCCTAAGTTAACTAGACAATCAAAGGAGATGAAAGAAATCCAACCCATCTTTTCTGCCATTCCTCTTCCCTATTCACCCTTCTCTACACGCAAGCAGAAATTCCACTCTCCCATCACCATCAATTGTAAAAAATTTATCATCTATATTACCTTCCCAAAGCCACATCGAGACCCACACAAGTCCCTGGAGGCCGAATATCATCAAAGTCGAGGTTTTGATAAAAAGGGTTAACCATAAATGGTAAAGTCCCTTTCGCCTATACAAAAAGTGGGTCAAGATATTGCCATGGATCACTCCTTAAGAGCTCCGATTCCAGGAAAAGCAACCACACCAAAAATCAATTTCACCTCTATCAAAAATACTTCGGTCGAAGGAATTAAGGGTAGAAAAAGGGTGTGTGGCTGCTTGGAAATCGGGTTGGACTCTCATCTATTCCTCCTAGAATCGAATCATCATCCATTCCTTTGTAAGGTTTAATCTTTGTCCTTGTATTCTTTTTCTTTTGATTTTCGAATGATGTAGAAACTGGTAATTTTTGTTCTTGTTTGAATATATATAGTCAATCTTGTGATTATGTTGGTTATGTTTTCTTTAAAACTTTCGAATGGTACATGATTCTTTGTGACTGTTATGACCTTCTTTTTTATCAAAAATTAAATCGATTTAGAGGTTAAATTGTTGGTGTGGTTGATTTTAATGAAAGATAATAACAATGTTAATCTTGGCTCGATTTTGAGTGTGTCAAATCGATAAGCTTAATTCAAGGTTAGACTTTGGTTGTTCTATATTGTCCACGAACATGCTACTGTAAACGGCTTTTTGAATGTTTGTGGTTATGGTTAAGAGTTTAAGTGGCCAAGTTGTAGCTTGAAAACATGCTCGCAAAGTGCTTGTGTTTATGTTTGAAAGAAATGTCGACTTTCAAAAATGAGTCTGGGATCGAGTAGAATAAAATGCATAAATCCTTGTCTTTTGTCGTCCTAGCTTACTCTAATACTCGACTTCTTGTTTGTGTTGGGTCGAGTTGTACTCGGCTTAAGGATAAACTAGATGCTCATAGTCTCGTCTAGCCGTGTAGCCTTCGAGATTTTTTTTTAAAATTTTACTCCATTTTTTGTTGTTGTATACTTGAGTCCTTAGCTTAAACAACCTCGAGTTCGTGGGTAAAAGAGGTCCCAGTCATAGATAATATGTCCAACCGAAGGATTTGAGCCGTGGTCACTTCTTTTGTAGTTGTCTCGGTGTATACAACCCCAAGGGTGCTCGTTTTACTTGGTTCGTATAGTCCTACAATGTGCATAGCACCCACCTTTTCAAGTCCTTCTTTCAAACCCGTTGTCACTTGCAAAATGGCTCAAACCCGATTGTGGGATAGACTCATATTCCATGTTCTATAACTCACACATACTGGTTTTGATTCCAAAGTTATACACCGGACCCTTTGAATTCTCATAACTGATACTAGCTCATTACATATGGGCCGAAGCCCATCAGTTTGCTTAGGTTATTTTCTTTTTGTTTTCCACACTTGAACAGGCCAAAGCCATCATCAAGTTTGGGCTGTCAAAGGGCCCAATTATCCCTTTTGTTCCCACCAGGCCGCTAGCCACTGTACTACTTAAAAGCCCAACAGTTGGAGCCTGGTTCACTGTTTGATGTGGGCCGCAGCCCATCCCCCCTCCTCGACAGTCGACACACATTTTGTTATTATAGCTCGACAATTATTAGCGGTCATTTATATATATATGGCGACTACATATAAAAAGGACTCGGCACATTTTTATTAAACTTGTGAGAAATTAAATACACATGACGACGACATATAATAGAACTTGACAATAATTAAATGTCGCAACATAAAATTTGATTGTTATTACATATTTTTGCGGATAAAGATATAAATATGACATACATTTTAAATGGGACATTGCGAGTCATTTAATTTCAACACTTAACTTATGAACAATATGTAAGAATATTGTGAAAAGCGTAGAGGGGGGGGGGGTGAATACGTTTACTGTTTTAAAACTTAAAACTTGTTGTATCAAATTTCCACTTTGGCTAGTTCTAATATGAAAACTGTCTGTTGTAGTTTATGTCTACCAAGTTGTCACATAAGTATTATCAACTAATCACAACACAAGCAATCACATAATGCAAACATAAAAGTAAAGAGATAAGTAAAAGAATGCGCAAACCGAACACGATGATTTATAGTGGTTCGGCTACGGAGCTTCTCTCCGCCCTACTCCACTCCCCGAGTACCCAACTCGAGAGTTACTTCACTAGATCAACAACCTCCCTTTCTTAGGCGGAGAAAACATTTACACGTTGCTTACTTCCTTTTCCGGTACTAAGCTAAACACTGAGTTCTACTTCAGAGCAGAACCAACCCAACGTCGCCTATACAATTACCGACACTAAGCTAGATGTCGAGTTCTTTACAAGGGTACAACCACTCCCTACGTCGCTTAACCTTTTTCCGGTACTAAGCTAGATACCGAGTTCTTTACACGGGTACAACCACTCCCGACACTCTTTGTGTTTTGAGGACTAAAACACTAACCACACTCACTGATACAAATGATGTTTACAATGATCCATGACATAAATGTTCAATGGATATAAATGACTAATCTATATGAACTTCTTGAATAAGAAGTCTTCAATCATTGAGGATGTCAAGTACTCTTGAATCTTCATAAGTTGGAATGCTATGGATGATGTCTCATGATCTTGAGCTTGCTTCACAGGATCATTAACAATGTATGCTTACAACATAATGAAAGTTAGTAACATTATGATCATTATGTAAAGGGTGATTAATGTATGAATCTACATGTTTTGCTACTGATCTAAGTGTGTGAAATGAGTGAGGAAATGTGTGTTCTAATACTTAAACAATGGGTAAACAATGGGCAAGTATTTATAGGAAAACATAAAACTAAAACCATGTGTATAACTAAAACCATGTGTAAAACTAAAACCATGTGTAAGACTAAAACCATGTGTACAACTAAAACCATGTGTAAAACTAAAAACATGTGTAAGACTAAAACCATGTATAAAATTATTTATAGAAAAACAATTTCTACAAGCCACGGATCTGGCGGATCCCATAAATTGGATCCGTAAGTTATACCAATTGGATCCGCGGGTGTCAGACAAAAAATATTTTCAAGTAGAATGATTAGCCTTTTTAAAATACTTAATTACCTAACCGTATTTTAAACATTCTAAATGGTTTGTTAAGGGTCTGATCATAATGCTACATAACAAACATGTACGAACCTGTGTTGTATCATACGAGGACTTGAGAGGTGTAGAATGTATGTTGAGACAATATAAGATTACAAGTAACTTGTACATTTTACGTTATGTATCAAGTTACATGTTTGTCATCAATCAAAACAAACGAGATTGCTTGCACTAGCAATCTCCCCAACGAGACTGCTTGCACTAACAATCTCCCCCTTTTTGATGATGACAAAATATGTAAACGTGATAGAAAGTAAAATGCAAAAAGTTACTTGTGTCCATAATTACTTACTTTAATCTTGTATCCGTTTCTCCGTTTACACCTTTCTCCCTTTTCTCCTTGTGTCCGTAATTACTCACTTTCTCCGTTTACACCTTTCTCCCCTTTTGTCGAAGCAAAAAGGGTGTGTCCTTGGAGTTAACTTAATTTCTCCCCGAAATGGCGAGCTTGCATCATCCCTAGTGAAGTTAAATAGACTACTCCAATTTCCTATGGTTGTTGCGTTTCCTAGGTTGTTAGCGAATCCATGGATCAAGCTAGACTCTTAACCTACGTCAAGGTTAGTGGTGTGCAACATAAAAAGAATATATATGAAAAATGCATGATGAATGAAATGCATATAGCCAACGATACACGTGAGTAAGCAATGTTGGACTATGTTGACCTATCTCCTCCTTTTTGTCGAAACAACAAGAAGATATGCGTAGCGGAATGCGATTTTGATAACTTTAAAGCTCCCCCTTGATTTATACTCCCCCTAAATGGAGTGACAAGGATATGATGTAAGATTATGCATGATCCTACAAAACAAATAGTTAGACTATTATATGCTCCTCATTGCTAGAGTACCATCGTATACGGTTCAAGGATAAGAATTGGTAAAAATGATGAGTTTAGTATATGATATACTCCCCCTCGATCTATACTCCCCGTTGCTAGGGTACCAACGTATATGATCCAAGGATGAGAAATGCTACAAAATAAAGGTTAGTATAAAACAATATTTGTCCTTGGAAAAGTATGTGATATACACCAATGCGTGTATATGATGCATCCAAAAAAATGCTTGACGAAAGCTCCCCCTTGCTCTAGGGCGTCAAGATGAACCTACAAAATAAAATATTAGTGCACTAGAAGCTATGTCTTAAGTCATATACGACCAATGTGTATAGACGATGCAATATGAGTGCTAGACTGATAATCCTCCTGGTTTGAGAGCGCTAAGCAACACCTATAAAAGAAAAAATAATCGATGCAAACTTCATCCTATGATGAGTATGCTATATACGATCGAGCGTATATGATGATGAACCTATAATGAAATGGTTAGTGCAATATATTTCATCTTAAAGAAAAATATTATATAACATATTAATAATCTAATCACAAACAACATACCAATTGTGATTGTCTAGTCAAATAAAAATATGATGCAGCATACGAATGTGATATCAATCGTGATTATCTAGTAAATCATGTTATAAAGAGTGTAATCTTCTAATAAGAATTATATTTACAAGAATATCATAAGATAAAATCCTACAAAACAATGCCTATGAGGAGGATATGAAGTGAAGTTAAAATGCTTAACGTGAGTGGTGTTAATATTGGTGTTGGTTTACTAGTGAATGATAACTTAATGGATGACTAAAGGTTGATGTAAATAGGTTTTTCGCTAATCCATGGGGTTGATGATTAGTGAAGGAGGTGATGAAAGTTATGCAATGAATTAAGAAACTCTAATGTATAGCAAATGCTATAAGAATATTTGAAGACTATTACGGTTATGATATCTACCAAAGATGATGAATCGTGCCATAGTAAATGCTCAAATGAAGGAAGTGAATACAATGATCACTTTGGAATAGAGATTCCATATACTGATATGAAAATGACATCATGTGATGAGAGTGTTGGTTGGACTAATGTGTTGAGAATGATGGTTCTGCTTGTACTGACAATGACGTGCTTGATATGTATCAAGAATGAAAAGGATGAGATCTTATTATGGTGTTTTAGACACTGAAGATATTCTAGACAATTAAGTTGTGGGATGAAACTCCTAGATTCGTTGGTTACTAGAAGGTTGTTTGGTTTCTGAATGGTTAAAAGCTGACCAAGTACCCCACGGATTGGGCGGAACCAAGATTTTGGTTCCGTCCTTCTTATCGAAGGGTTCCGTGAGACCGAAATTGATTTGGTCATGTTTTGTCGTTTTTTGATCAAACGAAGGTTCAAGCTAAGGTGTATTTACTTACAACTACTGATTTGGTTTTACTAATCCTAGTCAAAGTCTAAGAAAGTCTAAGGAGACTTAAGGCTTCTAGTTTAAGAGGTTTGTCAAACACATGATTGTGTTTTTATTTAATGAGGTATTGGTGCAGAGCTATAATGTTGAGCTAATAAGGTTTAAAACACTTTGTGATTTTGTGAACTGATTTAACTAAGTGATTTGAACCTACATGTTGGTATTTGGGATTGTAAGAAACATGAGTACATGTTCTTTAATGTGAAAAGACAATTATGTGATTGAAGGTAAAGTGTTTAGGATGTTGCAGATTGAAGAATGAAGGTAAAGTGTTTAGGATGTTGCAGATTAATGAAAGCGATGAGCTTAGCAATGTTTTTGTGGATATTGGTTAGCATACAAAAAACTTCATCCTTGAAGTTACGTAGCTCTTCTCTATCAATGCGAGATGATCGCACGACGAGGCATGTGGTTTTCCTTATGGGAGGTGTATTGTTTTAACTAAAAGATGATGAAGATATTGTTAGGAAAGTGGAAGCAACAATACGATTTGGAGAGAGGTATATTGAAAGATATCCAAACACAAATTTCAAACCTCTAAAACTTAATCCTATTAGCTTTTAAGGCTATATGCAAGAAAATGGATCCCATAAACATATTACTAATCTAAGTAGCAATAATGAGATAACAATTATGCAAAATAAGCAT
Source organism: Artemisia tridentata subsp. tridentata (assembly GCA_021014915.2). NCBI lineage: Eukaryota > Viridiplantae > Streptophyta > Magnoliopsida > Asterales > Asteraceae > Artemisia > Artemisia tridentata. The sequence goes on from CP139505.1 coordinate 79,663,293, forward strand.
AACAAGGAGAAATAACAAATAATTTGTTATCAATCTACAAGACAAAAGTCCTAATGACAAAAGATGTGAATATTATAGAAATCATAACATCTTATGTAAACAAAAACAAATATTCATCTACCAGACAAAAAGCTATCACATGGCATCAAGACAAATAATCATATTGTAAGATGACATGACATTGTTTTTTATATTACATTGTGAAATTGTTTTGAAGTTAGGCTTAGTTACTTAAGCATACTTACCCATTAATTAACACAATGATCTATATGATTAATAAAACAACTTCTAAGTGTTTATCATACCAGAAAGCACTTAGACATATAGGTTCACACATGGCAAACAAATAGTGTGACGTGGTCACAAAAGTAATGAAACGACAGGTTCATGCAAACAATTCCTACATTTTAGAAACATGCATTATTTAGACTATCCTATGAAAAATACTCAACGAATGTCAACAAAAGATACGAGCTTTCAAATATAGAAATATCATATAAGAATGACATATCATGAGTTAACAAGTAATACATTAATCTTGCGAAATATCATATAACGAAAGAATGAACATATTATTTAAATCATGTTAACATGAAGCATATAATCATGCAGACAAAAACCTTTTCAAGGTTTACACATTTGACAATCAATCAAATAATTATTAAGATATCAAACAAATATCATGTAATCAATACATGTATATGTAATGCAAGTGATTTTATTAATTATTCCTAAGACAAGATAATTTACCAATACATGACTTAATGACACTCAACTATTTCTATTTAAAACTAGTCATGTTGAACACGTAAATTTGACAAATATGTGTCAACAAATTTTAATCATTGTGTTTGGAATCTAAGGTTGAATGATCTAAAGGGTGACATCCTTTGAGTTGAGTTTAAGTATGAGTTATGCAAGTGATCTAAGATCAAGACATGTGTTTGTGTGTGGTAATGGAATATGTCATGAACGTTCTGAAGAAAGTTCTTTGGAACAAGAATCTAAATAAAGGTACCAACTTTAATAGGTCTTATGTATGCTCCAGAGATGTGGATATGCACAAAGTTTGACCAAGGTTTAATGTACGCTGAAAGGAAATAGATACGTATGGTATCTTTCAACAAGTAAGATAAAGTCATTAAGCTTATGAAAATAAGAATGACAAGATGAGGGGGAAGCTCTAGTTAATAGAACTTGCAGATGTTTATTTAAGATTATTTGCCTAATGAGGTGTAATGAAATTTCTTGTAACACAACCGATCATGTTGCAAGGAGAGAATGATGCATAGGATATATGTTATCCTTTTATGAAAACCAAATACATAATGTTTTTCGAAACATCATAAATGAAGATATGAAGCTTAATTGTTTGGATAGACCTATCCTAAGTTTACTGGATGAATTCACTTTGAGTTTCTTATATATACTTCTCAAGTGTCATTGTTGCTTGGGGTGTATGAGGTTGTCATTGCATTTCAACATATGTTGTTAAAATACTGATTTAAGGGTTAACGAGACTTATTCAGAAGCTTGGTAACAAAGTATTACTATTACTTTGATTACTTGTGAAAGTGGTACTACTAGTGGAAATTGATAAACACTGAATGTGAATATCATGCTCATTTGATGATTGAAGTTTTAATTCTATAGGTGGCAAGGTATTGTTGAGTTGATTCAACGTGTATTTGATTTGGTATAAGTGTTGGACTAAGGGCTTTTTGAGCAATGCACTCAATGGCATGAATTATGGTGATGTAGGAGTTTGTTGTACAATGGATGAACTTTTGGGTTTCATGAATGTTGAAGATTACAAGAATGGATACTAATTCTTGTGATACCAATTATGAAAAACGTAGAGGGGGGGGGGTGAATACGTTTACTGTTTTAAAACTTAAAACTTGTTGTATCAAATTTCCACTTTGCCTAGTTCTAATATGAAAACTGTCTGTTGTAGTTTATGTCTACCAAGTTGTCACATAAGTATTATCAACTAATCACAACACAAGCAATCACATAATGCAAACATAAATGTAAAGAGATAAGTAAAAGAAAGCGCAAACCGAACACGCTGATTTATAGTGGTTTGGCTACGGAGCTCCTCTCCGCCCTACTCCACTCCTCGAGTACCCAACTCGAGAGTTACTTCACTAGATCAACAACCTCCCTTTCTTAGGCGGAGAAAACCTTTACACGTTGCTTACTTCCTTTTCCGGTACTAAGCTAAACACCGAGTTCTACTTCAGGGCAGAACCAACCCAACGTCGCCTATACAATTACCGACACTAAGCTAGATGTCGAGTTCTTTACAAGGGTACAACCACTCCCTACGTCGCTTAACCTTTTTCCGAAACTAAGCTAGATACCGAGTTCTTTACACGGGTACAACCACTCCCGACACTCTTTGTGTTTTGAGGACTAAAACACTAACCACACTCACTGATACAAATGATGTTTACAATGATCCATGACATAAATGTTCAATGGATATAAATGACTAATCTATATGAACTTCTTGAATAAGAAGTCTTCAATCATTGAGGATGTCAAGTACTCTTGAATCTTAATATGTTGGAATGCTATGGATGATGTCTCATGATCTTGAGCTTGCTTCACAGGATCATTAACAATGTATGCTTGCGACATAATGAAAGTTAATAACATTATGATCATTATGTAAAGGGTGATTAATGTATGAATCTACATGTTTTGCTACTGATCTAAGTGTGTGAAATGAGTGAGGAAATGTGTGTTCTAATACTTAAACAATGGGTAAACAATGGGCAAGTATTTATAGGAAAACATAAAACTAAAACCATGTGTATAACTAAAACCATGTGTAAAACTAAAACCATGTGTAAGACTAAAACCATGTGTACAACTAAAACCATGCGTAAAACTAAAACCATGCGTAAGACTAAAACCATGTGTAAAATTATTTATAGAAAAACAATTTCTACAAGCCACGGATCTGGCGGATCCCATAAATTGGATCCGTAAGTTATACCAATTTGATCCGCGGGTGTCAAACAAAAAATATTTTCAAGTAGAATGATTAGCCTTTTTAAAATACTTAATTACCTAACCGTATTTTAAACATTCTAAATGGTTTGTTAAGGGTCTGATCATAATGCTACATAACAAACATGTACGAACCTGTGTTGTATCATACGAGGACTTGAGAGGTGTAGAATGTATGTTGAGACAATATAAGATTACAAGTAACTTGTACATTTTACGTTATGTATCAAGTTACATGTTTATCATCAATCAAAACAAACGAGATTACTTGCACTAGCAATCTCCCCAACGAGACTGCTTGCACTAACAATCTCCCCCTTTTTGATGATGACAAAATATGTAAACGTGATAGAAAGTAAAATGCAAAAAGTTACTTGTGTCCATAATTACTTACTTTAATCTTGTGTCCGTTTCTCCGTTTACACCTTTCTCCCTTTTCTCCTTGTGTTCGTAATTACTCACTTTCTCCGTTTACACCTTTCTCCCCCTTTTGTCGAAGCAAAAAGGGTGTGTCCTTGGAGTTAACTTAATTTCTCCCCGAAATGGCGAGCTTGCATCATCCCTAGTGAAGTTAAATAGACTACTCCAATTTCCTATGGTTGTTGCGTTTCCTAGGTTGTTAGCGAATCCATGGATCAAGCTAGACTCTTAACCTACATCAAGGTTAGTGGTGTGCAACATAAAAAGAATATATATGAAAAATGCATGATGAATGAAATGCATATAGCCAACGATACACGTGAGTAAGCAATGTTGGACTATGTTGACCTATCTCCTCCTTTTTGTCAAAACAACAAGAAGATATGCGTAGCGGAATGCGATTTTGAGAACTTAAAGCTCCCCCTTGATTTATACTCCCCCTAAATGAAGTGACAAGGATATGATGTAAGATTATGCATGATCCTACAAAACAAATAGTTAGACTATTATATGCTCCCCCTTGATGTATACTCCTCATTGCTAGAGTACCATCATATACGGTTCAAGGATAAGAAATGCTAAAAATGATGAGTTTAGTATATGATATACTCCCCCTCGATCTATACTCCCCGTTGCTAGGGTACCAACGTATATGATCCAAGGATGAGAAATGCTACAAAATAAAGGTTAGTATAAAACAATATTTGTCCTTAGACAAGTATGTGATATACACCAATGCGTGTATATGATGCATCCAAAAAAATGCTTGACGAAAGCTCCCCCTTGTGTTGTGATATTCAATTTAGTAGCACCCAAACATGTATGCTTCCGCTAAATCAGATTTTGGGGGTGTTACAGATTGGCATCAGAGCCTAGGTTATAGAGAACTAGGTACATATAAACCCTAAACTATAACCACTTTTTACAAAAACAATTCCCTATGACCGCCACTTGTCTGCATGCCTTGCTTGCTGTTTATTTACTGATTACTTGTTTTAACTCCTTATTACTATCTGTCGATTTTTACTCAGCTACATGTATTATATGTATATTTATATATACGTAACTTACGCTATTTACTATGAGTACTTTCAATATACTTACACATACATACCGTATTTGTCACAACTTATCTTCCCCTACACAATTTCACTACACGACTTCGAGTCCGAACACTCATCTCAATCCTTCGAAACACTTGTTATGCTATCATACGGAAACCTGCCAACGTATCTAATTACGACCCGAACTTATCACCAATTAGCATGTCGCCTCGGAATATCTATCCTTATGACACATTTTACTACGTCTCACTTTTCTTCCTCCTCTTGAAGGAACATGTCATCTAAGAGGTAAACCCTACACTCCGCAAGCATGAAACAACTCATAGCACAACAAGTTGCAGAGACAATTGCTGCCTATCAAGACAGTGGAACTACAGTCGAAGCGGAGCTCGCAACTCGTGGTTGCTCTTACAAGGAGTTTATGGACAGTAAGCCCCGCACCTTTAGTGGAAATGAAGGTGCAGTGGAAATGTGCAAATGGTTTGAAGATGTGGAATCATTACTTCGATGTGGAAACTGCCCTGAGGAAGACAAAATCAAGTTTGCTACTTGCACGTTTCAGGGACGTGCCCTGGCATGGTGGAGTGCTTTTGTTCAATCAGTGGGAGTTGATACCGCCTACTCAGTTCCTTGGGAGGAACTGAGAAAAATGATGATTGCAGAATACTGCTCGAAGAGCGAATTACGAGCAATGGAGCAAGAAATATGGGATTGGACTATGAAAGGAGATGATGTCATCGAGTACACCACCCGCATTAGTAACTTTCTGAGAACCTCTTCGTATACTATGGATTGGTGTATGTTCATCCTAAATTGTAATCTTATTTGACTCACGACTATCTACAATCTTATATCAAAGGAATGCATTAAACGTCGCCCGATGTACTACAAATTTTGCTACTACCTAATAAACCACCTTGTTACATTTTGCAAACTATATTGATTCCTGTGTAATAAACAAATTCGTTACCTTGCCAATACTTCATAAATCACTAAACGGTTTCTCAAATATCTTGTAAATTTTGGTCTCATAAGCCATTTTGCTCTCTTATGAACTACTTTAGTCGTTATCTCGTGAAAACAATAAACTGTTTTGCTATTGCACTACAACCTATTTTGTGGTCACCTCACAAGCCATTTGTTTACGAAATTACTCCGCTATTAATCACAAACCAAAACTGCAACTTTTCTACTATCTTGCAGAGGATAAAGTGTTTTCCTACTACCCTATAAACAGTTTTGCAAACCGCCCTATAAACTATCTTGTTATCATCTTGCAAACTAATTACTTCTTTGAAAAGTATTTCGTACTCTTAAACAAATAACCGATATAAATTCTTGTAACTAAACCCAGTATTGCATCATTGGACCTTAATTATACAAAGCCTGATCACCTATGTATAATTCTGGAAGAATCATGCTATGCTAGGAACGGCTGCCTTAATTTTTTTTTTACCAAACGACAAATTTTCTGTCTCCATTTCGAGAAATCAAAAACTCACATGTGTGGTACATAAAAGTAGTGCAAGACTTTGGCATCCGTGCTAAAAGCACAGTAATCAACTAAACTTCAACGCAATCTTACCACATAAAAATCAGCCTTACCTCACACCACGTCCTAATCTGAGAAAATAAGCTACATCACCAGCCATCATCAAACGACCCCAACGATTAGCACCTCATTATACGCTACCCCTTCCGATTCTGAGACCTCATCATCAAACAGACAAATCTTTAAATTTGAAAGCTACCGGATAACTCATAACCCCGTACGCGATTGAAACATATCCTTGCTTTATAGCAATTGTGTCAAATAGTTGCAATGGTTATATTCAGATCCTTAATAGAGACCTTACCTTCTGCGCAGAACACTAAATACTTGAACAACTTGACTGGCCGATTGCCAGTAGCAACCAACATCGTTCTACAAGGTTATACTCTCCGCGTTAAGTACTAGGTACACTACTGAGCTAACCAACTGACTGCTAGTAATAATTAACACCATCTTTAAAGGTTGTACTCTAAAACTCCCCGTACTAAGCTTGGGTGATGATATGCCCATAAAACCTGGAGAATTCGACATCGCCCCGGTATATACTGGATGTCGAAATACCACTATGTAATCGCCTATAAGGGAAAACTCGTTCGCATACCGTATGTTAATAGAATCCTAGCAACGCAAGAAGGACCCCTCAACCGAAATGAACAATGAGTGAACCACTAAGCTTTAAAGGATCTAAAGAATTACCAGAAGTGGGCTAGTAACCCAACCGAAGCCTCGGGACCTTACAAAGTAACCTGAACCACTATCATGGAGACATATGCCAAACCCTTCCCTAACCCCCTCAGGAATACAAACTAGTCTAGGGCATGAAGTTTATCGAAACACCGTTACTCACTAAGTCGAACCTTAGAGGTAAGTGAAACACCTCCGCTTTAGACTATAGATATCGATACATCATACTTCGACATTGCGTCATCAAAGTACAATATATCCTCTTCATTCCTTACGATGAGTTTTCCTTATAAGTAGCAGATACATTAGGACAGATTCTCGATATACCATTAACCTTATAACATTGTGCACTCTAGGAGTCTAGATGACTCGACCTCATTATTATTATTAACATCACTTCCACACCGAAATGCCAGGAAGCCTTAACATACCAAAAAGTCATTAGTACACAACCTCACTTGTAAACAAACAAGACATCTCTCTGTACAGTACCCGACCGATTTATTCATTTCAGATCACTAGTGCAACAATCTAAGTCATAACACCTAGAAGCACGGCTTAAGTAAGTCGAATGCTTAAACCTACAAGTCTCGCCGGATAATAAATATCAAGCCCTACTCAGTCTTGGCAGCTAGGATCTGTCTTTGGACACTCAAAACAGATATAGATGTACACACCCGACTACACCTTCTTCTTCAATGTTCTCCCTTTAAGGACCGTTCTTTAAAAATGAGCTAATATCGATCATAAAACTTGCAGTGACATCTTCCCGAAATACTCATTCTGATGGGTCAAGGATTTTCTGGTCAAACTTTATCAAGATTTTGGCATATTAAAGGATAACTAGATGTCAGCTTTGGAAGAATTGTTTTATCTACAACATGTTTAAAAATCTATTTTACCAAATGATAAATCTTCCAAGCTGGTCATACCACTTTATATAACTAGTAATTTCAAATGTCTATTGCTTGGGAAATACTGTTGGTCAAATTTGTATAAACAGCTACACAAATAAAGTTTCGAATAAAGCTTTACCCCTGCCTCTGAAAAGGGAGACACCTGATTATGGAACAAACTGTAAGGACCAGCCACCCTGCCACCTTATGTCAAAATAGGATTAAACTTTACGCTATCAGGATTTAGACCAACGGGATGGTTTAAGGCCAAGAAAAATTTAGTGGTGTCCACCCAGACAAAGTTGAAATTCATCACAGGGTTAAGGTTGATCAGCAGAAACTGTTACGATTGCTAGTGCAACCAGAAATTCTAGAGTGGAAATTTGGAAACATATAACTATGGACTTTACCCCAAAACCACCAAAACCTTTGATGGTTAGGACACTATTGGGGTAATCATCGACCGTCTCACCAAGTCCACCGACTTCCTACCAATCATGGAAAATGACAAAACGAGTAAAACAGACACGATTGCATTTAAAGGAGATCGTGGCAAGATAGGTAGTTCCGACCCCTATTATCACTGGTAGAGGAAACCAATTCTCGTCGAACCTTTGGAAATTACTGCAGGATGCTTTAGGTACTAATCTTAAGATGAGCACCGCATACCATCCACAAACAGATGGTCAAAGCGAAAGAACTATTCAAACCTTAGAAGACATGCCACGAGCGTGTGTGATAGACCTTGGAATGGCTGGGATAGTCATCCGCCGTTAGCCAAGTTTTCTTACAATAACAGCTATCACACAAGCATCAAAGTTGCACCCTATGAGGCACTTTATGGTCGAAAGTGTAGATCCCCTATATGTTGGGCTGAAGTTGGAGAAAGCCAAATCACTGGTCTCGAACTAGTACAAGAGACCACCGAAAAGATAGTGCAAATCAAAAGTCGAATGTAAGCGGCTCGAGACCGTCAGAAAAGCTATGCCGACAAAAGACAGAAGCAACTTGAGTTCCAAGTTGGTGACCGCGTCATGTTAAAGGTCTCGCCATGGAAAGACGTGATTCGTTTCGGAAAGCGTGAGAAATTAAATCCCCGCTACATTGGACCTTTCAAAATCATCACCAGAATCAGGCCGGTAGCTTACCGACTCGAGCCGCCATCAGTACTCAGCTATGTACACAATATGTTTCACGTGAGCAATCTAAAGAAGTGTCTCTCAAATGAAACGCTTGCCATTCCTCTGGAGGAAATCCAGGTGGACGAGAGGTTAAATTTCATCAAAGAACCCATCGAAATTATGGAACGAAAAATCAAACGGCTTAAGCAAAGCCGCATTCCTATTGTTAAAATTCATTGGAACTCTCGAAGAGGTCCCGAATACACGTGGGAACGCGAGGACGAGATCAAGCGCAAATACCCACACCTTTTCTCGAACTCATCGGATAACTCTAAGCGAAAATAGAGGACAATTTTCGTTCTAAGGCGAGGAGGATGTGACAAATGGTAATTTTCACCTTAATATTTTAATAATAAATGTTTATTTATTATTACCAAACTGTTAAACTAAGCAATTATATGTTTACGACTTTACGTATTTATTTCGGGAAGCAAACCCGTGCGCAGTAGCGTACAATAACTCACCCAAACTATTTAAACCTATCAGTAAAAGTGAATTTATCACTTCCCGACAATTTCAGACATTAACGGAACAAAAATGAAAGGTTATTTTGTTTTTTTTTAAAACCGACACCACACGCGTACCGACACAACATTAGTAAAGGTTGGATTTTAAAATTTTATTTTTACGAGTCGACAAATTTATTTTACATCAGTATCGGGAAAACGGCTCCGGAATTGTATTTTTCACGTTTACGTGAAGGCGCGTTATCGCAAACAAACCTTGATTAAACGGGACACGGGGTACACTTAATACACTAAAACCTTAAATTAAAAACAAATAAAAACAATTTTATCCCAACCCTTATCCCCCACACGTGATACCCCATTTTTCTTACCCAGATCCCCTTTTTGCTTTTCTTCCCGATCGATGAAATCCCTAAATCCATCCACACCCAAAACCCTAAGTTAACTGGACAATCAAAGGAGATGAAAGAAATCCAACCCATCTTTTCTGCCATTCCTCTTCCCTATTCACCCTTCTCCACACGCAAGCAGAAATTCCACTCTCCCATCACAATCAATTGTAAAATTTTTATCATCTATATTACCTTCCCAAAGCCACATCGAGACCCACACAAGTCCTTGGAGGCCGAATATCATCAAAGTCGAGGTTTTGATAAAAAGGGTTAACCATAAATGGTAAAGTCCCTTTTGCCTATACCAAAACTGGGTCAAGATATTGCCATGGATCACTCCTTAAGAACTCCGATTCCAGGAAAAGCAACCACACCAAAAATCAATTTCACCTCTATCGAAAATACTTCGGTCGAAGGAATTAAGGGTAGAAAAAGGGTGTATGGCTGCTTGGAAATCGGGTTGGACTCTCATCTATTCCTCCTAGAATCGAATCATCATCCATTCCTTTGTAAGGTTTAATCTTTGTCCTTGTATTCTTTTTTTTTTTTTGATTTTCGAATGATGTAGAAACTGGTAATTTTTGTTCCTGTTTGAATATATATAGTCAATCTTGTGATTATGTTGGTTATGTTTTCTTTAAAACTTTCGAATGATACATGATTCTTTGTGACTGTTATGACCTTCTTTTTATCAAAAATTAAGCCGATTTAGAGGTTAAATTGTTGGTGTGATTGATTTTAATGAAAAGCTAATAACTATGTTAATCTTGGCTCGATTTTGAGTGTGTCAAATCGATAAGCTTAATTCAAGGTTAGACTTTGGTTGTTCTATATTGTCCGCGAACATGCTACTGTAAACGGCTTTTTGAATGTTTGTGGTTATGGTTAAGAGTTTAAGTGGCCAAGTTGTAGCTTGAAAACGTGCTCGCAAAGTGCTTGTGTTTATGTTTGAAAGAAATGTCGACTTTCAAAAATGAGTCTGGGATCAAGTAGAATAAAATGCATAAATCCTTGTCTTTTGCCGTCCTAGCTTACTCTAATACTCGACTTCTTGTTTGTGTTGGGTCGAGTTGTACTCGGCTTAAGGATAAACTTGATACTCAAAGTCTCGTCTAGCCGTGTAGCCTTCGGGATTTATTTAAAAACTTTACTCTTTTTTTTGTTGTATACTTGAGTCCTTAGCTTAAACAACCTCGAGTTCGTGGGTAAAAGAGGTCCCAGTCATAGGTAATATGTCCAACCGAAGGATTTGAGCCATGGTCACTTCTTTTGTAGTTGTCTCGGTGTATACCACCCCAAGGGTGCTCGTTTTACTTGGTTCGTATAGTCCTACAATGTGCATAGCACCCACCTTTTCAAGTCCTTCTTTCGAACCCGTTGTCACTCGCAAAATGGCTCAAACCCGATTGTGGGATAGACTCATATTCCATGTTCTATAACTCACACATACTGGTTTTGATTCCAAAGCTATACACCGGACCCTTTGAATTCTCATAACTGATACTAGCTCATTACATATGGGCCGAAGCCCATCAGTTTGCTTGGGTTATTTTCTTTCGGTTTTCCACACTTGAACAGGCCAAAGCCATCATAAAGTTTGGGCTGTCAAAGGGCCCAATTATCCCTTTTGTTCCCACCAGGCCGCTGGCCACTGTACTACTTAAAAGCCCAACAGTTGGAGCCTGGTTCACTGTTTGATGTGGGCCGCAGCCCATCCCCCCTCCTCGACAGTCGACACACATTTTGTTATTATAGCTCGACAATTATTAGCGGTCATTTATATATATATATATGGCGACTACATATAAAAAGGACTCGACACATTTTTATTAAACTTGTGAGAAATTAAATACACATGACGACGACATATAATAGAACTTGACAATAATTAAATATCGCAACATAAAATTTGATTGTTATTACATATTTTTGCAGATAAAGATATAAATATGACATACATTTTAAATGGGACATTGCGAGTCATTTAATTTCAACATTTAACTTATGAACAATATGTAAGAATATGTATATGTGACGTGAAATTATTTAATACGGAAAGACAACAATTTTAATATTGACACTTGATTATATACGGACAAATGATTAAAACGAGGAATCATAAACTAGCTAAATGATTTTTATAACTTACAATTTGAAACGGATATGTCAAAACTTATATAAGTCAAGTAAACGAGAACGACTATTTTTCTTTTAGACATCAAATATAGTAAAACAACATTTTCTCGCAAACACAAATTATAACACCTCATTTATTAGCGAAACCTTTTTTTTTTTCAACTTCATTTACTTTTTCACAAAGACAACATGTATATATGTATGAAAATATCTATACACACGTGCATTCATTTAAACACCAACCATCCTATAAATCGTTCACATTGACATTCTATAGTTGTTATCCTTCATGTGTATCTTCCCGATCATTGTTAAATCAAAAAAATCACAATTCCTATTCTTTTATACATTCGTACACCCCAATGAGCCAATAACTACAAATGTTAAAAACATGGTTTTAACTTAAATGCTGTCACACCAGCAACATCAACATGAACTCTTTAAAACATTCGGAATTCTTGAATTTGAACTGTGAACTAAAATAAACCTTACTAATCTAGGTCGCGTGTCGGTGCTGAACTCTGTCTGAATTATTTTGTGATCTGACTGCTACTTATCAAGGTGAGTTTATAGCCCCACTTTATTTAAACTTGTTTTACAATTGGGGTGAGAAACATGCAAAACATTTTATGGACCAACACTATTGTTTTATCAAAACTATTACGTGGATTAGCCTAAGCCCTATATATATGTCCCAATTTGCCCAAACTCATGAACTGTCAATTCCTGCTGGGAAGCGCGATTGTTATAAATAGATCTATTGGGAGTAACATCCCAGTTTGGGTTGACCGGATATGCAAATGAACGTATACCATATCGAAACCGCAAGTGTCTGGGATACACACTTGCCGGGCCCTGATATTTAACATGCTTCTAGAGTATGCACACACTGTTATAGCTTCGGTTACATGAACTTAGTACTAGCGTAATAGACTGTATTTTTATATGACATTGCATGGGTTGTAATGTTCATATACTAAACTCATGGTCCAAAACCGTTGACTTTTACTGATTATTGAAAAACCTATGAACTCACCAGCTTTTTGCTGACTTTTAGCATGTTTTTCTCAGGTGTTTGAGCTGAATGATTGTGACAAGGTTGTGGCAGGGCAAGGGTCATAGACCGTTTTCCGAAGTATTGTGACATTTAAACAATGACTTGTTTTTGTCCGGGACAAGCTAAATTATGGGCTTTATTTATGAATTCAAACTATTTTGTAAACTTAATTAATTTGGTTAAATTAAAATGGAGTATGTATTCCGTTCCTTATTACCTTGTGTTGTGATATTCAATTTAGTAGCACCCAAACATGTATGCTTCCGCTAAATCAGATTTTGGGGGTGTTACAATGGGATTGCACACTTTACGTATGAATGATCAATGAAATAATTAATATATATAAATTTTATGCATTTAATTATTTGGACACGAAATAACGACTAACTGACGTTAAGTAATTAACGGAATTGACTAACAACCCTTAAGTAAATAAAGGAAGGACCGTAAGTGAAATTAGAGGCTAAAGAAGGATCTAGAACCCATGGGAGTGGGGGCGGATTTCCTAAGGGTTTCCATAACCCATTCAATCCAACTTGGGCACCAAGATAAGTTTCACTATAAATACAAATCAAAGGGTTATTAATTTTTTACCTAGTGCATACATAATATAACCCTAAATTTGTTTTCCTTCTTCTCTTGTTCTCAAACCGATCGTACACCTCCTAATGTAATACCTGAAATTCAGATAACGCGTAAAATGACCAAATTACCCCTGATAACATAAAACCTAATTAAATAACTTATAAAATTCTGAAACAATTCCAAAACTTCTGAAATCGAACTATATCTGAAACAAACAAATTTCTGGGACAATGTTACATCATTTTAAATGATCAAAAATTATCATACTCATTATTTACTAAAATTCCGAATTTACATAATTTAACAAAATATAATGTTTAATTCTTTTTAATTAGATAATATGGAAAATAATGTAAAGAAATGTTAAACAAAATCAACCCAAATAATTTCTTGATCCTTATACCAAAATTTCTGATCCTTGCCCCCCCCCCCCCCCATAAGTCGGTTTTAAGAGATAAAAGCAAATCTCTTATTTTCTATCAAAATCCAAATCGCAAAAATAGAACAAAAACCCTAGCGCATAACAAAAATTTGACCAAGGCTATCACACAAATTCTGGACATGTACAAGGATTTTTCTGGGTTTCTTGGAGGTGCAAGGAAGCTAGGAAAATTAAGGGTTGCTGCGTTTTTTCATTGATTCGTTCTTGTTCCATTTTTCTTGTCGAATTGATCTAACGCAAGGTAATAACTCATACGACCTAATCACACATTTTAAAATTAATATGGAAATTTTCTTGTGATCTTTAGATGTTATATAACTCATATAAATTATATGAATCGAAGCATGCATGCTAATTTATGCGTATGAAAATATAATGGTCAAAGAACACGTAAATCACAAAAATATGTAATCCGAATTTCTGGACATGATAGCTATTTTATTTAGACCTCATATGATGTAATAGACCTGGGAAAAATGATAGATCGAATTATAGTAACCTAAATCATGTTGTGTTAATTTTAAGGTCTAAAACATACGTAAAAATGCAATACATGTTAAACGATTTTTCTGGGCATGCTAATTATTTTTCGTGGGTTCCTTATAAGTTATATGATCTGGGAAAAATATAAGTTTGATTTTTAGAAGCCTAGATTTAACGTGGTGAATTATTGTTAAAACCGGATTTTGGGAAAAACAAAGAAAACAAATAAAAGGAAAATCGTGGCTACTAGGGTTTGGTTTCTTGGGCATGATTCTGATCATTAATGATGTTTTAAGGATGAATTAATGATGGTTCAATGATTGGTGAATAGTAGGGTTTGAAATTGTTTTTAAAAAGGTCTTGCCGATTTGAAATAAAAAGTATAAGGACCTGTTTTGCCAACTTTGAAACTTCTGGGATATATTTGTAAGATCATATACATCTGTAGGAATGTGTGAAAAATATAACTTTGGGGTCCTAAGTGTAAATATTGCATTATAATGAATTATTGGCATATTGTGGTTTCGATTTGAAGTTAATTAAAAGTGAGGGACCAAAAGTGTAAATCTGAAATTCTGAAGTTGTTTTAAGTTAATACTGATATAAAAAGGTTGTTGTGTAAATTTGAGGATTTATGGGCTAATTATGTAATTGTTATGAATTATGACTTAATATATATGTTTTGTAAACTTAAAGGACTAAATATGTAAATTCTGAATTCTGAGGGGTCAAATATGTAATGCACTAAATTCTGATGGTATATTCTGTAATTATGAAATATAATATGCTTGGTTGGTAATTATGGATATTGTAGGGTTTAATTTGTAAAATATGTAATTATAAGGTTGGTTTTGTAAATTATGTAACTAAAGGGGTGTAATCTGTAAATTGTGAAACTTAAGGGAATAAAGTGTAATTCTGAATAAAATGAGTGTATAATTCTGTAACTTAAAGTATTTTCACAAATGACCTTGGAAATTAATGAAGTTACATTTAAAACCCTAAACTTTGTATAATTGTCATTTAAAACCCTAAACTTCTGTAAAATGTACTGTTATTCCATAATAATCTCTGAACAAGGGTTAAACCTAATCTGGAATGATAATATATGTTAATTCTGGAAAACCTGCTAATTATGGGAACTTACTAAATCTGGAAAGTTACTAAAAATAGAAAGTACATAAAATGAAGAGATAAACTAAAAGGAATAATCTGAATAAGAAACTTTAGTAATTCTGTCTTCCTCTTCCTTAGGTGTGAAGAAGGAGAAGTCCTGATCGTTTGTTCTGTGTTTGTTTGATTTATCTGCTGTGCTAATAAGGTACAGATATTCTGCCCTATTTCAGTAAGGGTGTTTCTTTTCCTTTTCTCTCAGTATTTCTTTTTCCTTATTAGGATTCCCTATACCATTGCTATGTTCCCTTCTGTTGTGGATCTTTGTTGTGATCTGTTTGTCTTAAACCTTTTGTTTGAACCTCTGCTATGATTCTTGTATTCTGAACCTTTTTCCTGAACTCTGATTGATCTCTTGTTCTGAACCCTGAATTTGTGAGTCTTGATTGAATCTGATCTGTGAACCTTGTTCTGAACCTAAACCTGATATATCTGTTGTAAATTCTGATTTGATTTTGGTAAGCCTTAACCTGTTAAATCCTTATCTGAACCTAATTGATTTTGAACCTTTATTAAACTACATATGAAACTGTTTAAGAAAAGCTATTTTAAAAAGAAGCGATACCACTTGGAAATGGAAGTTACTAAACGTTTTGGAAGACCATTTTTATGAAAACTATTTCGTAAGATCATTTCAATGAAAACCATTATTAAAGGATTGATTTAAATGAACTTTTGACAGGAACTTCTGAAATGGATTATTGCTATAAATTTGTAATCATTAACCTTTGATATACTTTTTGGACTATTAGAAATAAACCTTTTTATCTGAACTTAAGCTTTGATATTAAACTTAATCTGATAAACTCTGATTTAAACCTTATTATCTTAATCTGAATTGTTGACATGACCTTTCTGCCATGAACCCTTAGATATGACTCTGTTTATTATATGACATCTGACCTTGACCACAGTCTGATATCCGAGCCAATCACTATGCATGAGGGTTTCATGTCCATGTCATTGATGCACCGATGGCATGACTCTAGGGCAGGAGAGTGATGACCTGTTCCGTCCCTGATTTATTTTATCTGGTGTGTTAAGGAGTTTCTGGCCACAGGGGGCGCATGGATGCATCCTAGTTCTGACTCTGTTATCTGTTATCTGTTATCTGTTTATGTTATATGTTTATTATTATATCTGGTGACTGATGGTGTGTGCGATACACGTCCTTCACATATATCTGGGAGCTGATCACTCCGATTTGATACATGAGGTCACCCCTCATATTATCTGTTACTTGAGAGGTATCCCCTCTGGATTATTATATGATTAGTCTGTTATGATATTATCTGTTACCTCTGGGCTCGTGATGGATTTCTGTATTCCCCTAAACCTGGTTTGTACATTATCCCTTTCTCATTTCTTTTCTTTTACCCTTATTCCTTTCCTATTCTTTCACTTTAATTCAGTATCTGTATAATCTGTATTTCGGATTTGTTTCTGTATTGTTATCTGTTATTGTTTCTGTCATCTATATATCTGTTCACTGAGCTCTCGTAGCTCAGCCACATTTCTTTTCCTGCGGCAGGTTTTAGTAGGAAGCTGGGGATGAGTGAGAGTGTACCTCTGGACTTAGAAGGCTTGGTAGCTATTCTGGACTAGAATTGGATAGAAGACATTATGTTTATAATTAGTTTTGAAAGTTTTCTTTGTAACCTTGTAGATTCAGTATTTCAATTGTAATCCTTTTATATTTTTGTATTACTGTAGATGTATGCTCTATTTTGATCTGATATGAATCCATTATTGTGATATCTTTACCCTTGTCGGGTTGGGGTGTTACAATTTATGGTATCAGAGCTCACAGGCTGCGACTCGTAATACATTTACCCTTGACCTGTGAAGTCTGGACCACTAAGTTTCCTCTGTAGGCACTCGTAGGACAACCTTTGAGAATTTGCTTTAGGATTTCCCTATAGGAACTTAAATTCTGACCAGTGAGGAATGGGTAGACTATAAGTCATTTGCTTAAGTATCTTGCTTCCGCACCACTCTGATTCGTGTCTTGCTTTTGGTTAAAATCACATTTGAAAATTTGGAGCTTATGCCTTGCACCACCTAAGAGTGAAACCTAAATAAAATCTGAAGCATTGGAAATTGCGTAGTAATTGTCTGACATTATTTGATCCTTGCCTTCCGATCTCCACTCCGACCTCTGAACCTTCTGTAAATCATTCTGATGCCTCTTTGGGCAATCTGAGAATTCCCATGACGATGATACACTTGATACATTCTGTTAGTTATTTCTCGTTTCTAATAATCATCTATGAATCTTCTGACACTATTTGATTTCTACTTAACCATCTCTGTTCCCATGAGAAGCCTTGTGGTGTTTTAACCACGAATACACGGATGTTTTTCCCTCTCATTTTGAACGGTAAAATCTGCTTTGTTATTCCGTCTTTCTTTGGTAGTAACCTTGATTTTATTCTTAATTGAATGATCATTTAAAATATTGACGACTATCCTCCTACGTCTCACCTTTGGCGTTTGAAACAATTTTGGAACCCCTGACATGATTACCGATTGTTAAACTTTTGCTGCCACTACCTGATTTTGACCTTCATTTCTGATCTGTGGATAAACCGTCTGATATCTCTCCGACCATCCCGAAGACCATTTAACCTTAAGGTGTTTGACACATCCTATAAATTCATGACCCATGCTGGATATAAATGTATCCACTGAAACTATTTTGTCCTGAATGATGAATCTTATTTGCTCCCTTGAATGATGAATCTTATTTGCCAATCAGTTTCCTTTGGAAGGATTTGATGCAAATACCGTCTCTATATGGAATTGTTAACTGAGCATATGATGCTGATATTCGATATCTCATAAGTCTCACTTCTGCAATTATACGATGTTCGTATTACCGATGATGTACACCCTACCTGTCACTTATGCTAAAAAGCTAAACCCCAAAAAAAAAAAAAAAAAAAAAACTCCAATACCTTGAAATATTCGCGTACCTATCCTCACACTATACTGAACCATGTACTTGACTCTGACATATGAACTATCCGTCTGGGTTAATGACCATATTCGTTCTGCGGATCTGTTTACTATTGATATACTTGATTTTGGAGATCTTATGATTATTGATTGACTGGTTCTTCAGCTATCATAAACTACCGCATCTGAAATGTAACAATCTATTCCACCCTACTTTTGATATAATGACCTCTAACCGCTTAAATATGTTAAGCTTAACCCTGCTATGGAAATATGTACCCTGATCTCATTTGATTGTCAAATTCTCCTGACACCTATTAGTATCCACCCCTAGAAAGTTTTGTTGTACAAATTTTCTGGCATTTTCTGATGAAACTTCTGAGTTTTCCTCCCGTTTGAGAAGTAGAATTGATTCTGAACCGATCTCGGTTGACGACTCATGATGCTATAGAAGTTGAGAGATTGAAGAACTGATGAGATATGATTTTGTTTCACCTCAGTGTTCCCTTTAAATACCTAACCGTAATCTCAACCGTAATCACTTTTCATTTCCGAGTATAAATGATTAAATTATTCTATCCTTGTGAACTCTGTATCAGACAACCTCATTTAATGTTTGAAGGACTGAAGAAGCAACCTCAAGAACTCCTAAGATGGGAGATGACTAACTGAGAGAAGCTTTCGTAAAGTATTTCAGTTTATTCGTAAAGATTAGTGATGTGAATTAGATATGAAGTTATCCCTGAAAAGATTCATGAAAACTGTTTTCGTACTCATCGTGACCATTATGAGTCTTAAATAATGCCAATAGTATTGGCTAATAAGAATCATGTTTTCACGAGTATCTGGACAACTGTCATAGTATGACAGCATGTTTGTGCCCTGAGACGAACGAGGGAACATGTAGACCATCTTCGTATTAAATGGAATGACCTTTGTTCTGGAAGAGTAGATGTGATTGGCGTTCAGAGATTGTAGCCGACACCACTACCAAGCATCCGAAGACGACAGCAATCTGAGTTGGCGAATTCCGAACTGTGCTAGTAGACCTGTCCAAAACTCGCAGTCTTGCTTCTCTATTCATTTTAGTTGTACTAAGATGAATTGAGAGTAGAAGCAGACTTGAGAATGGAAACTGAGATCATGACCTTGAATAGAAGAAAATTCTGAAGCGAATAAATTCTGTGACGGATGAAGTTATGGATGATGTGATTCACTTCTGCTTGACCTATCTAAATTTCTGTTACTTGATGATAAATCCTTTGAATGATTTAAGTTCCTTATCAGTAATTCCGCTCTGTGTTCATTCTGCGTATGTCGGATGATGGTTTTGTTATCTGAAATTTGACGAATGATGGATGATCTGATGTACCAAATTCTGATAGACACTCTGGGACTTCCGTTAATTTTTTTTTGAGTAATTTGTTCTCTTCTTAGTTAGGGTATTGGATTCTGATGACCTCTGAGACCGTAGGAAGACTAGGTGGATTAAGATAAGTTTGTTCTGTTCACGAATTGAGATAAAGTATGACCATCATGAGGGTATATTGATATGATGCCAGTATTATGACGTCTGGCCAACGTGATAATACTAACATCATATAACGTGCACTTGTTGTGGGCATAGGATATTCGAGAAGTGCCTTAGAAGCTTTAGAAATTCTGATAACTGTTTGAGATCGTCTGCGTTAGTGAGACTTTAAGTTCATTCTACCTATACGCGTAATCTGCTTCCACCGTTATGCGAATTGATACATCTGGATTCTAGTCACGCCTTCTGCTGACCTCTGAACTTCTGATGATAATCTTAAGTTTTGTTATAAAACTTCTTCCAATTGATGTTATCGATAATCTATCTCTGTACGCTCTAATCTGATCTGTCAATTCAATTTCTGTGGACGGCATATCCGTCAAAATCCTGTGAAATTCTTACGTCTCTTCCGAGGAAATCTGATTATCGTCTATTAGGTCTGATATGTCTTTGTTTAGTTTCCGTTCCCTTTTCTTTTTGCTTTCTGCAAATTTCGAGGACGAAATTTTTTTGTTAGTGGGGAAGAAGTTGTAATACCTGAAATTCAGATAACGCGTAAAATGACCAAATTACCCCTGATAACATAAAACCTAATTAAATAACTTATAAAATTCTGAAACAATTCCAAAACTTCTGAAATCGAACTATATCTGAAACAAGCAAATTTCTGGGACAATGTTACATCATTTTAAATGTTCAAAAATTATCATACTCATTATTTACTAAAATTCCAAATTTACATAATTTAACAAAATATAATGTTTAATTCTTTTTAATTAGATAATATGGAAAATAAAGTAAGGAAATGTTAAACAAAATCAACCCAAATAATTTCTTGATCCTTATACCGAAATTTCTGATCCTTGCCCCCCCCCCCCCCATAAGTCGGTTTTAAGAGATAAAAGCAAATCTCTTATTTTCTATCAAAATCCAAATCGCAAAAATAGAACAAAAACCCTAGCGCATAACAAAAATTCGACCAAGGCTATCACACAAATTCTGGACGTGTACAAGGATTTTTCTGGGGTTCTTGGAGGTGCAAGGAAGCTAGGAAAATTAAGGGTTGCTGCGTGTTTTCATTGATTCGTTCTTGTTCCATTTTTCTTGTCGAATTGATCTAACGCAAGGTAATAATTCATAAGACCTAATCACACATTTTAAAATTAATATGGAAATTTACCTGTGATCTTTAGATGTTATATAACTCATATAAATTATATGAATCGAAACATGCATGCTAATTTATGCGTATGAAAATATAATGGTCAAAGAACACGTAAATCACAAAAATATGTAATCCGAATTTCTGGACATGATAGCTATTTTATTTAGACCTCATATGATGTAATAGACCTGGGAAAAATGATAGATCGAATTATAGTAACCTAAATCATGTCGTGTTAATTTTAAGGTCTAAAACGTACGTAAAAATGCAATACATGTTAAACGATTTTTCTAGGCATGCTAATTATTTTTCGTGGGTTCCTTATAAGTTATATGATCTGGGAAAAATATAAATTTGATTTTTAGAAGCCTAGATTTAACGTGGTGAATTATTGTTAAAACCGGATTTTGGGAAAAACAAAGAAAACAAATAAAAGGAAATTTGTGGCTACTAGGGTTTGGTTTCTTGGGCATGATTCTGATCATTAATGATGTTTTAAGGATGAATTAATGATGGTTCAATGATTGGTGAATAGTAGGGTTTGAAATTGTTTTTAAAAAGGTCTTGCCGATTTGAAATAAAAAGTATAAGGACCTGTTTTGCCAACTTTGAAACTTCTGGGATATTTTTGTAAGATCGTATACATCTGTAGGAATGTGGAAAAATATAACTTTGGGGTCCTAAGTGTAAATATTGCATTATAATGAATTATTGGCATATTAGGGTTTCGATTTGAAGTTAATTAAAAGTGAGGGACCAAAAGTGTAAATCTGAAATTCTAAAGTTGTTTTGAGTTAATACTGATATAAAAAGGTTGTTGTGTAAATTTGAGGATTTATGGGCTAATTATGTAATTGTTATGAATTATGACTTAATATATATGTTTTGTAAACTTAAAGGACTAAATATGTAAATTCTGAATTCTGAGGGGTCAAATATGTAATGCACTAAATTCTGATGGTATATTCTGTAATTATGAAATATAATATGCTTGGTTGGTAATTATGGTTATTGTAGGGTTTAATTTGTAAAATATGTAATTATAAGGTTGGTTTTGTAAATTATGTAACTAAAGGGGTGTAATCTGTAAATTGTGAAACTTAAGGGAATAAAGTGTAATTCTGAATAAAATGAGTGTATAATTCTGTAACTTAAAGTATTTTCACAAATGACCTTGGAAATTAATGAAGTTACATTTAAAACCCTAAACTTTGTATAATTGTCATTTAAAACCCTAAACTTCTGTAAAATGTACTGTTATTCCATAATAATCTCTGAACAAGGGTTAAACCTAATCTGGAATGATAATATATGTTAATTCTGGAAAACCTGCTAATTATGGGAACTTACTAAATCTGGAAAGTTACTAAAAATAGAAAGTACATAAAATGAAGAGATAAACTAAAAGGAATAATCTGAATAAGAAACTTTAGTAATTCTGTCTTCCTCTTCCTTAGGTGTGAAGAAGGAGAAGTCCTGATCATTTGTTCTGTGTTTGTTTGATTTTCTGCTGTGCTAATAAGGTACAGATATTCTGCCCTATTTCAGTAAGGGTGTTTCTTTTCCTTTTCTCTCAGTATTTCTTTTTCCTTATTAGGATTCCCTATACCATTGCTATGTTCCCTTCTGTTGTGGATCTTTGTTGTGATCTGTTTGTCTTAAACCTTTTGTTTGAACCTCTGCTATGATTCTTGTATTCTGAACCTTTTTCCTGAACTCTGATTGATCTCTTGTTCTGAACCCTGA
Source organism: Artemisia tridentata subsp. tridentata (assembly GCA_021014915.2). Lineage (NCBI taxonomy): Eukaryota > Viridiplantae > Streptophyta > Magnoliopsida > Asterales > Asteraceae > Artemisia > Artemisia tridentata. The sequence continues at coordinate 79,686,246 of CP139505.1, forward strand.
ATTTGTGAGTCTTGATTGAATCTGATCTGTGAACCTTGTTCTGAACCTAAACCTGATATATCTGTTGTAAATTCTGATTTGATTTTGGTAAGCCTTAACCTGTTAAATCCTTATCTGAACCTAATTGATTTTGAACCTTTATTAAACTACATATGAAACTGTTTAAGAAAAGCTATTTTAAAAAGAAGCGATACCACTTGGAAATGGAAGTTACTAAACGTTTTGGAAGACCATTTTTATGAAAACTATTTCGTAAGATCATTTCAATGAAAACCATTATTAAAGGATTGATTTAAATGAACTTTTGACAGGAACTTCTGAAATGGATTATTGCTATAAATTTGTAATCATTAACCTTTGATATACTTTTTGGACTATTGGAAATAAACCTTTTTATCTGAACTTAAGCTTTGATATTAAACTTAATCTGATAAACTCTGATTTAAACCTTATTATCTTAATCTGAATTATTGACATGACCTTTCTGCCATGAACCCTTAGATATGACTCTGTTTATTATATGACATCTGACCTTGACCACAGTCTGATATCCGAGCCAATCACTATGCATGAGGGTTTCATGTCCATGTCATTGATGCACCGATGGCATGACTCTAGGGCAGGAGAGTGATGACCTGTTCCGTCCCTGATTTATTTTATCTGGTGTGTTAAGGAGTTTCTGGCCACAGGGGGCGCATGGATGCATCCTAGTTCTGACTCTGTTATCTGTTATCTGTTATCTGTTTATGTTATATGTTTATTATTATATCTGGTGACTGATGGTGTGTGCGATACACGTCTTTCACATATATCTGGGAGCTGATCACTCCGATTTGATACATGAGGTCACCCCTCATATTATCTGTTACTTGAGAGGTATCCCCTCTGGATTATTATATGATTAGTCTGTTATGATATTATCTGTTACCTCTGGACTCGTGATGGATTTCTGTATTCCCCTAAACCTGGTTTGTACATTATCCCTTTCTCATTTCTTTTCTTTTACCCTTATTCCTTTCCTATTCTTTCACTTTAATTCAGTATCTGTATAATCTGTATTTCGGATTTGTTTCTGTATTGTTATCTGTTATTGTTTCTGTCATCTATATATCTGTTCACTGAGCTCTCGTAGCTCAGCCGCATTTCTTTTCCTGCGGCAGGTTTTAGTAGGAAGCTGGGGATGAGTGAGAGTGTACCTCTGGACTTAGAAGGCTTGGTAGCTATTCTGGACTAGAATTGGATAGAAGACATTATGTTTATAATTAGTTTTGAAAGTTTTCTTTGTAACCTTGTAGATTCAGTATTTCAATTGTAATCCTTTGAGATTTTTGTATTACTGTAGATGTATGCTCTGTTTTGATCTGATATGAATCCATTATTGTGATATCTTTACCCTTGTCGGGTTGGGGTGTTACACCTAAGGAGTGTCGATCCTTGTTTTTTTATTAAACAAAGTGTTTGGTTTAATTCGTGTTCATTCACTAGCATCAATCTTTGATCGGTTATAGTTCGTGTGTACAAAGACGTGGTAGTTTACTTACTTTAGTAAACACATCTTGGATTGTGAAACAAAACGGTAAGGGGTTTCACGTTAATCCTATTGTTTGATCAAGAGAAGAAAAGAGAAGTTAGATCCTTGTTCTTGCTAGGGTCAAAGTATGTAATCTTTCTTTTTCAGTTAACTCTATCTATGTTAAATTAATGATCTTGCTTCCGCTATGTGCTTTGATGTGTGTTTATTTATTTATATAATTGTTATGATATCTAAATTCTAACAGTGGTATCAGAGCCAGGTTAACATGTAATTGTTTTATCGAAACGCATAAAAATCAAATCTTGATTTGGATTATACATGTTTTAATTGATTTTTTTAGGGTTATTAGAACAAATAAAAAAAATTCGACCTAATTTTAGGGGGGGGGTTCGATCCTTTCTTAATTAAAAAGCTAGTTTTGTAACCCTAAAATTAGGAACATGTGTGTTTATGTATGTAAAGGGTTACGTTCCTGGAATTAATCAATGATACTTCATGCAAGGTAATCATGGATTAGGGTTTGTTATTATTTGCTACATGTTTTAGATAGATCTAAAATTAGGGAAGACCTAATTAATAAATTAATGAATCTTTTATGTGCAACGTGGTATATCTTTACTAAGGCTTACGCGACCAACTTGATTGGTGCCTGTGGTCCATTGGCTACAATGCGCTCAAAAACCAATGGGAGTCTTAGTAATTATATGCATAATAATTCACATATAGATTATTAATAGGATTTATCAAAAAGGTTTGCATGTGGCTATATGATTTAATGGTTAAGATCATATGCGTTATTATGTGTTTATTTATTTTTATTAAAATTACTTGTCTTTTTTTGTTTAAATCATTGTTGAATTGTAAGCAAAAAGAAGGTAATTTTTCGAATAGAAAATAAATTGACCTAATAACTATGAAACCTTGATGTGTTAAATTATATATTGCCAAGTCTTATGTGCCGACAGTGGTTCGCTTCGCACGGTACTTTGCTCCCAGGCAAGACTAGCAATTTTATAATTTATAACATAATTTTTTAAGACTTAGTATCATAAAATTTTGATTGATTGATGAGTTTTGTACCAATAGTGTGAATGGCTCACCCAATGTAGACAAACTATAAGAGGGGTCTAAGGAGGCTTGACATTAAATTGTCATCCGAAAGGGGCGCGTTTTTAATTAGCCTTCGGGCGGACGTTTGTCTCTCCGCTCCTTTGTGAGTTTAATTAGAGCTACCAAGTAATGCTATAATTTTGTACAAAATCATCTTAAGGGTGAATTGACCTCAATTTCACGTGCCACTTTTGAGGTAATTATCCGAATAACTTGGGTCTTTATGACTCATGCAGTAGTAGGATATAGTGGGCGATAATTGAAGGTAATTATTTGATTGGTGAACCAAATACCTCAATTAAAACTTTGTTGATTTAACTCTTAGCCAAATTGGTAACTAAAAATTGTTTTGAAAACTTATGATACGAAGATGTGTGCATGCTTCTTCGTACATATTTTGATTGTCACATCAAAATAAATACCCTTAAATTTAAGTCCATGCTATCTAATTATAAGAGACTCTTGGAGTTAATATCTAGCGTAAGTGAGACCTTGACATAGATATTAATGACAAGGTAAATTACATACTTTCATTACTAGCAGATCAAGTGATGTAATGAAACTATGTTAATTTGCAAGTTTCTAAATTAGACGACTTAATTAAGTTGTAAGTGAGACTTTGAAACTTAACGCATGAGATGGGAAGAAACATGCTTACATTGCAAAATTGTTTTTGGTAAATGTAATTCCCATAATGATCTAGGAGTCGGAAAATGTTTGCCGATTATTGTACGAGAGATTACCATATTTTGTACTTTCACTGCTAGCAGATCAACTGATGTAGTGAAACTATGGAAATTTGGATCCTAGTTTTCAAGAAAACTAAATGGTTATATGTATATTTCCTGGGTAATTTTATTTTCTTGAAAAATTGTATTATCGAAAATACTAAAATTGAATTTTGTAAATTCTTTTGATGTATTAATGCAACGTTAAAACCGTAAACGTGGGACATTCTATTAGTGGTAAATTGATCTACACCCGTAGGGGTTTTTGGCTAGAGTCAACTTTACTAAAAGAATAAACCTAGTCTACTTTCTTTGAGAAGAGTGAGACTTAATCCTATTCTTTTTCATAAATGAGAAAGGTATGATAGAAAAATTAGAATTGTCTAAATTCTAAAAAATAACTCATAGCAAATTTTAGTAGTTAAGAAAATTGCACATTTTATGAGTTATTTAATTAGAAGTTAGGCTAATTACCGTGAAATTGGTAAAAGGCAAACTAGCATGATTTATCTAGTTGTTTTACTTTGACCACTTAAAGATGCTACATACCATTGTGGGGATGGTAGTCAAATTAAGGAAGAAATTGCATGCCCAATTTTTCCAAGTTAATTGCATTGATGGATAGTCCATCATTTACAAAGTAGAATACATTATTTTAGTATCTATGCAATTGTTACGAATAGGTCTTCTCAAAGGTGTAGGAAAGTACATAGCACACTATTTGCTTTTACTGGTTATGAAACACTTATAATGTTGTCAAATCCAGTGGGAGCATTGTGTTGTAATTACTGAATTATATATATCAGTGGGAGCTACAAGCTTTGATATCTTAGTAGTAACCCAGATTATCTCTAGAATGTCTTGAGATAATTACTTTCCAATTGTAGACACTTGTGGTTTTAAGGATAGTCATGTACGTTTTCTGACTAGACAAGGTGGTTCTATATCTACTAATATCTATGACTCAATCATATTGATCACATAAACAAACGATTGACGTGTTGTTTATCTGATACATGATGTTGTTCCATGCACAAGTGGGAGAAACCTTTATTGTGTGCAAGGAAAAACACAAAGGAATATGATTTAAAGGATTCTCTCGACTGCAAGGTAAGAGACTAATGTTCTAATGTGATTTATTCACATTTAATTAATAGAACACTTGGAGTTAATATCTAGCGTAAGTGAGACCTTGACATAGATATTAATGACAAGGTAAATTACATACTTTCATTACTAGCATATCAACTGATGTAATGAAACTATGTTAATTTGCAAGTTTCTAAATTAGATAATTATTAGAACAAGTGTCAATATGATAATAAGACCACTTCAAACTAAATATTTATGTATTATTGAAATGACATAAATGAAGTAATCTAATACTACTTCAAATTTGAATATTTATGTATTCTTGGAATGTCATAAATATATGAAGTGATAAATTAACTTGAAATTACTATTGAAACCAAATTGTGGTGTTCATGATTACTTTAGTTATACATGTTTATATTTTATTGTAAAGATATAAATATGAAGTCTTTTAATTGTTACAAGACTTATAATAAAGTAAGATGTTAACTTGTTATGTTTTTTAATTAAGACATATACAAGAAGTCATTGAGTTGATCAATGATTTATAACGTATATTGGGAATATAACAGTTTATGTCTTCTTGTTAAGACATGGACATGAACTGACTTGGTTAAAAAGTGCTTATGTTATATTGCATGAAATTGAAAATTCTATTATACCATTAAGCTGACTTAGTTGGTAAATAGATAAGCCAAACGAAATATATTTATCTTACATATTGTAAGATTGTCTTACAATATTAATCATAATGAAATGCATAATGTTTATTGTACGTTCAGTTAGGAAAATCAAACTCTTGTTATATTGTTTGATTAAAGATAACTATATCTTCTATTCTTCCAAAGTTATCAAGGTTAGGAAATTGAGTAGTATATACTTAATTAGACTCCAACCTATAAGATTAATAAGACACCATTTATTATGGAATGTGATGAATCACATTAAGTCTTAAAATTGAAGTTCAGAATTTGTTAAACTGTTTTTGAGTAGGTTATTAACAAACTAATGTTAGGAACTGTCAATATGTATTTGTAATGTCCCAAAAGAGAACAATTTTGTGTTGCTCTACTTGCTAAGTATTTATAGATAGTCTATAAATTGCAAAAGGCAAGTGGGAGGTTTTATCTTGTAAAGATAAAATTACAAGATACATAATCTTCTAAAATACACTAGTAAAGTCATGATGAGGATTAAACATGTTAATGTTAAATCTCAAGATGATGGAATTCTCATTCATAGATCCGCAAGGATATCTCAAATATTTGTATAATATGTTGAGGATTATGAGTTACTGGATTATGGTAAACCTGTTGATGAATTACAAATATTGAATTTGGCAAGTTACTCATACTATGAATGTTTTGATGCAGTCCATAAAGATAATTAGTTTTGGAAACTTAATTAATCTTGAACTCTATAGTTACACTATAGAATGAAGACGAGTTTCTACAAAGGAAATGAAAATCCTATAGATTTAAATTTTTGAGTAGAAATCATAATTGACAAATTTTGTATACATATTTAATGTGTGAAAAGATTATCAATCACACTTAAGCAATTAACTATGATTGAAATTCTTTCTAGGCACATTAAATTTATAAAGATTATGATTGTCATTGATGTGTCGCGTTCGTATACAAGTTTTAAATTTATAAAGGTCAAATTACCGAATCTAGAAATAACACATACGAGCAAGTGAACTCGTCCGTTATAGCAAGATTATGATGGTAAGTCGGGATCGTTCATAGGGATTTGTGAGTGAATCGGATTGTAAGCCACTAAAAGTAAATCTCTTAAACAAGCAATAATGAAAATATAATACTTCAAATGATTAAAACTACACTTGCTTAGACTAGTTTACTACTCTTGATAAGCATGATTGTGATAACATTTGATAACATGTTGGTTATGATAATTAGTTTGGTGAACTAATTTATTGTTCTTACAAGTTAAACCTTCGTCAAGATTTTAGTTCATAAAAACAAGTATTAAGTTTAACCAATCAATTCAAGATCAATTCAAGGTTCATAAGTTTGAATTAACAAACTTAAACACAAAAATAGTCTTTTGTTTTATCAAATACGCTTAGGAAATGGTCAATACAAAAGGTAACCAATCATAGACAAAAGGTCACAATTGATTGCAAACAACTAATCTTTCGACCCTTAAAGTTGTTTTCAATCAATCAAATTTGATAGACAAAGGCATTCTTATTACAACCACAATTAAGTTTCTCTGTTAAACCCAGAATAATGGGTGATAACAATCATTCATAGACAAATGATTATAACTAGTTGGATAACAATAAATCTTTCGACCCTTAGCATTATTAACAACTAGTCAAACTTGATTAACAAATGTCACGATGAAACTTAACCACAATTGGATCTTAGAATTAACTTGAAATTGAATTAAGACATGTTATCACAATCATACGCAAATCATTAAGTCATAAACATCATCTAAGCAAGTGCACAAATGCACTAGCCACTCATAGCAAACATGAACATAAACTCATAATTTTGAACATTAGAAATCATGATTAAAAGTCTTACAATGATTGAAATGAGATTACAAATGATAAGGTAATGATACCCAAAGTATTGGTGTTGACTTCTTGAGGTTTTGACTTCCAAATGTTGACTTATTGACCCTCTAAAGCTTCCTGGACTTCTAAGGACGAATTTAGGACTTTTGAGAGAGTATTTTGAGAGTGGTTAGTTAATTGATGAGAATGGGATTGATAGCATATGAATTGTATATGAATTGGTGTCTAAACACTTCACAAATGGCCCTATTTATACTACTCTCAAGGCCTAGGATCTTAAATGCTCTAACTTGGCCTCCAAGCAGAGTGGAATGGCCTAGAATACACATGGGAAGCGTCTAGAATCGTTGGAATTAAGACACAATACTTAATGATGAAGTTTGGGAAAACAGACAACTTCCAACCGATCGGTATTGGCTCCAACCGATCGGTTGGTCTTCAAATGTGGCCTCCATCCGAATCGGTTGTGGCTACATCCGATCGGATGGAGTGCTGCTGTAGACTCATTTTTGGACTTTTTGCTTTTGGTTTATTTCTTTCTCATAGCTCTTGGTTCTTCATCCAAACTTGATTCTTTCTTTGTCTTGAAACTTGTCAACTTGAATACTTGGACCTTTATTCTCTGAAATGCCTTTTTGGAATGTGGTTCTGGACACGGGAATCTTCGTATGATCATAAATATTTCTTTCTTTCTCATTCTTTCACTTTTTCTTCCTTTTTCCTGTTTTTGGCTACATATACTTTGCAAACATACTTTGGTACGATTAAGTAACAAAAGCATATAAATAAAACCAAATAACATATACAAAAGCACGAATAACGCTACTAAAAACATGCACAATTAGAGCGTTATCAAATTCCCCCACACTTAAACTTTGCTTGCCCTCAAGCAAATCTAGAAGTAAAAACAATTATCCACATGGTATACAAGTATGATTAGAAAAATGTGATGCAAACCTATCAAGTACAAGTACAAGTTAGATTCATCATTTTAAGCTTTTATGGTTGAAGCATCGAGATGTTTGACAATACCCAAATGATTTTCTTGCTTGATAAACATTACTAATCACCCCACGAAAAGGAAATGAAATATAATTCACTCAAAACACTCATTTGTATGGTTGGTGGAGTATATAAGAGAAATCACACTCATTTGCTCTGTCATGATTTAAATATTACCATAGGCTTGTACAAGAAACAAAACTACACCGACATGGCGTGAGCACCAAGTATACAAATCAAAGAGGTCTTTTAATCGGGTTTAAGGCTTCAAGGGTTATATCAGACTTATGTGAGAATATCTTATGCAAAACATAATAGATCGCTGGCACGAATTCTTGCATTACCAAATAACGGATGGTCACTAGGGCATATCTTGGATCACTGGCGCGCTATTCACATAACGGATGGTCACCAAAATACACACTAGATCGCTGGCGCGCTGTCTAATTCCTCAAAAAATCGGATGGTCACTACATGTCAATACACTTGATAATTCCACAAAGTCAAAAGGTAAGGATGAGACATGGGATATGTTTAGAAAGGTTGATGATAAAGAATATGCAAAATAGTCAAAGTCTACTAACCAGATGTTGCTAGCTATAACAAACCACTATCATGCAATCTTGAGAAACTCCATACTTTATTGATCCAAACATTATTCACTAGCTCATTGGCTATTCTTGTCGACTTATAGTTGCGATTACTTCTTCTTCTTTTTTTTCTTTTTTTTTTGAACATAAACCTTCACTTGTCATCTTATAGTTGTGATGACTTCACTTGGATAACTGCTCTTGGATTTTGCAACTTTCTTTGAATTTTCATGATTTCCCACATAACCTCCATCTTGCCAAATAGCTAGCAACCAACCAAGACTTGACTAAGGCTAAGGCTAGGCTAAAAAGTGTAAAATCTTTTTGTATTTTTCTGGATTTTATCAAAAGAAAGGATAGGCTCAGAAGGTGTAACTAGGGGTATCTAGCGTTAAAAATAAACGCTAACAATAGGGTTTATATTGGTGGTTAACTAGTCAGTGTAACTATCTAAATATCAATACGGAATGCTATTTGGGTTAAAATCCTAAGGTTGCCTCTTATCACGCATATACACTTACATCACACACGAAATGTGATCTCACAACGGTCTCGTAATGATTTACAAGCACAATTTCTAGAATAAATAAAATCACCGGCACACTCATAGCAAAAGAATCAAAGCATAAGAGATGTATGCTAAATACAGAACGGCTTAATTCCTCACAATTTAGGTGGAAGGGCTATAATATGTGCTAGCTAATGTTATCGATCCCAGAATGGATTGCAATATTAATCGGGACACATCTTAATTTTTCAAAAATTACAGGTTTTACCAGTGGATATATCCAGTTATTCTAATATATTATCCTAAAGATGACAAATAACTAGATCACAAGGGCAAACAAATTTAAAATTTAGCTCGAAATTTACAATCTATCCTTATTTTCCTATTCACCCCCCCACCACACTTAAGTTAAGCATTGTCCTCAATGTGATAAACGAACTTCAAGGAATGAAAATAGGGAAATAAGAGAGTAAACCATATTTTCCGTGCTTCTTATGATTCTTTGATCCAAGCGTCCAAGCTTTGTAATCATTACCTGCAGTAATCTTAAAACAAACACACAAAATATTTCTACGTTTTATTCAAAAGTCAGTAGTACACCCCCACACTTAAGTTCAAGTAAGGGATTAGAGAAACTTTGGGGTGTAATCACTTTGAAAATAAATAAGAATTAAAAATAACAAATACACGGGTTGCCTCCCGAGAAGCGCTTGTTTTATTAACGAGTCATCAGCCTGACTCAAACTTCCTTTAGTCTACGTTGGTGCAATTTTTGGTCTCTTCTTTGAAAATTTCGGAACATACACCACGTTTCCTATCACTATTTCTTCTCCAGTTTCATCTATGTCTTCCAACTTCACTCTTTCCCAAGCTTGAGGAAGAACATCATAGATAAATTCAGCATTTTCCTTGTAGTCGGTTGGAAAAGGTGTCAGAAATGTGATAGATTCATATTCTGATTCCGGCGGAATTTCTTTGATAGAAATCTTGTTCATTTGCTCCTTATCATAGTACAATTTAATTCGGTGACCATTGACAATGAAACTTCCACCTTGTTTGTCATATAATTCAACATATCCAGATGGAAATCCATGTTTCACTATATACGGACCGAACCATTTCGGTTTCAGCTTAGGAGCTTTAAACTTGTATTTCATATTGAAAAGCAAAACTTTGTCTCCAGCTTTGAATTCTTTCCGAATTCTAAGCTTTCTGTCATGATAAGCTTTGGTTCTGGCTTTGTAAATCCTTGAGTTCTCGTAAGCTTGGAGGCTTAGTTCATCGAGTTCATGCAATTGCAAAAATCTTTTCTCTCTAGCTATTTTGAGATCAGGGTTACAATTTCTGAGTGCCCAGTAGGCTCGATGTTCGATTTCGAACGGCAAATGACATGTTTTCCCATACAAAACTCTGTATGGTGTTGTACCAATTGGAGTTTTGTAAGCCGTACGAAATTTCCACAGAGCGTCATCGAGTTTTCTCGACCAAACGGCGGGTTTGTCTTTGACCGTTTTTTCAAGTATCCTCTTTAAGGCTCTGTTAGTGTTTTTGACTTGACCACTGGTCTGTGGGTGATAAGCGGTAGCAAAACGATGATGAACTCCATATCATTTCATAATTTTCTCCATTTGTCTGTTACAGAAATGGGTTCCTCTATCACTTATTGTTGGTCCATGAAATCTGAGTAAAACAAGAACATATTCAAGGATAGTGAATAAATTGTTACAAGATTACTCAAAACCAATTAGATTACATGATAACATCTTCAGCTTCTTCAAGGGAATAATTCCGGTAAATCATCCCCTATGGGTACAAATTAATCATCCCTTTGGTGACAAATAAACTCTCACTGATTCAGTGAGAGGATGGTTCCTATCAACTAATACACTATGTGTATTCTTTTGTCTATTTAGGAATCCATACTAAATCTATTACAATAGCAAACTATATATACTGGAAAATAAAACAAGTGCACATGGTTGGTGGTCCCCATTTACTTTTCTTTATTGAAAAGTCCCATCACCTTTCTTTATTGAAAGGCACACCAACACTCCTTTTGATGTACTTTGTTTGACTTCCTTGTTGGAAGTTCCTGCCCATATTTCAGTCTGCTGTAGAGATAGTATCTTCAGGGTCACTGAGACATTTGTCAATTCTCAGTGATACTGGTGTTGCTTGTAGCTCGTATACTTTACTCACTGACACCGTCTCAGTAGGTAAAGTGTTTCTTCAACAACGGGTTTTTTACAACATTCACTGATTTCTTTATCAGTGAGTTAAGCTATTTTATATTCAAATCCTTGTAGGGTAATTGGGTCAATTTTTTGACCCAACAATCTCCCCCTATTTGAATATACAAATAGCTTGGGTGAATGAGGTACTGGTCCTGGTTTTCCAAGAACTTTGGTTTTAGTTCCTGAGGTTCATGTGACTGGGGGTTCAGGGTCCTGATGGGTCAGTGACCTGATGGTTCAGGGGAGGTTCAGTCATAAGGTGGTTCAGTAACCAGTTCAGTCACTAATGAGGGTTCAGGGTCCTGGGGAGTTCAGGAACCTGAGGGTTCAGTCAGGAGGGGGTTCATTGACTGATGGTTATGGGGGTTCAGTCACCATGGGTTCATGAAAAGAGTTCAGGGGGTCATCTTCAGTTTTGGTATAATCAAACTTCAGGTTGGAGGTTGTTTGTTCAACCACTGACAATTACCCTTACTTCAGTGGACCTGGTTTAATTTTGATACATCAGTGTCCACCCATTTTGTTACCTGACTATCATTTTACTTGCACTGATAACTACAATCTAATGACTTTTCTCAGGATTCTGAAAATTACAATCAAAAGATATCGTATTAGTTATGATATCAGGCTGAGAGCACCATCAAAATCTTGACATATGAACACCCCCTGATTTTTACCATACCCTGATCAACACAACTGCCTCCCTGATGAGCACATCAGCAGCCTGATACTGTTGTTCCCTGAGAAATCAGTATGCTCCAATTTTTGGAGACCAGGGTGTTCAGGGCCCTTGGGTATAGGGACTTGGTTTAGTGACTTGGGTTTTAGTCACTTAAGTCCACCCAACTCAGCCTGAAACAACAACAATCACAACCCCCTGATCAATCAGACTAAGTCTGATATACCCACTCCATTACTCCCTGAGTTCACCTCAGTAGTGTTCTTCAGAACACTGATATGCCCCCATTACAACTTCTTGATTCTCTCAGGAGTTACAACCCAATCCATTCAGGCTAGGCCTGAAGATACTATGATTTTCATAGTCACACTCATTCACACACTCTTATCACATACGGATCCTGACATTTCAGGTCCTTCACCCACGATCTTGACCTAAACACATCCTGACTTTTTCAGGTACTAACTCATTAGGCTGAGGCCGCTGAGCCTAATAACCATCTTTATCACACTACTGACTCCATTCCACCTTATCTCTTCCTGATAAATTTTATTAGACACCTTTTATCATCATTCATCAGCCCTAAGAAAATACATCCACATCCCTTGATGTATAACTCGATCCATGAATGACACACCCTTCCCTTCTGAAACCCATCTGTTTTCATCGAGGCTGTAAAACTACAAATCCTAAACTACTAAACCGAATCAACTCGAATCCTTTTAACCCCAAACGCCACACATTCTGATGCCTACCTCCACTTCAAGTTTTTAACTTCTTACCAACAATAATCCTAAATTATGATAAACCTCAAATCTGGTTTACACCTATTAACCATCTCAGTCGCCTTACCTTAAAGCCCATCATCTTCAAGGTGCCTCGGAGTTGTTTGTTATCGATGGTTTACAACTTTTGGGTTTCGACTGTTTTGAGATTTTGTGTTCTTAGTGTGACACGAAGAATATGAGTATTGATTTATTGTTATTTGTTGGTTTTGAAGTGGGGCGATGCTGATTTGTGTTTGTATCTGGTGTTCCTTTGATTGGTCATTTTTTTGACCGGATCTGTGTTGGATTAATGTGTTCGATTTTTTGATAATGAGATTGTTTGGATCTGTGAGGTTATTTGGGTGAAGATTAATAAAGAGTGTTGTGAAGATGATATATTTTGTGAGGTCGTGGATCTATGAAGTAACACACGGTTTTGTGTGTTTTGGTTTGTGTGTGTGTGTGTTTGTGTTTGTGTTTGTGTGTGGGTTTTTGTTTTGATAAGATTTTGGTAGGTGGATAAGATTTGTGTGGTGGGTGCGGCTTCAGGGAGGGGTTTTGGGTATGTTTGTCAGTCACCATAAATGTGTCTTTCCCCCTCAAAAATTGCTATATCACTAGCAGTTTTTGAAGAACACATTTAATTTATTTGAAGAATGTTATCATCAGTGATGAACGGATCTGGATTATAAGAATAATCCACCCGCTCTGATACCACTTGTTGGTCCATGAAATCTGAGTAAAACAAGAACATATTCAAGGATAGTGAATAAATTGTTACAAGATTACTCAAAACCAATTAGATTACATGATAACATCTTCAGCTTCTTCAAGGGAATAATTCCGGTAAATCATCCCCTATGGGTACAAATTAATCATCCCTTTGGTGACAAATAAACTCTCACTGATTCAGTGAGAGGATGGTTCCTATCAACTAATACACTATGTGTATTCTTTTGTCTATTTAGGAATCCATACTAAATCTATTACAATAGCAAACTATATATACTGGAAAATAAAACAAGTGCACATGGTTGGTGGTCCCCATTTACTTTTCTTTATTGAAAAGTCCCATCACCTTTCTTTATTGAAAGGCACACCAACACTCCTTTTGATGTACTTTGTTTGACTTCCTTGTTGGAAGTTCCTGCCCATATTTCAGTCTGCTGTAGAGATAGTATCTTCAGGGTCACTGAGACATTTGTCAATTCTCAGTGATACTGGTGTTGCTTGTAGCTCGTATACTTTACTCGCTGACACCGTCTCAGTAGGTAAAGTGTTTCTTCAACAACGGGCTTTTTACAACATTCACTGATTTCTTTATCAGTGAGTTAAGCTATTTTATATTCAAATTCTTGTAGGGTAATTGGCTCAATTTTTGACCCAACACTTATTAACGCTTTAGGAATTCCATAACGAGCGAAAAGCTTTTTGAGAAAATTAACAACAACTCGTGCATCATTTGTGGGTAGAGCTTCGGCTTCAGCCCATTTGGAAACATAATCATTTAACTGTGATTGAAATTCTTTCTAGGCACATTAAATGTATAAAGATTATGATTGTCATTGATGTGTCGCGTTCGTATACAAGTTTTAAATTTATAAAGGTCGAATTACCGAATCTAAAAATAACACATACGAGCAAGTGAACTCGTCCGTTATAGCAAGATTACGATGGTAAGTCGGGATTGTTCGCAGGGATTTGTGAGTGAATCAGATTGTAAGCCACTATAAGTAAATCTCTTAAACAAGCAATGATGAAAATATAATACTTCAAATGATTAAAACTACACTTGCTTTGACTAGTTTACTGCTCTTGATAAGCATGATTGTGATAACTTTTGGTAACATGTTGGTTATGATAATTAGTTTGGTGAACTAATTTATTGTTCTTACAAGTTAAACCTTCGTCAAGATTTTAGTTCATAAAAACAAGTATTAAGTTTAACCAATCAATTCAAGATCAATTCAAGGTTCATAAGTTTGAATTAACAAACTTAAACACAAAAATAGTCTTTTGTTTTATCAAATACGCTTAGGAAATGGTCAATACAAAAGGTAACCAATCATAGACAAAAGGTCACAATTGATTGCAAACAACTAATCTTTCGACCCTTAAAGTTGTTTTCAATCAATCAAATTTGATAGACAAAGGCATTCTTATTACAACCACAATTAAGTTTCTTTGTTAAACCAAGAATAATGGGTGATAACAATCATTCATAGACAAATGATTATAACTAGTTGGATAACAATAAATCTTTCGACCCTTAGCATTATTAACAACTAGTCAAACTTGATTAACAAATGTCACTATGAAACTTAACCACAATTGGATCTTAGAATTAACTTGAAATTGAATTAAGACATGTTATCACAATCATACGAAAATCATTAAGTCATAAACATCATCTAAGCAAATGCACAAAGGCACTAGCCACTTATAGCAAACATGAACATAAACTCAGAATTTTGAACATTAGAAATCATGATTAAAAGTCTTACAATGATTGAAATGAGATTACAAATGATAAGGTAATGATACCCAAAGTATTAGTGTTGACTTCTTGAGGTTTTAACTTCCAAATGTTGACTTATTGACCCTCTAAAGCTTCCTGGACTTCTAAGGACGAATTTAGGACTTTTGAGAGAGTATTTTGAGAGTGGTTAGTTAATTGATGAGAATGGGATTGATAGCATATGAATTGTATATGAATTGGTGTCTAAACACTTCACAAATGGCCCTATTTATACTACTCTCAAGGCCTAGGATCTTAAATGCTCCAAATTGGCCTCCAAGCAGAGTGGAATGGCCTAGAATACACATGGGAAGGGTCTAGAATCGTTGGAATTAAGACACAATACTTAATGATGAAGTTTGGGAAAACAAACAACTTCCAACCTGTAACACCCCAACCCGACATGGGTAGAAGTGCCACATTATGGTGACATATCAAAGCAAACACAAGCATATGACTAATTAATACAAAATAACTTCAAGGGTTACAAGGGAAAAATCTGAAGATACAAGGTTACAAAGGAAATAATAATAAATTCTAAGTTCTATAATTTGCAATTGTTCTAATCATCTCTAATCCAGAATAGCTAGTAAGGTCTTCTAAGTCCATGATACTCTCCACTCATACCCAGCTTCCAAACTAAAACCTGCCGCAGGAAAAGAAATGCGGCTGAGCTTAAAAAGCCCAGTGAACAGATATAGAGGTAACAATGCAAGGTATAACAAGAGTTAAGGAATAATTAAATAGATAAGAGTAAAGGGAACAGTAATCCACCACGAGCCCAAGTCAAGTCAAGTCAAGTATCAAGTCAAGTAATCAAGTAACCATGTATACGGAGGGGAGACCTCGGTATACCAAGTACAATATGAGGGGATACCTCCAAGGGGTTGGAGTAGCTAACTCCCAAGATGTGAAAGACGTGTATCGCACACACCATCAGTCACCAAGTATATAACAAGTAATATCATGATAAATCCATCGAAACAAGTAACAAATCTAGGATGCATCCATACGCCCCAGTAGGCCAAGTTCTTCCTCTACGTAACAAGTCAAGTCAGGGACAGGATAGGTCATCACTCTCCTACCCTAGAGTCATGCCATCGGTGCATCAATGACAAGGACATAAAACCCTCATGCCTAGTATACAAGTGGTGGCTCGTACTCTCAAACTGTGGATCAAGGGTCAAATCAAGTATCGAGTGTCCAAGTTCAGTTTAAGGTTTCAAGTCAAGTTTCATTCAAGTATATCATATCAAGGTTAATCAGTTCCATTTCAAGTATATCTACATAGGTTTATATGCAAAGGTTCAAGTCAAGTTCAAATCAAGATCTAGCAAGGGTTATAAGCAAAGATTCGTAAAGTTCAAAAGATAATTCAAAGGTTCATAAACAAATACGTATTATAGAATGTAATTTGGTTTCAATATATTAGAGTAATCTTTCATTAAAATGATATTTAGTAAAGTCTTTCATAAAGATAGTCTTTAAAAGTAGTTTTCATAAAACTTTTAGTAAAATTTCATTTAAAAGTGGTATCGCATCGTGCTCAACAACATTGTTTTAAAATAGCTTTTCTCAAAACATTTTCATATATAATTAAGAAAGGTTTTCGCATTTAGTTATAATATCAAATGAACCTTCAAGGTATCCAAGGATTTGAATATTCATGTCACAGGGTGACGAATGAATTATATCAAGTATCAAGGGGACATAACACGGTTCAATTTATCAAGGGGAGCATAGCAAGGTTCACAAATCAAAGGGGAGCATAGCAAGGTTCACAAGTCAAGGGGAGCATAGCAAGGTTCAAGGGAGTAAGATAGACAAGAGAGAGAGAGAGAGTTCATGAGAAACCTGTGAGAAGGTCAGAATATCTGTACCTTATATACAAGAATAGCAAACACTGACAAGAGTTAGATCACTCCTTCTTCATACCTAAAGGAGTAGAAGACAGAATTACAAATGGTTCTTAATTCAGATTACTAATTTTAGCTTACCTTTCCATTTTAAGTAACTTTCCAAATTTAGCAACTTTCCAAATATAGTAAGTTTCCACTTTAAGTAAGTTTACTCATCTTAAGTAACTTTCTATTTTTAGCAGGTTCCCAAAATTAGTAAGTTTCCATTTTTAGAAAGTTTCCTTATTTAGTAAGTTTCTATAATTAGCAGATTCCCATAATTAGAAAGATTTAGTTTTATGAATTAAGTTAAGTTATCAATTAATTATTATTATGGAAAATAGGGTTTATTTTAGCAAGTTATAATAGTTTAGGGTTAAATATGACAACTTTCTATATTTTAGGGTTTTAATTGCAAATATACCAAAGATAAAGGTCTAAAGTGCAAATATTACAAGTTATTCATTTTAATCCATAAGTTTCCCATAATTACAATTCCAATCCTTTAACTTTAACAATTTTACAAGTTAGACCCTTTAATTAATTAAATTACAATTTAAACCTTATAATTATTTAAATTACAATTTAATCCGTATAATATTCATATTTACACATTAAGCCTTCAATTATCCAAAATTACACATTACACCCCTTACATTAATATTTATATGAAACACCCTCCATTTTATATAATTTACAAAACAAGTCCCTCTATTTTATAAAATTCCAAATCGGATTAATAATTAAACAATTTACCATTTAAACCTTTTAGTTACAAAATTTACATATAAAACCCCCATATTATACTTTATACGATTAATCCCTGGTCCAAAGCATCTTACAAAAATAACCCACAAGTTTATTAAATTACAAAACACACCCTAACACTTTTAAATCTTCAATCGCTTTAAACAAAAAAATGTAAACCCTAACCCTAAAATTTACCAATCATTACTAATCATCAATTAAACCTTAAAACACATTAATTATACCAGATCCAACATCAAGAACCCTAACCCTAGTCCATTCGATTGTATTTTTATTTTTAAACCTTTTTCTTTTTAAATCCGGTTTCAAAAATAATTCACCAAGGATGATTTAAGCTTCGATAATTACAAGGATCATTTTTATAGTGTTATATGACATGTAAAGAATCAAAATAAAATATGTATAAGGCCTAAAAAAATCGCATGGTCGGTTTTGGTTTTATTTCACGTTTTTTATATTTAGAATTAATACGATTTATCTAGCATGCATGGATCATGATAACCATTTTATATGGATCATATATGATGTAAAGAGAGTTACAAAAATACCAGATAAGTTTTAGGATGATCGAATGAAGAGTGGGGATTTTGTACCTCTCGGCTAGGATAGAACTCGAGCAAAAATCAAAACCAAGCGAACCAAGCCTCTATAATTCAAACTACTATTTTTATAGCCTCCTTCTAACTCCAATGTATCCAAGAAAAATGCCAAGAAGTCGTGGAAAATTGTGGTGGCCGAATGGGAGTTTTGGTTTTGTTTTTAGGGTTTAAAGAATGCATAATAAGGAAATAATATATAAACCGTGTATAAGAGGGAGGAGAGGGCATGAATTTCGACCAAATGGTGATTAGATGAGATCAAGATTGATTTTCAAGGATTCCTTCCCAATTTGTAATGCTTATCTTATTTTTAATTAGTTTTAATTATTTTACAAGAAAATAAATATACATACATATGTATTTCGGCCCATAATTTTTTTTTTGTGATGTGACAAGTATTTTTAGTACATTTAGAATATTAAAATGTTCATGCAAAAAATATCATACTTCATATGTTGGCTCCAACCGATCGGTTGGTCTTCAAATGTGGCCTCCATCCGAATCGGTTGTGGCTGCATCCGATCGGATGGAGTGCTGTTGTAGACTCATTTTTGGACTTTTTGCTTTTGGTTTATTTCTTTCTCATAGCGCTTGGTTTTTCATCCAAACTTGATTCTTTCTTTGTCTTGAAACTTGTCAACTTGAATACTTGGACCTTTATTCTCTGAAATGCCTTTTTGGAATGTGGTTCTGGACACGGGAATCTTCGTATGATCATAAATATTTCCTTCTTCCTCATTCTTTCACTTTTTCTTCCTTTTTCCTGTTTTTGGCTACATATACTTTGCAAACATACTTTGGTATGATTAAGTAACAAAAATGTATAAATATAACCAAATAATATATACAAAAGCACAAATAACGCTACTAAAAACATGCACAATTTGAGCGTTATCAGTCATTCTTAGTTTCATTTATATGAAATTAACAATGGAATATCAAAACTCTTTCTTGAGTAATTACTTGTGCGAGGACGATAAGTAATTAAAATGAGTATTTGAATTCAAATAATCTTTGGAAGTATACAAAGTGCAATCATTTATGAATAGATTAATGCATGCATCTAGGAGATATACTTATATTTAGTTATTAAATCCAAGTGTTGATTTATAATTGAAATAAGATATTTCCTTAATATTCCTGAAAGCTAGTGGGAGTGTTATATTTATTTTCTTATTTCATATATGTTGTATAACATATAGGAAGTAACATTCCATAAGCATTAAATGTTAAGCCTTAGTTTGGAATGAAACTTCACATGAAGATTTAGAAAATAAACATACAACCTTGGAATATATGTTTATTAACATAAGCGGTAAAATAATTGATTCTAATAAAACATGATATACTATTAGAATGTCTAGATAGAAACATATCTTTGAAAAGATAACACATGAATAAAATCTAAATTTGACACAAGGATTTTTCATGTACATCATGTTATTTGTTGTATCATGCTTGATGAAAGATGATTTGACAACATTAATATCTAATTGAAAGTTATTAGATAATTAAGTGTAATGGATATGGTTGGATATAGAATTAACATCCTCATCCTGGAATTGCTTCTAAATTCTAAATATGAACCATATGGCAAATTGTTGCGTAATTGTTATAGCCGACAAATCTTGAAAGATTTGAAGGTATCAAAGATTACACAATGGATATTAAAATTTACGGAAATCTTAAAGAGCATATTGTTGTTTGCATACAATGATGTTAATGAGATTGAAATGATACTCAATACTAGTCATGATAGGATTTAATCCTCGTTAATGGCCATGAGTACTAGTTATGCTTAAATGTAAGCATAGTTGTATTATACATGAAAGAATTAGAATACTTTAAAACTATAAAATGTTTGATAGTTTAATTGTCATAAATTCGTGGTTGAGGATGTCACGCATTTTATGAAATATTATGTGGCAATATCAAGATAGTTAAATGCACACATACAAGAATTTCATTAATTGAATTCTTGAAATAAGTATTCTCAAAATTCTGATAGATCATGATTAATTGATTTATGTCTTGTCAACAAGTATGTTTGACATGACTTGAGGCATAATTCATTAATAAGAATTATCATGTATTGATCTATTTTAGTATTTGGATAAGGGATGTTAAGCAATTATTATTTACATTGAATTAAAGTACTTGGTACGTTTGTTTTCATTAATAATAGATTGTATCTTATATTTGCATGTTTAAATCCGTGAATAACTTATGTTATTCTAAATTGTCCGTTGTCAATTAATGATATGGGAATATCATTAAATTAAGACAAATCTGAGTATTGGTAGAATATACTTGAAAGTATATTGATGCGTTGTCATACCAATTTCACATGATATTCAATGAATTGAATATAGGACTTATCCCAACTTCATGAGTTTACTTTATGGATCTTGTCATCGAGTAAATCATGTGAATATAGTTATCCTCAGACTTGAGATGCCAGATAACTGTCATGCATGTAGTGCGTTTCTGTGATTCAATTTACCGCTATACGTAACTGGTAGCTATAAGGATTGTTTTCAGGAGTGTTGCAAAGTGCATGGGTTATGCTCGTAGTCAAGATAGAATTTGTTCTTTCAAATTGTTTGAAGTTTAATACTGCTGGGCCCCTCGTAGGGTTGACAAGATGTTTGCGTGCGCACGCCCAAGATCTCCCCTGAATATGTTCAGAAGATTTGGTAATCTTGCTCAATCAAAACCAACGAGAAACAGAATTATTAATAAAGAATGACTAAGATCCATATCTTTATTAATGTAGTATTAGAAACAAAAGGATAAGTATGATGATTAATCATCAAGTGGTTTTTCCAGGAGACCACCACCCGAGTTGTACTAGGGGCATTGGTGTGTTGCTAGACGCTAACCAATGTCATCACCCTTTTAATAGATTTTCAAGTGGGAGCTGTTAGAGTTTATGGAAAAATATTAAATCGTGTATGACTAGAATCGAACACGGGACCATGGGATTGCACACTTTACGTATGAATGATCAATGAAATAATTAATATATATAAATGTTATGTATTTAATTATTTGGACACGAAATAATGACTAACGAACGTTAAGTAATTAACGGAATTGACTAACGACCGTTAAGTAAATAAAGGAAGGACCGTAAGTGAAATTAGAGGCTAAAGAAGGATCTAGAACCCATGGGAGTGGGGGCGGATTTCCTAAGGGTTTCCATAACCCATTCAATCCAACTTGGGCACCAAGATAAGTTTCACTATAAATACAAATCAAAGGGTTATTAATTTTTTACCTAGTGCATACATAATATAACCCTAAATTTGTTTTCCTTCTTCTCTTGTTCTCAAACCGATCGTACACCTCCTAAGGAGTGTCGATCCTTGTTTTTTTATTAAACAAAGTGTTTGGTTTAATTCGTGTTCATTCACTAGCATCAATCATTGATCGGTTATAGTACGTGTGTACAAGATGTGGTAGTTTACTTACTTTATTAAACATATCTTGGATTGTGAAACAAAACGGTAAGGGGTTTCACGTTAATCTTATTGTTTGATCAAGAGAAGAAAAAAGAAGTTAGATCTTTGTTCTTGCTAGGATCAAAGGTATGTAATCTTTAATTTTCGGTTAACTCTATACATGTTAAATTAATAATCTTGCTTCCGCTATGTGCTTTGATGTGTGTTTATTTATTTATATAATTGTTATGATATTAAAATTCTAACATTATGTGGCAACTTTCTTTAGGATAATATTCTCTTTATACATTTTGAGTTTCAAATTTTGTAAAACGTTATACAGACATTCGAATTAGATATGAATTTTCTTGTGCACCAAAAGTACTTTGTTTTAAGTATAAGTTATTTTATTTATTTTTTTTTTTATTTTTTTTTAAGAACGGCACCACACTTAAAATCCGACCCCCCGAGTTAAACCATCCAAACGGGCAGGCCCCGGGACCCGAACCACTAGGAAAGACCCGCTAAGGGAAACCCTTAGAAATCACGGCTTCGCACTAAGAGGAAAATCGAGATATATTTTAAGTATAAGATATGATCACACCAAAATATGATTGCAAATAAACGTCACAAAAAAGACTCACTAATCACAGCAAGCTAGACACATGTAAGACCAGTTGAGACTCATCTCGACTACGCATTATAAAACCAACCCTTACGGACCCCAAATCTCACTCGATAACAGGTAGCTAAACAACAACTGCTCTTATAAAAACACAAAGTCCAGGATACCATTCCTTCCCTAAAAACATTTGTCTTCCCCTTCATAATAGTAGCATTTTCATTATGGCACTAAATTCCCGTGTTATTGCCTTATTGTTTCTTCTTTTGGTTTTATCATTACAGTGGACGAATGTTACATCCCAAAATTCACCTAATTTCGCCTGTGACCTCGATAAAAATGTTCCAATCTTGAAAAACCATGCTTTTTGTGATTCTTCACTGAATGTGAAAACGAGGGTGAATGATCTAGTGAAAAGGTTGACACTAGAAGAGAAGATTGGATACTTGGTTAACAACGCAAGCAGCATTGATCGTCTTGGGATACCAAAGTACGATTGGTGGTCGGAGGCTTTGCATGGCCTTTCGGACACAGGTCGTGGGACCTCTTTCTCCGACTTGGTCCCTGGAACCACTAGCTTCCCTCAAGTCATCCTCACTGCCTCGTCATTCAATGAAACTTTGTTCAAAACCATTGGAAAGGTCCCTTTTTAGTTAAGAACACTTGTTTAATAAAACTACTAAGACACTTGTAATATGTCTCTAGATTCGTTTATATCATGCATGTTCTTCTACCACACTTCACTTATTTAGTTAAGAACACCCGTTTATTAAAGCTACATACGGTATAGGACACTTAAAAATTACTCTTTGTTATTGTAGCTATTTTCTTACCTTGTAAACAATTCGAAAGATGACATATTTTTCATCATCCAACATATTATTTTGGGTCTGTTTATGTTTGTTTCTAAAGGATGTGTGTACTTAGTTGGTATAACTAGCATACAATGTAAAATGTGTGTATTTTAATTACGATTTTTTGTTTTAGGCGGTTTCTACTGAAGCACGAGCAATGTATAATGTGTTGAGAAAAGTGACACCAGATTGAAGCAAACCCACAACTAAAATAAGAAAATATAATAAAAGATGACACACGGATTTTACGTGGAAAACCCCAATAGGGTAAAAACCACGGGCAAGGAAAGATACGTTTCACTATGATGAAAATTAGGAGTTACATCTTCTCTCTAACTACAAGGATAAACACTTATATCTCTTGTATTAGGAGATACCACACAAACTCTTTAATAGACTCCAATACTAGGAGAAAGAAAGAGACCAACAATTAACACTTGTGTGTGTTATTGTTCGAATGGGATGATCAAATGAGGTTGTAAAACTCCTCTATTTATAGTGTTCAGGTAGATATGATATATGAACCAAATTCATCCAAGTAGGCGCCAATATTTCCGCCTTGTTGTAAATATATTCCGTGACCCAAGATGGGGAAGAGGACAAGAAACACCAGGAGAATACGCGCCAATATTCCGTGACCCGACTCTGACTGGCAAATACGCGGTGGCTTATTATTGATAAACAGAGAGAATGAATGAAAGAGGGAAAAGTTATGATCTTTTCATTAAGTGATGAAATGAAATACAACTGGTATTTATAACAAAGAGGGAAAGAAAAAGTCTAACTAACTTTTGACTATTTACATTGACTTTCTATATACAATAGACTACATGTTATTACACTTGATTAGGCATTTGTAGTGATGAGAATAGTTTGTAGACATTGCTAAATTGATCACTCTTGGATGATCAGCATGTTGCTTCTTATCTCCATTACCCCCCTGCAAGTTGGTAGTGTGTATGGATCACACATGCCATACTTGGAAACACAACCATGAAATGGTGATCTACTCAGGCCCTTAGTTAATGCATCAGCTATTTGGAGATGAGAAGGAGTGAAGGTAGGCATTAGAATTCCAGCTTTGATCTTCTCTCTTACAAAATAACAATCAATTTCAATATGCTTTGTCCTTGCATGCTGAATAGGGTTGGAAGCAAGGGCAACTGAGGATTGATTATCACAATAAATTGGGACTGGGTTGGTGATAAAAACTTGAAGATCATTTAGTAAACTGAGAAGCCAAGTAATTTCACATGTACAATCAGCTAAGGCTCTGTATTCTGCTTCTGTGGATGATCTGGACACAACCAATTGCTTTTTAGATTGCCAAGATATTAGACTTTTGCCAAGGAAGATACATAAACTATTTGTTGATCTTCTTGTGATAGGGCAACTTGCCCAATCACTGTCACAGTAGGCTTGAAGGATGAATGTATCATTTCTGGGAATAAAGAGCCCTTGTCCTGGACATAATTTTATGTATCTGAGAGCCTTGATAAGAGCTTTCCAGTGGGGAGTTCTTGGGTTATGACAAAATTGACTGAGTGCATGAGCAGCATAAGACAAGTCTGGTCTTGTAATGGTTAAATAAAGCAATTTTCCCACAATGGCTCTGTAAGTTGAAGCATCTGATTGATTGAGAGGATCTCCATCAGTATCATTCATTTTTACAAGAGGATCAACAGGAATATGAGATGGCTTGAGATCCAGAACATTGGCACTCTGTAGCAGCTCCAGGGCATATTTTCTTTGAGACATGGTGATGCCCTGTGAGTTTCTTAAAAATTCTATGCCCAAGTAATAGTTAACATTCCCAAGGTCTTTAATGCTTAAAGTGACATCCAGTTGGTGTTTAAAATGTGTGATGAGAGATGAGTTGTTGCCAGTTAAAAGGATGTCATCAACATATATCACTAAGGCTAAAAAATATGTTCCTTTCTTGTATGTGAGAAGAGAAGTGTCTGCATAACTCTAAGTGAAACCATGATTGAGTAGGAAAGTGGTTAATTTTGTGAACCATTGTCTGTTAGCTTGCTTGAGACCATAAAGGGATTTTTGGAGTTTGCAGACTGGATTGGGAAGAGTGGTGGGAGGTGTGTAACCTTTTGGTAATGCCATATAGACTTCCTCATTAAGATCTCCTTGTAGGAAGGCATTGTTGATGTCCAATTGAGCAATTTGCCAATTGTGATGAATGGCTACAACTAGGAATGTTCTAACTGTCACCATTTTGGCCACTAGGGCAAATGTCTCAGTATAATCTATCCTTTCCTGTTGGTTGAAACCCTGGGCTACCAATCTGGCCTTGAACTTTTCTATGGTGCCATCTGAGTGGTACTTGATTCTAAATACCCATTTACTGCCTATAGCATGTTTGTTTGGAGGGAGTGAAGTGACAGTCCAAGTTTTGTTGGTTTCCAAAGCTAGTAACTCCTTGTCCATTGCATCTATCCATCTTTTGTCTTTAGAAGCCTGTGTGTATGATTTTGGTTCTGTTGCTTTGTTGATGAGATGTCTATGTTTTGGTGAAGAGATGTTATGATAGTTGATATATTTGGAGTGGTGAAATTTGGTGAGAGATTGAGTGGTGTGGTTGGTTTTTGGAAGATTGATGTGGAAATATTGAAATTTGGTGGGAACGTATGAGGATCTGGTGGATTTCCTTAGTGGTGGTGGTGGTGGTGGTGGTGGTGATGGTGTGTTATTTGTGGAGGTGTTATTATGTGTAGGTGTAGTATCTGATAAAGATGTTGATGATGGTGGTGTTGGTATAGAGGGAACAGGGGAAGATGTTGTGTTGTTGGGAGAAGGTGGTGACTGTGAAGAAGGTGGAGTAGGATCAGTGTATACATGGGTAGATAGTGATGGTGTAGGTGTGGGGGGTGAGGTTGTTGGTGTGATAAAGTCTGATGGTGTTGATGTTGAGGTGCATGGTGAAGATGGCGTGTCAGCAGGTTTAAGTGCATAAAGGAAAATTGATTCATTGAATTTTACATGTCTGCTAACAAAAGTTTTGTGTGTTGTAGTGTCATAAAGTAAGTAACCTTTTTGAGTTGTGGGGTAACCAAGTAAAACACAAGGAATGGCTCTTGCTTCAAATTTGTCTGATGTGTGTTGGTGTGCAAGTGCTTGGCATCCTATTATTCTCAAATGGGTGAGTGAAGGGGGTGTTTGATATAAGAGTTCATAAGGGCTTTTGTGGTTGAGAGGTTTGAAAGGTAGTCTATTTATAAGGTAAGTTGCTGCTAGGAGGCAGTAGCCCCAAAAATGTATGGGAAAGTGTGCCTGAAATCTTATAGCTCTAGCAACTTCCAACAAATGCTTATGTTTTCTCTCTACTCTTGCATTTTGTTAGGGTGTATAAGGACAAGAGGTTTGGTGTATTATGCCATGTTTTTGAAAATATTCTTTGAGTGATTGGTTTAGAAACTCTGAACCATTGTCACTTCTCACAGTTTTCAGGTTGATTTTGAAATGATTCTGGACAAATGCATGAAACATTTTTATGTGTGAAGTTGTTTGGTGTTTTGATGAGAGAAGGTAAGTCCATGTTGCTCTGGAATAGTCATCAACTATGGTCAGAAAATATTTGCATTTGTTAACAGTGGGATGTTTGTAAGGTCCCCATACATCAACATGAATTAAATCAAACAAAGTTGTTGCATGTGAGTTGCTATTTTCAAATGACAGAGCATGTTGTTTTGCCAAAGGACAGATATTACAAACATGAGTTTTACATTTTTCAGATACATCAATTGATTTTATTTGGTGTAAAACAGAGAATGAAGGATGTCCAAGCCTTGAATGCCAAAGGTCCACATTGGTGTTGCTGACTGAGAGGATAGTTGGTGAGATGGTTTTGGGCTCTTGTTTGATGATATAGAGACCATTATAGAGGCTGCCATGAGCAATCCTCTTGTGATGGTCCTGAAAATAACATGAAAAAGGTGTGAAGAGGATTGATAAAGGTATGTGTGAGCCAAGCTTACTTACTGAAAGTAAGTTGTATGCAAAGGAAGGTATGTAATGTACATCATGTAATGTGATAGCAGGGTTGATATACACTGATCCTACCTTGGTGACTAAGGTGTTTTGTCCATTGGGTAAGGTAACATATATAGGCTTTGTGCATATTTGAATGTTGTGCATTGAGGTAAGGGAGATACAAACATGGTCTATGGCACCACTATCTACTACCCAGATAAACTTTTGACTAATTAGGACAGATGCAATGACCTTGTAAGTTCTAGCAGTGATATGTGAAGCAATTACTTTATAAGTTTTGGTAGTATGAGTAGCAATGAGTCTAGGAATACCTTCTGAGTGCATACCAGTGATGTCTTTGCCATTTTGCATTATGAGCATCATTTGATTGAGTTGATTTTGAAGTTGATCCATCCTAGCATACATTGCTGCATCATTCTGTTGTGGTGCTGCTTTTGGTGCTTCATCATTTGCTCCTTGACCAACTGCCATGTTAACTGTTCTGTGATGCATGTTGTCCTGCACATTCTGTCTTTGATTTGGGGGTTTGTACTTGTCATGCAGGGGATGACCAATTGGATAGCCTACCAGTTGGTAACATTCCTCCTTTGTGTGACCTTCTTTGTTACAATTGCCACAGATAACTCCCTTTTTGAATTGACCTCTTCTTGTGTTGGTGTTGTTGCTGTTGTAGGTTCTTGTGTTGGTGTTGTTGGTTCTTGTTGTAGGTTCTTGTTGAAGGATTGTTGTATGAGTTCCTATAGTTGTTTGAATGTGCAGATAAGGCTGTAGCCATAGGTACCACTGAATTATGAGCTTCTCTCTGCTTTTCTTCTTGCCTGATCATACCATAAGCTTTTGCTACACTGGGCATTGGACTCATAAGTAAGATTTGACCTCTGATGTTGGCATAACATTCATCTAATCCCATTAAAAACTGAATTAGTCTTTTCCTATGGTCTCTTTCACCATTCACTCTTCCATTTTCACAAGTACAAGCACAAATACACATGTAAGGTGCCTCTAAAGAATCATACTCATCCCATAGTCCCTTCAATTTCTGGTAATAAATCTCTATAGCAGCATTGTTTTGTTTCAATTGAACTAAATCATGAGTGAGTTGATAGATTCTATGACCATCTAATAGTGAATAATGCTCTTGAAGTTCATTCCAAAGATCAGAAGTTGTATTAATGAAGCTGAGTGAGTTACTTATCTGTTCTGTGATGGTGTTGAGTATCCAAGAAATAACCATATCATTTGTTCTTTCCCATAATGCCCTGATTCTTGAGTCCATTCTTGGTTCAGTAAACTCTCCTGTGATCAGTTTCATTTTGTTCTTTGCATTTAATGCAATCACCATTGATCTCTTCCAAGAACCATAATTGTCAGAACCATTCAATTTCTTTGATATTAGAATCAAACCAGGGTGATCTTGAGGATGTAAGTAGAGTGGATGATGTGGTGAGTTGACATCATCATCATCAATGTGAGCTGTTGATGATGAAGATGCATCTGGATTAGGTGATTTCATGTTTTGATCGAAAATTATATGTTTGATCGGAAATTGTTTGTTGTGAGTAGAAATGTAGTGGTTTGATCGAAAATGTAGTGAATGGAGTTGAATTGATTGTTTTCTTGATCGGAATTGATGATTGTTTGATTGTGTTTAATCAGAGTTGGTTATTGTTACCGGAAAAGTTTGTTATTTGATCGAAAAAGTTTGTTGCAAAGTTGTTAGTGGTGGTTATTTGATCGGTGGCTTTGATACCATATTGATAAAACAGAGAGAATGAATGAAAGAGGGAAAAGTTATGATCTTTTCATTAAGTGATGAAATGAAATACAACTGGTATTTATACAAAAGAGGGAAAGAAAAAGTCTAACTAACTTTTGACTATTTACATTGACTTTCTATATACAATAGACTACATGCTATTACACTTGATTAGGCATTTGTAGTGATGAGAATAGTTTGTAGACATTGCTAAATTGATCATTCTTGGATGATCAGCATGTTGCTTCTTATCTCCATTACTTATGTTCGTGGTTTACAAGAAAGAGATGATGGTGATAAGAATCGACTCAAAGTTGGAGCTTGTTGTAAGCATTACACTGCTTATGATGTCGATAACTGGAAAGGCAATGATCGGCTCCGTTTCAATGCTGAGGTACGTCTATATTATTTCTTTTCACAAATGGAACCTTATTACAAAGTTTTAATCATAGTTTCTTGATCAAGATAGTTTATTTTTACTAAAAGGTTACAAAGCAAGATATGGAAGATACATTCCAACCTCCATTCAAAAGTTGTGTTTTGGATGGAAATGTTGCAAGTGTTATGTGTTCTTATAATGAAGTTAACGGGAAGCCAACATGTGGTGATCCCAATCTTTTGAAAGCGATTATTCGAGGACAATGGAAGCTAAACAGGTAAATCTTTAAATATGATTTTAACCTGGGCCATTTATAATGTTTAAATATGTGTTTGCTAATAATTAGTTTGTTTGCAGATACATAAGTTCTGATTGTGATTCATTAGAAGTCATGTTGACCAAACATCACTCAGAAAATACCTCAGAAGAGGCAGCCGTGGATGCATTGAATGCGGGTAAATGAAACTAGGCGTATACCATTATATTGCGTGTACAACAATTATTTAGCTTGTACACTTTTTTCACAACATGTGTTAAATATTGGGAAACTTTGCAGGGTTGGATCTCAACTGTGGAGATTCACTAAGGCTGCACACACTCAATGCTATAAAAGCTGGACTAGTAAACGAGTCAGTGGTTGATAGAGTTGTTTCAAACAATATTTGGTAGTTGGTTCCAGAGCCGAGAACCGATGGACCCAAGAACCGAAAAATATCAAACTCAAGAACCAGAACAGGAACCATCGGGTCTGGATCTGGTTCAGTTTTTCTCGGTTCCGGTCCGATTCTCAGTTCTGCTCCGGTTCAATGGTTCTTTTGCTCTTCCCCAATCTTATATATTATCATAAACTTACAAAAGAAAACAACTTAAAATAATTTCTCTATAGAATTAAAGAAACTAGTCAATCAGCTCTTACGTCCTCTTCATCGTGTACATTATTTATAGTATGCAAAATATGTGCAGAAAATCTTCTCACATGGCTTCTGCTTTACAAACAAATGCCACCAATCATAAAAGAAGCTTTGACACATGATCTTCATCACCAAGAAGTGGGCCTCACGTTCTCTTAAAGTATATGTGTTGGGTCATGAAAAACCCAAGAATACTTAAACATGATTTGGAGACAAATTAACTAAGTGTTAACTTAAACCGAGAACAATTCAAGTCACTGAGAGAACAGCCTCTCAGTGAGTCATCTTCAGGATGCTTAAGGAGAATTCAAATAGAAGGATTCACTACGCAGGAAGGCGGTACTCCCTGAAGTAGCACTTAAGCCAAAGAAGAAGATGATGGTTCAGTGAGTGTTGGACAAGAACTCACTGAACCCCAGTCTCCTCAACAACAATGAAGTAATTATGAAAGATTACTGAGAAGCGTGTCCTAAAGAACTAAGTGCCTGAGAAGAAAGGCAGAAATATCTAGGAAGGATTTAAGATAAGATCAAATCTTATCTTGTCAGGAAGAAATCCTTCCTAAGACGGCTTAAAGTCTTGGAGTGTCAGACCAACCACTTTTAAAGACTTAATAAGCCATTTCTATTGGTTCTTGGAAATGACAATTACTGTTGTAATTGTCAGACACGGTTGCTCAACAACTTGCTCAACAACTTGTAATATTTTAATTACTTTTACTCAGATTACTTGTGTATAAATAGATTAAGAAGGAGAGAAGTTGTGTGTGTTTTGTACAATTAAAGCTTAGACTTTTGCAAAACAACTTCTCTCCTACAAAGAGTAACGTATCTCTGAGATTGCTCAGTGAGGTCGCATTGTTACCACTCAAGCAAAACTTGAGTTTAGATAGGAGACACCACCATACCTTGTCTATTCAATCCCAAGTGTTTGTTCCGCAAAACACTTGGGTATAGATTCTTTGATTCATTTCTAATAAGAATTTAAACGTTGAAAATTACCTTGAGTTTTTATATTCACGTTTTATAACTGTTAGAATTAATCATAACATTGTATTAGTCATTAACACAAATAGATTAACTTTCTAGTTAACTCTAAGCGTGGAAAGGGAACAACAAGTGGTATCAGAGCCTCTGGTTTATAAAATCTTTTTAAGCTAACCAAGAGTGCTCTAGGTTTTTAAAACCAAGATCCTACTATGGCTGATATCAATGTACCCCAGCTAGTCTACAAAAAGGGTGGCAGCTACTCCGCTGTTGCACCCAGACTTGAAGCTGGGAAATTTCTCAAATGGAAGAAGCGTATGATTTGTTATCTTACCGGTATGGAACCCTACTACATCACCTGTATCAGGGATGGCCCATTTGTCCCTAAGACAGCCGAAGGGCTAAACAAGCCTGAGGCCCAATGGACCATTGATGAGAGGAGGGTGGTCAATCAAGACCAACGCCTGAAAAGCATCCTTATATCATGTCTTCCTGACGATATAATGGAATCAGTCATCAACTGTCTAACAGCCAAGCAAACTTGGGATGACTTGGTAAACAGCTTTGAGGGTCCCTCAGATACCAAGGAAAATAGGGTCATGGACCTTAAACTTGAGTATAATACTTTCAGGGCAAAAGACTATGAAAGTCTCTCACAGACCTACACCAGATACAAGACTTTGATAAATGAATTATCAAATGATGGTGTTGTACTGTCTAAGCATGAGACAAATGTTAGCTTTGTCAACAGTCTCCCTGAGAAGTGGCTCAACTTCTCACAAGGCCTGAGGAATGCTAACCACATTCAGACCCTTGAGCTACCTGAAATTTATGGGAAGTTTGTCTATGAAGACAACTTGATCTCAAGGAGATACCCTGACTCAAAAGCTCTTGAGTCCAAAATGGCCTTAACCTCCACACCCATATCAACTGCTTTCTATTCTAATGGTGTTGTGCAGGATATTCAAGAGGATTCTGAAGAAGAAATTGATGAAAGGACTGGTGAGGAGTACCTGAACGACTTGAACTTGGAATTCCAAGAAAGGGCACTCCTTGCAAGTTCAAGACGTTTCATCAAAAGAAATCAGTCCAACTTTACAAAACCAAAAGCAAATGAGACCACTGAATGCTTTAAATGTGGTAAAAAGGGTCATTTTGCTAGGGACTGTTATTCCAAAACTATCTCAGAACCCTTTTACAAGTTCTCAGGAAACAGTTCCTCTGGAACTAGCAAGTTTCAACCTAAAATGTTTCAGTCCACCCAACAATTTCAAAACAAGGGTCAAAAGGATTTTGAAACAAAATATAGGAAAATCAAAGCTAAACTTGCACTTCTTGAAACTAACCCCATATTGTCTCAGGATGCTCAAACATCTAAACCTATTCAGACAAAGAACAAGGTATTAGTAGCTGAATCATATGACTGGGATGAAGAAGAGGTTTCCTCAGATGAGGAAATAAGAGTTAGTGCACTGATGGCATTTCTGAAGAGGATCAGGTGGCTGTGGGAAAAAGCCATGCTAGGAATGGAGAGTGGGTCAACATCACCATGAAGAAGGTAAATACTTTACTTTCTATGGATGATGATTCTGATTGGCAGTCTTACATGAGTTATATTTGTGTTGATCTAAAGTTTGTTGAGGAACAAAGGCTTAACCTGTTTTCAAAATATAACAAAATTGTGTCAGAATTGAATAAATGTAGAAATGAACTGCTTGCATTAAAGCAAGCCAAACTAGAATCTATTACTCTACAAATTCAGAACACTGAAATTTTGAAACAAAACCAAGACCTTCAAACAGAACTTAAGAAAGAAAAAGCTGTCATTGAAAGCTGGACCAAAAAGAACCCTAAGGTCTTTGATTCTGTGGGCTTAATTCCTAAGATAACTATAGGAATTGACCACCTCACTGAAACCTCCAGTGAGAGTCCCAGTGAAATGACCTTTGTTCCAGCTGGCATATCCTTTGAGCAAGAGATGGAACCCAAGTCAAATGACTGGATTGTCAGGGACAACCCAGTCAGTAAGTTGCCAAACTTTGAGACTGGAAACATCTTGCTCCCTGAAAGTCAGGCTCTGAAAGGTATGCTTGGACTCTTTGACCAACTCAGTATTTCTGATCCAATCAGTGAGCCTGAATCAGAATCAACTCCTCCACTCCCTCCACTAAATATCCTTCAGGGTGCTGCACCAAGCTCAGACCTCCCACCATTGGTCTACTCCCCACACTCTCCAAAGGAGAGATCAGGAAAAGGTAGAATCCTCCTGAGAAGACCACCCCTTGAAGTCTCAGTAAATACTGATGACTCATCAACTTCAGTCCCTTCTGAAGTAGCAACCCAAAGTCCTGATCCAAGAATTGATCAGTTAACTGAAATGGTCAGGAAGCTAAGTGAGAAGACTGTATCTTCTAAAAAACCTTCTCAATTAAAGAAGGAACAAAAACTAGCCTCCTCAAAGACCAAACCCAAACCAACCAAACCCCTGAAAAAGTGTGAACTGTGCAACTATACAAATCATCTCACTGATGACTGCTATAGAGTCCTTTACTGCATGATTTGCAAAAAGGAAGATCACAGGACCTCTGATCATAAAAAATGCTCAGTCATGTCAAACTTTTCAGGACTTAAGGCTCAGTGCCTGAACTACCCTTCTGATTCTAAGCAGAAACAGAAGCAAAAGGCCAAGCCTTTTCCACCTTGCCCATTGTGTGGATTCAATGATCATCATCCTGAGGATTGTCAAAATGACAAACACTGTGAATCTAGTGGAAGTACCACTCAGAAATCCTCAGGAAAAGAGAGGGTCATTCAGTCAAAAAGTGGAATGAATAAACAATCCTCTCCGACTACTGAGGCTACCCCTGCAATTAAATGCAAAATGTGTGGTAGCTCAGTCCACTCAACCACTGACCATGAATCAATTAATACTTTCATAAAGACCTACAAAACCAAACCCTCCATGAAATGGAGTCCTAGAAAGAACTGACCCAGTTTACTATTTGTGCAGAAGAATGCCAGGGATCCTATTTGGCATCTAGACAGTGGATGTTCAAGGAGCATGACTGGTGTTAAGGAGTGTCTGCACAAATATGTGGAAGAACCAGGACCCAAAGTGATATTTGCAGATAATTCAACATGTCTCACTAAGGGTTACGGTTCAGTAAACTGCAATGGTATTGTCTTTACTAGGATAGCTTATGTAAATGGTCTTAAGTACAATCTGATAAGTGTCAGTCAACTATGTGATGCAAAATACATAGTTCAGTTTGATGATAAACAAGGTACCATCTTCAATGCAAATAAGGAAATTGTCCTCATTGCACCAAGAAGACAAGATGTTTATGTATTAGACATGTCTAGTCTAACTCAGGATGGAACTTGTCTCTTTGCTAAGGCCACTGATACTCTCAACTGGCTTTGGCATAAGAGACTCACCCACCTGAACTTTAAAAACATAAACAATCTTGTAAAACAAAACAAGGTCCTTGGCTTACCATCACTTGTGTTTTCAAAGGATAAACCATGCTCAGCTTGTGAAAAAGGTAAACATCACAGAGCATCCTTTAAAACCAAAACCAACTTTTCCATCAGGAACTGCCTACATCTTCTCCATATGGATCTATTTGGACCTATCAGTCCAAGGTCGACTAACCATGAGAAGTATACTCTGGTCATAGTGGATGAATACTCTAGATACACTTGGGTATTCTTCCTGATCAAAAAGAGTCAGGCAGCTGAAACAATCATGTCCTTTGTAAGGAACATTGAAAATCAAAATGACATTAAGGTCAAACAGATTAGAACTGACAATGGGACTGAGTTCAAAAATTATGAACTTGAATGTTTCTGTGATGAGAAGGGTATTTCCCAAAACTTTTCCTCTCCATACACACCTGAACAAAATGGTGTTGCTGAAAGGAAAAATAGAACACTCATTGAAGCTGCTAGGACAATGCTATGTGGATCAGTCCTTTCCAACCATTTTTGGACTGATGCAGTCAAAACTGCCTGTTATACACAAAACAGATCCATCATTGTCAAGAGACATGGGAAAACCCCATATGAGTTATTCAAAGGAAGAATCCCTGACATCAGCTACTTTCATGTCTTTGGGTGTCCTGTGTTTATTCATAATCACAAGGATCACTTAGGGAAATTTGATGCAAAAGCTGATGATGGATACTTCCTGGGATACTCACTTGTCTCAAAAGCCTTCAGAGTGTTCAACACAAGGAGACAGCAGACTGTGGAAACATTTCATGTTACCTTTGATGAGAGCACTGATGCAATCAGGTTCTCAACTGCCTCAGTAGAAGAGATAGGAATTGATAATTCTTCAAGATATCCTCCTGATGAATATCTTTCTGAAAACAATCCTTCTACTCAGTATCAAGATGATGCTAATCTCTCCTATTACATAATCCCTCACAACCTACCTAACCCAACCATCATTGAGTTTGTTGAAGCACATGCATACACTGATGATATCAATCAGTCTGTTCAAAATACTCAAGAACCAAACAATCTCAGTGAGCTGGTAGACACTCAAGATCCAATCAATGATCATGTGTCTACTCCAGAACCAACCCTTATACCCAATCAGGCCTCCACAAGTTCAAATCAGTATC
This sequence comes from Artemisia tridentata subsp. tridentata, assembly GCA_021014915.2. Classification (NCBI taxonomy): domain Eukaryota; kingdom Viridiplantae; phylum Streptophyta; class Magnoliopsida; order Asterales; family Asteraceae; genus Artemisia; species Artemisia tridentata. Next base: position 79,722,411 of record CP139505.1, read on the forward strand.
CAGGACCTCAAGAAAGTTGGACTAGGTCTCAGGAAATTGAACTTGTCAATATTATTGGAGAGCCTACTGAAGGCATGCTCACCAGGAGCATGGCTGCTAGTCTAAGAGCAGCCTCATACAATGAATGCCTATTTGTGGACTTCATTTCCACAATTGAACCCAAAAGTGTTAAAGAAGCACTTACACATCCAAGTTGGGTTCAGGCCATGCATGATGAACTGGAACAATTTGACAAAAACAAGGTAATGACCTTGGTCAAATGTCCTGAGAATGTCTCAGTCATTGGCATGAAATGGGTATTCAAAAACAAAACTGATGAAAATGGCATAGTCATTAAAAACAAAGTCAGACTTGTAGCCAAAGGCTATAACCAACAAGAAGGCATTGACTATGAGGAAACATTTGCACCAGTAGCAAGGATGGAAGCCATCAGGATCTTCCTTGCTTTTGCTACATACATGAACTTCAAGGTGTACCAAATGGATGTTAAAAGTGCATTCTTAAATGGTTCACTGAAAGAAGAAGTTTATGTTCAGCAACCTCCTGGATTTGAAAGCCATGAGTCTCCTGATCATGTCTGTAAGCTTAACAAAGCCCTTTATGGACTGAAGCAAGCTCCCAGGGCATGGTATGAGACTCTCTCAGCCTTCTTAGTCCAAAACAAATTTGTCAGAGGCAAGATAGACAACACATTGTTTATCTATAAGACAAATAATGATGTCATACTAGTACAAGTGTATGTTGATGACATCATCTTTGGCTCAACAAGTTTCAAACTTTGCAAACAATTTGAAAAACTAATGGCAAAGAAGTTTGAAATGAGCATGATGGGAGAACTGACATACTTCCTTGGTCTACAGATCAAGCAGACTGATAGAGGAACCACTATCAGTCAAGAGAAGTATGTAAAGAATCTACTGAAAAAGTATGATCTCAGTGACTGTGCCTCAGTCAAAACTCCCATGGTCCCCCCAAACAACCTTGGTCCTGGTCTAACTGCTAAACCAGTAAATCAAAGTCTCTTTAGAGGTATGATAGGATCACTGATGTATCTACTTGCATCAAGGCCTGATATCCAATTCTCAATATGTCTATGTGCCAGATATCAATCTGACCCAAGAGAATCACACATCACTACTGTGAAAAGGATATTCAGGTACCTGAAGGGCACTCCTAACCTTGGATTATACTATCCAAAGTGCTCAGGACTTGATCTCAAAGGATACTCAGACTCTGACTATGCTGGATGCAACATGGACAGAAAAAGCACCTCAGGCTCTTGCCAAATACTTGGTGGGAAATTAGTCTGTTGGAGTGCCAAGAAGCAACAATCAGTTGCCTTGTCCTCAGCTGAGGCTGAATATGTTGCAGCAGCTAGTTGTTGTGCAAATGTACTCTGGATGAAAAGTCAACTCAGTGACAATGGAATTCAGTACAAGATGGTACCCATCTTTTGTGATAACACAAGTGCAATTGCAATCTCAAACAACCCTGTTCTTCATCAGAGAACAAAACACATTGATATCAGATATCACTTTATCAGGGACCATGTCATGAATGGTGACATTGAATTACACTTCATCCCTACTGAATATCAGTTAGCTGATATCTTCACCAAACCTTTGGATGAACCAACTTTCACAAGGTTGAAAGCTGAATTAGGAATGTTGGATATAGAGAATCAAACCACTGATTGAATCCTTCCAACTGAAGTGTAAATTCTTAAAACCTCAGGTCCCTGACTCAATGTGTACATCAGTGAAAACATATCACTGAATCCTCAACCTCAGGAACTAAACCCAAGTTCCTGAAATCGTTAGGGTTCAGGAACTAAACCCAAGTTCCTGAATCCTTGTAGCTCAGGAATCATTCCATATTCCTGAATCATCAGTGACTAATCCCAAGTCCCTGAAAAACCATCACTGAATGAATAGTCATTCAGGGCCCTGAAAGGAGACATTAAATACTGACTTAAATGCTCTAAGTATCTAGTTAGTAAATGTCCGAGGTTGGTAACTGAACTCATATTTAATTCAAGAATATTTATTCTTTTTGCCTTTCTGGCTTCCACCTCTGGGCCACCACATTCCCACTTGGCATTAAATGCCTCTCCAATCACATTACAAATATGTGATGACTCATCTCTGCAAATTACACTTTTGCAGAACTGCTCAACTGTTCACTTCGACTGTTGCGCCAAACCAGAAAAGTGGAGTGTTGGCATTAAATGCGGATCCCAAAACATATTATTCAAAACAATTTCCAATAATTCTTTTTGAATATATTATGATCGCTCAAATGTATAAAACACCCCCATCTCCACTTCCCTATAAATAACCCAACCAAAAGAAACACACACACGTTTTTAAAGAACTTAAGCAAAACTCTGCCATTTTAATTCTTAAAAACAAATTGTGTGTAGTCTTAAGCTTTAGAAACCCAGAAACCTTAGTCAAACCCAGACTTACCCACAAATGGCTTCTTCTAATGCTATAGCATACGCCCCCAATGTGGAATTCCTCACTGGGGACGTTGACCTAACAAAAAACAATGTGGTAGGAAATTTCTCTTATCCACAAAACTACCCAGCCTACAAGAACGTTATGAAATTTCTTCGTAATTGTTTTCTTGCAAAGGCTTTCACCCACACCCCCTCAGTCATCTACCATGACTATTTGAGGGAATTCTGGTGCACGGCTGTGGCTACCAACCCCAAAGACACCAAAGAGTCAATCATCACCTTCACGGTGATGAATGGGAGCAGAACCCTCTCCTTTGACTACTCAACCTTCATCAAAGCCACAGGCCTTGACTTTGCTGAAGCGTTTGCACTCAACCCTACTGATCAGGACATAAAGAATGAACTGATCTTTCTAGCACCCCATGACCCCAGACGTCCTACAACGTCTGCGGGAGGCTTATTGGAGAAGGCTCCAGTAGTCAAAACATGGTTCCATCCTATCTGGAGGATACTGATGACATTTGTCATTCAGGTCCTGGGTGGAAATAAATCCTCTACGGAACAATTGAACTCATCACAACAATTGATGTTGTTCAGTCTCCTTGAGGGTACAAAAATTGACATCAGAGGAATAATCTTCCGAGACCTTGTTGCTAAGCTCTCAGGAAAACATAGGCAAAGGCATATGTCCTACCCTAGATTTGTTTCCTGTGTGCTTCAGGACCTACTTGGTTCTGACTACGTGAGACCTGATGCAGAAGGTACGAAGCCTGACGTCCTACACAAGTCAAACTTCACTAGTAGCATCAGTGAGGTTACACATATTGCCCTGACTGAATACATGCAATCAGTCATTCAGGGTAACGACGCTATCTCACCAGTTCCTTCACCGACCAAAAAGGTGAAGAAGACAAAGAAGGGTCAGTCCAGCCAGGTGGTTAGACCCAAGCCACTCGCCACTGAGACTGATCCTCAAAACCAACTAAACCTTAAAAAGAGGTTGAAAAAGGCCGAGACCTCTGAGACACCCATTTCTGAGACTATCTTGACCTCAAAACAAAGGCCAACGGAGGTCACTGAGCAATCATCCTCAGTGACCTCGGGCACACCCCTTCCACATGGTTCAACTGACATAAACAAGTCAGAGGGATCAGGAAGCATTCCCCCCTCACATCCCGATGAAGTAACTGTCAAAAAACAATCAGTTCCCAAGGGAGAAAAGGGTTCTAAATCCTCGGTAAGGCAGCACTACCTTACTGAGAAGGGGACCCGCAAACATTCACATCCCGCTAACGTTCCTGAGCAATCACCCTCAGGATCTCAGGGAGAAAAGGACCCTAAATCCCCAAAAGGACAGCACAATCCTGATGGGAAGGGGTCCACCAACTTTCACAATCAGTACCTAGTGATACCACTGGAAAACACCCATCAGTGGTTGAAGGTGCTAAGGGGGACAAAGACTCAGAGGGAAAGAAATAACCCGCTGATACGGAACCCATAAACCCCTCAGGCGGTCCAATCCTCTTAGGACCTGCCCCCAAAAGCCAGGCTGGTGTTACCCCAGTTATTATGGCTAGTCAGGCTGAGCAAACCCACTCAGTTATTATGACAACGGGGTCAGGACCTGACCAAACCAAAGGCGAGTCTTTTTATAAAGAGGAGCCGGTTGAATTTTTGGGTATTGATTCCATGGGAGACTTTCAGGCTTTTATTGAGTCTGATGAAGAGCTCAGGGAAGAGAGTGAAGAGGAAATTTTTGAGGCAGGTGAGGATATGGAGACTGATGTACAACCCGAACAACCTGAACAATCTCCTCAGTCATCTCCACGCCAAAGTGAAGAGTCAGGTTCTCAATCTTCTGATTCTTCTGATACTGGGGACATCCTCAAAAAGTATGATAACTCTCTTCCCCTCACTGAAAGAAAATTGGTCAAGTTCCTGCTCAAGACCAATAGAGCTCTTTACACTGGTCTCTCTGAAGAGATGTTCGATCATCACACTGAAGCTGCTGTTCACTATGCCAACCTGAAGGCAGATGTTGAAAGTTATCATGATGATGTGAACGAAATGCATTCTGACACCAATCACTCCCTGACAGCTATTGATCTTCATCTCAGGAAGTCCAATCTTGCTCTTGAAGGCATCACCAAAAGCCTTGGAACTATTCAAACAGCTGTCAAGGATGACCCCGAACTCAACAAGAAGGTCCTTCAGGCTGCTGAGACTTATCAGAAGCACTCAGCTGAATTCAGTGATCTTCTCAGCTTACTGAAGGATTCTAATATTCAGGGTCTTAACTCTTCATTGGACTCAATCAGGACTTCTGATGCGCGTGATGTGTCGTTGCGGTTTAGCAGTATTAATGCCTACTCAAGTTTTAAATTTATATTTAGCCGACTTATCAATAACACACACACTTAATGAGCAGTGTACCCGGTCAGTATGAATATAATGGTAAGTAGAGTGTCGATCACTAAGAGTGGAACGTATTATCTAGTTATTCTAATCAGTATTTTAATATCCTAAGTTAGCTATACAACCTAATCTAACGCAAGGGGGTTCAGCCTGAGAGACTGGCACGGTTTGGTTATAATTAAATTGAAAACTAAACTAATGAGCACGAATCATCGATTAGCACACACGTACACAGATAGATACTCGAGACAATAAGAAGACCTGTCCTGATAATTAAGTAGCTTGTCACTTGTTTTATTGCTAGTTTTATATGAAGTGTATATAATTAAACCTTTCTCGTTGGCTCTCACTACAAAAAAAAGAGGCTTTCAGAGACTGAAAAATCAGTCTCCGATACACCATGATCAGTTACGAATGGTCTATCAAGGACTGATTTTGCTAGTCACTAATCAGTGGTAGAAGCTTAGTTACGGAAAGTGACGTTATCAACTGAAATTCAGTCCTTGTTGTATCAAACCAACGAGGACCAGAGATCAGTCTCCAAAATAAAAAGTCAGTCCTTATTTCTATGGGTTGGTATCATGTTATTTCAGTCCCCAATGCATATTATCGGCGACTGAAAAGTCAGTCGCCAATACTATGTTAGATCAGTTACTAACACATGGATTTAGGGACTGAAAATTAGTCCATAAACATTGCCTACAGTCCCTAATACCCTTCGTTGTTTTGTAGATTACCATACAAAATCAGTCTCTGATAAAAGGCTTTAAAGACTGATTAATAGTCCCAGAATCCAGACAATTTCAGTCCTTAATTTGCTACTTTTGGAGACTGAAAATTAGTTTCGAATTGTCACCAAATCAGTCTCTGATAAAAGGCTTTAAATAGTGATAATTAGTCCTAAAATCAAGGCACTTTCAGTCCTTAATTTGCTTCTTTTAGAGACTAAAATTTAGTTTGAGATCAGCCCTTGATAAAAGGCTTTAAAGACTGATTAATAGTCCTATAATCTATACGATTTTAGTCTTTAATTTGCTACTTTTGGAGACTGAAAAATAGTTTCAAATCGTCACCGAATAAGTCTCTGATAAACCACTTTAACAACTGATAATTAGTCACAGAAACCACACGCTTTCAGTCCATAATTTGCTTTTTTTAGAGACTAAAATTTAGTTTCGAGTCAGTATCTGATGAATGCCTTTAAAGACTCATTATTGGTCCCAAAAAACCGATGAATTCTGTCCTTAATTTGTTTTTTATAGAGACTAAAAATTAGTTTCAGAATATATCTTAATTTACTCCCTGAAACGCACTTTTAGAGACTGATAATCAATACAAAATAACATTTAAATCAGTCTTCAATATGATGTCTCAGTTCCGTTATATTTGTATTATAAACTAAAAATTAGTGTCAACTACAATTTAATTCAGTCCCCATTCACAATGCATACGTAAGCCCTTGCAAGATTATATTTAAAAATCCAAACCATAAACAATAATAATAACAATATTTCTTTAAATCATAATAATCACCAATCGAAATAATACCAGTTTACAATTCAATAGGTTGAAAAATAAAACCAAATTATAAAAATGAATAAATTTAAACGTCCTGTATATCACTATCGGTGAATACTTCATCGTCACCATCAGCTTCAGTAGTAATTGGTGAGTCTATTGTGCCCTCGAAGTCGGGAAATTTTTGGCTCATGAATTTTGCCATTTTCTCATAATTACGTTTATACGGTTCGAGTTCACTAACCTTTTGTCTCAATTCTTTAATCTCAGGCGAGTTTTGTTCAGATGTTGAGTCAGCTTGTTGAGATGATTCGGCTACCTCTTTCATCCAATAATCTTTTTTTCTCATCACCAGCCCAACACCTACCTCCCATCCTGATTGTATTGTCTTCTTCCGGCCACACACACTTTTTATGGCTTTTCTCTCAATCGCGTGCTCCATAGCAGTAGTAATAAGAGTGGTTCCTTCAACTTTTAATTTATCAACAGCCTCCTGTTTATGCTTACAAATATTTTCCTAACATGATCGAAGGTATGAAAAGAAACTTAAGAAACTTGCACCCAATATTACATATTCATAATCATAATCAAATGCTTTTAAGAAAAAGATGCTTACATATTCATTTCGTGCAGAATCATTTAGCCATCCGTCTTCGCCCTCCTTGTCTTTATAATGCAAATTATAATAAACTTCTAGTGGGCTAGGCGACATTTGGGTCTCGGTATTTGTCTGAAACCATATCTAATATGTTAATTCAGCAGAATAGATACATACTAGTTCAGCTGCTATGCCAATAATATGTTAATTCAGTCTAATATGTTAATTCAGCAGAAACTTTGGCCAAAATAAAATTAAATGGACATATTCAAATGCATTTAAGACCCTCATATATAGCTGCAGGTGTCACAATGTCACATTAAGAAGATTTACTAAATCAAGGTACAAATGTAGGCATCCAATGTGTTATTGTTAACTTTCAATTAACTTTATACGTACTAGTTTCAGCCACTGCAGTCTGTATGTATATGTTTCAATGTGGATATGATACATATGCTAGTTAGTCACGATTTATAATGATACTCGATTCAAGTCACAAGGTCATTTGACCTAGACTAAGACTCACGACACTAGCTTCGAGACATTCTCATTTGGTTTACAAAGTAGTGGTCTTTTACATCAGTTCCATACATAATCAGCTTGTCAATGACCCAAAATGCACAATACTACAGAATGTATATTGCTAGTTAACCCACGTCGTGAAATATCTTTGAGACATTTAAACTTGTTTCATAGTGTAGTACGACTCTTGGACAATTTTACACAAACTAGCTTGCCATTTAACTCAAGGTTACCTAACACTAGCTACAATGATACTTCTGATTACAAAGAGTTTTATGTGACACAAATTCTGATTACAAGGTTGCCATTTAAACTTGATTCCCAAGTCTTTCTATTTCATTCGACACTCACTCTGATTACAAAGAGTTTTATGTGACACAAATTCAAGTTTCAAACTGAGTTTTATGTGACACTAAAGAAGTACCAGTAAATGCACCATGTACCGAGTAAATTGCTAAGCCGAAAAAATTATCTAACCTACCAGCAAAGGACCGGGCAACAAACCAAAGTAAAGAATCAGTTTAGAACCGAATACTATCACCGAGCAAAAAATTAACACCGAGCAGCAAACTACACCTAAACCAAGCAATACTAAACCCCTAATTCAAGTAGCAATCTTAGCTTCACTACATTCCCAGCAAACTAATCTTCAACTTAACAGACTAACCCCTAGCAAAACTACCACCATGAATTAACAACAAACTGCAAAGGACCACACAAACATGAAACTAGCAGTTACCAAATAAGTAACCACAAGACAAGGACCAACAATACCTTTTTGCAATACCTTTTTTATTTAGGCAGAAAATGTAATATTTGAATGACAGCTAATTGGTTCAATGAAAACTGTAGATCTTACCATTGAGTGCACAAGATTGGCTATCGAACGAGAGCCCCCTCTACTTACATTAACTAGTTTATGTCTGTTAGCTTCCATCTTATCACTATAATTCTAGAAAATCAAAAGACAACAAATGTATTATGGTTTGTAAAATGAAAAAAAAAAAAAAAAAAAAAAAAAAAAAAAAAAAAAGTAACGCATATGTATTATGGTTTGTAAAATAAAGTTAACACACTCACCCGGGTTTTTTCCATCTCCCAATAGTTGCATAGATGATTCCAGTCATCTGGTCGACAACCAGGTTTCATATTCTGTCTTGCCAATTGAGGATTTGTTTTTCCTCCAACACGCTTCCAGTGCCTACTCAATTCACCTCGGTAGCGTTTCCAATGTTCACGTAGTCGAGCATTCACATAGTCCATAAAAATCACATCTTTTCGTAACAACTCGAATTTTCCCTGCATTAAATACATACCTTAGTAGTAGGACCAAAATTGTAACAAGTAACAAAATATAAAACTTTACATTGAAACTGAAAATATACACAACTTACTTGTAATTTCTCATACATCACATTTTTCTCAGCTTGCGGAATTGAATCCCATCTATGATACTCCATCGAACAAACATTACGAATAATGATTCCACACTCAGTCGCAAATGTTGTTGCTGAGGGCCCAACGAAGGCCTTTGTGCCTTTATCCATATTCAAGGAAATTTTAGTACCGTTAGGCAAACCTTCTAAAGTCTTTATTAATTTTTTATTTGTATTTTGGTTGCGCCTTCTGGTTGGTGATGCGCGTGATGTGTCGTTGCGGTTTAGCAGTTTTAATGCCTACTCAAGTTTTAAATTTATATTTAGTCGACTTATCAATAACACACACACTTAACGAGCAGTGTACCCGGTCAGTATGAAGATAATGGTAAGTAGAGTGTCGATCACTAAGAGTGGAACGTATTATCTCGTTATTCTAATCAGTATTTTAATATCCTAACGCAAGGGGGTTTCAGCCTGAGAGACTGGCACGATTTGTTTGCAATTAAATAATAAAATAAACCAATAGGCACGAATCAGCAAGTAGCACACACGTACACAGATAGATACTTGAGACAATAAGAGGGCTGTCCTTATGATTAAGTAGATTGTCACTTGTTTTATTGATAGCCTTATATGAAGTGTATGTAGTTAACCCTTTCTCGTTGGTCCTAATCTTATCGGCGAGTAAACCCTTAATGATTACTTATGTTTAAAAGTTATTCCTAAGTGATCAATTTAGTAATAACCGTGGGAGCCACATTATGTCCCGCAGTCAAATGCCCGCAAGCCACTAATAAACACAGAGGTTATCAATGCACTAATAAGTAGTAACCAAAGACATCAACATATAAACTTTAATTGATGGGAAAGCAAGTATTAAAGGGAGTGCAATCTTTCGTTGTCACATTACACAAGCCACCAATCCTGATGAATTAAAGTTTGCTAACACAATAAAACAAAACTACTTAATGAATTAAACACATGCAGCACCTTCTTACAGCTCTTGTATCTTTGATTTGGGTGTGTCTTGTGCTGCCTCCTTGACTGAATTCGTCCTAGGGTTTTTCCTGTTCGGTCTTCGAAACTTATATATTCCTCTCGAAATTCGTCTGGTCTTGGGGTATTTATAGTTTCTGTCTGAGGGAAGATGCGGCGCATCTAAGGAGTAGATGCGGCGCATGTACTTAACTTCGCGTGGGGTCCAAGATTATAATATTCAGGAATATTCGTACACCGCCAGAAGATGCGGCGTAACTCCATGATTGGATGCGGCGCATGTCCTCTTGTATCTTGGATCGTATCTGGTGATATCTTGAAAGAGATGCGGCGCATGTCATGAGTGAGATGCGGCGCATCTGGAGCAGATTAGTCTTGATCTTCTTCATTTCAGTAGACTCTTAACTTTATGCATGTTTTGCTCCATAATCAGTCCAAAATCGCTAAGTTTCACCAAATGCTTGTTTTTACCTGAGAATTACAAAAGTAAACGATTAAGTATCAATCCTCATACATAATATAGTAAAACAAGTCAATTTAATAGGATAAATGATAGTAATAAAATGTACTTATTTGAGTTCATCAGGTGGATTAACAGGTTCTTCAGGAGCTTGACCAGCAACTTCTTGTACATTTTGGAGAACTGCAGCATTACTTGGTGCTCCAATAGGTGCGCCTTCAGCATTACTTGGTTCTCCAATGGGTGAGACTTCAGCATTACTTGGTTGTCTAATAGGTGCGACCTCAGCATTACTTGGTTGTCCAATAGGTGCAACTTCAACATTACTTGGTTGTCTAATAGCTACGACTTCAGGAATAATAGTGTGGGGATCAGGTGCGTCTGCAGAAACTGTTTGAAATATCCAATGAGCAAAACTGTTAGATAATAGATCGTTGTACAATTCACAAGTACCAAATAAAGAAACTTTAATCCTTTGCCAAAATTAAAGAAGTTTAACAAAAAGGGAACTTTACCACTAGCAACACTTTTCGACACACGTTGACTGCGTTTACGTGGCTGTTTTTGTACTCTTGAACGTCCATCAAGGTTGGGTTGTTGTGCCATTGCTCTCTTTCTTGTAAGAGCCGGAACCATCATCATCAACATAATTATCCACATTGTTCTGTTTAAAAAAATTAGTAAACCTATGCAATATTTCAAATCAATAAACTTATGCAAGATTGCAGTGCTAAACCTTGTATGTAAATCAAAGATTCAATGTTATGGGGCACATGTATTACCAGGTGGCTAGACCCATGAGGCATAAATTTGCCCCCCTTATATGTGCTAACTATCAAATTAGCTCCATACAAATTGATAGGTTAGGCAACGGGTCAAAACAGTTAGCTTGTACACAGTTAGCTTGTTGTACAGGACTAGATGAAAGAAAAATAGTTCCTTGTCATTGGCACATATACAGCAGGCATGTCCGCTTATCTTTGACCAATGGCACATGTTAAAGTTACTACCAAACTCCAAAACATACAGAAGCAACTAAAATTGGGAAGCATTTAGATTGACTCTTATATGGACTGCACTACAAGATTTTGAGGGGTCATGGGTTCAAGTCCCCTCCTCGACTGTTTTAAGAATGTGTGCATATATGTCAATCTAGAAAGATGGAAAAAATACCTCATAATATTATATTACTATTACTCAAGACAAAACCATTTTGCTAAATTCCCATTTAGATTAACCACTAGTATCATTTGGAGTGCCCTTCAGACCACCCATGCAATCCTAAGTTTGATAATTCATCATTCTACCACATCCAGATGTAGAAAAAATAATAGTGCTAATAATCAAGTCTGCATGTATCAACTACCAAGGCAATGACTGTTGGCAAAAGTAGACCAAGTTTTAAAGACATTCCAGTTACTTCAAGCAAATGACCTTTCTTTAACTCTTTATATAACTTTCGTTTGATAATGTGACCTCACTATCCTTTATTAAGTTGGTGAAAATATGCAATCGTGTGACCCTAAAAGAAAGTAATCATGCCCTTCTATAAAGAAAAGTAATCATAAACCAACATGTTAAGCTAATTCGATTGCCAACCCTGACAAACAGATAAAAACAGAAGACAGCATGCTTCTTGTTGATAATTCACCTAATGTATAAGGTATCATGCATAAGTAAACATATGTTTAATATATTCAATCATCTATGAGTGTTTCGTCTTTGCTATCCTCTATTTAACACATGTGTCGTTACTAATAGTCTAATAGCAAGTCTGAATTTACATAAAATCATGGAATGCAGGACTGAATCTATAAATAGACCATAACCAAGATACATGCTTTTTATCAGACATAAACATTACGTGTGACAATAGTATAAGATTGATCCCTTCATACCAACCACCAAGGCCTGAAAGTTCCCAAAAAAAATCTAAACTATGATATGTTTGTTTAGAACAACTAGCAAAATACTTTCAGGTCCTTGTGTAAAACAACATATCAGTATAACAATTAGCACAATGTCCTAGCGTAAATCACCAGCAATACTTATAACAATAACAGCATAAGCACATGAAGCTTCATTACCAAATTAAAAAAATTTAACAACACTATTATTTGCCAATATACGTAGAAGCCATGTTGGTGAAAAGAGGCAGCTGCATTACCAGAAGAAGCAATCATACAACAACACGCCAAAGATAATTTATTACCAAACTTACAGAAAGGGGCCAAAGTGCAAGACAGTATGATTTTTGGATATGTTACACACTATCATCTAGACTAAGAATTTACTAATAAGTTCACAGGTAAACAGAGTCAATATAGTCAATAATCTGTAAATGCTGCAACTTCACTATCTTCTCTCAAGTGTTATCAAAAGTTGTTCAAATGCAACCTTAAAAATCAAAAATAGACAAATTATAATTACAATATGTGTCATTTTTAACAGCAAACCGAGTTGACATAAAAAAACATGAATGCAGGTCTGTGTCTACAAATCTGTCATCACCAAGATACAAGTTTCCTATCGAGGGTGGACTTAATAACTAAAGAATATGAGCTTATTTAATAGTGTAAAACACCAGCAATACTTCATGTATAAACAACAGAGCATTTGGTCTAGTGGTATGATTCTCGCTTTGGGTGCGAGAGGTTCTGAGTTCGATTCTCGGAATGCCCAAAGTCCTTTTTCCTCTCTTTAAAAAAAATAAATAAAATAAAATAAAAATAAAAATCAGCATCATTTCTAGTTTTCATTCTCTAAAAATTATAACCCTGTCATGGTAACAAAAAATCAAACGTAATTTTGACCTGTTATAACAAAAAATTATAACCCTGTCATGGTAACAAAAATTCAAACGTAATTTTGACCTGTTATAACAAGGTACCCATGGTGATGAGGTGATCAAAACACACTAGCATGATTTGCAGATTAGTAATGTAGCTGCCGAGAATATGAAACAATATCAGATATACATTGTTTGCTTTATGAGCTTTGCAAATGCCACACAAGGCAAGCTTATCCAAATTAGAGGTTGAACCATCTCAAACTCACCGGTCTCACATACTTCTTAGGTCACTCACCCGAACCAACAACACCCCTAACAGGATAGGTGGGTCTGACCCGAAACACTCAGTCCAATAATCACATATTTCAATAAATAAGCTGTGTATCAAATATCATAACAAAAACTGTATGATTTCAGTAATAATGTATATTTCTAATAAATCGATTCAACAGTTTTTATGCATTTAAGATGCTGCACTTTGGATGGTCTTCTACCTGCTTGCCCCAAATTGGATTCAAATAAAAAACAGTTTTTATGCATTTAAGATGAAGCACAACTTGAATGACCTAAAAATTTAGACAAAACAGTATGATTCAAGCAACAATAACAAGTCACTAACAACTTTTTCAATAATTATTCATAAAACTAGGAAAAATAATTATTCATAAAACTAGGAACCAACGAATCTGGATAATACAACACTGAATCATCACAAGACTAGTTATATCCAAAACTAAAATCGAAGAACCAACTAATAAAACACAATTAAATTGCTGTAAAAGTTGAGGAGAAAGTACCGTAATATTCAAATTAAGTCTGAATAGTTGTTGGAGAAAGAGGGCTGAATTGTGGTGATATAAAATAACATATCTAGGGTTTTTCTATGTGGATGGCATGAGATACAGAAGGAAATCCCAAATTCCATGGGGGGATGGTGATTGAATTGATCTTTCAATTTTTATGATTCCCTCTCAACTTTCCCTCTTGCTTTTCCCCCTCAATTTTTAGGGATCCCGATTTAAGTTGAAATAATATATCATAAGATAGATAGTGTTGAAATAATATATCATAATATTATATCTATTTTTTCTACAACAAGGAAATTAATTGCTAAAAAAAAGAAAAAAAAAAGTAAGACATTTTATTATATGATAGTGATAATGATAATGATGATAATAATCTTTATATATGATCTTACTAGTCTTAATACCCATATAATATACGGATTGACTATATAGATCGTACGATTGATTTTATTTTTCAAAGAAAATAACATTTGAACATGCTTATCATATGCATTTGGTCTTTTTTGATGGTAGCCTAATTACATGATACTTCACTCGAGCCTAAAAAGAATATTTAAATGCCAAGAGATCAAAACATTATGATATATTAAATGTCACATGTTAAATGTTAAGAAATGTTTCATATGATGGTCATCAAATATAACTTGTATAACATGATAGTTAATTAACTACATACATCAACCATTGTCTGGTGAACATTCATGCCAAGCAAAAGGGCACCACAATTTGTTTTCATTTGGTATCCGGTAAACCTTGTGCATGTAAATTAAGCTTGTAGGCTTTAGAACATGTAGAATGTTCGACTTACCAGGAAATATGAACCAAAATAAAATAAATTAGGTTGCTTCGGGAGTGAAGTTAGGCTTGGAAAAGTTTGGAATAGGCTAACGATAGTCTTAAAAGATTTTCTAATCCGTCAATAGGTTCTGGAGCTTATTATGGTGGATGGACCTCGTTGCCGGTTACATCTCAATGTTGATAAAACCTTGGTTTTTTGGCCAAAGGAGGACCCAGAAGCAGGTTTGCGGGTGTTTTCCCACCAAATATTGCAAGACCCTTACCTGGTGTTAAGTTATTGGGTGGGCCTGCTAGTATGGACTTTGATTTCAGTAGTGGGCTTGTTATGAAAAGGGTCACTAAAGCTATTGAGCTTATGGGTGCTGTTGCTAAGATTAATGACCCTTAGTGTGAGTTGTTGCTCTTAATGACCCTCAGTTTGAGTTGTTGCTCTTATTGGGAGGTATATTAGGGCCAAGTGTTGAATCATTAGAAATTATGTGGCCAAAAATAGAGATACGACGAACAAAATTGAATTTTTTGAACAAAATAGAATAATAAAAAAAATTGGTTTATAATCGGTTTTTCAAACCGGTTCGGTTATTAGGACCCGGTTCGGTTGGGGTCGGGTTCAATACTTCACGTGTAAAACCGGTTACAAACTGGTTCGGTTTATTTTGTCAAACCGGTTGGAGGTGAAATGGGCCAAACCGGTTGCAAACCGGCTTTTTGCAAAATCGACAAATGCGCACGCCTTCCTTTAACTGAAAGTGAAGCATATGACGGTGAAAGAGAGTTACTTGATGATGTGTTTCCAACCGGCGGCGAAAACATATCAGAAAACATTATGGAAGATGTTGAACAACACCACAATCCAAAATTTGAAGAATAAAGATCAATTGAAGATACAAATGAAGTTTCATCAGCAGGAGTTTGTACAGATACTCACTGATGACCATGATACTAGGAATAGTATCAAAGTCACTATCTAATTGACACGTGTATTATTCCCAATCCCGACCGACACCCGAAAATGTCCCGATCTCAACGTCCCGAATCCCGAACCGACCATACTCGGGTCGGGACTCGGTTTGGGTTTTTCAGCGTGTCGGGACTCGGTTCGGGTCGGGAGTCGGGATTACAAAGAAAACCATACATTTTTTTAGTCCATGATGTTTTCGATTAGTCCATGATGTTTTGATAACTGCAACTGATTGACAACGAGGGCATCTAGCCATTTTTTTTATTTGATTTGAGAAAACCTATTGATTTGAAAATGGTGGTGGAATTAAGTAGGTGGGTGGGGAGTTATAAAGATGGGAAGTAGCCAGGGTAAAAAATATAAGCGAGTGAAGGGGGGGGGTTTCGGAAAATGACGGGTATGCCTCATGGGTTAAGTGAGCTAATGAGTGTTAGTATGAGTTAGTATGGCCAGTTGGATGGAGGGACAAATGGTGCATAACGTTTGACACTTAACGTTGGACGGTGCAATTTTTTAGGTCAAAGGACTAACGGCTGCAGTCAACGCAAACCACAAGGACCAACGGTGTAATTTTCTCTTGACTTTATTATTTAATTCACATAAGGCATAATATTTTGTAATGTGAAACATTTTAATAATTGTTATAATATTTAATGATAATTCTCAAATTAATCAAAAAATTAAATTGACAATATTTTAATAAAAAAAAATAGCTTGATAAGTTAATTGACATTCTACATTTTTGTTAAGAACCAGGAATTCAACCACTGAATCCGTATTATTGAAACGTATTTTTATTAAAACGTATTTTTATATCCATTTTTGTTAACAAACAAACATTTTACAAAATAGGGGCAATTGCATATATCCCCATAAAAAAATCATCAATTGCATATATACCCAACTTAACAATTTAATTGCATATTTCCCCATCCCTTTTTACTATATTGCATATATACCCATTTTAATATTTTTTTCTTAAAAAAAATTAAATAATGACATTTTTAAAACGTATTTTCAATTATTCCTACAAAATAATACTCCTTATTATTAAAACGTATTTTCCCCTAGTTCCCTGCTACTGGAAAATAAAACCCCCTCCACAACAGTTCATAATCTCGGCACCTTCCATTAACACCATAAACTTATTTTTATTGGCGAACCAGTATTCTATACAGGGACATACACTGAATTTGGAAGTGGGTAAGTTTTAATGTTTTAGTTGCATTGTGTAATTTTCACATTCATTGCACTAGTTCAACTTTTGAATTCTGATAGTGCAAATGTGTTTTTAATTGTTTCATCAGCTCAACCAATGCATTTTTTTTTTTAAACCAGTATTCGCAATGAATTTGGATAAGAGCTGGACTAAAATCACTAATAAGTATGATCCAACGTTCATCAATGGCGCACTGGCTTTTGCAGAAACGGGTAAAAGATACGTTGATAGTGATGGCAAAATCCACTGTCCATGTAAGCAGTGTGTAAATTCAAGAACAGATGTTCCTTCAGTTGTTGCTAGGCATATAATTCATAATGGTTTTAATCCAACATACGACATATGGATCTATCACGGTGAACGTCTGCCTGGTTATGAATCAGACGCATCAGACAGTGAGTGTGAACAAACTGAAAGTGAAGCAGATGACAGTGAAAGAGAGTTACTTGATGATGCGTTTCCAACTGGTGGCGAAAACATATATGAAAACAAAATTAGGGAAGATGTTGACCAACACGACAATCCAAATGTGGAAAAGTTATTTGTCGTTATGGAGAAGCCTCTATACCCGGAATGTGATGAGTTTTCCGTACTGGGCTTTTTACTGGAGCTGATGAATGTAAAGGTAACATGTAAAATGACTAATGTGGCAATGGATATGATTTTGAATTTATTTAGCCGAGCATTCAAGGACGCAAACTTGCCGAAAAATCATTATCAAGCAAAAAAGTATTTACGTACTCTTGGACTAGGATACCAATCTATCCATGCTTGTAAATATGATTGTGCATTATTTTGGGATGAAAATAAAAACTTAGAAAATTGTCCAGTTTGCAAGACTAGTCGTTATGAAGAAAAGAGTAATGGGAAGAAGAAACCGGTAAAAGTCTTGCGTTACTTTCCCATCACAAGTAGGCTTAAACGCTTGTATGCATCGAGGCACACTTGTAAGGATATGTCGTGGCACCATCAAAAGAGAACCAAAGAGGAGGGGGTTCTTAGGCATCCAGCAGACGGAAAGGCATGGAAACACTTTGATACATTGTATCCTGAATTTGCAAATGATCCTAGAAATGTTCGTTTAGGGCTTGCAAGTGATGGTTTCAATCCTTTTGGGGCAATGAGTCTTTCGTATAGTATGTGGCCTGTTGTGCTCATACCATACAATATGCCTCCTTGGAATTCTATGGCAGATGCTTCATTTATGTTGACATTGTTAATTCCTGGACGCAATTCACCAGGAAAGGATATTGATGTATTTTTGCGTCCACTCATTGATGAGTTGAAACTTCTATGGGATAAGGGTGTTAAAACATATGATTTTGAATCTAAACAGACATTCAAAATGCGTGCCGCACTTCTATGGACAATCAATGATTTTCCTGCATATGGTTACCTGTCAGGATGGACCACGAGTGGATACAAGGCATGTCCAGTATGTAACGACGATGGCTGCAGTATAGGTATAAGAGATAAAATAGCATATGTGGGTCATAGGCGATTTCTTCCAACCAGTCACTCGTGGAGGAGATCACGAGACTTTAACGGGAAGACAGAGACTAGGCTTGCACCTAAACCTATCAGCGGAAATGATTGCTTACGGCAGTTGGAACTTATCAATATACATCAAAATGGTAAACATCCTCATATAGGAAAAAAAAGAAAATGGAACGCAGAGGATCCAAATTGGTCAAAGAAAAGTATCTTCTTCAAACTCCCGTATTGGCGTAAGTTGCTAATCTGTCACAACATTGATGTGATGCATGTTGAAAAGAATGTGTGTGATAACGTCTTAGGAACCCTATTAGACATAGATGGAAAGACGAAAGACACATACAAAGCTTGAATGGATTTGGAAGATATGAATATACGTAAAGAGCTTCACTTAGTAAGAAATAATGATCGCCTGCTTAAACCACATGCTTCGTATGTTTTAACTCGAGAGGAGAGAAAACAGTTTTGTGATCTAGTCAAGTCTGTGCGTTTTCCAGATGGATTTGCAGGAAATTTAGAGAAAAATGTGAATGCTGACCAAGGAAATATACATGGGCTCAAAACACATGATTGCCACATTTTACTACAACGCATAATTCCTATTGCAATTCGACCTTTTATGACAAAACAGACTCGGGATGCACTATTGGAGTTGTGTCGGTTTTTTAAGAAACTTACTGAAGTGACATTATATGTGTCAGAGTTGGAAGCGTTGCAGAAAGAGATAGTTAACATTTTATGCAAGCTTGAAAGAATATTTCCTCCGTCTTTTTTTACAATTATGGTTCACTTGTGCGTGCATCTTCCTCAAGAGGCAATTTTTGGAGGACCTGTGCAATCAAGGTGGATGTATCCAATCGAAAGATACCTTGGCCATTTAAAGAAATATGTTAGAAATAAGGCTAAACCCGAAGGGTCGATAGCAGAAGGTTATATTGTTGAAGAAGCTATGACATTTTGTTCACAATATTTAAGAAGTGTTGAATCAAAGTTTGACAAACGTGGCAAGAATGATGACAAAACACATAACGACGGTCAAAGCTTTGCATTGGATATTTTTAGATTAAATGGACGAGCTGTTGGGAAGAAAGAAGTTTGTGTCCTTCCTGCTGATCTTTTGAAAAAAGCAATATGGTTTGTCTACAACAATTGTGAAGAAATTAAACCGTACTTGGAGTAAGTTTTTTTCCTAATCATTTGTTTTTGATAGTTAGTGTTAAAGTTCATAAGTCAATAAATTTATAGTTTATATTCACTTGGCAGAGAACACTTACATTCATTACAAAGTCAACATCCTCAAATGTCAGATTTTTCCGAGATGCAACGAGCGACATTCCCGGATTGGTTTGCAAAACGGGTACCAAGGCCACTCAATTTAATTAACTTTGTGATATTGTATATCAGTCTACTACTATTAGATTTGATTTTAAATTTAATTGGTTTGTTGATGTATGTCTACTTGTATGTTTACATACTGTTGTTTACATTCTGATCATATACATACTTGACTTACTTTCACCATGTTGCAAATTTGATATCAGGCTAACGAGATGTATACCCTAGATCCATCCCAAACTAATGAGGAGTTATATGCAGTGTCTTGCCTTCCAGATCATCGAGTTTCATTTTACAAGGGATACATAGTGAACGGAGTTAAATATATAGTTAAGTCAACTGATGACTGCAGACGAACACAAAATTGTGGAGTTACTGTCCAAGGAGTTCATAATGATGTTGAAGATGACTATTATGGATATATTGATGAGGTAATTGAATTGTCATTTATAAAGTATTATCATGTTATATTATTCAAATGCACATGGTTTGACACTAATCATCGAAGAAAGCACGTGTGTGGAAAACTAGAAGGGGGGTTGAATAGTTTTATGTCCTTTTAAAATTTTATTGTGAAAACTTTATTTACTTTTTAAAACTTAGATTCGAATTTATGTGATCTCAACTTCTTGAACAATATGAACAATATGTATATAAGTAAATATAAATATGTAATGCAAGTAAGGTAATAAAATGAAATGAAAGCTAGAGATGGAAAGATCTAACCGAGAGACAAGAGATTTATAGTGGTTCGGCTACAAGGACACCTTCCTTGCCCTACTCCACTCCCCGAGCACCTAACTCGAGAGTTTTCTTCACTATGTCAACAAGCTCCCTTATGGCGGAGAAAACCTTACACAACTTTAGCTTACACCAGCTTAACGACACAAAGCTAGATATCGGGTTCTAATCGTAGCTAGAACCAATCTCACAACTTAAACACGACTTAATCACACATTCTTCTTCACGACTACTTCACGACTTCTTCACGACTTCTTCACAACTTCTTCACGACTTCTTCACGACACTTCACGACTTCTTCACTACTTCTTCACGACACTTCACGACTACGCACAACCTATGTACACTTCTACTTCTTCACACCTTCACTACTTACACACCTTAACAACACAACTTCTCTACTTACACACTAACCTATCCCAAACAATTATACACACAACTATCTAACAACAATACACAACTTATATACAAATATATATGATGACACAAACAACTTAGGTATCTAAGTTGCAATACTTCTTCTAGTTGTTGAAGGAGTATTCTTCTCTTGCACTTGAATGGAGGAAGCTTGGATCACTTAGAAACCAAAGCTTAAGATTATATGATCAAAGGGTTTTTGAAGATATGAAATGTGATTTAAAACAGAAAGTTTTAGTGTGCAAAAGGTGAGTAAAAGTCCAGGAGAAGGCTGGTATTTATAGGAGAAAAATTGGACAGCTGGAGGTCTACTGGAGCGGGGGCGGTCCCCTTAATTATTAAGGGGGCCGCCCCTACTGGCCGTTGGCCAATTTTGTCCTTTTGTGGGGAAGGTTTTTCTGGAACAATTTAAGTGATTTTGGTTAAAAATTTGAATTCATATTTTTATAAAAGATTAAACATTTTTATTTAATGCCAAAAATGTTTTTCAAAAATATATAAAATGTTTTTGATGTTTTATAAAAAATCTAGTTATTAAGAAAATGTTCCTTTGATCATATAATGCATTAAGCACTTGTTTATTCATACCTTAAGTGATTAAGTTGTAGAAGTGAATATTTACAACTAAATACTTGTTTATTTGATAAGTTTATGTTTAATGAGTTTATATTTTGTGATCATTAAAACATAGAGATATGAATAATGTTTTTAGGCATTATTTATGTCAACAATCTCCCCCTTTTTGATGATTACAAAACTTAAACTTATTAAATCCAAAAATTTAATTTTGGACAAGTATTTAGTGAGTTTACATTCACTTCTCCCCCTTTTTGTAGAATCAAAAAGGTTATGCCGACAAGTTTTAGAAACTAAATTTGTCGGGACGAGAACTCCCCCTTGATGGTTACTCCCCCTCGTTCGAGGGCACCAAGGAGACGAGCTATGGAAATCTTGGATGCAAAAACAAGTTAGGAGACACAAGATACATATACATAGCAAAAATATTTAGAACAATCAACTAATACATTCAAGATGATCATATAATATATGAATCATCATTACATTACATAAAATACTTGAAACATAATGATTACAACAAAACTAGAAATACTAATGGTCCTCATATTGCCAAAGAGAGCGATTGGACTTGCTTGCGACACAAAAGAGTGAGGGAGTTTATTTTGAGGCGGAAAGCATGTGGATGGGTTTTAGTTATGTGATGGTGAGGGAAATGGAGCGGATCCATTGAGGTTATATCGTTGTAGTGGAGGAATGGGATGAGGACGAGTGAGTAGATATTCGATCCAAGAAATATCTTCACTTAAGTGGAGGATTTGTTTTTGAAGGAAGATGCAACAAGGGCAATAGTGGGTGTGGTTTGTAACTTGATCCAAGTTAAGAGAGTGTGGTAGGCAATTTGAGTAAGGTGAGGATGGAGGTTGTCCCTTGTTGCGTTGTGTGAGGTGCATAGCAAGGAGATCATTAAGATCATGGATTTGGTTAATCTCTTCATGAAGCTTTTGCCTTTCATGAATGGGAATTTGGTTATTTGGTGGAAATGGATGGTATTGGGGTGAAAGGTTTGATGTTTGACCAAGGTGATGAGGGTTTTCAAGTATTCCATTGAAGTTGGTTTGAGGTTTAGGGGAGTAGTTTGGAATGAATGTGGATGTTTGGCTAAAATGGTAGGGTTTGTGAAATGGTTCATTGGAATGAGGTTGTGATCTTGGAGAGTAGTTGGGGATGAATGATGATGGAGGTGTTGGTTGTCTAGTTGTGATGGGCTTGTGGTGAGGGTTAGGTTTTCTTTTCCACCCGGGTTTTAAGGTCATCCTTGCTAGCTTAGAGGTTTTTGGTTTTGGGTTGATTGGAGAAGACATGATGGGATGATTGAATGTGGTGAGATATGGGTTTATTTATAGTGGAGGATTTGTGTTGTTTAGGAATGAATAGGCTTGTTGGGTGATTAGGACAAAATGTGTTTGTGAATTTGGGGAAGTATAGGATCAAAAGGGCTAAAAAGCAGAAAAAGATTCTCTGAACCCGTCCAGCAGATGGCCGGTCCCCTTAATTATGGGCGGTCCCCTTAATAATTAAGGGGGCCGCCTTATGAATTAAGGGGGCCGCCCATCTGGTACCTTTCTGGGTTCCAGAAATGGGTTTTTCTGCAGAAATAGGTGAGGATGGCTATGTTTTGAGCTTTTGGTTTTAGGCAAGTCCCACTCTTTGAGGCAATAGAGAAACATATTAAGCATGCATGGCATATAAGACAAATAAATAAGCAAGCAATAATTAATATCTAGCAATTAAGAGAATTAATCATCTAAGGCAAGGATAATAAAGCAAGGGCACTAGAAACTAATGGGGAATAGGTGATGGAACAATTGTGAGGATGTGATTAGTAAGCTTGTTCTAGTGTGTGCCTATATGCAACAAATGTGGAGATGTGATTGTTTCGACTCCTAAATGCAAAAATTTCCTAAGAAACAATCCAAGGTCTCCTTGATTTGATTTTGCTCAATATATGAATATCAAAGATGTATATATTAGATTATATACTTTGACAATTCATGTGTGATCTTTATGCATGAAAAAAAATGTTTTTAGCATTATTCAACAATGTAAGAAAAATGTGTTTTCCTAAATGTGAGAATGATTTGTAGAAAATAGATTGGGTTTTGTTTATAAATATGTTTATGCAAAGAAATATCCCAATCTTTTATTTTGTGCAAAACAGATTCCTAGACTCAGATGGGAGGAAACAGAAAAAAAATTTTATAGTCAGATGGCCGGTCCCCTTAATGACAAGCCAGTCCCCTTAATAATTAAGGGGACCGCCTTTATAACATTAAGGAGTCCGCCCATCTGAAAAAAAATTACCAAAAAAATGCAGAAAATTCAATCAATTTGTTCCATCATTCCTAGGCCTAAACGTAAGTGGTTAAAGAGTTCACGCTTAAGGGGCTTAGTGAATATGTCTGCTAAGTTATCTTCCGATGCAACCTTTTCTATAGATATGTTTCCTTTTTGAACGTTATCGTGGAGGAAGTGGTGGCGTATTTCTATATGTTTAGTCATAGAGTGTTGAACGAGATTCTTACTTAAATCTATAGCACCTTTATTATTACACATAATTGGGACGTCATCTAACCTAATGCCATAATCTACGAGAGCTTGTTTCATCCATAGTGCTTGTTGACATGCCTTTCCAGCGCTTACATATTCGGCTTCTGTGGTAGAAATAGCAAGAGTGGTTTGCTTCTTCGAGAACCAAGATGTTAGACAACATCCCATTAACGTGCAAATTCCGCTAGTGCTTTTTCTATCCACGTAGTCTCCCGCATGATCCGAATCCGCATAGACGATGGTTTCTATGCCCGATCCCTTAGGATACCATAATCCTAAGTGTATAGTGCCTTTAATGTATCGGAAGATACGCTTAACCGCTTCTAGGTGAGAGGTTTTGGGATCCTCTTGAAAGCGAGCACAAAGGCAGACACTAAACATGATATCCGGTCTACTTGCCGTTAAGTATAGTAAACTACCTATCATTCCTCTATACTTAGTGTTTTCTACGGACTCACCGTCTTCATCTCTTGTGAGTTTTACTTCCGTAGACATTGGTGTCTTCATGGGCTTAGCGTCTTCTAATCCAAATTTCTTAAGCATTTCCTTAATGTACTTAGATTGATTAAAAAATATTCCATCTTCTAATTGTTTTATTTGTAATCCTAGGAAGAAATTAAGTTCACCCATCATACTCATCTCAAACTCATCATGCATGATTTTGGCGAATTCATCACACATATCCTGACAAGTCGATCCGAATATAATGTCGTCGACATATATTTGGACAATGATGAGATTTGGGCTTTTCTTTTTCGTGAAAAGAGTGTTATCTACCATTCCCATGGAATAATCATGTTTAATAAGAAATGCCTTTAATCGATCATACCAAGCCTTGGGAGCTTGTTTGAGTCCATATAAAGCTTTCTTGAGTTTATAAACATAATCAGGTTTTGCGAAGTCAATGAATCCTGGAGGTTGTGCCATGTATACCTCCTCATTGATAAAACCGTTAAGGAATGCACTTTTCACGTCCATTTGAAATAACTTAAAATCTAGGGCGCATGCATAGGCAAGTAGTATTCTTATAGATTCTAATCTAGCTACGGGGGCATAAGTTTCGTCATAATCTATTCCTTCTTGTTGATTATATCCTTGGGCAACTAACCTAGCCTTGTTCCTAGTAACTATTCCATTTTCATCTAACTTATTTCTATAAACCCACTTAGTTCCTATGATGGTCATGTTCATGGGATTTGGGACTAGTTCCCAAACGTTATTAGTCTTAAATTGATTTAGTTCTTCTTGCATAGCCATAACCCAACTTTCATCTTTTAATGCCTCATTTATATTTTTAGGTTCTATAGTTGATAGGAAACAAAAGAAGTTATTTTTATCTTGAGCTTGTGATCTAAGGGTTCTTTGATTTAAGTTTCCTATTATATTATCTAACGGGTGTGATTTTGATTCCTTAACATTTACTATTTCGTCTTCACCTAATATTATATCTTCATTATCATCACCTAAGGGTTTAATTTTACTAACCTCAATAGCTTCTTCTTCAACTAGGTCATCATCTTCTAGGGGCAATGTCTTAGGTGGTGGTGGAGTTTCATCAAATGTTACATTTAAGGACTCTTCTACTTTCATAGTGTGTTTATTAAGTATTATGTATGCTTTACTATTTTGTGAATACCCTAGAAAGATTCCTTCGTACGACTTAGGATCAAACTTAGTAAGGTAATCTTTTGTATTGAGAACAAAACATTTGCTCCCGAATACCCTAAAGTAATTTAGATTAGGTTTTCTACCTCTTAATAACTCATATGGGGTTTTTCCTAATATTCTCCTAATTGAGACTCTATTTATTATATATGTTGATGTATCTACGGCATGGCACCAAAATTTTTGTGGGATAGATTGTTCATTTAGCATTGTTCTACTCATTTGTTGTAAGGTTCAATTCTTTCTTTCTACTACCCCATTTGATTGTGGAGTGCGAGGAGCGGAGAAATTGTGAGATATCCCATTTAAATCACAATATTTTCCGAATTGCACTTCATTATCAAATTCCCGACCATGGTCCGTCCTAATTGATACTATAGAACATCCTAATTTATTTTGAATCATTTTACTAAATATTTCAAATTTATTAAAGGCTTCGGTTTTATCACTTAAAAAACTAGTCCACGTGTATCGTGAATAGTCATCTACAATTACTAAGGTATAACGATTACCTCCGTAACTCCGCACAGCGGTTGGACCAAAAAGGTCCATGTGTAATAATTCTAGACATCTAGTAGTGGAGACTATATTCTTAGCTTTGTGACTAGCATGTGCTTGTTTTCCTATTTTACATGCATCGCAAAAGTGTTGGTCATATCTTAGGTTAGGCAAGTTTCTAACTAATTCTTTAGAGGCTAGGGATTGTATTTGTTGCATATTTGCGTGACCTAATCTTCTATGCCACAATGTAGAGTTTTCATCTAAGGTTGCTAAACATATTTTATCTTCCGGTTTATTTCCTAGTTTCATAACATATACGCCACCTTTCCTAACTCCTTTACCTATGACCTTTCCGTCCTTAACTATTTCGCTATCTTTACTTGTAAAAGTAACCCTACACTTATTATCGCATATTTGTCCTATACTAAGCAAGTTATATGTTAAGTTATCTACATGCTCAACATTTTCAATAGTTAGGGAGTCTTGAGAGATAGTACCTTTGCCAATGATTTTTCCACGAAAATCACTACCGAAAATAACGTTACCTCCGTTGTATGCCTTGTAGGAGGAGAATAGCTTCCGGTTTCTCGTCATGTGCTTCGAGCATCCGCTATCCTTAATCCATTCGTCGGGCTCCAAATTTATTCCTAGACATATTTCATCGGTGGCTTGAGCTACAAGGCACTTTTCGTCTTTTGCTTTGTCCGCTTCATCTTTGTCGCTATCGCTCCATGTTCCACTAACAAATGCGCTTTCGTAATCATAACCCGGTGGCTTTGGACATTCGCCAATGAGATGGTTTTGACTTCCACATCTAAAGCACTTTCTTTTCCCGTAGTTATCATTTCTATTTCTTTGTAGCGATCTTCTTTCATCTCGTGGTTGTCTCGTGAATCTTCCTCGTCTCTTGAAGAATTTCTTGAATTCTCTAACGGCCATTGCATATTCTTCGTCTTCACTCTCGTCACTTGAATCATCGTCATCACTAAGTTCCTTTTTGGCTTTTAGCGCGAGAGACTTGATTTGATCTTTCTTGCTCTTGACCATTTCCGAGTCCCTTTTTATAATTTCTTCATGAACCTTTAAGTTGCCAATAAGCTCATCAAGTGATAACGTCATCAAGTTCTTTGATTCTTCAATTGCCGTGACCTTCGCGCGCCATTTTGGATGTAATGCCCTGAGAAATTTCCTTACACAATTTTTGCTAGAAAAAGTCTCATCAAGTGCTTTTAAACTTGTGATGATTGTGTTAAATTTAGCAAATGCATTATCAATAGATTCCTCTTCAGGAATTGTAAATTGTTCATATTGTTGCACAAGAAGATCTATTTTATTATCTTTGACTTGACTATTACCTTGGTGAGTGATTAGTAAAGAATCCCAAATCTCTTTTGCGGTTTGACACATAAAAATTCTTTCATATTCTTTGCGTGGTAACGCATTATAAATAACCATTTTAGCTTCATTATTTTTTGCTAGTTTCTTTTTTAAATCATCATTTTGTTTTTCAAAAGGTACAATTTCATCAATTTTAGTTAGGATATTATATTGAATAGGGGGAAAATCACCATAGGTAATAACATGCCAAAGATCAAGATCCTTTGATTTCACATAAGTTTCGAATCTATTTTTCCAATAAAGAAAACCATCACTTTCAAATAGTGGTGGTCTTTGCATAGATTGCCCTTCTAAATATTTTAAAGATTCCATAGATCGTTTCAAGTTTTAAAATACAGTTAATTTTAAAAATCTTGTTTGACGTGGCTCTTGATACCAATTGTGGAAAACTAGAAGGGGGTTGAATAGTTTTATGTCCTTTTAAAATTTTATTGTGAAAACTTTATTTACTTTTTAAAACTTAGATTCGAATTTATGTGATCTCAACTTCTTGAACAATATGAACAATATGTATATAAGTAAA
Organism: Artemisia tridentata subsp. tridentata; assembly: GCA_021014915.2. NCBI lineage: Eukaryota > Viridiplantae > Streptophyta > Magnoliopsida > Asterales > Asteraceae > Artemisia > Artemisia tridentata. The sequence continues at coordinate 79,750,535 of CP139505.1, forward strand.
TATAAATATGTAATGCAAGTAAGGTAATAAAATGAAATGAAAGCTAGAGATGGAAAGATCTAACCGAGAGACAAGAGACTTATAGTGGTTCGGCTACAAGGACACCTTCCTTGCCCTACTCCACTCCCCGAGCACCTAACTCGAGAGTTTTCTTCACTATGTCAACAAGCTCCCTTATGGCGGAGAAAACCTTACACAACTTTAGCTTACACCGGCTTAACGACACAAAGCTAGATGTCGGGTTCTAATCGTAGCTAGAACCAATCTCACAACTTAAACACGACTTAATCACACCTTCTTCTTCACGACTACTTCACGACTTCTTCACGACTTCTTCACAACTTCTTCACGACTTCTTCACGACTTCTTCACGACACTTCACGACTTCTTCACTACTTCTTCACGACACTTCACGACTACGCACAACCTATGTACACTTCTACTTCTTCACACCTTCACTACTTACACACCTTAACAACACAACTTCTCTACTTACACACTAACTTATCCCAAACAATTATACACACAACTATCTAACAACAATACACAACTTATATACAAATATATATGATGACACAAACAACTTAGGTATCTAAGTTGCAATACTTCTTCTAGTTGTTGAAGGAGTATTCTTCTCTTGAACTTGAATGGAGGAAGTTTGGATCACTTAAAAACCAAAGCTTAGGATTATATGATCAAAGGGTTTTTGAAGATATGAAATGTGAATTAAAACAGAAAGTTTCAGTGTGCAAAAGGTGAGTAAAAGTCCAGGAGAAGGCTGGTATTTATAGGAGAAAAATTGGACAGCTGGAGGTCCCCTGGAGCGGGGGCGGTCCCCTTAATTATTAAGGGGGCCGCCTAGCAAAATTAAGGGGGCCGCCCCTACTGGCCGTTGGCCAATTTTGTCCTTTTGTGGGGAAGGTTTTTCTCAAACAATTTAACTTATTTTGGTTAAAATTTTGAATTCATATTTTTATAAAAGATTAAACATTTTTATTTAATGCCAAAAATGTTTTTCAAAAATATATAAAATGTTTTTGATGTTTTATAAAAAATCTAGTTATTAAGAAAATGTTCCTTTGATCATATAATGCATTAAGCACTTGTTTATTCATACCTTAAGTGATTAAGTTGTAGAAGTGAATATTTACAACTAAATACTTGTTTATTTGATAAGTTTATGTTTAATGAGTTTATATTTTGTGATCATTAAAACATATAGATATGAATAATGTTTTTAGGCATTATTTATGTCAACAACGTGGTATATGAACCTCACTTCATAAGCATAGACACGTCCCGACATGCTTATGAGGAAGATCCTTTCATTTTAGCAAACCAAGCCAAACAAGTATTTTATATCAATGATTCCCTTAAACCAAAATCACAATGGAAAGTGATTGAAAGGATTAACCACAGACACTTGTGGGATATTCCAGAAGACAATAATGCAGAGGATTTGTTGGAAGATGTCAACCTTGTTCGTGAAGATATTGCAGGAGAAATGGTTCAAAATGTTGATGTTGGGCGTTCTGAAGATACTGTAAATGATTTTATCAATGATGAGATAGAGGATTCTGATCATGATATGGAAGATTTTGGTTCGGATTCAAATCTAGATGATTTAGACAAAAATGAGATAGGCAATAATATCTCAAATCTTGTGACTGAAAGTGATGAGTCGGACGGTGATGATTAGGTAACCTTATTAAGATAAATGGTTATTCATTTTTTTCATAGTGAAGCTTCTTCTGGTTTTGGATTTCATAGTTGTTGTTGCTCTGATGATGCAGGTAATCTTTTAAAAGTCAATGAAAGTCAACTGAGGTGCTAATAAGCTGTTCTTGGACCTAATAAGCTGTTCAGGAAGGTTTTCTGGGTTTTTCTAGCTTGTGTGAACAAGCTAGGGGTGTTCTGGTTCCTTGTTCCTTTGTTCCATAAGCTCATTCAGTTGTAAGCTTTTTGAATTTTTAGCATTAAATTCCATTTCACTGTGCAATAGCTTATTTCTAGCTTATTATTGTTATTTCCAGCTTATTATTAGTTTCTAATTACATTTCTTCAATAATATCAGTTTTAAATACCCCTTGTCTTTATTCTACTTAAAAAACTCATTGTAAGCCTAAAATAGCCTTAAGTAGTGTAGCTTATTGAACTGCTTAATTTGGTTTTATAAGTTGTTAAATATAGTTAAGATAAGTTATTAATCAATAATATATCAGAATTCATAGTTAAATTAGGGTGGTTAGTTCAAAAAAACCCCACAGACCCCAGTAAAGGGGTGTTTGGTTTAAAGAGGTCAGCTGGTCAAACCCCATATGTACTGTACATTTACCAAAATTCCAACTTTAAACCAGCTTAATTTAGCCATAATAAGTTGTTTACAAACCCTAGTTAGCCATATAGTGAGAAATAGCAATTTTTAGCACTCTGTGCAAAAATCAGACCATATAAGGACTAAATAAGCTCTATTAAGCCATAAGCCATTTTGGCCTTACTTATTAGCATTCCTGAGTTCACCTTAGTCTATTTAGTGAGTTCCCAATAGCCTAGCTTAGTCTCTTTGGCCTGCAAAAAAGTCGCACAAATCAGACTGCACAAAATTTTAGTATTTCAGGTTTTAATATGACCTTTGCTGAATTTTCATTAAGTCATCAAGAGCCCTCATAAGCTGATCTTTTGGAATATTAAGCTCACCCTGCTCAACTAGCTTATTATATTTTTAATAGATTTTTAAGATTTTTTTTAAGCCCTAGATTCAGGCCTGCAATAAGGCATTTTTGCCCTGTGCCTGCATATCAGCAGACTCAGCATTTCTTGGAACGATTTGGAAAGAGTTGCTCCAACTTTGATGACGATAGAAAATCTTGAGCTTAGTGAGAGCATAAAGACGCAGTTGCCGGAGGGAGCTGAAACAAAATATGATTTCTGTATATGCTGGAAGGATTAAAGAGATAATAAATCTCTATGGCTGCAACCATGGACTTTTCTGCTTTATTTCTCAAGGCGAAGAAACCATGTTGGCGTATTATCAGTAGCGTTTCAGCTGGGAATTTAAAGTTTTTGCTTTGCTTTCTAAGATGCAACTGACACCTTGTGCTTTGATATCAAAGACTTAAAATTTATATATTAGGAAACATCTTTACCTTGCTTTACTCATATATCTAATTTCCATTTGTATAAATCCGTTCTGGTTCATTTTTAGCATAAATGCTTCTGTAAAATGGTATTAATTGGTCAAGCATATCAAAAGCTTTGACTTATATGCTTAGAACTGTAATTGGTAAATCTATTGAACCAATGATTTAAGTTCTGATCAGCGTCCTCTTTGGAAACGAGCAAATGATCGGGTAATCTCATGGATTTTAAGTGTTGCTTTTGGTGGAATTCCTAAGAGTTTAGAATTATTAACTCGCTGTTGCAATATGTATAAAGTCATTGCTAATATCTCTGTCGCATTTCTAATGCCAATGTCTGTTTCAAAGTAAGTAAAAAAGGTGTGGAATTTGAGTATTTGGTTACTTCACTGTTTATTGTTGTGGTTATTGCTTACATGTCTTGGAGTTTAGAAATCAGTACAGGACTACAGGTGGTAGCATAGGCACGTTGCACGTTTGGCGGTTGTTTAACGGTTCAAAATGGGTCTGATTGAGTTGTCCCACCATGATTTTTGTGTCCATTCTGTTCATTTCTATAATCTAGTCTATTGCCATAAGTATATTACAAAAACTATCTTAATGTCACTTGTGTTAATTCAACTGTTGACTGATCTCAATTCCTAGCAAAAATCATACACTGGTATTATTATTTTTGAAATGCAATATAATTTGAAATGTATAATTAGTCTTCGTGGATGCTAAATGTCTGTAAAAGTTTGAAAAAGATAAGCTCACTCTAGCACCTTGCTAGTTATGGAGTTATAAAGTAAACAGCATTTAGAACATTGGAATGAGGTGCTTAAACTCATATTCAAGGCAGCCTGCTACAGATAATGCAAAAGCTTCTATCTAACAAAGAAAATCCTAAAAGAATAAGCATGTATATGTTTATATACTCGCTAGCCCGATTGTTGACGATAAAGTTCCTTTTGTACCTTTTCAGTATCTTTATGTGTATTCATTGGAGTACTGGATACAACGGATCTATCAGTAAGGTTCATCTTATCTATACTATCTATAAAACAAAAATAGTCTAAGTGAAAAGTTAAAAGTCAAGAAAGTGAAATGTAAAAAATTTAAAAAAAGAAATGTTGAAACAATTAATTATAAGCAATTTCAACTATTAATAAACATCGAAAACCGGGTTGACCCAGGACACATCAAACACGGTTTAATTTGACCCGTTTTTCGACCCAACCCGTCGGGTTGACCCGGTTTAAATTGACCCATTTTTCGACCGGAGCGGTTCAACCGGTTGAACCACCCGGGTCGAACGGGTTTCAAAACATTATGTTTAATCCCCAAATTCTCAAACTTTTATTATTTTTTGTTTATAACTATAAACTTTTTTTATCACTAAAAGTATTTGGGGCTATAAAATTATGTTGCTATGCATGCGTACTCGTATAGTAACTCAAATGTGACAACAGACGAGTATTTTGTGTGTTTATCTACAACTTCAAAGCGGTGCAAGTCATCAGTGTTCATTTAAGTTATGATTGTTTGGCCCTTTAAATTATCTTTTAAGTCGTTTTTAATTATTATTTCATAATTTTATTTTTAATCTTTAATATTTTCTTTTTATATGTTAATTAAAATCAGAAAAGAAACCGAAAAATACGATACAATCAAACATTTTAATCACGAACCACAAACGTTATCTTCAATTCACACCTCGTTGGGAAACGACCCAGGTTTCACATACTTCACTTGTGTTTCCTAGGAATTGTAAAAATATATCATTGATTCCTCGCGGATCACATAGGCTTATATCTTATGACCTTTGTTATGCACAGGGAAATATGCTCAAGTGACCAATAATCCTGAGAACGATGCTGTTTTGCTGGTGTAGAAGTTTAACCGTAGCATCTGCGAAAGTTTATTTAAATCTAAGACCTTTTAAACAGATGTATCTTTCTTACTTATAATGTGAAACTCGAGTAAATTTTGGAGAAATTGGTTTCTTTAAATTAGCTTTCTTATGTTTTCTCAATACAAGTAAATGCCAATCCACTTGATTTTAATAACTTTGAAGGGGATCACTTAAATATATACCATTCACAATATAAGTCAACGTTTTCAATGAATAACTGAATTTTAGTCTTAAATATGTTGCCCATGTATAAGACGTTTATGTGGGACTGAAATTCAGTCACAAACAATTGTCTCTCCAAGCCTTTTTATTTTGCATACGTATTTGTAACTGAAATTTAGTCATAGCTATGATGTTTATGTATTAGGGACTGAGTCGTGATTGAAATTCAGTCACTAACAAATTTCCCTCCAAACCTTTTTTATTGCGCAGACATATTTGTAACTGAATTTTAGTCTTAGGTATGATGTCCATGTAATAAGGACTCAGCTGTGACTGAAATTCAGTCACTACAAATTTTCCCTACAAGCTTTTTTATTGTGTAGACATATTTGTAACTGAATTTTAGTCTTAAATATGTTGCCCATGTATAAGAGGTTTATGTGGGAATAAAATTCGGTCATAAACAATTTTCTCTCAAAAGTTTTTTTATTTTGCATACGTATTTGCAACTGAACTTTAGTCTTAGCTATGATGTCCATGTATTAGGGACTGAGTTGTGATTCAAATTCAGTCACTAACAAATTTCCCTCCAAACTTTTTTAATTGCGCAAACATATTTGTAACTGAATTTTAGTCTTAGGTATGATGACCATGTAATAGGGACGCAGCTGTGACTGAAAGTCAGTCACTAAAAACTTTCCCTCCAAACCTTTGTATTGTCTAGACATATTTATAACTGAAACTTAGTCTTAGCTATGATCTCCATGTATTAGGGACAGAACCGTGACTATAATTCAGTCACTAACAAATTTTCCGCCAAAATTTTTTATTGTGCAAATATATTTGTAACTGAAATTTAGTCTTAGATATGATGTACATGCACTAGGGACTGAATTGTCACCCTTATTCAGTCACTAACAAATTTGCCTCCAAATTTTTTTCCCGTACAGGCATATTAGTAACTGAAATTTAGTCTCAGATATGGGGTCACTGAATCGAGGACTGATTTTTAGTCGCCGCAATCAGTCAATAAAAGGTCAGTCCTTAAAAGTATCAGTAACTGATGTTTCAGTTACCGATGCTATGTATCAGCGACTGATATATCAGTCCCTAGAAATTCAGTCTCTGAAAGCTAGTTTTTTTGTAGTGTCTAATCTTATCGGAGAGTAAACCCTTAATGATTACTTATGTCTATCCTACTTTTCTAGAGTATTGGGCATTTGTGATGCCCACGTCTCGTATACGCTAGAATAGATAGGCGAGGAAGGGGCATGGCGACCCAAGCAATGCTCAGCTAGACACAGAGGTTATCAATGCACTAATAAAAGTCACCAAAGACATCAACATATAAACTTTAATTAATGGGAAAGCAATATTAAGGGGAGTGCATGATTTTCCGTAGTCACATGACACAAGCCCATCAATCCTGATGAATTAAAGTGTACTAATACAATAAAACAAAACTACTTAATGAATTGAATACATGCAGGACCTTCTTACAGCTCTTGTATCTTCGTTTAGGTGTGTCTTGTGCTGCTTGGTCGTCTGAATTCGGCTCTAGGGTTATTTCTTCACTTCGGTCTAAAACTAAGCTCTCAAATTCGTCTGGCCTTGGGGTATTTATAGTTTCTGTCTCAGGGATAGATGCGGCGCATTGACTTAACTTCGCGTGGGGTCCAAGATTAATATATTCTGGAATATTCGTACACCGTCTTCAGATGCGGCGTATCTTGATCTTTGTATGCGGCGCATGTACTTGGATTGTAACTTGTGAAATCTTGATAGTGATACGCCGTATGTTAGAAGTATAATGCGGCGTATCTGGAGTAGAACGAGCTTGATCTTCTGGATTTCAGTAGGCTTTTGACATCTTGCTTGTTTTGCTCCATAATTAGTCCAAAATCGCCAAGTTTCACATAATGCTTGTTTTTACCTGAGAATTACTAAAGTAAACATTAATGTATCGATTCTCATATATAATATAATAAAACAAGTCAGATAAATAGGATAAATGATGATAATAAAATGTACTTATTTGAGTTCATCAACTTCCTTGGGTCTTCAGGAAAAACATCTGGGTACTTGGGCACAATCTTCAACATCCTTGGCATGGTCACTTGGGTCAAGGATGTCAGGCATTGAAGCTTCTCAGGCATCTCTTGAGAATAAGATCTCAAGTCTTCAGCAAGACACCTCGGACATCAAATCAATAATGACTGAGATCTATCAGGCTTTCAAGGGTCCTGCTGCTCCAATGACTCCAACTCTTGCTATCACCATGGCTCAAGCAACAGTTGAGGGGGAGAAAGACACTGGAGTCCCTGAAGTTTCAACAAGCCAACAACCTCCTTCTCACACTGAGGAGGAGATTCCTGAAGCTTCTACCACCCATCAAGATAAAGGCAAAGGCATCCTCACTGAGCCTGAGCCTCAACCTGCACCAATCACGGTTGCAAAGGATCCTGAATCACCAGCCAGGATCCCGTATGACATTGATGGAGTTCTTCACCACTTCTCAGCTGATGAACTCAGTGCTTACCTAGAGGAAGAGGAAGCAAAGAAGAAGTTAAATGAGGAAGAAAAGGTGAGCAAGCCTGCTATTATTAAGGTTGTTCATGAAGAGGCTGAGAAGATTGGTCTTGAGGCTAAGGATCTCTCAGGAAGAGAGGGTGGTATGACCTTTGTAAAGGCTCAGACTGGGGAGATGATCACTCTCAGGAAGAAAAGGGAGGAAAGGAATAAAAGGGCTGAAGAGATCAGGCAGAACAGGATTAAGAAATATCAGTGGTATATGACTAGCAGGTTGAAGCCAGAACCAATCACTGATGTTCATATTCATCGAAACACCAATCCTGCCACTGTTACTGTCTACAGAGGTGCTGACATGAGAAACTTTGATGTTCATAAACCCTTCAGATTCGCTGACTTCGGGATCACAGAATTGGATGAGTTGGGTCCATTAATAGCAAAGAAATCAAATGTTGTGGTCCCTAATCTGCTGAAGTCCTTGAGTCTGTGGTATGAAAGATTGACAACTGCACCTCAGGAACTTGGCACTCCATCTCTTCTTCCTGATTCAGCACAACCAACTCCCTCTCAGTCTTCTTCAAGAAAAAGAAAGAAGATTGAAGCTGAGCCTGAGATCAAGATTCCTGGTCTTGACTGCAATAGGGCTCTCCCTGAAGGTGTTCCTTTCAGGAACAATATGGTCATTGAACAACCTGAAAGAGGTTTGTTCTTCATTGATGAGTTCGGAGACAAAGCCTTCCAAAGGTGGAGTGACATCGATTTGTCAGGGATCAAAGCTATGCTTGGCTTTCTAATGATGGCCTCTCCACTCAAGAGTCCTGAAAATGTGAAGTTTTGTCATGATCTGAAAAGGAAAATCAATGAGCATCCTGACCAACAAGAGCTGCAGTCAAAGAAGCCCAAGCTTGAAGCCCTTGGTATTAAGTTGAACTGATTGATCTGCCTGAATACCCACTATCCCTTTTGTACTTAGTTTGTTATGACTTGTAATGATATCAATAAGATGATGTTTTTATTATTTCAGTGTCCTTATTTACATTCTAGTACATTCAGTATGAGTAGAAGTCATTAGCTCACTCATAACTGATCAAAACACTTAGGAATAATTTATATCCAAATAGGGGAGATTGTTGGGTCATGAAAAACCCAAGAATACTTAAAACATGATTTGGACACAAATTAACTAAGTGTTAACTTAAACCGAGAACAATTCAAGTCACTGAGAGAACAGCCTCTCAGTGAGTCATCTTCAGGATGCTTAAGGAGAATTCAAATAGAAGGATTCACTACGCAGGAAGGCGGTACTCCCTGAAGTAGCACTTAAGCCAAAGAAGAAGATGATGGTTCAGTGAGTGTTGGACAAGAACTCACTGAACCCCAGTCTCCTCAACAACAATGAAGTAATTATGAAAGATTACTGAGAAGCGTGTCCTGAAGAACTAAGTGCCTGAGAAGAAAGGCAGAAATATCTAGGAAGGATTTAAGATAAGATCAAATCTTATCTTGTCAGGAAGAAATCCTTCCTAAGACGGCTTAAAGTCTTGGAGTGTCAGACCAACCACTTCTAAAGACTTAATAAGCCATTTCTATTGGCTCTTGGAAATGACAATTACTGTTGTAATTGTCAGACACGCTTGCTCAACAACTTGTAATATTTTAATTACTTTTACTCAGATTACTTGTGTATAAATAGATTAAGAAGGAGAGAAGTTGTGTGTGTTTTGTACAATTAAAGCTTAGACTTTTGCAAAACAACTTCTCTCCTACAAAGAGTAACGTATCCCTGAGATTGCTCAGTGAGGTCGCATTGTTACCACTCAAGCAAAACTTGAGTTTAGATAGGAGACACCACCATACCTTGTCTATTCAATCCCAAGTGTTTGTTCCGCAAAACACTTGGGTATAGATTCTTTGATTCATTTCTAATAAGAATTTAAACGTTGAAAATTACCTTGAGTTTTTATATTCACGTTTTATAACTGTTAGAATTAATCATAACATTGTATTAGTCATTAACACAAATAGATTAACTTTCTAGTTAACTCTAAGCATGGAAAGGGAACAACAATATGGAACAGAACCTGAGGTTAAACCCCAAATCAAGAAGACTAAGAGGACGAAGACCACCGAGTCGACCATCTACCGGTGGAAATGATCAAGATTTGTGTTGAAAACATCCCTTGTTAAATCATGTCGCGTGGCGTTAAAAGGCATGTGTGTGATGTATGCATGAAAAGAAAGCACAAATGTTAGTCATGGATAGAATGTCAAGAGGAGTAAGTTTAAGGTTTAATATCATTGGTAATGATATACATTCGGTTTACATATATATGTGAGGGAATTTTTGTGTCATCTGATACCCGACGTGGTAACATCAAACTTTGAATGTTTAACGCAAACATCGCAGCATATCGCATATGCTAAAGGAAATAGTGTGATGGGAGACGAAATTGATGTGACTGACATGATAGTTACTTAGACACCATAACAAGTGGATTAGAAAACTGGCAAATATTATTATATAGCAGGCTCGCAGTCATCGCTGAAAGTCGCAAAGGTATCGTAGAATTTATTGGGTTATCGATTACATTTTGAGTTTTCGAAATACAACCCAAAACTATGTCGAAATCAATCTCAATTTAAAGATAAAAGTATTATGGATTGAATGGTATGATTTTTAGAACGTAAACCATAACATAATTAGAGATGTCAGTTTTAATAGGCTATACGGGTGTGAAAAGTAGGGTTGTGCAACGGGTAAAACCCGAACCGAGACGACCAAACATGACCCGACCCGAAAACCAATTTTGAGAAAAACGTGAACCGAGAACCGAACCGAAGTTAACATAGCGAAACCGAAACCGAAGTGATAGTTTGGGTGTTTTTCTCTTGGTTTTTACCCGAACCAAACCGAGTAAAACCACAACTGAAAACCATAATTATAAAACTGGAAACTGAACCGAATAAAGCCGGCTTGGTTCGGTTTGACTCGGTTCATTCAATTTTCGATTGATTTTACTGAATACTCCGTAGTAAATAGATAATGCAATACAATTTTACATTAAATGTGTTTTTTCTTTTTTAGGATTTTCTTTTATAAAACAATAGGAAGTCAAATAGCGCACTTAGAACACTCGGTAAGGTTGTTTTTAACGTGCCAAATGCACCATTTTCCCCCTTTGACGTGCCAAATGCCTTACCAGGCAAAGCACCAAACTAACGTTAAAAGGAATTGAGCCAGTCAAGTGGCTTACGCCAAATGTAAGGGTTTTTTTTTTTTTTTTTTTTTTTTTTTTTTTTTTTAGTGAGTCAGTGAATATTTTTAGTTGGGTATTTTGTGAAACCCAATAATATGTTAGTGGTGTGTTATAAGAGAGGGGTGTTTGAGTGATTGGTGTGTTAATGCGAGAGGTATGATGTAGCGCTAAAGTAGCATACCAATAACGTGTTAAATGTTACAACGATACCTAGTGCTCTTAGACCATTCCCATCGGTTACGTTAAATACGCGTTAAAGGACCATTTTTGCAACGTTAACGTGCGTTAAGGGGCGTTACTCGATGGACATGACGGGCGTTAACGCTGCGTTAGGGGCTGCGTTAACACCCTAACGCAGCGTTAAGGGTGTTTTATGCCCAAAAAAAAAAAATTTACACTTCGCCCCCTTTTCTAACCGTTGCAACTTTTGATTTCTTGCATTTTGGCCCCTGAAATTTCTAACGAGATGATCGAAAGAAATTGTACACGTCCCAACAAGATTTGAAGCACTTGAACACCTCTCCTTCTTCCTCCTTGGCTTCGATAGTGAGTAGAAGAGTGGGATTAGTTCGATAGTTAAATGTCTACGTGGCAAAATAAAAGAGTAAACGTATGAGATTCTTACATAGTTTCGAATGAGGAGAATGGAATGAGTATTTAGCAAACTGAGATTACGCATGGATACTAGGACTCTCTCTTGGCAGCAACTTGACTCGAATGTAGTTCTAGAAACTTGAGTAATACTTGGTTGATCCTTCTTTGGTTCGACTGGAGTTTGACAGTAGGAGTATGTGTTTATTATTTGAGCTTTTGTGAGATTTGAGAGTGAGTAATAAAGATTAGCTACTGATTATAGTTTATATAAAAGTTTCACATGGACTTGAGTGTAGGTCGAATGGGAGTGGAATAGATATAGTTGTGTTGGTCGAATAGAGATGAGACACATGCATGGGTTGTTTATGTTCTGTGTCACACATATGATTTTAAATCAGCCCAAGGCACTTTTTAGGCGTGTGTTTGCATGGTTAAAAAGAATGTGTTGGTGTCGGTAATAAATCATAGTTATTTTTATTTATTTATTTAATTTCGTTTGTAAGTTTTTTTTAAGTGTGTTATGTTTGAATGAATGTAATGTTATGTTTTAATAAATGTGTTATTTAAAAAAAAAAATGAAGTAGTTTATAAGTTAGGGGTTGAATTTGAAAATTTATGTGTAAAGTTGAGTTAAGGTGTGTTAAAGCTGAGTTATTGATGTGTGAGTTAAAGCTGAGTTAAGTTAAAGGGTGAAAAAGCTGATGTGGCATGCCTTAAATTTTAAAGCTGAGTTAACTGATGTGAGTGGCCTTATAAAAATGTGATAAAGTGTGCATGATGAATCACTTTTCATTAATTTCCTTGTATCCACTTTTACAAGTTTTGGTCTAGATGAAAAGTTATCGTTAGTTGGCTCATTACCACGACTGAGAATGTTACCAAACATTTCATAATTGATACAGACTGTTATGATATAATAAGCACTAGAAATTAACGTAACATAGTCTCGCATTAGTTCATGAGCTAATAGACTGCATAATTTCTAACTAGAGTTTAAACACATTTGAGTAGATCGATCAAAGTCGAAGATTTTTTAGAAATATAAAAAGAAGTGTCATGGTTTTTTTGTCGAACACAATATCTTCCAATAATAATATTCTTATCTATAACCGACAACATTTTTGATATAAAAAAAAGAATAAACCCATGATTCCATAAATATCTATACTATACAAATCTACAGTCGTTTTCGAAAATGAACAACCGAATATATCCCAATCAACCTCATCCACAGTCACGAGTCACGACCTTTTTAAATATCGTGCCATGTGTCCATATGTCCAATGTCCATTCTCGTAATTTCACTAAAGCTATCAGCCTGTTACCGAGTTGACTCGCTAGCTAACTCAATATGTGACTCGGTCGTCGGAGCTAAGAAACTCGGTCCAACGCCTGACGGGGACACCGCGGGAGATTTTCTACTCATAGTCAATATCCGCATTAACATATTTCGCGGTGACCTAAACCCTTGACTCGGTGACATTATCCTTAACCCCGACTCAACTCGTAACTCACTCCGACTCGGGACATCTATCCTAATATCTACACCTTTTCTCCTATCACCACACGACACGGCCTCGTTCACATTACTTGAACCGGGTTCAGTACAGTCTTTTAGTCCACTTGAACCCGGTTCAATTAATATTTTGACATCCGGTTCACAATTGTGAACCGGTTCAACTGTAGAACGACAAAGTGGACAAGTCGAGTTACTATGAAACCACATGTCAATACACTCGGTATGAAAACTATGTTTACATTTGGGTAGAACCCGACCAGTTTCACCCGTTTCGAATTCGGATAAACATACGGCACACTCGGGTGTACTAGTGTCGGGATTTGATGAGTATACGAATAATGGTAGTGATTTTAGTATTGATGGGTCGAGGCCGCCAGTTGGGGTGCTTGGTGTTCTGTTCGAGTCGACATAAAATACGACACGAGGCGATCGGTTACGACGGTCGCGACGTCGGTTGGAGTTGTTGTTACGTTGGAGAGTACGTAGGAGATACCTGTAATTAATCGTAGCTATGTTAGTGAACGAATATAGGAGAATTCATATATTTTTATCATTTTATGTAACTTAATTATGGATGGTTATGTTTTAAAGATCAAGACACAAATAAAAATAAACTTTTTTTTTTTTTTTTGTTAGAACTTAGCTACTGAGTAGTTTATCTATCAATTAAAACTGATTATCTGCTTAAAAAAAAAGTTTCTTATTGGTATGTAGGACTGATTATTTATAATGCTTATTTGCTTACCCGTCATACACCGAAAAAAGTCATTAAAAAAATAATACACCGTTCAAATAAGTGCTGAAAATACCAAACATGTTTCCAAATTCCAACCAAACCGAAAAAATAAGTTTAAGCTAGGTTGAAAGCCTTTTCAACTTCAAGTCAACTCTTATTTACATACTAGTATATCTTACATTCATAATTTCATACCACACAACTTAGACTAGCTTAAATGTAAAAGTACAAAACATAACTAAATAAACTACGTAATGCATTAACTCAACGTACCATCGTGCATATAGATGTAGAAGCACCAAAAACAGCACGACAACAAAAAGAACTATAATAGAAGCAAGCATAATCTTCCCACTAAGAGCATAGCTTTTAGACGCCTCTTGTTCTTGTTCTTGTCCTTCGTGACTCCATCGATGTTGTGTCGTAGGTACGACATTAGTATCAACCGGCATGGATTCTGTTTTTGAATATGTGTTCATTTTTTTTTTTTTTGGTGAGTGTAAGAGAGATGAAGGTATTGAAATGAGAAAATTGGAAATGAGGTGAATATAAGTATGGAGAATGAAGAGGGAAACTTCGAGGTGAATTTCCTGGAAGGTTTTGAAGTTGTTGAGAAGTATGCAGCTTTTGTTGATTGCGATGTGAATTTCCTGGAAGGTGACAAGTTATTGACGCGGTAGTCTTAATTGACCTATTTGTCCTCTTCACTATGATATTTTTGGTTTATCCCTTTTATATATTTTTTTTAATCATTCGTGTTCTACACTTTTTAATCAGTATATCAATTACTTTTCTGGTTTCAGGACATTGTTCTTCTTTTCATTTTGTTATGTCTTAAATAATTGCTCTTTTGTAAATCTATCAACCAAAGAACTTCATAATATGTGTTCTACGCTCTTCACTATGATATTTTTGCGATGTGAATTTCCTGGAAGGTGACAAGTTATTGACGCGGGAGTCATAATTGACCTATTTGTCCTTCACTCTTCACTATGATATTTTTGGTTTATCCCTTATATATATATACTCCCTCCGTCCCAATTTTATTATCTCTTTTTCTTTTTTTGGACGTCTCAAAATTATTGTCCCATACCAAAAATAAAAAATGAATAGGTAGTGGAGTTTGGTAAAGTTTACTATATTACCCTTGGTTGAAATTAATATTGCAACTTTAAAGAAGTATTAATTAATTGGTTAAGGGTAAACTTGTCATTTGGCAAAAAAGTAAGAGAGAGAAAGTTGTGATAGTGACATTTTTCTAAAAGAATGTGTTTTTTGTCGGGGGACAATAATTTTGGGACGGAGGGAGTATATATTTTTTTAAAAGCTAATTCTCAAAATAGTATAAAAATTTAACTTTTTTTAAAATAAAGTACAAAAATAATCCTCATTCTCAAAAAGGTCATCTGCGAATGTGCGAATCCACAAATATGTTGACACATGTTCAGACATAAAGTACTTTCACCCGACCATTATACCCCACGTGTCATTTGACCTTTTTAAACAAATGTGCGAACGACGGTGTGCGAATTGCGGCTAATGTTCAAATTGCGGCTAATGCGCGAACGGCTAATGTGGGAATTGCGGTTAATATGCGAATTGCGGCTAATTGCCGTCATTCGCACATCCGTCGTTCGCACATCCGACCGTACTTGCAAATGATTGGTGTTGTACTTATTGTCTGGACACGTGTGAACATATTGGTGGAGTCGCATATTCGCACATGACCTTTTTTGGAATGTGCATTATTTTTGTACCTTTTTTAAATAAAAAAAAAATTTATACCATTTTGAGAATTAGCTTTTTTTTAATGATTCATATTCTACACTTTTTAATCAGTATATCAATTACTTTTCTGGTACAGGACATTGTTCTTCTTTTCATTTTGTTATGTCTTAAATAATTGCTCTTTTGTAAATCTATCAACCAAAGAACTTCATAATAGTAATATAATAGTAAAGATGATATTTTTATTAATGAAACCTTGTAGAAAGGAGACATTTGTCATTTTTTAATAATTTTTTTATGAAATTTTATTATTGTTCCATTTTTTCCCCTTAATCTCTGAGTTTTGTTTGGAGAAAATAATTGAGACTAAAAGAGTAGAATGTTAGTACAAATATTTAAATTAAACGTCTCCTATGTTTTAATAATAAGAAAAAATTACACGGATGGTCCTTTTGGTTTACACATATTTCATGTTTATGAGTTATTTTATTTTAATTACGCAACAGATACCTATTTTGTGAAACGTTGCACGCGTTTGGTCTCTAAGTTGGATGGACGTTATCTTTGACAGTTAAGTGTATAAATTTTATTTGCCCGTTAGTTCCTCCGTTAGTATTTTTTGCATCGTTAGTCCTCATATCAATTTTCATCTTATTAATACACACACAACCATTTCATCCCCATTTATACTTCATCCCCATTTTCATTCTTTACTCAGTATCTATACAACCCATCAAAAATCAAACATAAACCCAATATCACCACCAAAAACCCAGATCCACATCACACAAAAAATTCGATTACTGACAAAACCCTCCAACAAATCCAATAAACACAAAAACTCACACCAATCTATTAGAGATAATTCATTTATCAACAAATCCACTACACGCCAGGGTTTCATTTATCAAATAAAAAAGACAGAACAAACCCAGACGTGAGGTTGTCACAGTCACGAGCTGAGATGGAAAATAGATTTGAATCGGATTTGAAGGATAAGTGTTAAAAGATTAGATTTGAATTGGATTTGATGGGTTTCAGAAAAATACGGGTCGGTTGATGATGTCGGTTTGATGGTGGCGGGTTTGAACTAAACTTGTGTTTGGGATTATAAAGATTAAAAGGGTTATGTTGTATCGGAACTCATTATTGGGTTTCAGGCTAAGTGCTATGATAGCAACTCAGGGAGTATGTTAAAGTCAGGGTGTGTTTGCGTCGTAGAGAGTGATAAGGGTGGGGGTTAAGTGTTCGATTCTTGTCGTGGTGGGGTTTGGTGTATTTTAGAAGTTATAAAATGGAGGCTATGATCCTGATGGTGTTTGTGGTGTTGTCTTTGCTTGGTGGACGATGGTGGTTCTGATGGATGACGCTGAATGTGGTGGGTGGTGGCGTTGTGGTGGTGGTCTAGTGTTTATTATGAGGAGTCTGAGAGTAGGTCTTCTGGTAAATCAATAGCTGTGAAATTTAATGTTGAAGATCGATCTAAGCAACCAAATGTAACCCACGTTTCTAGCAACATTTTTACCATGGTGGACTAAGCAACCTCACATATGGGTTTGTTCTGTCTTTTTTATTTGTTGGTGGGCGGTGATGGTTTGTGGTGGTTTCCGGCGTGTAGTGGTGGTTTCCGACGTGTAGTGGTGGTGATGGTTTGTGGTGGAAGTTTAGTGAAAGATTGATGAGGATAATAAGATTATGTAAAGATTGTTGGTATATTTGTGGCATTTTTTTTTTTTATTAATTGTGTTGGTAAATTAGATTGATTTATGTAAAGATTGTTGGTTAAGTTGCATTTTAATTTTTGATGATTCTGTTAAATTTGGGTCAAGTGTGGTTAATGGTGGTGATGTGGTGGTTGTTGTGGTGGTGAGGAGTGTGAGGAGGATGAGAGTGGTGGTGGTGAAAGTGAAAGTGAAAGAGGACTAACGGTGTAAAATATATTAACGGAGGGACTAACGGGCAAACATTAATTAAACACTTAACGGTCAAAGATAACGTCCATCCAACTTAGGGACCAAACGCGTGCAACGTTTCACAAAATAGGTATCTGTGGCGTAATTAAAATGAAATAGCTCCTAAACATGAAATAAACATATAATTTATTATAACGTAAAATGCGCAAGTTATTTGTTACTATAAATCATCAGTGCATACATTTATTAACACCTTTCGACGTCTCGAGTCTTCTCATTCTTCAACACATGTTCGAATATGTTTGTTTACTTTGTTATGTTTCACTATGATCAAACCATTTAATTTGGAGACACTAAGTATTTACAATCTCACTCAATCTTTTTCGAACCTTATTTTACATTTCATACAAGGTATATACATGATTTTACAAACTAGGCTAATGATCAAAGTTGCATTAATTTCATATACATTGCATCAAAATCAGTGTTCCAAAACAAGGTCTACAAGGCCGATTAATCACCGCTTAGGCGCTACAAGGCTACCAACCTTTCTGATTTTTGTAAATCGGTCAACCATGGTCAACGGTGGTCAAACTTGCCGGAAACCTTCAAATCTTGCCGAAAATACCCAAACTCATCATAAAATTGTTTTAATAATTTATAGCCGTTATTTATATCTATTACAAGATGCTTTTGTAAGAAAAATCTTGCCAGAAATACACAAAACTAGCCGGAAATACCTAAAATTTGTCGAAAATACCGAAAACTTTTCGGAAATGCCAATCCAATTAATCACCAATTAATCCCGCCTAGACTGATTACAAGCTACAGGGGGGTCGAACGCCCGACTACCGATTTGCGATTTTTTCAACCTTTATCAAAATACTTTCATCATCTTGCAAAATCTCTTGCATCATACATCCTAAACACTTGCACAATTTTTATAAAAGTTCATTAAAATGATTTATAAAAATGAATTTTCACTTAATGAAATGATTCAAATTTAAGTTCACATAGTTTACATAAACTTTCTATTAAGGGAAAACATTGTTTTTGGCAAATAGACCAAAGCACTTTGGTTCTTGAATAAGTAAACTTCCTTAACAATATCAAAACATTTGCATCATTTTATAAAACATTACATTATAAACATTCAAAAAAGTTCTATGAACTTTCATTTATACAAATTACTTTCATTAAAACAAAATGTTTTAATCTCACATTTGACAAACTAGATAGAATCTTCCCCTTTGGGAAGTAATTAAAATGTAATCTTGCATGAAAATGCGGATTAGCTATTTTGAAAATAATCCAAGATCAAATAGGTAAGCATCAAAAGTGTTTTTGTATTGAAATCACAATTAGCCATTTTAGGATTTTGTGTGCTTACCAATTAAGATAAGCATCTTATCACTTTAGCCTAACCATTTTCCCAAACATCATAGAGAGGAAATATTCTAAACAAAACATGAATAATCATTCCAAAAGGGCATAAAATAGGCTTACAGAAACAACAGTTCTTTTAAGGGCCGGCATATCAAGATCCGTAGATCTCGAATACATTTTTTTACTTTACTTATTTAAGCCACTCTTTTGCATACATTTTTCCTCACCACTTGGAAACATTATCAAGCTTTTTCAATTAACTTAACACATTCTCTAGTCTTCAAACCACTCTTTAACCTTTAATCATAACGCTTCTAACTCTCATTTGTTGAAAACATGTTATGACTTGATGATCCATCAAAGCAAGCTTATTGTTCTTGCCATCCTCATCCACCAAATTAAAATCAACTTGCATATGAAGATCCACCACAACAAGATTAGAGCTCTTGTCATTTGCATCCATTAAAGGCTTCTCATAAATATAAATTCAACCATATCAATCTTAGAGTTCTTGATGTTTATATTAGGCATTCATATTTATTAGACAACCATGTTTTGGATCATCATTATACATAACCATATATCACTACTATATAACACCTTGTATCACCCATTATATTCAAAAATAGAGGTTAGATGGTTTATGTGTGTATGCCTTAAAATAAAAGGGTAATAGGTTTAGTGTGTTTAGGCCTTATAACACAAGTGAATTACGTCTGTTATGCTTGGGCCATAAAACATAACAGGCTTGGTTATATCCGAGAACAACTCGATATCTAGCTTAGTATCGTTAAAATTATAAGCAACGTTGTAAGGTTTTCTCTGCCGAGAAGGGAGCTTGTTGATTTAGTGAAGTAACTATCGAATAGGGAACTCGGGGAGTGAGAGTAGGGTGAAGAGGAGCATCGTGACCGAACCACTATAACTTATTGTGTCTGGCTTGATCACTCTTTTACTTAATGCTTTGTGTTTATATTTGCATTGTGTTTATGTTTTTGTTGTTGTGATATGTTTTCTTTTGTGCTTTCCACTATCATTATTGTTGTAGAATTATTATTTTCACTTATCATACTGCATCGCACTAGATCGGTTATTTGATACGAGAAACTTAAGTTTTTAAATGGGAACATTATTCACCCCCTCTACATTTTTCACATAGATTTGACCATTGAAAACCGAATACTCATGGCGACAAATGAGGCTCTACTGCGGAGTGAAGGGTTTTACGTTAATCTTTGTTACACGGATAGTCTTTAGAGATGAATTATGTAATTTCAGCTAAAATGTAGGGACTGGTTATGCAAATTTTCTTTTTCTGGAAAAAGTAATTTTATGGATGAATTTTGCTATGTTAGGTAACATACAGGGATCATTTGTGTAATTTTTTACTTGGTTGGTCATAAAGGATGAATCTTTTAACGTAAGCTAAAAGAAAGGCTTTGCTAAAAAAAAAAAAAAAAAAAAAAAAAAGCCGCTGAAAGAAAGGGACTATTTACGTAATTTTCATTAAAAGAAACTTTGGGGTGATTTTTGGAGTGCCAGTTAACAATAGGGACTATTATTGTAATATTTTGTTAAACTATTGATCTTTAGGGACGAAATTTGTAAGACTAAAAGTAATAAGACCCCAAAAAACAATCTCAGACACCGCCATATCAGCTTTCTCTCTCCGCAGACACCACCCAGACAATGCGTAGTAAGGAGACCAATTTTTTTTTTCCCTAAATAGGGACTAACTGTGCAAGAAAAACACTAACAAGGACTAATAATGTAAAATTTCATTAGAACAAGGTTTAAAGTGAAAAAAAATACATTGTCTTCTTCCTCCATCGCCAACCTGCACCCAAAAAAAAATTAATAATAATAATATTAATAGCAAAAAAAAAACGTTGTAGCCATGGTAAATCTCTTCATAAAACTAAAATAAAATTAAGGGTAAACACAATAAAATAACAACCTACTTTCTCCAATTTGCTGAGTTGAAATACTTACTTTTTTATTAATGATAAATCCTATCAAACTTTCAAATATTGTTTTGACTTCAACCATATGACTAAAATAAACTTGCATCGTTAGTCCTTTATACTAACGGCCGTTAGCAAATAACTTTAAATTTGGTTTTCTTACGTTTTCGTCCGTTTTTACACGTTTTCGTCTATTTTTGCACGTTTTTGTCCGCTTTTACACGTTTTCGTTCGTTTTTACACGTTTTCGTCAGTTTTTACTATTCGTCCATTTTTACACGTTTTTAAACGTTTTCGTCCATTTTTACACGTTTCGTCTGTTTTACACGTTTTGAACGTTTTCGTCTGTTTTTGCACGCTTTTGTCCGTTTTTACATGTTTTTGCACATTTTCGTCTGTTTTAAACGTGCAAAAACAGACGAAAACATGTAAAAACAAATGAAAACATGTAAAACAGACGAAACTAAAGAAAAAGTAAACACAAAACATAAAAACGTGTAAAAACGGACGAAAAAGTGTAAAAACGGACGAAAACATTTAAAACGTGTAAAAATGGACGAAAACGTGTAAAAACAGACGAAAATGTGCTAAAACAGATGAAAACGTGTAAAAAGACGAAAACGTGTAAAAAGACGAAAACGTGTAAAACGGAGAAAACATGTAAAAATAGACGAAAACGTGTAAAAACGACGAAAACGTGTAAAAGCGGACGAAAATCGTGCAAAAACGAACGAAAACGTGTAAAAAGGACGAAAACGTGTAAAAACGGACGAAAATGTTAAGAAACGAACATTAAGTTGCTACGAAACGTGTTAAAAGAGAAACGTAAGCGAATCCAAATTGAATTATTTGCTAATTTTTGATAAAGACTAAAATTGAAGTTTATTTTAGTCTAATTTTTGAATCAGAAAATATTTGAAGTTTGTTAGTTTCGTCGTTAAACAAATAATTTAATGGATTGTAGTGGGTTTTTTTTTGTGTTACCCTATTCAATTTCGGTTTCTGACCACAACCGACACAACAAACCAAATGGGTGTCTTGGGGGGGGGGGGGGGGGGGGGGGGGGGGGGAGCTTTGAGATGATAGTTAACAACATGAACTATTTCTGTAGGATTCTGTTAAACTATTAGTTACGGCGGATACTTTAAAAAGAATAAATTAAAATAAATAAGCTATTAGTTGTTAGTGAAGTACGTTAGAAAAAGAATCTCGCTGAAAGCACCGTTACAATTTTTGTCAACATTTCGTGATATCAGGGGATATTGAGCATATGGTGTTTGCTTGTTTAAATTGTATCGTATATTCGTATGGATAGGGTCTAGGGGTATGGATGGAAGTTCAATTTAATGTAGTCAACGATTCATTTACTTTACGGGTCCAAGTTGTTTCGTTATCTTGACTTTTTGGTCATAATAACTACGAAATGATTTCTGTCGTGGTTTCGTTTCACTTGCTGATGGCAAACTTCAAGATAATAATAAAAAAAAGCTTTAATGACGTGATAATCTTCAACTACGGAGTAATAATGAAATGATCAATATATAGATATATAAAAAGTAAATTACACCGTTCGTCCTTGAGGTTTGCGTTGATCGCAGCCGTTAGTCCTTTAATCAAAAAAATTGCACCGTTCAACCTTAAGTGTCAAACGTTATGCGCCGTTTGTTCATCCCTCTAACGGGACCCACTAACCGTCGTTAAGTTTACACATGTGAGGGTATATCAGTCTTTTTCCCTTATATTTTACTTTTATTTTTCTTTCTCATCCTCATATTCAATTATCACCACCTACCACCACTTATTCATTATCTTCTTCCGCTATCTCTCCAAATAAACACTAACTCACACTCATTGTGCTTCTCGCTCCTAATAAACACCAACTCTCACTCATTCTGCTTCTCTCTCCCAATAAACACCCATTGCTCTCTCTTCAAAAAATTAAAAACATCTCATTCTCTCTTATCTTTATCTCTACTTGTACATATTTTTCACAAAATCAAAAACAAAAATCACAAAAAATCATTTTTCATCTCTATCATTTACAACAAAATCACAAAATATCAAACACACTTTTCTATATAATAAAAATCTTGCAGCCACAACCATTCTTACATACACCACCTGCCACCATCATCACATCCTGATCACCTCCATCATCATCAAATAAACTACATTTCAAAACCCCAAAAGTCATTATGTCTTTGTTGTGTTTATGATTTAATTTTTGCAGCCATTCCCACTAACCCACCTCACCGTATAAAACCACTATCACCACAAATAAACTCCAAATAATAATCAATTAATGTGTTGGTGTGTGACGTTCATTGTTGGGTCTAAAGATGCTGCTGGTCGTGAAATACACCAAGTGTTACTCTGCTGATCAGTTAAGTAACTCTGCTGATTAGACTATAACTCTGCTGTTTTGTAACTCTGCTGGATTGGGATAATAAGCAAAGTGTAACTCTGCTGCTAGCCCACGAAGACTTTGCTGCTAGACTAGTTACTCTGCTGCTTATTAGATATGTATAGTTTGTTAAGATAAGTTTGGAAAAGATACGTAAGAATATTTTTCTTGTATAGAAAGTCTTGTAAACCGACTAGGACTCCTTACGCTATAAAAGGAGGATCTAGGGTTAGGTTAGAGGTACGTATCATTATTGTTTTACACTTCAAGGTTTCTTGTAACCCTATTGCTATCGAGCAATCGTATTAATATATTGAAGTGTTGTTTGATAATTCGTTTGTGCTTAATTCTTCTTAAGATCAAATATTAAGTTCCGCATAATATTTGATATACAACTCAAGATCAGTTTCTATACCGATTGCTTTAGGTTTATATCTAAAGTAATTAATAAGATCGTGAAGCTCAACTGGGATCAACAAGTGGTATCAGAGCTTGTGATCTAGAAACTGGTACCAAGAAGAATTACTAAATACAAGATCTGTTAATCATCAAAGTAAGCAATGGAATCCGATTCAACACACATGGTTACTGCATCAAGAGTTCCCATGCTCAAGACTGGAGAGTACGAGATCTGGAAGATGAGAATTCAACAATACATGAGAATGGTTGATTACTCACTTTGGGAAGTTGTTCTACATGGCGACAGTCAACCAGCCAAGACTGCTACTGGATCAGTCTTGACTCTCAAGACAAGTGAAGAGAAAGCACAGAGAAGATTGGAGGTCAAGGCTCACAGTATTCTCATGATGGGAATACCTAATGATTATCAACTAAGCTTTAATCATATTGAGTCTGCTAAGGATTTATGGAAAGCAATTGAACTTCGATTTGGTGGGAATGAAGCTACCAAGAAATCAAGAAAGAATTTTCTGAAGCATCAGTTTGAAACTTTTACTGCTTTGAGTTCTGAGAATATTGAGGGAACTTATGATCGACTTCATAAGCTAACCAGTCAGATGGCTCTATTGAAGATTGATGTATCTCAAGAAGATATCAATCTAAAATTTCTGAGAAGTCTATCTTCTGAATGGAACACTCACACAGTGATTTGGAGGCACAAGGAAGATTTTGAGAAGATGACATTGGATGATCTGTATAACAATTTGAAAGTTTATGAATCTTAAGTCAAGGGATTGTCAAGTTCATCTTCTACCACAAACAATCTTGATTTTGTTTCCTCAAGCAACAAGAATTCTGGTAGTCATCAAGAACAGCACTCTGCTGCTGGTACTTTTGTTCCTGCTGTTGGTTCACATGTCTCTGCTGCTGACTCTACCAACACCAACACCATCAGTGATGCTGCTATTTGTGCTTATTTGGCTGAACTTAATACAAGTACTTCAGTTATGCCTCAAGATCTGGATGAACTTGATCCTGATGATGCTGAATAAATTGATATGCAATGGAAGTTTGCAATGCTAACTATGAGGGCAAGAAGGTTTCTTAAAAGAACTGGTAAAGAGATGAAGTTCAGAAGGAACAAGAATGTGGGATTTGACAAATCAAAGGCTGAATGTTTTAACTGTCATAAGAAGGGACACTTTGCAAGAGAGTGCAGAGCACCAAAAAGAAACAATGAGAATGTCAAGAAGTCTACTGATGAAGAGCCAAATCCTACTACTGCTATGGTGTCATGTGATGGGTTAGGAGAGTATGACTGGAGTGATCATGCTGAAGATGGTCCTAACTATGCATTGGTGGCTGATGAAGAACCTCAAGGACAACATTTTGCTCTCATGGCATACTCTTCCTCTGGATCAGACTCTGAGGTATCCAATGAATCATCTTGTTCTTTTAAATCATGTTCTGATACAATTGAAATACTTAAGTCTAGCAATGGAAACCTTAAAATGGAGAATGAAACACTTAAGTTAGACAATCTTAGTTATGAATATGGTTTAAAGAATTTAGAAGAGAAGCTCGAATTTTATAAAAAGGCTGAAATTGAATATCTAGATAAAATCACTAGTCTAGAAATTGAGCTTATTAAGAAAGATTGTGAGATTAAGGTTCTTATGGGGAAAGTAGAAGAGGCTGAACAGGCTAAAGATTCAGCTATAAGTGAGACTGAAAAACATATTGTTAGGGTGGAAAAACAACAATTTGCCACTGACATTCTCAGTAAACCAATAGGAAGACATTTTGCAGACCCAGGCAATGGTCTAGGATATAATGCTGTTGCTCACCCTAAGAAACTTAGTGCCAATGCCCCTCCTACTAGGACATTGTCTTTCATACCTGAGTCTGAGGTCAAACCTGTAGGTGAAACTAGTGAAATTAAAGTAGAGTCACCTAAGGTTGAGAAAAAGTGGTCTGATGCACCCCTTATTGAAGATTGGGAGTCTGACAGTGATGATGAAGTTGTAGAATCTGATTCAACCCCTAAGAACAAAAAGGAAGAAATTCCTGCTGTTGTTGAGTCAAAAGCACCTAAGGCTAAAAAGGTTGAGTTTGTTAAGCCTAAGCTAGGTAAAGGTATCTCTAGGAAGATGGCTGAGTATAATAACACACCTAGAGTATATCCTAAGAAAACCAATAACTTTCCTAGAGGAAACCAGAGAAATTGGAACAACCTAGTTTCACAAAGATTAGGTACTGATTTTCAATTACTTAAAAAGGCATGTTATGGTTGTGGTAGTTTTGAACATCTGCAAGATGAGTGCTACTACTATCAGAAACCAGTTTGGAACCAATATACAAGAGTGAACCATAGAAACTTTGCTAGAAAGACTCACCCACATCCCAAAAGAAACATGGTTCCCAAGGAAGTTTTGATGAGAGATGGTGTTTCTAGAGTTATCTCACCTATTGCACCAAAAGGGCCCATAAAGAAGGACATAGTTGATTCTGCTGTTAAGGTAAACTCTGCTGCTAAGGCAGACTCTGCTGTTTTGCCTAAAGTTGTTACTGATACTGTTGTGGGCAACCATTTCTATGCTGTTAAGGCCTCAGCTTGCTGGGTCTGGAAACCTAAAGTTAAAGTTTTGGATCATGTTCTCAGACACAGCAGTGCACCAATGCAGTTGAAGAAATTTGACTACTTTGATGCACAAGGCAGATCCAAGTCAGTAATGGCTTGGGTCCCAAAGAGAAACTAATTCTCTTACTTTTTGTGCAGGGCAATCTACAAAAGGAGCTAAAGGATAAATGCATTTTTGATAGTGGATGCTCTTCACATATGACTGGAGACCAAAGCAATTTGGAAAACTTTGAAGCTTTGGATGGTGGATATGTTGCCTTTAGGAATGATCCTAAAGGATGTAAAATCGTTGGTAAAGGCATCATCAGAACTGGAAAATTGGATTTTGAGAAAGTGTATTTGGTGAATGGACTAAAGTTCAATCTTTTTAGTGTCTCACAAATGTGTGACAGAAAGAATTTTGTTCTTTTTACAGACACTGAATGTCTTGTCTTATCTCCCGACTATAAGATACCTGATGATAAATTAGTACTTCTTAAAGTCCCTAGAAATGACAACATATACAGTGTGGACATAAAGAACATTATTCCCAAAAGAGATTTAACTTGTCTGTTTGCGAAAGCCACTATTGATGAATCCAAACTATGGCACAGAAGGCTTGGCCATTTGAACTACAAGGCTATCAACAAGTTGGTGAAAGGGAACTTGGTCAGAGGATTACCTTCAAAGGTTTTTGAGAACCCTGAAGTATGTGTTGCTTGTCAGATGGGAAAGCAACATAGAGCATCTTGTAAGTCCAAATTGGTGAACTCTATAACTGAACCCTTGTTTATGTTACATATGGACCTATTTGGACCTACTTATGTGAAAAGTTTGAACAAAAAGATGTATGGCTTAGTGGTCACTGATGATTTTAGTAGATTTACTTGGGTATTCTTTTTAGCTACTAAGGATGAGACACCTGGCATTCTTAAGGCTTTTATTACAAGGATAGAAAACCTATTTAATCACAAGGTTAAGATCATCAGATGTGACAATGGAACTGAATTTAAGAATCAAGTAATGAATCAGTTCTTTGAGGAAAAGGGAATAACTAGACAATTTAGTGTGGCTAGAACTCCTCAGCAAAATGGTGTTGCTGAGAGGAGAAATAGAACATTAATTGAGGCTGCTAGGACCATGTTGTCAGAGTCTAAGTTACCCACTATCTTTTGGGCTGAAGCAGTTAACACTGCTTGCTATGTGCAGAATAGAAGTAAGATAGTTAAGCCTCACAATAAGACCCCTTATGAGTTATTGCATGGTAGGAAACCACTGATTGATTTCTTTAGACCATTTAGGTGTCCTGTCACTATCTTAAACACCATTGACCACTTAGGCAAGTTTAGTGAGAAATCAGACATAGGTTACTTTGTTGGATACTCCACTGAAAGTAAGGCTTTTAGGGTCTTCAATCAAAGGACTGGGCATGTGGTGGAAAATTTACATGTTAAAATTAGAGAAACCACACCTAATGTTGATGGAAAAGGTCCTGAATGGATGTTTGATATTGATTCTTTAACCAAAAGTATGAATTATCAACCAGTCATTGCAGGTACTACTAACATATCTGCAGGTACACAAACTAACCTAAATGCAGGTACACAAGAGAAGAAGGATGGATCTGTAGAGGAGTTTGTTTTGATTGAAAAGTGGAAGTTTGATCAGTACTTCTCTCCAACAGATAAAGAGGGAAAGAGTTCAGATGATGATGCTATTCATAAGGAAGTACCAAAGGTTAATGCAGAAGGTGATGATGAACCTTCTCATGATGATAAGGAAAGGAATGAAGAGTCAGAAATTTATGGGCAACAAGGGAATACACAAAGCAGTAGTTCTCTCAACTCTGCTGCCAGGCCAAAACACTCTGCTGATAGGCCAAAACACTCTGCTGTCAGGCCAAAACACTCTGCTGTTAGGTTTGGTAACTCTGCTGCTATGCCCAAGGACTCTACTGATAATAAAGATGGTGATTCTTATGATGATTCTTCTAATGAGATGCCTGAATTAGAAGAAGTGTATGTGGACACTGATGATGAAGTTGTTGATGTTTTTGGTGCTGAAGCTGATTTATCCAATTTGGAGACTGATATACCTGTTAGTCCCACTCCAACAACCAGAATCCACAAGAATCATCCAAAGGAGCAGATAATTGGTGATGTTCACTCTGCTGTTTAGACCAGAAGTAAATCAAAAGGTTTGAGTGATTTGCTTGATCAGGGATTGTTTGCTCAAACACTTAAGAAGAGGAATAGCCACAAGGATTTACAAAATTGCATGTTTGCCTGTTTCTTATCTCAAGAAGAACCCAAAACCATTCACAAGGCTATGAAAGATGAAAGTTGGGTTGAAGCTATGCAAGAGGAGTTGCTGCAGTTTAAGCTTCAAGAAGTCTGGACATTGGTGGATTTGCCTAATGGAAAAAGAGCAATTGGTACTAAATGGGTGTTCAGATGCAAAAGAGATGAAAGAGGCATTGTTATTAGAAACAAGGCTAGATTGGTGGCTCAGGGATACACTCAGGAAGAGGGAATAGATTATGATGAGGTATTTGCCCCAGTTGCAAGAATTGAAGCTATTAGACTATTCTTGGCATATGCCTCATTCAAGAATTTTCCTGTGTATCAAATGGATGGAAAAAGTGCTTTCTTGTATGGAAAGATTCCTGAAGAGGTATATGTGATGCAACCACCTGGGTTTGAAGATCCTAAGTATCCTGATAGGGTTTACAAGGTGAAGAAAGCACTGTATGGACTACATCAAGCTCCTAGAGCTTGGTATGACACCTTATCCAAGTATTTGTTGAACAATGGTTTTTGTAGAGGAACCATTGATAAAACATTGTTCATTAAGAAAGACAAAAAGGATATCCTACTTGTTCGCGTTTATGTAGATGATATCATATTTGGGTCTACAAATAAGGTGTTATGTGAAGGATTTGAAAAGCTTATGCACAACAGGTTTGAAATGAGTTCTATGGGAGAACTCACTTTCTTTTTGGGGCTTCAAGTCAAGCAGAAATCAGATGGGATTTTTATTAGCCAAGACAAGTATGTGGCTGATATGTTGAAGAAATTTGGTTTCAATGATGTGAAAGCAGCTAAGACACCAATGGATAAAAACAAACCTTTGCTCAAGGATGAAGATGGGGAAGAGGTTGATGTACATCTTTATAGATCAATGATTGGTTCATTGATGTATCTGACTGCTTCAAGGCCAGATATCATGTTTTCTGTGTGTGCTTGTGCTAGATTTCAAGTGTCCCCAAAAGTTTCACACTTGGAAGTGGTCAAAAGAATTTTTAGATACCTAAAGGGTCAACCTAAATTGGGCCTTTGGTATCCTAATAATTCACCCTTTGACTTGATAGCATACTCAGATAGTGACTATGCTGGAGCTAGTTTGGATAGAAAGTCAACCACTGGAGGCTGTCAATACCTTGGTCATAGGCTAATCTCATGGCAATGTAAGAAACAAACAGTAGTGGCTAATTCAACAACTGAAGCAGAATATGTTGCTGCTTCTAGCTGCTGTGGACAAGTGCTCTGGATTCAGAACCAACTGCTGGATTATGGGTACAATTTCATGAACACCAAAATTTATATTGACAACAACAGCACAATGTGTATTATCAAAAATCCTGTTTTTCATTCTAAAACAAAACACATAGAGATAAGACATCATTTTATTAGAGATTGTTATGAGAAAAAGTTAATTCAAGTGGTTAAAATACATACTGACAATAATGTTGCTGATCTACTTACAAAAAGTTTTGATATAAGTAGATTTCAATTTTTAGTTGCTAGTCAAAGTCTGGTGTTTAGTCAAAATTTGCTGTTTCTTAACTTGTTTGCTGCTATGACTACTCTGCTGCTATTGTGGGATATTCTTGCTTGTGTTTGTGGTTTTCTACTAACCTTTTGCAGATATACATGAATACACAATCAAGTAAAGCAAGGAAAGATAAAGTTCATTGATCACAAAAGCAAAAGTACAACATAAAGTTTCCATACATCCATTGTTCAAAAGAAGTTCAAAAGAAAACAAGGCCCAAGGATTCACAACCTAAACACACCTATCCCAAATCAAGCTTGTTCCTTTCCCTTTCCAACAAAGTCTGGCATCACCTTACTACGAGGTCCCCTGGTTCCCATATGTTCAGACACTTGCTTGCAAGGAAGTGCAAGTATCACTGGTCTTGGTGGTGGACTCTGCTGTTGGCTTGAGGATGGAGCTTGTTTCTTCTCCTGCTTTTTCTTTGGAACAGGGACTTCCTGCTCCACTGTACTTGGCTTTGGTTGAGGTGGATTGACACTCTTCGCAAAGGCGGCAGCAGCTTTCTCCATTTGTCTCTGAAGCTCGACAGTCAAGGGATGGTTAGGAGGATCGATTTCCCAGGAACCTTGATAATATGTCATGGATTTTGGCCATGCTGCTGTTTCATCATCATCGCTAGAGTCTACAAAGGAAGATGGAGTCGATGGAAGCGGGTCAGATACCTCTTCTTCAACAATCGCTTTGCCCTTGCGTTGTGCAGACGATGAACTTGGGGGAAAGTAATTTGCCCATCCTTGTGAAGTATCTGAAGAGGAATCTGATGAAATGTCAATGATCGGTGCTTTGGATGAACTCATGGTTATTTGTTTTTGGTGTTAGGGTTTGTGAGATTGGGGTTTTGCTAAGAGAATGAGGGATTTATTGACTTAAATGAGGAGTTGGTATGGTATTTAAGGGATTAAATTTGGAGATTTTGGGAAAGTTGACTTTTGGTCAAACCTTTCATAACTCTGCTGCTGAGTTTGAAAGTAAAGGGGTTAAATTGAAAATTTTGGCGCGTCTTAAAACCTAATTCGATCAAAACGGTCTCACACACCAATTTGATCTCATTACTTTTTAATTGCTCAAAACTACATCTAATTCTCACCCAAAACCATTAATTCACCATCTTATATCCAAAACCCCCAAACTCATTATGGCTCGACGAAAGTTTCCTGATGAGCATAATCAGATTGTATTTCTTAGTAAGGTTTCAGCTGCTGAAGGATTTCATGAAGTTATGGATTTTCTCAGTGCATCTCAATTAAGGTATGCTTTAACAGTTGATCCACCCATTATTAAATCTCATATGCACCAGTTTTGGTCAACTGTTAAGCTTGATACACTCGACGGGGAGGAAAGGTTAATAAGTAGTGTAGATGGAGAGACTATTGTCGTTAGTGAAACAACTCTTAAGAGAAGCCTTCGTCTATCAGGTGTTCCCATACCCCCTAATCTTACCACTGAGGTTATTTTAACTGAGCTTGAGAAAATTGGGTATGAGAGGCCTGAAACTACTGGAACTTTTTATAAAGGTCTTCTTTGCCCACATTGAAAGTTTTTGTTGCATACTCTTCAATACTGTTTGTTTCCCAAAGTAGGAGGATGAAATGAGTTTAGTGCTCCTCAAGCAATGGCCTTAGTTTGTTTGGCCACTGGACAACCATTTGATTTTTCATCAATGATTTTTGAGGGTATGAAGAAGTATGTTAAGAAGCAGTTTTATTTGTATCCAAGGTTTTTACAGCTCATCATAAACCATCAACTTAAAGAACCTTTGGAACATACCAACATTGAGCCAAGTAGCAGAATGGCAATCAAGATGTTTGCTTTTCTGAAGAAGAATGGGAAAGGTTTTTCTGGTGCTATCACTCCCCTATCTCAGTACATGTTGGATATTGTGGCTGCAGTGAATGAGGATGAAGAGGCTGGAACTCCCACAGCTTCCCATCACACATCCTCATCTACTTGTTTGAATGAATCATCTTCCACTGAACCCCAAAATACCCAATCACCTAGGACTTCACAACAAGAGGACATTGTGACACCTCAGACCAATGTCAGTATGGATGCAGATGAGGCTGGTACAGGTGATGTAGGTACCATGATGGAAGAGGCTGGCACTACTGTTTCCAACTTAGTAGTTGAACAGGACAGTGCTAACATACCTAAGACCTCGACCATGGAAACATCTATTGTAGAAGGTTCTCAAGAACCTAATACAACTGATGGTAACCCCAGCCAAATGGCTAATATGGGGGGCTCAGATGTTCAGCCTAGGGTTGAGACTGAGTTTGTGTCCAAAGATTCACCTCTCGGAGAAGGTAACACATCTCGAAGTGATGAGGACAGGGATGAAACACATGAATTGATGGACACTGATGTACAAAATGACAATGCCCATGATACACCTCTCGGACCAGGTAACACAGGTCGAAGTGTTGAGGCTAGCATTGAACTTGAAACAGAGGATTTGACGGTTAAAACACCTGTACACAATGCCAATTCCAGTGATCAACCTCTCGGTTCAGGTTACACAGACCGAAGTTGTGAGGATATCATGAAACAATTAAAAGAATTGACGGATACCTGTACAAAATTGTCAAAGGAGGTCATTGGTCTTAGAAAGGAACTAAAGACAGTGAAAGCTTCTCATGGTGCTGAAATCAGAAGGCTTAAGCTTAGGGTTCAACATCTTGAAGGGATGCTGAGATCCATATCTTCACAGTTGAATGTTTCCAAACCATGTTTGGGAGAGGATGCTTCCAAACAGGGGAGGAATGATCAGAAGGATGCAGCAGGTTCAGGGGAGGTACTCAAAGATTCAGGGAAGGGTGTAATGAAAGAAAGTGAAAAGGTTGACTCTGCTGTTAATACAGAACACTCTGCTGATGAGAGAAAGTATTCTGCTGATGGGCTAAATCACTCTGCTGGTGAATTTGATGAAGACACAATGCCCTTAGCCCATGTATTGCTTAACCTTGGAAACAAAACACCTGCACCAAAAGAATCTTCACCTAAACCTACACAACCAACACCTGAACCACAATCACAACCAGCTGCTCAACCTTTACCAAAACCAAAACAAGTGACTGTCTCAAGACCTAAAGCCAAAGGAGTTGTCATACAAGAGCCTGTGCCAACAAGAAAACCTGTTCAATCACCTACCTACAAGGGTAAGGGTAAGAAGAAAATGGTGGAAGAACTTGAACCTTATCCTGATCCTAATGAATTTCCAATTGAGGAATGGCCTAGACATTTGCAAGAAAGGTGGGATGCAGAAGAAGCTCAGAGGGTTGCTGATGAAGAAAAAGCTGAGTATGATAAAGCAATGGAGAAACAAAAGCAACAATCTGAGAAACAATCTGAAGTTAAAGCAAAAGTGGCTGCATGGGAAAATGTGCAGGCAAGATGTAAAGCTGCTATGGCATGGGAGAGAGTGAAAGTAGAGATGGATGATGTTTTTACAGATGAAGGTATTAATGACTGGATTCATCAAGCCATTGTGGAGAATAAGAAAAGGCTTCTGGTTGCAAGAAAGAATAAAAAAGTGAATAGACCACCAACTGCAAGGCAACAGAGAACTCTTCATGAGCAATATCTGAGGAATATGAAAGGTTGGAAATTGAAGGAGTTGAAGCCATACTCTAATGAAGAAGTCAAGCAGAAGTTTGAGGCTGCTAAGAAAGAGATGGAGATAAAATTTAAACCTTTAACTGATGCTGAGATCAAAGAGTTGACAAGAATCAAAGTAGCATCAAATGCTTATATGAATCCTGAGTCAACTGTTAAAATGGCCAAAGTATCAGATGTTGAGAAAGAGAAAGAGAATGTAGTTGAAGAGGAAAAGCCTGAACCTACTGTTGGTATAAAGAGATATGGTAGAAGAATAAAGCAGGTGGCTAGGAAGAAGAGAAGAACTCAGTCATTGGTGATGAGTGACTCAGAAAAAGAAGAAAGTGATGAGCATCATCTTGAAGAGGTGACTGCTGATGATATGAAAAGAACAATGGATTTCACAGCTCATGTACCACAAAAGGAACCAGAGATAGTAAATGCAGTTCCTTTAGATACCAAGTATTCAATCATATCTTATTCACATACAGTCAGGGATGGAAGTGAAGCTTACTGGGAGGTTATGAGGTCTAATCATCTTTGTTATGGATTTGTTAGATTTTCCCAGATGCTACATTTTATGGATAGAGATGATGTGATACAGATGTGGAGATTGTATAAAGAAAAATATAGTGATCAGAGACCAGAGGTGATATATGAAAGAATTCACTATTATTTTTTGAAGAACATGTTTGAGCCTGATGAGAGAGATCTTGAATGGAAGGATTTGTTGAACTCCAGAGTTGATAAGTGGTATTTGTATCAATCTTGTGGAGTACATGAATTGGTTTGTAAAGGTGTTAAGGTCTACATGCTTGTGGAGAAGGAATACCCTTTGAATAACAACACAGCAGTTATTACTCAGATGTTAAAGCCTGGAATGTTGACATTGCAAAATAGTTTCTTTTCAGATGATCAGGCTTTCAAACTGATAAGGAAATATGAGAAGATTCTTAAATCAAAGACTTCAAAACAGTAAAGTGTTTGGAAGCATCCTCCTAGTGATTAGCTGGGTTTAAAAGAAACTTGATGATTTTTGGAGAAAAATATCAAGTTTAGGGGAGGATTGTTGGGTCTAAAGATGCTGCTGGTCGTGAAATACACCAAGTGTTACTCTGCTGATCAGTTAAGTAACTCTGCTGATTAGACTATAACTCTGCTGTTTTGTAACTCTGCTGGATTGGGATAATAAGCAAAGTGTAACTCTGCTGCTAGCCCACGAAGACTTTGCTGCTAGACTAGTTACTCTGCTGCTTATTAGATATGTATAGTTTGTTAAGATAAGTTTGGAAAAGATACGTAAGAATATTTTTCTTGTATAGAAAGTCTTGTAAACCGACTAGGACTCCTTACGCTATAAAAAGAGGATCTAGGGTTAGGTTAGAGGTACGTATCATTATTGTTTTACACTTCAAGGTTTCTTGTAACCCTATTGCTATCGAGCAATCGTATTAATATATTGAAGTGTTGTTTGATAATTCGTTTGTGCTTAATTCTTCTTAAGATCAAATATTAAGTTCCGCATAATATTTGATATACAACTCAAGATCAGTTTCTATACCGATTGCTTTAGGTTTATATCTAAATTAATTAATAAGATCGTGAAGCTCAACTGGGATCAACATTCATTTAATAAATTGGGATGCTTAACAGAAGTTGTCGATGATGCGGATGCGGATTTGGTTGGTGGTCGCGGTGGATGTATATGGGGTAGATAAGATATAGGGGGTGGTTGGTGGCAACGGATATGGGCGCTGGATAGTGGCAGGAGTGGTGGGTTTTCAATATATGGTTTTGGGTTATTTGTGTATCTTCATGAATAAAGTTATGAATTGCTTGTTTTATAGGTTTTTGGTGAGAGGGTGATGAGAAAATGATTGGTAATAAAACTGGAGTGCTTAGTGATAACTTGTATACTAGATGGGATTCGGAATCTGTTAATGATCTTGTTATATCATCTCCTTTTTGCTAACGAGATATGTCTTTTTTGTTTGTTATTGAAATACTGTATGCTTTTTTGGTTTAGTGATTTTTGGATTTGTTATTGATGGTGGAGTAAAAAGGGTAGTCGATTTTAAATTTTTAATAAAGATGGAAGGTGATGGGATATTTTTTTTTTTGTTTTTTTTTTTTTTTTTTTTTAAAATCAAAATGGCATGTTGGTGTTTGTGGGTTTTGATTTAGCGCATTTGGGTGTTGTTTTGGGATTTGGGGTTTTCAAAGGTGGCCAGGGGTGGTGGGAGTGGTGCCTCGTGATGGTGGGAGTGGTGGAAGATGGTGGGTGAAGATGAAGAAGAGAGAATGTAGTTTAATTGGTGGTGGTGGCGCTTACTAATTATATTAAGTTAATATTATTAAAGATATTTTATTTGGTAGTGGTGAGTCATAATGATACAATGACTACTTTATCCTCATTTGTAGACTTAAAAGGACATAAATGCCCTCTCGTGGACTGACTTAACGAGTGTTAGTGGGCCCCGTTAAAGGGAGGGACAAACAACGCATAACGTTTGCCACTTAAGATCGAACGGTGCAATTTTTTTGGTCAAAGGACTAACGACTGCGGTCAACACAAACCATAAGGACGAACGGTGTAATTTACTCTTATATAAATTAAACGAATACTTGTGCAAATCGACGGTGTATAGCGACAAATAATTATATTTGCGAAATCGTGATTTTTGTTTAACTTTTGATGCAAAACTTACGGGTTCACTTTGTAGTAATTGCGAGAAAAAAGTTCACGGTTTAAAAACAAAAAATAATAAAAATTTAAACAATATTTAAAAAATAATAAGAGTTTATCGAAAAGTCCGTCTATTGAAAGACAATTTTTTTTTTCTTTTTTCATGATAGTGTATTTTTTTGTCGCTTAACGATTTACCATTTGCGATATATTTTATTTTAAAAAAAGATTAAAAATGGCTTTCTTAATTTTCATGAACAATAAATGACCAAAATTTGTTCATTGATTTTAAAAAAACGAGATTTGCTAACAACAACCCACCGAATGTTGTTTATGGATCCCATATATATATAAAAAACATTTAATGAATTTATGTATTTCATAAATTATACACTTTTAATCATTTTAAAAATGATACATGAAGTTAAATATAGATTGTTTTGAAATCATTAAATGTTTTATTCATTTTATACACTTTGAATTCAACTCATGTACTTTAAGCATGTGTTAACCTTTTTCCAAATTCAATTTAACATAAATTCACCTATTCAATTTAATTTTTATAAAATTCAAGTTCGTACAATCTAGTGCGCTACTTTTTTAATTTTGTTACATATTGCACCCATGTTTCCATTATATGATAATTATTTGATCTCCTTCCGTCCCAAAATTATTGTCCCATAACAAAATGCACATTCTTTTAGGAAAACATCACTATCACTACTTTATCTCTCTTACTTTTTTGCCAAATGACAAGTTTACCCTTAACTAATTAATTACCACTTCAATAAAGTTTGTAATATTAATTTCAACCAAGGGTAATATAGTAAACTTTACCAAACCAACTACCTATTCACTTTCCATTTTTAGAAATGGGACAATAATTTTGGGACGCCCGAAATGAAAAAATAGGACAATAAAATTGGGACGGAGGGAGTAATTATTTGATCTTTTTGGATGAAAAAGTGTTTCTCTTTCCTTTTTTTTTTTTGTCGCGTTCTCATCTCCATTATAAAACCACACACAACGGTGGTGTTAAACTCGCGTTAAAGGAAAAAAAAGTGCATTAACGCACGTTAAATTTGCGTTACTCGTTGCGAGAAGCTGCGTTAATGCAGCGTTAAGGGGGGTTTTTTGTAAAAAAAAAAATAAAATTACACTTTCAACCCTTGTTATTTCAATACGATTTTTTTTTTTCATTTGTGCCCCTTGTGTTTTAGATACAATTGATAGATAATTTTTCAAGATATAATTAGGTAGAAAAATACAAATACATTAAACGTCAAATATAAATTACATTAAACTCATTAACGGAAATTAAAAACCAAACTACAACGATTAATAAAAACTATCATCTGAATCTGGGTAACCATCTTTAGAGGATTGGGAAGGTGTGAAAAAACCACACTCCCACCTTTGCCTGCGTTCTTCATCCTCTTTTGCTTGCCGCTCCAAACGAGCCCTTTCCTCTTCTCTTTCATTATGTTCCATTTCCAGCAAGACCTGCATGTCTTGATCCATTTGGCGAAGTTTTTCATCAGTTAACCCAAACGGATTTGGGTCTTCGTTGGCAACCGGTGGATTGTGCACCGGTTCATTTTCCGGTGGATTGTTCACCGAAAAATTTTCCGGTCGGAAAACCGGAAAGGTATGCTCTGGCGGAGTATGGAATTCTTCATTATCGCGAGGTGGACTTGGAAACTGTTGTCCAAAATCTTTTTTGCGAGGTGGGCTTGGAAATTGTTGCCCGAAATCTTTTCTGGAAGACATTATGAATTAGAGATGTTTGGATCTAGAGTATTTGAGAAGTTTGGAATGTGTTTTTGTGTAACATGTGCTTCAGAAGCATGGGTATTTATAGGGTACAAATGCACACGTTTTATTAACGTGACTTTGAATTTTAATTGTTGTGAGTAAGATGCGTTAACGCAACGTTATTATGGTGTACTTTAGTTTAGGTTTGAATTTGAATATGATTTTAGAAATCAGATTCCAATGGCTACTTTAACGGCTAATTTCCACTATAAAAACCACCTTCACAAGACTTCATTTTCTCACACTAATTTAAACACAAACACAATAGCTAACGAACCAGCAGAGGTGCAAAGGGCTATCCTCAACCGATTACGAACAGAACAAGAAAAAGAACTCAAACTTATTAACAGTTTGTTTGGCGAGATAACTCGTATTATGCTACAAATGCATAATCGTGCTCCAGAGATCGAAAGGCTGCGTGAGTTGCCTCAAGACCATCCAGCTATCAGGGTCGGTCTAGAAACTCTACAAAGAACTAATGAAACAGATCTAGAACTTCATGTCGCATTGAAGATGGTTAGGGAGCAGGTGTTACAAGTGTGGGAGGAGAAATCTGATCTTATCGACAATTACAACTCTATATAAAATTTTGTATCGTATTTTAATGTTTTTTTTTAATTTCGCTGTAATTTTATTTTATTAAGTATGTAATGTTTTTTTTAATTTCGTTATAATTTTATTTTATTAAGTATGTAATGTTATGTTTTTAATGGATGTTATGTTTTAATGAATGTTATGTTGTTAAAAAATGAAGTAATTTATAAGTTAGGGGTTGAATTTGAAAATTTATGTTTAAAGGTGAGTTAAGGTGTGTTAAAGCTGAGTTATTGTTGTGTGGGTTAAAGCTGAGTTAAGTTAA
This sequence comes from Artemisia tridentata subsp. tridentata, assembly GCA_021014915.2. Taxonomy (NCBI): domain Eukaryota; kingdom Viridiplantae; phylum Streptophyta; class Magnoliopsida; order Asterales; family Asteraceae; genus Artemisia; species Artemisia tridentata. The sequence continues at coordinate 79,789,568 of CP139505.1, forward strand.
GGTGTGAAAAAGCTGACGTGACATGTCTTAAAATTTAAGGCTGAGTTAAATGTTATGAGTGGCCTAAGTAATTCAATTCCAGAATTGAACTAATTTACGTTTGTCACTATTATCATGTGTTATTCTTTTTAAGGGAAGATTTCAGCCAATAGAAGTATTCTTTGTCACCATTTTCAGGTGTTATCTTTTAAAAAGGCCGCATTGAATAGTAATATATAATGTTCTTCTATCTAAAGAACTTTGTCAAATTAAGGGGGTGCTTGGTTGGGGGATAGGGGGTGGGTAATGGGTAATATAATCATTAATGATGCTTGGTTGGAGAGGGGTAATATAATGAATACCCAATAGTGGGTAATGAACCATTATAGAGTAAATTGAGGGGTAAGGGATTGATTACCCACCATCACCCATTCATTTGCATTCCCTTTCCCTTTCCCCACTACTTACCAGGCACACCCTAAAAGTTTAAATTACTAAATCCTTCCTGAAATATAAGTCCATTTTGACATTTTGAATACAATTTTGACCTTAAATATTTTTGTTTTCATTATATAATACTTGATGAAAAGTATATTTATGAAAATACATTTAGAACCCAATCCATTTATATATTTTGCATCAAGTATTATATGATACAAATAAAAATATTTAAGGTCAAAATTTGATTTAAAAAGTCAAAATGTACTTATATTTTAGAACGGATAGAGTATATTTTATCACATGTTTATACATAAAGGTAAAAAGTTCACATATAATTACAGTATGAAGTATTATATTAGCAACATACTTTTGATTCTAAAGTGTTCCTTACCATGTGTATTTTTTTCTATCATACATTCGCTGATCACTCTATTTCTGACTCACCTATAGAGAACAGATTGTATAAGACTATGAACTGGGCCATTGGGCTGCGCTGATGTTATATTCGATACTTGGATATAAGATAGAGGCCTTAAACTATTGGGGCCCTAAATCTTTGGATATAAAATGTGGACAAACCAGATGTTAAATGCTCTGTATTTGGGCCACATTGATATGTCATACGTATAAGAGCATTAGGTATCATGGCAAGTCAATTCTCTTCATTCGGGCCCCATGGGGTGCTACGTCACCATGACATACCTCCCTTTACAACCCCCTTTCTCATAACATTCCACACACAACCATTATATATATATATATATATATATATATATATATATATATATATATATATATATATATATATATATATATATATATATATAAACAAATTTCGTACAAAAAAGGACGAGTGTTGTGCTCGTCGTCTGCACAACGAAGGGGAAGATGGCGAGCCATGGCAAGATGGTGTGGTATCATGGCTAGCTATGGCAAGGTTGCCAAGTGGGCACGGCGAAGGATGAGTTCCTCCACACCGAATGCTCTAACTTGACTCATACGTAGCAACCTTACCAAAGCACCAAATTCTAACATTTACTTGATACTTCTACAATAATAATTAAAAAAAAAACACATATAAACCAGGAGTATATTAATTTTAGTTCAGGGCATATGCAAATCAGCATAGAAACACACTGACTTAAAACTTTATTGTCATTAGTTTGGTAAACTTTTATAAAACTTAGCTGATGATCTGTTTTTATCTTATCTTAATAACAAATATAGCTAACTTACTTTAAAATGTGTAAACAGATAACCACATCACATGATGGTTACATATTCATAGTTTTCTCATGCCACTTGTAATTATAGAAAAAAACATAAAAAAGGGTGAAAAGGGCATGCAAACACAAACGATATATGAATGTAAGTGAAGGGAATAATGCTTTTGTGATGAACCAATAATGGTTTTCATTACTATGTATACTCATTAATAATACTGCAAACAAAAAGATACAGAAACCATGTGATCCTAAACTTATATATGTACTCATTGACAAAAGAACTTTAAACAAAATTGGCCTTGGAACCATGTTATGTGACAACTTTCTTTAGGATAATATTCTCTTTATATATTTTGAGTTTCAAATTTTATAAAACGTTTTACAGACATTCGAATTAGATATGAATTTTCTTGTGCACCAAAAGTACTTTGTTTTAAGTATAAGTTGTTTTTTGTTTTTTGTTTTTTGTTTTTTTTTTTTTTTAATAGAACGACACCACTTGAAATCTGACTCCCGAGTTAAACCATCCAAACAGCCAGGCCCCGGGACCCGAACCACTAGGAAAGACCCGCGAAGGGAAACCCCTAGAACTCACGGCTTCGCACTAAAAGGAAAATCGGGATATGTTTTAAGTATAAGATATGATCACACAAAAATATGATTGCAAATAAACGTCACAAAAAAGACTCACTAATCACAGCAAGCTAGACACATGTAAGACAAGTTGAGACTCATCTCGACTACGCATTATAAAACCAACCCTTACGGACCCCAAATCTCACTCGATAACAGGTAGCTAAATAGCAACTGCTCTTATAAAAACACAAAGTCCAGGATACCATTCCTTCCCTAAAAACATTTGTCTTCCCCTTCATATATAATAGTAGCATTTTCATTAATTATGGCACTAAATTCCCGTGTTCTTGCCTTATTGTTTCTTCTTTTGGTTTTATCATTACAGTGGACGAATGTTACATCCCAAAATTCACCTAATTTCGCCTGTGACCTCGATAAAAATCCAATCTTGAAAAACTATGCTTTTTGTGATTCTTCACTGAATGTGAAAACAAGGGTGAATGATCTAGTGAAAAGGTTGACACTAGAAGAGAAGATTGGATACTTGGTTAACAACGCAAGTAGCATTGATTGTCTTGGAATAGCAAAGTACAATTGGTGGTCGGAGGCTTTGCATGGCCTTTCGAACACGGGTCCTGGAACCAATTTCTCTAATTTGGTCCCTGGAGCCACTAGCTTCCCTCAAGTCATCCTCACTGCAGCATCGTTCAATGAAACTCTGTTCAAAACCATTGGAAAGGTTACATTTTAGTTAACAACACTTGTTTAATAAAACTACTTAGGACACTTGTAATATGTATCATGTTCCTCTACCAAATTTACTTATTTTTGTTAAGAACACTCGTTTAATAAAACTGCAGTATAGGACACTTACAATACTCTTGCTATTGTAGCTATTTCCTTACCTTGTAAACAATTTGGAAGGCAAAATTTTCATCATCCAACATGATAATTTCGGTCTGTTTTATGTTTGTTTCTAAAGGATGTGCTTACTTAATTAGTCTAACTTGTAACTAGCAAACAAAGTAAAATGTGCATATCTTAATTACAATTTTTTTGTTTTAGGCGGTTTCTACTGAAGCACGAGCAATGTACAATGTGGGTTTAGCGGGATTAACGTTTTGGTCGCCAAATGTAAATATATTCCGTGACCCAAGATGGGGAAGAGGACAAGAAACACCAGGAGAAGACCCGACTCTGACTAGCAAATACGCGGTGGCTTATGTTCGTGGTTTACAAGAAAGAGATGATGGTGATAAGAATCGACTCAAAGTTGGAGCTTGTTGTAAGCATTACACTGCTTATGATGTCGATAACTGGAAAGGCAATGATCGGCTCCGTTTCAATGCTCAGGTACGTCTATATTATTTCTTTTCACAAATGAAACCTTATTACAAAGTTTTAATCATAGTTTCTTGATCAAGATAGTTTATTTTCACTAAAAGGTTACAAAGCAAGATATGGAAGATACATTTCAACCTCCATTCAAAAGTTGTGTTTTGGATGGAAATGTTGCAAGTGTTATGTGTTCTTATAATGAAGTTAACGGGAAGCCAACATGTGGTGATCCCAATCTTTTGAAAGGGATTATTCGAGGACAATGGAAGCTAAACGGGTAAATCTTTAAATCTGATTTTAACCTGGGCCATTTATATTGTATAAATATGTGTTTGCTAATAATTAGTTTGTTTGCAGATACATAAGTTCTGATTGTGACTCAGTAGACGTCATGTTGACCAAACATCACTCAGAAAATACGGCAGAAGAGGCAGCCGCGGATGCATTGAATGCAGGTAAATGAAACTAGGCGTATACCATTATATTGCGTGTACAACAATTATTTAGCTTGTACAATTTTTTCACAACATGTGTTAAATATTGGGAAACTTTGCAGGGTTGGATCTCAACTGTGGAGATTCACTAAGGCTGCACACACTAAATGCTATAAAAGCTGGACTAGTAAACGAATCAGTGGTTGATAGAGCTGTTTCAAACAATATTGAGATGCTTATGAGACTCGGGTTCTTTGATGGTAACCCGACTAAGCATATGTATGGGACTCTAGGTCCAAAGGATGTGTGCACCCCGGCTAACCAGGAACTAGCCCGTGAAGCTGCTAGACAAGGAATTGTTTTACTAAAAAACAAGCTTGGATCATTACCACTTGTGCCAACAACAATTAAGTCTCTAGCAGTAATCGGACCAAATGCTAATGCTACAAGAGCCATGCTTGGTGGTAACTATGCAGGTAGATCAGCTATAACTTGAATGTGGTGTTCAGTATAGAGTATTAAAGTTGGAATGCAAAATTTTATCCAAATGAGTCTTACCAAACTAATTGGACATATAAGAATAGAAATGTGAAGCTGTATTTTCAGTTGCATTTTTTATTTGTGTGACTAAACCGAAACAATCATGAAACTTGGTTACTAAGTGACATTTTTCCTTTTACCGAAGCTTTAATCAGAATGTTAATACATTTAGGAATTCCATGCCAATATACGACTCCTGTACAAGGGTTATCAGCCTTGGTCCAAACCATATACGAGCCAGGTTGCAACAACGTTGAATGTGATATTGTGCAACTTGACGAGGCCAAAAAGGTAGCCTCTACAGCTGATGCCGTGGTTCTAGTGATGGGTTCAACTCTCTCTATAGAGGATGAAAACAAAGACAGAATAAATATAACCCTACCCGGACAACAGAACGCTCTTATTTCGGAAGTCGCATCCGCATCTAAAGGACCAGTGATACTTGTTTTAATGTCGGGAGGGGGAATGGATATTCGGGCTGCAAAGAAGCACTCAAAAATTACGAGTATCTTATGGGTTGGGTTCCCTGGTGAAGCTGGTGGCGCTGCTTTAGCTGATATTGTTTTCGGTCGATTTAATCCAAGTAAGGTTTAATCTATCACTCGTTGCATGTAAAAGAGGTATTTTTGGCCATTTATAAAAAAATGGATAACGTGCGTTATGTTTTGAACTGCTATTTGACCCGTTCATTTCACCTCATTTTTCTTTCTGATTTAGAGCCTTATGTATATATGTTTATAGGTGGAAGACTACCTATGACATGGTATCCACAATCGTTTGCCGAAAAGGTGTCCATGACCAACATGAACATGAGACCGGACCTAGCCACAGGCCACCCTGGTTACACTTACCGGTTCTACAAAGGGGAAAATGTTTATCCATTTGGTTTCGGGCTAAGCTATTCTTCGCACCTTCACCACCTAACTAAAGCACCAAACTTCTTCTCAATCCCACTAGACGAAGCTCACGTTTGTCAATCAGCAGAATGTAAATCAATTGACGCAATGGATGATGTTTGTAGAAATTTAGTATTTGAAGTTGAGATTAGAGTAACGAATGTTGGGCAAATGGAAGGAGGTCATATTGTGCTATTGTTCTCGTCTCCTCCAAAGATCCACAATGCACCTCAGAAGCAGTTACTCAATTTTAAAAAGGTGTTCTTGGGCTCACGACAACAGATGGCGGTTAGTTTCAAAGTGGATGTTTGTAAACATCTTAGTGTGGTTGATGAAGATGGCAATAACAAAGTTGCATTAGGTGAACATGTTCTTCATGTAGGAGATGTTAAACACACTCTAAATGTCAATATTTGATTCGGGTATTTTAGCTTATGATGATATAATTAATTTTTAGGGCTTTAATAATTAAATCACAACTCTTTGTTTTCTCAAGATATGATATAGTTTTCTTTTCTTTCGTTCATTTCAAGTTCCATTATGGCTCCTCAGACCTCAGTCCTCATTGATAAAATTGATGAAGTAAACATGTTGGGCAACTTCACTACAAGTAATGATTAAGTACACTACAAACGCACGATAATGAACTATTACACACGTATTTTGCGTATGGTTAATGGTCTATTAATACTCTAATGTAGCATGTAGATCGTTACAGAAGACTTACCTGATCTCTTTGCTCAATCGACTTTTCTTGAACTAGTAGGAAAGTATAACATCCAAAACTGTTGAACAATATAGTTGGGATGAATATAGTTATGAAATTTCAAAATCTTGACTCTTGAGAAATACAATTATCTTATGAGTTCGTATTTCACGCACACACAGATATATAAGAGTTCGAGGCTGTTAATCAGTAAGTATTCACCGAATGCATGTCATAGGGCCAGTCCAAAGTCAGTGTAAGGCCGGGCTCAAGCCCACTTGTATTTGATTCTTGTTTTTAATTTCATTTATACCTAAAGTGCAAGCATTAAATGTATAATGTACAATGTTTTTAAAACATGTTTGGGTATATATGAAATTGACGAAAATTAATTAAGAGTAATAAATCCGTTGCAAAGCGCAGTTATCATTTCGGTCTTTATTACACATCACAAACCCGCATCAAAATCCGACATGGCATATTCCACGTCACTAAAACTTCGATATCTTCGATATTCATGCCACCTAAGCAACCAACATGGCATTTCCACATCATCATTTTTACAAAAACCAGAAAGCCAAAAAATTCCATCAAATCGAATATGCAACTGAATTTCCCTCCACACATTCTAACACTCACCTTATCTCATATTTTGTCTCAATTCTTTTACCACAAAAATATAAAAAATATGAATTCAATTTATACTTCTCTTACTCAATACCATAGACCACCATTGCCTGCGTAATGGCGTCAAAGCTGGGATTCACGATAACTTCGTCTCGTTTCTTCAGTGCTCCGATACGAAGGCCGTCTGTTGGTTTAGGTTTGCCTCGGCTTTCTGCGTCGAAAATTCGGACAGCTCAGTTGGTTGGAAGAGAGTTTAATAGTCGCAGGAGAGTTATTATTATTTCTCCAAAAGCTACAGCTGATCAGTCAGGTTAGCCTTTGGTTTTAGCTAAATAGGCTTAGTTAAGTAAGTGTGATGACTCGATACTTTTGAGATCAGCTCGTCTCGAATTGCTTATGTAGTATGGAAATTATGTAAATATATAGAGTATAAAAATGTCAAGTTACACGAGCTTGATAAGGCTTGTGAGCTTTATGTGCCCGAGTACTTTGATACTCGAAAGACTACTTGAGCAGCTCTACTTATAATATCGATTGGTTTCGAGTATTATTCGAGTTATTCAAATACACCCTTATGAGTATTTTTAAAAATTCTGATTATTTAAGGACTTATAATTGGTAGAATAACTTTGAAACTCATTGTGTGATAATAAGATGACCATAACAAGTTAAGTTTGCGTCTAGCAAAACAATTAAAATTGATTATAAGAAGTAATCCCAAACAGTAGTTAATACATTCACCATGGTTTATGATTGTCGAGCTACTTATTGAGCGAGAAATTGCTATGTCGTCCTACAAAGGAAATTTCAGTTGCACACAATGTTGTTGTTGGCGATTGAATGGTTTAGCAGTAGAAGGGCTTAACCTATAAATTATTATATAGTTACAAATACTGGATGAGGTTTTCCCTGTTCAGGTTACATGGGGAGGGCGAATCTCTGACTTAGATGTACGCGGTCTAATTGAGGTATTCCCATGACCATTTCCGACCTGTCCTTGGCCACCTCCAAATGTGTACCTAGCGAGGTTTGAACCCTAGACATCTTGTGAGGAGGTTGGGTGTATTACGGTATTACCCACTAAGCCATTTGATGGTGGTTCAATACATAGATGTGTATTTTCAACTATTATGCCAAATAAGTTACAGTCAGTAATTAGACATGAATCTTTATTTTCAACTATTCCACAAAAGGTGTAGATTGGCGGGAACACCCTGACCCCAGGTGCCTTTTGGCACCAGCCATTATCCACAGCACAAGGAATAGCTCCGGCAACTCTCCTGGCTCGTTATGTTGTTCACATTAAAAGGTAGTGGCATGCATGTCCAATTCGTCGAACCTGCCCCATGAGACTGCCAAAAGGGTTTGGATCCTAAAAGGGTTCATGTTTTTACTAGGACCCGTTAGACCTGGTCCATTTCATATATAAGAAAACAATACTATGTCATTTTGAACTATATAAACTTCTATTAATTCAGTAATGTTCAACTGAAACATGCACAACTTTTGAACTTTATGTAAATGTTATTTGTCTAATATTCTAGTCATTGTTTTCCTTTTCTTCCACCTTTTACTTGAAAGCAACAAAAAATTGAGACATTAAAGCGATAATTAGGAGTGTTTAAAGTTTTTGTTGATGGTTTTGGATGATATGGAAGGCAATACTTCATACTTGTTTGACCAACAGAACATCCACAAGGAATAGCTCCGGCAACTCTCCTGGCTCGTTATGTTGTTCACATTAAAAGGTAGTGGCATGCATGTCCAATTCGTCGAACCTGCCCCATGAGACTGCCAAAAGGGTTTGGATCCTAAAAGGGTTCATGTTTTTACTAGGACCCGTTAGACCTGGTCCATTTCATATATAAGAAAACAATACTATGTCATTTTGAACTATATAAACTTCTATTAATTCAGTAATGTTCAACTGAAACATGCACAACTTTTGAACTTTATGTAAATGTTATTTGTCTAATATTCTAGTCATTGTTTTCCTTTTCTTCCACCTTTTACTTGAAAGCAACAAAAAATTGAGACATTAAAGCGATAATTAGGAGTGTTTAAAGTTTTTGTTGATGGTTTTGGATGATATGGAAGGCAATACTTCATACTTGTTTGACCAACAGAACATCTGCATTCTTGTATTTTTTTCCCACTCCTCACCCATATTTGTTATGCCTAAATTTCATATCTTTGTTTTCCTTTTAACACTAATATAATGAACACTTTGGAGACCTGTGAACCCGCTTCAGACTATCTGATGCCCTATTCTAGCATATACAATGAACTAGATTCGTTAGGATTATCAATCATGAACCGCCTAAGAATCAAAGTGTGATTCTCTTAATTATCCAATTGAGGATTCCGTGTGATACCTGAGGCAAATAGGGTCGAAATACTTCAATCTGAAAGTGATCTCTTCACGGTTCATTGAATATATCTGGATGGCTTGATTATTACCATTCACACACACCCAAATTAACAGGTGCACAGTGCACACCTAACCAATAAGCCTTTGACCTAGCGGCTAGCATCCAGCTTAATCCCACACTCCCTGATAGTTGTGGTTCAAACTCCAATAGATACGTGTTTGTATTGTTTCATGAGTAAATAGCAATGTATGTGGTTCACCATGAGAGAGATACCTGCACTTAAATACTTTAGTTGGTCCATGATGGCAATGTTGACTTGGACACTCTAGCTTTAATGTTGTTCACAATCATGCAACTTCAGCATAATTCATTTTTGATGTGCTGGTTTTTTATTCAGGTCAAGTTAAAGAAGATGAAGTTATCGATAGCAACATTAATCCATATTGCAGCTTAAAACAAGAGAAGAAGACTATAGGAGAAATGGAACAAGAATTTCTTCAAGCATTACAAGTAAACCATCACTATCATATTTAATTGATCTTCACGACTTTGTTAAGTAGTGATTAATCTCTTATGTTTTTCGTTCAGTCATTCTATTACGAAGGAAAAGCTATCATGTCAAATGAGGAATTCGATAACCTCAAGGAAGAACTAATGTGGGAAGGAAGCAGTGTCGTAATGCTAAGTATGGATACTTTGTAATTGTTTTTTATGTCACCTATTAAACTCTACAATTACCTAATGTTTTATGTATGATATCTTTGTGTTGTGCTATATACATTGCAGGCTCTGATGAACAGAAGTTTTTAGAGGCTTCAATGGCTTATGTATCTGGTAACCCGATACTGACTGATAAAGAGTTTGATCAGCTGAAGATGCAATTAAAGGTATGCGGAAAATAAGTCTTTATCATACAAAATGGTGTCGGTTTTTTGTTTCTTATGCTTTTTTGTGTGCTCACCCACTTACAATATTATCTCTTCAATAACTCTTTCAGAAAGATGGAAGTAGCATAGTGGCTGAAGGGCCAAGATGCAGTCTTCGTAGTAGAAAGGTACAACTAGTATCTATAATTTCATACCATTAATAGCTTTAGTCTTACGTTCAATTCAGTTAAATTTTTTTTTGAAAAAGCTTCAAACTTTGGACTGTAAGAATGAAGCAGCTGATATTATATGTTCTTTGCGTCTTTCGTTGTAGGTTTACAGTGATTTGACTGTTGATTATCTCAAAATGTTCCTCATAAATGTCCCAGCCGCTGTTGTTGCATTAGGATTGTAAGTGACAGTCTACTAATTTTCGTACATTTCGATTTATGGTTAATGCTTTTAGTTCTCCACACTAATATTCTACTGTTTGTTAGATAAGTATTTTCTGTCATTAGAATTGCACCAACTTTCCGTTTTGATTGCTTTATATATGTTTGTGTATGGTACAGGTTCTTCTTCTTGGATGACATTACCGGGTTTGAAATTACATACCTTTTAGAGGTAATTGTTAGATGTTGATCTTCCAACTTAAAACTCTCTTACACACAATGTACAACTGTTTTTATTTTATTAAATACTTTGAAGAATACATGTATTCTTTCTAAGTTCTAACATTTTTAAGATTGTAACTACTCTTATCAGCTTCCAGAGCCATTCAGTTTCATCTTCACCTGGTTCGCGGCTCTGCCCTTCATATTATGGCTCTCCTTTACACTTACCAATGTCATTGTGAGAGACTTTTTGATATTGAAGGTAGCATCTTCATCATCAGATTTTATGCTTTACTAATTAAAGATAAGGTTTCCAGTTATTTAAGTATTTAACGTCAAAGTTTTATCTGTCCAGGGCCTTTGCCCAAACTGTGGTACAGAGAACACATCATTCTTCGGAACCATTTTGTCAGTTTCGAGTGGGGGTACTATTAACAATGTCAAATGCACAAAGTAAGTTTTATAAGTAGCTTTTAACCTTATTATATTAAATTTGTTTATATGGGTTGTCTTTTATCTCAAATGGGTCAAATAACTTATTATTAAACGGACGGTACAAAAGGGTTGAAATTCACCCAAATTCTGTTCATAATTTCAATTTGGATATAGTGGGTTAAATAAATTATTCAGGTTGAAGCGGGTGATTTTTCATATGGGTCGAAATAGGCCAAATCAGGTTGGGTTTGACCCGCAAAAACTTTTTTGTCTACTTAATCAATAATGGAGTGTCAATATGATTAGAAAAATAATTTTAATACAATAAGACTCGAAATAATTTATTTGACCCATATGAAAAGTCACCGCTTCGACCTGAACCTGTTTTGAGCCCTTACGTCCCAACCTGTATTTTCTTGGAACTATTTAGTATTTACTTTCGCATGAAAATTGATTTCAATATTAACCCTCTGATTTTCAGCTGTCAAACCTCACTAGTGTTTGATCAAGATACTCGCTTGATAACATTGCCCGAAGGAAGTGAAGCATAAGTTCAGGTAATAATTTGTTCATCATCTTTGAACTTCAACTTCTTATTTTATTTTATTTTATTTCATCAACTAAAACGCGATTGCTCTCAATGCAGAAATGGAGGTATATTTGGAAGGAAGATGACCGTACTGTAAATGTACCTAGATTTTTCCTGAATAGTGAAGGAGGGTGTTTGTTTAGGCAGATTTGCATAAGCGTGCATTCGCATTTGAATCATAGTCGATGTATGTTCATGTGTAATAACATGGGACCATGGATTATGTATGTTCATAATGTATATTCTACATTGGGTGCATGCCCTGTTCATACAAAGCAGTCTTCTAATTAAAAACATCCCACATTATATAGCTTTTAATTTAGCTTCAAGAATCATGTTTGTAACATGAGATGATGTATTATGACGTTATTGGATTATGATATTAGAAATGTACAAAGTACATTTCACTGAACCTGTAATGCGGTCTGTAAGTTAGCAATGTACATTTCACTGAACTTGTAATGCCGATTGAGGAGCTATCAGACTCGTTAGCCTGAACTGGCAAGTGTCCATTTTTTTACTCGAACATCATCAAACTAACACTCTTATGGTTTTAGCTGCACAATTTTGACCTTTCCTACTATTTTTTTTCCAAAATTCCCTGATTATGTGACACACATGCCGTGAAATATGTGTCGCAAATCACATTTTGTCGCCATCACTTGTCACTTATGCTGCAAAATGACAGTTTTGTCGCTGGTTTCATTTGTCGCTAAAAATCACCTCTTGTCCATAAAAGCATTTTTTGTCGCTAAGAATCAGTTTTTCTGGCGAAATTCACTTTAATGACAGAAAAATAACTTAGCCAAAAATTCAAAAAAGATGTTCAAAATGAAAGTTTGGCAACTTTTACTTCAATTATTCACCATGTTTAACATTTTGGTCGTTTGAACATTTGATATCGGACTTATATCGTTACTAAATACCTAGTTTGATTGACTTAATAATAAATATTGATTAGACCACTACAAGTAACATTAATAATACAAATGTACTCCCGTAGGAGTCGGCTGAGGCTAACAAGACGTGCAATATAATATTTGAATACTCATTTTGTCATCCAACAACCAAACAAATTTCAGTAAACTATTGTTCTTTTAATAAATAACATTTTTAGCCTAAGAGACCAGCATAAACCTGCTCGCACGGTGTGAAATTCATGAAGACTAAAACATAATTCCATCAGGGACTACGTCATTTTTATTTATAAGAACTTTACCTTGTACGAATATATGGGATAGTATATAAAATAACCGTTTATAATATGTTAGCAAGATTGACTTACAAAAATGTCAACCTATGTGTTGGTCATAATTGAAGTTACCCACACTCCTAACATTTCTGTTACTAGATTCTGGGTCCTATAAATAGCTCTAGATATAGTAGTCAATAAGCAACAGTTGCACAAACTTCATAGCATCTTCAAAGGATAAAGAAATCAACACAATGGCTTCATTCCATCAGTTTTATTTCTTCTTTAGCATCATTACACTTATCTTTTCCTGCTTCATAAACCTGAATGAAGCTGTCTATCATGGCTACGTTCCGAGTCCATGGACCCTAGCCCACGCCACATTTTATGGCGACGAGTCTGCATCTGAAACTATGGGTATGCTTATGTAATGTATAATTATCAATTTAATGTGTTGTGTAGCGAGTATCGTTTTAAGTTTGGAGTGTAATTAAAATCCTTGAATTAATGTTTCAGGAGGTGCTTGTGGATATGGAAACTTGATCACTAATGGGTATGGGACAGATACCGCTGCGTTGAGCTCGACCATCTTTAGTGACGGGTACGCATGTGGTCAGTGCTACCAAATAAGGTGTGTCCAATCTAAATGGTGCTACAAAGGTTACACAACCGTTACTGCTACCAACCTCTGCCCACCTAACTGGGCACAAGATTCAAATAATGGTGGATGGTGCAACCCTCCACGAACCCATTTTGACATGGCTAAGCCGGCGTTCATGAAAATCGCTCAATGGAAAGCTGGAATCGTCCCTGTCATGTATCGAAGGTATGTTTACGTTCTTTAGTATGAACCATGCAAACTTTCAACAAGCTGCAACAGTTTGGTGGGACAAAAATATATGCACAAAGAATAACTTGCACCATATAAAGCTTAGTTACACTGATATGTCACTACAAAGTCATAACTGTTGTTGAACTAACCAAATGTTTAAATTTACCCAATTATTATTTGTGCGTCATAAAGTTAATAGGTGACACAATAATATACCAACACTTGCTAGCAAGTGGGCAAAAAGTAGGACCTCTAATTACTAAATGCATTCTAAGAATTTGTCTGTAAACCATGTATATTTTTTTTGATGAAGAGTAATATCTTTTAGTAAATATGTTAAATCAATATGTTCTGGCCGGCTCACATGCTACTCTTCTACGAAGTGTCGCCAAAATGCAGCATAATATGACTTCTTTACTAATCTTCTATAAAGTATATTAAGAATCCAAGTCTATGAATTTAACACGATTTCCAGCTAACATGCTATTTTTTTGTGGGGTTTTAGGGTACCATGTAATGGCTTTAGAAAAGGTGGCATTAGATTTTCTTTTCAAGGAAATGGCTACTGGCTTTTGGTGTATGTGATGAATGTTGCTGGTGCCGGTGACATCCATGATATGGCTGTGAAAGGGACGAAGACCAGCTGGATGAGAATGAGTCATAACTGGGGTGCTTCATATCAAGCTTTCGCGACTCTTAAGGGTCAAGCCCTCTCATTCAGGCTAACCTCATACACTACCAAACAGACCATTACCGCTTACAATGTCGCTCCTACTAACTGGAACTTAGGGTTGACATACCAAGGCAAAGTAAACTTTCATTGACCTATCGGTATTTACAGGGTTAATAAGACACATTTGTTTTACCGCTATTCCTTTTGTTGATGACCTTTTTGATCATCACTACGAAATCTTGAGCCAGTATTAGACAGGTTTGAGTCACTAAAGCACATGTGATATGTAATTCTGTATATACTCTAGTTAATTTAGTATTTCCTCATCCATCCCGTTAACGGCATAATATTGTAATGGGTTAGTGATGAATTTAACCTATAATAATACCACAAAATCTTGATTTCACTTACTCACATTTTAGTGTTACAATCCATGTGACGATTAAGAAAACTCCACATGCTAGAGTTGTATTCATCTCAAACTTAAAAAGAAAAAAAAGAAAAGAAAAACACGCGTCTCTGTTTGGTTCTTATGGAATATATGAAGGACTAATAATAACATTCTTGATTGTAGGATGGTAGCTAGTGTACATATTTTTGTATTTATGTTTTCACTGTATATAAAGCGGGCTAAACCCTTGTAATCATTTGAACAATTATCACTTTCATTAATAAAATTCCCCCAATTCTCATAACTGCTTCCGCGTTCATATGGTATCAGAGCACGAGGTTCGCTCGATTCTGATTACTTTTCCGATTGATTCTTAGTGATCCTGTTCATCAGTCGGTTTGATTGATTGTTCTTTTAATCATTTCAATTGGTTAATTGTTCGTTTAATTGAGAAATTAGGGTTTCTGAGTGAAATTGATCAATTAGGGTTTTGATTGTTGATTCAGTTGATCAAATTGCTATAATGGAAGGTGTTAATGATGCAATCAATGATCCTCTATACATTGCTAATTCTGATCACCCTGGAATGACCTTAACCAATACCCCCTTTAATGGAGTCAATTTTCATAGTTGGAGTAGGACCATTAAGATGGCTTTAGGGGCAAAATTGAAGTTAGGGTTTATAGATGGGACATGCATGAAACCACCTGTTACCGATGTTAAACATCAAAGGTGGGTTAGATGTAACTATATGGTTACTTGTTGGATTTTGAATTCCATGATTGTAGAATTGTCTGATGCATTTTTGTATGCTGATTCTGCATATGAGTTGTGGAGAGAGATTTCTGAGAGATATGGCCAAAGTAATGGACCATTGATTTACCAAACTGAAAGGAAACTCAGTAATGTGACTCAGGGTAATCTCTCAGTAGTAGCTTATTTCAATAAGATGAAAAAGTTTTGGGATGAATTGCAAAATTTAAATGGAATGCCAGTTTGTACTTGTGGTCATATGAATGCTTATACTTGTGGGATACTAGAAAAATTCCTTGAAATGGAAAGTAGGTCAAGGCTTATGCAGTTTTTAATGAAGCTGAATGATGACTTTGAGTCTGTGAGGAGTCAAATCCTGTCAATGGATCCCTTGCCCAATGTAAACAAAGCATATTATATTGTGCAGCAAGTTGAGAAACAAAAGCAAGTTACTATTGCCTTTCATGAACCAACTGCCTTTTATGCTAAAAACAATCAAGGGAATAGGAAAGAAAATAGGGAAAGTAACATGAATGATAAAAGACTTTGCACTAGTTGTCAGCAGGAAGGGCATACTAGTGATCAGTGTTTTGAGAAGATAGGCTACCCTGACTGGTACAAAGGGAAGAGGAATAATAAGAAAAATGTTAGAGTGGCTGCTAATGTGTTTGCTGAGTTTGATAAGGGGATGCATCAAGATACACCTTTTGATATGGAGTTTGAAAATGGGATTGATCAAAGGGTTGAATTGGATCAAAGGATGGTTGCAGCAGTGTGTCAAGAGGTTATGAAGATGTTTAAGGGCAAAAATGTGGCACAAAAGGCTTCTACTTCTTATCATGCAGGTATTAAATTTTGTAGTTATTGTTATGCTTTGTCATGTAATTATAGCATAACCATGAAGTTTAGTTGGATTATTGACACTGGTGCCTCTGATCACATGTCACCCCACATCAGTTTATTTTGATCCATAAGAGTTATAGTTAAACCAATTAAGGTTGATTTGCCTGATGGAACTCAAAAGGAAGTAACTATGGTTGGTAATGTCAAGCTCACAGCAAACTTGACATTGTACAATGTCTTTTATGTTCCTAATTTTAAGTTCAATCTTCTGTCTGTGGGAAAGTTATTGAACAATCAGAATATGGCTGCTCTATTCTTTCCTAACTGGTTTCTTTTCCAGGACCTTTCCACTGATAAAGTTGTGGCTTTTGGAAAGGGTACCAATCATCTCTACACATGCAGTGCTTCTTCATCACCACCTGTTTCTCTTAAACATCCTTGTAAACTTTCTGAACTACAAAGGTTTTCTTTTGCTAATAAGTGTACTAGTGCTAGTGACAAAGTTACACAGACTGAACTTTCAAAGTTTCATGAGAGAATGGGTCATACTTCTCTGTCTAAGATGACCCATATTAGTGATTGTAAAACATTTGATACTTCTGATTTCTTCTGTGATACTTGTATGATTGCTAAGCATCATAGATTGCCTTTTAATAGAAGTACTACTTTGAGTTCTCAGCCTTTTGAATTGATACATGTTGATCTTTGGGGGCCTTATAAGGCAGCAACCTTGAATGGTGCTAAGTATTTTTACACAATTGTTGATGATAAAACCAGAACCACTTGGACTTATTTGGTACACACAAAGGATCAAGTAACTGGTATTCTTTCATCTTTTGTGAATTATGTTGTTAACCGCTTTAGCACTAAACCAAAGTATTAGATCTGACAATGGGACAGAGATTGTCAATAAGGAGTGTTTGGATTTCCTACAAGCAAATGGTATTGTTCATCAGAGGTCTATGGTCTATACTCCACAACAGAATGGTGTTGTAGAAATGAAGCATAGACACTTATTGGAGACTGCAAGAGCTTTAAAGCTTCATGCTAAACCAAATAGTTTCTGGGGTGACTGTATTCTTGCTTCTACCTATCTCATCAATAAGATGCCCATGAAGATCTTGTCTTGGAAGTACCCTTTTGAAGCTTTGTATGGCAAGGTGCCTACTTATGAAACCTTGAGAGTCATAGGCTGCTTGTGTTATGTAGCTGTCACTAAACCTCACAAGTATAAATTTGGTCCCAAGGGAATTCCTTGTGTTTTCATTGGTTATCCACCAAATCAGAAGGGCTACAGGCTATATGACTTAAACAAGAAAACAGTGTTCTGTAGTAGAGATGTTGTTTTTAAAGAACATATTTTCCCTTTCAAAAGGCAACCTGAACCTTCTATACCTGCTTCAACATTGTTTCCTATACTCAACTTCACTGCTAATGAATATGTACCTGATATTTTTCAACCATCATCTGAACCAAACACCCCTGAACATACCACACCTGAACATAACATGCCTGAACCAAACACACCTCCACTTGATGACAATAATAATGAGATGCCAAAAAACATTCCTTCTCCTGTTCCTGATGTTCCAGATCCACCTGCTCCTCAAGTTCCTTTAAGGAGATTCCAAAGGAATACCTCAAATCCTATTTGGATGAAAGATTTTGTCTTACCTAAACATACAGCTTCTACAGTTTCTCAATCAACCAAACAACCTTTATACCCAATATTCACAGAAAAGGATTTTGCTCATTTGTCTGAATCTCAAATGGCTTTCATAGCAAATGTACTTGCTCACACAAAACCTAGTTCATATCAGCAGGCTTGTCAACATCCTCACTAGATATCAACCATGGATAATGAATTAAATGCACTAGAGGAGAATGAAACTTGGGAATTGTCTGCTTTGCCAGCTGGTTGTAACGCCATTACTTCTAAATGGGTTTACAAAATCAAATATAAGCTTGATGGGAGTGTAGACAAGTTTAAAGCAAGGTTGGTCATCAGGGGTTTCAATCAAAAGGAGGGGGTTGATTACAAGCATACTTTCTCCCCTGTAGCTAAGTTAGCAACTGTAAGGGTTCTAATTGTTATTGCTACTGCAAAAGGTTGGCCTTTACATCAACTTGATGTCAATAATGCCTTCCTACATGGCTTTATTGATGAGGATATCTATATGAAACCACCTGAAGGGTATTCTAAGGCTGGTGATGGTCAGGTTTGCAAACTCAAAAAATCTCTTTATGGCCTTAAACATGCATCTAGACAATGGAATCATGAATTTTCCAAATTACTTCTACAACTTGGATTTGTTCAGTCAAGGCATGACTATTCCATGTTTGTCAAAGTCAATGGGGAAGAGTTTATTGTGGCCTTGGTCTATGTTGATGATGTTTTACTTACTGGTAATACTCCTGATGAAATCAACAAGACCAAAGCAACCTTAGATGCTAAATTTACAATTAAAGATTTAGGGCTAGCCAAATATTTCTTGGGCATTGAAATCAGTTCTATGTCTCAGGGTACTTATCTCAATCAGAGAAAGTACATACTTGATTTGCTTCATGATGCTGGTCTTACTGCAACAAAACCAATTAATTCATCTTTACCTCCAAAAATGAAGTTGTCCTTGAATAAAGGTACTCCTTTAAAGGAACATGATAAATATAGAAGATTGGTTGGCTGGCTGTTATACCTAACTATGACACGCCCAGATATCTCATGCACAGTGCAACATCTGAGTCAATTTGTTTTCGGCCCTAAGGAATCACATATGCAAGCTGCTTTGCATCTTCTCAGATATCTCAAAGGCACTGTATCAAAGGGTCTTTTCTACCCTGTTCAACCTCTGCTAAAGGTAACTGGATTCTCTGATGCAGATTGGGCTTCTTGTGTGATGACTAGGAGGTCTTTGACTGGTTATTGCATCTTTTTAGGGCACTCATTGGTTTCATGGAAAACCAAGAAACAACCCACTGTGTCCAGGTCTTCCACTGAGGCAGAATATAGAAGCATGGCAGCCACAACTTGTGAACTTATTTGGCTTACTTATTTGCTCAAAGATTTGCATAATCCTGTCAAAGTTCCTATTACCTTGTTTTGTGACAATAAGGATGCACAACAAATTGCAGCCAATCCTTGTTACCATGATAGGACTAAGCATTTAGACATTGATTCTCACTTTACTAGAGACAAGGTACAAGAAGAATTCCTGCAAACTGCCTACATTCCCACTCACTTGCAGCTTGCAGACATTATGACTAAAGCCTTACATGGTCCTCAACATTCCTTCCTTTCTCAAAAGTTGGGTCTCTCAGAACCTCCAACTTGAGGGGGGGCTATTGAATATATGAAGGACTAATTATAACATTCTTGATTGTAGGAGGGTAGCTAGTGTACATATTTTTGTAATTTTGTTTTCACTGTATATAAAGCGGGCTAAGCCCTTGTAATCATTTGAACAATTATCACTTTCATTAATAAAATTCCCCCAATTATCATAACTGCTTCCGCGTTCATAATTCTTCAATTTGATGTGGATTCTGAACCTACATATCATGAATTTGAAAGTGCTAGAAATCTCGACAACAACCCGAATATCGAAATACGAAATCTAAAGCTTGCACGTCGAGTACCAAGCTACAACACCAAACGCGAAGCCCACGTTGGACAAACGAATAAAGAAGAACAAGAAACTACAAAGATACTGACAAAATTTTAAACAACATGCACACGATATACCCTCGTACCTCCTTTATTAATTATAATAAAGATTACATCGAGAAAGAAGATGTAAAAAACTAGCATCCCCGGCCTCACCTCTATTTATAAAGACGAGGGGGTAGAAACCACGTAAGAGTCGGTTTAGGAAACTCCCTACCGACCTCCTCATGGAACCGGCCATAAGGCATTTCCTTGCCTTGCAAGGCAAGCTTTAAACAACCTAATTCTAGAACCCTAGTCTAATTACAACGTACACATAAGCCCCTAATCAATGTTAAGTTTGCTCCTATTATACTACAGAAAGAAGTCGAAATTAAGAACCATAATTTAGCTAGTGTAGGAACCTTAACTTAGTGTATGGCAATGTCAATTTCCAGTGATCCATCGGTGAATAAAGGATTATCCAGACACAATTTTTCACGGCTGTACATTTTGTTGATGAATTTCTTGATTGTCACAGCTAAAAGTTGAGCCAGTATTTGAAAGGTTTGAGTTACTAAATCACATGTGCTGTGTAATTCTGCAAGTAGTCGATTAGTTATCATTTTGTATTTCCGCATCCATCTCGTTAAGGTCATAATATTGTAATGGGTTAGTGATGAATTTGGTCTATAGTAATACCACCAAATCTTGTGTTCTCACTTTTGTGATGGAGATCACTAGGCTACACTCTTATTTTAGCATTACAATCCATGTGACGATGAAGAAAAACTTCCATATACTACAGTGGTATCCCTTTAAAAAATGGCATAGCAACTTCAAATAATTCATATCAAACTTAAAGACATGCATCTCTCCTTAATTAGTATTTACATCAAACTTAAGGCCCCCAAATTAAGGCTATTGTTTTGATGCCATTTGTAACACCTTTGAAGCAAAAGCACTATTAGGGTATCATTTTGGGCTCAGCTAAAATCCGTATGGTGAAAGGATACTAATAGGTCACAATTCTATGTTTATAAGTGGCTCAAATTCTTATCTTTTACTGATGTGCGACAAGATGTTACAAACTCCCCCACTTAAAATCTTGATGTCCTCTTTATCTTTAGGCCTACACAAAAACAGGATCCATGAGCTTTGCGCCCATCACACCCTGAAAGGCTATGGATATGAACAATCAAATTTGTTACGCCCCGAAGCCAAAAGAACTACTCGAGTATCATTCTGGGTTCAACTAAAAACCATAGTGAAAGTATACTTCTAGGCTAAAGCTCCAAGCTTATATGGGGCTCAAATGTCTTATCTCCCATTGGTATGCGACGGCTTGTTACACTTAGTATTCCAGACACATTATTTAAATTCGATCATCAAATTAAACCCACAAATGCATAAACCCACCAAAAAATTGAACCTAGAACAACCTATTAACCGAAGCTTAAGCATCCAAAGAGCCTTTGATAATGCCAAAAGCCATCAAATTTGGATAACTAAAATGAAACTCACAAAAAAAATTCATGGAACCACTAATTAAGCTTATTATACTCAAATATCATAATATGATCACCAATTGTTCAGTTATCATATAACGAGACACAAACGTCGTCACATAAACCTGATAAGTCGTCGCCATAATAATTTGAGACGACATGTAGTTGCAAAAAAGTCAGTTGCAGTAGGCTCGTCCTGAAATTTTTATGCAAAGATGTCACATGTTTTGCTACCAAAAGTGTCGCAAAAAGTAACTCATTGAAAAATGAAAATAAATAATAATTACCATTCACGACATTTGCACCGTAAGTAATATACTAACCACATGTTACAGAACTATAAAGAACAGACCATAAATAAGTTAAAAATATAAAAATAATACTAGTAAATACAACTACCGTATGTTGTTTTAACAAATCGTCAATTCTGCATTTAAAAATTGTCACTAGATACTCACAATGCCAATGCAATATAATGGATTAATCGTTTATGTCATGGGTCACGTATGCATGGCTGGAGCTTTGGAATTAATAGATATTTATGGTTTATATTTTATGTTTTATTGTTAGTTAGAATTGGTACTAGTTTGTCCGAGTTTTTTGTAAGTGCATTAGCACGTTGGGTCTCCTGGTACCTAGTCTTTAGGTAGTAGTAGTTTGTTGCTATTTTCATGCTTAGTTGCTTTCTTGTGAAGGCTATAAATAGCCTTAGTTTTGTTCAATAAAGGGTACAAAATATCAGTAAAAGTTTTCAGCAAGTTATTCTTCATTTCACATTCGTGAGTATTGAGTGTGAGTTTTGAGGCTTGATATTCTTCATTTGGTATCAGAGCCGCGTTTGATTAAAGGGCGGGTTTGAGAGTCGACTTTCGAAGGTGAGGAGCCTTCGAGTGCGGGGCTGCCATCGCAGCGGAAGCATGGACAGCAGGGGCTGTCATTGGGACTGTTTTACAGCAGAAGACGGACACCGATAAGGTGTTTCGGGACTACGTTGTCGTGGGGAGACGGGGAGTACCGTTCAAGACGACAGGGTGACGGGTGATGAACGTAGGCGGTCCGTAGCTGTTAGTCGTGATCAAATCTGGCGGTAGGTTGTAGGTCACCGGAAAATGGAGAGATTAACCAGTTCGCGGGATAAACGGACGGGAAGAGTCGGGAAAAGCAGGGAGCTTTGATTCGGTTCGTTTGGCGGGTGAAAGAAAATGGTAGATGCGTGTGGCTTTGTTTTCTTGATTGGTGGAATAATGCTCTCGTGTCACAAAAGTGTTATGAGCAAACGGGTTCTGTGTGGTGATAACAATAGTCGGGTGGTATGGGACTTTGGACATGACCGAGGTAGTGGTCGCGAGTCCGGGAAAAGTCAAGAACAATGGAGTACAACATGGTGTGAACATTATGGCGATGGAAGTTCAAATCGGGTGGCTTTGGATGTGGCTGAGGAAGAGGCCGTGGATCCGAGAGAAGTCGAGATGGTAATGAACGTGTCCAACGGGATGCCATGTTACATGTTACAAGTGTTGTGAACAATCAAAAGCGGTTGAGCTAGAGAAGACTTTGGATGTAACCGAGGTGGAGGTCCGGTGTCCGGGAAATGTCGAGAATTGAGATGGTTCGAAAAGAAGGTGATTAAAGCCGCTGTCAGACTGTGAGTGAAGGATGTTAATAAACGATTAAGGGGGTGAATGTTGGATTAATAGATATTTATGGTTTATATTTTATGTTTTATTGTTAGTTAGAATTGGTACTAGTTTGTCCGAGTTTTTGTAAGTGCATTAGCACGTTGGGTCTCGTGGTACCTAGTCTTTAGGTAGTAGTAGTTTGTTGCTATTTTCATGCTTAGTTGCTTTCTTGTGAAGGCTATAAATAGCCTTAGTTTTGTACAATAAAGGGTACAAAATATCAGAAAAAGTTTTCAGCAAGTTATTCTTCATTTCACATTCGTGAGTATTGAGCGTGAGTTTTGAGGCTTGATATTCTCCACAATATTACTATAAAATATATTCCATAATTATTGTGTTTAGTATATCGATTTAGGCAAAAAAAAAAAAAAAAAAAAAAAAAAAAAAAAAAAAAAGACCCTAATTATTTGTTTATGCAAGTTGAGCTCTTGAAGACATGAAAGAATACCGTAGTTGGCTTTTAGCTATCATCGAAGGCCTGCTTTGCATATATTTGGCTCTTTAAAAAATGCAATAAAAATTCTTGAAAACGCCTAGACTCCATCAATACTTTATTTATTAAGATTGTCTAACAAATGCCCTAAGTACATTAGCATGAATTAATTCATCCCAAATACTTTATTTATTAAGATTGTCTAATAAGCGCCACCAGAATTTGGTCGGTAAATCATCAACGGAACAAGTGAGACCAATTGGGAATTGTGTTTAGGAGAAGGCCATATACCACGACACGATTCAGTTGCTAGTCATCTTTTTTTTTTTTTCAAACGTTCAAAATTTGCCATTAAACAGAAAATGATACATACAACGTTAGTATGCCTTAACAACTAAATAATGAATGAACTCTATACAAACGAAGCCAAACATATACGCAAGAAATACAAGAAAAACTAACGCTAACAGCGAAACCAACAAAAAAATAAAAATAAAGATGGAATTGAAGTTAACCAAAACATAGGAACTAAACTAGGTTGAAAACCAATGCCAAGAACATCCGAATGACAAAAACTATAGTCAAGCTCAGTATCACAAAACACGAGAACTAAACTAGGTAGAAAACCACTGCTAAGAACTTCCAAATGACGAAATCTATAGTCAATCTCAGTTGCTGGTTATCCTAGTCTTTAATTCTTTAATTTACTTCGGTTTGACAATTTTTAGCACTTCAACACTCGACCTTTTAATTATGTTATCAGTCAATCTCGATTAATTAATTAAGATTTGAGTAAATGGCTCCATATACATCTCACTTTAATAATACGGCAAATCCTGATAGTACGGCAAAGGTTGCTAAGGATAATAAGACGTGCAAATATATTATGGCTTACAAATGTTTGGCGCACGAGCTTATTAGAGCTTATCGTAGCATGAACTTATTTTTTTTAAAAAAATAAGCTACCATTGAAAATAAGTCTCGTTTGGCTGACACGGCTTGAAGGAGCTTGTTAAAAAAATAAGCTACTAAATGAAATGCTAGTTGTACTAGCATGTAAAAAAAAGCTCCAGCCACATGCTCCAGCAACCAGCTCCAGCAACCCGCTCCAGCGATCCGCTCCAGCTCCTACTTGTGCCAAACATACCCTATCTCTTACAAATGCTTTTGTCATCCAACTACTGGGAAGAACCTCAAAACGCTTATCACTTATAGCATTTTGACTTTTCATTTTTAGAACTTCTAGCAAAATGCCCCCTCCAATGCGACACACATATCATGAAATATGTCTGCGTCACTAAAAACACATTTTTAAGCTAGAAACCACTAGTTGTCCCTAAAAATAACATCTTTCGCAGAATATCATGTTTGTCTCTTGTCGTGTTTGTTGGTTAAAAATTACTTTTGTGTACCTTATCATTGTCTCTAGGAATAGTTTTTGTGGCGAAAACTCACTTTTCAACCTTATAAATTACTTAGATCCCAATAATAACTTAGTGATAATAAAGGTATTTTGTAAGACGTGTGAAAAAGAAACTTGGCACAAATCTTAAAAGGTGTTCAAGATGGTTTAGTAGTCTGGTGATTTTCACTTCTATTATCCACAATGTTTAGCATTTTGTTCATGATAACTAAATACTTCGTTTGATTGACTTGATATATACCACTACAAGTAACATAAATAATAGAGTAAACTGCAAAATACATCACTGTGGTTTACAATTTTTAAGACCTTACATCCCTGTCAGAAATTATTGGCATGTTACATATTTCGTTAGCCAATCATTTGCCACTCTACATCCCTCGTTTACAATGAGGACTAACGGTGCAAATTATTTCTCCGTTATCTCTTAACGAGATAGATAATATTGCACAGTTAGCCTTCAGGACTAACAGTATTTGCACCGTTAGTCCTTTTTTTACGTTATCTCCGTTTTTTGTACGTTTCTTCGTTTTTGTACGTTTTCTCCGTTTTTTGTACATTCTTATCCGTTTTTTGTATGTTTTATCATTTTTTTCCATTTTTTTGTACGTTTTATCCGTTTCTATCATTTTTTTTTAATGTTTTACTTTTTTTTTTTTTTTTTTATGTTTTACCCGATTTTTTATTTACGTTTTTGTACGTTTTTATCATTTTTTGTACGTTTTACCCGTTTTTTTGTACGTTTTTGTACGTTTTTATCATTTTTTGAACGTTTTAATCATTTTTTGTACGTTTTACCCGTTTTTTTACGTTTTATCTCCGCTTTTTTAGTTTTATCCGTTTTTTATACGTTTTATCCGTTTTTGTACGTTTTACCCCCCTTTTTTTTTACAGTTTTATCCCTTTTATTATGTTTTATCCCTTTTTGTATGTTTTTTTACGTTTTTTGTAAGTTTTATCCGTTTTTAACATTTTTTATCCATTTTTTACGTTTTATCCATTTCGGTATGTTTTTATCCGTTTTTTGTATGTTTTATCTTTTTTTTTACGTTCTTTTTACGTTTTATCGATTTTTTCTACGTTTTATTCGTTTTTAACGGTTTTTGGTCTTTTTTATCCGGTTTTATCCGTTTTTTGTACGTTTTATCCGTTTTTGAACGTTTTTATCCGTTTTTTGTATGTTTAATCCGTTCTTTTACATTTTTTCTTCCTTTTTATCCGTTTTTTGTACGCTTTATCCGTTTTTACGTTTTTGTACATTTTATCCATTTTTATCCGTTTTTATCCATTTTTTGTACGTTTTATCCATTTTTTATGTTTTTAGTACGCTTTTGGCTCTTTTTTACGTTTCTATCCGTTTTTTGTACGTTTTGTACGTTTTATCCCTTTTTTACGTTTTAACCAATTTTCATACGTTTTTATCCGTACAAAAACTGATAAAACGGACAAAAACGGATAAAATGTACAAAAACGTAAAAAACGGATAAAACGTACAAAAACGAAAAAACTGATAAAAACATAAAAAAAGGGATAAAAACTTAAAAAACAGACAAAAACGTAAAAACCGGACTAAAAAACGGATAAAAACGGATAAAAACGTTTTATCCGTTTTCAACGTTTTTATCCATTTTTTTACGTTTTATCCGTTTTTGTACATTTTTATCCGTTTTTTGTATGTTTTATCAGTTCTTTAACATTATTTGTACGTTTTTTATCCATTTTTTGTACGTTTTATCCGTTTTTACGTTTGTTGTATGTTTTATCCATTTTTATCCATTTTTAATCCATTTTTTGTACGTTTTATCCGTTTTTTGATTTTTTTTATGCTTTTGTCTGTTTTTTACGTTTCTATCCGATTTTTGTACATTTTGTACATTTTTTTTTACGTTTTAACCATTTTTATACGTTTTTATCCGTACAAAAACAGATAAAACGTATAAAATGGATAAAACATACAAAAACGAAAAAACGGATAAAAATGGAAAAATGGATAAAAACGTAAAAACGCACAAAAAGAACGGATAAAACGAAAAAAATGGATAAAAACGTAAAAAACGTTAAAAAAAAAGGGAAAAACCGTACAAACGTGGATAAAACGTAAAAAATGGATAAAAAGGTTAAAAAACGAATAAAACGTACAAAAAATGTAAAGAAGGGGATAAAACGTACAAAAAACGTTCATAAGCGGATTAAACGTAAAAAAACGGATACAACGTACAAAAAACGGATATAAACAGTTAAAACGTACAAAAAACGTAAAAAAACGGAGAAAAACGGATAAAAAAAAAGGTGAAAAATGGATAAAACGTACAAAAAACGTAAAAGAATGATAAAACGTAAAAAAAATGGATAAGAACGTACAAAAATTGATAAAACGTAAAAAAAAAGGATGAAAACGTTAAAAACGGATAAAATGTACAAAAAACGGATAAAACGTACAAAAAACGTAAAAAAACGGATAAAACGTACAAAAAACGTAAAAAAACGGATAAAACATAAAAGAAAAGGGATAAAAAAATGGATAAAATGTACAAAAAACGTAAAATAATGGATAAAACATACAAAAAAAAGGATTAAAATGTACAAAAAACGGAGAAAACGTAAAAAAAATGACTAACGGTGCAAATACCATTAGTCCTGAAGGCTAACAGTACAATATTATCTATCTCGTTAAGAGATAACGGATAAATTATTTGCACCGTTAGTCCTCACTGTAAACGAGGGATGTAGGGTGGCAAACGTTTGGCTAACGAATGGTGTAACATGCTAATAATTTTGCAGTTTAATTTAAATAATACGTATATATTCCCGTAGTACGGTACAGTCGGCTGTGGATATAACAAGACTATAATCTTTGAATACTCCAACAAAAAAAATCTCAATAAACTATTGGTCGTTCATTAAATAATATTTGAACACATATTTAGCCTATCAAACTAAGCATATATATACCTGCTTGCACGTTGTGAAAACCATGAAGATTTCATTCATGAACACTAATCATTATTCAATCATGGACTAACTCAATATTTTTTATAAGGTAACTTTCCGTTACGCATATATGTGAAAATAACTCTAAAATATGTAAGCAACCTAGCTGACTTACAAAATTGTCAACCTACGTGTGGGTCACAAAATTTTAGCCACCCACTTGTAACATTTTGTTACTAGAATTTGGGTCTTATAAATAGCTCTACATGTTGAACTCAATGAGCAACATTTACAGATACATCACAACATCTTCAAAAATCTAGAAATCAAACATAATGGTTTCTTTTCATCACTTTTGTTTTTTCATTACCATCAATACACTCATCATCTCCTGCTTAATAAACCCGAATGAAGCTGTCTATCATGGCTACGTTCCTAGTCCATGGACCCTAGCCCATGCCACGTTCTATGGCGACGAGTCTGCATCCGAAACCATGGGTATGTAACATAAAATCATTAAGTTAGGCGTTTTGTAGCGAGTATTTTTTTAACTTTTGGAGTATAATCTCTTTTTTTTACATCCTTGAATTAATGTTTCAGGAGGTGCTTGTGGATATGGAAACTTGATTACTAATGGGTATGGAATAGATACTGCTGCGTTGAGCTCAACCATATTCAGCGACGGATATGCATGTGGTCAGTGTTACCAAATACGGTGTGTCCAGTCTAAATGGTGCTACACAGGTTACACAACCATTACCGCCACCAACCTCTGCCCACCCAACTGGGCACAGGATTCAAACAATGGTGGATGGTGCAACCCTCCACGAACCCATTTTGATATGGCTAAGCCTGCGTTCATGAAAATAGCTCAATGGAAGGCCGGAATCGTCCCTGTCATGTATCGGAGGTACATTTACGTTATTTAGTATGAACCATTGAAACTTCCTGCAAACTACAAGATTCTGGTGGAACAAATAACTATGCACAAAGAATAACTTGCCCTATATTAAGACCATCTTTGTTGACACACCGGTGTGTTAGTAAATGTCATGATTTGTATTAAACTAACCAAGTGTTTTAACTTACTAACAGTCATTGTTGATGACCCTAAAAGTAAATTGGTGACATAAAAATAGTGGGATTGCTTACAAAATTCTATTGCGAAAGTATTTAGTAGAAGTAACATTTAAAATATACCAACACTTGTGAAAAAGGGGGCAAAAAGTAGGACTTCTAATATCCTTAATCTGTTAATTAGTAAACCTTATATATTGACACACTTATTGTGTCACTAGCACATCTGCATTAAATGACAGAAATACTTTTAGTACCCAATATGGTTCTGGCTAACATGCTAACTTTTTTAGTTTTTGATGTTTCAGGGTACCATGTAATGGCATTAGGAAAGGTGGCATCAGATTTTCTTTTCAAGGAAATGGGTACTGGCTTTTGGTGTATGTGATGAATGTTGCCGGTGCTGGTGACATCCATGAAATGGCTGTGAAAGGGACCAAGACCGGATGGATTAGAATGAGTCATAACTGGGGCGCTTCGTATCAAGCTTTTGCAACTCTTAAGGGTCAAGCCCTCTCATTCAGGCTAACCTCATACACCACCAAACAGACCATTACGGCCTACGATGTCGCTCCTGCTAACTGGAACTTAGGGTTGACATACCAAGGCAATGTCAACTTCCATTGATCCATCAGTGTATAATGGATGAATAAGACACCTTGTTTCACCGCTATTCCTTTTGTTGATGACTTTTCTGATCGTCACAACTAAATCTTGAGCCAGTATTTGGAAGGGTTCGACTGTTTGAGTCACTAAAGTACATGTGCTATGTAATTCTGTATCTAGTTGAGTAGTTATCATTTTGTATTTCCTCATCCATCCATTAAGAACAAAATGTTGTAATGGGTTAGTGATGAATTTAGATTACAATTACAACAAAATCTTGTTTCATGTCACTTTTGTGATCAAGGTCACTAGGTTACACTTACATTTTGGAGTTCCATGAGACATTGGAGAAAAAATTCGACAGGAGACGAATCGATCATGTTGACAGTTTTAATGTCAAATTTTATATAGTTCAAATGATCATCGGAGACATGAAGTCTTCCCAGTGCTACAATAATGTTACAATATGCAAGAGTTGTATCCCTTTATAAGAGGGAACAGCAAGTTCAAAATTGCGAAAACAATGAAATTGCAAGTGAGATTAAATTTAAAGCCATGCATTCAATCACTGCAGTACTAAAACTCGTTCAATAAATCAAACCCACAAGTGCATGAAGCCACCACAAAATTGAACCTAGAGCAACCTATAGATAGAAGCTTCAGCATCCAAAACACCTTATGAAGCCAAAAAACCTGAAATTTGAATAGTTTAAATGAAACTCTTAAGCAAAAATATCATTGAACCTTATGAAGCTTATAATATTCAAATACCATAACCTGATTCTCAATTTGCCAGTTAATTATCATATAACAAGACATAATATACTATAATACTAACTACATGCTGCAGGACAAAAAAGAACAGACTATAACATAAAAATGCTAACGGTAAGCTTCTGTTGAGTTAAATGTATAAAAAGTAGTAGGTACATACAACTACGTACCGTATGTTGTTTTGACAAATACATCAATTCTGCATTGCAAAATTATTACGGATATTTATAATGCAAACAAAGCAACCTTAAAAGATATTCCATATTTAGTATGTTTAATGGAGTATATCTGTATAGGTAAAACAAACTTCAATATTTTTATTTTTATTTATTTTTTTATTTTTTGTGCAAACAAAACAATAAACCAACGAAAAGTAGTTTGTTGTTGGGCTCTTGGAAACACGAAACAATACAATATTTGGCTTTTAACTATCAACAAAGTGTTGATACAAAAGTTGGGCGTTCCTTGTTAAGACTCCTTTTCTCGTACCAATTAGATCTTAATGCTTGATGGAACCTGCGCACTAAGAAAAAGAGCAAACACCGTTAGGCTTATCGAGGGATTGTCTCCCCCGATTATCCTCCGGCGTGAGAGTAAGTAATCGAAGTTTAGGGTTTAGTGAAGAGTTAGGGTTTTGCGAAGATCGTACCTTTACCGAGGGCTTGGGTGCCCTTTATATACATATGAAACCCTAGTAGGTTTCGTGTTCCCAACTCTTCGGCGTGTTCGCCGATATCGGATATTTGGTATATATCCCCTTTATTTAGGAGATACTTAATATCCCATCCGGAAATAACTTTGGGCTTGGGCCTTGTTGGCCCAAACCGCATAACTGGTGGTCCAGTTATCGCCATGGCGCCCCACACGTAGTGGGTTTAAGTGTTAGTATTGTTTACTAATCGGGTCCGTGACCCGGGTGTAGACTATACGTCATCATGTCCCCCCAGTCTAGTGTGCGCAGGGTAAAACCTGCGGATGCTAGACTAAAGTCGTGTCTAAATTATTCCCTACGCGTACGCGGGAAGATTTCAAAAATATACCGCCAAAAAAAAAAAAAAAAAAAAAAAAAAACGCACGTATGATGTATCTAGTCCAAAAAAGTGCAATTCGGGTACCTTGGGAAGTGGAGAAGCTATCCACTTGTCCTGTACCGCCACATCTCCCAGCCACACGATTTGAGTTAGTGGGGTACACGTGTCAGTCATCTGTGGTGGGTGGAAAACTATATAAACTACCGCCTCCATTCACTGTGATATCCACAGTTAAAAAAGATAATCTTTCCACCATTTTTCCATCTTCGAAACTGCTATCAAAAAACAATAATTCGAAGGTAATAGCGCTTGCGCACAGTCTGAACCACAAAAATGGTGTTGCAACTTCATGATTTCACTTCTAACATAACCGAAGGTGAACTGAATCAGTTCACCTCGGATTACTTTATCCCTTTTGATCTGCGCCCAGAGGTACCAGGTCCCAATGCCACCATCGCGGATTTCCCCGCAGGGAAAGTGGGGCTATATACGCGCTTTTTTGAGTGGGCGAATCAGCGCGTACCCATTTCCGTGCTGTTGAGTGATATACTTAATTATTACGAGCTCCACATCTCACAATTGCATTGTATTGGTGCTGGGAAGATTGCCAATTTTGAGGTGAACTGTCGCTTGTTAGCGATTCACCCGACCCTCCAATTATTTCGCGCGTTCTATCACGCGACATGGTCAAATGGGTGGGTTACCTTCTCTAAGCGCGTAGGCAAGTTACAATGCTATGTGAAGAAGGTAGATAAACTCAAGGACTGGAGGGAGAAATTCTTTTGGGTTGACGCCGCCATTTTTCCTTCCAATTTTCAATTTTACACCCGTGCCAATCTGCCCAAGGATGAGCGCACTCTTTTGCGATGCTTGCGCCGACTATTATCAGAATCTGAGCTTGTTCCTCTGCGGCGCTTGCGCCGACTGTCATCAGAATCAGAGCTTGAAGGGCTTTCACTCGGGGAACATCGTCGCCCAAGCCTATCCTGAATCCTGCGACTGCCAAGCCTAGCTTGGACACTCACGCACTTTAGAAAGTGCCCCCAATAAAGATCCATGTAATTTTTTTTTAGAATTATCTAGATAAGTATTCTCTTTTAAAACTTGCAAGTATTAATAAAACGTTATGGTTTTTAGCTAACTCCATAACACATTTAACTCTATTGTTTGCATCTTTCATTATCGTGTTTCAATATTGTTATAATCTTGCCTACATGGCGTGCATGCACACACTAAGTCCCACGGATGGCGCCACTTGTTGATACAAAAGTTGGGCGTTCCTTGTTAAGACTCATTTTCTCGTACCAATTAGATCTTAATGCTTGATGGAACCTGCGCACTAAGAAAAAGAGCAAACACCGTTAGGCTTATCGAGGGATTGTCTCCCCCGATTATCCTCCGGCGTGAGAGTAAGTAATCGAAGTTTAGGGTTTAGTGAAGAGTTAGGGTTTTGCGAAGATCGTACCTTTACCGAGGGCTTGGGTGCCCTTTATATACATATGAAACCCTAGTAGGTTTCGTGTTCCCTACTCTTCGGCGTGTTCGCCGATATCGGATATTTGGTATATATCCCCTTTATTTAGGAGATACTTAATATCCCATCCGGAAATAACTTTGGGCTTGGGCCTTGTTGGCCCAAACCGCATAACTGGTGGTCCAGTTATCGCCATGGCGCCCCACACGTAGTGGGTTTAAGTGTTAGTATTGTTTACTAATCGGGTCCGTGACCCGGGTGTAGACTATACGTCATCAACTATCAACAAAGCCTTGCTTTACATATATTTGGCTCCATAAAAAATGCAACCGTTCGGTGGTTAGAATTTTGTATACGCATTATACCAACAGAATTATAAACCGTTGCTATACCCGTAAAACGACTGAACTCCATTGATAGTTTGTTAATTTACAAAATACAAAAAAAAAAAAAAAAAAAAAAAAAAAAAAAAAAAAAAAAAAAAAAAAAAACCCAAGTACCAACAACATGTAGTCAGTAATTCTACAACGGAATGTGCGAGATCAATTGGGAAATATGTTAAGCAAAAGGCCATATACCGACGCCACATTTCTGTTGCTGATTGGACTTAGCAACAGTTTTTACCTTATTCATTTCGACGTATCGAAGCTTTGATGCATGCAGGTTTAATTTTCTGGTATTCGCTATCGGTCTTTGACTCTTGTATTTACTTCCTATCTCACATTTGTTGCACTTGTAAAAATGATAATCAGAACACAACAATAAGCAATTACACCCAACCAACCACCCTTTAATGTATTTATTAAGTATGAATCAAGATCCTCCTCAAACGAGTTAGATCAACAATACAAAATAAAGTGTAATCCCCTTCAGAAGGATCTTACACACCTCACTACAAAACACTCAATCACTCAAAGTGTTGTTCCCGTTACACTAGTAGAAGTAACTACAAAGTTAATCTAATTGTGTTCCATGACTGAGATAATGTATTGATTAATTATAACAGATAAGTAAAACGTAAAGATAAAAACACAAGTTTTTTAACTTTTAAATTCTTATTAGAAATTAATCAAAAGAATCTATTACCCAAGTGTTTGCGGAATAAACACTTAGGATCGAATAGACAAGGTATGGTGCGTTCTCCTCTCTAAACTCAAGTTATTCTTGAGTGACAACAATAATGAACCACTGAGCTATCTTAGGGACTTGATTGCTCTTTGGAGGAGAAAAGTGATTTTGTGAAAGTCTAAGCTTTTAATGTATAAAACTTTTTTTTTTACTTTTCTCCCATCTGTTTCTATTTATACACAAGTATAAAAGAGCACCTTCTAGAAGTACAAAAGGAATAACCTAGCTAGTTTGACAAATACAACAGTATTTGTCATTTCCAAGAATCTGCACTGGGAATAAGCTAAAAGTGTTTTTCGAGTGTCAGCTATGACACATCTTGACTTTAATCCGTTTTAGGGAAAGTTTGCTTTCGGCCCAATAAGACTTCTCCTTATCTTTTCAGACTCTTCCCGCCTAATCCCGCCTTTCTTTCAGACTTCAGATTCTTCAGTCTAGGTCTTCAGTCTTTAGTCTTCAATCATCATAGTTGTTGAGGAGACTGCGGTTCAGTGAGTTCTTGTCATTACTTACTGAACCCATTACCTTCTTTTTTGGCTTAAGTGACACTCAGGGAGTTTCGCCTCACTGAGTGGTGAATCTTTCTTCTTAGACTCGTCTTAAGCATCCTGAAGGTAACTCACTGTGTGACTGTTCACTCAGTGACTTGAGAGTGTTTAAGGTTGATTAACACTTGGCTAATTTGTATCCAAATCCTATTTTCAGGACGCTTGGGTACTGACGGACCCAACAATCTCTCCCTATTTGGATATAAATTATGCCTAAGTGTTTTGATCAGTTATGAGTGAGAAAATGGGCTTCTTCTCATACTGAATATACAAGAAAGCTATTAAGGAAACTGATATAACAAAACATAGGCTATCATTTTATTAATATCATTACATTTGTCCTAACATCTAAACATAATACTCAGGGACCTTGTACTCAGCCTTCCAAGATTCCCATGAGTTCCAACTTAGCCTTCTTAGACACTAACACTTCTTTGTCAGGTCTCTCACTCATCATCTTATCCATCAGCTTGACGAACTCTTCATTTTCAGGGCTCTTCACATGAAGTGACATTAGCTTGTATGCCAGAAGAGTTGTCGTTTCCACAAGGTTGATGTCACTGACTCATTGAAAGGCTTCTTGCCTGAACTCGTCAACAAAGAAAATACCATACTCAGGCTACTTGATAACTAGGTTGGGAACAAACTTGACTCCTTGAGGAGAAATCCTGTTGCAATGAAGAGCTGCTATGAATCGTTCAGGCTCCTGTCCCACAGCTTTCCTTTTCTTCCCAGTCTTCTGAGTAGGTTCAGGAATTGCAAGTCCGTGAGAAGCTAGTGCCTTCTCATGGTCTATCCCCAGGCTCTTAGCCACCCTTTCCATCTCCTCATATTTGCTGTTCAGGGTTTTTAGGAGATGAGGGACAAACCTGCTTTGCTTCTTCCTTAGGATGGGCCTCATCATGTCCCATTCTTTTAGCCCGTAATCTGAGAACTTGAAGGGTTGGTTCACCTCAGTCTTTCTTGGTCCTCTGTGAAACGTAATGCTTACTGGCTTGGTGTTGTGAATGGTCATGTCTGTTATGGTGCCTTCACCCTTGGTCTTTGTCAGATACCATATATACTTCTCATAAGTTTTCTTCCTTTCTTCTTCCTTAAGCTTGACCTCCTAATTATGTTCCTTGATGCGGTCAGCCTGAAGCTTGAGGAATTCATCCCCCTTGATGACCTGATCGGTTTCCTTGATTACCTCCTTGGCCACTTTAACAATTTCAGGCCTACTTAGTTTCTCAGCCTCTTTTTCAGCCTTCCTTTTGTCCTGTTCATCCAGGACTTCGGCCACTTCATGCGGAGTTCCAAAGAATTTACTCCTATCATCTAAGATGACCCAAAAAGGTGAGTCTGGATCATGACGCCTTTCTGTTGATGCCTTCACCAGTTGAGATTGAGGAGGATCTTCAGTCACCATGATTCCCTTCCCTTTGTCAGTGGGAGGGGGTTGACTGGTGGAGGACTCAGGCACTTCTGTTGCTATTGCTTTAGGTTGAACGGGGATTGTAGCAACAACAAGTGCAGAAGATGAAGGTTCAGGAGTAGGATCATCAAGTTTCTCCCCCTCAACAGATGCTGGTGCTTTAGTAAAGGCAGCTGTTGACTGAGGAGGTGGGGTAACCAGAGAAGCCTGAAGAATTGACAGGATGCTGGAGACCATCTTCTTGATGTTAGTGGTCTCATTCTTCAGTGTGGAGATGTCATCCACCATGGTATCTTGAGTTGTTTTGAGTTCAGTGACTTTTGTGGTATAATGGTTGATCAACTTATTATGTTTGTTGGAGAGCTAATCAAATGCTGAGGATATCTTTGTCAGGCACTCTTGGGAGCTAGCGAATGACTGTTGAATTGAGTCTTGCTGAGACCTTAGTGCTTTAAGATCCACGTCTTTCAGGAGCTTGAGCAGTTCAGTAATGTTGGTTGAGGTGGTCTTCGGAGTGTCCATGTACTCAGTCAGCTTGGACATCAGGGTAGGATCATCCTTCAGTTCGTCTTGAACGGAGTCAAGAGCCTTTAACACATTTGAGAACTGCATGTCTTGGGCAGAACCCAGATTATCCAGGGATGTCCTCAGTTTAGCCTGAGATGCTTCAACAGTAGCCCTGAAGTCGGCATAGGAGACTGCCGCTTCAGTATGTTGGTCCCATTGTTCTTCAGTGATCTCTCAAAAGAGGGCATGATTGGCCTTGCGGAGGAACTTTACTAGTTGCCTTTCCGTGAGAGGAAGAACATTATCATACTTCTGCAGGTATTCAGGAGTAGCAGGAGCAGATGAGTGACCTGATGATGATGATGATGTTGATGGTTGGGTTAGGGGCTCTGGTTGATCCTCAGGAGGAGGAGATGGTTGTTCAGTGTGCTGAGGAGAGTTGTATGTGTCAGTCTCCATTTCCTCCCCAGCACCAAAAATTTCTTCGTCCCCAAAATCTACCATCTCTTCAACGGATTCTTCATCTATGAGAGTCAGAATATCCACAAGAGTAAGAGCCTTGGCTGAATCTGGCTCCCCCTCAAAAGAGGGCTCGCCTTCGGTGTGGCCAGGTTCTGACCCCTCCAGGTGAACTGAGTGGGTTTTCTCAGCCTGGACAATGGAGTCAGTTCCCTAGTGACTGGATCCGCCGTGAGGGGTTTTGGGTTCCGTGTCAATGGGTGGTTTGAATCCCTCTAAGTCTTTGTCCCCCTGGGTGCCTTCAAGGACTGGCGGGTGTTTTCCAGTACTATCACTAGGAAATGATTGGTTGAGGTCCCCCTTCTCATCAGGGTTGTATTACCCTGACGAGGATTTAGGGACCGTTTCTCCCTGAGATCATGAGTGTGATTTCTCAGGACCGTAAACAGGATGTGAGATGGTGAGGCCCCTATTTCCACCAAGGTTGTGCTGCCCTGATGAAGGTATAGAGGCCAGTACTCCCTGAGACTCTGAGTGTGATTTCTCAGAGCCGTGAACGGGATGTGATTGGGTGTGGGTCCCCTTCTCGGCAGAGTGGTGCTGCTCTACTGAGGGTATAGGACCCTGTACTCCCTCAGGCAAAGGTGATGATTTACGAGTGCCTTTATCGGGATGTGAGGGTTGGATGAGTCCTGACCCCACTGACTTGTTTTTGTCAGCAGAGTCTTGAGGAGAGGGTTTTCCCGAGGACACTGAGGATGATTTCTCAGTGCCCTCCGTTGGCGTTTATTTTACGGTCAAGAGGGTTTCAGTAGTGGGTGTCTCAGAGGTCTTGGCCGTTGCTTGCCTTTCTTTAGGCTCTGAGGCAGAAGTCTCAGTGGCGAGTGGTTTGGGTTTAACCACCTTCCTGGACCCTGCCTTCTTCTTCTTCTCCTTTTTTGTAGGAGAAGGCACTGGTGAGACAGATTCTTGTCCCTGAATGACCATTAGTATATAAGTGGTCAGGGGGACTGGTGTTACCTCAGTGAGGTCTCTTGAATAGTTGGCCTTGTGTAAGACGTCAGGTTTTGATCCCTGGACGTTTGGCCTGTCATATTCAGAGCCTAGTAAGTCCTGAAGCACACAGGTTATGAACCTAGGGTAGGACATATGTCTTTGCCTAGATTTCCCTGATAGCTTGGCAATGAGGTCTCTGAAGATTATCTCTCCAATGTCGATTTTTTTGCCCTCCAGGAGGCTGAACACCATCAATTGTTGTGATGCATTCAATTGCTCCATGGAGGATTTATTGCCACCAAGGACCTGAATGACAAAGACCATCAGGATCCTCCAGACAGCAGGAAACCAGGTCTTTATTATTGGTGCTTTGGCCAATAAGGTTCCTGGGGCCACTTCAGGATGTTTTTCATCATGTGGCCCTAGTAAAAGCAATTCGGCCTTTACTTCTGCATCAGTAGGCTGAGGGTCGAAGTTCTCAGCGAAATCAAGACCTGTGGCCTTGATAAAGGTTTGGTAATTCAGGGAGAGGGGCTTTCTCCCATTCATCACTGAGAACGTTATCAGGGTTTCCTTGACGTCATCAGGGCTAGTTGCCACTGCTGTACACCAAAATTCCCTAAGATAGTCATGATATATGACTGAGGGTGTTTTTGTAAACGCCATAGAAAGAAAGCAGTTTTGTAGGCAAAATTCCCTACGACGTTATTTTTGGTCATATCCACACCCTCCATTGTGAATTCCACATTTGGGGTGCAGGTTATAGCTTTAGAAGCAGCCATTTGAAAAAGGTCTTGGTTTTGCAAGAGAAAATGGTCTGGGTCTAAAGATGAACACACACACTAGTTTTTAGGAGAAAAGGGCAAGAGTTTTGCTTAAAATTTTCTAAAACGTGTGTGTGTTGATTTGTTTGGGGGTATTTATAGGGAAGTGGAAGGGTGAGGTGGTTTTGGCACTAAGCGGGTTTTTATCAATTTTGAAAATCGTTTAGTATAAACGTTTGAGATCCGCATTAAATGCCACCACTCCACTTTCTCGGGTTTTGCACAATAGTCGAGGTGAACAGTTGTGTCGTCTGCAAAAAGTGTAATTTGCAGAGTTTACATCATCACATATATTTTATGTGAGAGAAGAGACATTAAATGCCAAATGGGAAGTGGGGGCCCAAGATATGCATGCCAGCAGGCAAAAGAACATATATTCCTATATTAAATAGGTATTCAGTTACCAACCTCGGACATTTACTAACTAGATACTTAGAGCATTTAAGTTAGCATTGAATGTCATCTTGAGGGCCCTGAATGACTTTTCATTCAGTAAGGGGTTCAGGGAAGGTGATTCAGTGATCTTTTTCACCGAGGAACACATTGAGTCAGGGACATGGGGTTTTCAGAATTTACACTTAGTTGAATGGATTCAATCAGTGTACTGATTCTCAATATCCAACATTCCTAATTCAGCTTTCAGTCTTGTGAAAGTTGGTTCATCCAATGGTTTGGTGAATATATCAGCTAGCTGATATTCAGTAGGAATGAAGTGTAATTCAATGTCACCATTCATGACATGGTCCCTGATGAAGTGATATCTAATATCAATGTGTTTTGTTCTCTGATGAAGAACAGGGTTGTTTGAGATGGCAATTGCACTTGTGTTATCACAAAAGATGGGAACCATCTTATACTGGATTCCATAGTCACTGAGTTAACTTTTCATCCATAGTACATTTGCACAACAAATGGCTGATGCAACATATTCAGCTTCTGCTGAGGACATGGTAACTGATTGTTGCTTCTTAGCACTCCAATAGACTAATTTTCCACCAAGGATTTGGCAGGAGCCTGAGATGCTTTTTCTGTCCATGTTGCATCCAGCATAGTCAGAGTCTGAGTATCCTTTGAGATCAAAGCCTGAGCATTTTGGATAGTTTAATCCAAGGTTTGGAGTACCTTTCAAGTACATGAGTATCCTTTTCACAGTTGTGAGATGCGATTCTCTTGGGTCAGATTGATATCTGGCACACAAACAGACTGAGAATTAGATGTCAGGCCTTGATGCAAGTAGATACATCAGTGACCCAATCATTCCTCTAAAGAGAGTTTGATTCACTGGTTTTCCAGTAGGGTCAGGACCAAGGTTATTTGGTGGAACCATGGGAGTTTTGACTGAGCACAGTCACTGAGCTCATACTTTTTTAGTAGGCTTCTGATATACTTCTCTTGACTGATAGAAGTTCCCTTCTCAGTCTGCTTGATTTGCAGTCCAAGGAAGTAAGTGAGTTCTCCCATCATGCTCGTTTCAAATTTCTTAGCCATCAGTTTTTCAAACTGTTTGCAAAGTTTATAACTTGTTGAGCCAAATATGATGTCATCCACATACACTTGTACAAGTATGACATCATCATTTGTCCTGTAGATAAACAATATGTTGTCTGTCTTGCCTCTAACAAATTTGTTTTG
Organism: Artemisia tridentata subsp. tridentata; assembly: GCA_021014915.2. NCBI lineage: Eukaryota > Viridiplantae > Streptophyta > Magnoliopsida > Asterales > Asteraceae > Artemisia > Artemisia tridentata. Next base: position 79,829,978 of record CP139505.1, read on the forward strand.
GATGAGGAAGGCTGAGAGAGTTTCATACCATGCCCTAGGAGCTTGTTTCAGTCCTTAAAGGGCTTTGTTAAGTTTGCAGACATAGTCAGGAAACTCACTACTTTCAAATCCAGAGGGTTGTTGAACATAAACTTCTTCTTTCAGTGAGCCATTTAAGAATGCACTTTTTACATCCATTTGGTACACCTTGAAGTTCATGTAGGTTGCAAATGCAAGGAAGATCCTGATGGCTTCCATCCTTGCCACTGGTGCAAATGTTTCTTCATAGTCAATGCCTTATTGTTGTTTATAGCCTTTGGCTACAAGTCTGGCCTTATTTTTAATGACTATGCCATTTTCATCAGATTTGTTTTTGACCACCCATTTCATGCCAATGACTATAACATCCTGAGGACATTTGACCAAGGTCATTACCTTGTTTCTGTCAAACTGTTCCAGTTCATCATGCATGGCCTGAACCCAGCTTGGATGTTTAAGTGCTTCTTTGACACTTTTGGGTTCAATTGTGGAAATGAAGTTCACAAACAGGCATTCATTGGCTGAGGCTGCTCTTAGTTTTGCAGCCATGCTTCTAGTGAGGATGCCTTCAGTAGGCTCTCCAATTATATTGACAAGTTCTATACCTTGAGACCTAGTCCAACTGTCCTGAGGTCTTGGATACTGATTAGAACTTGTGGAGGCCTGATTAGGTGGAGGTGTAAGTTCTGGTGCCGACACTTGATGATCTTCAGGATCTTAAGTGTCTGACTGGGTTGGCTGATCATTGAGATTGTTTGGTTCCTGAGCACTTTGTTCAGACTGATTGATTGCATCAGTAGTTGTTTGTGCTTCAACAAACTCAGTGATGGTTGAGTAAGGAAGGTTGTGAGGGATGATGTAGTAGGAGATATCAACATTTGCTTGATACTGAATGGAAGGATCATTCTCAGGATGATATTCATCAGGAGGATATCTTGATGAATCATCAATTCCTATCTCTTCCACTGAGGTGTTTGAGAATCTGATTGCTTCAGTACTCTCATCAAAGGTAACATGGAATGTTTCCTCAGTTTGCTGTCTCCTAGTGTTGAACACCCGGAAGGCTTTTGAGACAAAAGAGTATCCTAGGAAGTATCCATCATCAGCTTTGGCATCAAATTTCCCTAAGTGATCCTTGTGATTATGAATAAACACAGGACACCCAAAGACATGAAAGTAGCTGATGTCAGGGATCCTTCCCTTGAATAACTCATAAGAGGTTTTGCTATGTCTCTTGACAATGATGGATCTGTTTTGTGTGTAACAGGCAGTTTTTACTGCATCAGTCCAGAAGTGCTTGGAAAGGACTGATCCATTTAGCATTGTCCTAGCTGCTTCAATGAGTGTTCTATTTTTCCTTTCAGCAACACCATTTTGTTCAGGTGTGTAAGGAGAGGAAAATTTTTAGGAAATGCCTTTCTCATCACAGAAACATTCAAGTTCATGATTTCTGAACTCTGTCCCATTGTCAGTCCTAATCTGTTTTGACTTTTATGTCATTCTGATTTTTAATGTTTCTGACAAAGGACATGATTGTTCCTGCTGCCTGACTCTTTTTGGTCAGGAAGTAAACCCAAGTGTATCTTGAGTATTCATCCACAATGACCAGAGTATACTTCTCATGGTTAATGGATCTAGGACTGATGGGCCCAAAGAGATCCATATGGAGAAGATGAAGGCAGTTCCTGATGGAAAAGTTTGTTTTGGTTCTAAAGGATGCTCTATGATGTTTACCCTTTTCACAGGCAGAGCAGGGTTTATCATTTGAGAACACAAGTGATGGTAAGCCATGGACCTTGTTTTGTTTCACAAGATTGTTTATGTTTTTGAAGTTCAGATGGGAGAGTCTCTTATGCCAAAGCCAGTTGAAGGTTTCAGTGGCCTTAGCAAAGAGACAAGTTTCATTCTGAGTTAGACTGGACATGTCTAACACATAAACATCTTGTCTTCTTGGTGCAATAAGGACAACTTCCTTATTTGCATTGAAGATGATTCCTTGCTTATCATCAAACTGAACTATGTACTTTGCATCACATAGTTGACTGACACTGATTAAATTGTACTTAAAACCATTGACATAAGCTATCCTAGTAAAGACTATACCACTACAGTTTACTGAACCATAACCTTCAGTGAGACATGATGAATTATCAGCAAATACCACCTTGGGTCCTGGTTCTTCTAAATATTTGTGTAGATACTCTTTCACACCAGTCATGCTCCTTGAACATCCACTATCTAGATGCCAAACTGGCTCCCTGGCATGTCTCTGCACAAATGGTAAATTGAGTTATTCTTTCTAGGACCCCTCTTTTTGAAGGGCTTGGCTTTAGTAGCCTTCTTAAAAGTAACAATTGATTCATGGTTAGTGGTTGAGTGGACTGAGCTACCACAAATTTTGCATTTGATTGCAGATGTGGACTCAGTAGACTGAGAGGATGTCTTGGGAATTCCTCTTCTAGCCTGAATGACCTTCTCATGTCCTGAGGTTTCATGAGTGGGATCACCACATATGTCACAACTTGTGTCCATTAGGCAATCCTCAGGAAGGTGGTCATTGAAGCCACAGTAAGGGCAAGGTGCAAAAGGCTTGGCCTTTTGTTTCTGTTTCTGCTTAGAGTCAGAGGGATACTTTAAAGCATGTGCTTTAAAGTTTGCAATCTTTGATGTGGCTGTGTATGATTGGTGATCAGAGCTCCTGTGATCTTCCTTTTCGCATATCATGTAGTAAAGGATTCTAAAACAATCATCAGTGGAATGATTGGTATATTGACACATCTCACACCTTTGCAGAGGTTTGGAGGGCTTTGGTTTGGTGCTTGAGGAAGCTGATTTGGGTTCCTTCATCTTAGATTGAGAAGGCTTCTCAGAAGATTCAATCTTCTCACTCAGCTTCCTGACAAGCTCAGCCAACTGATCAATTTTTGAGTCAGGGCTTCCTGTTTTTACTTCAGAAGGGACTGAAGTTGTTAAGTCATCAGTATGAACTGAGACTTCAGGGGTTTGCCTTTTCAGGATGGTTTTTCCTATTCCTGGTTTCTCCTTTGGAGAATGCTGAGAGTAGACCAATGGTGTGAGGTTTGAGCTTGGTGCAGCTCCTTGAAGGACTTTCAGAGGTGGGAGTGGTGCAAGTGATTCTGATTTGGACTCATTGACTGACTCAGTACTACTGGTTTGGTCAGTGAGTCCAAGCATATTTTTCAGAGCCTGACTTTCAGGAAGCAAGATTTTCCCAGTCTCAAAGTTTGGTAACTTACTGACTGGGTTGTCCCTGATAATCTAGTCATTTGACTTGGGTTCCATTTCATGCTCAAAAGATATGCTAGCTGGAATAAAAGCCTTTTCTCTGTGACTTTCACTAGGGGTTTCAGTGAGTTGGTCTATTCCTATAACTTTCTTGTTTTTACTAGGAATTAGGCTCACAGTTTTATAGACTTTGGGGTTCTTTTTAGTCCAGCCTTCAATGACAGCCTTTTCTTTGTTAAGTTCATTTTGAAGAGTTTGATTTTGTTTCAAAATCTCAGTGTTTTGAATTTGTAGTGTAACAGTTTCTAACTTGGCCTGTGTTAAAACAAGCAATTCATCTCTACACTTATTTAATTCTAACACAAGATTGTTATATTTTGAAAACAAATTAAGCCTTTGTTCTTCTACAAACTTAAGATCTACACAAATGTAATTCATATAAGACTGCCAATCAGAATCATCATCCATTGAAAGTAAAATATTTACCTTTTTTATGGTTATGATGACCCATTCTCCATTCCTTGCATGGCTTTTTCCAACAGCCAGCTGATCACCTTCTGAAAGTGCCATCAGTTCACTCACTCTAATTTCCTCATCCGAGGAGATCTCTTCTTCATCCCAGTCATAGGCTTCAGCTACAAGAACCTTTTTCTTTGTCTGAACAGGTTTGAAAGTTTGAGCAGCCTGAGACATTGAGGGATTAGCTTCAAGGAGGGCAAGTTTAGCCTTAGCTTTCCTATATTTAGCCTCAAAATCTTTTTGACCCTTTTGAACATTATTGTTTTGAAAATGTTTGGTCGACTGAAGCATTTTAGGTTGAAACTTGCTAATTCCTGAAGAACTGTTTCCAGAAAATTTATAAGAGGGTTTTGAGATGGTTTTTGAATAACAGTCTTTAGCAAAATGACCCTTTTTACCACATTTGAAATATTCAGTGGTTTCATTTGCTTTAGCTTTTGAAAAGTTTGACTGATTTCTTTTGATAAAATGTTTTGAATTAGCAAGGAGTGCCCTTTCTTGGAATTCCAAGTTTAAATCATTTAGGTACTCATCACTAGTTCTTTCATCAACCTCATCATCAGAATCCTCTTAAAAATCCTGCACAACACCATTAGAGTAAAAGGCAGTTGATTTGGGTGAGGAAGTCAGGGCCTTTTTGGTCTCAAGAGCTTTCTTTGAGTCTGGGTATCTCCTAGAGATTAAGTTGTCTTCATGGACAAAATTCCCATAGATCTCAGGGAGCTCAAGGGTCTGAATGTGATTAGCATTCCTGAGGCCCTGTGAGAAGTTTAGCCACTTCTCAGGGAGACTGTTGACAAAGCCAACATTGATCTCATGCTTAGACAAAACTACACCATCATTTGACAATTCATTTATCAGGGTCTTGTATCTGGTATATGTCTGAGAGAGACTTTCAGAGACCTTTTCCCTGAAAGTGTTGTACTCAAGTTTTAGGTCCATGATCCTGTTTTCCTTGGTATCTGAGGGACCTTCAAAGCTATTAATCAAGTCAACCCAAGTTTGTTTGGCTGTAGAACAGTTAATGACTGATTCTATTATATCGTCAGGAAGACAAGATATAATTATGCTTTTCAGGCGTTGGTCTTGATTGACCACCCATCTCTCATCTATAGTCCACTGAGCTTCAGATTTGTTTAACCCCTCAGCAGTCTTAGGGACATAAAGACCTTCATTGATACAAGTGATGTAGTATGGTTCCATACCAGCCAAGTAGCAAAGCATTCACTTTTTCCACTTGCTAAATTTTCCAGCTTCGAGTCTGGGAGCAACAGCTGAAAAGCTACCACTCTTTTTATCGACAAGCTGGGGCACATTAATATCAGCCATAGTAGGATCTTGGTTTTAAAAACCTCTTGAGCACTCTTTATTTTTAAAAGATTTTACAAACCAGAGGCTCTGATACCACTTGTTGTTCCCGTTACACAAGTAGAAGTAACTACAAAGTTAATCTAATTGTGTTCCATGATTAAGATAATGTATTGATTAATTATAACAGATAAGTAAAACGTAAAGATAAAAACATAAGTTTTTCAATGTTTAAATTCTTATTAGAAATTAATCAAAAGAATCTATTACCTAAGTGTTTGCGGAATAAACACTTGGGATTGAATAGACAAGGTATGGTGTGTTCTCCTCTCTAAACTCAAGTTATAATTGAGTGACAGCAATAATGGACCACTGAGCTATCTCAGGGACTTGGTTGCTCTTTGGAGGATAAAAGTGATTTTGTGAAAGTCTAAGCTTTTAATGCACAAAACTTTTTTTTACTTTTCTCCCATCTGTTTCTATTTATACACAAGTATAAAAGAGCACATTCTAGAAGTACAAAAGGAAGAACCTAGCTAGTTTGACAAATATAACAGTATTTGTCATTTCTAATAATTTGCATTGGGAATAAGCTAAAAGTGCTTTCCGAATGTCAGCTATGACACATCTTGACTTTAAGCCGTTTTAGGGAAAGTTTGCTTTCGGCCCGATAAGACTTCTCCTTATCTTTTCAAACTCTTCCCGCCTAATCCTGCCTTTCTTTCAGACTTTAGATTCTTCAGTCTTCAGTCTTCAATCATCATAGTTGTTGAGGAGACTGGGGTTTCGTGAGTTCTTGTCATTACTCACTGAACCCATTACCTTCTTCTTTGGCTTAAGTGACACTCAGGGAGTTTCGCCTTACTGAGTGGTGAATCTTTCTTCTTAGACTTGTCTTAAGCATCCTAAAGGTAACTCACTGAGTGACTGTTCACTCAGTGACTTGAGAGTGTTTAAGGTTGATTAACACTTGGCTAATTTGTGTCTAAATCCTGTTTTCAGGACGCTTGGGTACAGACTGTTGGGAATTATATTTGAGTTGATAAGACAAAACATGTGAAAGATGAAGGACTAAAGAAGACAAAGGAGAATTCTTCTAAAGAAAGAAGATTACAGGAAATATTGTTAAAAGATTAGGAAGATTTGTTTTATTTCCTAATACTTATCCTTTGTAACCCTAATGTCTCTATTATATAAAGAGACATAGGGACGTAGGTTTTTGTGCGTGTCAAGATGTAGTCGCCTAAAGGTGTAGGTTGTATCTAGGCATCGAGTTCCTACAACGGATGCCTAGGTTTTGTATTGTTAGTGTTAGAGATGACGACGAGAAGAAACCTTGTAGCAATAACATTTGATTCTTTAGTTGAATATTCCGCCTTTTGTTTTTGTTATCCCTAGATGAGGTCTAACCAACCTCGAGCTATAAACGATCTTCACAATTGGTATCAGAGCCAAGGGGCTCGTAATCGTAGGATTCAACAAGGTTTTGTTGGTCGAAAATTGAAGAAAACATAAAAATTCTGATCAGGTTCGTATTTACAAAACTCACTGCAGAGCTGTTTTCAAACGACAATAACTTCTTCGTTAACCGTTGGATCGGGCTGAAATTTTTACTGGAGATTCTTCATACATCAAGGAAGATTTTTACGGGAGGGATCTTTGATCTGAGATCTTGATTGTAAGTTATGGTTCGTTGAAAACTGCTGCAAAACAGTTTTGGTATGATCAATTTTTAGGGTTTTCTTGTTATCAACTTCTTGATTTCGTTTTCTATTTGTTTTAAATCATTATGGAAGTTTCATATGTGTTTATTGGTGCCTGTAATTCATGGAAGAAAGAGGCGTTGCAGTATGTATGATCGGTTTGTTAGGGTTTCTGGTAATCGCGCATATTAGGGTTTTTCAAGTTTCGATTGGTATTTAGGGTTTACATCCTGATGTTGCTGTTTGTTTCACGTGGAGAAAAGGATGAAGATTAGGGTTTTCATGAACCCTAACACTATAATGAAGCAGATAACGAGTTGCTACTGATGTTATACGAATGGATAGTAAGTACTGCTGAAGAAGGTTTGTTGGTACTCGTCCCAGTCCATTATTGGATGTCTAGCTTGAAGTGGATTAACATGTAGAATTTCTGGCACTGCCACTAACATCTTACTCATCTGCTCTTGTGATAATTTGATGCGCGTGATGTGTCGTTGCGGTTTAGCAGTTTTAATGCCTACTCAAGTTTTAAATTTATATTTAGCCGACTTATCAATAACACACACACTTAACGAGCAGTGTACCCGGTCAGTATGAAGATAATGGTAAGTAGAGTGTCGATCACTAAGAGTGGAACGCATAATCTCGTTAATCTAATCAGTATTTTAATATCCTAACGCAAGGGGGTTTCAGCCTGAGAGGCTGGCACAGTTTTGTTTGCAATTAAATAATAAAGTAAACAATAGGCACGAATCAGCAAGTAGCATACACGTACACAGATAGATACTAGAGACAATAAGAGGGCTGTCCTTATGATTAAGTAGATTGTCACTTGTTTTATTGATAGCTTTATATGAAGTGTATGTAATTAACCCTTTCTCGTTGGTCCTATTCTCATCGGCGAGTAAACCCTTAATGACGACTTATGTCTAAAAGTTATTCCTAAGTGATCAATTTAGAAACAACCGTGGGAGCCACACCTTGTCCCGCAGTCGGGTGCCCGCAAGCCACTGATAAACACAGAGGTGGTCAATGCACTAATAAGTAGTAACCAAAGACATCAACATATAAACTTTAATTGATGGGAAAGCAAGTATTAAAGGGAGTGCAATCTTTCCGTTGTCACATTACACAAGCCACCAATCCTGATGAATTAAAGTTTGCTAAAACAATAAAACAAAACTACTTAATGAATTAAATACATGCAGCACCTTCTTACAGCTCTTGTATCTTCGATTTGGGTGTGTCTTGTGCTGCCTTCTTGACTGAATTCGTCCTTCTCTTCTGTTCGGTCTTTAGGTTTTCGAACTTCTGAATCTCCGAACTCTCGAACCTCTTTAATGCGTCTGGTCTAAGGGGTATTTATAGTTTGTGTCTGAGGGAAGATGCGGCGCATCTACTTAAGTAGATGCGGCGCATGTACTTAACTTCGCGTGGGGTCCAAGATTATAATATTCAGGAATATTCGTACACCGCCAGAAGATGCGGCGTAACTCTTTATTAGATGCGGCGCATGTCCTCTTATATCTTGGATCGTATCTGGTGATATCTTGATAGAGATGCGGCGCATGTTGATAGTGAGATGCGGCGCATCTGGAGCAGAATTGACTTGATCTTGTCCATGTCAGTAGACTTCCACTTTATGTATGTTTTGCTCCATTATTAGTCCAAAATCGCCAAGTTTCACCAAATGCTTGTTTTTACCTGAGAATTACAAAAGTAAACAATTAAGTATCAATCCTCATACATAATATAGTAAAACAAGTCAAATAAATAGGATAAATGATAGTAATAAAATGTACTTATTTGAGTTCATCAAATATCCCCCCACTTGAACTTTACTTGTCCCCAAGTAAACCTTAGATTAAATCTCATGAAAATGTATCCTAAAAGATGTTAGGATTTATTTTTATATTTAAGCATGTATTCGTTCATTTCATAATCACACAACTAAACACTTAACGAATTAGAAGTAAAATAAAATAAGTCGATAAAAGCAAATCTAATCGTTTAACTGTCCAGTCGCGACGAATATTCTATCATAGGCTTGGCAAGTATACACATCTCCACCACTAAAGCTAAGGAATAACAAGTCTAAAGCGGTAAAAAGGGTTTTTAGGCTTAAGGGTTAATTATTCTTATTTACACTATCGATCTCAAATTCCAGAAAAGGCGACAAAATCACAAATACATGATCGAATCCACGAACACGATACTTGCAATTGCTCAAATCCTTAACTCGAATAGGCTAAAGATAGGTCCAAACTTCACCAATAATAATATATCAAAAAGGGCGACAAAATCATAAATACATAGCCGAATCCACGACTACGATACTTAAGATTGCTCAAATCCCTAATCTCAATAAATCAAAGGTTTGGTTGGATAAAGAATAGTAAAGGGTATGGATAATTTTTGGGATATAAATTGGTGTAAAAATAAAAAATAAACAAAAACAAATAAATTAAAATCCTAAGTGTGGTTAATCACTATCCCAACCATCCCATGAATAAGACTCATATCATTGAATAACTCACGCTTTAACACTTGAAACACACGCTTTAGGTAGACACGAATTATACTCAACAAAATCTTAATCAAAGAATAATCCTTAATTGGCATTCCCATAACTGCCAATTCCCATTCAATCCATAGATATAACAACTAGTGGTGATATCGACCACTTACATAACTTTACATCGTTGGTTTAAAAACAAACATCCAACTCTTTTTTCTTTCTTTTCTCATTTTTTCGAATTTTTTTTTTTTTTTTTTTTTTTTTTTTTTTTTTTGAAACATAAACATAGATGTGTAAAATTTCACCACATCACTACAACTTTCTTTCCGGATAATTTTTCCATACTTTTCATAACTTTCAGAAATAATGGTAAATAGTGAAAGTAGTAAACACACGAAAAATAAACTCCAAAATATACAATATTTACTTTCACTCCAATTGCATTGTGCAATTTCCCGACCTAACCATATATAATGAATTACGCACGCGAACACAGGTAATGTAAGGAAACACACTCTGCCTATAGCAATTAACCAACCACGGATTCTAATCTACAGGGTAGGCTAAGGTGTAAGGGTGTAACGAAACATTTTAAACATAGGTGTAAGAAACGAAAGGAATGGCTCTGAGGGTTTTTCTAGGGGTATCTTACTCTAAAAATGAGAGTAACAAAAGGGTTTATACGGGGGTTAACTAACCAGTGTAGTTAGCTAATAACACATAACATATAAAGGCTTTTTGGGTGTAATCCTAGAATTTTACCAAGTTAGACAAGTCATTCCAATTAAATAAATAATACTCATTATGGTGGTCTCGAATAGTATACAAGCCAAGTTCTAAAGTTTACAAGTCACCGGCACACTCATAGATTTGTGAATTTTGGAAAATCACAATTTTTGAAAATAATGTCATGTGTGCAGTTATGCAACTTAGATCTTAAACAAAAACATGCTAAAAATTTTTAAGTTTGATATATTAAGCACATTTTAAGCATAATTTTTGAAAAAGTTTAGGACAAGTAAGTGTTAAGTGTTCTAATTCTCCTATCCCCCCACTTAAGTTAAACAACGTCCTCGTTGTTTGTATAAAAGGTTAAAAACTGGAAAATAAAAAGAATTAGAACAGAAAAACTCCCCTGAGATTTGCTCGGTATGATCCTCCATTTGTGTAAGAGCAAAAATCATCTTTCTTGTGGATTAGAACGTTAAAGCTTCATACTTGATTTATCCACAGGAAATTCAGGAAACTATAATACCACCAACACTTTAAAACACACCTAAGATAAGAAAGGTTCAACTTGCATAATACATTAGTAGTTAGATAAAAATAAAACTTAAAAATTAAAACTGAAAATCATCAGGTCAGTCGATGCGCCGTATCTTATTGAAGAAGATACGCCGTATCGAGCCTGGAATTAATACGGATCAGAATAAAGATGCGCCGCATCCTTAACCAGGGATGCGCCGCATTAAAATAAACTGATAAAAGTTTTAAAGTCGAAAATTAAAATGCAGAAAAATAAAATAAGATATGACCATTGCAGAGGATGCGTCGCATCTCAGGACTGAGATGCGCCGTATCTTCGTGCGGCCTGGACTGACTCGACTCAGAAAACAGAATAATAAAAGATAAATCTTCCGGGTTGTCTCCCGGTAAGCACTTGTCTTTATTCCAGAGTCTTCAAGTTAGACTCACGTTCAGCACTTTAGTATCGATCATTGATTCCTACATGGCCACGTAGGATCCATTTAGCAACCGAATCGTCTCGTATATATTCAGGTCCCAAATTCAAAACTCCTTTGTAGAATCCTTCCTTCAATTGATATGGGTACTCAATCCCTCTCTTATTGTCATCATCACTAACAAAAAGGAATGGAGAAAATTTGTAGCAAATCCTACTAGTAGCATATTTAAATCCAGGGTGAGTACGGGGCATCATATAAGTGATAATGTCGCTTCCACATTGGAAGGTGATCTTTCCTTCAAATCGTTTTGCATTAATAGTGATCTCTCTACAAAATGGTTTTCCAACAATTACTTCACCCATATTGCTGTCACAATAGGCATTCATGTCCTCAATAACTACGAATTCAGTAACAATAGTGAAGCGTCCAACGAAGATCGGGACATTAATGAAGGCTCCAACTACATTCTTTCCTTTATGCTCCTTTTTATTTCTCATAATAGAATTGTAAAAGCTTCTTGACATGACATTGATCGATAAAATAGGAAAGAAATTGGCGTCAATACACTTGAACCCAATCATGCATGGGAATTGTAGATTGTAAGCACAATTGGTGTTGATCCTTTCACCGTAATCCCAAGAACCATCATATCCCTCAAATTCATCGTAGTTTCTAGTAGTAATAACGTTGACTCTTGGATTATCCACAATTTCTCCTTCTTCTAACTCAGATTCCGCATCATCCATGAATAGGTCATTAGATTCTAATGGTCCATTAAGGTCATCAAGTTCAATGTAGTCCCCATTGTAAGGTTCTGGTGATTTTCCATGTACTAATACATCGTTCATAAAATTGTCTTCGAACTCGATTAGTTCTCCGAATCCCTCCATTATCCTTCTGAAATAATTACAAAAGCATCAGTAGGATCTGTCCGCTAGAAGAGAAATTAATGAATATTGAAACGGATATAAGAATAAAAATAGCTGATATCTGCAGACGATGCGCCGTATCCAAAAAGTTGGATACGCCGTATCTTATGATCGTTAAAATTAAATCAGACTTTATCCAGAAAATAGATACGCCGCTTAGAATTTATGAATGCGCCGTATCGAATTAATTAATCAAAAATCAGTTTATCTAATTAAAATTAAATGCGTCGTATTAACGAAAGTTAATGCGCCGTATTTTCGTTACGTTTAAAAATAAAAGATTTTTGATTCAGTAAGATGCGCCGTATCGACGGAAATCGATACGCCGTATTTGTTTAATAATTCGCAAACTGTTTTTAATTAAAATAATAGATACGCCGTATCTTCAGAAGAAGATGCGTCGTATGGCGTTTAACGTTCAGAAAAAATTTTTATCAAAACAGATACGCCGTATCTTCAAAAGAAGATGCGTCGTATTACTTTATCGCTTAGAAAAATTTTCTTATTAAAAACAGATACGCCGTATCTTGGGGAAAAGATGCGTCGTATCGAATTAATTAAACGCGTTGTATAAAAAAAATTAAACGCAATACGCCGTATCTGAGAGATCAGATGCGCCGTATCGTTTGATTTAGCACAGTACAACGATAGCAGAACAGAAAAATACGAAAAATAAAAATAAAAATTAAACACACGAAACAAAAAATAAAACACTCAAAAATAAAAGAAAACAATTAACACACAATACAACAAGTATGCAAAATAGTACAATGATGCAATTAATCTAATAAAAAGAAAAACCTAATTAAAATACTAATCAAATTAACAGAAAATAACAATTCACTCCCCGGCAACGGCGCCAAAAACTTGATGCGCGTGATGTGTCGTTGCGGTTTAGCAGTTTTAATGCCTACTCAAGTTTTAAATTTATATTTAGCCGACTTATCAATAACACACACACTTAACGAGCAGTGTACCCGGTCAGTATGAAGATAATGGTAAGTAGAGTGTCGATCACTAAGAGTGGAACGTATAATCTCGTTAATCTAATCAGTATTTTAATATCCTAACGCAAGGGGGTTTCAGCCTGAGAGACTGGCACAGTTTTGTTTGCAATTAAATAATAAAGTAAACAATAGGCACGAATCAGCAAGTAGCATACACGTACACAGATAGATACTAGAGACAATAAGAGGGCTGTCCTTATGATTAAGTAGATTGTCACTTGTTTTATTGATAGCTTTATATGAAGTGTATGTAATTAACCCTTTCTCGTTGGTCCTATTCTCATCGGCGAGTAAACCCTTAATGACGACTTATGTCTAAAAGTTATTCCTAAGTGATCAATTTAGAAACAACCGTGGGAGCCACACCTTGTCCCGCAGTCGGGTGCCCGCAAGCCACTGATAAACACAGAGGTGGTCAATGCACTAATAAGTAGTAACCAAAGACATCAACATATAAACTTTAATTGATGGGAAAGCAAGTATTAAAGGGAGTGCAATCTTTCCGTTGTCACATTACACAAGCCACCAATCCTGATGAATTAAAGTTTGCTAAAACAATAAAACAAAACTACTTAATGAATTAAATACATGCAGCACCTTCTTACAGCTCTTGTATCTTCGATTTGGGTGTGTCTTGTGCTGCCTTCTTGACTGAATTCGTCCTTCTCTTCTGTTCGGTCTTTAGGTTTTCGAACTTCTGAATCTCCGAACTTTCGAACCTCTTTAATGCGTCTGGTCTAAGGGGTATTTATAGTTTGTGTCTGAGGGAAGATGCGGCGCATCTACTTAAGTAGATGCGGCGCATGTACTTAACTTCGCGTGGGGTCCAAGATTATAATATTCAGGAATATTCGTACACCGCCAGAAGATGCGGCGTAACTCTTTATTAGATGCGGCGCATGTCCTCTTATATCTTGGATCGTATCTGGTGATATCTTGATAGAGATGCGGCGCATGTTGATAGTGAGATGCGGCGCATCTGGAGCAGAATTGACTTGATCTTGTCCATGTCAGTAGACTTCCACTTTATGTATGTTTTGCTCCATTATTAGTCCAAAATCGCCAAGTTTCACCAAATGCTTGTTTTTACCTGAGAATTACAAAAGTAAACAATTAAGTATCAATCCTCATACATAATATAGTAAAACAAGTCAAATAAATAGGATAAATGATAGTAATAAAATGTACTTATTTGAGTTCATCATAATTCCACTCTTTCTTCTTGTGCTTCCACTTTCTTAGGTTGTTCTTTTTCAGCAGTCTTAAGTCTCTTTGAAGATCTTCTCTCTGTGTCCATAGGAATATAATTTTGAGCTCTTCTGTATGCATTGTAATACAAAAGTTCAATTTCTTCATTTGATTTTCCCTTCAACTGAACTGCCTTCCAACCAACTTGATTCCTAAGATACATCTTCATTCCACTGATGACCTGTGCCTTTGTTGGTTTTCTTTTTCTCTTTTGACTTTGATTCTTTCTAATATTCTGCATTATGTCATTCAAAGCCTCTTCATCATTCCTTGAGTTAATGAAATCAGCAAGTTGAGCTGACCTTTCTTCAACACTCAGTCTTTCATTTGAAAGTAGTTCTAAGGCCTTTTCTTCCACAACTGGATCAGTATGAATCAAATGTTGTTTCTGCTCTTCAAGTGATTCTTGAGCAATAATAGCATCTGATCTAATTCTTTCTTTTTCCAGCCTCTGAGCTTCCATGAAACTAGCAACCTCATCTTCATGAACCTTTCTTGCTACTTCTTCATCAAAATCTATCTGAGCTTGTGTTCTGGGCTTGATTTTCCTTTGTTGCTCAGCTTCTTGTTCAGCTTCTTCAACTGTCATTGGTTTCTTTCCTTTATCTGCCCTTTTTCTTTCATACTCCTCTTGCTCAGCAGTACCTTCTACTATGCCAGCAGTTTGTACTGCTACCTCTATACCAGTAGTACCTTTATGTGAACCAACTCAGTACCTTCTTCAAGATCCACAGGCTCAGCAGGTTGATTTTCATCCATATCAAAATCATCACCATTACCACCACCCTCTTGTTCTTCAAAATCTATTTGCCTCCTCTGAGTTTCTGACCCTGTTTTCCTCTGAGTATCTTTCCTCCCCTATTTGGGAGAATCATCATCATCATCTGAGTCAGAACTTGAAGAACTAGTAGATAGCACTATCTTAGCAGATCTTTTGCCCTTGAATCTCTTGACTTGATCTTCCAATTTCTTTACTCTTGTAACCAACTTTGTGTATACCAGGGCAAAATTCCTCTTGTGACTCTTTAATTCAGCTTCCAAAGATGTCACTTTCTCTGACAGAGTTGTACATAAGACCATCAATTCATTTAGTTTAGAACTGCCCCATGATTCACCTCTCCTAGCAGGTAACACAGCTAGAAGTGATGAGGGCAGTTCTAAACTAAATGAATAGATGGTCTTATGTACAACTTTGTCAGAGAAGGTGATATCTTTGGAAGCTGAATTAAAGAGTCACAAGAGGAATTTTGCCCTGGAAGATCAAGTCAAGAGATTTAAGGGCAAAAGATCTGCTAAGATGGTGCTATCTACTAGTTCTTCAAGTTCTGACTCAGATGATTTTGCTGATTCTCCCAAACAGGGGAGGAAAGATACTCAGAGGAAAACAGGGTCAGAAACTCAGGGGAGTCAAATAGATTTTGAAGAACAAGAGGGTGGTGGTAATGGTGATGATTTTGATATGGATGAAAATCAAGCTACAGAGCCTGTGGATCTTGAAGAAGGTACTGAGTTGGTTCACGTAAAGGTACTGTTGGTATAGAGGTAGCAGTACAAACTGTTGGTATAGTAGAAGGTACTGCTGAGCAAGAGGAGTATGAAAGAAAAAGGGCAGATAAAGGAAAGAAACCAATGACAGTTGAAGAAGCTGAACAAGAAGCTGGGCAACAAAGGAAAATCAAGCCCAGAACACAAGCTCAAATAGATTTTGATGAAGAAGTAGCAAGAAAGGTTCATGAAGATGAGGTTGCTAGTTTCATGGAAGCTCAGAGGCTGGAAAAAGAAAGAATTAGATCAGATGCTATTATTGCTCAAGAATCACTTGAAGAGCAGATACAACATTTGATTCATACTGATCCAGTTGTGAAAGAAAAGGCCTTAGAACTACTTGCAAATGAAAGACTGAGTGTTGAAGAAAGGTCAGCTCAACTTGCTGATTTCATTAACTCAAGGAATGATGAAGAGGCTTTGAATGACATAACGTAGAATATTAGAAAGAATCAAAGTCAAAAGAGAAAAAGAAAACCAACAAAGGCACAGGTCATCAGTGGAATGAAGATGTATCTTAGGAATCAAGCTAGTTGGAAGGCAGTTCAGTTGAAGGGAAAATCAAATGAATAAATTGAACTTTTGTATTACAATGCATACAGAAGAGCTCAAAATTATATTCCTATGGACACAGAGTGAAGATCTTCAAAGAGACTTAAGACTGCTGAAAAAGAACAACCTAAGAAAATGGAAGCACAAGCAGAAAGAGTGGAATTATCACAAGAGCAGATGAGTAAGATGTTAGTGACAGTGCCGAAAATTCTACATGTTGATCCACTTCAAGCTAGACATCCAATAATGGACTGGGAGATTTACAGAGACAAATTTAGAAAAGCTTGGAAAGTTACTAGAGTTGGTGGAGAGACATCAGTTTTCAAGAATTTTGAAAATTTGCTAAGAGTTTGTGATAGAGAAGATCTGGATACTTTATAGAGATTAGTTCAAGACAAACTCAAAACAAAGAAGAGGACTGATGTGAAAGAACAAGAACTTTGGGTTAAATTCAAGAGGTTATGTGAACCAGATCCTACAGATGTGTATTGGAATTTTTCTATTTATGATCTATCTACTTCATGGGAGTTTTATAGTTCTTGCAATGTGCATCATTTATCAACACAAGGTGGAGTTGATATATTTATGTTTGCAGAATTGGAGTATCCATTAAGTGCAGATGTACTTGCGGTGATGATTTCTTCAAAGCTCAGATGTGAAGAAGAAAATGAAGTAGTTCAAAATCTGATTCAAAAAATCTATAATCAGTTTGAAAGAAAAAGAAGATAAAGTGTTTGGCAGAATCCCCCCATCATCAGAGTTGAAGTTTAATTCAAGAAACTTAATTATTTGGAGAGAAATCATAAGTTTAGGAGAAGATTGTTGGGAATAAAACAAATAGTTAGTACTGTCAGGCTTAGAGTTTCAACTGATGCAAGTTTACACTAACAATACTAAGTCAGTTAGTACTGCCAGTACATACACTTTGTACTGCTTATGTGATCAAGACAGAGACTGTGGATATATATAGAATAGATTTGATGTATATCTTGTTGTTATAGATTGATACGAATATTAGTTTACTTGTAAAGGACTCCTTATGCTATAAATGGAGATCCTAGGTTAGGTTTTGATATATGAATAGACGAATAGATTCAAGGTTTTGTAAACCCTAGTGATAAGTTAAGATCACTCGTATTATAATCAATAATATTGAATCTTTTGGTGATAATCATAGTCTTCATTGTTCATACACATTACTGTTCCATTCATACATCATACATACAATATCTTCTAAGTATTAACTAGTAAATTCCGCGTGCTAGTTATTATTACATCAAAGTATCTCTAACACAAGGCGCGTGTTTAGATCCTCCCACTGACGGACCCAACACAAAGTTATTGATCAAAACAGATTGATCAGTATAAGACTAACAGACTAATTACACAAGATATCAGAGATGATATCTTATTAATAACAAAGACGAATAATGAGAGAATACAAAGGCTGCATAAACTTGATAGAGAGAGAGAGTAATGAAACCCTAGCTCGGATATGAGCTTATATAGGGCATAGTTACACTTTAGCCCTTCATAACTCCAAGACTTGTCAAACAGCTCTAAACTTTAACCTCAGCTATAATGACTTATGGAAATTGCAAAACCAGTCCCTCAAGTTACTGAGCAGCTTGACTATAATGAATAGAAGCTTCAACACCCCTCCTTAAGCTGATCAGCTATTAGACTAAACACCTGTACTTTCTACTTTAGTTTGCACAACATTTTTATCATTCTTTTTATCACCTGCAAACATATCAAATATACCAAGACTTTTGCAAAACAAACTATGTTGCCTTTGTCCTAGGCACTTAGTAAAAATATCTGCAACTTGCAGATCTGTATGAATTTTAATGGTCTTAATAACACCTGCAGATACTTTTTCTCTAACCAAATGCACATCCAACTCAAAATGTTTGGTTTTTTCATGAAAAACAGGATTGGCTGCAATCTGAATTGCAGCACTATTATCACAGAAAACATCAACAGGTAACAAGTCTTTTAAACCAAGACTATGTAACAAATTTCCCAACAAGATAACCTCAAAAGTAGCAGAAGCTAGACTTCTATATTCAGCTTCAACTGAACTCTTAGACAAAGTAGCTTGTTTTTTACTTTTCCATGAAATAAGAGAGTTACCCAGGAATACACAAAATCCAGTAACAGATTTTTGAGTTTTAGGACATTTAGCCCAATCTGCATTAGCATAAGCTTTAAGTTTTAGATTAGATTCTTTATTAAACTGTAAACCAGAACCTGAAGAGCCTTTCAAGTATTTTAATACTCTTAAGGCAGCCTTCAAATGTGATTGTAAAGGACTATGCATATGTTGACTCAAAAAATGAACAACATAACTAATATCAGGTCTAGTATTAGTCAAATAAATCAATTTTCCAACCATCT
Source organism: Artemisia tridentata subsp. tridentata (assembly GCA_021014915.2). Taxonomy (NCBI): domain Eukaryota; kingdom Viridiplantae; phylum Streptophyta; class Magnoliopsida; order Asterales; family Asteraceae; genus Artemisia; species Artemisia tridentata. The sequence goes on from CP139505.1 coordinate 79,848,656, forward strand.
TTTGATAATTAGTGATATTATTCAAAACCTTATCATTTTCAGACTCAACACAATTTAAGATAGTATTTTCAGGCAATGGAGTATCAACATGTTTAGCAGCTAACAAACCATATTCATGCAACAACTCTAAACAGTACTTTCTTTGAGACATATACACACCTTTATCATTTTTCAACACCTCAATACCAAGAAAATATTTTAACTCTCCCAAATATTTAATCATGAACTTAGAACTCGGAAACCTTTTAAAGTTACTAATCTCAATTTCATCATTTCCAGTAATAACAATATCATCCACATAAACAAGTAAAGCCACCAACACAGAACCTTTTTGTTTGATATATAAGGAATAATCAACCTTACTCTGTATAAAGCCATGCTCAACCAAGGCAGTAGTAAGCTTGGCATTTCACTGTCTTGGAGCCTGCTTTAGACCACAAAGAGACTTATTAAGCTTGCAAACCTAAGAGTCATCACCACCATTAAAACCTTTTGGCAAAACCATATAAACATCCTCATCTAACTCTCCATATAGAAAAGCATTATTCACATCTAACTGATACATGGGCCAATTCATATTAACAACAATGCTAATTAAGCATCTAACAGTAACCATTTTAACCACTGGACTAAAGGTTTCATCATAATCAAAACCTTCTCTTTGATTATAACCCTTAGCCACTAATCTAGCCTTATATCTATCTATTTCACCAGTAGACTTATATTTAATTTTCCAAATCTATTTATATCCTATGGCATGTCTACCAGCAGGTAAAACATATTCAGTCCAAGTATTATTTCTATTTAAAGCTTCAATTTCACTATTCATAGCCTGAGACCAATTTGGATCATTAACAGCTTCCTCATAACTAGTAGGTTCAAGAGATTTATTCAAAGTAGAAGCAAAACACTTATTGTTACTACTAAGACCAGCATAACTCACATACTTTTCAATGCCATATCTAACTTTAGATTGCATCACATAGTCATTAAATCTAACAGGGATTCTAGACTCTCTATTAGACCTTCTTAAACCAGGTGTTTGCACATCTTCATTAGGACTACTAGACTGAGTTGACACAGAATTAACATTATCTACTTCAGAAATGCACTCAGACCAGTTTTGGTCACCAAAGTGGGTTGCAGATTGCCCCCCTTCTTGATGCAGATAGGTAGTATATGTTATAACATCTGATGCATTATTAGAAGGTGGCAAACTACCATCCTCAACTGGTGAATCTTCCTTTTCATCATTGGGACTTTGAGGACCATAAAAAAACTTCAAGTGATCTACTTCACTTGCATTTTCTGCATCAGCAGGATCACAGGTTTTCATTCTTAGTGGAAAAATATTTTCATAAAATCTTACATCTCTTGCAAAAAATACATTTCTAGAATCCAAACTCAAAAGTTTATAAGCCTTTTTACTAGTAGAATACCCAATCAGAACACATTATTCAGATCTATAAGACAATTTATCATGATTATTTAAAATAGTAGCATAACAGAGACAACCAAATGACCTCAAATGGGAAAGATTAGGTTTCACATTATGTATCAACTCATAGGGACATTTACCTTTTAACACAGAAGATGGCAGCCTGTTTATAAGATATACAGCAGTTAGGACACAATTAGACCAAAATCTTAATGGAATCCCCCCTTGAAACATAAGACTCCTAGCAACATTTAGAAGGTGTCTATGTTTCCTTTCAGCAATCCCATTTTGCGGAGGAGTATGGACACATGAAGTTTGATGTATTATACCAAGATCTGAAAACATTTGATTCATTTTCTTATTTATAAATTCTGTACCATTATCAGACCTAACAACTTTAATTTTCATATCAAATTGATTAGAGATCAAGTGTATGAAAGAACAGAATACATCAAAGACTTCATCTTTAGTTTTAACCAAATATGCCCACACAGCCCCAGAGAAATCATCAACAACAGTTAGAAAATATTTATAACCTTCTATGCTAGCAACTCTATAAGGACCCCACAAGTCTAGGTGAACAAGTTCACCAAGTTTCTCAGACTTATGGTTAGACAAGGGAAAAGGTTCCCTTGTCTGTTTGGCCCTATGATAGATTTCACAAACAGGCACAGAGGAATTCTTGAAAATACCAAGATCAGACTGAAGAACAGACAAGACTGGATCAGCAGGGTGACCCAATCTATAATGCCAAACTAACTTAGAAACATTATAAGACATAATAATATTACACTTACCCAAAGAACTACTAGACTTAATATCAAACAGATAAAGACCATCAGACTGGCTACCACAGTCCCCAGAACATTCTCCCTTTTCAAATCCTGAATATAACATTTATCCTCATCAAAACCAACAAATATTTTACTATCTCTAATAATTTTATTAACAGATAACAAACTCACACAATAACCAGGAACAACTAAAACATCATAAAGAGTAACATTATTAGTCAATTTTAAATTTCCAACATGACTTATAGTAGCAAGAGTACCATTAGGATGCCCAACAGTAATCCTAAGACTAGTAATGTCCACAACATTAAACATACCAACTGTGAAAACAGTCAAGTGCTGATTAGCAACTGAATCTATAATCCACCCTAAAGAGACAGTTTGAATAGCTATACTAGAGTTAGCATAAACATACCTAGAAAAATTAACATTGAACCAAACATTTCCATTAAAGAATGAAGCCCTACTTGCCATATTAGCATGTATGCTTCCAGAAGGAGTATCATTAATCAAAGACAACAGTTTCTTCATCTGTTCAGAAGTAAAACCAGAAGATGTACTAGCAGATGATGTAGAAGATTGTTTTTCAGACTGTTTAACCTCAACATTTGCATTATAATTTTGTTTATAACCATTCTGTTTAGTATTATTATTAGTTTTAACAAAACCTGGAGGAAAACCAATGATTTCATAACATCTTTCAATAGTGTGTCCAATCTTTCCATAATTTTTACAGTTAAGATTAAGATTAGGACCTCTATTAGCAGTATTAGAATTAGTACTCCTAGTGTTATTATTATTATTGTTAAACATTCTTCTGTTGTTATTAAAGGATTTAGCAGCAAAAGAAGTAGCATTCATTTTAGACTTAATAGCACTAGAAGACTCAGGAACCCCTCTATGGGATTCTTCTCTAGAAACAATAGCATAAGCATCTTTCACCTCAGGAAGAGGATCCCTAGTTAAGAGAGCGATCCTCACAGGCTGATAACAGTCATCAAGGCCCATGAGAAACTGCATCAGCTTCATGAGTTGCTGATGTAAGACTAGTTCTTTACTAGCTTCACAACTACACTTAACTTCACAACCACACTTAGGCAACTTAGTTAAAGCATCAAATTCTCTCCATAATGAATTTAGTCTATAATAATAATCAGCAACTGAACTACCACCTTGTTTTACAGAGTTAATCTTTTGTAACAAATTATAAACCACAGAACCATCAACTTTATCATAAGTTTCTTGCAACTCTTTCCACACAGAAGCAGCATTATCAGAATACACAAGACCCATATAAACATCTTGAGACACAGAATTCATTAACCAGGTTAAAACAATGGCGTTACACCTATCGCATTGAGCAGATAGAACATCACTAGTAGAGTAAGATTCTTTTAAACAAGAACGATCAACAAAACTAAACTTATTCCTAGCTTGTAATGCCAATTTCATAGCACCTGACCATATTCTATAATTTTCAGTCCCAACAAGTTTAAATGGAATTAATGCAGTACTACTATTATCATTAGTTTGAATATGAAGAAGATTACTAGCATCAAGATTATTGATTAAAACAGGAGTAACACTACCACTAGCCATAATAATAGATAAAACGTCACCCAAGACTGAATAACAGAAACTAGATAAACAACAAGAAACCAACTAACAAATATAACAAATACTGAACCCAACAACAAAAAACCAACTAACTAATATAACAAATACTGAATCAAACAGAATATATGTGCAACTAAGGAAAAAACAACTAAGCAACAATAACTACTAATAACTAGCCCAACATAACCAATCACCAGCAACCTTAAATCAACTTCCAAGACTATCCTAATCCTATCCTCCTTAGACCTAGACACAACAAGACTGAAACTAATAATAATGAAACTGAAATTGAAAAACTCACACCCAAGAGTAACAAGATACCAGCCAAGAAGACTGGGGGTAGCCAGAGCAGGTTTCCGTACCAATAACGTTGGCAGGTCAAAGAGTTAACTACCTCGTTTGCACCTTCTTGACCAAGTAAATGTCATCTTAAGAGAAGAAGAATGACTTACAGTGCAATACCAGCGGAATAATGACCACAATAACACTAGATTCACTTAGTCTAGTGATATTGTAATCAAGAACGGGCCCAACAACCTCAAGAAACCACCAGGGATATAAATCCCCAAATTCCCAAATTAGGGTTTAAGAAACCCTAATCAAGAAACCCACAAAATCACCAGATCTAGCCTGAACAGACTAAATCAACCACGGCCGTAAAGAATACGACCTCAATCGAACAATAAAACCTCCAATTAAAAGAATCCCCAAAAAATTTTGGAAACCCTAAAACCTCAAGAAGATCAAGAACCACCAGATCACTCACTGTGGCTCTGATACCATGTAAAAATGATAATCAGAACACAACAATAAGCAATTACATCCAACCAACCACCCCTTGGTGTATTTATTAAGTATGAATCAAGATCCTCCTCAACGAGTTAGATCAACAATATAAAAGAAAGTGTAATCCCCTTCAGAAGGATCTTACACATCTCACTACAAAACACTCAATCACTCAAAGTTATTGATCATAACAGATTGATCAATATAAGACTAACAGACTAATTACACAAGATATCAGAGATGATATCATATTAATAACAAAGACGAATAATGAGAGAATAATAAGGCTGCATAAACTTGATAGAGAGAGAGAGTAATGAAACCCTAGCTCGGATATGAGCTTACATAGGGCATTGTTACACTTTAGCCCTTCATAACTCCAAGACTTGTCAAATAGCTCTAAACTTTAACCTTAGCTATAATGACTTATGGAAATAGCAAAACCAGTCCCTCAAGTTACTGAGCAACTTGACTATAATGAATAGAAGCTTCAACAGCACTTGAGCAATTGACCTTTCAATTTTGTCATTAGTCATCTTGAATTTTTAGTTAAGATTTGACCAAATTGTATTCATAAACATATCAATTTAAAAATACGACAAGCCCGATAGTACGGCAAAGGCGGCTAAGGATAACAAGACGTGCAATTGAGCATATAAAACATTTTAATAATGTATTGGTCATTCAAAACTGAACGACTACAAACAAAACTTATAGCATTAATTAAATGGTACTAAAATGAGATTCTCAATCCATTTGAATATATAATCTTTTGATAAACCAATCGCATGTACATGTTTGTATTGATTATAAAAGCTTATAAAATCATCAAGTAATTTGGTGACACGTGTCTAGTCTAGCAAATCAGCATAGTCGCAAAGATACAACCTGCTCGCACGTTTTGAACTCTCTATAGGATATCATACATGAACACTAAGATTTAATTACTTACTCCAAAGAAATTTATTCAAATGCAAGCAAGGTTGACTTACAAAATTGTGAACCTAAGTGTCACATTACCAACTTCATACATTTTGTCACTATATCATTTGGGTTCTATAAATAGCCCTTGATGCTGAAGTCAGTAAGCATCACTTATACAAACTTCGCACAACATCTTCAAATATCAAGACATCAAACACAATGGCTTCAATTCATCATTTAAAAACCTTTTGTCATTTCTTCGTTAGCATCGTCACACTGATTTTTTCCTTGTTTGCAAACCATACTGAGGCAGTTTACCATGGCTATGTTCCAAGTCCATGGAAGCTAGCCCACACCACATTTTATGGCGATGAGTCTGCATCCGCTACCATGGGTATGCAATATAACATGGTTTCATTAAATGTAATGCATTAGCAAGTGAGTTTTTTTTTTAAACATTAATCTTGAATGTTTTCAGGAGGTGCTTGTAGATACGGAAACTTGATCAATAACGAATATGGGACAAATACAGTTGCATTGAGCTCGACCATCTTTAGTGACGGATATGCATGTGGTCAGTGTTACCAACTAACGCGTGTTCAGCCTCCTTGGTGCATCACAGGTTACACCACAGTTACAGCCACCAACCTCTGTCCACCCAACTGGTCTCAGAACTCAAACAATGGTGGATGGTGCAACCCTCCTCGTATGCATTTTGACATAGCTAAGCCCGCGTTCATGAAGATCGCTCGATGGAAGGCTGGCATCGTCCCAGTCATGTATCGCAGGTCCATTCTCTTTCCTTTAATTATAGTAAAACATTAAAATTTGTAAACTTTTGATGGTACAACAATCTCCAATAAGAATTACATACAACCTAATAGAAAATTGTCCTTGTGACATGCCATAAGTGTCGTTTAAAGTAATTAGTTATGGAATATATGAAGGACTAATTAAAACATTCTTGATTGTAGGAGGGTAGCTAGTGTACATATTTTTGTATTTCTGTTTTCATTGGATATAAAATCGGGCTAAGCCCTTGTAATCATTTGAACAATTATCACTTTCATTAATAAAATTCCCCCAATTCTTATAACTGCTTCCGCGTTCATATGGTATCAGAGCACGAGGTTCCCTCGATTCTGATTACTTTTCTGATTGATTCTTAGTGATCCTGTTCATTAGTCGGTTTGATTGATTGTTCTTTTAATCATTTCAATTGGTTAATTGTTCGTTTAATTGAGAAATTAGGGTTTCTGAGTGAAATTGAACAATTAGAGTTTTGATTGTTGGTTCAGTTGATCAAATTGCTATAATGGAAGGTGTTAATGTTAATACAGTGAATCAAGCTGTTAATGATTCAAACAACGATCCTCTATACATTGCTAATTCTAATCACCCTGGAATGACCTTAACCAATACCCCCTTTAATGGAGTCAATTTTCACAGTTGGAGTAGGACCATTAAGATGGCTTTAGGGGAAAAATTAAAGTTAGGGTTTATAGATGGGACATGCATGAAACCACCTATTACTGATGTTAAACATCAAAGGTGGGTTAGATGTAACTATATGGTTACTTGTTGGATTTTGAATTCCATGATTGCAGAATTGTCTGATGCATTTTTGTATGCTGATTCTACATATGAGTTGTAGAGAGAGATTTCTGAGAGATATGGCCAAAGTAATGGACCATTGATTTACCAAATTGAAAGGGAACTCAGTAATGTGACTCAGGGTAATCTCTCAGTAGCAGCTTATTTCAATAAGATGAAAAAGTTTTGGGATGAATTGCAAAATTTAAATGGAATGCCAGTTTGTACTTGTGGTCATATGAATGCTTGTACTTGTGGGATACTAGACAAATTCCTTGAAATGGAAAGTAGTTCAAGGCTTATGCAGTTTTTAATGAAGCTGAATGATGATTTGAGTTTGTGAGGAGTCAAATCCTGTCAATGGATCCCTTGCCCAATGTAAACAAAGCATATTATATTGTGCAGCAAGTTGAGAAACAAAAGCAAGTTACTACTGCCTTTCATGAACCAACTGTCTTTTATGCTAAAAACAATCAAGGGAATAGGAAAGAAAACAGGGGAAGTAACAGGAATGATAAAAGATTTTGCACTAGTTGTCAGCAGGAAGGGCATACTAGTGATCAGTGTTTTGAGAAGATAGGCTACCCTGACTGGTGCAAAGGGAAGAGGAATAATAAGAGAAATGTTAGAGTGGCTGCTAATGTGTCTGCTGAGTTTGATATGGGGATGCATCAGGATAGACCTTTTGATATGGAGTTTGAAAACGAGATTGATCAAAGGGTTGAATTGGATCAAAGGATGGTTGCAGCAGTGTGTCAAGAGGTTATGAAGATGTTTAAGGGCAAAAATGTGGCACAAGAGGCTTCTACTTCTTATCATGCAGGTATTAAATTTTGTGGTTATTCTTATGCTTTGTCATGTAATTATAGCATAACCATGAAGTTTAGCTGGATTATTGACACTAGTGCCTCTGATCACATGTCACCCCACATCAGTTTATTTTGCTCTATAAGAGTTCTAGTTAAACCAATTAAGGTTGATTTGCTTGATGGAACTCAAAAGGAAGTAACTATGGTTGGTAATGTCAAGCTCACAGCAAACTTGACATTGTACAATGTCTTTTATGTTCCTGATTTTAAGTTCAATCTTCTGTCTGTAGGAAAGTTATTGAACAATCAGAACATGGTTGCTCTATTCTTTCCTAACTGGTTTCTTTTCCAGGACCTTTCCACTGATAAAGTTGTGGCTTTTGGAAATGGTACCAATCATCTCTACACATGCAGTGCTTCTTCATAACCACCAGTTTCTCTTAAACTTCCTTGTAAACTTTTTGAACTACAAAGGTTTTCTTTTGCTAGTAAGTGTACTAGTGTTAGTGACAAAGTTACACAGACTGAACTTTCAAAGTTTCATGAGAGAATGGGTCATACTTCTCTATCTAAGATGACCCATATTAGTGATTGTAAAACCTTTGATACTTCTGATTTCTTCTGTGATATTTGTATGATTGCTAAGCATCATAGATTGCCTTTCAATAGAAGTACTACTTTGAGTTCTCAGCCTTTTGAATTGATACATGTTGATCTTTGGGGGCCTTATAAGGCAGCAACCTTGAATGGTGCTAAGTATTTTTACACAATTGTTGATGATAAAACCAAAACCACTTGGACTTATTTGGTACACACAAAGGATCAAGTAACTGGTATTCTTTCATCTTTTGTGAATTATGTTGTTAACCACTTTAGCACTAAACCAAAGTATATTAGATCTGACAATGGGACCGAGATTGTCAATAAGGAGTGTTTGGCTTTCCTACAAGCAAATGGTATTGTTCATCAGAGGTCTATGGTCTATACTCCACAATAGAATGGCGTTGTAGAAAGGAAACATAGACACTTATTGGAGACTGCAAGAGCTTTAAAGCTTCATGCTAATTTACCAAATAGTTTTTGGGGTGATTGTATTCTTGCTTCTACCTATCTCATCAATAAGATGCCCATGAAGATCTTGTCTTGGAAGTCCCCTTTTCAAGCTTTGTATGGCAAGGTGCCTACTTATGAAACCCTGAGAGTCATAGGCTGCTTGTGTTATGCAGCTGTCACTACACCTCACAAGGATAAATTTGGTCCCAAGGGAATTCCTTGTGTTTTCATTGGTTATCCACCAAATCCGAAGAGCGGGCAATATGACTTATACAAGAAAACAATGTTTTGTAGCAGAGATGTTATTTTTAAAGAACATATTTTCCCTTTCAAAAGGCAACCTGAACCTTCTATACCTGCTTCAACATTATTTCCTATACCCAACTTCACTGCTAATAATGATGTACCTGATATTTTTCAACCATCATCTGAACCAAACACCCTTGAACATAACACACCCGAACATAACATGCCTGAACCAAACACACTTCCACTTGATGACAACAATAATGAGATGCCAACAAACATTGCTTCTCCTGTTCCTAATGTTCCATATCCACCCGCTCCTCAAGTTCCTTTAAGGAGATCCCAAAGGAATACCTCAAATCCTATTTGGATGAAAGATTTTGTCTTACCCAAACATACAGCTTCTACAGTTTCTCAATCAACCAAACAACCTTTATACCCAATATTCACAGAAAATGATTTTGCTCATCTGTCTGAATCTCAAGTGGCTTTCATAGCAAATGTACTTGCTCACACAAAACCTAGTTCATATCAGCAGGCTTGTCAACATCCTCACTGGATAGCAGCCATGGATAATGAATTAAATGTACTTGAGGAGAATGAAACTTGGGAATTGACTGCTTTGCCAGCTGGTTGTAAAGCCATTACTTCTAAATAGGTTTACAAAATCAAATATAAGCCTGATGAGAGTGTAGACAAGTTTAAAGCAAGGTTGGTCATCAGGGGTTTCAATCAAAAGGAGGGGGTTGATTACAAGCATAGTTTCTCCCCTGTAGCTAAGTTAGCAACTGTAAGGGTTCTAATTGCTATTGCTACTGCAAAAGGTTGGCCTTTACATCAACTTGATGTCAATAATGCCTTCCTACATGGCTTTATTGATGAGGATATCTATATGAAACCACCTGAAGGGTATTCTAAGGCTGGTGATGGTCAGGTTTGCAAACTCAAAAAATCTCTTTATGGCCTTAAACAGGCATCTAGACAATGGAATCATGAATTTTCCAAATTTCTTCTACAACTTGGATTTGTTCAGTCAAGGCATGACTATTCCATGTTTTTCAAAGTCAATGGGGAAGAGTTTACTGTGGCCTTGGTCTATGTTGATGATGTTTTACTTACTGGTAATACTCCTGATGAAATCAACAAGACCAAAGCAGCCTTAGATGCTAAATTTACAATTAAAGATTTGGGGCTAGCCAAATATTTCATGGGCATTGAAATCAATTCTGTGTCTCAGGGTACTTATCTCAACCAGAGAAAGTACATACTTGATTTGCTTCATGATGCTAGTCTCACTACAACAAAAACAGTTAATTCACCTTTACCTCCAAAAATGAAGTTGTCCCTGAATAAAGTTACTCATTTAAAGGAACCTGATAAATATAGAAGATTAGTTGGCAGGCTGTTATACCTAACTATGACACGCCCAGATATCTCATACGCAGTGCAACATCTGAGTCAATTTGTTTCCAACCCTAAGGAACCACATATGTAAGCTGCTTTGCATCTTCACAGATATCTCAAAGGCACTGTATCAAAGGTTCTTTTCTACCCTATTCAACCTCTGCTAAAGGTAACTGGGTTCTCTGATGCAGATTGGGCTTCTTGTGTGATGACTAGGAGGTCTTTGACTGGTTATTGCATCTTTTTAGGGCACTCATAGGTTTCATGGAAAACCAAGAAACAACCCACTGTGTCCAGGTCTTCCACTGAGGCAGAATATAGAAGCATAGCAGCCACAACTTGTGAACTTATTTGCTCAAAGATCTGCATATTCCTGTCAAAGTTCCTATTACCTTGTTTTGTGACAATAAGGTTGCACAACAAATTGCAGCCAATCCTTGTTACCATGAGAGGGCTAAGCATTTAGACATTGATTCTCACATTACTAGAGACAAGGTACAAGAAGGGTTCCTACAAACTGCCTACATTCCCACTCACTTATAGCTTGCAGACATTATGACTAAATCCTTACATGGTCCTCAACATTCCTTCCTTTCTCACAAGTTGGGTCTCTCAGAACCTCCAACTTGAGGGGGGGCTATGGAATATATGAAGGACTAATTATAACATTCTTAATTGTAGGAGGGTAGCTAGTGTACATATTTTTGTATTTCTGTTTTCACTGTATATAAAGCTGGCTAAGTCCTTGTAATCATTTGAACAATTATCACTTTCATTAATAAAATTCCCCCAATTCTCATAACTTCTTCCGCGTTCATACTAGTTACTAATAGTTGCCAGGTTTTTTATCTTACAAATAGAAGAGTGGAGTAAAGGAGCCGTCAAATAGATATACAACGATACTACACAGAAAGAGTAGAATATATTCAAATACTTTTTGTTGTAAGACTCTTTTCCAAAGTCCCAACAAAAATGAATTTTCTTCTATTTGGTGTTTCAGGGTACCATGTGTTAAGAAAGGTGGCATCCGATTGTTGGAAAATTTAGTGCACTTGAAGGATAAATTCATACCTGTTAATGGGTTTGGAGGTATGGAGTGTACACCCATTTGGTCGCTGAATCCCTTGACTCAATAGTGGTTATGATAAAGTACTGCTTGTTCAAAGTACTGCTTGTTCAAAGTACTGCTTGTTCAAGGTACTGCTGAAGTAGAACAAGGTACTGCTAGCTTAATAAAGGTTGTAACACCCCAACCCGGCAAGGGTAAAGATGTCACGTTAATGGTTTCATATCAGATCAAACAAAGCATACTTCAATAGTAATACAATAAAATGTCAAAGGTTACAAATGAAATACTAACATTATCAGGTTAAGAATGAAACAAAACTAAATACTAAGTCTGCAACGCAATCCTTCTAATGACTTCTACTTCAGAATAACTATCAAGGTCTTCCAAGTCCAAAAGTCTCTTCGCTCATACCCAAACCCGTTGTCCTGCTTATAACCTGCCGCACACGAAAAGAAAACGTGCGGCTGAGCTTAAAAAGCCCAGTGAACAGATATAACGAAAACAAGGCAGTAGTAAAGGAATAATAAAGTAAAGGAAATAATACCAGGAGTAACAAGAGTCAGGAAAAGGAATACAAGAGAGTTATGCAGACATACCAGGAACTAAGAATGGTTACAATGATAGGTGCAAATGAAACCAGAACCCACCACCGGCCCAAGTCGAAATTAAGTCAAGTCCAGTATCATGTCATAGGGTAACATAACCAGAAATCCACCACAACCCAAGTCAAATCAAGTCAGGTCAAATGTCAGGTCAAGTATCAGGTCATCAGGTTACAAGGTTTCAGGAGAACAGAAATCCTCTACGAGCCCAAACATATCACATCAAATCACATATATCAGGGTGTATGGAGGGGTGACCTCAGCATACCAGGAAACAGGGTGAGGGGATACCTCCAGGGGTTGGAGTCATGAGCTCCCAGGGGTGTGAAAGACGTGTATCGCACACACTCGTCAGTCACCAGGATATAACAGGAAATATAACAAATCAGGACATGTCTAGGATGCATCCATACGCCCCCGCAGGCCACAGGGTCTTCCTCTACGTAACAAATCAAATCAGGTCAGGGACGGGACAGGACATCACTCTCCTGCCCTAGAGTCATGCCACCGGTGCATCAATGACATGGACATGAAACCCTCATGCCTAGTGGGTGGCTCGTAGTCTCAAACTGTGGGTCAAGGTCAGGTATCAAGTCTCAGGTGTCAAGTCTCAGGTATCAAATGTCAGGTATCATATCAGGGTTCATATCAGGGTTCATATCAGGGTTCAAGATAGGAGATAGATACAGGGGTTCATTATCAGGAGGTCCATATCAGAAAGGTCAAATACTGGAAGGTTCATAATAGTTTATTATAAGAAAATACTTTTTACATGGTTTTAATAAAATGATCGTTAGAACAGTTTCATAATAAAAGCCTTTTTAGGAAATGTTCAAAAACCTTTTCATATACAACTAAAAGTAGTTCTAAAATCCTATGAACCTTCAAGTACCCAAGGTCTTAATTATCCAGGTTATCAGGGGTGAACAATTCATGTCAAGTGTTATAGCAGGGTTCAAGTCAAAGGTTCAAGTCAAATGGTTCATATCAAGTGTATCAAGGCTCAAGTTCAGGTTCATGACAGGGTTCAAGACAAAGGTTCAAATCTATGGTTCACAATACAAGGGAAACATAACAATAAATCAGGAATCAGAAATGAGACGAAGGCTCTTTACAAGAAGAGCAGAATATCTGTACCTTACACCGCACGTGCAAACACATCTAGAAATACAAAGATCGGAAACAACTCCATCTTCAGTGAATCTACACGAATACATGGTCGGCTTGTTATTAATACCTTATTTAAAATCGGATTTCTTATTTTAGTCAGCTTTCCATTTTTATTAACTTACTAACTTTAGTTATTTTCCATTTTAGTAAGCTTCCTGAATTAGCAATATTAGTCATTTAATGTTATGATACCATTCAGTCAAGTTAATTTGTTAAAATTACCACATACTTGAATTTGGGTTTATTATTAATATGTATGCCTATTTAGGGTCTTAATGTGCCTCAACAACAAATTATGGTGTGAAAAAGGAAAAGGGTGGAAAGGCTATAATGATTCATGCGCCTACTCTATTTCCACAGCCAAGACATCACACCCACTGTCCTTTGATTAGATAACTCAAAGGAATGACCAAAATAAAAGAAGAAAAAAAAAGTGCCCATGCCTTTCTAAATCCTTACTGACAATGCTACTCTTATTTTATTACTACTTTGTTCAAAACAATACTTATTATATTACTACTCTTGCTCAAAACAGTTTGAAGCTTTCTTTAGCTTATGATTCGAAAAGACCACAAAAACCCTCATGCATGCAACTCACGTATTACTCCCACAATAGCAGCCAATGAAACATATTTAACCCACTCTTGGTACCAAATAACGAGCCACCAACTTGACCAACTCAAGACCACGACTTCCTTACCATTTAGTTCAGGTCTTTAACAGGTTTTTAAACTTGTACGATTTACACAGCACCCCACATACACGCACACACATAAAATTATAAACCTCAAAAACATATTTGACCCATGCTTTTTATACGTTTGACCCATGATAGATTGACACCAAACACACTCACATCGCGAGACATGATCGACATGGAAGAAGACGCACCATACGTACGACGCTCATATTTCAAACCTTAGCGGGACACTTTTACCACAACCATTTTTTGAATTAAAACACGAGCGAGACAAACCAACATGAGACCAGATCAGTTCTAGCGAGACAGAAGTTAACCTCCACCAAAACTGTTTTAGTGAGACCACAATACACGACAAACTTATACATTTTAAAACTGATCATACACATATCCAAAGCTTTGTTTTAGACCTAAATAACGACTCACACAAACCCTTATATCGACACAACCGTTTCATCATTTTATGTGACATATCAATGCTCCATTCTTATTCCCTTTAGATCGATCATTGATGAGTTTTAGGTTGTAATTTTTCGATCATGTTATGAGTATATTAGTCGAGACAACAAGAACGAAAGTAGTGATACCTTTGTGTCGATCTACGAACGAAACAAAGAATAAAAGATCCACCAGCAGGGCCTGTTTCGAACCACAGCAACACCCTTGAACTCAGCTGTTACCACGATCTAAACCTCCTTCGAACAGCCCCTTACTCCACGAATCACTACCAGGAATAATCATCACGACAGGAACACAAGCTAAAGTACACAAGAACCTCTTTGTTGCCTTGCTTCTGCTCGAACAGGAGGGAGAGTAAAGAGCAGCAGCCGAGTTTTTCTTTTCTTTTCTTTTTGTTGGTGTAGAATTTTAGGGTTTGGATGAGGGAGAATAAAATAATCGGTATTAAATAAAATAGGGGGAACCGTGTAGGGAGATTGGTTCACACATGGAAAGGAGCTAAATTATTGTGATATGATCTTATCTTTTAAATCGTGTGGAGCAAATGGGGGCAAGGAATTCGGATCATATATGGTTAAAACGTGATTCTATGAAATCAAATCAGGGTATATATTACAAATCAAACGGGCTTTTAAATCACATAATGATTTAATCAAACGCGCGATGTGCATATATATATTTGGTAACTCATAATTGAATCATTATCACAATGGTTGATGCCATGCAAGGAGAAAAATTCACACACGAGCTACCATTATCAAAATTATATATGTATAATACTTCCATACCACGTATACTATTATAATGGTGTAATTAGTCTAAAAATGACATGTGGTTAAATCTTTATATTTAGGTTAAAATGTATATTGTTCTTATATAATTACTTGTTAGCTCGTATAAATCCAAAAAATTTTTGAGGGGCAAAAAGGGAATTTCAAATGAATGAAAATTTAGGGTTTTACAACTCTTCTCCTCTAAAAAAAAATTTTCGTCCTCGAAAATTGAAGTCGCAAGGTTAGACGGAGTCGTAGCAAATCGCAAAAGATCGTTACAAACATTCTCACGCCAGGGAAGGTTCTTCCAAAAAAATCTTCAGACCAAAAGTTTTCTCATGACTCAGATCAAAACAAGGTGGGTTTCAACTTCCTCAGAAGAAGACAAATTAGGTTGATTCCGATCAAAAGACCATGCAACAAAATGGAGGGTAGGTGAATCTTCCGGAAAGCTCTTATGGAATACGAACAAGATTTCAAATCAAATTGACTGTATCCACAGTAGGAAGTTCTAAAAGGAGTCAAGATGCAAAACGAGAGTTCAAACTCATCCAGATATTTAATGAGCGAAAAACAGAGTATACGCATAGGTAGAATGAACCTAGAGTCTCACTAATCACGGATAATCCAACGGAGATCAAATTCTAAACTTCTTAGGTACTCCCCAAGATATCCTATGGCCACAATGAGTGCACGTATATGGTGTAAGTATTATCACGTTGATCAGGCGTCATAATACTAGCACCACATAACTATGCCTTCATGATGATCATACTTTATCTCGAGTTGAGTAAAACAACCTATCTTAATCCACCTAGTACTTCTACAGTCTCAGAGGTCAACAAAACCAAATGTCATAATCAAGAGGGAAAACTAAACTACTCGCCATGGAGATTCTCAAAATACCCAAGAGGCATCAAGATGATTAACAAAAGGATCAGAGGTCAGAGTCGAAATCTGAAGGTAAAGATCAAATAGTGTCAGGCAATTACTATGCAATTCTTAATGCTTTCAAGATTTATTTAGGTTTCAAAACTTAGGTGGTGCAAGGCATAAGCTTTCAATTTCCAAGAGGGATCTCAAGAGGCTTTAACCAAAATCAAGGCACGAATCAGAGTGATGCGGAAGCAATGATACTTAAAAAAAATGCCTTAACGTCTACCCATTCCTCACCGGTCAGAACTTAAGTTCCCCTAGGGAAATCCTAAGGCAAATTCTTACAGGTTATCTTATGAGCGCCTACAGTGGAAACCTAGTGGTCCAAACTTCACAGGTCAAGGGTAAATGTATTACGAGTCGCAGCCTGTCTCTCTGATACCATAATTGTAACACCCCAACCCGGCAAGGGTAAAGATGTCACGTTAATGGTTTCATATCAGATCAAACAAAGCATACTTCAATAGTAATACAATAAAATGTCAAAGGTTACAAATGAAATACTAACATTATCAGGTTAAGAATGAAACAAAACTAAATACTAAGTCTGCAACGCAATCCTTCTAATGACTTCTACTTCAGAATAACTATCAAGGTCTTCCAAGTCCAAAAGTCTCTTCGCTCATACCCAAACCCGTTGTCCTGCTTATAACCTGCCGCACACGAAAAGAAAACGTGCGGCTGAGCTTAAAAAGCCCAGTGAACAGATATAACGGAAACAAGGCAGTAGTAAAGGAATAATAAAGTAAAGGAAATAATACCAGGAGTAACAAGAGTCAGAAAAAGGAATACAAGAGAGTTATGCAGACATACCAGGAACTAAGAATGGTTACAATGATAGGTGCAAATGAAACCAGAACCCACCACCGGCCCAAGTCGAAATTAAGTCAAGTCCAGTATCATGTCATAGGGTAACATAACCAGAAATCCACCACAACCCAAGTCAAATCAAGTCAGGTCAAATGTCAGGTCAAGTATCAGGTCAAGTATCAGGTCATCAGGTTACAAGGTTTCAGGAGAACAGAAATCCTCTACGAGCCCAAACATATCACATCAAATCACATATATCAGGGTGTATGGAGGGGTGACCTCAGCATACCAGGAAACAGGGTGAGGGGATACCTCCAGGGGTTAGAGTCATGAGCTCCCAGGGGTGTGAAAGACGTGTATCGCACACACTCGTCAGTCACCAGGATATAACAGGAAATATAACAAATCAGGACATGTCTAGGATGCATCCATACGCCCCCGCAGGCCACAGGGTCTTCC
The DNA here is from genome assembly GCA_021014915.2 of Artemisia tridentata subsp. tridentata. NCBI lineage: Eukaryota > Viridiplantae > Streptophyta > Magnoliopsida > Asterales > Asteraceae > Artemisia > Artemisia tridentata. Next base: position 79,866,298 of record CP139505.1, read on the forward strand.
TCTACGTAACAAATCAAATCAGGTCAGGGACGGGACAGGACATCACTCTCCTGCCCTAGAGTCATGCCACCGGTGCATCAATGACATGGACATGAAACCCTCATGCCTAGTGGGTGGCTCGTAGTCTCAAACTGTGGGTCAAGGTCAGGTATCAAGTCTCAGGTGTCAAGTCTCAGGTATCAAATGTCAGGTATCACATCAGGGTTCATATCAGGGTTCATATCAGGGTTCAAGACAGGAGATAGATACAGGGGTTCATTATCAGGAGGTCCATATCAGAAAGGTCAAATACTGGAAGGTTCATAATAGTTTATTATAAGAAAATACTTTTTACATGGTTTTAATAAAATGATCGTTAGAACAGTTTCATAATAAAAGCCTTTTTAGGAAATGTTCAAAAACCTTTTCATATACAACTAAAAGTAGTTCTAAAATCCTATGAACCTTCAAGTACCCAAGGTCTTAATTATCCAGGTTATCAGGGGTGAACAATTCATGTCAAGTGTTATAGCAGGGTTCAAGTCAAAGGTTCAAGTCAAATGGTTCATATCAAGTGTATCAAGGCTCAAGTTCAGGTTCATGACAGGGTTCAAGACAAAGGTTCAAATCTATGGTTCACAATACAAGGGAAACATAACAATAAATCAGGAATCAGAAATGAGACGAAGGCTCTTTACAAGAAGAGCAGAATATCTGTACCTTACACCGCACGTGCAAACACATCTAGAAATACAAAGATCGGAAACAACTCCATCTTCAGTGAATCTACACGAATACATGGTCGGCTTGTTATTAATACCTTATTTAAAATCGGATTTCTTATTTTAGTCAGCTTTCCATTTTTATTAACTTACTAACTTTAGTTATTTTCCATTTTAGTAAGCTTCCTGAATTAGCAATATTAGTCATTTAATGTTATGATACCATTCAGTCAAGTTAATTTGTTAAAATTACCACATACTTGAATTTGGGTTTATTATTAATATGTATGCCTATTTAGGGTCTTAATGTGCCTCAACAACAAATTATGGTGTGAAAAATGAAAAGGGTGGAAAGGCTACAATGATTCATGCGCCTACTCTATTTCCACAGCCAAGACATCACACCCACTGTCCTTTGATTAGATAACTCAAAGGAATGACCAAAATAAAAGAAGAAAAAAAAAAGTGCCCATGCCTTTCTAAATCCTTACTGACAATGCTACTCTTATTTTATTACTACTTTGTTCAAAACAATACTTATTATATTACTACTCTTGCTCAAAACAGTTTGAAGCTTTCTTTAGCTTATGATTCGAAAAGACCACAAAAACCCTCATGCATGCAACTCACGTATTACTCCCACAATAGCAGCCAATGAAACATATTTAACCCACTCTTGGTACCAAATAACGAGCCACCAACTTGACCAACTCAAGACCACGACTTCCTTACCATTTAGTTCAGGTCTTTAACAGGTTTTTAAACTTGTACGATTTACACAGCACCCCACATACACGCACACACATAAAATTATAAACCTCAAAAACATATTTGACCCATGCTTTTTATACGTTTGACCCATGATAGATTGACACCAAACACACTCACATCGCGAGACATGATCGACATGGAAGAAGACGCACCATACGTACGACGCTCATATTTCAAACCTTAGCGGGACACTTTTACCACAACCATTTTTTGAATTAAAACACGAGCGAGACAAACCAACATGAGACCAAATCAGTTCTAGCGAGACAGAAGTTAACCTCCACCAAAACTGTTTTAGTGAGACCACAATACACGACAAACTTATACATTTTAAAACTGATCATACACATATCCAAAGCTTTGTTTTAGACCTAAATAACGACTCACACAAACCCTTTTATCAACACAACCGTTTCATCATTTTATGTGACATATCAATGCTCCATTCTTATTCCCTTTAGATCGATCATTAATGAGTTTTAGGTTGTAATTTTTCGATCATGTTATGAGTATATTAGTCGAGACAACAAGAACGAAAGTAGTGATACCTTTGTGTCGATCTACGAACGAAACAAAGAATAAAAGATCCACCAGCAGGGCCTGTTTCGAACCACAGCAACACCCTTGAACTCAGCTGTTACCACGATCTAAACCTCCTTCGAACAGCCCCTTACTCCACGAATCACTACCAGGAATAATCATCACGACAGGAACACAAGCTAAAGTACACAAGAACCTCTTTGTTGCCTTGCTTCTGCTCGAACAGGAGGGAGAGTAAAGAGCAGCAGCCGAGTTTTTCTTTTCTTTTCTTTTTGTTGGTGTAGAATTTTAGGGTTTGGATGAGGGAGAATAAAATAATCGGTATTAAATAAAATAGGGGGAACCGTGTAGGGAGATTGGTTCACACATGGAAAGGAGCTAAATTATTGTGATATGATCTTATCTTTTAAATCGTGTGGAGCAAATGGGGGCAAGGAATTCGGATCATATATGGTTAAAACGTGATTCTATGAAATCAAATCAGGGTATATATTACAAATCAAACGGGCTTTTAAATCACATAATGATTTAATCAAACGCGCGATGTGCATATATATATTTGGTAACTCATAATTGAATCATTATCACAATGGTTGATGCCATGCAAGGAGAAAAATTCACACACGAGCTACCATTATCAAAATTATATATATATAATACTTCCATACCACGTATACTATTATAATGGTGTAATTAGTCTAAAAATGACATGTGGTTAAATCTTTATATTTAGGTTAAAATGTATATTGTTCTTATATAATTACTTGTTAGCTCGTATAAATCCAAAAAATTTTTGAGGGGCAAAAAGGGAATTTCAAATGAATGAAAATTTAGGGTTTTACAAAGGTACTACTAAGTATAAATGACAATGCTGCTGATGCAGTTGATTCTGCTGTTAGCATTATCTGTTCCTGCTGATAGCATTATCTGTTTCTGCTGATAGCTTTATTGCTACTGATGCAGAACAACTCTGCTGATAGTGTATCAATTCTGCTGATAGTGTTATTGACTCTGCTGATGGGCAATAACTCTGCTGATTGTATAACCACCGACTCCTACATTTATGGAAACTATTATGGATAATTAATGGGCCGTTAATTATTCAAAATTCCATGGGCTAGGGTTTTGAGTAGACCCTATTATAAATAGAGATCATCACATGGCATGAAGACACGACATAAAAACCCTAAACACTAAATACGATCGGTTCTTGATCTGTGCCTAGAACAAGAGCTTCACTTGGTTTTATCCCATAGAGATATTCGTGCAACCCAGGCATAGGGTCGAATAGTTCTATTGGAAAGTGATACCACGACTTCAAGTGAATATCCGGTACCTTGTTTGATTATCTTAACCCTGATCTGGGAGCACCACGACAATAACAAACCAACAATCAATAGAAACTATTTAGTGATAATCAATGGCTGCTGCTATGAGACATATAGCTGCTAACTTTTCCAAGTTGGAAAAGTTTGAAGGTGTGGATTTCAGACGATGGCAGAAGAAGATGAAGTTCTTGTTGACTAGCATGAACGTGGCTTATGTTCTGACCACTCCTATTCCTGCTGATTATGGGGATGATGCTACCATGGAACAGATGAGGGCCAGAAGCAAGTGGGAGAACGATGACTATGTCTGCAGAGGTTTAATCCTCAATGGTATGTCTGATACTCTATTTGATATTTATCAGAATGTGGAATCTTCACAAGAACTATGGGATTCTCTGGAAGCCAAATATATGGCTGAGGATGCATCAAGTAAGAAGTTTCTTGTAAGTAATTTTAACAATTACAAAATGGTCGATTCTAGACCGGTCATGGACTAATACAATGAACTTCTTAGTATACTTGGTCATTTTACTCAACACAAGATGAACATGGATGAGGCTATTCAAGTCTCTTGTATCATCGATAAGCTACCTCCTTCTTGGAAAGATTTCAAGCACATGCTTAAGCATAAGAAGGAGGAGTTAACTCTTACTGAGTTGGGCAGTCATTTGCGCATTGAGGAATCACTCAAGGTGCATGAAAGTGACAAGCCAAAGAGCAGCACTGCTGTTGGTCCATCAGTTGTCAATATGGTGGAGCATAACAACTCCTCCAGGAACAATGACAACAAGGGCAAGCGTAAGCATCAGGATAATACCAAACCTGATCCTAACAAGAAGTCTAAGGCTACCTATCAGCAGAGTTGTTCTGCATCAGTAGCAATAAAGCTATCAGCAGAAACAGATAGCTTCTATAGTTTATCAATTCTGCTGATAGTGTTATTGACTCTGCTGATGGGCAATAACTCTGCTGATTGTATAACCACCGACTCCTACATTTATGGAAACTATTATGGATAATTAATGGGCCGTTAATTATTCATAATTCCATGGGCTAGGGTTTTGAGTAGACCCTATTATAAATAGAGATCATCACATGGCATGAAGACACGACATAAAAACCCTAAACACTAAATACGATCGGTTCTTGATCTGTGCCTAGAACAAGAGCTTCACTTGGTTTTATCCCATAGAGATATTCGTGCAACCCAGGCATAGGGTCGAATAGTTTCTATTGGAAAGTGATACCACGACTTCAAGTGAATATCCGGTACCTTGTTTGATTATCTTAACCCTGATCTGGAAGCACCACGACAATAACAAACCAACAATTTTCATTCCAATGAAATGGCTACTGGCTTTTAGTATATGTGATGAATGTTGCTGGTGCTGATGATCTCCATCAAAACGTGGCTGAAAAGGACCAAGACTGGTTGGATTAGCATGAGCCATAATTGGGGTGCTTCTTACCAAGCGTTTGCAACTCTTCATGGTCAAGCCCTATCATTCAGGCTTCACACACCACCAAACAGACCATTTCGGCTTATAATGTTGCTCCAGCTAACTGGAACTTAGGGCTGACGTACCATTAACTCAGGCAATGTCAACTTCCATTGATCTATGGATTTTTATATCTTGATCATTAGATGTAAATCTTGAGGCAGTATTTTTAAGGGCTTGAGTCAGTAAAGTACATGTGCTATATGTAATCTTGTATCAAGTTTTTAGTCCCTTATCAGTTTGTATTTCCTCATCCATCCCATTAAAATCAAAATGCTTTAAGGGGTTAGTGATGAATTTAGCCTATAATAATATACAAAATCTTGTTCCATCTTACTTCTTTGATCAAGATCACTAGGTTACACTTACACTTTCAAGTTACGAGCCATGTGATCAAATGAAAGGAGACACAAAGTCTTCCCGGTGCTGCATAATCTTGCAATATGCTAGAGTTTTATCTCTTTAAAAGAGAGCATAGCAACTTCAAATAAATGATGTTTAAATTAAACACATTCATCTATCTTTAGTTTTTTAATGTAATGTGGATTCCGAACCTAAAGATCTTGAATTTGCAAACAACCTTAACGTGCCCTACCGGTGCAGTACTAAAGTTGAATCACCAAATTAAACCCATGATGGAGTGCATGAAGCCACAACAAAATTGAACCTAGAACTACCAGTTAGCCAAAGCTTGAGCATCCAAAAAGCCTTTGATGATTCCAGAAACCCTCGAATATGGATAATCAAAATTAAACTCACAATAAAAAAATCTCACTGATAATCACTTATTTGTCAGTTATCATATAACAAGGCACAATAGGGTATAGTATTATGTAGGTTTAACAATACAAGCTTAACCGGCATTCAGGACGAACATAGGATTTTCGAGAGGGTGTTGCATAAATTTTTTCCAATCATAAGTACAAAGTTTTCTACCAACACCATAGTGGTAGCATGAGGATATGTGGGTTCAAGTCCCGTGAGGAATATGTGTGGTTTATTTACTGTATATAGTATACTCTATATTAGCAAAAGGCCATATACTATACGGTTCAACCCCATAACTGAGTTGCTGGTTGAACGTTTGAACGTAAAGCAACAAAATTTCACCTTATTTAATTTACCGGCGGATCAAAGCGTTGATATATGCATATTTCTACAAGTGGATCCAGTAACGTAGTTGGTTATACCAATCCAAACCGGTTATCGGTCTTCAATTCTTTGTTTGCATCAATGTCACAGTTTTAGCACTTCAGCAATTGACATTTTTATATGTCATCATTAGCCATTCTCGAATTTTTAAATAAAATTTGACTAGCTAGATGGTTTAATTTGCATAATCGAAATAATAATACGACTAATCGGCAAAGGCGGCTAATTAAGGATATAACAAGACGTGCAATTGAAGTATTGAACATATCTTTCAATAATGTTTTTGTCATCCAACAACTTAACACAAAAGCTTTTTTTTTATTCGTTGATAGCATTAGTAAAATGGAACTCAGTATTAGATTGAGAATCTTCATTTCAATGTTATTATAGCTTCAATTTATAGTCAAACAAATCAGTATAAAACCTGCTTGCACGTAGTGAACTCCAAATGATTTTATTCTTGCACATTAATTAAGATATCGATGTATGAATTTGTGCTAGCTCTTTGTAGAAAACGTACAACGAGATTCCGATATTATAACATGTAAATGAGCCTTGTAACCTTTTTGTATCAAATTAATCACCGGTTAAACTATGTAAAAAAAAAAATTCCTAAAAAAAAAATTCCTAAAAACTTATTACATTGTTTAGACATATGTGAAAGTGACTTCTGAACATCGACGCATATACCAAATAAATCTTAAAGAATTGTAAGTAAGGTTGACCTAAAAAATGTCAACCTACACTACGTGAGTGTCACATTACCTACTTCATACATTTTGTCACTACATCATTTTGGATCTTATAAATGGATCATGATTTTGAAGTCAGTAAGCATCACTTGAACAAACTTCACAACATCTTCAGATATCAAGACATCAAACACAATGGTTTCAATATTTCATCATTCAAAGAGCTTCTCTTGTTTATTCTTTAGCATCATCACAGTCATTTTTTCCTTGTTTGTAAACCCTACTGAAGCTTTGTACCATGGCTATGTTCCAAGTTCATGGAAGCTAGCACACGCCACATTTTACGGCGACGAGTCTGCATCCGCAACCATGGGTAAGCAATATAACATGATTTCATTAAATATAATGTATTAGCTAGCAAGCGAGTATTGATTTTAATTTGGAGTTTTAATTTGTAACATTAATCTTGAATGTTTCAGGAGGCGCTTGTGGATATGGAAACTTGATCACTAACGGATATGGGACAAATACAGCTGCATTGAGCTCGACCATCTTTAGCGACGGATATGCATGTGGTCAGTGTTACCAACTAAGGTGTGTTCAGTCTCCTTGGTGCCTCACAGGTTACACCACGGTTACAGCCACCAACCTCTGCCCACCCAACTGGTCTCAGGACTCAAACAATGGTGGATGGTGTAACCCTCCACGAACGCATTTTGATATGGCAAAGCCTGCATTCATGAAAATTGCTAGATGGAAGGCAGGCATCGTCCCAGTCATGTATCGCAGGTACACTTCATTTAGTTTAGTAAGAAAATTAATTTTTTTTTATTTTTCATGGTAGTACAATCTTGAACAAGAATTACATTGTCCTTAGTGACAATGGTTACACCAAAAAAAAACCCATTTGGCTCCATTAAGAATCATACTGGATTACTAAAAGTTACCAGGTCTTTACCTTACAAATAAAATGAGTGTGTGCAAAAGGATAAATAGTGACACTGCACAAGTGTAACAGCTGTTTTGCCAAAAGAACCCATATGTGATATATCCGAACAATTTAAACACACTGGGTAAAAAGTAGGATTTCTACTACTCTACTGAAATTTTTTATGTGTCACTAAACATACTTGTGACTTTTGTAGTGTTTGTAGTTTTAACTTAATTAATATGGTTTCAACAAAAATGAAATTTCTGCTATTCGATGTTTCAGGGTACCATGTATTAAGAAAGGTGGCATCAGATTTTCGTTCCAAGGGAATGGCTACTGGTTGTTAGTGTATGTGATGAATGTTGCCGGTGCTGGTGATCTCCATCAAATGTGGGTGAAAGGGACCAAGACCGGTTGGATCAGCATGAGCCATAACTGGGGCGCTTCTTACCAAGCGTTCGCAACTCTTCATGGTCAAGCCCTCTCATTCAGGCTTACTTCACATACCACCAAACAGACCATTACAGTTTACAATGTCGCTCCGGCTAATTGGAACTTAGGGTTGACGTACCAAGGCAATGTCAACTTCCATTGATCTATGGATATTTTGATTGTATCATCATCACAACTAAATCTTGAGCCTGTATTTATAAGGGTTTGAGTCACAAAGTAGATGTGCTATATGTAATTTTGTATCTAGTTGGGTAGTCAATTATCATTATGTAATTCTTCATCCATCCCATTAAAGTCAAAATGTTTTAATGGGTTAGTGATGAATTTATATAGCTTATAATAATGCAAAAAAGTCTTGTATAATCTTTCTTTTGTGATTGAGATTACATACGCGCGCATGCCTTTTATAGATCGTGTTTCATCTTTTGATACAATATTTGACGCAGAACATGAAAACAAATTTTGTTAACGAATTTTGTTAACCTAATCCACAGGTAACCCTAAACTAAAGAAAGGAGGATGAAACCTCGAAAGAGTATAAAAACCCTAATAAAGACGCACTCTATTCAATAATCATGATCAAACGATAAAACTTACAAACCGTTTTAGTATAGAAGTTAAGGAAAAGAAACCTATTAAAGTTTTTAAAACGTCCTAAACACACCCTTTTACTTTCCCAAATAACGAAGAACATAAAAAATAATATTCCTAGGAAACAACTCAAATCTTGTCCTTATCATTCCCCCATCATTTGAAAAGAACTCGACCCCGAGTTCTCATGTGTAATTTTGCTCGTGGGGTGGACATCGATTCTTGATTAACACCTTTGATCTTCTTGTTTACCACACTCCCACAAGTCTACACTTTAACTGAACCTTCGAGTTTTCAACCCCATATCATCTTCTTCCTTCATAACGAATTTCCACTTTGATATCTTGGGATAAGTAGTCTTGTTTGATGAATAATTGAAAGCTATAATTTTCTTCAAATCTTTAACCACATACATCTTTTTTCTGATCAAGATTCATACTATACTATTGATTGATTTCGCTATTCTTGAAACCTTCAACACATTCTTCATCTTTAAAATCTAAAGCTTTATCTTCATAATTCTTCAAAACCACAACTTCTTTTGTTGATTCCAATAAAGTTGATTTTTTTCTTTGTTTTGCGCACAAACTTGAAGTTCTTGGATTTTCACAGCGTGTTCTTCAACAACTTAACCTCGGTCTTTAATATCTTTTTGTCCAATCTTAACCTCGGTCATTGATACATATACTTGCTCTTCGGATGGATTCATCTCAATTCTCTTTCTTTCCCATAAGAAAAGGTAGATATTATGTTTTAAGTCATAAAAACCTTGAACTTCACATCACCATGATTTTCCCAACCGAATATGGCAATCATCCATATCATCCAATTCACAAAACACTTCACGTTTATAAAACCGACCAATAAATATTGGAATCCAACAAACGCGTGTTCCTCTAATTGGACAAATCTCTAATGTTAAAGTAAAATAACTAACCAATTTTCTCAATACCAAATTTTTAGCCCCATAATTGTCGATAATTTAAGAAAATACCATATTATTGATCAAAACTTTTGAATGAAACAATTTGATTGTTGGTAGTCGAATCTCCATCTTCATCATTGGTAGTCGTTCCTCTCATTCATCAACCCTCCTATTGTTAAACGGTTGTTGCTTGCAATATTGCCACCATAATTGATTATGGTTGAACGAATTCTTTGACCTTCATGATTGACACCCTCGTGATTTTCGTGGTTGTTACCTCCACCTACAAACACATAATGTAGTTTTTGATAGATAGTGGAATTCCTGTCGAATTATGATAGGATTTGGGTAAAATTGTAATCCATGTGTTCTCTAGAGTCTAGACCATAACCCACCAACGGTATGAGTTTTTGAATCTTCTACATCATTCACCATCTATGATACTGACAAGCTCTAGATGCCAACTGATGCAGAACGCGAAAATAGATTTTGTTAACCCTAATCCAAGAGAACGAGGATGAAATCTCAAAAGAGTATAAGTGCCCTAATAAAGACGCACTTTAATCAATAATCGTCAATTATTAAAAGATAAAAATTACAAACCCTAAGCCCTATAATTATAAGTATTGAAGTTGATCTTGGAGGAAAAGAAACCTAATAAAGTTTTAAAAACGTCATAAGCACACCCTTGCACTTTCCTAAATAACGAAAAATAATATAAATTTGGACTTCCTACGAAACAACACAAATCTTGTCGTCATCAATATTTCATTTCAACGTCGGTTTTCTAAAGATTTAACAACATAATTGTATTAATATTAAAACCGTTTCAATGTGACCTGATTGAGATATAAATTTAAAACAGACACATAATCAGTGTTTTATGTATGCATCAATGGAAAGATATACAAATTTAAAGGCATTTATCAATGCAATTTTGATGCTTGTAATGTTGAATTTTATGAAGTCAGTACTCACTCATTTCCGAATTCATTGATGATATTTAAAGATGATGAACATTTGAAATATCAACATCAGTGTGTTTGTTAAAAAGTGTCGATAGATATTTACAATGGTATTCAAGTGCTTCTGTAAATTTCTTATTACCAAAGAATTCAATGTTATGAAGCCAACTCGTATTCAGTTTATTATGTATCTATTTCTAGGCTACTGTGTGTTTGAGTTCAAGACATTACTTTCAGTGTATTATGTCGTCACGCTTGTTATTAAACCCGGATTTCTGAGTTTCAACATGTGAAGATAAGATGGTAGTTTCTTATAAGAATCTTCTAACGTACCCTGACTAATGTAATTGATTTCTCTTTAAATATCCAAGCCTTGTGGTAACTAAAGCAACACCAATTGACTTCTTCAACTCTTTTTTATTTGTTTAGATAGTTAACCATTTACATCTATGTTGTACTTATGTTTTATGATTAATGACGTACCCTCTGAATTGACTCAGAGGCCACCCCTTCGAGTTCGCTGGGATATACTCCCACTAAACATCTAAATGCCTTCGAACAGGCTCTTATGGCGTAAAACTATCTTTATGATGGTTACCAGTATAGGAATCCGCCAACCGAAGCACAACGCCCCTCGGGGTGTGCCCTTCGTGAAGACTGGTCCAGAGAACAACTCTGACCAAGTCAACCCCACGTTCAACATTTCTAGCGAAAGGACGTGTAACTGCCCATTTCTATCAACTATAAATAAACGGGTACAACACTTAGGTAAGGACATACTCTGAACACACACTTCATACTTATTATCATCCATATACACATACTTACTCTCATGCCAGAGGTGATTCCCAGGGCCCAACCCCTGCGCTTCACTTAACGTAGTGTTTCCATTTGTGTTGACACAGGTTACTTACAGCTTTGCAACTTATCCCTCATCAACAAACTCTTCGATCACCATCGAAACCTGGTAGTGCCAATTATTGCACAATCAATGATTTTGCCAATAATTGAGGCTCTAGCTTGTCGATGGTTACTTTATTGAACGTCCAAACCGCATACATGAAGTTTGTGGTATTTATCAATCCTAAAAACAGAGGACTGGTTAACTTTTAGGAACCTTAAACACCATCTACAATTAGCATCCTAACATTTGACGTACCAAAGAAGAGGAGTTGACATTTTCACAAGAAGCGTGAAATGGTTCATAATAGCGTAATAACAAACTGCATGTTTCAAATTTTCTTTGCTGTAAAAAACATAATCAACATTCAATGTAGGCGAAATATTAGTTGAGTAGCGATTTTTCATTGAATGATGATTTTATGTGGACCAAAAACGAAGTTTGGTGAAAAATTCAGACCCATGTCAAAAGTTGGTGAAACACAAGTAGATTCGTTTGGTGAGATCATATCCATATCAACATCATAGTTTTTTTTTTGACAAGACTCGCATGGAACGACACTTGGGATATCGTCTGGACATGAATGATTGAGGTATTATTTTCGAAAAGGAGATCGGTTGGCACCACTTGTGATAACATATTGGGGACATCAACATGAACCTCGAGGTTTATCGCATGTTGCTGGTCAACATGAACCTCAACTAGCATACTCTATCACTTAGAGACTGCCATGCGTTCATGATTTTGAGATCTTGTGTTATTTGTGAAACACCCACAGAATTCAATGATGACAAAACAACATGTCTATGGCCTAATTCGATATAAACTTCCGCTTCATTAGCTTGTGAACTATAGAAAATATTGCAACCTAGAGAACAAAGGTTAGGCACATCATGTGAAGAGTCATCGTTAAGGTCGAGATAGACAAGATGTTCACCTACACCTTTTTGGGGAATATCTTTGAGCAACCGTGTGACACACAAAGGCATACACAAATGAGAATTTTTCGAACTAAAAGTCTTTATATACTCATCACCATCAATTTAAATAGCTGGAAATCAGGGTGCTACTAATTTATACTGGACTCCCAATTTAAAAGATTAAGACTTTTTGGAGGCTTGTAGTTTTTTTTTAAGGTTACCAGTTAGCTACACAAGTGTTACATCCTTAGGAACAACGATCATCGATCCCTTAGGATTCTTGAACAACCATTATTTTCCATCCAATTCCCAATCTTCTTTGTAAGCAATAAAAATTTGAAAGTTTTCTATGATAAAAAATTTGGATAATAATTAGGAAAGCTATTGATCCAATATAAATTACAATAACAAGATATATGCATGGTTGACAGGCAATTATACATTGAATAACAATAGTAATATATTATAATAACTTTTCAATCTGATGTAAACTGAATCTCTAAAAAAATAAAAACGAAACAAGAATATACATCAATAAACACTTACCCGTCATCACAGCATCGTAATTTTCGTCGTGAAATGTTCACTAATGGAATGTAAAAGTGAATAGCGATTGTAAAAAAGGAAAGGGAGAAAAAAGGAGACTAAATTGTAATAAAACTTATAAAATTATTAGGGATGTGATTGTACCTAAGAAATATGAAAATTTGATGGAAAGTGATTTCGTGATATGTCGCACGTAGTCAGGTTAAAGTCATATTTTTAGCAATATGCCACAAAGTTAAGTCAAGTTGAAAATAAGTATCATCGACGGCACTTTTGCAAATTTCCCTGCTGATTTGACTCAATTGCTTCCATTTAATTATTCAATTCCGATAGCAAGACAAAGTCGGCTGAGGATATAACAAGACGTGCAATGTGTGGACAAATATTCTGTTCAATATTGTTTTTTTTGTCATTCAACAACCAAAAAAATTTAATGACTATTAAACATATGCTAAAACGAAATTCTTCAATCCATGGATATATTATAATAATCAAATTTTAGCAGTTTCAGGACACGTGTCTAGAGTCTAGTAAAACAAATCAGCATACAACCTGCTCGCACGTTGTAAATTTCATGGGATTCCATTCATGAACACTAAGATATTGTTGTACGTTCAATAAAAACAAGCGTTGACATTTTAACATGCATGCTAATAAACGATGTTGTAGTATTGTCGTCGTCGTCTATGATCGAACTACGTCCATTTTCTGTATAAGTTTACGTTGTTTATATGTTTTTATATATATATATATATATATATATATATATATTTTTTTTTTTTTTTTTTTTTTTTTTTTTTTTTTCTTGAACGGCTTATCTATAAGTATGTAAGAGGACTCATATTGTTGTGAAGAGTGGGAACCTGAGTAGCGCGGGCACAATTAAGCATGTCACATAATCCCTTCTATATAATGTATCGTTATGTAATTTTAAACCTACGTTGAAATCAATTAGAAAACTTTAGTTTAACTATGGACCAGCTAGGTCATTGTCACATTGTTTAACTCATAAACCACGTAAATCTAATCTTGTGTGCTCACTACAAGAAAAAAGGGCTATAGTGACGACAGGAAAATCATCACTAAAGGTGGAAAAATCGTCACTAAACCGGATTAGTCACGAAAATCAAGGTCGTCACTTGTCGTCACTATAGCTCCGTCACTAAGTTAATAGTGACGATATTGGAATTTGACACTAAATTTAGTGACGAGCTAAAGTCGTCACTTATGGGTGTGTGACAACCCATTTCGTCACTTAATTTCATCACTACAGTGGCTAAAGACGTCACTATTTGCTGAAATTAGTGACGAAAGAAAAGCGTCATTTTTTGGGTGAACTTAACGTCCAATAGTGACGAAATATTTCGTCACTTTCCAAAATCCTATATCTCGATAATGCGGTACATACAATCGTAAATATGGGTATTTATAGACAAAATGGAAAAAGACATTTGTTTAGTCAATAAATCCATAACAAAGCTGAAACATCAATTATGTCCAACGATTATTCGATTTGTAGCAAATACTTTCAACCAGAAAGTTATAAAGAGATAATAAGAGATAATAATGATTCTGTAAAAGAATCCTCAAGTGGTAAAGTGTTACTACAAGTATATCATGCACTTAAACTAAACATCATCTCGAGCCTCATCATAATCTTCATAATCTTCGGCCATATCATCATCCTCAGTCTCCTGCATAAAAATAATAATTTCAAAGCACATCATCAGTTATAATACCCATTTCGCCCATTATAGGTTGAAATAAAACCTAAATTTACTGTATACACATAACACAAATGTACTGATCCAGAAGTCAAATTAAGTTTCCTATACTGTTGGAATTTAGAAAACCCCTGGGGTCTAGTTTCACGGGAAAGAAATAGCCTGTTTATGTGGCAGATTCATCCAAATCTATAAGACATGAACTATCTTCAACAAACATAATCCTGGTATACCATTTTTATTGTCATTATTCTTATTTTTGTTATGTAAACAACAGTAACCTGCTCCTGATATACTAGCATGAGTAACTCAATTATCAAAGTGGATCCTAATCCTGGTATTTCTGTCCTAATTTTCAAGCATTTTCTCATACTAATTCTGGATTTTTTTTATCTACGTTGACACGTTGTAATGAACAAAGTGGATTTTTTTTTTTATCTACGTTGACTTGGGTTCACCATCCCTTCATTATTTTGACTTCCCCTAGCCTTCATCATTCTTTGTTCCTATATAACACATCAAGGCATATAATATCGAAACAACACATTACACATACATAAGTGAAGAGATGAATAAAGAAAATGTATCCAATCGACCCATTCTGTTTCAGTTACCTTGTTTTCCGCTAACGTTTGCTTCAACTTTTGACTCACCCTGGCATTCATCATTTTTTGTTCCTAAATAACATATTAAGGCATAAAGTATTTCAATTACAGAACATAGTAACCACAGTATAATAAGTGGAGAGATGAATAAAGAAAATGCACCCAATCAACCTATTTTGTTTAAATATTTTCCAAAATTTCATTTACCTTGTTTTTCCCTGGTTTTTGCTTCAATTTTTGACGACTTGGGCTCACCACCCCTTCATTATTCTGACTTCCAGTAGCATTCATATTTCTTTTTTCAGCAGCAAAAATACAGAAGTAAAGTAGAGTAAGTAATGAAAGTCACACCATAGAGACATACACAGTAGCTCATCGCCTTTGCATGATGTCTCCACTGAGCCATCAATATTTTCATCAAATCATTGTTCTGATTTAGTAGAGACTCTATCAAGGCGTGATCATGAGCTTGAGCCTGCTGCTGCACCTCATTATGCTCCACCACCCATCAAAACCTGATAAGAAACCAACAGAGATATAGCAAAAAAAAAAAGGCAGACACAGAACTGAAAAAAAAATTAACTGAAGCAAACACAAGTACAACCAATGCCTCACAACATCAATCAAGTCAAATGTAGCTCAGACAAGTAAAAACAACAACAATACGTGTATGGTGTGCCATAAGAAAAAATGACCAGTTTACAAAAAACTGAACAATACAGGAAAACATAGATGGAACAAACATAATCATAAAACCGTAATTCAACACAGTTATGTGAAAAGATAAGACAGCCTACAGAAATGCAGGATACCACAAAAAAAATAACTAATCAAATTATTGATAACAGATAGATACAAATTACCTCAACTGAACAGAGCAAATAATATACATAAAGCAGTGAATCATTACTAAGCAACCGTCTAACATATAAACCATAGAAGGTAATATAACTCATATACCAAATAACAACCAACATCATGACAAATAGACCAGGTTGAAAGCATAAACGCATCAGATCAATCTCAAAAATAATCAGTCAAGCACAGCAACATTAAAAAAACATGAGATAGACCAGGATAAAGAAACAAAAAAACTGTGATTATTAAAGACAGATGGTTAACTAAAATTAAAAAACATTTTTTCAACTTCTTTGACTTCATAGTCATAATCACATAACAAAAAAACACAAAGAATATGAAGCTGAATTTTATTTCACAAATTCAGCTCATACCAGTTCATAGCTTTCAAACATCACATAGGCAGCAATATAAGATAACTAATTCACACAAAGAGGTCCTGATTCTACCAAAATCAGGTAGGAAAGATAACATTACAGTGATTTTTGCAACAACGGAAGACGAAGGACATAAAATCCATCAGTAATTTTCTCTCCCCCTCAGCATCAACATTCTTTAAGATCAGGAACGGATCTGTCAAAAACAGCACCAATTAACCTTTTAATTATCACCACCTGACCAATCCCCCAATGAATCGAAACCCTAACCGTTTCAGAACCACCAGGCTAATCAAGGGAAAAAACCGATGAACCTTAACCGATGAAACCCTTGACTCAAACAAGCAAGGACCACCGTGGAACCACCGATGTAATAAATACCAGACTCATATCTTGGATCATTTATCCTATCGCGTATGTTCATCCAAGACTTATCCATTTTTTTATGGTAAAATCAATAAACCTGGAGAAATAAATACACAACTGATCTTTCAAAATTCACTTTTAGCTTTTAAATTGTTACAATCATAATCTCGGACACGATCTCAGTTCAACATCCTAAAGACACTAGTTAACCACATAACATATCTAAACAGATATAAACTGATCAGTGATCAATAACTATTACTATAATCAATATAAACAACTAATTTCATATTATTTCATATTACCTACATTTTGTTACCGCCTAATTTTTCTAGACATTTTATCGAACAGTTGGCATGCAATCAAATAATTTCATCAAATCAACTCAGCTAAACTCATAATGAACGTGAACACTTACAGCAATCAAATAATGAACGTGAGCTTATGAACAACCGTGAGCTTATGAACAGATAGCAATCTGATATGAACAGCTTATGAACCGTGAACTTATGAACCGTGACCTCTGGATGAACCGTGAGCTTATGAACAACCGTGAGCTTATCAACCGTGAGCTTAATAAGCTTAATTGAAAATGACTCATTTACACCTCTAATACTCATATCCAACCTAACCTATTCTATAATAATCAGATTCAACAATTAAATCCTAAAATCAATCAAAAACTCACATAAACCCTAATTCTGATGGAAACCGCTTAAATTCAAACAGCTTATGCGCGGCGCTTATCTATAAACCCTAATTAGATGAAAATCCCCAAATTACACACCTCCAAACCCTAATTAATCAATCGGAACCCTAATTAGGGCTCCAAAACAAACACGATCTAATTGAATCAGATATATAGCGTAAAATCAACGAATTAAATAAATGAATCGAGTGATATAATAAAATTGAATTGAATTGATTGATTAGTTAGTTAGTTAGTTATATACCTGATTGATTTATTGGAATTGAATCGATTGAGTGAAGTGTGTGTGAGAAGAAAAGAAAATATATAAATAAATACAATTAATTTGGGGCTTTTTTTTTTTAACAAAAATCTTCAGTTTATTATTTGGAAGAAGAGCCCCCTTTCTTACTTTTTCGGAGGTGGTTTCTACATAAAGCTAGTGGTAAGAATCCAATTAACCAAGTGATATAAATATCGGGCCCGTTTGGTAGGTGCTTTTTGATTTGAGGAATGGAATCATTTTATAAAAAGAATTGTTTGGTTTTTTTTGTGACTACACTCAGTAAAGTTGTTTTTGTGGTGAAAAGCTTAATTTCACTGTTGTATTGAATTTGAAACAAGTGAATTTGCCCCAAATCTGTAGTTACATACTCAGTAAAGTTATTTCGGGTCGGGTTTTTATTCGGGTTTTAGATCCGCGTGTTTTAGATCCAAGTGAATTGTAAACTTTTTTATCTGAATCGTGTTTTATTTGGCCAAAGTAAACTTTTTTATAATAAAATACTAGTAAACATTTTTAAAAACTTAGACTTTTTTTTTTTTACTGTTTATCAAATACTTGACTTTTTTTTTTTCTTTTAAAACTTGAAAAACTGAAAAATAAGAAAAATAAATTATTATTGATTTGATTGTGATAAATGTATTGATTAATAAGATTACATTAAGAAAATTATTGAATTAATTGCAATAGTCAAGTTAGTGACAAAACTTTTTCGTGACTAGATGAGTGACGAAAATTTCGTGACTATATATGCAAGTGACGATAAATAGTGACGACAATTATATATCGTCACTAATTAGTGACGAAATATATAAGTCGTCATTAAATTCTCGTCACTATAGGGCTTTTTTTTTGTAGTGTTTAACTCATAAACCACGTAAATCTAATCTTGTGTGCTATCTAATGTTTTATCCGAACGTTTTACGTTTACGTTGTTAAGTTGGTTTGGATTTGAATTGTGTAATCCATATCCGTATTTGAAATGCTGTCTTCAAATTTTATAATTTGATTGTATGCCAAATAAATAAATTAATCATAAAGAAATGTAAGTTGGTTGACTAACAAATGTCAACCTTCGTGAGGGTCACAAAGACCACCCAGCTCTAACATTTTAGTCGCTAGCTTGATTTTGTGTCCTATAAATTGCTCTCGATTTTGATGTTAATAAGCAACACATATACAAAGTTTACAATAATCTTCAAACTTAAGATCAAGAAATTAGTAAACACATTAATGGCTTCAGTTTATTACTCAAGGAGCTTTTGCTTATTTGTTAGCATAATCACACTCATATTCTCCAGCTTTATAAACCCGACTGAAGCAGTCTATCATGGTTACGTTCCGAGTCCGTGGACCTTAGCCCACGCAACATTTTATGGTGACGAGTCTGCATCTGAAACTATGGGTACGTAACATACATATATAACATGGTTAAATCTATGAGTTTTAATTTTAAGTGTAAATTTATAACATTCAACTCTTGAATGTTTCAGGTGGTGCTTGCGGATATGGAAACCTGATTACTAATGGATATGGGAAAGATACTGCTGCGTTGAGCTCGACCATCTTTAGCGACGGGTATGCATGTGGTCAGTGTTACCAAATACGGTGTGTCCAGTCTCCATGGTGCTACACAGGTTACACCACCGTTACAGCCACCAACCTTTGTCCACCCAACTTGGCACAAGATTCAAACAATGGTGGATGGTGCAACCCTCCACGAACCCATTTTGACATGGCGAAGCCTGCATTCATGAAAATCGCTCAATGGAAGGCTGGCATCGTACCGGTCATGTACCGCAGGTGCATTTCAGAACCTTTAGTAGGAACAATAAGATACTTAAAATGCCCAGAAAATAACATCACTACAAGAAATTTGCCTTTTAGTAGACTAGTACTATCAGTAAATTCATAAAACTTACGTTTACAAAAATGTTACTAAGGTATATTACTTTATGCATAACAAGAATATGTAAAAAGGCTGTCATAATGGTATATATAGTGACATAAAAAAAACCGTGGCGACTCAGACCTTTTGTGACACAATTTATTGTCTATGGGTGTCGGTATTCCGGCATATATAGTAGGACTTTTTTCTTCTAAAGTATTTTAAAAAGTCGAACTCTTACATACTGACACCTTTCTTTGTGTCACACAAAATAGCAATTTTGCTGTAGTCTTTGAATCTAACATTATTTGGTTCCGACAAACATGCTAACTTATGATTTTGGGTGTTTTAGGGTACCATGTAACGGCATTAGAAAAGGTGGCATCCGATTTTCTTTTCAAGGAAACGGTTATTGGCTTTTGGTGTATGTGATGAATGTTGCTGGTGCTGGTGACATCCATGACATGGCTGTGAAAGGTACCAAGACCGGTTGGATCAGCATGAGCCATAACTGGGGTGCTTCTTACCAAGCGTTTGCGACACTTAAGGGTCAAGCTCTGTCATTTAGGCTAACTTCATACACCACAAAACAAACCATTACTGCTTATAATGTTGCCCCGGCTAACTGGAACTTAGGGTTGACTTACCAAGCCAACGTCAACTTTCATTGATTCATCATTGTTTTGCAAATTTTTTAAGGCAAAACGTTGCTTATTAGTGTATTGATGACCATATTGCTCATCACTTCAGGTTATACCTGGTGTTTGTAAGGGGTTTGAGTCCTTTCTTTGTCATATCTGTGTGGTTCTTGCTACATTTTGTAACTCGGTGTTGACGTGTTGTGTTTAGTAGCTATCGATCAACTTGTAGTCTCCGTCCGTCCCGTGAAAATCAAAACATTTGATGGGTTAGTGATGCATGTAATCTCTCTTTACTTTTAGATGATATAGGAATAAAGCAACAAAGTTGCAAGTGTAAATATTTTGCATATAACGATATTTTTATATATATGTTACAAAATATTTGTGATAGCATCCATCCTTCGTATTATTGTGGCACTTAATAGTCATTGCTCAGTTGAGGGCCATTTTAGAGTTGTGTGCATCATGGTTTCGCGACACACAATAACTCAATGTTTCATCATCTCTTTTCGTGGAGTTATTTAACTGAAATATCATATTGTTGTTGACTTGTTGTGATACTCATACGTTATTATTAGGTAATAGTGCCGTTTGGAATGTCACTATGCCTGAGCTTTTAGCGACACTTCAAAATGTGTTTGAAAGTTACATTTTTGGGTACTTTTTATAAAAAACTTGTGTGAGTAAAGTCAAAAATACTTCCCAATCTTTTGTCTCACTATTTTAGGTCGCTACCGGCACCTTTACTCGCACTTTATTATATGTGGATGAAACACGTGAACACTCGCGTGACTGGGTTTATATTAGAGTAAGGCTGCGTTTCTTTCTTTCTGTATGTGGAGAGATTGGGTCCACTATTAATTTAATAATGTTTTTTCTTGTTTTTTTCTCCTGTGGGGCCTACTAATTTCCATTCCTTCGTCTGTCTCCCTATGGCATAAAATTTGCTATCCTCCCCAATAAGCGGAAAAAACAGAGATGGGCCCACATGTGTGACCCACATACCTTTAGCTAAGAAAATTAGTAAACAGCCCCTAAGTTAATTCCCCATCAAGTCTTTCATAAAACATTCGGTATATATATACCAAATTGGTATACCGAAATTTACATACCGAGACATACAAAGGTATTGGGCCAAGCCCATAAGTTTACATACCGAGACTTTGCTATGTGAATAAATATATAATGCTAATACTCCCCTGCAGTTGGAACGGGAGGTTTCCGAACATTCAAACTGGAGCGAAAATCAAGAAACAAAGCAGCAGACAGTCTCTTAGTAAATATGTCAGCATACTGAAACCGAGACGGAACATGAAGCACACGAACCTGTCCCGAAGCAACATAATCACGCACGAAATGAATGTCGATCTCTATGTGTTTCGTATGTTGATGTTGAACAGGATTCGTCGATAAGTACACGGCACTGACATTATCGCAATAGACAATAGTAGCTGTAGACAGTGGGTGATGAAGCTCCCACAACAAATTACGAATCCAAGCTGTTTCAGCCACTACATTAGCAACACCACGATATTCGGCCTCAGCACTGGACCGAGATAACGTCACATGTCTTTTAGCAGACCAAGATAACAGGTTGTCACCCAGAAAAACACAGTAACCTGAAGTAGACCGGCGAGTGACTGGACAACCTGCCCAATCTGCATCCGTGTAAGCAATAAGTTGAGCAGTAGAAGAAACATGCAGCTGAAGACCATGATCAATAGTACCACGAATATAGCGTAATATCCGCTTCAAAGCATGAAAATGTGTATCCCGAGGATCATGCATAAACAGACAGATCTGCTGAACGGCATATGAAATATCCAGACGCGTAAAGGTAAGATACTGAAGGGCACCAGCTAAGCTCCGATATAAGGGGGGATCATCAAAAGGTGTGCCATCAGGTCCAAGATTGGACTCTGTATCAACAGGAGTGCGGCACGGATTGCATTTCTGCATATGAGCTCTCTCAAGAATTTCCTCAGCAAATTTGGACTGCGATAAAAACATACCAGACGCAGTGCGGGTTGCAGAAACACCAAGAAAATAATTAAGAGAGCCAAGATCCGTCATAGCAAACTCACCATGAAGAGCAGTGATAACACGCTGTAAAAATGCAGCAGAAGAAGCTATGAAGATAATATCATCCACATACAGTAACAAGTAGGCCATGTCCACGATGAAACACAAAAAGTGACGCATCAGTTTTGCTATGCTGAAAACCAATGCGAGTGACAAAACCTGCAAACCGCTGAAACCAAGCTCTAGGGGCTTGCTTAAGCCCATACAATGACCGCTGCAAATGACAAACATAATCCGGGTGAGCAGGATCTACCAACCCAGGCGGCTGATGCATATAGACTGTCTCTGATAAGTGACCGTGAAGAAAAGCATTCTTCACATCAAGCTGATGAATAGGCAAATTACGAGACACTGCGAGACTAAGTACAGTGCGAATAGTAGTTGGTTTATCCACGGGACTAAAAGTCTCATCACAATCAATCCCCTGCGGCTGACTGCGACCATTGGCAACAAGTCGCGCCTTATACCTGCTTAAAGAACCATCTGCATGAAACTTATGCCTGAAAAGCCACATAGAACGAACAACATACACATTAGCTGGTCGGGATAAAAAATGTTACCAGGCTGTTGTGTATATTGGGCCTGATTACCCGATTGTGACTGAACCGGGTATTGGGCCAACGGGGTTGAAGGGACAAACTGTGTAGCTAAGTGGGCTTGTTGTGGCTGCTGAGTTATTGGACTTGCTTGGGTTACACCTTGGGCCATATTACCAAGACCAAAAAACAGAGTAACACAACCAGGCTGAATTCCAATAGGCATACCATGCGGACCAAAGACATACGGATTAACATATTGCATCCCACTCATGCCAAAGAATGAGTGAGGAACAGCAGATGCAAAGGGCAAAGTGTCATGATTGAAAGACTGCTCACGATTAGTAGGGTGTGACGCACGACCAGTTGTGGACCCAAGAGATTTAGTAGTCGACCTCGTACCACTATTGGTTGACCGAGACCGATTATCATGAGATATATGTACAAACTTGCAACGAGAGCCATACGTACACGAACCTCGTTGAAAATTCTGAAACAATTCACCCCCTGAATTTGACAGATTACCAGACTTGGTGTTGTTTGTAGTAGAAGCCACGAGCACGGTAGGTAATGACGAAGTAATGTGTAACACCCCCAGATTCGTGTCCAGCGGAAGCATACATGTCGCTGGGGTGCTACTCAATTGGTATCATAACACAAGTACAAAGAACGGTTTTTACCTCAATCATTTAGAATAAATTTGATTAGCAAAAGTATTAAATTTACATTGTTAAATTCTTGTGCGGAAATTAGCCCATAAAATAAGTAAAACGGTCTCCAAATGAATATCAGAGTATCTTGGTCCTATAACCATGCCATGCCATGCCAAAGCCGCAAAATGTGAGCTAACACTTTAAGAACCTGAAAATACATGCTAAAACGGGTCAACACGAGGTTGGTGAGTTCATAGGGTTAGTTTAAAATGTAAAGCATTTGAATAAAGATTTCCCAGCAAAGGCATTGTAAATCCAGTTAGTCCCAAGTCCCGCCCAAACAAGACTTGCAACCTGTGTGTTTACAACCCACTGCCAAATAAGTTTAGGTTCTGGTAAACAAAAGTAATATATGGACCACAAGAATTCAAAGACCAATATATTCCAAATATATAAAGAGTTATTGTCGTATTAAGTTCATAACACCGAAGCCTTAAGATTTATAGTTTGGGCATACTTTGACATAACAGTCAAGTGGGGAAACCACAGTCCGTTTGACATATCAGTCAAGTGGGGAAACCACCCGGACACCCAAAGTTTCTGGTAGATGTCCACCTAGGACATCCAAGGTTCCTCAAATGATAATGCGTCCGTTTGACATAACATTCAGGTGGGGAACACCACCCGGACGGGGAGTTCAATCCCAATAGATCTATTCACAACATTCGCGCTTAACGGTTCATAACATAGGCAATATGTAATAGTTTAGTGAAATTGTGTCCATAGGAAAATAATCAAGTGTGTAACAGGTAACCACATAGTACTTTCAAGTAATCAATCAAGTATTTCAGCTAATCAATAATGTTTGAAAGACGAATCGCGTTTCAAGTAAAACAAGCATAGAGTTTAATTAAAAACGAGCATGTATTCTCCCCCAAAACAGTTGTAAAACAAGTAAAAGTAGGGGCCATGAACTCAACTGGAACAACTGATATGATAACGAAAAAACAGTGTACGGAATTGAGGCTCAGAAAACTACCCGCAACCTAAATGATTCATATGTCTTAGGTTCGAAAACATGGTCATGCACGCATGTTCATACTCTACTTTATCACTTGTACATGTTGTTGTAATATTTGTCGTCAAAATAAAGTTTCGTCGATTTGATCTTTTACTTAGAAAATTTCAACTTTTAGAAAATGTAACTTGTTTATCTTGCAACCAAATTTTAATCGTCATGGTAATTGTTATCTCAAAAGTCTCTAGCACGCCTATTAAGTATATGTAATGTTCTACCATTTCCGTATATGCCATTTTAACCAAAATATACACTAAAAGGTCCGAAAATCCATTTCTTCAATTCCTAACAGCTTTCTATTAGCAAAATAGAGGCTATCAAAAACTATATGTTGCCGCAAACATTCTTTTGGCCATAACTTTTGCGTCGTAACTCCGTTTCTTAAGTTTGACCTATCCCCGCGAAGGTATTTAAGTATACTCTAGGCTTTTCAAGGTCTCGGCTAGCCTAAACATTATTTAACCTCAGTTTTTTCACTTCTCAAAATTCTGGTGAATGTATTTTTCAGATTTTTCTGAAAATGTAGTTTTCGTTGTCTAACTGAAAATAGCGTATCTTTTTCGTTATAAGCCCGTTTTAACTCATTCAAGCGACCACGTTTTCGTATTTGAGTCTATTTTCTATATTTCTAGTCTAATCTTACTCCCAACCTACTGATTTTTCTAGATTTTTTAAAATAGTACAGCCTTGTATAAAAGTGTTTCAAACATGTACAAAGTGATATAATAAGTGTATGTAACTTGAAACTAGATCTAATGATAATAAGAGTGTGAAAATAGTTTTTGGGCTTACTTCAAGAGGATGAAAATGAGATGTGAGCAAGAACAATAGAACCCCAATGGTTACTCCAAATCGATTTATAGTTAGTGCAAGGCTCGGGAATGGTCGTTAAATACTTGAAATAATCGGAAACCGGATCTCCTTCTTCTTTTAAGATTTGGCCGAACCTCAAGGAGAGCAAGAGAGGATTTTCTAGGTGAAATTTTGCTAAAGAAAAATGAGCTAAGTCTCATTCTATTTATAGTGCAAAAAGGGGCAATTTGGAAATTTAATTGAAAGGGTATTTTGGTAATTCATTACTTGGTCAATGGTCCTTGGGGTAGGCCGGCTAGGAGGGGGACAAGGGGACAAATAGGGTGGCTTAGCCTCCAAAGTAAAAAAAAAGTTAAACATGTTTTGTTGGCTAAAGAAAAGAAAAGGTAACTTTTGTCTAGTATCTTTAGGACAAAAGGGGTGGGGTGGGGTGGGGGGGGGGGGGGGGGGGGGACGCGGCACAAGGGTAAAGAAAAAAGTAGAAAAGTTACTTTGGTACAAGAACGTATATATATTGAATGTATTGGGTATTAAAAATAGGTATTAGTTGCTGTTTTGGTAATTAACGAAAGTTGTACGTAATTAAACGTAAGAAGTAAAGAAATTACTTTAGGTGTAAAGAAATATTTTTGAAACTTTGGTAATAATTTAGGAAGTATAAAATACGTTAGAAATAATCGTTGGGAGGATTGGGTATATCGGGTGTCAAATTTTAAATCACGAATAGTATTTGTTGAATTGACAACCGTAAGTATTTTAAGAATAAGAGTTTGTTTTAGGGTTAAAGAATGTGAACTGGAGTAGGTGCAAGGTATTGAAATGTTGTAGACTAAATATAATCCAAATTCACAGTGCTCAAGAGGGTTGTTCCTAGTTTTATGTTTATTTAACCAAATAGTTATATGTAAAAAGTGTTCTTATAAAATTTCAAGGTCGTAAATTGGAGTTTGAAAATAAATGTTGGCGTGGAAAATTACGGGTTGCTACAGTCTCCACCCGTTTAAGGAATTCAGTCCCTGAATTCAGCTCGTTCGTTCTACAGACGAATGTTCTCGCTTTAAATGATCTCAGGATTTCCTTGAGAATTCCAGCGAACCTTAACGATAGGAATTCGAATTTGTTGGCTTGAAACGTGATATGAAATGGGATTAGCTTTTCAAGACAAGGTTGAGTTAAAGGTTGTGAAATAGGAGGTGTAATAAACGAGGTTTGTCGCATTGCGGCGATAAAAGATACGACATTCATTAGATAGGAATTCGTAATGGTACATGAAACTTATATGATAGAACTTAAAGTGAAACGAGAAAGAAAATACAAGACTAGAGAGTTTAGACTTTGGTTTTCTTGTTCCTTAGCTCCGGGCAGTCCTTTCTGAGGTGTCCTAAGTTTCCACATTTGAAGCAACTCCCCGGGATCCTTTGATTTGCGGGCTTCCTACAGTCCTTGGTCTGGTGACCACGTTTCATGCACAACCCACACGGTTCGCTGCAGTGACCTAGGTGATGGAGATTGCATGTGTTGCAGTAGGGTAAATTCCCAACATATCTTTTCTTGGTGCGTGGTCCTGCAGTATAGACTCTAACCACTTTTTGTCCTTTTTTTGGCTGTCGAACTTGATCGTTTCCTTGGTTGTCATCCTTTTTCTCCTTGTTTTCGTTGTTGTTGTGGTTGTCGTTATTATCTTCTCGAGTATTCATTGCTCGAACAACTTGGTCCATCAGACTGTGAGACATTCGAATTGTCTCTTCGAGAGTGTTGGGTTTTGATGAGGTAACATTACCCTGAATACTGGGTGGAAGTCCCCAGATGTACCTTTCGATCCTCTTACGAGTAGTAGAAACCATCTCCGGGCAAAGAGTAGCCAATTCATGGTATCGCTCAGTATAAGCTGCAATGTCGACTCCCTTCACAGTTAAGTTCCAAAACTCTTCTTCCATCTTTTGAACCTCATTTCTTGGACAATACTCCGCTCTTATCATTTCCTTGAAATCAGCCCAAGGTATTTCGAAGGCAGCATCCAGTCCTACTGACTGAGCATAAGCATTCCACCAAGTTAAGGCACCATCCAGCAAGGTACCCGTAGCATATTTCACCTTATAGTCCTCCGCGCAGTTACACCTGCAGAAAACCGACTCCAACTTCTCTAACCATCTAACTAAGCCGACAGCCCCTTCTTTGCCTCTGAAATGCTGAGGCTGGCAGTACATAAATTCCTTGTAAGTACAACCACGAGCCACGGTTTTATCCTTGGTCTCCGTTCCACTGGCTTCTCTGCCACTACTACTGTTGTGGAGGGTCTCGTATTCAGCCATAACAGCGGCAACTTGCTGAGCAACGAGTCTATTGATAGCAGCTACACTCATACTTTGTTTCTTTGGCGGCATTCTCTTCAAAACAATAAAAGGAGAGTGGGGCGTACTAAAGACGTTTTCTAAAAGTAGGTTCTCTAAAGTGGCTTGTCGTAAAATTGAAAACTCGAGGTCGTGTTATGACTAGCTGGCGTGCTTCTAGGCGGTGGTTCACAAGGTGATGTAGACGTTCTAAATTATGGGACGAGTGTTTAAACTAGCCGCCAGAAATGGTGAGTAAGGTAATCGGGAATTTGGTAGACTGTCACGTAAAACGATATTACGTATGATTGTGAAAATTTTCTTAGATCGTTTGTATTAATTACGATATCTTGGGAACGTTTAGAGGACCTTCAAAAAGTACGAGGGTTTATTTAAAAGAAAAGTACTGTAACGAGAAAGTATTGTGATGCTAATGTGTTGGGTGTAGATGTGAATGTTCATGCAACGATTGTATACACGCACATAAATTTTGAAACCTTTAGAAATCGAGTAGAGAATCAATCTGGACATAATTCAATTATAACTATTCTCAGTATTGCAAAATTCACCTCTGAGTCGGACATAGGTGGTCAGGCTATGTCCCACTGTCCCTGGTCGAATATAGATGACCAGTCTATATTCCACCGAGGTTCAATGAATTTTGAAATACTCAGCTCAGTTAAACTAATAATATGTCCCTCACATTTAAAGGACGTTTTGAAAGACTAAGGCAAGTGACCAAACTCGAGGTCGGATGATGAGACTACGTAAGGAAAAGCATAACGCTGTGACATATATGATACGTGAGCATGCTTATATGGAAGATAGTTACAGTAACCAACGAGAATAAGTGGGTATAATTAATCCGATAATAAGACACAATTCTCATCAAATATGCCAGCAAACAAACCACAAATGAGGCATCAGCTTGGCAGGCAGGCACGTGGCGATCATAGGGTTAGGTTTTCGTAAAAGTAGTTATAGTCTAGGTTTTAAAATTACCCAGTTCTCTATAACCAAGGCTCTGATACCAATCTGTAACACCCCCAGATTCGTGTCCAGCGGAAGCATACATGTCGCTGGGGTGCTACTCAATTGGTATCATAACACAAGTACAAAGAACGGTTTTTACCTCAATCATTTAGAATAAAATTGATTAGCAAAAGTATTAAATTTACATTGTTAAATTCTTGTGCGGAAATTGGCCCATAAAATAAGTAAAACGGTCCCCAAATGAATATCAGAGTATCTTGGTCCTATAACCATGCCATGCCATGCCAAAGCCGCCAAATGTGAGCTAACACTTTAAGAACCTAAAAATACATGCTAAAACGGGTCAACACGAGGTTGGTGAGTTCATAGGGTTAGTTTAATATGTAAAGCATTTGAATAAAGATTTCCCAGCAAAGGCATTGTAAATCCACTTAGTCCCAAGTCCCACCCATACAAGACTTGCAACCTGTGTGTTTACAACCCATTGCCAAATAAGTTTAGGTCTTGGTAAACAAAAGTAATAAGTGGACCACAAGAATTCAAAGACCAATATATTCCAAATATATAAAGAGTTATTGTCGTATTAAGTTCATGACACCGAAGCCTTAAGATTTATAGTTTGGGCATACTTTGACATAACAGTCAAGTGGGGAAACCACAGTCCATTTGACATATCAGTCAAGTGGGGAAACCACCCGGACACCCAAAGTTTCTGGTACATGTCCACCTAGGACATCCAAGGTTCCTCAAATGATTATGCGTCCGTTTGACATAACAGTCAGGTGGGGAACACCACCCGGACGGGGAGTTCAATCCCAATAGATCTATTCACAACATTCGCGCTTAACGGTTCATAACATAGGCAATATGTAATAGTTTAGTGAACTTGTGTCCATAAGAAAATAATCAAGTGTGTAACAGGTAACCACATAGTACTTTCAAGTAATCAATCAAGTATTTCAGCCAATCAATAATGTTTGAAAGACGAATCGCGTTTCAAGTAAAACAAGCATAGAGTTTAATTAAAAATGAGCATGTATTCTCCCCCAAAACAGTTGTAAAACAAGTAAAAGTAGGGGCCATGAACTCACCTGGAGCAACTGATACGATAACGAAAAGACAGTGTACGGAATTGAGGCTCGAAAAACTACCCGCAACCTAAATGATTCATATGTCTTAGGTTCGAAAACATGGTCATGCACGCAAGTTCATACTCTACTTTATCACTTGTACATGTTGTTGTAATATTTGTCGTCAAAATAAAGTTTCGTCGATTTGATCTTTTACTTAGAAAATTACCACTTTTAGAAAATGTAACTTGTTTATCTTGCAACCAAATTTTAATCGTCATGGTAATGGTTATCTCAAAAGTCTCTAGCACGCCTATTAAGTATATGTAATGTTCTACCATTTCCGTATATGCCATTTTAACCAAAATATACACTAAAAGGTCCGAAAATCCATTTCTTCAATTCCTAACAGCTTTCTATTAGCAAAATAGAGGCTGTCAAAAACTATATGTTGCCGCAAACATTCTTTTGGCCATAACTTTTGCGTCGTAACTCCGTTTCTTAAGTTTGACCTATCCCCGCGAAGGTATTTAAGTATACTCTAGGCTTTTCAAGGTTTCGGCTAGCCTAAACATCATTTAACCTCAGTTTTTTCACTTCTCAAAATTCTGGACAGAATGTATTTTTCAGATTTTTCTGAAAATGTAGTTTTCGTTGTCTAACTTGAAAATAGCGTATCTTTTTCGTTATAAGCCCGTTTTAACTCATTCAAGCGACCACGTTTTCGTATTTGAGTCTATTTTCTATATTTCTAGTCTAATCTTACTCCCAACCTACTGATTTTTCCAGATTTTTTTAAAATAGTACAGCCTTGTATAAAAGTGTTTCAAACATGTACAAAGTGATATAATAAGTGTATGTAACTTGGAACTAGATCTAATGATAATAAAAGTGTGAAAATAGTTTTTGGGCTTACTTGAAGATGATGAAAATGAGATGTGAGCAAGAACAATAGAACCCCAATGGTTACTCCAAATCGATTTATAGTTAGTGCAAGGCTCGGGAATGGTCGTTAAATACTTGAAATAATCGGAAACCGGATCTCCTTCTTCTTTTAAGATTTGGCCGAACCTCAAGGAGAGCAAGAGAGGATTTTCTAGGTGAAATTTTGCTAAAGAAAAATGAGCTAAGTCTCATTTTATTTATAGTGCAAAAAGGGGCAATTTGGTAATTTAATTGAAAGGGTATTTTGGTAATTCATTACTTGGTCAATGGTCCTTGGGGTAGGCCTGCTAGGAGGGGGACAAGGGGATAAATAGGGTGGCTTAGCCTCCAAAGTAAAAAAAAGTTAAACATATTTTGTTGGCTAAAGAAAAGAAAAGGTAACTTTTGTCTAGTGTCTTTAGGACAAAAAGGGGGGGGGGGGGGGGGGGGGGGGGGGGGGGACGCGGCACAAGGGTAAAGAAAAAAGTAGAAAAGTTACTTTGGTACAAGAACGTATATATATTGAATGTATTGGGTATTAAAAATAGGTATTGGTTGCTGTTTTGGTAATTAACGAAAGTTGTACGTAATTAAACGTAAGAAGTAAAGAAATTACTTTAGATGTAAAGAAATATTTTTGGAACTTTGGTAATAATTTAGGAAGTATAAAATACGTTAGAAATAATCGTTGGGAGGATTAGGTATATCGGGTGTCAAATTTTAAATCACGAATAGTATTTGTTGAATTGACAACCGTAAGTATTTTAAGAATAAGAATTTGTTTTAGGGTTAAAGATTGTGAACTGGAGTAGGAGCAAGGTATTGAAATGTTGTAGACTAAATATAGTCCAAATTCACAGTGCTCAAGAGGGTTGTTCCTAGTTTTAGGTTTATTTAACCAAATAGTTATATAATGCTACTAGGTTTATATTATAAGTGACGCCTTTGACTTTATATGACATATCTTTATTTTACTTATAGTGATACTTTTCGTATAAGTCAATAGTGATAGCTTTCTTAGCGACAGAAATTACCAACAAGATAATAATAAACCTCATTATGTTTTGTTCCTTGTGAAAAGAACCCGTTATTGGCCTGTCTACATTCCATAACAAGTGTGAGGGTGGCAAAGCTTAAATTTTGCTACTAAATGAGTAAATATCATGAGGAAAAAGCATTTAGTCCAATTTGTAGACTAATGCACAGGGTCGTCTCGTACTTTTCTGTGGCCTTATACAATAACAATAAAGTGGCCCTATTACACTGATTTTTTTTTTTTTTTTTTCCGAATGGCAATTTATAGAAAGAAACTATCAAGGCTAGAAAAAGATTACAATATGTTCATACAAGAAGTAACTGGATCGTAAATCCAGTCAATCCAATTCGGATGAGAATTCCTACTTCTATTTGAGATCCAAGAGTGGGATAAAACCTTTACTTGCTCGCCGATGGTGTCCTTCCTACGGGGCTTTGGATCGAAGCAAACACGGTTTCGATATCTCCAAAGGACCCAAGTAGCTGTTTTAATAACATTATCAAAACAAAGCTTAGAAAGTCGGCCCTATTACACTGATAAATTAAAGAGAAATTGCATATAAAATTGAACTATAGGAATCATATATGTTTGATATTATGCGTACGTATATGCAAAACTAATAAAAATATGGTTGCGTTTAAGTGGATACCCTGTGCGACGGCACCTGTTGCACACCCATCCGAGACCCCCTTGCTAATGCCTATTTTGGTCACTAACATGTCATATATCTGGTAAATAGTCAGGGCCGGCTCATGGGCCAGGCGAACCAAGCCCAAGCCTAGGGCCTCCCATTTTTAAGGGCCTCTAATTTTTTGACCTATTCTTATATACTATTTGTTGGAATTAAAACAAACACATCGGCAGCAGAACTATAACAGCAGACTAAAACAATTAAACAATCAATGCTAAATCAATTTATTGTTCCAAAATCCCTTTAAATCCGCCAATCTCATGGAAAATTTCAACAGTCTTCTCAAACAATCAATGCTAAATCAATGTATTGTTCTATGGATTTCGAAAATCACGATGAACCTTACCCACATCCCTTTAAATCCAGACTCAAAGTTCAAGCAATTTCACAATTCACAAATCAAAATCGCCAATTTACAATCCGAGTTCTAATCGAAAAATCGAAGCTTGCTTCTACTCGAAGAATCCCCAATTCGTCCATCCATCTCTAATCTCTTCAATCTCAGTTCTGATCGAAGAATCGAAGCCCGTAATCTCTGTCCCTCTTTGTTTATTATTACTTTGTTTATTACTTTGTCTTTGTTTTGATAATCTGATTTTCTTTAACTTAGTTTAATAGTTTATTATTAACTTAGTTTAATTGAATCCGGACATTCTAAAAGGAAAAAAAATTAAGAGAAAATGCTTTAAGGATGTCACAAAGTGGAGCAATGCTAAACTACGTTACGAAATCTAATAAACCTGTTAATGAGATATGTGCATTGATAATCGTGTTAGTTTATTATTGCCGGTCCCCAAGCCCGGATAAAAGAGGAGGGTTTAAACGTGACTTTTAATTTTTTCCGCTCTATTAGAAAGGGCCACATTTTTATGTTTCGCTTTAGGTCTCCAAAAACGTTGAGACGGCCCTGTAAATAGTGACAAAAATTAGTGAACATTGATTTAAGAATCATTAATGACTTATGACTCGTCTTATACTCTTATGCTGTCGACAGACAAGATGTATGCTTTCTTAACTTTTGATCGGCTTTTGATCGAAATGCATGCATTGCGATAACCGGCTGATTATTATTCTACACGTTTGTGGTTGTTAGCGGACCAGTTTAGGGCTTTGGCCCGTTTGTCATGTTTAGTTAGTTACGGCTTTGGCCCGTATACTAGTTATATAGTCTCCATTGTATTCCATTATTTGATAAGCAAGAACATAAATCTTCAGGATATCTCATTTACTTGTATTGATTAAATCTACCAAATTTTCCTGGTCTTGAATCTTGATCACGTTTTCTAGTGTCGTTTATTCATTTCTAAAGTTTGTGTATTTCACTATGACGTTGTTATATACTAGTAAGTATTTACACGTACTTCACTTGCTCAAATCTTTATATCAATTAACAAATTTTTTTAGCAAATTTCTGACACACTAATTAGTTCAAGTTTAAATTTGAGATAAAATCATTTCATGTTTTGATTTACATTTTAGCCTTTTACAGAAGCCAAGCAGCTGTTTGCATTTATAAAGGGACGATTGCTAAAAATGTTACTCCTATAAAACAAAAAATAAAAAGGTAAATTGCAAATTACCTCTCTAATGTTTCCGAAAATTGAAAAAAAAAAAAAAAAAAAAAAAAAAAAAAAAAAACCCAAGGAAAACAACCTTTTTTTATTTAGTCCCTGAAGCTGACGCAACGTTCCAAAACAGCCACTGAGCCTAACGATTGTTAGTTCTCCCGTTATGTGGCCTCACGCAATTAACGACCTGAGGGTATTATCATCATTATATTCGTCTTCTTGCACACTCAAGAACATCAAGCCCAGAAACATCAAGAATCCATCATCCCCATCATTGAATCGTTACCATCATTTCCAAATTTTCACCCATAGCTACAAAACTTAACATAAAACCCACTAAAATTCATATCATTCCATCAACAAATCATCCATCCAAACACCATGCAAAAAATCAAACAGTCAATGTACCTTAAATCCTCACATTATTTTCATTCAACTCCATTACGCAGATTTACACACACATAAACACAAACACAAACCCTCTTTCAAAAACAACCACAGGTGGTTGAGGTTGAGGTTGACGATCCGTGTTCTAGATCGAACAAATCAAACAACCACACGAACACCGAGTGGGTTAGTGAATCTTGAAAAAGTCACAATAAATCTTCACCCAACCAATCATCAACTTGATGAATGAAAGGAATGCTAGAGTATTTGGAAAGGATCAAGGAAAGTTGATGTATTAATCAGAGAATTAGTGGAAACTGCCAAATTGAAAATGATGAACCTACTGGTGAAAGAGTCAAAAGCAGAATCAATAAAAGAGCAGTAGTAGTAGTGAAAAAGAATAATGTCTGTAGCTTTACTTGTTCTTTCTAATCATCTTTTATCATATCTGGCTCAAGGTGCAGTCCAACAAATATCTATTGGAACATCAATCATCGGCAACATCAATGGACATCAAGTTTGTCAAGATCATTACAAAGAAATTTCACTCTTTTGAAGTAAAGAATTCTCCTCGCTTGCTACAGCCTACAAGACACCTTCGTCACACAGATCTGTTTTTTAGCTTTATTATTCAAGTTTTTTTCTCCTGTCCGAGCTTTCACAATTTCGCCGCTCGGACTTCGGGGGAGTATACAGGTGTAGAGAACGATACCGTAATTCTTTTGATTGTTGAGACACCAAAACACAAGTACGAAAAATGTTGAGGCCTGTGATGCTCACAGTTTCCTTAAGACAGATTCGTCCTCTCCACGGTGCTTGAGAATCATGAACGTCTATCTCTCAGGATATAACAACAACGGATAACTCCGTTAGCACAAACGGGTTATCAAGGCGAACCAAAACTGTGCCTTCCCTCTATTACGAACCGGATACACAAGAAATATGAATGGTAACATAAAAAAAAGAGGAGTGATGAGTTGTGTATGTTTCGGTGTATTGAAAGATGAAGCAAGAGTACACAATTTATAGGGAATAAAGATGGAGGAAAAATGGTCACATTAATTACAAAAAATTAATCTTACTAATGCCTCATGAATTAAAATTAATCATACATTAATTTTATTCTTAATTCACATTAGTATGTTTGATGACACCATCAATTGTCATTCAACACTTTGACCACATATTCCAACAATCCCCCACTTGAATGAAATTGATGACGGAAAACAAATTTCAATGACTCAATGTTGTAATAGAGTTTTGCAGTTGATATTTGCATAAGATAGGTAGGTGTTACCCTTTGAACCTTCCCTCGTGAAATATACTTAGCCTCCTAGCAGCCTGTAGAACTCGATGTCTTTTAACTGTCTGCTTTTTGTGGAGACGACAATATATATTCACACAAATATCTCCTTGACACATTTTGGTTCTCATAGTTATGCTCGTTATGGTCATGAACATTAGGCTGGTTCTGCGAGAGATTTTAAGAATTGCGCCCCCACAATTCTCTTAGAAGCGACCCCACTTCTCTCCCACATAGGTGATTCTCCATTAATCATTAAAAGTCATATGCTTAACCTCATATTGTCACTATTATAGGAATGGACTAGGAAGTTTACTAACTCCCTTAAATGAATATGGAGTTTATTACTCCCCCACAGTGACCTCAGTTTATACAAGTAGGTTGTCCTATTGAACCCAGATCTTGGGATCTCCAGTCAGCTGGGTTATGTTTTCCTTCATATAAACTTTTCAAGGGCTTTAGTCCCATTCCTCTTCACGACTTGCTAACTAACTCTCACATTTAGCATTTCACAAGTGGATCCACAATGTTATTCTATGACTTCAAATTGTCAATAGGGATAACTCATGCTGAGAGTAGTTGTCGTATCGACATAATATGTCTGTGCAAATTCGAGTTTTGTTAAACTCTTTAAATCCATCACGCTCCAAGTAATTCATGAGTATTCCAACTAGGCAAGAACTTCATTTTTGTTGGTGTCCTTTTGAACACTAGCTAAGCCGGAATCCCTCACATGGAATTTATCTCAAAATTTTTATAGAAAGGTTTTCCCCTTCACAAGTTTTATACTAGTGTATACACACCTTTTGAATGTTTTATGTTAATTATTTTCCGTATCATAATTAACAAATTCCAAGTCTAGCATGCTATAGACCAAGGAATCAAGCGTATGACAGAAGATGCATCATTCTGATTACTCATAGCTTCATCTACTAACATTCTTCTTTTAGACAAATCACCACCTTAAACCACACATGTTTTAGGAGGATCCCATAAGTTATTTGTGTAAGTTCAACACTTACAACATGTCATTCTAATTCACTTGTGATTATATATATAATCACATTTAATCTTTATCATTATATGATTATCACGACTTATTATGTGATTATAATCATATAAAATCAATGTGTAATCATTTTACACAAT
This sequence comes from Artemisia tridentata subsp. tridentata, assembly GCA_021014915.2. Taxonomy (NCBI): domain Eukaryota; kingdom Viridiplantae; phylum Streptophyta; class Magnoliopsida; order Asterales; family Asteraceae; genus Artemisia; species Artemisia tridentata. Next base: position 79,903,256 of record CP139505.1, read on the forward strand.
CAAAATATTTCCCACTTAGCAAATAGACAATAGCTCACATCGGATGACAATCACACCATTCAAGTTAGTTACATAAACCAACATAATTTGTTGTCATCTATATGTGTGTTTTTTCTTAACATTTCACGGTGTCGTAGACAGTTATGTTCGACATCTAGCCATTTCTTACATAATGACAAACCGTTAGATTATTAGCGTTATGAGTTCGAACAAGTCTTAAAAAATTGTTCATTTCTAGTATAACAATTAGTTTGATTATTTGCAAAAATATTCACAATAAAATATTTGCAACATCCAAACTTCCCAATACTCGGTACAAAACCGAGCGACTTGTTTACTCTTATACAAATTCAGTAGACAATACCCACCACATGTGCTTATACGTCCCTATAAATATCAATACTTTTAAGTATCTACCATACTCAAGTCATGAGCATCAGTTTCCTTATCATCGTTTCAAGAAGCTCAAGTACTTCGGTTGACCCATTAATTTGATATTCCATCTTAACTAATCTACAGTTAAATAATGGACCACTAACAAATTGTTACACTTTTTTTTTTAAATGAAACTATTTCGAGTCAAACCAAACTTTGCACATATCAACACAATATTTCAGCAAACACGTCTTAGAGTTTAGTGAAGAAAACGTCTCACAAATCTTTCAAAACCAAATTATTAATTTCAACAAACAAAGCAAAACGTTATGCTCAAATACTTTAACAAAGAAATAACATTTTAGGCACACAAATGTTTATAACAAATTCGATAGGAATACAATAGTTGTCTTAGTTACACACTGTAAAAATTGGGTACAAAACTCATTGTTTACCATGTGAACAACACATTTTTCCACAACTATACTGTGAAAAACTAGAAGGGGGGTTGAATAGTTTTACCGTTTTAAAATTCTTTTGCTTTGAATACTTAACGTGATTTCAAAGTTATGCAAACAATAAACAATATATAACAAGTAAATAGAGAAAGAAAAAATCAAACCACAACACGGATGTTTATAGTGGTTCGGTCTACAAGGACTCTCTTCCTTGCCCTACTCCACTCCTCGGGCCTCTAACTCGAGAGTTTTTCTTCACTAAGAAACAAGCTCCCTTCTCGGCGGAGAAAACCTTTATACACGTCGCTTACACTTTTTCTGGTACAAAGCTAAATACCGAGTTCTTTTACAAGGGCACAATCACTCCCGACACTCTATGTATTTTAAGGACTAAAATACTAACCGGACTCTACTGAGGTATATGAATGAATGGTACAACAATGATGTGTGATAAACAACTAATTCACACAGCGACTATTCTAACAAGTCTTGCAACGCTTAGTTGAAACTTGTGATGCTTTGATCTCTTTGCTACAAAAGAAAGATCACTAATAATGTAATATATAATATGTATGGGTTAGTAATGAATGAAAGAATGAATGAATGTTGTTTATGCTAAAAGTGATGATTAAACATGAATGAGCAGCTTGCTATTTATAGGTAAACTGAGTAAACATCCCACGGATTTGGCGGATCCAAAATGAGGGATCCGTCCCTTATGGGATTTGGATCCGCGGATCCTGACAGCCAAATCTTCCAAAATCTTTCCCAAATCTTGCCAAGATATTACCATATCCAATTCTTTGTGTGAAGATCTAAACATGATATTCTCAAGATCTTCAAGATATCTTAAAGATATCCATATGATGTATGCAATGATGTCATGTACATATTCCATTTTAAGAATTAAAATGTAAACTCTGTAAATGTATATATGTAACATGTATGTACCTAGTGATCATGTATGTAGCATGTTATGAGCTTAAAACTATATATGTAAAGGACTTAACTTATATTTATGCTTTGTTAAAGATAAAATTTATAATTGTCATTAACAAAATATAGCAAAGATCGTAAAATATAAATAACGTTTTTAGACGATATTTGTATTAACATATACAATTGTGACAACAAGTATTTTGGAGTCCAAATAACACCAAAAGTTGCACTTTATAAGAATGAGTTTAATCTCAATATCCGTGTCATGAAATGAATACTACTAATTACACAAACCAGTACCGCAACACAATTTCAAACAACATGCTTAAAGCACTCTATTGTTCCATCATTATGTAATGATTTAGAAATTTTCAAGATAACAACGAGTTAACGATTTATCTTTAAATAAGATTCCATAAGACTACAACTCATTTTTTCCCATAAAAGTACCATAGTGTCAGGTTCAAAAAGGTTCGTAGTCAGTTTTGTACAAATTCACAAGAAAGAATTTGATTCCAATCATGTAACCAAAACAACCTTTTAAGATCACATTTCTTGCACAAAAATTAAACAAACAAACAGCCCTTCAAACTTCATTGTACTTCACAAAATTTCAGTAGACAAAACGCTTTATCATACAAATTGTGCACAACTCTTCGTATAAGAAAACACTAAGATCTCCACAATGAAATTCAACCATTTGTATAATATATAATATAGTCAATTATGAATGAGAGAAATCATAATATAATAACTATCCAAATAGCTAAGACCGTTCAAACATTCACCACATAATTACTCATATGTAATTTAATGACAGCATTATCATAGCAATTTATATTCCATTATAAAGAAATTAACTACGCAAGAAGCTGTTGCATTTGGTCCGCGTTTGCTTTTAAAATAGGGTTGATCAATACCTTCATAAATCAAGGTAACTTCAAAAAAGTAAAGAAGCTTTAATACAATTAATTAACGAGTGATGGTCATACAATGCTATTTTTCCTTCTAAACCAAATATCATCATAAACAATATATATAAGGAAGAGCAACAAATATATTGTTACTGTAATTTCATAAAACTAGTACTATAAAAACTTCACAGGTAATTCACATATTCTCTTGAAATTAGTTGCCAAAACAGAAATGTCCAGCCAAAATCATTTATCAGTGACAATTTGTTTCTCTAAAATGTTAACTGAAACAAATAAATATCTTGTTATATACCATTCCTCATTTCAATGACCCACTACGTGAACACACTATTTATCTGTTAATCACCAAAAATCTTCCTTGTTACATACTAATTGTTTAGGTAACAGAATAAAACGTAGCAGTTTTATAAGCAAAACAAAATCAATATATTATGTTACATTATCCGATAGTGATTGCCCCTAATAGCAATATACGAGTCTGTCTTAAGATTGTTATACATATTAGGTGTATTGCTATTAGAGACAAATAAAACATAACATAAAAATCATAAAAGTGTTGAGAACGATACCGTAATTCTTTTGATTGTTGAGACACCAAAACACAAGTACGAAAAATGTTGAGGCCTGTGATGCTCACAGTTTCCTTAAGACATATTTGTCCTCTCCACGGTGCTTGAGAATCATGAACGTCTATCTCTCAGGATACAACAACAACGGATAACTCCGTTAGCACAAACGGGTTATAAAGGCGAACCAAAACTGTGCCTTCCCTCTATTACGAACCGGATACACAAGAAATATGAATGGTAACACAAAAGGAGAGGAGTGATGAGTTGTGTATGTTTCGGTGTATTGAAAGATGAAGCAAGAGTAGGGAATAAAGATGGAGGAAAAATGGTCACATTAATTACAAAAGATTAATCTTACTAATGCTTCATGAATTAAAATTAATCATACATTAATTTTATTCTTAATTCACATCAATATGTTTGATGACACCATCAATTCTCATTCAACACTTTGACCACATATTCCAACAAGTAATACATCACAACCACAGGGTTAACATCATTTAACATTAAGTTGTTGTAATGAAGGGATCTAGTAAATAAGTTGTTGTAATAAGCAAATTAACTCACCTAAATGAATGATGGGTCCTTTGTTGTTATGAAACGGGCCCTAAGAAAGTAAGTAATCCAAGTATGTATGTTGTACATGATCTAATCCAAAGGCAATAGGGGGTGAAGAAGAAGAAGATATTTATTTACTTATTTTAAAGTAAATTCAAAGGAGGAGAAGTGAAAATGGAACAATCAATAATAATTTTAACAAACAAAAGTAGCAGATGGGCAGAGATTGGTCGAGTGTTCAAAGTGGGCAATCAGACATATGGCACCACTATTATTACTCGTACATTTCATGTCCTACTGATTACTACTTCCTCAACTTAATTAATTACTACTTCATTAATATCTATTATTACCACTACTTTTTACTACCTACTCTTTCTTTAACTCATGTAATAACAATAATAATAATTACTACATTATCTTTTGGACCCAGTAATAATATTATTAGTAATCCGACGCAACCTAAAAAGTATTTAATTTTAACTTTGGGGTAATGGATTAGGAATTTTAGAAGAAAAAATAAAAGAGAAAAATTGAAAGAAAAAAAATAAATCTGTAAAATATTTTTAGAGGTTAAACATAAAGCTTGTAAAAAGACGATAATACCCTCAGGTCTTTAATCGCATGTGGCCACTTAAGTGGAGAACTAACAATCGTTAAGCTTCAGTGGCTGTTTTGGAACGCCACATCTGCTTCAGGGACTAAATCCAAAAAAAGTTGTTTACGGTGGTTTTCTTGCAATTTTCGAAAACATTAAGGACGTAATTTGCAATTTACCCAAAATTAAATAATAATAATAATAATAATAATAATAATAATAATAATAATAATAACTAAAAAAAAAAAAAAAAAAAAAAAAAAAAAAAACTAATTTCTAGATAAGATATGAGAAATTTTATTTGACATGGGTATGGGAAGAGGACGATTCTCAATTAAAAAAATGTTTGATTAGTTGATTTAATTTAGGGTTAATTACTTGAAAATATATCATACTTGTCACTTTTTGTTATTGTATGTACTGAACTATTTTTTTTCTTATTGTGTGTACTGAACTTTCAAATTTCGATTATTGTGTGTATTTTGTGACTATTTAGCCATGTAAAATGACCATTTTACCTTTCAAAATTTGAAAAAAGTAAGGGTAAAAACGGTCACAAAATACACACAATAATTGAAATTTGAAAGTTCAGTACATACAATAAGAAAAAAAAAATCGATACACACAATAACAAAAAGTGACAAGTATGATACATTTTCAAACAATTAACCCTTTAATTTATAAAAGTAGGTATGGAACTTATAAAACAAGACATAGTCTATACCTATTAACAAAGATAGATTTACTAAACCTATACCCATTCCAATATATACCTATAGATTATAGTGATTCTATTGACAAACCAAAAACCTATTTAACAAACAAATGAGCCAATGTCAATACTTTTATGATATATAAAAAGCCATTTTCTGTAATAAATTAAAACCGACAAATTTGATTTGTTGATACTTCAACATGTTCTTTTACGGAACTTTATGGAAGAAAAAAGTTAATAAATCTTTTAATACCAACTTTACTTTCTTGATGAATCCTAATGATTAATTCGATATGATACTACAGTAACTTTTTATAATATGGAATTATGGATGCAACATGATTAAAACTCCACGCCTCCAATTAGTTGAAAAATAAACTTTATGGTATTTTAACCAACCAAATTTTGAAATGCATGCTTTGTATATATATTTTATATACACACATAATTACCTCTCACTGCTTTGACACACAGCCAATCAGATTGGTCATATTTAACTCATCTATAGTAAAAGCGAAATGATTTGAATTGGCCTAAAACAATAACTAATTTTGTGTCTTAAACAAATGTGCATGCATTGGTTTGTTAATTTGTGAAGAAGTGATTCTCTCTGCCGGAGAAATTGATACACGTATATGTTTATATACATAAAATTAAGTATACTTTTGGGTTTCTTAATCGCGGTAAAAATGATTATGCATATGGATGAATATCTGACTAAAGTTTTTATTTGTGTAATTTAAAAGTGCTGCATCCATTAACCGTAAGAGCCTTCGGTGTGGTAACATTGAGCTCGCGTTATGGCTGGTGTGTGCGTTATGGGTGGTTGATGCGTTGAGCAGGCGTTGCCCTGGCAACGCAACGTTACAAGTGAGTTCAACAAAAATAAAATAAAAATAAAATTACATAAACACCCCTCAGTTTTTTTTTACAACTGTGCGTTATGGTGTGTGTGTGTAGCGTAGAAGAAAGATTTTTTTTTTTTTTTTTTTTTTTTTTTTTTTTTTTTTTTTTTTTTTTTGCGCGCGCTGGTGGGCTTTGGTACCAACTGTTGTTCTAGGATGGGCAATGGTAAAGAAAGATGCCATCTATATTTGATATGTTACATTTAATAACAGAAATTGATATGTTATTTGTATTTTTTTATATTTATCGTTTTGTAATTTTTTTTTTAAATGTTATTTGTATTTTTTTAAATGTTATGTTGTTTATTAAATGAGGTATTAGTTTAGGGTTGAATTTGTAAATTTTATTTTTTAAAGAAAAGTGGGACCCAAAATGTGGTGTTATGGTTGAGTTATGATAAGGAGTGTTTTTTGGGTGTTAAGGTTGAAATGTTAAAGCTGATGGCGATGACGTGGCGCGAGGTTAAACCATAACTTGATGACACCATTACCAAGTGCTCTAAGCACAGTTATCATTTGTAATCTGTTTAGTCCAAGTGAGCAAGTTTTGTAGTACAAATCAGCAAAGATATAACATGCCAAATATCGCTCACTTACTACTTTTGCCTCAATGTTTTAGTGGTAGTCATGATGGGAATGCTAATTTTTTTTTTTTTACAAAGACAAATTGTTCGCACGCATATATATACCTCCTAATATTTATATGTCTCAATCGAAACTTGAACCCACAACATCTTATTAGTTGATAAGTTGCAGTTGTGGTTTAATATCAAGTTATGAACCCAGAAAAGAAGCATCATAAAATTTAAATGGTATCTGAAAACCAATATAATAATATTACAGCAAAGAATCTATAGGTAAAACGTACTAGCTATATGTGACAAACAAAAAACTTAACTCACTTAGAATGATGATTTTGAACATTATGAACTCTAATCACATGTCCAGCCATTGAAACTTGAAGTGCTTCCTCTTCATACGCCCTTCTTTCCATCTCTTCTAATCTTGCTTTTTTCTTCTCTTTCACAAACATGGCTATTAAAAGCAACCCCAAAAGAAAAGCTCCAATTGCACCCCCAAACGCGCTTCCAAACACAACCTTCCACTTCTTTATCTTCTTCCTCTCAGGCAACATTGATGATTGCACCACCAACCCAAAATGGCCATGGCTTGTGGTGGCACAAATGTTCGGTGCAACCTCTTTTTCGAGTGTCACGTTACCATCATCTCCAAATGTTGCACACATTTGTATCTTATCATGCAAAGTGTTGTTCTTTTTCATGGTGTAGTTACTAAAATCAATCTTTATTCCATTTATGTTCGGGGATTGTATCTTGACCTCGAATTGGACATTGTATTTTCTATCATCTTCGGCGTTATATGCTAGTAACCCTAATACAGGAGAAACGAGTTGATAACCTAGTAATTGGTCATAAGTATCATAATAAATATTTGACCAATTGCTGCCTAGGTTTTGTGTTACTACAAGAACTCTTTCTACATAAGGATGAACATCCACGCCAGCTCCCAAGTGAAATTCTTGAATACGAGCACCATACCTCTTGAGGCTTCCACAACGGTACTTCACGGTGCTAACATTAATCCCCGTGAGATTTGATGGCAAATGAATGTTATAAGACGTGCCTGTTTTGAAGTTCTTGTATGACTTGAAAGTGTAATATCGAATTGCAAGGTCAAGAAGTCGTGTGGGCTTGATCCCATGTACGTGGATGACAAAATTTTCGGGTAATGCCAAGAAAACAAGAAGAATCCAAGTAAGAGAAAGGTGACTAGAGCCCATTAATTTGAGGACTATCTTTTGCATATGTGCATATCTTGAGTATCTTTTGCTATTTGTTATGTTGAAAAGAGTAATGTAGGGTTGTATTTGGTAGGTTTTATAATGTACAAATGGTTTGAACATGATGATATATAGGAGTGTTGTGGCCGGGGTTGTAATATTGAGTACTATTGTTTGTCATAAAGCAATTTGCTTTTGAAGGGTGTGTGGTGGTGGGGTAATGAGCTAAAGAATTCTTTAGCATGGAATGACAGTTGTAAATGTGGCACAAGTAATGGTAAATACATAAACAACTCAAGATAAAGGTGACGCAAGATCCGAATCCTATTTTAAATCTTTCGGGTATCGCTAACTAAAAATCTTTAGGATGCGTTTGGTAGATGGTAATCGGAGTAAAGGAATGCTTTTATTCATATTAAAGTTGTATGATTATTGACTAATGAATTTAGAAGTAAATTTGATTCCTAGATAAAAGTCATACTTCAAAGTCTACTAATAATGTTGGTTTTCAAATCTATCATGCGTCCGGCACTTTTTTGCGTTAGTTTTTAACAATTTTGAGTAATTGGATTATATCTTTTAAAGTTTGATACTTAACTTGATAATTAAACCAAACGTTAGTATCGGAATTGATGGATCGATTAATACCAATTCCCATTAGATCCTATTATCAAATCCATACCGATAATCATTCCATCGACGAAACCAAACACACCCTTAGATTATTACTCTGTCAATGATAGATAATGGCCTAAAGAGCCTTGAAATTTGGATCTTGAATATTCGGACATGTTTGAGCATTGTGTTATATCTTTTATTTCACAACTCAAAAACATAAAGTTTTGATTGTCTCGTTCTTACACATCCATATTAGAAAGAAAAAAAAAAAAAAAAAGTACAAATGCAAGATTCGAAATCACAACAATATGGTGAATTGGTGATACATATTGTCATAGTAAATACGTCCAGGAACAACTACATAAAAGGTACGAAATACGCTTAAATTTAAAATGTAAATCATTCTTACTCAAATCAAACTTCAACCAACTGTTGATCTAGCGCGCCTTTTTTAAATTACAAACTCGAGCCTAAATCAATGCCTTGATGTTGGAAGAATGATGAAGAGGGCCGGGGTGGTTGTGGGAGTTTAATGATTGTGATTGTGTTTGTCAAAAGATTAAAGGGGGTAGGCAGGCATGGCGTGCTTTTAAGAGTTGACAAATGCCACCCATTTGTAATCATGTACATTGTGATGTTTTAGTCTAACATGTTACTCACACTTTAACACCTTTATATCTTTTTCGTTTCTTTAAGCTTTAACTACTTAACTCGACACTATATTACTTTTTGAAATTTTGTAACAAAGAATCATAGTAATTAAGTATGTATATGGTTGCTTCAATTCTAAGGGTCAAAAAAGTTAACCTCTCAGGCCCCGTTTGGTTCGCGGAATCCTTAGGATTCTGATGGAATTGGAATCTAATTCCATTCCATAAGGTGTTTGGTTGGCAGATTCAAGGAATTCAGAATCTGAATTTCATTCCTTAACGTGTTTAGTTGGCAAATGGAATGGAATGAAATCCTTCAAAATCCTATTTCTGTGGAATTCATTATATTTAGAAAAAATTACACGTTTGGTCCCTGTGGTTTGCTCAGATTTCATGTTTAGTCCCTAAGTCGTTTTAATTACACCAAAGATATCTATTTTTGAAACCTTGCACTCATTTAGTCCCTATCTTGGATGGTCGTTAGTTTATCCGTTAAGTGTTAAAATAATATTTGCCCGTTAGTCTCTCCGTTAACAATTTTTGCACCGTTAGTCCTCATTTTTTAAAAGGAATTAAAAAGGGAAGCATAGGCTCGAACTCGGGTCTTGTTGCCCAAAAACCAACTCCCCAACCACTGGACTAAGTGTCCAGTGGTGTAATTATATCAAAATAAATTCTATTTAATCTTTTTTTTTTTTGCTCAAACTCGTTTTTATCCGTTTTCGTCTATCTTTTTTACGTTTTCGTCCGTTGTTTAAGTTTTCGTTCGTTTTTTTACGTTTTCGTCCGTTTTTTTACGTTTTTATCCGTTTTTAAACATTTGCATCTGTTTTTTTCGTTTTCGTTCCTTTTTATACGTTTTTGTCCGTTTTTACATTTTCGTCCGTTTTTATACGTGTTCATCCTTTTTATATGTTTTTGTCCTTTTTTTACGTTTTCGTTCATTTTTTTACAGAAAAAAACGTAAAAAAAAAAAAAAAAAAAAAAAAAAAAAAAAAAAAAAAAAAAAAAAGTTGAAAAAGTTTAAAAAAAGACGAGAGCGGATAAAAACGGACTAAAGCGTAAAAAAACAAACGAAAACGTTTAAAAACGGACGTAAATGTAAAAAAAGGACAAAACGTAAAAAAATGGACCAAAACATAAAAAAAGGGATGAAAACATATAAAAACGGACAAAAATGGACGAAAACATATAAAAACGTAAAAAATTTAGACGAAAACGTATGAAAACGAATGAAAACGTAAAAAAAAGACAAAAACATAAAAAACGGACAAAATCGTAAAAAAATGGACGAAAACATATAAAAATGGACAAAAATGGACGAAAACATATAAAACGGGCAAAAACGTAAAAAAAGGGGCGAAAATGTATAAAAACGGACGAAAACGTATAAAAACGGACGAAAACATATAAAAAATGGACGAAAACGTAAAAATTGGATGAGAACGTAAAAAACGGACGAAAACGTAAAAAAAACAGACAAAAACGTAAAAAAAAAACGGAATAAAACGTAAAAAAAATGGACGAAAACGAATAAAAACGAGTTTGAGCAAAAAAAGTTTAAATATAGTTTATTTTGATATAATTACACCACTGGACGCTTAGTCCAGTGGTTGGGGAGTTAGTTTTTGGGCAACAAGACCCGAGTTCGAGCCTATGCTACCCTTTTTAATTCATTTTAAAAAATGTGGACTAACGGTGCAAAAAATATTAACGAAGGGACTAACGGGCAAATATTATTTTAACGCTTAACGGATAAACTAACGGCCCATCCAAAATAGGGACTAAATGAGTGCAAGATTTTAAAAATAGGTATCTTTGGTGTAATTAAAACGACTTAGGGACTAAACATGAAATCTGAGCAAACCACAGGGACCAAACATGTAATTTTTTCTTATATTTATCATAAAAAATCATTTATTATTATTATTATTATTATTATTATTATTATTATTATTATTATTATTATTATTATTATTATTTATTATAAACATCACTTTATTAGAAGCAAGAAGGATTTACAAGAAGTTAGTAGGGAGCCGAGATACTAATTGGGCTCCCACTCCTCTAGCTATAGAAAAGCTAATCCTACTAAAAATATGAGCAGCGGCACGTGCTCCAATGTCTTGAGTCATCGAGAACTTTCGAATACGCTTCAATAAAGTCACAGCGTCCTTTTCAAGTTCCCCAAAAGAAGAGAAAGAGAAGGGAATGAACCCATATCCCATACCTGCGCACTTAGCCTCATACTTGACGCGTTTACGTTGTGCAGCCTCAATCACCACACGACCCGGCACGAAATCAACCATACCAGTTTGCGTCAAGGGCGATGATCCAGTCAAATCAACACACACATCAAGTCCTCCATCCCACGAGTAGAGCAACACATCAGCAGGACGTAAAGATTTGTCCCTTTCACCACAAAGTCCAATGTCGACCTCTTTACGAGCCGAAACCCCAGATCGAGAACATATGTCGACAAGAACATCACGTACCATGTTATGCCGATGTTTAATACCAATCATACCAGCACAAGATACAGCGTGGTCCCCATAAATATCACCAGCAAAGACCTTGGAACAGGCTGAGCACGGCATCTGAACAGAAAATAGGGGGACACCAAGCCGATAACATAACACACAACGATAGGTCCTGGCGTTCATAGTCTGCCCCAACCCCGATATCGGAACAACCCTAAGCCAGTCAGAAGTGTGATCCTCCATTTGCGATTTCCATAATGCCATCTGTCGAGTAGATAAAGAAAATGTAGATTCAGCAGTTCGGGTGACCCGTGTGAAATATATATCTGCCAGTTTCTTCATGAGTTTGGGGGCAGCGATCTCACACGGATTACTCAAAAGATCAATCTCCATTTTCACATTAAAATCACATAAGGCATCATCAAAAGAAGTCCCAGGGGTTACGATACCAGAATGTCGAAGCAACCTATTCTGCAGGCTAGCAGATTGAAGTCTAGACGCAAGAAATGCATAGTTCAAGACATCACCTGCAGAATATACACCAAGCCCCCCGAACGCAAAGGGTAATGTAGCAAGTCTCCATTGCCAGTCACCAAAACCAGGCCCAGAAGCAGTAACAATACGCTCTAGAGTAGAGCGAAGAGCCCCATCAGAAGAAATCTGAGCACGTTCAAAGACCCGAGGAGAGCAAGTGCGCATAGCAAAATATAATTTGGAAATACCAGCACAAGCACGGAGGAGTAATAACTCACACTGAGGATCATTAATCTTAGCAATAGCATCCATAAGCTCAATGGTTTTTGCAACTCTTTTCATAACAAGCTCACTACTAAAATCAAAGTCCACACTAGCAGGCCCACCCAGTAATTTAACACCATGCAAAGGTCGGGCAATATTAGGTGGGAAAACACCAACAAGCCTGCTTCTGGGATCTTCCCTAGGGCAAAAAACCTCAGTTTTATCAACATTGAGGTGCAAATCACAACGAGGTCCATCCACCATGATAAGCTCTAAAACCTCACCCACAACCAAAGTATCTCCAATAATAGTGCCATCATCCAGGTACCAAGCATGAAAGGAAAGGCTAAAAGAGTCTCTAATCTTACATACCAAAGGATGTAAAACTAAAGAAAAAAGCAAAGGCCCAAGTGGATCACCTTGTTGTACGCCTTGATGTGACCATAATGTGTGTTCCCCATATTATTATTATTATTATTATTATTATTATTATTATTATTATTATTATTATTATTATTATTATTATTATTTATTTATTTTTATTATTTTTTATTGTAACACATCACTTCATTAGAAAATCAAAGGATTTACAAGAAATTAGATGAGAGCCGAGATACTAACTGAGCTCCCACTCCTCTCGCTATTGTTATTATTATTATTATTATTATTATTATTATTATTATTATTATTATTTTTATATAATAAAAATTTCATTAAACATAAAAAATCTTACATAAAGTTTGATGGGAGTCTAGACACAAGTTGTGCTCCCACTCTTTTCTGAATACAAAAGCTAACTCTATGAAAGATAAAAACACCACTTTTAGCATTATTTGAGTGACTATTAGCAATAGACTTAATGCGTGAAAGTGTGTTCAAAGCCTCTGTATCGAATTCCCCGAACGTTGAAAAAGCAAAAGGTATGAACTTGTATCCATTGTCCTCACATTTTGATGCATACTTTCTATTTTTCTTCTCCACAGCATTGTGCAAGGCTACCCCAGGAGCCTATGAGGTCGCCCCACTACCAGCAAATGGAGAGATGCCAGTCACATCCAAGCATGCATCTTTACCCTTAACATTCTAATTCCATAAAAAGATTCCAATTCCATCAAAAACATTCCACAAACCAAACGGGGCCTCAGTCTCCGGAGTGGTCCATTGAAAAGTTTTATAACTATCATCGCTAAAATGTTAAAGATGTTAAGTTTAATGACTATTGAGGGGTCTCTTGATTTGGAGGAGATCTTTAGAAGATGATTCGATTATCAAACATCAAAATACTTGAGAGATGAAACATCAACCTTTCAACAAACCTTTCCAAAGAAATTTAATCGACTGAAAAATGATACAAATATGCAGTGACTTAGTAATTCTTATGAAAATTATTGAAAAATAATAGATCATTTCACTTTAGACAATTAAAAAAGACATACGAGTTAATGTCTTAATAATGATTTTTGTTAAGCATAAAAACATTTATTAGGTTAGTCCTTTGAAAATCAAGCCCATTAACTATTGGGCCACTCAAATAACTTTGGATCAAAAAACCCGTGTCTTGGATGGGCTTCACATGATATAGTTAGCTGTTATATGACAGCCAGGTATAACGGGTTATAAGTTATAACGACTTTCTATAATAATTATCTATATATTATTAAAACCCAACTCTGACAAAATTTCTTTTAAAATATAATCTGGTTTATAGGTTTTGTAATGAAAGGTACAATAAGGATAAAAAAAAAATAGAGTTTCCATAATTTGTTTGAAACTTTACTTGCAAGTATTTTTTGTTACCATAATTAATTTTTTTCTTCTTTATAAAACAAAAACATTTCTAATATATTGCCTCCACAATCAGCCTGATCGATACTCTCAATATCCCTTAGTATTCTTCTCTTATCGCTCTTCCAATCCAAGACCGATTTTGACGCAGAATTATTCTAAATGGAGTTGAAGTTTTCTGTTACGTCGTTTCTTAGTGTCTTTGTGGGGTTGTTTGTGTTAATAAGTGACAAAGATAACAAAGATAAAGGCTATTGATTTGGGAGGAAGGAGTTATTTTATTCTAGCTCTATTTATAGGTATAGAGCAACTACTAGAATACTTGAAAATAGGAAATGACTCCCTAAGACCAAGAGTAGTGGTGTTGGTTTTTCTTGGTGTGGGTTGGGGCATTTGTTGACATGTGTCCCATGTTTGACATGGGTTTTTTTTTTTTTTTTTTTTTTTTTAAATGGGAGTAGTGGGTGGGGCGTTGAACGGTACTTCTTCTTTTTTTTTTTTTTTTTTTTTTTTTTTTTTTTTTTTTTTTAACTTTAACAATTTTAAAACGTAAATAAGTATTAAACGTTAACAATTAAAAACGTAAAATCATACATTAAAATAAAACAACAATTACAAACTTAAATAAAACAACAATTAAAATAAAAAAATTAAAAACCTAGTTGGTATCGGTTATTCCATATTTTTCTTTAATTTTTGCTATTTTGAGCAACATCAAATCTCGTACCAAACCGGGTTCGGTTGGTATCGGTTTTGACAAGTACTCAATATCTTCGGTTAGTTGACGATCCTCCTCCAACTTTATCATCTTGTTTCGTGCTTCAATCTTTGCCGCCTCTTGTTCGGTTTTTTTCTCTAAACGTTGACGGGTTAATTCGAGAATATCATCCATTCGGGTTCTCACACCCTTCAATTCTTCTTCCATATTATTCGTTGGTCGTTTGTCTCTAGCCTTATTCCTACCCATAGGTCGGGCCATGTCTTCAAAAACATCAACCTCATCTTCTTTGTTTAAATCAAAGTTGACATGTGCGTCCGAACTTTGACTCTCTTCGAAGGTTGACGAAGATGTTTTGGACCTTTTGGCACGCCTTTGATGGCCATCGCCTACGGGTTTCCATTTTGGGGATTCCCGTAAAAGTTTCCAACTCGGGAAATAGTTAGTAAAGTTCCCTTCGATCTCTTGGAACTCAAGCAAAGCCTCTTGTTGCACGTTAGCATCATCACCCCCGCTCGGGCGGTTTCGTTTAATGCGAGTGTAAATCGCGTTGTAGGACGAACATTTTTTGTTAACGTCCCTCCATTTTGACGTTAAACAATCTCTTGTTCTTTCATCACCTCCACGTCTCTTGACAAATTGTTGATGAACCCGTAACCAAAAAGTCCCACCTTGTTGAAAATTCGCTACATCGGGATCTTCGGATATCGCGATGTACGAAGCCGTTAACGCCCCAAGTTCATCAGGCAACCATTTCTTTTGTGTTACTTTTTTAACAATTTCTTCAACGTCCCCTTCATCACCTCGTCCTCGGCCACCACCCCGAGGTTTTTTCTTTTGAGATCGTTTAGATGACCCGCACACTTCTTGTGGTGAAGGTTGTGTTGGTGAAAGTTGTGTTCGTGAAACAACATCATCTTGCGAATTTTCAAATGGCATAAAGTTTGGGTGCATCATATTCGGGTTTTGATTTGGGTATGGTAATTGCGTCATGTAGCCGAAAACTTGGTTGTTATTTAGTTCTTGATCGGTTTGTTGCTCGGGTGCTCTTCGTGGAGCAACAAATTGTGTCTTTCGGCTTGAGCCATAAGCGGGAATGTTATATTGATTGGGATTCATTTTTATTTTGGGACGTTGAAGTAAAAGAAGTTGTAAAAAATAAGAGTTAACTTGATAAATTGATAGGAAAAAAAAAGAGTTAACTTGGTAAAATAAAAGAGTTAAATGCTTATTTAATGCAAAAGTTAACGTTACAGCCCAACTTCAATGGCTAATTTTGTTTAAAAATAAAAAGAACGCCCGTTGTATGATCAACGAGCGTTGTTTTTTATTGCATTCAACGGGCTTCAACGCCCCATGGGGGTGGACCAACGGGCGTTGAAAGGGCAACTAAGCCGACTTCAATGCCCCACTACTCTTGGAAACGACTCTCTAATAACTTGCCACTACTTCAACTAACTATCATGGCATTAGACTCTCCTAAATAACTGGTCAAACCCGTAAACATGGATGACTAATTAAATAGTAAAATATCAGTTTATTCAACAAATCCTCCCTAAAACTGATAGTCTGAATGACTCAGAAACTTCAGATCATGCAAACCCCAAGCATCCTTCTCAACTTCTGAAACACAGCAGGCTTAAGGGCTTTTGTAAATATATCAGCAACTTGATCTTCACTTCTGCAATAAACCAACTCCAATTCTTGACTTCTTGTGCGGTCTCTTAAGAAATGATATCTCACACTAATGTGCTTGCTCCTCAAATGAAGAACTCGATTTCTTGATAACTTTATTGAGGAATTATTATCACAAAAGATAATAGTGGGTTCTTCTTGACTAAAATTAAGTTCCTCAAGAATATACCGAAGCCAAATAGCTTGACAACCACAAGCTGTTGCTGCAACAAGTTCAGCTTCAGTAGTTGAAAGAGTGACGATAGGGTTGTTTCCTTGATGACCATGAAATAGCTCCTGAACCTATCATAAAAGCAT
This sequence comes from Artemisia tridentata subsp. tridentata, assembly GCA_021014915.2. Taxonomy (NCBI): domain Eukaryota; kingdom Viridiplantae; phylum Streptophyta; class Magnoliopsida; order Asterales; family Asteraceae; genus Artemisia; species Artemisia tridentata. The sequence goes on from CP139505.1 coordinate 79,920,093, forward strand.
AACCAGAAGTGCTTTTACCATCATCTAAATCTCCTGCATAGTCGCTATCTGTGAACCCAATCAACTCTGAATCTTCTCCTCTTTTATACATTATACCATATCCAAGAGTTCCTTGTAAGTATCTCATGATCCTTTTTGCTGCTTGAAGATGGACTTCTTTTGGGCTTTCCATGAACCTGCATACCAAATTAACAGCATACATAATATCCGGCCTTGTCGCAGTAAGATACATTAAGCTCCCCACAATTTGCTTGTACAAAGTACTATCAACATCTCTTCCATTTTCATTTTTCAAGAGTTTCACACCTGGCTCCACTGGTGTACTAACCGGATTGCAATCCTTCATTCGAAACTTTTTTAATATCTCTTGTATATACTTTCTTTGAGAGATAAAAATTCCTGCATCAGATTGAACGACCTCTATACCAAGAAAATAATTCAATCTCCCAAGATCAGACATATCAAATTCTGCCATCACCGACTTCTTAAACTTTTCAAACATGACGGTATCGTTCCCCGTAAATAACAAGTCATCCACATATAAACAAACCATTAGTATTTTCCCCCCATCTTCCATTTTTACGAACAGACTATACTCATAAGGACATTTACGAAAGCCTTGTTTAAGAAAATATGCTTCAATACGACCATACCAAGCTCTCGGAGCTTGTTTAAGGCCATATAAAGCTTTATTCAACTTATAGACTATATGTATATCTTTAACATAACCAGGAGGTTGATTAACGAATACCTGTTCCTTTAGTTCTCCATGTAGGAAGGCTGATTTCACATCGAGATGAAAAACGGGCCAAGAATTTTGAGCAGCCAAGGCAATCACCAATCGAATCGTATCGTGCCTTGCAACAGGGGAAAATACTTCCTTGTAATCGATACCGTACTCCTGCTCGTACCCTTTTGCGACCAAACGAGCCTTGTACTTATCAACTTCACCATTGCCTTTTAGTTTCATCTTGTAAACCCACTTAACATCAATAACTTTCTTCCTTTTGGGAAGGTCAACTAATTCCCAAGTCTTGTTTCTTTCGATGGTAGTAATTTCTTCATCCATAGCTTTCTGCCATTTAGGTTCTTTAACAGCTTCTTCAAAGACTACGGGATCACAATCTGCGAAAAATGCAAAATGAACAAGTGGGTCTTCTGATTGCTCGACCCCTGTCACTTCATGGTCATTCATCCAGGCTGGTCTTCGTCTAACTCGAGATGATCTTGTCTCTCTTATAGGTATCGTTGACTCTTCGGTTGAACTGGACTCAACAACCGGTGGATGCAATATATCTTCATCATGATGATGTGAACTATCACCATCAAGATCTGTCGGAACTTGTTGTTGAGTGTGAGGCTTATCCCATTGCCAAACATTATCTTCGTCAAAGATGACATCACGACTGATGATTATCTTTTTAGTGTTAGGATTATACAATTTGTAGGATTTTGAACAATCACTAACACCAAGAAGAATACATTTTTCTCCTTTGTCATCTAGTTTCTTTCTCTTCTGATCGGGAACACGAGCATAAGAAATACAACCGAAGACTCTAAAGTTACTTACATCTGGTTTCTTCCCACTCCATGCCTCTTCTGGAGTCATATTCTGGACAGCAAAAGTCGGGCTTCTATTCAGAATATGAATGCTCCAATTTACAGCTTCTGGCCAAAAATTCTTAGGTACTTTGCTATGTTGCATAAGACTTCTCACCATGTTTAAGATTGTTCGGTTCTTTCTCTCACTCGCACCATTTTGCTGCGGTGTGTAGGCTGCTGTGAGTTGTCGCTTGATACCTTGCTCTTCACAAAATTTTGTAAATTCGTGTGACATATATTCTCCTCCACGATCAGTTCTCAATACCTGTACCTGGCAACCAACTTGTTTCTCTACCAAAGCTTTATAGTTTTTGAATGCTATAAAAGCTTCAGACTTTTCTTGTAAAAAGTAAACCCAAGTCTTTCTACTAAAGTCGTCAATAAACGTAATAAAATAACGTTTACCTCCATTAGAAGTTGGATCGATTGGCCCGCAAATGTCTGAGTGAACTATCTCCAACAACTTTTTAGCCCTCTGAGTTTTTCCTTTTGGAAATGGTTCTCGATGTTGTTTGCTTAAAGTACATTCTTGTTAGGAATTAGTATATTTAGTTTTATTTCATTACTGCTGGTAGTGTAGTAGTGGTTCCTGCTGGCAGGTATGTAGTTCCTGCTGGTATGGTTCCTGCTGTTAGTAGGATATAGTTCCTGCTGCTAGTATTGTTACTGCGGGTAATAGTTAATAGTTAACCCATATATTTGAAGTTTGTTAGAGATTACGATATGCATGAGATATATTAGGAATAGATATTGCATATCTCTTTTACACGTTTTGTAGTGAATGCCGAATTAGGGTTTCTTGGAGTATAAAAGAAACTCACGGCTATGAACATTGTACGACTTGAAAAACAATATTATTAGTTAATATAGATCCATAGAGGATCAAAGTGTTTATTAGTATTTTCTTCTTTAACTCTTGTGTTTATATTCCGCGTAAACATAAGTTTATAGTTAGAGATTCTCTTGTAGTTTGTTTGTGATTACATAAGCATTCTACCGATTCCCTAAGGCTCAAAGATCTATCTAGGGCTGATCCTACAAGTGGTATCAGAGCCAGGTTAAAGTCTTTGTCAAAGAAGAAACCTTTTCAATCAAATCTCTTAAACCCTCATACAATGACTTCATCCGAATCAGATGATTCTGGTGTCAACAATGAAAAACCTGAAACTCAAAGTGTTCAACAAATTGTAACAACCACTGTGTCAAGCAATAATGCCAAGTTTCCTTACCTTAAGAAGGATGAGTATGAGATATGGGCGATGAAGATGGAATACTGGATCACAAATAGTGATTACAACCTCTGGCATGTCATTCAGAATGGTAACAGCAGAAAGAAAACTGGAAGAGATTCTAAAGGCAACATCATAATTCTTCCTCCTGTTTCTGCTGATGAACATATTGCAATTCATAGGGAGACCAAGGCAAGAACTATATTGCTTCAGTCTCTCCCAGAAGACCATATGGGTGATTTTCATCATCTTGATGATGCTAGGGAAATCTGGTTGGCTATTAAAGCCAGATTTGGAGGTAATGATGAATCTAAGAAGATGAGGAAGTCCATGCTGAAGCAGGAGTTCCAAGAATTCAAGATCTCTGAAGAAGAAGGATTTCATAAAGGCTAGGATAGCTTCCAGAAGATCTTGAGCCAACTCAATCAGCTGCAGGCGAGGCCAGATAATAAAGATTGCAATACCAAGTTCTTGAGAGCATTGCCTTCTTCCTGGTCACAGGTATCAATCACTCTCAAAACAAAGGGTGGTCTTGATTATTTAAGCTTTGATGACCTGTACAACAAGCTTAGGTCACTTGAGATTGATATCAAGGGAGGTTCAAGCTACAATTCCTCTGCTCCAACCCACTCAGCATTTGTTAGTACTACCAGCACTAACAAGAAGCTTACATATGCTGATAGCCCAACCTCATCATCATCAACCTCATATACCCCTGCTACACCAAAAACACATTCAAAGTCTGGCAATGTGATTGAAGATGTGCTTCATTATTTTGTTGCTAAAAGTGAACCACAACAGCAGCTTGCATATGAAGACTTTGACCAGATTGATAAGATGGAATTGGAAGAATTAGATATCAAGTGGCAGATGGCTATGCTTTCAGTAAAGGTGAACAGATTTGAAAAGAAGGCTGGCAGGAAGATCCAATTCAATAGGAAGGATGGAGCAAGGTTTGATAAAAGGAAGGCTAGATGTTACAAATGCTCACAATTGGGTCACTTTGCAAGAGAATGCAAAGAAAAGAAGGCAGATGATATGACCAGATACTCTGCATTCAAGATCAAAGAATTAGACTCAGAGGAGCCTAAAGCCTTGCTATCTGTTGATTCCATGGTGGATTGGTCACAACATGAGGTAGATGATGAGGAAAGAGGTGTTGCACAAGTTTATGGAATGCTTGATGGATGTGAGATAGAAGATGAGGCAGATGTGGCTGAGGAATTTGCTTTTATGGGTATCTCATCTCTGGTACAAACTTGTCCTTTTGGTTGTCATGATAAATATGCTGAACTTAAGAAAGATTTTGATGATGTAGAGTCTCAATATAAAGAATTGTTTGTTCAAGTTCAAGCATATAAAAGTACACTTAAAACTTTAGAAAAACAAAAGGTGTCACAACCCGTAATTTCAGGTCCTTTTTCAAGCTTCAAAATGTCACTATTCATCTCGGGAAATTACTATTCATGGGTTACTATTCACCAATCACTATTCATCATTCACTATTCATCGTTTTTGAAGTCAGTTTGAAACTTTGATAAGTCGTCAAAATTTTCACTATTCACGTAACACTATTCAATCCCGGAGGAAAATTACTATTCATGCTCATCATTCATCATTACGTAAACTAGGTTTACGGGTATTCAAATTCGCGTAACCAGTAAGGTTTAGCTGCGTATTCATGCATCATCAGTAAGGACACTTCATACAGACTAGAGTAGTCTGCATATCATCAGTAGCATCATTATCATATTAGGTCATGCACGGGTTTGTGTGTTTGTCATTTACGTATGTTCGTTTATTTGTTAAACGTTACCACTCAGTCATTACTATTAACATTATACCCAATACTCCCGAAAATGATCCTATTACATTTTCAAACTAATTATAATGATATAGAGATTATATTATTACTTTACCCGGTGTTTTTAAACCAATTGCTATATTTTCCGTTAGGAGCTTATAACTCCGTCGGTTTGCGATATTTCATCACGATAATTATTTTAACACCCGATTCTTGCAAAGAATGTGAATTTACAATTTTTACAACTTCTTCGTATTTTATTTCAACTCGTCACGATTTATTTCTAGTTAACCCGGTACCCGATAACACCTAATGTATACACTAAACAACTAATAAAAGCTTAATTGGGGGGACAAGAGCTTTAATTAGCTAAGATATTTTCTTCTTTTCTTCCAAATTGCCGCCCCACCTATATCCCTAAACACATGCTTAGCTTGACATTCAATTAATGCTCCTAGCTCATATGTCTTGTAATTTATTTTCTATAACACATACACTCCATAATTCAACTAGCTAAAAACATCAAAAACACTCTCTTCTTCCTCCCATATGAACCGGCCACATCAAGAACACAACAAGAACCCATCAATTTTTCAAGATCAAGTATCATCTAATCTCCATTTGTGTCACTAGTTAAGGTTTTGGAATAAAACCTCAAAGTTTCTTAAGCATTTCTCACCAAATCTCATCAATCAGTAAGTGAATGTGTACATATACTTTTCAAACATTTCATACCTTCCATTTGATGTATTTTCAAGATCTATTAACAAATCATACAAATATATATATATATATATGTTACATACCACTCAAATGTTTAATTTTTCATTTTTAACATAGATCTATAGATCCATGGATTTTTAGTTGTATCCTCATGAAACCCACCATTGTTGGTGATGTTTAGGACCCCATGACACCTTAATAAGGTGTATGGTAGGATTAGAGTACTTGTGGTGTTGATTGGAAGTGGTATAAACAAGACTTGAACTAAAAAAATGTGTTTTTAACAAGTAAATAAACCTACTGTCCAAAAACGTGAAAACTGGAAAAATCAGTAAACATTGAGACATTTTGGCTTTCATATTTAGAAAGTTCTTTCAAAAACGAAACCGTGGCCTCAAGAATGAGTAAAAACCGACTTACGATGAGGAAGTTATGATTTTTCAAAGTTAGACGACGAAAAATAATTTCTGAAAATTTTGTGTGCTGTTACACGAAATTCAATGGACAAAATGAGGCGTTAGACATGATCTAAAGGAGCCGACCTACTGAAAATATGTTAGTTCATACTAATACGAAGCCATGGATATAAAGAACGTAGAAAACGAGCTCATAACGACGAAGATATACGCGTTTAAAGTACGACAACTTCACTAAAATTCCATCAGCTTTCTAATAAGAAAATATTGTTAAGTTAAAAATAGTTTTTGCACTACGTCACATTGAGAGCCTACTTTCTCATGGATTGCGACGCGTATGATCAAAATGACAAACATATGAATTCAAGACAAAAATATGAGGTTTCTAAAAACGCCAAGCTTATTTACTAACACTTAGCGTACAATATTTCACGACTAGTTTTACGAGGCCATGTGGGCATATTTTCACAAGTTATGAAAAGTGATATTTTGCGACGAAAACATTATATTTGACTATAGAAAAACAAACGAGGATCGTGGAGTACCGTTTCAACATATTTACACGAAAAGTAGTTTATAACTTAACGAGACGTCAAAAATGTATTTTTCGACGATAAACGTTATTTTCAAAACTAAAGAGTGGTATCGTTAACATACGTATTTGCATGTGTTGCATTGTGTCATTGCTTACATTAGATCCTATCATTCATATTAGGTTGCGGTTAGAGATCGTGCCTCATTTCAGTGTATCCATTTTTGTCATCGTAGCTATTGCATCAGGTGAGTTTCATAGCCCCTCCTTTTACTTGTTTTGTAACTGTTTTGGGGGAGAATACATGCTCGTTTTTCATTAAACTCTATGCTCGTTTTACTTTTAAACTTCATGCTTGTTTTGCTTGAAACGTGAGTTGTCTTTCAAACATTATTGATTGGTTAAAATACTTGAGTCGTTGCTCGGAAGTATTTTGTGTTTACATTGTTTACCCTTGATCATTTTTCTTATGGACACCAGTACATTAAGCTATTTCATTTTGCCTATATTATGACCCATTAAGCGCGATTGTTGTGGATAGATCTATTAGGATTGATCTCCCCGTCCGGGTGGTTTCCCCACTTGACTGTGATGTCAAACGTATTGTGGTTTCCCCACTTGACTGAATGTCAAACGTATTGTGGTTTCCCCACTTGAATGGCATGTCAAACGTATTGTGGTTTCCCCACTTGACTGTGATGTCAAACGTATTGTGGTTTCCCCACTTGACTGATATTTCAAACGGATCATAGTTTCCCCACTTGACTGTTAGGTCAAGGTATGCCCAAACTAGAATCTTAAGGCTTTGGTGTCTTGAAGTTTAGTTGTCAATAACTCTATATATATTGGGAATATATTGTTCATTTAACATATGTGGTCCATAAATCAATTGACGTTCACATAAACCTGATCATATTTGGCAGTGGGTTGTAAACACACAGGTTGCAAGTCTTGTATGGGCGGGACTTGGAACTGGGTGGATTTACAATGCCCTTGCTGGGAAATCTTCATTCAAACGCATTTCATTTTTCACTAAACTCTATGAACTCACCAACCTCGTGTTGACACTTTTAGCATGTATTTTCAAGTATCAAGCAATAGCACGCTACAGGAGGCTTTTGGCAGGGCATGGCATAGTCATAGGAAACTCTGATATTCATTTGGGGACCGTTTTAATTGTTTTAAGGGCCTATTTCCGCACTACTTTTATCAATGTAAATTCAACACTTTTATTAAACAATTTTAATCTAAATGATTGAGGTGAAAACCGTTCTCTGCACTTGTGTGATACCAATTGAGTTGCACCCCAGTGGCATGTATGCTTCCGATGGACCCGATTTCTGGGGGTGTGACAAAAGGCTTGGTATCAAACTAATCTGTTGGCATTTGAAGAAAAGATTAGGGTTTTAGAAAGAGATTTGGAAAATACTACTAATTCGTTAAAATATTCTGAAAGTGAAAATGCTAAGATGAATGTAGAGAAACAGGACTTGCAGGCTAAGTTAGATAGTGAAGTGGCCAGGTGTAATAAATGGCAAGAATCATCTAAACACCTAGCTAAGTTGAATAATAGCTCTCAGTCTGTAAGGTCTAAGAGAAGGTTGGGGTATGGAGATTATATTGACCCAGATGAAGTGTATGACCCTAATGAGCCAAGTATTTTTGACCCTACCCCTGAACCTGTGAATTATCAAATTCCTGTTAAATATGTTAAAGAAGGAGGAATGAATGCTGTTTCTCCACCTATAACAGGAGTATTTAAGCCTACCTCTACCCACACAGACTTGATGAATCACATATGACCTATGGCAAAAAGTCCAATGACTTGCCTGAACTTGATTGTGAATCTAATGACTTTGTCTCTTGTTCTAACAGTGACAAGTCCTCAGAACCCAAGACCAATGACTTTGCCTCATGTGATTCAAGTGACAAGTCTCCCACACCCAAGTCTGATGACTTCTGTAACACCCGTTTCCCAGGTGTTGGGACCCCACCCTAGATGAAAATAGATAAAGACTTTATGTGTTTGGTTGGTCAACAAAGTTACGAGAAAGTCAAACCCGATGGTCAAATTAATAGTCAAAGTATGACTAATGTAGTAATATGGAATATGATGAATAAACTAAAGGGACCTAGATTGCCAAGTGTTAATTATGTGATATAAGTTAGTTGTGGCTAAAATAGAAGAAAAGGAACTTGAAGGGCCATTAGTGTCATTAACCCAAACTTGCCACCTAACAATTATATCTAGTTATCTCTAGAGTTTTCCACAATTATTGATAGAGTTGGAAAGGCCGGTTCTTATGGAGAAAAAGAGAGGGAAGAAGTGAGATGGTGACTTAGAAGAAATGAAGGAGATGAAGATCAAGTACTAGTAGCCTTCCTTAGTAATAATCATCACATGTTTTGGTATATTGTAAAAGATGAAGATGATGATGGTTAGAAGATGTTGATGGTGGGATTTATGTTAGTAGCCTAGCTTGGATTGAAGGTAAGTAACTCTCCCTAAAACATGTGTTATGTATGTATTATCATGTATGTATTATGATGGTGTAAGAACATGGGACTTGGATTTGGATGGTTGAAAGTTAGGAAATTGGTGGCTAGTGAGTTTGACTAAGAGTATGTTAGCTTATGGAATTGAGACTAATTAAGGTATGTAGTTAGTTATGGTCGTTGTGTTTTGATATTAGTTATGTTTGAGGATGTGTGAAAAGTGGCTTGGATGATGTAGTGTAGAGGCTTTTATGTGATTATAATGCTTATGTGGAAGTATGTGTATGATATATGTTTTTATGTTGGGTTACTTACTAAGCGTAAGCTTATTCTTTTAGTTGTCAATGTTTTGTAGGTTCGAATGTTGGTACTATGGCTTGGAAGAGAGTAAGGCTTGGACTATAGCTTAAGGATTTGGAAGCGGTTGGAAGGTAGTGAGCGTTAGGAGCTAGGTAGAATACCGAGCTCGAGTCGAGGTTGTACTCCCGAGAGTCTCTTTTATGAGTCGTATGTTGTGTGTCAAAGTTGTGTAATGATTTGGTGGTCTAACGATGTGTCAAGTATGTTTTATGTGTTTATGGGTTAAGTTAAGGGGGTGTTTGGCTAATGTGTAAAGGTACCCATTTTGGGTCGTTGATGGGTCAAGTATGTGTGAAACATGTTTGATGTGTTTAATAAATGAAGTTGGTCAAGTTTGGTGCAAAATGGAAGTCGTATGGGTTGTTTGTAGTGAAAATGGGTCAAAAGTGGTTTATGCATAACCCGTCAGTTCTGGGATCTACCTTTAGGTTTCAAAGTATGGACCTAAGTGTGGATCCATAATTGGTCATCTTGGTTACGATCAAGGATTTTTTTTGTAAATGGGCAAAAGTAAAGGTAAGGGTAAAGCGTTTCCGCGTGTAAAGTTCAATGATTTTGGTCAAAGTGGTCAAGGGGCGTTACAACTTCTCCTCAAGAGTAGCTGATGATGAATCCAATTCAAAGACAGCTTCTTTTGAAGACATTTCTTTTCATTTTGTTAAAAACAATTCTATGTCTAGTTTTGGTTGTGATAAGTTTGTGTGTAATCAAAGAAGTCATGTTAAGAACAAATCTTTTAGAAAGAAATCATGCTTTGTTTGTGGTAGTTACTATCATCTTATTAAAGATTGTGATTTTTATGAGAATAGAATGGGTGTGTGTGCTGGACAACAGCAATCTAGACCTTTGTGGAATAATGTTGAAAATATACCCCCATTTGTTCCTCAAGCAGCACAAATGAGCTTTGGCAGAGCTCCTTTTTCTGCTGGTAAACCAGTTTCTGCTGGTAGACCAGTTCCTGCTGGTAAGCCAGTTCCTGCTGGCAAGCCATTTCCAGCAGGAAAACCAGTTCCAGCTGGTAAACCTATTCCTGCTGGTTGGAAAAGAAATGCTGCAAGACCCTTCTTCAGACCTACAAGCTCTTACTTTCAGAATGATTATAGGCCTGTTTATTATGACCCAATGCAAAAAGGGTGGGAAAGATGGGAAACTGCTGTTAAGTCCTCAGCAGGTTGTTCTTGGAGACATAATGGCCAATATTTGAGAATGGGGTCAAAGAACAATGGTGGATCTCATCAATCTACATGGTTTAAATCTTTCTGATCCACAAGGCAGGCCCAAGTCAGTTATGACTTGGGTCTCCCATTGTAACTAATGCGATTGTATTTTCTTTTGTTGTAGGAAAATCCTCATAGAAGTAAAGACTTAGGTATTGTTGATAGTGGGTGTTCTAGAAGCATGACAGGAAACAAAGAAAGATTGCATGATTTTGTATCCATTAATGGAGGCACTGTGACTTTTGGAGGAGGGGATGGCAAGATAACAGGGAAAGGAACTATTAGGACTTCCAAGCTGGATTTTGAAAATGTCTATTATGTGAAAGAACTCCAGAACTTTAATTTGTTCTCTGTCTCACAAATTTGTGACAAGAAGAACAATGTTCTCTTCACTGAGACTGACTGTCTTGTGCTGTCCAAAGACTTCAAGTTGCCTGATGAGAGTCAGGTTGTACTTAAAGTTCCAAGAAGACACAACCTTTACAGCTTCAATTTAAATGATGTCCAGCCTGAAGGTGATTTAGCTTGCTTGGTGGCAAAAGCATCCTTGGATGAATCTACCAAATGGCATAGGAGGATGGCACATGTGAACTTCAAAACCATCAACAAGCTGGCAAAGAATGGATTGGAGGGGAACTCATTGTATTTGATAGTTGTGTTATGGTTTGAAGAATGTGATGGGTTAGTGTTGATAATTCGAGGCCTTTTATAGACCTAATGGAGGATTAAGGCAATTGAATGTTGGGTTGGTATTAGGAATAAATTCGTTGCAGGAATGGGTTTAATTATGGTACCTTTTGAGGATTTGACCAAATCCGATGCATATTTAGTTTTATTTCATTACTGCTGGTAGTGTAGTAGTGGTTCATGCTGGCAGGTATGTAGTTCCTTCTGGTATGGTTCCTGCTGTTAGTAGGATATAGTTCCTGCTGCTAGTATTGTTACTGCGGGTAATAGTTAATAGTTAACCCGTATATTTAGAAGTTTGTTAGAGATTACGATATGCATGAGATATATTAGGAATAGATATTGCATATCTCTTTTACACGTTTTGTAGTGAATGCCGAATTAGGGTTTCTTGGAGTATAAAAGAAACTCACGGCTATGAACATTGTACGACTTGAAAAACAATATTATTAGTTAATATAGATCCATAGAGGATCAAAGTGTTTATTAGTATTTTTTTTCTTTAACTCTTGTGTTTATATTCCGCATAAACATAAGTTTATAGTTAGAGATTCTCTTGTAGTTTGTTTGTGATTACATAAGCATTCTACCGATTCCCTAAGGCTCAAAGATCTAATTAGGGCTGATCCTACAGTACATTCTTCACAAACATATGGGGAACTTGAGAAGTGTGGGAGACCAGCAACCATAGCCTTTTGTTGAAGTGTCTTCAAACCTCCAAAACCCAGGTGCCCATATCGAACATGCCACAACCGAGCTTCGTCAGACACTTTTGCTCCAAAACACGTCTGACCAATATGGTTGAGATAAAGAGGAAACATTCTGTTTCTTGTCATGTTAGCTTGAGCGATCAACCCGAACTCATCATGTATAATTTTGCAAACACCCTTTTTAATAGAGATCTCGTACCCTTTCTCTTGAAGTTGACCAATGCTCAAAAGATTGGTCTTTAAATCAGGGACATAGAGGACACTGGACATGTTGTGAGTGACATTATGTTCTGTCACTACCGTCGCTTCTACTTTTCCCAACACAGAAACCTTCGTGTCATTTCCAAACCTCACAGAATCTCTAAATGACTCGTCAAGAGCTGTAAATAAAGTTTTGTCTCCACTCATGTGATTGCTACATCCAGTGTCTAGATACCACACGTTCTTGTTGGTTGTCTCCATTTCACAAGAGGCCATCAGTAACAATATTTCTTCTTGTGATACCTCATTTTCTGCATAATTAACCTCTTCTCCCTGTGTACCGCCCAAATTCGTTCGACATTCGTTGCTATAATGCCCGAACTTATGACAACGATAACATTCAATGCTTGATTTGTCCGATGTCCTTGCATGATAATCACCTCGTCCTCGTCCATTATCATGGAATCTGTTTCCATGATGTTGAGGCTGAAAATTACCTCCTCGTCCTCTGCCTCGGCCTCTATTGCTTCTGCCTTGACCTCGACCACGTCCACCAAAATTATGATTACTCGAGCCTCGTCCTCCACCTCTTTTACTTGTCATTGAATGATCAGTTGAGACCTTCAATGCTCGTTCTTCCGCGTCTGGTTGTTTGAACTTCTGTTCATGCACCATAAGTGAACTTTGCAGTTCATCAAGTGAGAGCTCGTCCACGTCTTTCGACTCTTCTATAGCACAAACAACAAAATTAAATTTTGTTGTCAGTGATCGAAGGATCTTTTCAACGACAGTAACATCTTCTGTTTTGTCTCCATGGATACGCATTTTGTTGACGATGGCCATCACTCGAGAGAAATAATCTGACACCGGTTCCTCCGACTTCATTCTGATCGTCTCAAATTCAGAACGTAAAGCTTGAAGTTGCTGCCTCCTTGCCCTTGTAGATCCCTGGTACTTTTTCTTCATCGAGTCCCAGATATCTTTTGACGTTGCTTTGTTGAGAATTGTTTCAAGAATTGAACGATCAATGGCTTGAAACAAGTAATTTTTGGCTTTCAAATCTTTCAACTTCATTGCATTTAACTCTTGTTGCTGCGCATTAGTAAGGGCTGTTATGTTATCTGGTGTTTCTACACCGTATTCGATGACTTGCCAATACTCTTTCGATCTTAAAAAGTTCTCCATGAGCATACTCCAGTGCTCATATTGACCATCGAATCGAGGAATCGATGGTTGAACGAATCTTTCTTCAGAAGCCATTGCACCACTCATCTGCTACTGCTGTAACGAATGCTTTTGATCACTCAACCTCACGTGTTTATCTCGGTTTGTGGGCTAGAACCTATCTCTGATACCACTGTTAATAAGTGACAAAGATAACAAAGATAAAGGCTATTGATTTGGGAGGAAGAAGTTCTTTTATTCTGCTGAAACTTTGATGATAAAAACTACAAAACAACTAGCTCTATTTATAGGTATAGAGCCACTACTAGAATACTTGAAAATAGGAACGACTCCCTAATAACTTGCCACTACTTCAACTGGGGTGTTATCGGGTCGGGTTATCGGGGTTATCGGGTTTGTCGGGTCGGGTTGAGTCGGGTTTTGAGTTTTTAAAAAGTCACCCGCAACCCGACCCGATAAGTAATCGGGTTCGGGTTGGATTCGGGTCGGGTTATATCGGGTCGGGTGATTCGGTTTATCGGGTGACCCGATTAAGTAACAGTAGTAACTGATGTAGATCAGTAGATGCAATGAGTTATATTTTACATGGATTGTAGTGAACAGACACCGATTTATGTATTACTGTATTAATTAAAAGGTGAAATGTCCAACTTTTTTAGCAAGGAAACAGCCAATATCAATCCTAAAAAACGATTAAAACACCAATGATCGTCACAATTAAATCCCAAGATAATCATTACTTGTTTCAGTACATCAATCTTTCAAATTATAGAGCTCTAATGCTGACTACATATGTTCATACATCTATGCCTCTAATAATTCTACTAATACTTCTAACCTTTCTGGTACTTGAACACTATAATTGACTCATATCACACAACCTTCAATTTGAGTAAACTGCTACCTACTAGGGGTTCTCCCACATTTCTAAACTTGGTTCGTGACTACTGAAAATTGTTAAGAGGACTGAAAAAGCTACAAAGCCCACTGAGAACATTCATCAAATAAGGGCAGCTATTATGCAAGGGTAGGAAAGAAACCTGTTAAGCCATAAGTTATTAATTTTAATATTATGTCTCCGTCCATCTGTTTGATTATATCTAGGACAACATAGGTCTATGTTTGAACTTACTTGAAAACTGAATGACTATTATATCTGTATTATGCTTCCATTTGGGATGCTGAAACAGGAGGTAATAACCATAGCATGAAAACTATCTAAGTATTCAGAAACAACAAGTAGAACCCACTAAACTTAGGAGGAACCAAAACCGACTTGAATATTGTAGCAATTGAATATTGTAAACTATATAGAATATGCAGACCATCAAAGTAGGGAATTGCAGACCAAGAGGGAAGGGTTTCCTGTAATGATGAAAAATGGGTAACCAAAGGTTCATGCACAGGAAATTGATACTAAACATACTACAGATATGGACATTGGGCGCATAAAAAGTAATAATTAAAAAAGCAATAAGTGATTGTCGGGTCTTATCGGGTTGACCCGATAACCCGATAGCATTATTTATTTAACCCTAACCCGACCCGATAACACTATCGGGTTATCGGGTTCGGGTCAAAAACAACCCGACTAGATTTTTTGACCCGGTTAGCCTTATCGGGTTCAGGTTCGGGTCGGGTCAACCCGACCCTACTGACACCCCTACTTGCCACTACTTCAACTAACTATCATGGCATTAGACTCTCCTAAATAACTGGTCAAACCAATAAACATGACTAAGTAAATAGTAAAATATCAGTTTATTCAACAGTTTGCTGGTGCTTACTGTTCTGACAACGCTTGGGACTTTTGGGTGATGACCGGTACTTTTTCGGTGCTTTATGTTACTTCTTTGGTGGTTTATGTTGTTCTTTCGGTGCTCTTTGAGGGTATATTTAGTGATGTTTCCATGCTGTTTTCTATGTTGTTATCGTGTTATTGTGTTCTTGTAAATGTGTTCAATGTTAAAGTGTTTGTATGTTTTGGATAAATTTATGGCACATGTTGAATGTACTCGATCGGTTGTCTCAAAATTTGGTTGGTTATGTCTCTGCAGTTGTTATTAAGTTTTTGTAGTTGCTTTTATGCTAAGCTAGTTATTCTTGATTCATTGTAATTTGTAAACTTTCACCATCTTGTGCACTTTTTTAACCTCTTAGCTTTGATCCAGGTTATAAATAGCGTGAGGCGTGGCAGCATGACCAAGTCTCACGTTTTATATAGGGCTTACCAGAACGGACCGGGCCGACCGAGACCGGACCGGACCGACCACATTCGGTCCGGTCATCGGTATCGGCTTTTGGGCTAATTCGGTCTCGGTCTTGGTCGATCTGGTCCGGACCACAAACCGACTATTTTGCCTTGTTGGACCGGACCGACTGAGGCCGGACTGGACCGACCATATTCGGTCCGGTCCTCAGTCTCGGCTTTTGGGCTAATTCGGTCTCGGTCTTGGTCGGTCCGATCCGGGACCGATGCTCAGCCCTAGTTTTATGAGTTATGCCGAAGCCATAACGTTTTTTATGGCATGACTTAAAGCGGCACGAAATATCAAAATATTTATAGATTTATATATTATATCATATTTCATATATATCGAGTTTACAAAAATTGTTATACATAACTAATAACTAATTAAGTTAACTATCCTTGCATGTAAATCTTCTTTGTTTCTTTAAAAAAAAAAATAAATAAATAAAATAAAATAAAAAATAAAAAAATAAAAAAATTCAATGGAGTTCGAATTTAAAAAACTCGTCACGCCTTGCGTCTTTTCACGCGTCATCTCACGCCGCGCCTAGAGTCGACGTCTAGATTTATTTCGTAACGTGAAGGCTACGCCTCGCGCCTTTGCGACGCCTTAGCGCCGCCATGACGCGCCTTTTAGAACCTGGCTTTGATCATGGCAATTACATCGTTAACTCATCCAATTGATGATCACAATGAAAAAAAAAAAAAAGCCATAATCTTACAAGTTTTAGGTGAGTGTTTATTTGTTATTGGAATATGAAATTGATTAAGGGGTTTGTGTTTGTTGGATTTAAATAACTTGACAATCAATTAAATAAATAAACACATCAAAGCACTTAATAGCGGAAGCAAGGATCTTAATTTAACATGTATAAAGTATTACCGAATATTAAATAAGAAACGTACCTTTATGATCCTAGCAAGAACAAGGATCAAATCTTCTTTCTCCTTCACTAGATCAATCAAACAAGAACAAACAGGATTAAGGTGGAACCCCTTACCTTTTGTTTCACAATCCAAGATGAATAACAAAAGTATGTTATATCCGAGATCTTCCACACACGTACTATAAAAGCAACCAAAGGTTGATGCTAGTGAATGAACACAATTTATTAAACCAAAACTATTTTGTTTAATAAACCTTGAATCTATTATTCAAGAAGGAAGTAAATAATGATATCAATCTTGCACATACTATACACGATACATATGTCAAAATATCAATCTTACATAGTACGATGTGTTTGAATTTAGTAATCATGACAATCATATATTAAACTCATAATCAAAGTACACAAGAATGCGGAAGCGTGTAAACAAGTATAACACATAATAATTAACTAAAACATAAATAGGAACGTACCTTTTGATTCTAGCAAGAATAAGAATCAAACTTCAATAATCTTGAATAATTGGATAAACCCTAATTAGGGTTTATATGAATTAGGGATCTATTGATTAACCCCTTACCGTTTTGTTAATCGATCCAAGATACAATCAATAGTGTGATTGTACCACGTTCTTTTACACACGTACTAATAGCGAATTAAAGTAAATGCTAGTTTAAACAATACACAATACAATTTTGTTTAAAAACAAAACCAATTGACCGAATAAAACAAATCACCAAAACAATTGTGATATTGTTGCTTTTGTCGACCACTGAAGTCAAAGGGAAAAGAAAACATTAATATACTATACATGTACTTGCAAGACATGTGCATGTATGTATATGTCAGTGATTCATGTCGACAAAAGAGAAGGCAGTAAAGTGATGTTATGTTTAATGATGCATCATGCGTACAAGAGACATCAAAATAAACCCTTGACCTTGCTTTTATAGGATAACAAAACTTAGGGAACAAGTTAGGGCTTGGGTTCTAGATCATTCTTGTTCTCTATTTTTTATCCATGGTCCTTATCTTTGTACGTTAGTCAATTTTCGTCAATTACTAACGTTCTTTATTTGTTTTGCGTAATTAATAATTAAATATAACTTTTTATATTAAATTATTAAACTTTAATTCTCATACGTAAAGTGTGCAATCCCGCGGTCTCGAGTTCGATTCTAGACATATACGTATTAATATTTATCCACAACTCTAACAGCTCCCACTTGGATATCTATTAATAGTATAATGACATTGGTTAGCGTCTAGCAACACGCCAATGGCCCTAGACCAACTCGAGGTAGGTTTCCTGGAAAAAACCTTTAATGATTCATCATTATTATTATCCTTTTGTTACTAATACCACGTTAATAAAGATATGGATCTCAGTCATTCTTTAATTAACAATTCTGTTTCTCGTTGTTTATGATTGAGCAAGATTACCAAAACATCTGAACGTATTCCAGATAGACTTTGGGCGTGCGCACGCAAACACCTTGTCAACCCTACGAGGGGCCCAGCAGTATTAAACTTCAAAACAAATTTGAAGGAACAAATTCTTTCTTGACTACAAGAATAACCCATAGACTTTGCAACATTTCTGAAAACAGTCCTTATAACTCCCAGTTACAGTGAGCGGTAAATTGCTTCACAGAAATGCACTACATCCATGACACTTATCTGGTATCTCAAGTCTGAGGATAACTAAATTCATGATTTACTTACTGACAAGATCCACAAAATAAAATCATGTAGTTGGGATAAGTCCTATATTCAATTCATTGAATATCATGTGAAATTGGTATGTCAACGCATCAATATACTTTCAAGTATATTCTAACCAATACTCAGATTTGTCTTAGTTTAATGATATTCCCATATAATTAATTGACAATGGACAATTTAGAATAACATAAGTTATTCATGGATTTAAACATGCAAATATAGGACACAATTTATTATTAATGAAAACAAACGTACTAAGTACTTTAATTCATTATAAATAATAATTGCTTAATGTCCTTTATCCAAACACTAACTAGATCAATGCATGATATTACTTGTTAATGAATTATGCCTCAAGTCATGTCTATCATACTTGTTGACAAGGCATAAATCAACTAACTTTGATCTATAAAATTTTGAGAATACTTATTTCAAGAATTATTGAAATTCTTGTATGTGTGCAATCAACTATATTGATACTGCCACATATTATTTCATAAATGGTGTGACATCCTCAATCACCAATTTATAATATTCAAACTTTCAAACACTTTAAAGTTTAAAGTATTCTAACTCTTTAATGTATAATGCAACTATGCTTCTTAGTTAAGCATAACTAGTTCACATGGCCATTATCAAGGATAAAATCCTACCATGAATAGTATTGAGTGTCATTTCAATCAAACAAATACTATTGTATAAAACCACAATATGCCTTTTTAACTATTCCGTAAACTTAATATCAATTGTGTAATTTTGATGCCTTATAATCTTTCAAGATTTGTTGGCTATAACAATTACGCAACAACTTGCCATATTGTTTATACTTAGAATTTAGGAGCAATTCCAGGTTGAGGATCATTATTCTAAGTCCAAACATATTCGATTAGAATATCCATTACACAATTTATCAAATATCTTTTATTAGATATCAAATGTTGTCAAATCATTTTGCATTCAAACATGATACAACAATAACATGATATACATGAAAAATCCTAGAATCATACTTAGACTTCATTCATGTTCTAACTTATCAAAAGATATATTCTCATTTAGACTTTCTAAATGATATGTCATGTCTTATTAGGTTTAATTACCACATATGTTTATAATAATAAACATATATCTCAAGGTTGTATGTTTTACTTCTTAAATTCTTCAAGTAAAGTTTCATTCCAAGTTAAGACTTAACATTTTAACTTACATGGAATGTTACTTCCCATATGTTATACAACATACATTATTTAAGAAATTTAAACATAATACTCCCACTAGCTTTTAGGAATACTTAGAAATTGTCTTATTTCAATTATAAATCAAACAATGTATTTAATAATTAAACATAAGAATATTTCATAGATGCATGCATTAATCCATTCATGGATTATTACACTTTGTACACTTCCAAAATAATTTGAATTCAAAAATCCTTTCGATTACTTACCGTCCTCGCTCAAGTAATCACTCAAGAAAGAGTTTTGATATTCTATTGTCATCTTTCATATAAATGAAAATAGATATGACAATTATTATCTTAATATATTTAATGTGCTTATGAAAGAGTATTCAATCATAGTTAATTGCTTAAGTATGATTAATAATCTTGTCACAAGACATACATTAAATATGTGTACAATATTGTCCATATGATTTCTACATAAAGATTTAAACCACTAGGGTTTTCTATCTTTAAATAAACTCATCATCATTCTCTAACTATTAAGAATTAAGATAAACCAAATTTGTAAAATTTGAATATCTTTATGAACAGCATCTATAACATTCATAGTATGAGTAATTTACCCAATTCATTATTTGGTAATACTTCATCATATAATCCTCAGCATATTAATCAAATATCTGAGATATCCAAGTGGATCTATGAATGAGAATTCCATCATTTTGAGATCAAACATTTACATGTCTAATCTCATCATGATATTTGCTAGTGTATTTTAGAAGATTATGTATCTTGTAACTTTATCTCTACAAGATAAAACTCCCACTTGCCTTTTGTAATTTATAGACTATCTATAAATAATTAGCAAGTTAAGCAACACCATATTGTTCTCTTTTGGGATTTTACAAATACACATGATAGTTCCTGACATTCGTTTGTTAAAATCCAGCTTCATCAGAAGTTTAACAAATTCAGAACTTCATTTTTAAGACTTAATGTGATTCATCACATTCCATAATAAATAATGTCTTATAAATCTTCTAGGAGTCTAATTGAGTATATTCAATCCATACTCAATTTCCTAACCTTGATAACTTTTGGAAGAAAAGAAGTTATAGTTATCTTTAATCAAACAATACAAATAAAGTTTGATTTTCCTAACTGAACACACCACAAATATGTGATATTTCATTAGAACTCATATTGTGAGATAATCTAACAATATGAAAGATAACTTTGTATTCCTTTTGGCTTACCTATTTCCCAACTAAGTCATCTTAATGGTGAAATAGAATTTCAAGCCTCTTGCATGCATTATAACTCAAGTACTTATTAAATAAGTCACTTCATGTTCATGTCTCAATCAAGAAGACATAAACCGTTATAATCTTACTACACGTTATAAATCATTGATCAACTCAATGACTTCTTGTATATGTCTTTAATAAAGAAGACATAACAAGTTTACGTCTTACTTTAGATTATACTAAGTCTTAAAGACTTCATATTTATAACTAAAGTAATCATGAACACCATCATTTGGTTTCAATAGTATTTTCAAGTTAAACTTATTACTTCATTTATTTATGTCATTCAAAGAATACATAATTATTGAAGTAGTATTATATTACTTCATGCATTTATGTCATTCCAATAATACATAAATATTAAAGTTGAAGTAATCTTGTTATCACATTGACACATGTTCTAATAAGTATCTAATTTAGAAACTGTAAATTCACATAATTTTATTACACTCAGTTGATCTGCTGGCAATAAAGGCATGTAATTTACCTTGTCATTAATTTTTGGTCCAGGTCTCACGCATACCCAAAATTAACTCCAAGTGTTTTTAAGAATAGATATGTATAATCATATTAGAACAAGAATCTCTTACCTTGCGGTTAAGAGAATCTACTAAATCATATTCTTATATGTTGTACCTTGCACATAATAAAGATTTCTCCCACTTGTGCATGGAACAACATCATGTACCACATAGACAACACTACACGTGTTTGTGAATGTGATCAATATGATTTGTGTCATTCGCATAACTAGTAGATATAGAATTACTCAATCAATCAAGGAAACGCACATGACTATCCTTGAAAATATTAGTATCTATATTTGGAAAGTAATTATCTTGAGGCATTCAAAAGATAATCTGAGTTACAATCAAGACAATAAATCTTGTAACTCCCACTGAATTAGAGAACTTACAATAACCCCTTATTCAGTAATGAGAACACAAAACTCCCACTGAATTCGACACCATAATAAGTGTTTCATAAACCAGTGAAAGGAAAGAGTGTCCTTGTTACTTTCCTACATCTTTGACAAAACCTATTCGTAAAAATTACTTAGGTTTAAAAAGATTGTATTCTACTATGTAATTGATGGACTATCCACATTTACATCAAATGTGATTCATCACATTGCTTACTATTAACTTGAAAATTGGCATGCAATTTCTTCCATAGTAGGTCTACAATTCCAACAATTGTATGTAGTACCTTCAAATGGTTAAAACAAAACAACTAGATATATTAGCTTGTCTTTTTACCATTATGCGGTAATTAGTCTAGCTTCTAATTTAATAACTCATAAATTCGCAATAACCTTAACGATTAAAACTTGCTATGAGTTATGTATTTAGAATTTAGACAATTCTAATTTTCCCATCATACCTTTCTCATTCATGAAAAGGAATAGGATTTAGTCTCACGCTTCTCATATGAAAGGAGACTTGGTTTATTCTTTTAATGAAATTGACTCTAACCAAAACCCCTACGGGTGTAGATCAATTTACTAATAAAGAATAACCCATGTTTACGGTTTATCGTTGCATTAATACAATTAAAAGAATTTACAAAATTCAGTTTAGTATTTTCGATAATTACTCTTTAAGAAAATAAAATACCCATTGGTAAATATTCATATTAACCATAGTATTTTCTTAAAGCTAGGATCCTAATTGACATAGTACCATTACATTAGTTGATCTGCTAGTAATGATAGTATTCAACTAGGTAATTGTCGAACAATAATTGGCAAACAATTTTCCAATTCCTAGATCATTATGGGATTTACATCAAATTGATTCATCAACTTGCAATGTAAGCATGTTTCATCCCATCTCATGCCTTAAGCTCTAGGTCTCACGCATCAGCTTAATTAAGTTGTCTAACTTAGAAACAGTAAATTCATCCATGTGTGGTCTCACGCACACTCGAAAATTTACCTTGTCATTAATTTTGGTCCAGGTCTCACACATACCCAAAATTAACTTCAAGTGTTCCTTATAGTTAGATGGCATGTAACTTAAATTTTAGGGTATTTAGTTTTTGGTGTGACAAAAACATGTACAAAGACGCATGCACTCATCTTTGTAGCATAAATTTTCAAAACAATTTTATTTACCAATTAGTTAAGAGTAAACCAAAAACTGTGTACTTGAGGTATTGGGTTCACCAATTAAAGAAGTACCAACAATTATCGCCCACATATCCTACTCTTACATGTTATTCGGATATTTGCCACAAAAGTGGCGCGTGGAATTGAGGTAAATCACCCTTAAGATGATAGTGTACGTAAATAGTGATATAGGTAAGTCGCAGTTGACGCACAAGCGGGCCCGGAGAGCCGGTAGGAGCGAATCTCTTAAAAAACCCCTCTCCAGATAAACCCACCACACAGTTTGTCAACTTTGGTCCGCCTTTCACACACTATTGTACAAAAACATCAATCAAGCAAAAGTTTATGATCTTAGTCTTAAAAATTAAGTGACAAAGTTTAGATCTTGCTAGTCTCGCCTGGGAGCAAATTACCGTGCGAAGCGAACCACTGTCGGCACATAAGACTTTGCAAGATCCTTACTTTATTACTTTATGTTTCACCATTATTAGTCCAATTTAATTTTTTTTGAAAATTACCCTTTTTATTGCTTACTTTAACATATCACATAAAAAAACAATAAACAAGTAATTAAAAGAAAATAACAATCAACTAATAAAAAAACAATTAATTGTAAGTGAAACATCTAGCCACATGCAACCTTTTAAACAAATCCTATTAATAATCTATATGTGAATTATTATGTATAGAATCAATAAAACTCCCATTGGTTTTCGAGCTCATTGTACCCAATGGACCACAGTCGCCAACAATTGGCCGCGTAAGTTTTAATAATAATATACCACGTTGCACATAACCGATTCATTAATTTAATATATTAGGTCTTCCCTAATTTTTAGATTTATCTAAACATGTAGCAAACATCTAAACAATTTAATTCAAGTAATTATCCGTGACTAACATGCATGTTTTGTCACGGATTCATGCATATCACATAGCAATTAGGTCACAAGATACATACACAACAACTTGTTAAAGACCTAGGGTTTCTAATTGATCACAATTAATTATGAAAACCACAAACCCTAATTAGGGTTTATGGACAAAATCGACACCCCCCCCCAAATTAGGGTTAGGGTTTCGACTTTTTATTAAAAAAAAAAATTTTTAATAATAAAACCCTAGAAAAATAAAACATGTATAATCTAAACAATTTAAAGATACGTTTTTTTATTGTTTAAGTAATTAATTACATGTTATACATGGCTCTTGATGCCACTGTTGGAATTTAGTAATCATGACAATCATATATTAAACCCATAATCAAAGTACACAAGAATGCGGAAGCGTGTAAACAAGTATAACACATAATAATTAACTAAAACATAAATAGGAACGTACCTTTTGATTCTAGCAAGAACAAGAATCAAACTTCAATAATCTTGAATAATTGGATAAACCCTAATTAGGGTTTATATGAATTAGGGATCTATTGATTAACCCCTTACCGTTTTGTTAATCGATCCAAGATACAATCAATAGTGTGATTGTACCACGTTCTTGTACACACGTACTAATAGCGAATTAAAGTAAATGCTAGTTTAAACAATACACAAAACAATTTTGTTTAAAAACAAAACCAATGGACCGAATAAAACAAATCACCAAAACAATTGTGATATTGTTGCTTTTGTCGACTACTGAAGTCAAAGGGAAAAGAAAACATTAATATACTATACATGTACTTGCAAGACATGTGCATGTATGTGTATGTCAGTGATTCATGTCGACAAAAGAGAAGGCAGTAAAGTGATGTTATGTTTAATGATGCATCATGCGTACAAGAGACATCAAAATAAACCCTTGACCTTGCTTTTATAGGATAACAAAATTTAGGGAACAAGTTAGGGCTTGGGTTCTAGATCTTTCTTGTTCTCTATTTTTTATCCATGGTCCTTATCTTTGTACGTTAGTCAATTTTCGTCAATTACTAACGTTCTTTATTTGTTTTGTGTAATTAATAATTAAATATAACTTTTTATATTAAATTATTAAACTTTAATTCTCATACGCAAAGTGTGCAATCCCGCGGTCTCAAGTTCGATTCTAGACATATACGTATTAATATTTATCCACAACTCTAACACGATGCATATCAACAACTATATGATTCATATATAAAAAAACTATTGTACATTACATACTTTTATTATATGAAGCCAATCACAGTACGATACATGCAGGCTAAATAATAAAGTCGAATGACTTTTGGCTATTAAAGTCGTCCGACTTTTTTAGGTTTTTTAATATTACATCGTCCTTTGTAGAGCTAATGAGGTGTATTTATAGCCTCCAAACTTGTTCTTCAAGTTTGAGTTTAATACCTCCTCAAGTTTCAAAACTTGATACTCAACTCCCTCCTTTATTTACTAACGATCATTAGTCAATTCTATTAATTACTTTAACGTCCGTTAGTCCATATTTCGTGTCCAAATAATTAAATATATAATAATATATATATATATATATATATATATATATATATATATTAATTATTCCTTTGATCATTCATACGTAAAGTGTGCAATCTCTCAGTCCCGTGTTCGATTCTAGTTATACACGATTTATTATTTTTCCAAAACTCTAACAGTGTTTACTAGGGAAAGATGAAGCAGGGACTAGTGGTGGGTGGTTTGACGGCAGCAGTAACTTAATATTTTCATCACCTAATAAAAAAACTTTGATGTATTAACATCCTTTTACTTGTTATCTGTTACAAAAATTTGATGAAAATATTAAGTTCCTTTAATTTTATTAGTGATGGTTTCAAGAAAAAAGAAGGAAGATGGTGATAAAAATATTTTGTTTGATGATGTCTTGTTTCAATGAAAATATTTCTTGAGAAATTTTGTTTTGATGAAAATATTTTGTTGTTTTGATGATAAGTGGTCAGAAAGTTAGTATGAATGTGAAGGTGATGTGAGGATAAAGTGGAAAAGATGAAGTACAAGGAGAAATAATAAAAAGGACCAAAGTACGTTGTTTTTGTAGACTTAACAAAGTGTTAGAGTGCAAGGTATCATAACTTGGTAATACAAAAAAAGTGTCGCCACTTCAGCTTTAACATTTTAACATCAATACCCAAAAATCACTTATTTTCATAACACCTCATTAACATCACTTTTTGGGACCCACATTTCTTTAAAAACTACAAATTACAAATTAACCCTTTAAACTAATATTTCATTCTTTAAATCACCCCTTAAATAATATTTCATTCATTAAATAAAAATACAAATTACAAATGCTTAAAAAAAACATAAATTTAAAAAACATGCGAAAATAATTTAAATTAGTCATACATGATTTAAATAATTATAAAAAAGGATTTGACTGGGTGTGAATATGGTAGTTGAGTGTATTTTTTATCTCGAGGTTATCAAACAGTTGTGATTCGGTGATTTATGATGTAGGGTACTTTGAAAATACTTGACAGAATAGAGTAAACGACAGCAACTTTACTGACAGAACAACCGAACAGGTCATTTGCAGAGTATGTAAACTGTAGTTGTTAAGTAGTTGGTCGAGAGGCGGCAAATGCATCCTCATTTCCTCCTCACTACAGCTACGCATCTGTAGCATATAACAAATCATCTCAGCCAACAAATTGTTAACCAACTGGAGCTCTGCTTCTTGTTCGGTCCGTAGTCGCCTAAGGAGAGCATTTCGCATCTCGTTTGGTTCGTTTGCCATAGTTTTTGTGTGAAAATGAATGATAGTGTTTCGGATTAAGTGTGAAAATTTTAGGTAAAATAGAGTGTTACATTTATAGGGTGGGATTTAATTTTATTTAAAATATATATATATATATATATATATATATATATATAGGGTAGGGATACAATGAGAAGGGGCTTAAAATGAGAAGGGTAGGAAGGATTGTGGGAGTGACATGTGTCATCCCCATGCCACATCATCATGCCGCATCACGGTTACTGCATCGTGATGCAGTAAAAATTTTGGCGGGAAAAATTTTTTTTTCCCGCCAAAAAAAAAATTTTTTTTTTGGGCAAAAAAATTTTTTTTTTCCCGCCAAAATTTTTACTGCATCACGATGCAGTATAAATTTTTACTGCATTACGGTTACTGCATCATGATGCAGTATATTTTTTTACTTCATTACGGTTACTGCATCACGATGCAGTATAATTTTTTACTGCATCACGGTTACTGCATCACGATGCAGTAAAAATTTTGGCGGGAAAAAAAAATTTTTTTTGCCCAAAAAAAAATATTTTTTTTTGGCGGGAAAAAAAAAATTTCCCGCCAAAATTTTTACTGCATCACGATGCAGTAAAATTTTTGGCGGAATGATGATGTGGCAAAGTGACACATGTCACTTCCACAATCCTTCCCACCCTTCTCATTTTAAGACCCCTTCTCATAATATCCCATCTCTATATATATATATATATATATATATATATATATATATATATATATATATATATATATATATATATATATATATATATATATATATATATATATATATAGTTGTTAGGGAGGGGTTTTGAAAAATTTTGTGAGTTATAACCCGAGTTGCTGTCGCAACTTGGGCCAAAACGGCGTTGCGTTTTGGCCAACTCCGGTATGATAATGCGCCTCAACGCAAAGCCACGTGTCGCAACTTGGGACAAAACGGCGTTGCATTTTGGCCAACTCCGGTATGATAATGCGCCTCAATGCAAAGCCACGCCGGCTGTCACAACTCGTAATTCCAGGCCATTTTTCCGAACCTCGACAAATTACTATTCACGAGTTACTATTCATTTTTACTATTCACTGGCACTATTCATTCAAAATTTTTTATTTCATATTCTCGTAAGTTAAACTATTTTAATGATAACCCGAGATTTTGGCACTCGTCGGATAATTTCTGCAAGAATCACGAAACCGTGTCCGAGACTTATTTTAAGGTTTAAACGTCATTTAGGCATCCCGATATGTCCAAACAACATTGCCAACAAGAGAAATATATGTTTTCCACCTTCCGTGACATTTTCATGAATTTAGGAATTTTAGGATACCCGGTTTTAAGTTTGGTGACTTTACGACTTACAGTTAGCAATTAACGGGACCAAAACTCACTCCGTAAGTCAAGATAAACATCCAACCTATAATATCGAGATATTTTCTGAAAAATATCTAGATATTTCAAAAACCTAGTGAAATTACCATTATACCCTTTCAGTGAAATTACCAAAATGCCCTTGGACTATATAAAGACTAAACTAGCTTTATTTTTAGAAAACAAATCACAAAACTCTCCTCTCTCCCTCTCTAGCTCACGGCACACCAAGAACATGGAGGAGATCCCATAATTTTTCCAAGATCGAGTGTTAGATTAGTCCCAAATACCTTCCTTGTTAGAGTTTTGCAATAAAAACTTCAAGGTTGTGGTCATTTTTCATTCTAGCTCACCAATCATCAAGTAAGCTTCAAGAACATCTTTCTAATCTTTTCATACTTTCAATCTATTGTTTTTCATGTTATATTGATGATTGATCATGCAAAATACAAGTTATCTATACCACTTTGTTCATTTTCATAATAAACCCTAGATCTATAGGTTTTATTAACATCCTTATGAGATCCTTGGTAGATTAGCAAGGTTGATGATGTTTAGGACCCCATGACACCCTAAGAAGATGTATGGTAGGATTTGGGATCATTTGAAGTTGTTTGGTTGGTTTGTGAACAAGTTAGCAACTAGGAAAACCAAGTTTTAACACTTATAGAAAGTTGCTGTCCCATTTTTCAAAACGTGGGAAACTCAGGGGCTAGGGTGTAACTTTGGACCAAAGATTTAGAAAATACATTCCAAGACGAAACTATGGCCGAAAGAATGGATAAAAACCGAGTTATAACGAAGGAGATACGAAGTTTTAAAGTTAGACAACACAAAAACTATTTTCTGAAAATAAGCTTGCTGTTTGCCGAACTTCAAGGGACAAAACGAGGCGTTAAACATGATCTAGGAGGGCCGAGCTACTGAAAACATGTTAGTTCATGTTATGACGATTCCGTGGATATAAAGAACATAGAAAACGGACTTATAACGACCAAGATATACACGTTTGAAAACCCGGCGAAACTTATTTAATTTTGACAGCTTCTAATAGCAAAATATATTACAAGTGTAAAACAGTTTTCTTTCAAGTCACCATATTGCGAGCTATTTTCCCGTTGATCGAGTCACGTATGACCAAAACTCATAGGAGACGGCTGAGAGATTATGTTACAAGGATTTCAAAAACGTCAAGTTCTATTCCTAACTCTTAACGTGCAATATTTTGCGGCTAGTTTTGCGAGGCCGTTTGGTCACATTTTCACAAGTTATAAAAAGAGTTATTTGCGACGAAACCATTATATTTGACAATAGAACACCAAACGAGGATCATAGAGTATCATTTCAACATATTTACACGAAAAGTAGTTCATGACTTAGCGAGACGTCAAAAATGTAGTTTTCGATGATAAGCATTATTTTCAAAACTAACGAGTGGTATCGTTAACATATGTATTTGCATGTGTAGCATTGTATCATTGCTTACGCTAGATCATATCATTCATAATAGGTCGCGGTTAGATATCGAGCCTCATTTCATCTTATCCATTATTATCATTGTTGCTATCGCATCAGGTGAGTTTCATAGCCCCTTTCTTTATACGTTTTGAACTTTTGGGGGAGATACATGCTTAAACTGTTTGCTTACATACATGATTGTGTTAAACTTAGTTGCGTTATTCTTGAAAGCATATCGCGGACCTAAGTATCAAACACTTGGGGTAGCCGAACGAATCATATCGCGGACCTAAGTATCAAACACTTGGGGTAGCCGAACGAATCATATCGCGGACCTAAGTATCAAACACTTGGGGTAGCCGAACATAAGTCTCCTCGTGAGCAGCATTGATAAGTCTCCTAGTGAGCAGCGTTGATAAGTCTCCTCGTGAGCAGCATTGATAAGTCTCCTCGTGAGCAGCATAAGGTCTTCTAGTGTTATAGAACGCACATCGTATACGCACATGTCTTACTCATACTATGTTAGCATTGGGTTGTAAACACACAAGTTGCAAGTCTTGAATGGGCGGGGCTTGGAACTGAGTGGATTTGCAATGCCTATGCTATGGAAACTTTCTCTAAACGCTTTTCAACTTATTTATAGCAAACTCTATGAACTCACCAACCTCGTGTTGACACTTTAGCATGTATTTTCAGGAACCAAGCAATAGCACGCTACTGGAGGCTTTTGGCAGGGCATGGCATGGTCATAGAAGACTCTGATAAAACATTTGGGACCGCTTAACTTATTTTATGGGCCAACTTCCGCACCACTTTTCATAATGTAAATTTAACACTTTTGACTTATCAAATATATTCTAAATGATTGATGTGAAAACCGTTCTTTACACTTGTGTTATGATACCAATTGAGTTGCACCCCAGCGATGTGTAAGCTTCCGCTGGACCCGATTTTGGGGGTGTGACAGATTGGTATCAGAGCCTAGGCTATAGAGAATTGGGTAATTTTAAAACCTAAACTATAGCTACTTTTACGAAAACTTAACCCTATGACCGCCACGTGCCTGCCTGCCAAGCTGATGCCTCATTTGTGGTTTGTTGCTGACATATTTAATGAGATTTGTATCTTATTGCCAGATAGATTATACTCACTTATTCTCGTTGATTGCTGTGATTGTCTTACATATAAGGGTGCATACATATCATACACGTCACAGCGTTACACCTTTTTCCTTACGTAGTTTCATCATTCGACCTCAAGCCTGATCACCTGCCTTAGACTTTTGAACCACCCTTTACATGTGAAGGACATAGTATTATTATAACTAAGCTGAGTATTCCGAAATTCATTGAACCTCGGTGGAATATAGACTAGTCATCTATATTCGACCCGGGACAGTGGGACATATCCTGACTACCTATGTTCGACTCAGAGATGAATTTTGCAATACTGAGAGTAGTTATAATGGAATTATGTCCGGATTGATTTGATCGGTGTAAGCAATTCCATAATCGAGCCAAATTTTCAAAAGACCTCCTTCAAACCACTTGTTCCTAGTTTGATCTAAGTGACAGTTCTTGTTTGATGAGTTGCGAGGATCAAACTGGAATCAAGTTGTTACCCGAGCCGATTCAGTTTAATCTCATGACAGTTCTTGTTTGATGAGTTGTGAGATTAAATTTGAATCGACAACCTCAAACCGATTTAGCCTAATCCCACGACAGTTCTTGTTTGATGAGTTGTGGGATTAAGTAAAAATCGGTTACCTAGAGGTCTTTTGAAGGCTATGCTCGATCATGGGAAAGTTTACCCCCATCAAACCCGACCATGAGAACGTACGTACGTAGAACGAGCGAGCCGAATTCAGGGACTGAATTCCTCTAACGGGTGGAGACTGTCACAACTCGTAATTCCTGGCCATTTTTCCGAACCTCGACAAATTACTATTCACGAGTTACTATTCATTTTTACTATTCACTGGCACTATTCATTCAAAATTTTTTATTTCATATTCTCGTAAGTTAAACTATTTTAATGATAACCCGAGATTTTGGCACTCGTCGGATAATTTCTGCAAGAATCACGAAACCGTGTCCGAGACTTACTTTAAGGTTTAAACGTCATTTAGGCATCCCGATATGTCCAAACAACATTGCCAACAAGAGAAATATATATTTTCCACCTTCCGTGACATTTTCATGAATTTAGGAATTTTAGGATACCCGGTTTTAAGTTTGGTGACTTTACGACTTACAGTTAGCAATTAACGGGACCAAAACTCACTCCGTAAGTCAAGATAAACATCCAACCTATAATATCGAGATATTTTCTGAAAAATATCTAGATATTTCAAAAACCTAGTGAAATTACCATTATACCCTTTCAGTGAAATTACCAAAATGCCCTTGGACTATATAAAGACTAAACTAGCTTTATTTTTAGAAAACAAATCACAAAACTCTCCTCTCTCCCTCTCTAGCTCACGGCACACCAAGAACATGGAGGAGATCCCATAATTTTTCCAAGATCGAGTGTTAGATTAGTCCCAAATACCTTCCTTGTTAGAGTTTTGCAATAAAAACTCCAAGGTTGTGGTCATTTTTCATTCTAGCTCACCAATCATCAAGTAAGCTTCAAGAACATCTTTCTAATCTTTTCATACTTTCAATCTATTGTTTTTCATGTTATATTGATGATTGATCATGCAAAATACAAGTTATCTATACCACTTTGTTCATTTTCATAATAAACCCTAGATCTATAGGTTTTATTAACATCCTTATGAGATCCTTGGTAGATTAGCAAGGTTGATGATGTTTAGGACCCCATGACACCCTAAGAAGATGTATGGTAGGATTTGGGATCATTTGAAGTTGTTTGGTTGGTTTGTGAACAAGTTAGCAACTAGGAAAACCAAGTTTTAACACTTATAGAAAGTTGCTGTCCCATTTTGCAAAACGTGGGAAACTCAGGGGCTAGGGTGTAACTTTGGACCAAAGATTTAGAAAATACATTCCAAGACGAAACTATGGCCGAAAGAATGGATAAAAACCGAGTTATAACGAAGGAGATACGAAGTTTTAAAGTTAGACAACACAAAAACTATTTTCTGAAAATAAGCTTGCTGTTTGCCGAACTTCAAGGGACAAAACGAGGCGTTAAACATGATCTAGGAGGGCCGAGCTACTGAAAACATGTTAGTTCATGTTATGACGATTCCGTGGATATAAAGAACATAGAAAGCGGACTTATAACGACCAAGATATACACGTTTGAAAACCCGACGAAACTTATTTAATTTTGACAGCTTCTAATAGCAAAATATATTACAAGTGTAAAACAGTTTTCTTTCAAGTCACCATATTGCGAGCTATTTTCCCGTTGATCGAGTCACGTATGACCAAAACTCATAGGAGACGGCTGAGAGATTATGTTACAAGGATTTCAAAAACGTCAAGTTCTATTCCTAACTCTTAACGTGCAATATTTTGCGGCTAGTTTTGCGAGGCCGTTTGGTCACATTTTCACAAGTTATAAAAAGAGTTATTTGCGACGAAACCATTATATTTGACAATAGAACACCAAACGAGGATCATAGAGTATCATTTCAACATATTTACACGAAAAGTAGTTCATGACTTAGCGAGATGTCAAAAATGTAGTTTTCGATGATAAGCATTATTTTCAAAACTAACGAGTGGTATCGTTAACATATGTATTTGCATGTGTAGCATTGTATCATTGCTTACGCTAGATCATATCATTCATAATAGGTCGCGGTTAGAGATCGAGCCTCATTTCATCTTATCCATTATTATCATTGTTGCTATCGCATCAGGTGAGTTTCATAGCCCCTTTCTTTATACGTTTTGAACTTTTGGGGGAGATACATGCTTAAACTGTTTGCTTACATACATGATTGTGTTAAACTTAGTTGCGTTATTCTTGAAACCATATCGCGGACCTAAGTATCAAACACTTGGGGTAGCCGAACGAATCATATCGCGGACCTAAGTATCAAACACTTGGGGTAGCCGAACGAATCATATCGCGGACCTAAGTATCAAACACTTGGGGTAGCCGAACATAAGTCTCCTCGTGAGCAGCATTGATAAGTCTCCTAGTGAGCAGCGTTGATAAGTCTCCTCGTGAGCAGCATTGATAAGTCTCCTCGTGAGCAGCATTGATAAGTCTCCTCGTGAGCAGCATAAGGTCTTCTAGTGTTATAGAACGCACATCGTATACGCACATGTCTTACTCATACTATGTTAGCATTGGGTTGTAAACACACAGGTTGCAAGTCTTGAATGGGCGGGGCTTGGAACTGAGTGGATTTGCAATGCCTATGCTATGGAAACTTTCTCTAAACGCTTTTCAACTTATTTATAGCAAACTCTATGAACTCACCAACCTCGTGTTGACACTTTAGCATGTATTTTCAGGAACCAAGCAATAGCACGCTACTGGAGGCTTTTGGCAGGGCATGGCATGGTCATAGAAGACTCTGATAAAACATTTGGGACCGCTTAACTTATTTTATGGGCCAACTTCCGCACCACTTTTCATAATGTAAATTTAACACTTTTGACTTATCAAATATATTCTAAATGATTGATGTGAAAACCGTTCTTTACACTTGTGTTATGATACCAATTGAGTTGCACCCCAGCGATGTGTAAGCTTCCGCTGGACCCGATTTTGGGGGTGTGACACCGGCATAACGCGGAGGCCGGCGTTATCATACTGTGCTCTCTAAGTGAGAGTCCGTTAAAAAGAGGGACCGATGATACATAACGTTTCACAATTATGGAAGGATGGTGCAGTTTTTTCGGTCAAAGGAAGAAACTCGTCGGTCGATGCAAAACCACAAGGACACACAGCGTAGTTTACTCTAATAATAACCATAATAAAAAAGACGAATTTAGACATCTTAATATACACATCCATAAGTCCTTTTCTAATGAGAGGAGTTTCAAGCTTATCAACATGGTTTTTATTAGCACAATCAAAATTTCTAATCAAAGGGTATTCATAGGGGCGGAACTATTCATTGGTCAGGGGTAGCGGTCGCTACCCCTGAACTTTTACCCGGTAGTGGAATTTTTTTTTTAGTTTTATTTTTTTCGTACTATCTTTCGTATTTCGCGACCCCTGAAACAATTTTCGCTACCCCTAAACAAATTTTCGTACTATCTTTCGTATTTCGCTAGCCCACTAAATGTTAAAAAAAAAAAAAAAAAAAAAAAAAAAAAAAAACTTGAAAGAAAAAACCATACAAAAACATACATAAAAAAAACATACAAATGAAAAAATGGTTACAGAAAAAATTAGACTCAAATTGATAGTAGGCTACTAGCTTGGGCCTTATTATTAAAACTCATGTAGTGGACTAGTGGGCTTGGACCAACTTAAAAAAAAAAAAAAAAAAAAAAAAAAAAAAAAAAAAAAAGCAATTGACTAATTGTTATCTATTGAAAACGTGAAGTTAAAGACCAGAAGAAGAAAAGAAAAAAAACCTGCGCCCCTTTTGCCTTAAAAAAATAAAATAGTAATTGACTAATTGTAATCTGCTTGATTGCTTCTGCCATTCGATTATTCCCTTTCCTGGTTTCTTGCTCTTGCCTTAGGTAATTTCATTTTTCAAGTTTATTTCAATAATTTCAATAATTTATGAATACTGTATTAGGGTTTTGCCATTTTGGTTCAATTTTATATGTTATTGTGAATTTGTGAGGCAAAAAGAAAGAGAGTGGAAGAAGGAATTATTTCAGGTGAAATTAATACTGGAAAAGGATTAAACCAAGAGAGTTCCCTAAGGCGAGCCGGTGATACAAGATGGGGATCCCATCATGCAACAATAATAAGTGTGCATAAATTATATCCGGAAGTTGTCGACGTCCTTTGTTATGTTAAAGAGGAAGGAGATAGCATTCAACAACGAACTAGTGCAAAAGGTATTCTATCCTATTTTCAAAAATTTGAGTTCGTTTTTTATGCACACTTGATGGAAGAAATTTTAGGCCACACAAATTGTCTCTCAAAACATCTTCAAAAAAAGAGTCAAGACTTGTTGGAATCGAGTAAGTTGATTCAAGCAACAAAACAAGCATTAAATAATTTAAGACAAAATGGGTTTGATGACATGTTGAAAAAAGTGACTTCTTTTTGTGAAAAAAAGGGTATTACGGTGTTGGATATGATGGGAAGTTATGGTAACCCAAGGAGCCGGAATAATGTCATTAGTAATCGACATCATTTTGAGGTTGAGGTTTTTAATACGGTTTTGGATATGCAAATTCAAGAATTTGGGAACTGGTTCAATGAGGTATCAACTACATTGGTAGAAAATATGTCGGGTTTGAATCCTTGTAATGGGTTTTCTAAGTTTGACATATCTAAGATAGTAGCCTTTTCTGAGATGTATCCGGATGATTTTAATATGAACGATAGCGGGTGTATTTTGGGTGAGCTTAAAATCTTTTATCACTCGGTAAAGGAAGATGATAGATTTCTGAATTTGGATGGGATTTGTCACCTAGCTCAAGTAATGGTGGAAACCGGAAAAAATCTCTCATTTCCTTTATTTTATCGGATTTTGAAGCTTGCATTGGTTTTACCGGTTTCAACCGCAACTGTTGAAAGATGCTTTTCTAAAATGAAGCTTATTAAAACGGATTTGCGGAATCGAATGGGGGATGAATATTTGAACAATGCTATGGTATGTGCTGTCGAAGGAGAGACATTTGACGAAGTAACGAATGAAGATGTAATGGTTCGTTTTCTAGCTATAAAAGACCGAAGAGGAGAGTTCTGAGATCTATTAGGTATTTGTTTAACTTATTCTATTATTGCGTTTTTTTAATTATTTAAATGTACGGTTAAAAAAAAATTATGGTTAACTTTTTTTTTCGCTACTCCTGAAATTAGTTCCTGGTTCCGCCACTGGGTATTCATATATTTGAATATGTAAACTTCAATACTACAGTCTAATAACATGATGATATGTACCGCTTCTTTGGCCCTATGATGAAGAAGAAGCGAAAAATAACAAGTAGGAAAAAGTATGCAAAGAACAAATAGGTCTAATAGAGGAGACCTTGATCTTTTACCAAGAACACTTGATAACAAGTGCAATACCCGTGCGTTGCTCGGGTATTCGTTCTGAAAGGAAGAAAAGTATACTTACCTACTCCTTTGGTCTCTAAATAATTATTACCCAAACAAAATAACACACAACTTAAGAAAAATACAATATAAATTATTGAATTATAATATTTAATTTCTAAAACACGTAAACCTATCATATCAGGCGTTGAAATGCAAAAAATTTAATATACGCAAATTTATCATTTCTATTTGTCTCTAAAATTTATAAAAAAACTCAGAGTATATACAGAAATAAATCAAATTTTCCATAATTTCTTATGCAAAAGAGTAATACAAACGAAATAAAATACTTGAAACTATATCTCATAGAACTTGAAGTTTGAAAGCAACGTAAATCAATTTTGCTTTTCCATGAGTTCACAGCAAGGTAAAATCATTAGTAGCTTCATTAATTTATTAAACTTATATAGAGATTTATATCTGATTATTAAAGCACGTGCTTTGTTTTGTTGTTGTCGTGTGAAAGATGTAAATGAACTACTTAAGACAACATTTATAATTAAGCATATATACAATAAGAACTTTTGCTTGATAGTTTTGTAGATTATGTATTATATAATCAATTTCAATAACAACAATTGAAGCCTTGTAATGTCGAGGAGGATGAAGAAAGAGGATTTAGAAGAGCCAAGAAAATATGATTAGTTTGTTGTTTTTAGTTATGATCATCTTAATGAATTTTGCCCCTCATATACCACCTTTTCCTGTGAATAAATTAGTTAAAGTCAAACATCAATTTAAACGGCTCAGATTAAACCTTAGGTTGATCTGACAGTTAATATATAATGTCATGTCATCGTTTTTTCTCTCTGCTCCGTCGGCAATATATATTATAATGCTTTTTCAAAATTAAGTGATATCTTATTTCATTCCTGGAACTTGTTATTTAAACAATAATTGAAAGCCACGTACATGTAACACCCCAACCCAACAAGGGTAAAGGTGTCACATCACGGTGACAAATCAGAGCATACATAAACACACAGCGGAAGTCTTATTAAATAATTCAAAAGAAAAGTCGAGTCAACACGACTTGAAATACATAAGTTCAAGGAAAGGAAATAAACCAAAGGTACGATTACAAATGAAATCCATGATCAAAACAAGTCATAAGATAAAGGTGGTCATCTAAGGTCAAAGCTTCATCTATCTCTCATCCCATCCAAAGCATAATCCAAAAGCTCCTAGCTTAGATACCTGCCGCACACGAAAAGGAAAACGTGCGGCTGAGCTTAAAAAGCCCAGTGAACAGATATATATGATAAACGGAAATGAACAAACGAAGCATAATGAAAGAGATATAAATAAGGTACAAGAGTAAAGGTTAGGACAGTCATCCACCACGAGCCCACATATATCACATCACATATCACATTCACAGTAATCTAGAGGGGATACCTCTTCAGTAACAGGATAATATGAGGGGTGTCCTCATGTATCACAATTATATATGGAGTGATCAGCTCCCAGAACATGAAAGACGTGGATTGCACCCATCATCAGTCACCACATATCACATATCACAATCACAATACAAATCTAGGATGCATCCATACGCCCCCCAGAACAGATCGGCCATAATAAATCATATAGTGTGCATGCATATTAAAATCAGAATGGGGACGGTGTGGTTAATCACTCTGACCACACAAGAGTCATGTCAGTGGTGCATCACAGACACGGCCATGTTACCTTCATGGCTAGGAAACACATTTTGGCTCGTAGTATCAAACTGGGGTCAAAGGTCAAGGGTTCATATCAAAGCAAAGGTTCACATGGTCATAATCACAGTCCAAATGTCAAGGTTCATATCATAGGGTTCATTTCACAGGGTTCATGTCAAAAGTTCAAATCAGAAGTCAAGAGACCGAAGGCACCTTATTAAAAGGGCAGAATATCCGTACCTTATTTCAAAGCAAAGCACAAATTAAAAGAATAAGATGCAAGGATCAGTTCCTCTCCTTCTTCACACCTAGAGGGGTAGAAAAGAATTATGACCTTTCCACTTTAAGTAACTTTCCATTTTTAGCAGATTTCCATATTTAGTAAGTTTCTATTTTTAGAAAGTTCCCATAATTAGAAAGTTTCCATAATTAGAAAGATTCCCATATTCTCATTTAGGTTAAGTCATTATCACAACATATTATGGTTTCAGGGTGGATTTTAACAAGTCACAAAAGTTTAGGGTTACTTATGACAACTTTACATAAATTAGGGTTTTGAGTGTAATTATATCAAAGATAAGGTTCAAATATAAAAATATCTCAAGTAACCTGTTTTGAATCCATATTTATCAAGTTAACACTTTCAGCCCCTCAAGTTTCACCATTTTACACTTTACACCCTTAAGTTACATTATTTACATTTTAAATCTCTTAATATCCATAATTACACATTAGACCCTTAGTTTATCAAAATTACACAATGACCACTTATTTTAATTAGTTATTCGAATTTACCTTCAAGTTTTCATAATTTACACATCAAGTCCCTCAAGTTATCAAGGTTACATATTTAGTCCCTTAAATTACCATTTCAACTTTTAATTATCAATAATTACATATTAAGCCATTAAATTACCAAAATTACCCATAACCCCCTGAATAT
Organism: Artemisia tridentata subsp. tridentata; assembly: GCA_021014915.2. Lineage (NCBI taxonomy): Eukaryota > Viridiplantae > Streptophyta > Magnoliopsida > Asterales > Asteraceae > Artemisia > Artemisia tridentata. The sequence continues at coordinate 79,959,024 of CP139505.1, forward strand.
CTTAAAATACTCAAAACGACCTCAACTTTTCAGAAATTACATGTTTAGTCCTTATATTTATTAAATTTCCAATTCGAAATAACAATTACAACTTAATTCATTTCTCACAAATTTTACATATAGGCCCTCCGTTTAATAATTTTTACAGGTCACACATGATTTATATAACATGCCAAAAATAGCCCATGAATTTTATTATTGACAAACACCCCCTTTTATATTTATTTACAAATCGGTACACACCAAAATATATCAAAACAAACCCTAATCGACCCAAATAATTATGCCATCATTTACACATCATTATTGTTCATTAATCATCAGATCTTATTAGTTTTAAACCCTAGATGGCTCGTTAGGTATTTTTGTTCTTATTTTTCCTTTTTAGCCGATTATAACATAATTCACCAAAAATAGTTTTAAGCCTCAATAAATCAGATAAGCATTTTTCTAGTGTTGTTTGATGATCATAGAGCCCACGAAAATTATTCATTTGCCCAGGAAAAATCGCATGCATGATGTTTAGATTTATTTCGATTTAGGGTTTATAAAACACAATAATTATCATACGAATTATATACAATGCATGGATCGTTTTTACTATTTTTCTCATGATATATACGATCAATAGAAGCTGGGAAAAATACCAGAAGATTTTTAGAACGAGTAGAGAGTGCTGCACGAATTTGTGGTTTCTCGGATAGGCTATTGACAAAAGAATTTCTCCACAGCTTCAAATGGAACCAATTCACCTTGTACATAATTTTCGCAGATTACACATGATATAAGAACTCCAGGAAAAATGAGAATCGAATTTTACAAAGCTTTGTTGAATTTTAAACGAATTTACCTTAAAACCGATCTAGCGACAAGAATAAATTCCCCACGAACGAACCAAGCCACAAACGAATTCAACCTGATTTTTCTAGGACTCCTTAGATGTTGTTCAAGCTCAGAAAATTGCTTTGGTGACTTTAGAGGACCGGATGGAGGCTAGAGAATTTCTTGTGTGTTTATCTTCCTACTCGGCAAATAGGGTTTAGGAGAAATAAGGATATGGATTGCTTTAAAGATGGAATTGCCGAGTCAATGGGGAGGGCTTGGGCCAGAATTCTCGGCAAAATAGGTTAGGGAAATATTTGATTGATATTTTCCTTAATTACTTAATTTAAATCATTTTAAAATCATAATATAATTAATTATAATCCATTCGGCAATTACTAGGGGCATTTTGGTAATTTTGCTACTTATATAAATGTTAAATAAAGTTGTTAAAATTATTTGGGAGCATCACTTGTGCATTGCCAGAAGTTTGGGGTTTATTGGATACTTTATAAGCTTTTAATTAATTTTAAACTAGCAGGGGCATTTTGGTCTTTTCACACATTTTAGATTTTAGGGTTTTACAGTACAAGTCTTATGGCTGGAAAATAGCAACAGAATGTAGTTCACGGCAATGTTTTAAAAACCGGACCGGACCGGCCGGTTCGACCGGTGTCCGGCTGGTTGGCCGGTTTTTTGGAAGTCCTGTTTAATGTTTCGAACCGGCCGGTTTTTCCGGTTCAACCGGTTTTGATTTTTTTTTTTTTTTTTAATAAAAAATAGAATAAATACCAAACGGTTGAACCGGCCGGTTCGACCGGCCTCCGGCTGACCGACCGGTTCAATGAAAAATCCGGTTTTTAAAACATTGGTTCACGGAACCGTTTGTAATGGCCCACTAAATCAAAATAGAAAATAGAGTAAATTACAAAGATGGTCTTTGTGGTATGCGTTGACTTTCACTTTTGGTCTTTTGACTTTTTTTTTTTTTTTTTTTTTTTTTTTTTTTTTTTTTTTTTTTTTTTTGCACTTACAGCCACCAACTCTGAAACCCTTAACACTAATAGTCCCTTGACCAAACGTCCGTTAGGTCAAGGCGTTAAGTTATGACGTGTGCGCAATATTGGAGGGTAATTTCGTCCATTCAAGTACTCCCTCACATCTTCTTTCTTCTTTTTTTATCCAGACAATCACACACACTCACCCACTCTTTCTTCTTTGTCTCTCTAAACAAACACACACACTCACCAAAGCCACCACTCCCTCTCTTTCTCTCTCTCTTTCTCTTTCCACATATATGGTCTTCTGTAAATCCATCATAACCAACAAAAACCATTTTCTTATCCATCATACATGGTCTTCAGTGTAAAACTGCAAATCGTCCCTTGTGGTATATTTGTACCTATGTAGGTTCTTGTTTGAAGTTGGCTTCAAGATCTTTTTCAAAGGTCTCGGGTAGGTTCTTGTTTGTTTTGGTTTTCGTTTAAGGATCGATGATGGCTTCTTGGTATAGATCTATAAAGATTTTTTTCTTGAAGTTTAAATAATGGCATGAGATCTATAAAGATTTTTTTTCTTGTGTGTTTTTGGGTTCAAAGGTGTAATCTTTATGATCTTTTTCATCTGGGTTTCGTGTGTTTGTGGATTCTTGATGATCTTTTTCATCTGGGTTTGTGGGTACTATGTTTCTGGTGGGTTCTTGATGATGGTGGTGGAGGGGGAGGAGGATGCCGCCGGAGAAGAGCTGGTCAGCAGTGTATTGGTGTTGGGGTTGGGTTATCCAGAATGGGACTTTCGATTGGGTTGAGTTGGGAGATTTTCGTGTGTGTCTTTTTAGTGTATGAAAGAGATGTTGAGTTGTGTTATTGTGGTGATGGGTTTATCGTTTTTCGATAGGGTGGCCGGAGCGGCGGTGGTGGTCGGAGTCGGTGGTGGTGATCTATGAGTTTAATTTAGCTTATTGGATATGATATGGCTATCTTTATTTGTATTGTTTTGCTGAAGTTGTTGTTGTTGCTTTTCTAAATAAGAAATTTTGTTGTTAAAGAAATAGCTTATTTTGATTAAAAGCTATGATCTTGATGAGAAATTTTGAACACACTGTTAAATGAGTTTTAATGGGAATACCGAATTCAGTTAAAAGGTTGGATCTTGAAATTGGTTCTGTAAAAAAGATTTAAGAAAGAAATTATATAAAGATTGATCCTTTATGTAGTTTATTAAAAGAATTGCTTATCTACTTATTATTCAAGCAGGGATCTTTTAGTATTTAAATGAACTTTGTAAAGCTCTCTCTCAAATAAATAAGCGGTTAATAAGCTCTGTTCTTTTTTAAAGCTTATAAGCAGGTTATATCAAATGCAGCAAATTATTCACCAGTCTGCAAGTCTGCTGCAAATTAATTCATTAGTCTTTTATAGATTAGGCCATCAAAACAGAATAAGCCAATAAGTGAATAAGCTCAATGTTTTGGGTTTACTGTGTTTTGAAATCAAAATAAGCGAATAAAAAATATATATATTATATATAAATGTATTTTATTTTTGTATTAGTGTGTAAAGACTATTTTTGTATTAGTAAATTACACATATGGTCCCTGTGGTTAGACATTAAAAGACTATTTTGCCCTCATGTGCAAGTCACATGAGCGGTATTTAACAGTCAAACCTAACGTCGTTTGGTCAAGGGATCGTGAGTGTTAAGGGTTTCAGAGTTAGTGACTATGTGTGCAAAAAAAAAAAAAAAGTCAAAGGACCAAAAGTGTGAGTCAACGCAAACCACAGGGACCATCTTTGTAATTTACTCTAGAAAATATTATACTTGATTATTAAAAGCAATAAAACTTAGAGAAAATTACGAAAGTAGTACAAAAATCCATCTTTGATCCATTATACGGTCACTTCTAGCATCATTTTTTCATTTTGGTCATGCTCAACTGCTCGACTCAATCATTTTTTTGACATGTGTCCTTAAAAGTACAAGAGTTAGGTGAGAATATTTTTTTTATTTTAGCTTAAATGACAAATATACCCTCAATCACACACCACATATTTCACTTTCTTATCTTTATTAATTACCCACCTACCCCACCCATCACCACCTAACTCCACCCAACTACCTCACCACTTTATCAGTCTATCACCACCACCACCACCGCTCAACTGCTCGACCACCACTGCTCAACTGATCGACCACCACTGCTCAACTACTCGACCACCACTGCTCAACTGCTCAACTGATCGATTGCTCAACTACTAAACCACCACTGCTCAACTGCTTAACCATCACTGCTCAATAGTAGCTTATTTATTTTCATTTAATCTAACAACTCGTGATGTCTTTCTTTGCTCATTATACAAACAATTCCACTAGTTTGGGAATTTCCTCAAAAAGTTAAGGTACATTATCAGATTTAGAAGAACTTCTATAAAATCTGATTTAAAAAATCCGATTAATACTAAAAAAAACCCTTAAAACTCATATTTATAATAAAAACTATAAAAAAAAACAGATTTATAAAAATCAAATTCTCAAAAGTAGGATATATTATAAAAACAAAAAACTAATCAATTTTTTATATAAGAAAAGCTCGATCATAAATTTATAAAAGAATCAAACTTTAAAATATTTATGAAAAAGAACACTAAAAATTCACAAAATATTATTGTAACCTACAAATCATAAAAAATGATACAGGTAAATTGGGGCCAACTATGCTAATCACTTTACAGCTAATATTTGTTTGTCAAACATAATAATAAATGGATCAAATTTATAACCTACGATAAACTGATTTTAAGATCTATAAACTGATATACAGATCCATTCTCTGTATCTCCATCATCAAATCAAAAACTCGGAAAGATCTCAGGTTGTTACACTTTCTCAAGCAAAGATCTTTAAGACCATTTACAAGAACTCATCATGGATCTTTAACCTTAAACAAAAACAAAACATTACCCGAGACCTTGTTTATACAAGATCTTGATGCGGAAAACTCTTGAGTTCTTCGTAGGTTTGTGGAAACTGAGGAATGGTGGTGGGTTTTGGTAGTGATCGTTTGGGGATGGTGGTGAGCTTTGAGAAACATGGGTAACAGTGTTTTGGAGAAGAAATGTGTGAAAAAAATTTCATTATAACTCGAGAAATGTGAAAGAGATGAAAATGGGGAGAGAAGGAAGAGGAGAAGTAAGATAAAGTTTGTGTGGTTGTGAGATGGGTGGGTTAGGTGGATTAATATAGGAGGGTATATTTGTCATTTAAGCTAAAATCAATAAAATATTCTCACCTAACTCTTGTACTTGTAAGGACACATGTCAAAAAAATGATGGAGTCGAGCAGTTGAGCATGACCAAAATGGGAAAAGGATGCTAGAAGTGACCATACAATGGATCAAGGATGGATTTTTGTGCTACTTTGGTAATTTTCTCTAAAACTTAACAAGCACACCGGGTCTAACTTGATGCACGTTTTCTTAGAACGACAATTTTTTTATACTCTTATTCTACCTACCTCTCACATAATATCTCAAAATGTCTCTAACAAAACTTGAACCCACAACCTCTAGGTTTATGGGCCACTCACATACCACTATACCAAAAATCTTAGGTTAACTTGATGCACGTTACACATGAGTTCAAAATAGATATTTAAGTATAAAATTGTTCAAACAATTCTAGTAATAACTAGCATGAGTTGTGCACTTTGTATGCATCTGAATATGTAAGCTTCATGAATTCAGGCTCGCGAGTTGACTTCAATATATACTTGATATTCTCTAAAAACCCAATGAAACAATATTGGTTATCCACTTTTTCATCAAAAAAAAATTAAAAAAAAAAAAAAAAAAAAAAAAAAAAAAAAAAAAAAAAAAAAAAACACTTTCCACCTTCTTGTTTAAAAGTAAATATCTTGCAAACGGTAAATCGTTAAGCGACAAAAATAATACAATTGTGACGAGAATTTTTTTATCTTTCAGTAGACAGGCACTTCGATATAATTTCGACGAATTTTTTTTCTTTAGTTTTGTTTTAGCGTTAAAATTTGTGTCTGAAAAAATCACATGTAATTTGTATGTTAGGAATCACATGTGATTTCACAAATCACATGTGATTTTAAAATAATAAATCATATGTATTTTTTCAGACGTAAATTTCAACACTTACAAAAATCGAAAAAAAAAGTTCGTCGAAAGTATTTAGAAGTGTCCATCTTTAGAAAGATGATTTAATTCTCGTCATGATGGTATGATTCTTTTTGCGTAACGATTAACGGTTTGTGCGATATTTAATTTTATAGAAAATGATGAAGGCGGGTTTTTTTTGTTTTAATGAGAAAATGGATGACCAGTATTGGTTTATTAAGTCTTTAGATAATTTTGGGTCTACATTGAAGTCTGGCATATATATAAGGTGTTATGTAGACAGAGTATTTGGGCCTAGGCCCACGAACACACAATCTAGATAGGTTTAAGCTGACATTTCATAAACCCTAAAAATGCGAGTATCAACTTTTATGGTCGTTGGATCAATCTAATCATTTAATTTGAGATATCCCTTTGCTATAAAAGGCTCATAAGGCCAGACACAATTTCACAAGTCACAAAAATGAAAACCAGAACGGGCGATGAGAAGATATACCATTTTAGATCCCCGTTTCATTAAGAAGAAGATATCAATTCCAGATAAAACATCATGTTTTATTGCGATCATTGTTCATAGTATTTCGATTGTAAGTGTATTTAATATAAACCAGATGAAACATATTTATTTAAGAATTTTTTTTTTCATTAACAATTTTACATATGTTGTTTTCTTGCTCAGATGGAGTCCAGTGACCCAAAGGTGCCGATTTTGTTGAATTTGCTAATACGTTCTATCAACTTGATAATCCAATCTATCAGGTCACCTCTCTATTTAATAATTGTTTTTCATGAAATCAAACATCAATTAAAGAAAATTTTAGTACCTTATTTAAATAAAATCAATGGCAACGACCGTTAATTTGACCAACATTTGTTTCTAGGTTATTTATATTTTCGCGACAAGATCGAGCAACAAACAACACAAGCTTAGGTTTGTAAATGGTGATGGGTTAATAAATAATTACCATGCCTACTTATATATTTGTTATATCATCTTCATCATAGTGGATGTTTTCGCCAATCGCCAAATTTGTAGACTGTTATCTGCAGCAACGCTAGCAACCGTCCAATCTTCACATGGCTTCCATGAGAAATCTTAAACTAAATTTTTATGCCCGCTATGTAGAAACAACAACTCCGGTGGCCCATCTTCGGTTTCTTCTGGTGTTTGCTCCAAGCCAATCTTGCAATTTGAAACATTAAATTATAAAGAATATCATTTCCATATTAATTGTAATTATTGTATTAATTGTATTTCCATATTAATAGGATCCAGAATGATCCTCCTTGTACTATATATTTACAGTTAATGAGAAGGGATAATCAACCTTGATAATATTAATCTCTCACATGGTATCAAGAGTTCTACCCTAATCACCTCCCTACCACCGCCGCTAATCTCTGTTTCCCTTCTCCTTCTAACTCACGATGACAACCCCACCTTCAGTAACTACCGTCAACCCAGCAACCCCCACGGTCGACCCTAAATTTCACCCTGTGGTTACGGTGTCCAATATTAAGAACTTTATTCCCATTCTTCTAGAGGTGGAAACCGGTCAATACTCCTCCTGGCGCGAACTCTTTCGCATTCATTGCCGTGCTTTCCAGGTACTTGATCACCTCTCCCGTAAACCTGAAGCCTCTTTGTCTTCCACGGATGATCAATGGGATAGGCTTGACGCCATTGTTTTACAATGGATATACAGCACTATCTCCAATGATCTCCTCACCACCATCATACGTCCAGGTAACTCTGCCTATGATGCCTAGTCAACCCTTGAAGGCCTTTTCCATGATAACAAAAACGAGCGTGCAATTCATCTCATGCAGCGCTTTTCCACCACCCGTCTTGATAACTTCCCTAACATGTCCGCCTACTGTCAAGCCATAAAATCCCTTGCTGATCAACTTGCCAATGTTGGCGCCCCACTTGACAATAAACGCCTTGTCCTCCATCTCCTCGCTGGTCTTACAGACCAATACGAGGGGATTTCCACCATACTCCAACAAAAAGAACCCACCCCATCTTTTTATGAAGCCCGATCTCAACTTTGCATGATTGAGAGTCAAAAAGCCGAGAAAGCAGCCTATGCAGCCTAAATCGCATCTCATGCCCTCACTGCCACCACCAACAAACAGCCGCAAACCGCCTCTAACCCCTCACCCAACTCGGCCTCGGATCAGTCTACAGACCGCGCTCGCGGTCGCGGCCGCTCGCGCGGTCGTGGCCGTGGCCGGTTCTCGGGCTCCCGTGGCCGTGGCACTCAACCGTATGGCTCCTGGACTTCACCGACAACATACACCTGGACCGTCCCTTCCTCCTGGTCGTCTTCCCCTAACACCGCACCAACTCAACCATGGCTCCAATGGGCCGCACCTCCACCATGTCCATATCCCACCACCACACCCGCACCAAACACCAATCCAGGACAGGGAATTCTCGGCCCACGCCCAAACCAGGCTCACACCGCCTCCTACACACCTACAGATATCCAACAAGCATTATACACCATGTCTCTCAATCCGCCAGAATACAATAATGGTGTAATGGACACAGGGGCAACTATCAGCATGGATCCCAACGCAGGTAACTTCAGTACTATTTTTAGTAATGGCTTGAATGAAAATATTATTGTTGGTAATGGTTCCACCATACCGGTACTTGGACATGGCCCACAAACCTTCCCAAAACCATACCCTCCCTTTATCCTCAAACGAGTTCTTTATGCGCCTAAACTAGTTAGAAAACTTATTTCTGTGCGTCAATTCACAAAAGATAATTCTGTGTCGGTTGAATTTGACCCGTTTGGTTTTCTTGTGAAGGACTACAAGACCCGGGCCCCTATGCTCCGGTGCAACAACAGCGGTGATCTCTACACCTTTTCCCAAGACTACCATTGGTTCTCCACATCCACCACTGCTGCTCAGTCCTCAAGTCTTTGGCATCAACGCCTTGGCCACCCAGGCCCGGATTTATTACAGTCTTTAAAGAACTCTAAATCTATTGTTTTTAAGTCTTTGAATAAACATGTTTGTGAACCTTGTGTGTTTGGCAAAAGTGTGAAACTTCCTTTTCAGTTATCTAATAATTGTTCTTTACAACCCTTTGATATTGTGCACAGTGATCTGTGGATCTCCCCAGTCCTAAGCTCGGGGGGTCATCGTTATTATGTATTATTTTTTGATGACTTTACCAACTTTCTTTGGACCTTTCCCATCTCTAACAAGTCACAAGTTTACTCTGTGTTTGAAATATTTACCAAACTTGTGCACACCCAATTTCAAAGAACAATTAAAACTTTCCAATGTGATAACGGCACTGAATATGTCAACACCTCATTTAAAAATTTCTTTACCAAACATGGCATCCTTTTTCGTCTGTCTTGCCCTTACACTTCTCCCCAAAACGGGAAAGCGGAATGCAAAATCCGCTCAATCAACAACATTATCCACACACTCATGGCCCAATCATCCCTCCCTACAAACTTTTGGCCACACGCCCTTGACACCGCAACCTACCTACTTAATATCATCCCTTCCAAAACACACAAATACCAAACCCCTACCCTTTTACTATACAACCAAACCCCAACCTATGACCACTTACGGGTCTTCGGTTGCCTGTGCTACCCTCTTATCCCCTCCACTACAATACACAAACTCCAACACCGATCCTACCCGTGTGTGTTTCTTGGATACCCAACCACCCACCGTGGCTACAAATGCTACGACTTGAAAAACAAAACCATTATCATATCTCGTCATGTTCTTTTTGACGAAACTTCCTTCCCATTTAACACACTATTTCCCACGACACCCCCCACCACCACCTATAACTTCCTAACTGATCCCCTCCCACCTTCCCTATGGCCTCACATTAGCCCAACACCTTCCAACCCCAATACCCCTGCTCACGGCCCAACACACCATACCGGCCCAGTTGCTTCCCCGGAAAGTCCTACTCAACCACTACACCCTACCACACAACCAACTGCAGTTAGGGGTGTCATACGGGTCGACCCGACCCGAGCCGAAACCCGACCCGAAACCCGATAATGCCTTATAGGGTCGGGTCTATCGGGTCCAATATACCTTATCGGGTATATCGGGTCAACCCGATAACCCGATAGCGTTATAGGGTCGGGTTTCGGGTTTTAGCTAATTTGTTATCGGGTTATCGGGTTGACCCGATAAACCCGATAAGGTTAAAACCCATTTAAATTAGTCCATTACTACTAACAACTCTTAACTAATAAACCCAAAAAATTTACAGATGAACAAAAGCAGTTTTGCGACATGATTTACTATAACTGAGTTTATCATATGAACTTGTGGAGGTCTTTCATATAATGTATGACTATTCATTTGTAAGTAATGATTTTTTGTCCAAATTAGTCATTAGAAAAGTTTTCACTATTCTGAGTAAAAGTTTTTTTTTTTTTTTCCTTCTTTTTTCTCAATGACTCGCATAACTGCTATTATTCTTTTAACTTACGCCAACACAGTAACGACAATGTTAAATCGCTATCCAAATTACATTCTTTATTAAAGATACAAAGCATATTCGAGTGATACATGATAAATGTGTAAACAAACTACATTGGAAAACAACAAAAATTGCTTCACGTCTCAAGGCATACTTTGAATTTGCTCTAGAAATATTTAAGGGATAACTAGTTGACGGAAGTTAGTACCACAAATTCAAATGATATTATATGATGAAGACTGTAAAATAATTTAGAGTAATGAAAGACGAAATATGAAAAGACAAAACTTGTTTTTTAGTAAGTAGAAGTATCGGTCTTTCACTATGAGTAGATGATAGTATAACATATTAACAGTTGACGGTTGATATTGTTCTTTTTTATCTAGCAAATTAGCAACTTGTTCTTATTTTCTATATGGAAACCATCGAATTGTCAATGACACCCCTAAATGACAGTTGGTATTGTTCTTTTATAGTCTAACCCGATAACCCGATAAGCCCAACCCGATAAACCCGATAACCCGAACCCGATAACCCGATTCCTTATCGGGTCGGGTTATCGGGTTAATTTTTATTTTTCGAAAACCCGATAGACCCGACCCGATAGAGGCTTATCGGGTCGGGTCGACCCGATTGACACCCCTAACTGCAGCCCACACTACCCCACCTTCGGCCCATAACTCTCCGGCCCATCACCAGACCGCAACCAACCCAGGTCCATCGACCACCATCCCAACCGCTGGTCCCTCATTCACCACAGCCCAACCCTCAACGTCCTACCCTCCTTCCTCTCACGACCCGGCCCCACCTCAACAAACCCGATCCATGCGCACACGCGCAATGGACGGCATCTTTAAACCAAAACGACTATTTAACTTGAACACCACAACCATATCTCCCATACCCAAAAACCCGTCCCTTGCCTTGTCCATACCGGAATGGTGTGACGCCATGACCAATGAGTTTCAAGCACTTATTAAAAATGATACTTGGGAACTTGTGCCTAGACAGCCACACATGAACATCATTAGAAGCATGTGGCTATTTAAACATAAATTCAAATCTGATGGCACTCTTGAAAGGTACAAGGCTAGGTTGGTTTGTGATGGTCGTTCACAACAAGTTGGGATAGATTGTGGGGACACCTTTAGTCCGGTGGTTAAGCCGGCAACTATCAGGACGGTATTATCTATTGCATTGTCTAAATCATGGCCTGTTCATCAACTAGATGTCACCAATGCTTTTCTTCATGGCAATTTAAATGAGACCGTTTACATGCATCAACCAATGGGATTCTGATGCGCGTGATGTGTCGTTGCGGTTTAGCAGTTTTAATGCCTACTCAAGTTTTAAATTTATATTTAGCCGACTTATCAATAACACACACACTTAACGAGCAGTGTACCCGGTCAGTATGAAGATAATGGTAAGTAGAGTGTCGATCACTAAGAGTGGAACGTATTATCTCGTTATTCTAATCAGTATTTTAATATCCTAACGCAAGGGGGTTTCAGCCTGAGAGACTGGCACGGTTTGTTTGCAATTAAATAATAAAATAAACCAATAGGCACGAATCAGCAAGTAGCACACACGTACACAGATAAATACTCGAGACAATAAGAGGGCTGTCCTTATGATTAAGTAGATTGTCACTTGTTTTATTGATAGCTTTATATGAAGTGTATGTAGTTAACCCTTTCTCGTTGGTCCTAATCTTATCGGCGAGTAAACCCTTAATGATTACTTATGTCTAAAAGTTATTCCTAAGTGATCAATTTAGAAACAACCGTGGGAGCCACATTATGTCCCGCAGTCAAATGCCCGCAAGCCACTAATAAACACAGAGGTTATCAATGCACTAATAAGTAGTAACCAAAGACATCATCATATAAACTTTAATTGATGGGAAAGCAAGTATTAAAGGGAGTGCAATCTTTCGTTGTCACATTACACAAGCCACCAATCCTGATGAATTAAAGTTTGCTAACACAATAAAACAAAACTACTTAATGAATTAAATACATGCAGCACCTTCTTACAGCTCTTGTATCTTTGATTTAGGTGTGTCTTGTGCTGCCTCCTTGACTGAATTCATCCTTTGTTCCTCCTGTTCGGTCTTCGGTTTTTAGGGTTTTCGGAACTTTTTAATTCGTCTGGTCTACGGGGTATTTATAGTTTCTGTCTGAGGGAAGATGCGGCGCATCTACTAAGTAGATGCGGCGCATGTACTTAACTTCGCGTGGGGTCCAAGATTATAATATTCAGGAATATTCGTACACCGCCAGAAGATGCGGCGTAACCCTTGATTAGATGCGGCGCATGTCCTCTTGTATCTTGGATCGTATCTGGTGATATCTTGATAGAGATGCGGCGCATGTCGAGAGTGAGATGCGGCGCATCTGGAGCAGAATTGACTTGATCTTGTCCATGTGTAGACTTTCACTTTATGCACGTTTTGCTCCATTATTAGTCCAAAATAGCTAAGTTTCACCAAATGCTTGTTTTTACCTGAGAATTACAAAAGTAAACGATTAAGTATCAATCCTCATACATAATATAGTAAAACAAGTCAAATTAATAGGATAAATGATAGTAATAAAATGTACTTATTTGAGTTCATCAAATATCCCCCCACTTGAACTTTACTTGTCCCCAAGTAAACCTTAGAATTTCTTTTATGAAAATGTATCCTAAAAGATGTTAGGATTTATTTTTATATTTAAGCATGTATTCGTTTATTTCATAATCACACAACTAAACACTTAACGAATTAGAAGTAAAATAAAATAAGTCGATAAAATCAAATCTAATCGTTTAACTGTCCAGTCGCGACGAATATTCTATCATAAGCTTGGCAAGTATACACATCTCCGCCACTAAAGCTAAGGAATAACAAGTCTAAAGCGGTAAAAAGGGTTTTTAGGCTTAAGGGTTAATTATTCTTAATCACTATCGATCTCAAATTCCAGAAAAGGCGACAAAATCACAAATACATGATCGAATCCACAAACACGATACTTGCAATTGCTCAAATCCTTAACTCGAATAAGCTAAAGATAGGTCCAAACTTCACCAATAATAATATATCAAAAAGGGCGACAAAATCATAAATACATAGTCGAATCCACGACTACGATACTTAAGATTGCTCAAATCCCTAATCTCAATAAATCAAAGGTTTGGTTGGATAAAGAATAATAAAGGGTATGGATAACATTTGGGATATAAATTGGTGTAAAATGAAAAATAAACAAAACAAATAAATTAAAATCCTAAGTGTGGTTAATCACTATTCCAACCATCCCATGAATAAGACTCATATCATCGAATAACTCACGCTTTAACATTTGAAACACACGCTTTAGGTAGACACGAATTATACTCAACAAGATCTTAATCAAAGAATAAACCTTAATTGGCGTTCCCATAACTGCCAATTCCCATTCAATCCATAGATATAGTACAACAAATAGTGGTGATATCGACCACTTACATAACTTTACATAAGTTGGTTAAAACTAACATCCAACTTTTCTTTCTTTCTTTTTCTTTTCTTATTTTTTCGATTTTTTTTTTTTTTTTTTTTTTTTTTTTTTTTTTAAACATAAACATAGATGTGTAAAATTTCACCACATCACTATAACTTTCTTTCCGGATAATTTTTTCATACTTTTCATACTTCAGAAATAATGGTAATAGTGAAAGTAGTAAACACACGAAAAATAAACTCCAAAATATACAATATTTACTTTCACTCCAATTGCATTGTGCAATTTCCCGACCTAACCATAGATAATGAATTACGCACGCGAACACAGGTAATGTAAGGAAACACACTTTGCCTATAGCAATTAACCAACCACGGATTCTAATCTACAGGGTAGGCTAAGGTGTAAGGGTGTAACGAAACATTTTAAACATAGGTGTAAGAAACGAAAGGAATGGCTCTGAGTGTTTTTCTAGGGGTATCTTACTCTAAAAATGAGAGTAACAAAAGGGTTTATACGGGGGTTAACTAACCAGTGTAGTTAGTTAATAACACATAACATATAATAGGCTATTTGGGTGTAATCCTAGAATTTTACCAAGTTAGACAAGTCATTCCAATTATATAAATAATACTCATTATGGTGGTCTCGAATAGTATACAAGCCAAGTTCTAAAGTTTACAAGTCACCGGCACACTCATAGATTTGTGAATTTTGAAAAATCACAATTTTTGAAAATAACGTCATGTGTGCAGTTATGCAACTTAGATCTTAAACAAAAACATGCTAAAAAAAATTTTTAAGTTTGATATATTAAGCACATTTTAAGCATAATTTTTGAAAAAGTTTAGGACAAGTAATTGTTAAGTGTTCTAATTCTCCAATCCCCCCACTTAAGTTAAACAACGTCCTCGTTGTTTGTATAAAAGGTTAAAAACTGGAAAATAAAAGAATTAGAACAGAAAAACACCCCTGAGATTTGCTCGGTATGATCCTCCATTAGTATAAGAGCAAAAATCAACTTATTGTGGATTAGAACGTTAAAGCTTCATACTTGATGTATCCACAGGAAATCCAGGAAACTATAATACCACCAACGCTTTAAAACACACCTAAGATAAGAAATGTTCAAACTTGCATAATACATTAGTAGTTAGGAAAAATAAAACTTAAAAATTAAAGCTGAAAATCATCAGGTCAGTCGATGCGCCGTATCTTATTGAAGAAGATACGCCGTATCGAGCCTGGAATTAATACGGATCAGAATAAAGATGCGCCGCATCCTTAACCAGGGATGCGCCGCATTAAAAATAAACTGATAAAGAGTTTTAAAGTCGAAAATAAAAATGCAGAAAAATAAAATAAGATATGACCATTGCAGGAGATGCGTCGCATCTCAGAATTGAGATGCGCCGTATCCTCATGCGGGCCTGACTGACTCGACACAGAAAACAGAATAATAAAAGATAAATCCGGGTTGTCTCCCGGTAAGCACTTGTCTTTATTCCAGAGTCTTCAAGTTAGACTCACGTTCAGCTCTTTAGTATCGATCATTGAAGGAGTCGGAAACATCACGCTCCTTCATCGCCAGTTCAGTAATATTGAACACTCCTTGCTTCATGATGTTCTTGTTCATTGGCTTGAGCGATTAGTAGTGCAAACTCTTCCATAGTAAGGTTTCTTTGGGGTCTTCCGAACCAGTTTGGGAAAATATCGAACATTGTTCCTGAAAATTAAGAACAAGAAGATTTCAAAGTAAAAGTTTCCTAGTATAAGGGTAAGTCAGAATATTTTCCGTTCGGAAATTAGAAAAGAATAAAAGTTGCTGATATCTGCAGACGATGCGCCGTATCCAAAAAGTTGGATACGCCGTATCTTATAATCGTTAAAATTTAATCAGACTTTATTCAGAAAATAGATACGCCGCTTTGCAATTTAAGAATGCGCCGTATCGAATTAATTAATCAAAAATCAACTTATCTAATTAAAATTAAATGCGTCGTATTAACGAAAGTTAATGCGCCGTATTTTCGTTACGTTTAAAAATAAAAGATTTTTGATTCAGTAAGATGCGCCGTATCGACAGAGATCGATACGCCGTATCTGTTTAATAATTTGCAAACTGTTTTTAATGAAAATAATAGATACGCCGTATCTGCGAAAGCAGATGCGTCGTATGGCGTTAACGTTTAGAAAAAAAAAAATTTTATTAAAAACAGATACGCCGTATCTGCAAAGGCAGATGCGCCGTATTACTTTATCGCTTAGAAAAATTTTCTTATTAAAAACAAATACGCCGTATCTTGGGGAAAAGATGCGTCGTATCGAATTAATTAAACGCGTTGTATTAAAAAAAATTAAACGCAATACGCCGTATCTGAGAGATCAGATGCGCCGTATCGTTTGATTTAGCCCAGTACAACGATAGCAGAACAGAAAAATACGAAAAATAAAAACAAAAAATTAAACACACAAACAAAAATAAACACACAAAAATAAAAGAAAACAATTAACACATAATACAACAAATATGCAAAATAATACAATGATGCAATTAATCTAATAAAAAGAAAAACCTAATTAAAATACTAATCAAATTAACAGATAATAACAATTCACTCCCCGGCAGCGGCGCCAAAAACTTGATGCGCGTGATGTGTCGTTGCGGTTTAGCAGTTTTAATGCCTACTCAAGTTTTAAATTTATATTTAGCCGACTTATCAATAACACACACACTTAACGAGCAGTGTACCCGGTCAGTATGAAGATAATGGTAAGTAGAGTGTCGATCACTAAGAGTGGAACGTATTATCTCGTTATTCTAATCAGTATTTTAATATCCTAACGCAAGGGGGTTTCAGCCTGAGAGACTGGCACGGTTTGTTTGCAATTAAATAATAAAATAAACCAATAGGCACGAATCAGCAAGTAGCACACACGTACACAGATAAATACTCGAGACAATAAGAGGGTTGTCCTTATGATTAAGTAGATTGTCACTTGTTTTATTGATAGCTTTATATGAAGTGTATGTAGTTAACCCTTTCTCGTTGGTCCTAATCTTATCGGCGAGTAAACCCTTTATGATTACTTATGTCTAAAAGTTATTCCTAAGTGATCAATTTAGAAACAACCGTGGGAGCCACATTATGTCCCGCAGTCAAATGCCCGCAAGCCACTAATAAACACAGAGGTTATCAATGCACTAATAAGTAGTAACCAAAGACATCATCATATAAACTTTAATTGATGGGAAAGCAAGTATTAAAGGGAGTGCAATCTTTCGTTGTCACATTACACAAGCCACCAATCCTGATGAATTAAAGTTTGCTAACACAATAAAACAAAACTACTTAATGAATTAAATACATGCAGCACCTTCTTACAGCTCTTGTATCTTTGATTTAGGTGTGTCTTGTGCTGCCTCCTTGACTGAATTCGTCCTTTGTTCCTCCTGTTCGATCTTCGGTTTTTAGGGTTTTCGGAACTTTTTAATTCGTCTGGTCTACGGGGTATTTATAGTTTCTGTCTGAGGGAAGATGCGGCGCATCTACTAAGTAGATGCGGCGCATGTACTTAACTTCGCGTGGGGTCCAAGATATATAATATTCAGGAATATTCGTACACCGCCAGAAGATGCGGCGTAACCCTTGATTAGATGCGGCGCATGTCCTCTTGTATCTTGGATCGTATCTGGTGATATCTTGATAGAGATGCGGCGCATGTCGAGAGTGAGATGCGGCGCATCTGGAGCAGAATTGACTTGATCTTGTCCATGTGTAGACTTTCACTTTATGCACGTTTTGCTCCATTATTAGTCCAAAATAGCTAAGTTTCACCAAATGCTTGTTTTTACCTGAGAATTACAAAAGTAAACGATTAAGTATCAATCCTCATACATAATATAGTAAAACAAGTCAAATTAATAGGATAAATGATAGTAATAAAATGTACTTATTTGAGTTCATCAGATTCCGTAGCAAGGACTTTCCAGATCATGTTTGCCGTCTTAAAAAGTCTCTTTATGGTCTCAAACAGGCTCCTCGTGCCTGGTACCAGCGTTTCACTGACTATGTTCTCACTCTGGGTTTTCGTCAAAGTGGCTGCGATGCTTCTTTATTCATTTTCAACAACCAAGGATCCACTGCTTATCTTCTTCTTTATGTTGACGACATTCTTCTCGCCACCTCCTCTCCATCCTTGCGAGAGCATCTTATGGGCTTCTTATCCTCTGAATTTGCAATGAAGGATCTGGGTTCCTTAAGTTTTTTCCTTGGGATTTCTGTTACCCGACATGGGGACACGATGTTTTTATCTCAACAGGTTTATGCCATAGATATCATTGAGCGAGCGGGCATGTCTTCATGTAAACCCGCCGCCACACCGGTTGATACAAACTCCAAACTCAGTGCTAATGCAGGTGATGACTTCGAAAATCCCACCCTCTACAGGAGTTTGGCTGGTGCCTTACAGTATCTCACTTTCACCCGTCCTGACATCAGCTACGCCGTCCAGCAAGTCTGCATGCATATGCATGCGCCAAAGACCGACCATTGGAATGCGCTAAAGCGCATAATCAGGTATATACAGGGCACTATTTCTTTTGGTCTAACCTTGGGTCCTCATAAGGATCCCACCCTTGTTGCCTACACTGATGCGGATTGGGCTGGTTGCCCTGACACTCGTCGCTCGACTAGTGGCTATTGTGTATATCTAGGGGACAATCTCGTTTCTTGGTCCTCCAAACGCCAGCCAACCATATCTCGGTCCAGCGCTGAAGCCGAGTACAGAGGCGTAGCAAATGTCGTCGCAGAAATCTGTTGGCTGCGTAATCTCCTCCTTGAGCTCCATCGTCCCCCATCCAAAGCAACCATCGTTTACTGTGACAATGTAAGTGCCATCTATCTATCTGGGAATCCTGTTCAGCACCAGCGTACGAAACACATAGAGCTCGACATACACTTTGTTCGTGAAAAAGTGCAGCGTGGTCAAGTTCGGATTCTTCACATGCCCTCTCGTTATCAAGTTGCAGATATCTTCACAAAGGGTCTGCCTAGAGTTTTATTTGAAGACTTCCGTTCCAGTCTCAGCATCCGATCGCCTCCCGCTTAGACTGCGGGGGTGTAATAGAATATTATTTCCATATTAATTGTAATTATTGTATTAATTGTATTTCCATATTGTAAGGATCCAGAATGATCCTCCTTGTACTATATATTTACGGTTAATGAGAAGGGATAATCAACCTTGATAATATTAATCTCTCACATTAAATTATAAAGAGTTATGTAAAACCAAAAGAAACGTATCAATTTCGTTTGGATAGGTGATATAGATACTAGATCTAAATCATAATTAGTTAATGCAATGTGTGAAAATAAGAATATACTATTACATCAGTTATTATGATAAACAATATCGCTTAATTAATTCATTGTAAACATTCACCATCATGTTCACTCTTTTTAACCTCTTAGCTTTGATCAACGCATCCTCCACTGCTATGATACGTTTCTTCTGTTTTAGTAATTTCTAAAGATTTTATCAATCAGCAACATTAGTTACACTATGTTCCCGAGTTTTATTTTCGAAAGAAAAGAAGAGAAGTGGATGGTAAGATTGTGTTCCTTGAGTTTTTTTAAGAGAGAAGAGAAAAGAAGATAAGTGGAAAATTGCATAATCTTTTCTCCTAAACTTTCTTCTCAAATGTGGGATGATTTTGAAGGAAAATAATTATAGAAACCAATAATAATAAAAACGTCTTAATTGCCATAACATATAAGATAAAATATATCTAAAACATAGGGCATAAAATCATCATTTTTATTTTTACTCTTCTTTTCTTTTCTCTCTAACTCAGGAACACGAATTAAAAATTTAATATTTGTAGCTGCAGAATTTGTGGTTTACATGCCTTTTGGTGTTGAATTGTATGTTTTTTTCAATGAATTTATCGCCCATGTTAAAAGTTGTTTTTATGCTAAACTAAGTTTCAATAGTTGTTTAGTGGCTATGTTTCAATATTTGTTTTTATGTTTTTGTATTTGTTTTATGCTAAACTAGTTATTTCGCAATTTGTAAATCTTATAAGAAAAACAATCATAGATATAATTAAAGGTAATGTATGTAATATCCGAAACAACTCATTATGCTTTCTCAATTCGTAAACCACTCATTAAGTCATTATGCTCTAAAAAATCTTACACGTTAGTCCCTGTGGTTGCAGAATCTTGCAGCGTCAATCCTTTTGCCTAATGCCCATTTGTTTTTAGGGTTATCTCTTTGCAGCGTCTATTTTTCTTACGTTTTCATCCGTTTCTTTACGTTTTCGTCTGTTTTTCTTACATTTTTAAACGTTTTAAACGTTTTCTTACATTTTTATACGTTTTCGTCAGTTTTTATACGTCTTCATCCGTTTTATACGTTTTCGTATGTTTTTATTACGTTTTCATCTGTTTCATACATTTTCGTCTGTTTTTCTTAAGTCTTCATACGTTTACTTCCGTTTTTATACGTTTTCGTTTGTTTTTATACATTTTCGTCTTTTGATACATTTTCGTCTGTTTTTATACGTTTTCATCTGTTTTTGTACGTTTTCGTCTATTTTTATATGTTTTCGTCTGTTTTTATACATTTTTGTCCGTTTTCATCCGTTTTTATACGTTTTCATACGTTTTTATCCGTTTTTAAACGTTTTCATCCGTTTTTATACGATTTCATCCGTTTTTATATGTTTTCATCCGTTTTTAAACGTTTTCATATGTTTTTTTTCGTTTAAATATGTTTTTATACCTTTCCACACGTCTTTATCTGTTTTTATGCGTTTTCGTTCGTTTTTATACGTTTTCATCCGTTTTTAAACGTTTTTTTTTTGGGTAAAAGGCCTTCAGCCTGGCAAAATTCATTACACCAAAAAACGTTGAAGTACAAAGGATGGGGGTGAATCCCCCATCCCTTGCCCGATCAGGGCGACAAAAATGCACCTACATGTGCAACTTACAATCATAACAAGCTAAAAAAAGCTACTTAACAAATTACATTTCAATTATAATTAAAATGTAAAAAAAACAACCAGGTCCATATGAACCACTTCCATGGAGAGCACTCGATTAACAATGTCTTCATTGCATGTACAACGAGTTCAACACCAACTTGCAAGGCAACATCACACGATCGGCAAGGAAAACCAAAATCCAACCGTGAACAACCAAGCCGCAACCCAGCAACAAGTCGCAGCAACAAGAATACGATCCACTGCAACTGCAATATTAAGTATATTGCCCAAATATTCATGTAACACAATGCACTTAGATCGCATAAGCAGATAATAGGATTTAAGAAAATCCTAACTTCCAATAAACAACACATCACGCATCCAATCTTAATCAAGTCGAAACCAGCAGAATTAGGATACATGATGATGACGAAAATACGGTATGCCTACCCTAACAACCAGCAACCACAGCCAATCCTCACCTTAAACCCCAGCAGCATAAAGACACCACCAGGTTTGAATAGCAGGAAAAGGACCCAGTAGCAGCACAACAATATAGGGTTCCCATAAACCCTAACTTCCCACTAGGATCGAATGATAAACCAAGAACCATGAATCAGTTCTGGAAAAACACTTAAACGATCCAATGAATAGGGTTATTATAAACCCTAACTTCCCATACACGACATACATCCACCCCGATTACAGATCCACATAGCAAACCAACCGGAGCATAAAAAACAATAGAGTTTCAAAACCCTAACGTCAACCACGATACCAGCAGATCTTATAATGATACCACGAGAAGCGTACAGATCTGTAAGGTAAGGGTTTTTGAACAAGATTCCCCAAAACTTGACTTACATCTCTCCAAACCCATGTCCATATAACACAAACAGTCACAAAAACAAACCCTAATCGGGTTCACTTGCATCAACGATGAATATATAAGAGACCCTAAAATTAGGGTTTCGTTAATCATTAAAGTGTAGATCGACAAACACCAGATCAGATCCAATAATAACATGAGCGGTTAAAAACTGCCATGATATCCCTGAATCTATCTTCAAAGAAACCACCATTCAAAACCCTAGAGTGAGACGATAATATTGATGTACAGTTTAGGGTTTCGAACATATGTAAGGGACGATTTCATGAAGAAAACCGTGATAATCATAACACGCCTCTACCCAAAAATTAACAAACCATCAAACCGATTGCATATCATTCAAGGAAGAATGATAGAGAGGCGGCTTGTTGGCTGTTTTAGCCGGAACAGTAGAGGTAGAGGGGTGGCTGAAAATCGCCCCTAGGGGAGAGAGAATATTAGGGTTTTTTCATACATTTTTTTGGTTTTTATCCTTTTTTATACGTTTTCATACGTCTTTATCTGTTTTATATGTTTTCGTCCGTTTTTATTCATTTTCATCCGTTTTTATACATTTTCGTCAATTTTTATACGTTTTCGTCTGTTTTTATATGTATAACAATGTAAGAAAAACGGACAAAACGTATAAAACTTGATAACAGCTTAAGAAAACGTATAAAAATGGACGAAAATGTATAAAAGCGGTTAAAGATGTATTAAAATGTAAGAAAACGGAAAAAAAACGAATAAAAACATTTAAAAATGGATGAAAACGTATAAAAATGGACGAAAACGTATAGAAATAGAGGAAAACGTAAGAAAGCATCTTAGAACGGATAAAAACGTATGCAAACGTAAGAAAAACAGACGAAAACGTATAAAAATGGATGAAAACGTATAAAAACCGACAAAAATGTATAAAATGGACGAAAACGTATAAAAGCGGACGGAAACATATAAAAACGAATAAAAACATAAGAAAACGTAAGAAAAACAGACGAAAACGTATAAAAACAGATGAAAACGGACGAAAACGTATAAACCGGATGAAAATGTATAAAAATGGATGAAAACGTATAAAAACGTATGAAAACGTATAAAACATATGAAAACGTAAGAAAAACAAACGAAAACGTTTAAAAATAGATGAAAACGTATAAAAACATACGAAAACGTATAAAAACGTAAGAAAACATATAAGAATGGACGAAAACGTACAAAAGGATGGACGAAAATGTACAAAAGGATGGACGCTGCAAAGAGATAACCCTAAAAACAAACGACTATTAGGCAAAAGGATTGACGTTGCAAGACTCTGCAACCACAGGGACTAACGTGTAAGATTTTTTATAGCATAATGAGTGGTTTATGAATTGAGAAAGCAAAATGAGTTGTTTTGGTTAGTACATAGAGTATCTATAGATTTTACCGTATAATTAATTAACCCCCTGAACTGATTGATTTTGGGGGTGTTACACGTTCCCACTTTTCACAAAATTAAAATGTTCACTCTTTTTATCTTAGCTTTCATCACGGCATCGATATCCTCCACCGCTCTGAGATGTGCTTCTGCTTTTGCTATATTTATAAATTGATTAGATCTTCGGTTCAAGTCAAGTTAGGGTGTTGTCCTTTAGCAACAATGCCCATGGTAGCAAAGTAAGTCGCGCAATTAGATAACCAAATAGTTTTAACAAGAACCATAAACGTTTCAAAACAACACTAAGACACCTTGATATGCATGATCATAAGTCCTCGTCTAATGGGAGCAGGTCAAGCTTTCCGACATGGTTTGTTGCAAGCACATTCAACCATTAGCGTAGATAACATGTCATATTACTTGTCTATGGTAGCAAAGTAAGTCGCGCAATTAGATAACCAAATAGTTTTAACAAGAACCATAAACGTTTCAAAACAACACTAAGACACCTTGATATGCATGATCATAAGTCCTCTTCTAATGAGAGCAGGTCAAGCTTTCCGACAAGGTTTGTTGCGAGCACATTCAATCATTAGCATTTTAGCGTAGATAACATGTCAAATTATCACCTCTATGTTTAGCATCACATTAATTACTTGTCTATGAAAATATACACAGCATGAAAATACATTCAATATGAACATGTTACTCCGTAATATATTGTAGTCCAGAAATGGCAGATGGTGTCATAAACTATGTGCATGTACTGTAATTTAGAATCTTAGAAGTCTAGAGGCGTATAAAATAATAATATGTATAAAATATCAAGCCTATAAATAATCAAATACTATAGTCAAGGGTTGAGACTTGGAGAGGTGTTAAATAAATGGGAAATGATTTGTGCATTTTCAAAATTTATTGAAACACTCTTTTAGTCTATTATGTAGTTGTACGTTATTTATAATATGCTCTAATTGTCTTAACAATGGAGTGTGCAAATAAAAACCAAATGATGATAAATCAAGAAAAACTAGAATATTTGGCTATCAGTAAAAAAGATAAATAAACATAAATTAAAAGTTTGTCTCATATATTGTTTAAGATGTTTTCACATATATTGTTGATTTACATGCTTTAGAATTGTAAAATAACTTTGAGCTAGATTTCATTATATATGTGCATTGTGCACACACTTGTATAAACTTGTGAGGGCCTAACTATATATATGATTCTACAAAAAGTAAGTTTCTTCAATATACAAGTTTCTTTTGACCGACAAATTAAACCAATAAAAAAAAAAAAAAAAAAAGAGGCCAAAAAAGTAAGCTCTCAAATCATCAAATCATAAACTCTAGACACAGATTTAACTTCAATATTACACTTAGTTTTGCTAAACACAAGTTGAGGCTTTATCATATCCTTTAATTTGAGCACTTTTAATTGTTGTGGCTTAGACTTTGGCATGGTAAAATCTCTTGTTTTGGCCTTTGTCGTCAAACATTTTCGCTAATATATGTAATGGCGCGCGTAAAGGTAAACAAAAACTCATCTTGTACAAATGAACCCTTAACATGTGCGACTAAATCTATGAAATAACTAAAGGAAATAGTTTATATCAATGTTCGATTTTCAAACTCTAAACATTGAAGCATCAGTTTCCAAGTAGATTCTTGACGTTAGTTATTTGGGAAATTGTTACGTATAAGACAAGAGTTAATGATTTCTATGAATAATTAGCAACGATATATACAATGCTGATAATTTACATCCGATTTTGTCATAAACCATGGATTTATATATTTTTGGTAGTGTACTTTGGAAAAGGTGTCCCATTCTTTAGTCAAGGGATATAAATCTCATTGCAACTTTTTTTTTTGAACGGCCAAAAACTATATATATAAATATATAGGCCCAGCAAGAAACTGGAAGGGAGAAAGTACAAACGACAACATATAGAAACCGACAAAACAAATTACTAAACTAGGAAGAACACCCCAAACTTACAATAGACCCAAAACATCAAAGTTCTTCCAATTCTCCCAAGTAATGCTGGCCGATCCATTTCTATGTGTAATCCATAGGAAAGTATCTTCTTTGATCAAGTCGACAGAAACTCTCACCGGGACAAAGTGACCATCGAACACACTTTTGTTACGAGCATCCCAAATTCGCCACACCGTAGCCAAGGGATATAAATCTCATTGCGACCACTTAACGATAAAAACAAGTCTACACTTTGTTACCAAGTTATTGGACGGTTCTTTTTGGTACATATTGTGAACGAGTGTTGTAAATTCAGTTGCTAACCGGCACTAAAAGCCATGAAGTTCATTTAATAAGATTAAAAAAGATTTGTAGCACAATTTCATATGGCAACGTGCATTTTTGAAAAATTGATGTTGTTGACACTTTTTTATGCGAGTTCACGGGGTCTGCTCCTGCCTCCTCTAGGGAATAGTGTTACCCCTTTAACGCACATCAAATGTACTTTATCATAACTTTTATCTACTAATCAAGTCAAATTACTTTTTTAAACGGGTCATGGTTTTAATTTCAACTCCCTTCGGATAGTAGTAAACAACTGGACATTGCTTGGGGCTAGTCTTAGGTAAATGGTTAGCTGACACCTACGAGTATACGAAATTGTGATTTCTTTGCCGATTTAAAGGTATTACAAAAAAAGAAACTTTAACAAAACATGTTAAAGCCTTATAATGAGCAACGGAATGCGGCAAAAAACCAAGTAGTCGAGCTAACCATTCACCTAAGACTAGCCTCACAATTGTTAAGACATGTTAAAGCCTTACAATTGTGTACTTTAATATAAGCATCACAATTGTAGGAATTTTTTTTATCATTTCCTTTTTCACTATTAAGATCAAGGTTGCAAAATCGCGAATAGGTAGCCGGACGGTCGATCCACTTATAGCTTGTAATCGGTCTAGGTGAGATTAATCGGATTAGCATTTCGGGCAAGTTTTGGGTATTTCCGGCGAGTTTTAGATATTCCCGTCAAGAGTTTCCTTAGAAAACATCTTGTAATAGATATAAACATTGACTATAAGTGATTAAACTAGTTTCGGTGAGTTTTGGGTATTTCCTGCAAGATTTGCAAGTTTCTGGCAAGTTTGACCACCGTTGGCAGTTGTTGAACGCCATTGACAATGGTTGACCAATTTGTTTGACCGATTTACACAAATCGAAAAGGTTGGTGGCCCAGTAGCGCCTAGGCAGCGGTTAATCGGGCTTGTAAGCCCCCTTTTTTTTTTTTTAACAATGATTAAGATGTTATCTTAAAAAATTTTACCCAATTTTTTTTTCATCACAATTAGTTTTTACAGTGTTATTCCAGCGATTCTTAGTTATAAGTGTCTCGTTTGTTGTATAAAACTTTAAGATACCCAATGCCTTTAGACTCTAGTCGTATATGAGTGGCATATCAACTACTCCAATATATTGTGGGTTCAAGTCTCGTTAAAAACATTTGTCAAATATTATATGTGAGACAAATGGTATAAGTGTGTAACAAACTGTCGTTCAAAAAGAATTTAGGATTTAAGAAAAAAATATTTCTGAATATGTTCATCAAAAACACATATCATCTCCACCTTTACCTAAATACTTTATAAAAATTAAAGAATTTCGCTAATGACAGTCCTAAAGGCATGGTTTATAGATCATATTTTACTATAATTAGTTGTAAGAAAATAATTCATCCAATCAAAATCAAGTATTGATTGTGTATTAACGTTTTCGAGATTATTTCCACTACCTTATAGAGATTTCCATCCAATATCAGTCATGCACATGTGATACTTGTAATCGATACATTTGCTTAACAACAACCATTAGAGCTGTTGTTACTTCTTAGCACTAATCAAAACCACTTCTTAACTTGCAAACCAATAACTGTTATTGGGTTGTCACCTCAATGCACACCCAATAACACTACAATAACTAAAACAACATCCCGATTTATAAGGGTACTGTTATAAACGTATGTAGATCCAGCGAAATGAACGAATAACACATGATGCACTTTGTCATGTAATTACGATGCCATTGTCAAAAAAAAAAAAAAAAAAAAATTGCTTATGACATGCCATACATGCACTACACCGTTCACTCTTATTATAAAATCCTAACCTATCTATACTATACAATGCAAGTCATCGACAAAGCAGTTACTTGTCATACCACCATATAAAATATAGAAAGCGATTTGCACATTCTTCATTTTTTGTTTGCACACTCATTGTACAAGTATTTAAAGCAGGATATAAATATGATATAATTGTCTAATGCATTAATTGAAGTATCCCAATCAATAAAAAAAATGTGCAAATCAATTCGCACAACATATAGTAACACATATTGGTAAAAAAAAAAGGTTTTGTTAAACACAACCCAATGTGTTGTGCATAAACATTCTATAAATATATAATTAGTATTTAATAAACATTTAATGAACTATAAACATTCCATAGTTAACATCATCTACCTTTTTTATAATGATTAAAATTATATAATTATGGAATATATAAGTTCATTAATTGTTATTTTCTTAAATTTGGAATGTTTACACATAACCCATAAGGTTGTGTTTAACAAAAAATAAATAAATAAATATAAAAAATAGTAGTACTCGACATATTTTATATTAGGCAAGGAACAATAAAAGTAGGCAATAAAATACAATTATTTTCCCGGGAAATCCCTACATATTTACACTTTACCACCCCCTCTTCCCGGTAAAAAAAGAAAACCATAAAACCATCCTTAAAAAAACCAACCACCCAACAAAACAAACCAAATCTTAATCGAACATGAAGAACACAAACACAGAAGACAACAACCTTAACAAACGACCATCATCGTACTACCACCCATCACCCTCCCGCACAATCTACTCAGACAGATTCATCCCATCTCGATCCGCTTCTAATTTCAACCTTTTCAACATCACCACCCCCCCTCAAACCCCACCCGCCACGTCATCATCACCTAATAATAATGATGAAACCACGTCGTCTTCTGCGGCGTATACCGCGCTCTTGAGAAAGGCTTTGTTTGGCTCTGATCTTGATCTTGGAGGGTTTTCTACACCGGATAATAAAAGGGGGGTGTTTGGGAATGGAGGGAATGTCAATAGGAATATTTTTAGGTTTAAGAGTGAGACTAGAGTCAGAATTGATAGTTTGGATTTGTTTTCGGGTGAGGAGGATGTTAATGTTGCTGCTGGTGGTCTTGTTAATAGTCCCGTTAAGGCGCCTAGGAAAGTTCCTAGATCTCCTTATAAGGTGACCCTTTTTTTATTCTTTGTTTTCCTAATTTACTAGGTTAAGAAATTGACTTGATTATGATATATCGTTAGGACTAGAAATCTTGAATAGCAATGTGGTATGTTTTGGAATTGCGATTGATCCGTTTTATTATTATTGTTTGTTTTGGAATTGCGTTTGATCCGTTCTACAAAAGAAAGTTGCTTTTTTTTATTATTATTATTGTTAGTTTTGGTAATTGTACTCGATAATGTGTTGGGTAGTTGCTAATTCTACTTTCTACTGGAAAATGTAGTTTGGTAAATTAGGAGACACATAGCCTATAAGAATTTACGGGATGTATGGGATTGTGTTGAACCGATCCGTTTTACAAAAGAAAGTTGTTTTTTCAAAACTGTTTTTTGTTTCTAAGAAAACGTGGATCATCACGTTATCTCAAGAGATTTTCAACATTTGTTCTGATTATCCGCGCTTTGCAAATGTAATGATTGGATAATCTACTCTAAAATGTGATCCCCCAAAACACTCTTATAGTTTGTTCTGGTAATTGTGCTCGATAATATGTTGGATAGAAAATGTTGGTAATTTAGTAGATTAGCAGTAGTTAAGAAAATAAACTTGATTATGATTATTTCCTTAGAATTAGAAATTTTGGATAGCAATGTGATTTGTTTTGCTGAATTTGAAAATGGGTTTAATAATTTAGGGGATGTTTGGAATTGTTTTTGATCCGTTTTACAAAAGATTTGTTTGTTTCTAAGATAACGTAGATTATCACGTTATTTCAAGTGATTTGCTACACTTTTTCTGATTATCTCCAAAATGCATTCCCCGGAGACCTTATTATTTGACTAGAAATATGTATGCAAGCCAGTAACTTTATCATAAAATAGGCTAAGTAAATTGGCAAGTTGTTTGGTTCATACACCATAAACTTGTTGCTTTTGATCATAACACCATTATGCTAGTTTTTGAATAATAGTTTGTGGGTTGTGATTTTTGGTTGATTTGAAAAAGAATAATATTCTATTTGTTAAGTACTGGATTGTGATTAATATATTCGACTTTGTGTTGGATTTAGGTTTTGGATGCACCGGCATTGCAAGATGACTTTTATTTGAATCTTGTTGATTGGTCTTCTCACAACGTGTTGGCTGTTGGATTGGGGAATTGTGTTTATTTATGGAATGCTTGCAGTAGTAAGGTAAATTTCAAACTTTAAGGTCTACTTTTTATAAGATTATATCTGTTACTATTATTAATAATCAAACTTTAATGCAAATGCAGGTGACGAAGTTGTGTGATTTGGGGAATGATGATAGTGTGTGTTCGGTTGGGTGGGCACAACGGGGAACCAGTCTTGCTGTTGGGACTAACAATGGTAAAGTTCAGGTAATGTGAATAATTTTATGGTATTGTTCTGTTATATATACTTAAACGTGATGGTTGAATCTTTACATATTGAATGATGGTGTTATTCTTGTTCCAGATTTGGGACGCTGCTCGTTGTAAGAGAGTAAGAACAATGGAAGGACATAGATTACGTGTTGGCGCCTTAGCTTGGAGTTCGTCTATGTTGTCTTCAGGAAGTCGAGATAAAAGTATTCTTCTACGAGATCCTCGTGCACAAGAAGATTTTGTTAGTAAGTTAAGCGGTCATAAATCAGAGGTAAGCTATTTTTACATCATGTAAATCTTTTATTTGTTACTATAGAAATTTTTAACATTGTCTATGATTTCTTTCTTATAATATCATCTCAATTATCGACACGTGAATTGTAGGTATGTGGACTCAAGTGGTCATATGATAATCGCGAATTAGCATCTGGTGGTAATGATAACAGGGTAAGTAATTAATCATTAACATATCCTATTATTATTTTTGGGTGAGTAATTAATGACACTTATATTTTTCGATTTCGTGCAGCTTTTTGTTTGGAACCAACATTCGACACAACCTGTCCTGAAATATTGTGAGCACACGGCTGCTGTGAAAGCAATTGCATGGTCTCCACATGTTCATGGACTCTTAGCTTCTGGTGGAGGTACTGCAGATCGATGTATACGATTTTGGAACACGACCACTAATTCTCACCTGAGCTGCATCGATACCGGTAGCCAGGTAACATTCTTGTACTTTACATTTCATTAATGTGTAAATCGGATCATGCTTATTGGATCGGAAGTCTTTTAAATTAAAGATCCTGATAATATGACACCTTATTTATCCATCAGGACTGTTACCTTCCAGTTTTAGGATTTTTCATGAATGTTGCTATACTAAGTCTGCTAATAGCACACTGTTGATATCTTTTCATGGTTTTCTGATTTATAGTAGTAGCGAGAAATACAAAAAAAAAAGAAAAAAAAAGAAGCTATATTATGAATTGTACATTACATCTGTACATCTCCGGTTTATATTTTGTATGGTAATGCATCCAAGTTGAAAGTTCTGGACTTGCCATTGTTTTGGATGTTATTTAGCTAGAATGATCCTTTAAGCTCGGTATGCTTCATTAGGAACACATAGTATGCAATTAAATAGAAAATACAATATGAATAGGGTTTCCAAGAAATTGAACTCGCTCCTATAAGGCTAAGTTGTAAAATTTCCCAATTGGTCGATATGCCAGTAAAGTTCAATAATTATTTTAGTCTCCACTCCCTCTGTAAAAAACCTTTTGTAAATTTACCCATGTCATCCCTTCCTTTTCCATTCCTTAAAGCATGTATAAATGAATATCCCTACTGCAGATCCTTTGTAAATATTAGAAGTTGCCAAACGTGTTTCTGTGAATCCTTTCCTTTTTGATGAAGTTCTAGCTAAAGTTATCCATTACCATCATACGAAACAATCACTGAAAATGCCTGATATAGATCTTGGGTCACAAGATTATCTTCTTTTGTCATCATTAAAGTTAGTTTAGACATTTGATAAATAAACTGCTGACTCCTTGTGTTGTTACAATGGCAGGTATGCAATCTCGTATGGTCAAAGAATGTGAATGAACTCGTGAGCACCCATGGATACTCCCAAAACCAGATTATTGTTTGGAGATACCCAACTATGTCCAAGGTAACATTTCTTCTATAACAATATAGTTATTTAAAGGAAAATTGCATGATCAGTCATTTAACAATATAGTTATCACGTGGGGATTGTTACAAATGAAATGGGGTCGGGTCAAAACATATGGGTTGAAACAGTTTGGATTGACCCGAGATACTTGTAAAAAATTTAAATTCTTGCATAAAGAATCAGTGATAATATGCTTTCTTAATCAAATGACCGATGTTTCCAATACATTAAAATTATGTTATTTGCTTTTTACCATTCAAAAGTAAATGGGTCAAAATTGCCACCTTTCTTAATCAAATGACCGATGTTTCCAGTACATTAAAATTATGTTATTTGCTTTTTACCATTCAAAAGCAAATGGGTCAAAATTGCCACCTTTTACTTTTTGCAGTACATTTGCGTACTTGTGCAGTTTAAACTAACTTCCTTTACATTGAATTTTTAATTGGCAATTCAGCTTGCAACACTTACTGGGCATACATATAGAGTCCTCTACCTTGCAATCTCACCGGACGGACATGTATTTTATTTTATTTTATTTATTTATTTATTTATTTTTTTATAAATTCTGTTTGTTGTCATAAGTTTTGCGACCAGTTATCATGAATTTAACATGGAATAATGGCTTTTTGCAGACAATTGTGACGGGAGCTGGAGACGAAACACTTCGATTTTGGAACGTGTTTCCTTCACCTAAATCTCAGGTAATATATAGTCGACCACAGGTCCTACCTTGTATTCCCTCCGTCCATATGAAATGTCAACTTTGACTTTTTAAGTTAGAGCAAATTCCGTAATCAGCAACGTACTTTTCGAGATGGTATAATTGAGTACTTATCTCTTTTTATTTTCCAACCTGGTTGTTAAAGTTATTTATACCAACTAGTTTGGTAATTGTAGTGTAAAATAGTAACCACCAAATACGACGAAAAAGAAGTTATGATTACCAGAATTCGAGAATATAATTACCAAATAGGAGCAAATAAAACTTCAATTACCAAACTAGCCCGTGTCTACCAAACTAGGGACAATCACCAAATTGAACCAATTTGCAAAGTACGTTACTACCATTAAATTTTCCCTAATAATTCCACCCATTATTTAATGCAGACGATTTTGTTTTCTCTAGAAGTTGTAACGCAACACATTTGACTTACACATATGTATATTTAATGTTATGCAGAATACCGAGAGTGAAATTGGTGCCTCGTCTTTCGGAAGAACACACATACGTTAAGCCCATTTCACCGTTGAACACATAAAGCATTAAAGCTCAAGAAAGAATGATCAAATAACTTATGATCAACAACATATGATATACTTCTAGAAGGAATGAGTGACCATGTTTGATCAGCTTGATCACGCCATTGCAGATGCTGTAGACGCTCATATCCTGAATAACTTCTATCTGATTTTCATGTAAATTGATGTCTGCATGCTGCTAAAAGTGCGCAGTTTTTAGTATTGTGTAACTTTATCAACACATAGTGCAGTTGTGAATATAAGTATAACAGCGTTGTTAGCTGAAGTGTAAAAATTCTGCCAAGTTGAATTAGACAAGTTGGGTGTCTAGTATTTCAATTTCGGTGTCAAACAAATTAAACAGAATTTGTTTGCTGTAAAATATTGTGTGCAGATGGATTAATTGTTAGTTTGTTACACATTCATTCTTTTGCTATCCCTTCTATCATTAACCGCAAAGCACAAAAATGCAAGGGCCAAAAATGTCGACTACTTGGCTAACTCTGAAATGCTTTAACTTGGTTGAACCGAGTAGAATTCGCTTTGTGGCAAAGCGTAATTCAATCACAATCCTATAAATCTTTTCGAAAAACTATATTATACTTGAAAAATTAATAAGCTTATAAACTCATTTACGGGTTTTTCTACTCGAGCTTACAAAGTTACTACGGAGTATATAAGTTCATAAGCTCAAAGTGACAAGTTTATAAGCCCAAAAAGTTGAGCTATTGAGCTGTCAAATTTTCAATAAGTTAATAAGTCTGTCAAGTAACTTTAATAAGTTAATACGTTAATTGTTCAAAAGGAACTTCTTCATGTGATAACACTTGATTTGATTTATAAGTTTAGAACTAGAAAGAGTCATTATAAAATAAGATTTTGACTTTGAGAAAAGTCTGTTTATGTCATAATGACACCCTCCTCTACAACCTTGGAAGAATCGTGGAGTAGTTAACTTTTAGTAATTTTATATTTGTCATTACTTTATTAAAAAGGCACTTGATGATAAACTAAACAAACTTTTATACATCACATATTTTTGTTGCGTGATTTTTTAAATTATTTATTTTCTATGGTTTACTCGCAAAATAGCTGCGAATTTTTTAAAAATTCTATCTGAATACGTGAACTACAAAAAGTACCATTAAATGTAACGAACTTTTCGATATGAACATTTTGATGTATTGTCATACTCGACACGTGTCGCTATTTATAAAATGACAAGACATCAAACTATACATATTTAATCACTTATAAAAATTGCATTTAATGATATTTAATATAGTTCACGTGCTAAAACAAAACTTTAAAATTCGTTGCTATTTTGTGACATAAACCTTATTTTCTATCATAAAAGTATAGTATTCAACTAAAAATGGAACTTTCTTCTATACATAGGTTTAAACTTTTACTTCTACGGTTTTACAACTAATGCGTTTCTCAATTTACCAAAAAACTTGTTACTGTTTCCTAAGATATTGATTTATATTCTAGAATATAAAACTGAAATTGCAATCTTAGTGTCCAAGTAAATGAGGCAATACAACCTTAGCCCCCAAGTAAACATGCCTCTACAAATTTGGTCCAGAATGTCCAACTATTTTTCATTTATAGACTTCTAGTTACATATCTTTCAATTCAAGATCAAAATTGCAAATCACTCGCTACGACCTACTTACGAAAGAAAGTCAAGTGAAACAAACCAAGAGAGAATCTCAAATCCAAAGTGAGTTGAAAGTTCATATAAATTTCTCAACTTGTCATGATATCTAAAATTTATACAGTAGTTCTCTGACTCGACGTTTTAAAACTTTGTTGACAGACTCCTCTACAGAGGACGAGTAACCGTGCCTTTCTAGATCTCAAGATAACCAATCCGATATCCACATAAAAAAATTATGAGTATCTTACTCATAATCTCGATACCATAATATTTTAGTAGTTCAAATTATGATATTTAGCCATTACTTAAATTCAATTTTTGTATGTTGCAACTTTGAGCCAATCCTCATCCACATAGGTTAGCTCGTTTTGGACAAAAGTACTTTTTATATCCGATATAGAATTGTAGTCTCATGAATAGTAAACACAAAATAAAGGAAAGAATTTCATATTTGACCAACT
Source organism: Artemisia tridentata subsp. tridentata (assembly GCA_021014915.2). Taxonomy (NCBI): domain Eukaryota; kingdom Viridiplantae; phylum Streptophyta; class Magnoliopsida; order Asterales; family Asteraceae; genus Artemisia; species Artemisia tridentata. The sequence goes on from CP139505.1 coordinate 79,993,972, forward strand.
TAAACATCAAAAATTCATATTTTCCTGAGACACAACTTTTTGTGCATAATTATAATGACTTTAAAGCATGTGTTGAGAAAATATATGTAATTACGGTGTTTAACAGGGTATACATGGAATTGTACCTATTTATAATTAGGGGGAAATTCTTTATGTACCCTTAAAGTACAAACCATCAACCACTACTGTCCACACCAAGTTTCTTTTTCTTCAAATACCCTTGAGGCGGAGGTCGCCCAAAAATCTTGGGCGGATTAATTAGTAATGTGACATGTGTCCCTAGGTGTGTCCCCACCAGGTACACTTTAGCACATGCATTATTTGGGCGACTAGGCCCACAAAACTTGGGCGACTTGATCTTTTTGTCTTTTTCCTAAAAAAGTATGGTCTTTTTTTATTGTTTTCTAGTACATATATCTTGGGCGAATGGGTCCCACTGTTCTTTATTCTTGGGCGACTTGTTATGTATGTAGTACACTTTATTTTATGGGTACTTGTGCCAATACAAAAATACACATAAATTACACTTTATCAAAAAAACATATACACAAATACATTTTAAACTAAAAACACAAATACAAATATTTACCTTCAAACTCAAAAAACTTTTAAACCAGAAACTCACACACTTCCGAAACGAAAAAAAAAAAAATTAAACCCAGAACGCACATTCAAATCACAAACCCTAAACCTTAACCTCCATTGTTACGCACAAACAAAGCTTGATTTTCTCTTTCCATTGAAACCCTAATTTGATCAATGGATTCAGGTAGTACATCGACGTCAACTCCATATACAATATCTGATGCAAAGGTAACTGTCAGATCTAGATTAGAGCCTATAAATAAGATTAGAGGTTTGTTGAATACAACTAGAACTACCTTGTTTAGGAAAACTGTTTTTGGTCCATGGTTAGACATCCCCCCATTTTCTGCTGATGTTCATTTGTTAAATTATTTTTATCAACGTGAGGTGAATGCTGATGAAAGTGAAGAGTGCCCTTCGCTTAAATTTAAAATAGGTGATAATTTGCTTGAATTTGGACGTGAACAATTTTGTCTCATAACTGGCTTTCTCTTTGGCCCTATTGCGAAAGAAGAAACTAATGTAGGTTCCCTTGTTCATGGTTTAGAACATAGTCCATTCTCTGATCGATTGTTTCCGGAAAACAAAAACCGTAAGTTTAAGAAAGTAAAGGGTGAGTAGCTTTTGGCATTGATGAACCCTGGTAATGTGTGGGATGGTTTAAGTGATGAGGATGCTGTTAGGGTGTGTTTGTTAGTTATGGCAACATGTGTATTCATAGGTCGGGAAAGAAGGTTCTACATTCCTGACCATCTTTTGACAATGATTGAGAATTTTGATGTTTGGAATTCTTATCCATGGGGTGAGTACATGTGGATACATTTGTATAAAAGGACTCTGAATGTTGTAAAGAGGCACAATGAAGGTGAAACAAAGAAGCCGGGAAAAGAAGGCTGTAGCAAATAACCCGAGAAAAAAATCACCCAATAAAGAGCAAACATACAATCTGTATGGGTTTGTATGGGCCCTCAAGGTAACAACGTTCCATTATTAACGTATATATGATTGTTATTGAGAACATAGATATCATAGGTTATAATGGGTTAGCAAATAATAGGTAAATAAGATGCAGTTGTGAATCATGTTATCGTGCCTAAATTTAGAACTCTAATGTTTTCTTCTTTGTATTAATTCAAATTGAATATAATTTACTTTGTATTCCCGTCTGTTATGCAGGATTTTTGCCAAGATTTGAATGCTGACACTCCTGTGAATCCCAGTGTTGTTGAACCCGACGTGCAAAACTTCTTGTATACGGACACGGAAGGCTACACAGGTCCTATGACGCAAGTTGTCAAAGACATTTGTTCTGTGCAATCTGATACAGCTGATCATTTAATAGAAATGGAGCACACAAAAAGTTTCGATTTTGGTTCGTTACCAAATTTGAATGCTGCATTCTCCTCATTTTGTGATGAGGGGATCAATCTTACACCTGACGCTGTATGTTTCCTTCGTCACCTTTAAAGTTAATTTAGTTATACTAGTATTGTCTTTTAAATATACCTGTGTTGTCTTTTAAGTATATATCATTTTTGTTATTTAAGGATATCATGGATATGGTTGTCGATGATCCAAAAACTGCGATACAACAAGAACTCCCTCATGATCAGGAGTCCGGAAAAACAGAAGACATGGGTGGTGAAATTGGTCATATAAAACAAGAACCGTCAAGGGTTCTCGCTGACATGGATAAACATGAAGAACCGTCGTTCGACCTGTCAAAGGCATCAGAAGAACTGTCTGGCGATGTTGATAAAACAAAAGAACCTGGTGTGGACGTTGATGAAGTTATTTGCATTGATGTTGAGGTCGAAAATGACGATCTACAGGTATTCTTCATTTATTTATTTTATTTTTAATTTTTTTTTATCATTAGCCCTTTATTGTTTAAATCCAAACCAATATAAGAAGAAGTAAACAAGGATTTATTTAATAAGTAGCATGCACTTATATATTACAACCCATATAGTCAATGACAAACGACACATGTACAATATTATACATAAGTAGAACACCTTAGAAAACTGGGGAATGACACCACGCACATACATATTGCGACAACAGAATACTATATATTTGATGCACTAATGCCACAACCTTCAGTGAAACGATTAATGAGTGCACAAACATGCGTCTCACAATGGTAACATACTCTTGAGCCTCTGAATAAAGACATCAATTTACTCTCTATTGCTAGAATGAAATGTAAAATTTATCAGCCATGTGTCCACTATTTAATAGGAAAAGCAATTTCATAGTCCACTTGATGCAGTAAGTCACATGTACACAGTGCACATTTTTTCCACTCAGCCTTAGCAAAACCCAAGCCACAAAAAATGGGTCAGATGCAGTTATGATAGATGTTTTGAAAATAAAATCCCAGTCAATCATGATAGTTGGTTTTGTCTAATTAGCCAGATGACAAAAGACAAATGTATAGAAAAAATGCACTAGAAAAAAATGTAGACTTATGTTATGAGCTAATACGTAAATTTCTTACAGGTTCCTAATACGTTCCCGGCTGACGTGAACGTTGTACTTGTGCAAAATGTAAGATCCATTTTCAATGCCAATAAACGAAAGAGGAAAACAGGAAAATATAACAACTCCCCTTATACCAATCTTCCTGACACTACTCCTAGAGTTTTGCGAAGGCGTTCATGCAGAAACAAATATCAAAAAATAACCCCTCCTAAAGCGCCTGATTTTGACCAAACTTTGGGAATACCACCATTGGAACCATTTGCTGAGGTATGTAAAAGTTTAAACATGTGTTTCCCGCTTTTTTTGTATGACGTTAATCTTTAAATATATATTTCTCTTCAAACTGAAAAAAATATGCTTGACAAGTATCGGGTTTTTATTTCAGAACCTGGAAAGAGCTCCAAAGGCGAAGAGAACAGAGGTGAATGTGCCAGATGCGATTCAAAACTATATTCAAACAAAAATGGACATTAAGTTCATGTTTCCATGGGGTGGTGAAGACACGCTCGCTGATGTCCGTTTCTGGAAGTGTTTATTGGCCATGGATGATTGTAGCTCTGGGTGGCTTAGGGAAGAGGTACGTATAACACAAAGATGGGATTAATTTTTTAACTATAAGTTTGATCGTCTATGGCTATTGATTTTAAACATTTTTTTAACTGTACTGAAAATACAGCATATAGACTTATGGGTAGACTTGATGTGGACATTCCGACCAGCAGATGCCGATTGGGCCATGGCCGGTGCATTTTTCTGTCCTGCTGTCATGGGCAATATGCTACGACCATATTGGGCAAACGGTATAAAGTATCCAGTGCCTTGGACGGATGTCGAAAAGGTCATCATAACTTACCCTCAAATGAATTGTGTTGTTTTTTCTTTTCCTTTTTTTTCACTATGTTGTTCATCATGTATACTGCTAATAGTTGTTTCCGTTTAACATAGGTACTTTTTCCAATAAACGAACCCGGAGTGCACTGGGCCACAGGTGAGCTTCAATTACGTACAGGTGTTGTGACAGTGTTCGATTCGCTTCGCAAATTTACTAGAACTAGAGACTGGTGGAATATCACCATGCCAGCTGCTTTTGAAAAGTATTTGGTAAACTACCTTAAAGACGAGGGTGTTTTAGAGGCAAAGGGAATACAAGCGGATGGTTATGCGTTAAGTTGGAAACAAGGAAAGGATGTCCCCAGCCAAGGATGTTCTTATGGTGACTGCGGTGTATGGGTTTGTATAAACCTTACCGTTTGGCTCATAATATGCCTTTAAAGGTAAACAAACCTTTAAGTGTAGGTTTAGCTTATCGTGAACGAATGGCGGAATACTTTTGGAAGTACAAGATTCTTTATTCCCAACCCAAAATTTGTCATGACCCAAAACTGGTATAGCTTGTAAGTATGTCGTTTCATGTAAAGTTGGTAGATGTAATGTATGGACACCTTAATGTAATAATTAGTTTATGGTTGGTTACTATTGAATCGTATCAAACAAACCCAGGTAGTGTATCCTGTAATTTTGTACAACTTTTTGTATACTTTATGTTTAGAAAAGCAATGCTCGATTGCTAGGTAGCTCAAAATTTTATAGTTGGGTGTGTCCAATGCAATTTATATCCCAAGAAGATCATATCATTAACCATGTCCTTGATAAAACGACAATAACGCAAGAACGAAACAAAAGATACATAACATAGTAAACATATACAACCAACACAACCCTGATTAAAAACATAAAAACTAGCGATTTGAGGAAAACAAAAGATATTTAATATGACAATACCATGTCCTAACATGATAATACCATTATAGTTAATACGTAAAATACAACACAATGAAAAACATAAGTACTAAGCAACCCAAGAAAAGCATGATTGTATCATGAAACTCTGATTTCCTCTTCAAGGCCTTCATTTCTTGTTCTAAGAGTCCAATTATTTCTGGTGAATCTTCTGAATGTGTCACAACACCACCACCTGGTTGATTTAGAAGTGATTTTTTTCTCTTCATGCTCTCCCCAAAACAAATCTTTGTAGTATTGGGAGGGGAGCTCGGGGTCAAGAAAACCATAAACTCCACATCTATCCATAGGACATCCTTTGTACCTTCTGCCTGGGTTTTTATGCGTCCAAGATGTTTTGATATGCATTTGATAAGGCGGATTACATTTGCAATGTGTCATGTTAGCAACATCGTGGTATTCGTACTGATTCCTACGATATGACCTACTCGAGGAGGAAGATGAATGCATGAGTTTCACTTGTTTTGCGTATAACAAACCACAATGAAATGGTTAAAACAATGGGTATAAAGTGTTCCCTTGTATTTATATTGGACCTCAACATAAATACACTAGCACATTAGATGGTATATGCACATCATTAAACAAGTACACTTGGTGGTTGGTTATCTTTAATATTTTTGGGCGACCAGGCATAATATAAGGAAGGAAGTTATAAAGCAATACAAATTGTGTAGATGGCTGTTTATTTGTGGTATGACCTATTACAAGTATATCCCATGTTAAAACAACAAACCAAGAAGACGTAAACATAGTGCCATAAAGTTAACGAGATACTACAACAAACCACAAGTGCATGAAAATTAGAAAAAAAGTACATGGTACTAGTGCAGGAAAGTTTACATATGAAAATGGATTACTAGTCTAGGAATTATGAAAAATTTGTTAATGGATGGGGCCTTTCAATCTGTTAAGTAGCACATCCCAGTTTGTTTCGTATCGGTAATTCCCAAAGTCTTCCGTTTCCGCTATCCCATACTCAATTTTCCACAGCAAATCTTCAAATTCTCGATCTTGCCTCATTCTCTCCTCCATTTCTCTTTTATCCCTATCTTCTTCGGCTAGTAGTTCCATTAATGCTTCTTCGTCTTGTTTTGTTGGACGTTCAAGATACTCATTAACATATGCATGTTCATCTACAATTCCATGACTTTCCTCATAAAATGCATCTGCATAAATTTCATACAACAAATCGTTATCTGCTTCATTAAGCGGCTTCTCACATGTCTCTTCTACTGCTTTAGCATCAGATTCATTCACAGGTTCATCCTCGAACTCTTTCAAAGGGGATGCTTTTGTATCTAGTCAATAAAAACAAAAACAAAAAGAATTAATTATGTAAAAAACAAACGAATAAACATAATTATTAATTTTTAAGGATAAAACCATAATCATAATACATGTTTTTACCTTTAGACATTTCCACAAATACAAATTAGATCTAGATGTTTTTAATGTAAGACAAAGTGGGCTGATTGCACATAAATGTGTTTCTCAAAAGTTGACATATTTTATGGTATTTGGGCGACTTTGTAACATATCCCATAAGTACACCATTATAAATGTACAAGTACAAATGCAGGTAGAATGCACTAAATGTGTATGTCTTATGCTTCCTAAATGCGCTTGGGCCACTAGGCAAGTCTTTATATTTATGGTCTTTGGGCGACTATATAAAAAATTACATATAAGTACAACAATTTAAATGTACAAGTACAAATGGTGGTTATTAGACATAAATATGGCTGATGAGGAAACAAGTAGAAATGGTGGTTATTAGACATAAGTGTTTAACTGTATATCAAAGTATCGCGTGCTTTATCACAATAGGAGTTTGTTCATGTAAATTCACTGCAAACTAAATATGGCTGATGAGGAAAGTTGTCAGTTTAAGGTAATTTTAGTGCATCCATGTGCAAAGCATGCTGTTAAACTACCTAAAGACATCAGGTACAACAACCTACTGGCATACGTTAAGAAAAAGGTGGAAGCGGCGAAAGGGGAAGGAAATGATAACATCAGGTTGTTTTACAAAGATGGCACACTGTCATTAGACATAGTCGATGACGATGATGTCCAATACTTCATACATGATGTTTGTGGTAATAAAGAACAAGTTCAGAAACTATTCGTATCAATAAAAGAAGTACCGTCTCAGGTAAAATCATCTTATGCTTCAAATCAATTACCAATCGATGTTAATATTTCGTCGTTATCCGAACAAGTTATTCATCCCACACCAAAGGTTGAAGCCTATTCTTTTCACAACAAAGATGATTCGCTACCTATATGGCAAAAAAACTCTTTTAAACATATGCCCCTCCCTCCCAAAACCCTGAATCCAGTTGTCAAATGCATTGATAGAAATATCCTGAATGGTAATAATGATACAACCTTTTACAAGTTTAGGGAGTTTGTTAATAAGGCAGATTGCATGTTTAATATCGGAAAGAAATCATTAATAGAAAGGTTTGAATACTGTATTGTTAAATCCGATAAAACGAGGTACACCGTACAATGCACAAAACAAGGCTGCCCATGGAGAATATAAACAAGGCGAGTGCTTGGGGGTGATGAGTTCTATGTAGCAACGATAAATGACGTTCACACTTGTTCACGTAATGAATTTTGTCCTAATCATCGTAATGCTACAATGAAATTACTTAGTCAGCTACTATACGACAAAATGAAAGATCATAGCAGGGTATATAGGGTCAGGGACATACAAACAGACCTTAGGCTTGATTGGAAAATAGACCTTTCTTACAAACGCATCTGGGGTGGAAGGAACTTATCATTTGAGTTGTTGAACGGAACACCTGAGGATTCGTTTGAGCAGTTGCCCTATTATTGCCACAACTTAAAGTTGGCTAACCCAGGTACGGTAACACACATTGAAACTGACGACGAGGGAAGATTTAAGTTTGTTTTCATAGCATTTGGTGTTGCGGTAAGCCTTGTTTATTGTTACTACTATTTAAATGTTTATATACTTATTGAAATTTATATAGGTTTACTTTTTCATGTTTTCTAGTTTAATACTAATATACTATTATTGAATCAGATTCGGAGTTTTATAGCCTTCATGCGGCCATTGTTAATAATTGATGCAGCGCATTTGAAAGGGAAATATAAAGGAACCAACTTGCTTGCTGTTGGTATGGACGGTAACAATCAGATTATTCCAATTGCTACTGGTGTTTGTCAGGGTGAGACGGGTGCATCATGGACATTATTTCTCAGGAAGTTGAAAGAATGTATCGGTGTTGTTCCTGGGTTGGCTATTATTTCTGATAGGCATCAATCTATAATCCAAGCATGTAATACAGTTTTCCCAGAAAGCTTTCATGGTCATTGTTGTCGTCACTTGATGATGAATTGCAATTTGAAAAGCGACTTAGTGCGGTATCTATTCTGGAAGTCATGCAAAGCATATAGTATTGAAGTCTTTCAGAAAACAATCTCTGAGCTACGGGCTAAAAGGCCTCAAGCGGTAAAAAAACTCGAAGAAGCAGGGTTTGAAAAGTGGTCAAGAGCATATTGTCCAGCAAATAGATACAATTACTTGACTTCAAACAGTGCAGAATCAATAAATGCTCTAACTAGACTAGTCCGAAGAGTTCCAATAACGATGCTCATGGAGTATTACAGAAGGCTTTTACAAGACTGGTATTGTGAATGTCGGGAAAAATATATAGGTAAATGCTTACTTAGGAGCTTTTTTGATATAACTTTTAGTGTATAATTCATACATTTGTAGAATATTCCCAATTATTCTTTTGTGTAATCAACCGTTTAGACGCACCGAAATTTGAACTTACAGACTGGGCCGCTATGAAGGTGCACCAAAGGATGTACAAGAGTGAAAAATGGGAAGTTAGAGGCATCGCCATGTGTGCTGTGTACCAAGTAATAGACCCTTATAATTCTCATATTGTTGATTTTCTAAAAAGGGAATGCACTTGCAGGTATGTAGTACAGACCCACTCATTAACTAATCAGCAATTTATTTATATATAACTAGCATTTGTTTATGTTCAACTTGCAGGCAATGGCAACTTTCGGGTATACCTTGTGGTCATGTATGTGCTGTGTGTAGAGCAGAAGGTTTGACTAACTGTAACCAATGGGCGTTACCTTGGTTTACTAAAACCAACCTCAAAGGAACATATCATGAAATGGTTTTTCCTTTACCTGACGAGGCGAATTGGCATAATCCAGGTAACTTACCTAAGGTTAAACCTCCGGTGATGGTTAAGCAGGCAGGAAGACCAAAGAACAAAGACCGTTTCCTCTCAAAGAATGAGGATCCGAAAATTAAACATTGTGGAAGGTGTGGCTGCAAATCGCACACGCGTGACGCGTGTATGCAACCATTGCCTAGGTCAGATAACGGGAAAGCAGTTTTTTATTCTAGAGAAACCCGTAAGCGTAAGTCAGGTAGCGACAGGGAAGAGATAGTAGAGCCAAACACAGTTAAAGAAACAGAAGTTATAGTTGAGCCGAATACGGATGTGGAGGAGGAGTATTTTCAGAATGGAAGAATATACGAAGATTGGGATAACTTAGATTGGCTAGGTGAAGCATCTGCCAACCTTTACGAGGGTGATGCGGTCTGGGGCGGTGAAGCATCTTCTTCCGGCATCAACCTAAATGATTACCCGGGTTCATATAATCCTCATCACTTGGACGATTTATAGTTTCTGTTTAATTTAGTTAAGTATTTGAAAACTTAATGGTTATTGTCAATTTGATAAATTCAATGTGTGGCAGTTATTTGTCTAATATATGTTATGTATTAGGATAAATGCATTTTATGTATAAGTAACAATTCATACAATATTACATTACGACACAAAGTTAATTAAAACATATTAGTGACATAAATATTAAAGGCATTCATTTAAACAAACAAGCGTTTAAACATGATCGAGCACAAAACACTTTTACTAGTACAATAAAACGATGACGCGGGACATACAATACAACAACCGATAGCCTACACCTATTATCAACTACGACCCAAGAAAATGCACATCAACTTAATACATGACTGACTTACTAAACAATAAAACGATCACGCGGGACATACAATACAACAACCGATAGCCTAAACCTATTATCAACTACAACCACAGAAAATGCACATCAACTTAATACATGACTGACTTAATAAACAAAAGCACACATATGACAATCAGTGAGCCCCAAGATTGAGAGTCGTATCAACGAGACCCGGATAAACAAGTGACTCGCAGTACATTGTCCTATCAGCATGGGTTTGCAGAACTAGTGACTCACAAAAGGGCTTGATAAAAAATGATCCTGCATCTCCCTCAATACCGAGGCTATGAAAGTCTCCGGTCGCCAGCCTGTATAGTATCAGAGATGCAGAAAAACCTACTTGGCTTGGAACTTCAACAATAGGGTCAATGTTGTCATGAAATCTAATCAATTTCAGTGTAATTGGTGAGGGGATGTCTAGTAGCTTGCTAAACGATGAGATTGTTCCACCATCAACTGATAAACACCATATACAGAACATACAGATGTCATCCCCTTGTATGTTGCCAGAAACAACTAGGTTTTCACCTAGGCTAGTCACGTAGAATGGCAAGGGAAGTTGACGGAGTAACTCGTCAGGGATTGTTAAAATCTGGAAACGGTACCTGAGCAGGTCAAAATAGACAATAACATAGCTCTTGTAAGAGGTTGCATCGTTACAAAGGAGCTTTTCATACCCACACCAGTAGATATGACGACCAATGTTTGCTTGACTTGCCTTTTTAATTCTGAAAGTGTGTGGAAGCAAACACTGACTTTCTAAGAAACTCCATTCTCTTGTTGACAACGTGAAAATTTGAACAGACCAAGGTTCTTTTGGATCAAACGGGAATGCAATTTTTAAAATTATTGGATCAAGATTATGCGGACGCACCCCAAAACCCAAAAGTCGTTTTTCATACTCTTGACCCAAAGTGTAATAAGGGACATATGCTCCTACTGATTTATGGACAGATGGGTTCCAAATAAACCCCATGAAATGACGGACTTTTGGTCCAAACGAAAAACCCCATACGCCGTGGGACCATCCTATGGGTGTCAAACCAGAAAAGCTTATGTTGGAGTCAACAGGCGTCACATCGAAATTTGTATCGACAAAACGGGCGTAACCTTTGAACCTAAATTCATGGATTAAAATGTATGAAAAAGTTGAAGTCATGCGAACCCCGAACCGGAAAGTGAAATGCATTGTGTCAATGCGGGACCTCCACATCTTGCAAACAGTTCGGCATTGCGCTACAGCCTTCAAAGAAAGCCTACGGACAATGTCCATTTGAACTTCAATTGGTATATTGTCAGACATTTGATCAAAGTGTTTTATTTTTTAGTTTGATTTTTTTTGTGACAAAAGAAGAAACTAGATAATGAAGTTGATGGTAATTGTTGGTGTAAATTAGTATACATACTTTGTAGTATAAATAGAACAATATACCTTGATCATTTATGCCATATACCAACTAAATATTGTTAGTGATACTTTAAATTTATGTATCTTGTACTTGATATGTACTTTAATTTTATTTTAAAAGACTTAAGTAACACTTGTTAGGAGTTGACTTATGGATATTAAGGCACATTTAAGTGAATATCTATTGACCAAGTACATTGACAGGTTCACACAACCTTCATATGAATCTACTGAAATTAAATATTCTTGGGCGAATTGAGAATTCCTTGGGCGACCTCAACATTCAAGGCATATGTGCAGTTTAGTTAAAAACAAAAGAACTTTGAAAGATTGGAAATGGAATAAAAGGGAAAATGTTGAGCATAATTAATGTTGGGCGACCAAACACATTTTTGGGCGACTACTAGATTACCAGTCATATATTTAATATTTCCAGTCATGTGTTTCATCATAAATAATCTACTATGATATTTGCATACATTATAAGTGACTATAAAAATGCAAAGTCTGGAAATTGTAGTAATAAGTGAGTAGAAATATGTTTACCTCATAGCATTTTCCTGTCTACAATTTTGATATCCGCATGAAACCCTTGCCATGTGCAATCGTCTAAATGTATGTGACTGCTGCATACAAAATGTTATCTAAGTCAGCGATAACCATGATTAAAAGATAAAACCAACAAATAACAATCCAGAATTTATAAAATGGTCTTACGATTGAATTGAATCATTCAATTTCATACCGAAGAACGAACCATGAATGGTCAAAAACTTCTCCATACGTTTATAACGTCAATTGAAAAGTCGTCAAATATACTAAATGTCCAGAGATACAAACTTGTAGCAAAATACAAACACAAACTTGTGGCATAATACATCATTGTCTAGTTGTTAAAGCATCTAAAGTTGTAACCCAAAACAAATTATGTTGGACAACATACTAAACTAAACAACCCTACCAACTATACACCCGATGTTCGTAAAAGAACCTAGACATTTGTTCACGGTAAGCTAATGCTGCCTGAACAGGATCATCCACATGCAGCGACTTCCCATGTGCCAGTCGGTATAAGACAATGCAAGCCCTAACACCACAATCACCAAACAGGCCTCCCTGAGAAGGAACATTTTTTGCATTCTTGAAGGTGATTGCATATGTTGTAGGATCTATTCCTTTCATCTCGAAAATTTTGCATTGTTCTAGAACAACTGGAAGTCCAACCTGTAGGTAGATGTTATCTATAAAAAACCGCAACATGCAGATAAAATAATGCAACAGATATATATAATAAAAAATAGTAAGGGTAAACATTCTAAAAAGTTACCAACTTCATAAACAAAAACATACACCGATTACAAATGATAATAGATTACAACATTGTAATTCTAAAAATCTAATACACATCCTTATCATCATGTGTTTGAAGAATTAGTGACTCGCAGTTGGGATTGATAAAAAATGAAGCACAATTTCCCTCAGCACCGATATACATATAGGTCCCGGAAGAAACATTGTAGACTACAAGATTCATAACGAATCCTTCTGGGTTATGCACTTCAAGTATCGGGTTTTTGTCATTCTCAAATCCAATTAACTTCAATACAAATGGAGTAGTAATGGTAATGAGAGATTGAAAAGATTGTATGGATCCGCCAGCAATCTCTAACATCCATATAGAGAAAACAAAGTTGTCATCAGCACTTATGTTTCCGGAGACCACAACGTTGTCTCTAAGGTTAGATACAAAGAAGGAAACAGGTAGTCGGACTAGCAATTGGTCCGGTATGTCTAAAACATGGAAACGGTGGGTAACCAAGTTAAAAGACACCATCATATACCTCTTGTACTCGCTACCATCATTAGCAATGAAACTTTCATACGCACACCAGAAGATGTGCTCATCAACCACTGCTTGACTGGATTTTTTTAGACGTATAGATTGACGAGGCAAAAACTCATTTTCCAAAACTTTCCATTGTTTAGAGTTGAAGGAGAAAACTAAGACACACCATGTATTTTCAGGATTGAATGGATAAGCAATTTTGAGAATGGTTGGGTCTAGGTTGTCAGGCCGAATCCCAAAAGCCAAAAGACGCTTTTCATACGCTTGTGCAGTGTTCATATAAGGGATGAGTGTCCCAACCGATCTCCTAATGGATGGGTTCCAAACAAATGCCATATAGTGAGGGAGAATTGGACCATAAGAAAAAGCCCAAACGCCGTGTGACCAACCTATAGGTATCAAGTAAGAAAAGGAAAGGTTTGTAGGAACAGGTGTGAATGCAAAATTTTGGCACACATAATGCATGTAACCTTTCAAAACCTGGCGATATTGTATCAGATATGGGAAATGCATGTCCTGACGAACACCGGTGATAACAGTGAAATGCAAGGTGTCAATGGCGGCCTTCCAACTCTTGCATACACTACGGCTTTGAAGTATGCAACTAACTGGAAGCCTACGGATAATATCCATTTGGACCTCAATTGGTATGTTGTCAGACATTGATAAAATTATTTTAGATGGTTTTGTAACTATATTGTGTGTGTAGAATAATGAATAGAAGAAGAGTTTAAATAAACCTTGTGCATTCATATCAAAGACCTACCATGTCTTTAAGTATTAACTCAGACTTGTACTTTGAAAGGAATACTTTAAGACTTAAATTAGGATTGAAGGTGTTGACTTATGTTACATTTAAGAAGTTGGTTTGTCTTGTGTACAACCATTTTTTACAATTTATAGAAATTTAAATTATAAACATATATAAAATGTATTTTGATAATAGTTTAGGAAAAACATGCATGTATAATATTTTAGCAAATGTATTTAAAATTAAACTATAATTATTTAGTTGCATTTATAAAGTTTTACCTCTAGCCGTGCCCGCATTTTTAAATACCAACCACGCCACTCAGGTTCATGCTTGTCACCACTGTCGTAAAAAGTTACGACCCCTGACTTGATATGGAACCGGGCAACAAACCAATGTTTATCTTTTTCGTTGATGGGCATAAAAACCTGGAACAAAAAATAAATTAAATACAACTCATATATATTACTAGCGTCTAAATAATTATATGTATAAAAGTAATACCTGCTCAACATGGGCCCATGGAATTTTGTACTTATCTCCATTAGCATACCATATGGGGATGGAATCCTGCAATAGCAGCTGAACAAAGTACGACGTTACCATAAGCCAATCAGCTTCAGCGGGTCTGAAATGCAACATGTATTCGACCCAAAGCTCTATATGCTGTTTAAAAAAAAAAAAAAAAAAAGGGTTCATGAGACACAAAGAAATGTTACAGGATATAATAACAATATATATATATATAGATCAACAACTACAAGACATTCACCTCATCCATCAGCCATTTCTTTTTTGGAGGATCTAAACAAACTAAGGTCTCCCAAAACCTCCTATCAACACGTACAGGTTCTTTTGACCAAGGAAATGTACAACAAAGCGGACCCGGCTTACCAAGAAATTCGTCATACTCTTCAGAAAAATGTACTCTATCGATAGCGTTGTTCCAGCGGGAAAGATTCTGCACAAACATTGTAATAATATTAGGAAAAAAAAGTTAATAATTTATCATTACAAATAAGTAAGAGACGTTGTACCTCCACCCAAGGTTGAACATCTTTTAGTTTATCAAACATATCTGGATTCCGACGACAGCCAATAGGAGGTGTGCGCTTTTTAATCAATTCACTAAATTCTTCGGTCCAGTAATATGCATAATGAGAACCATCCCTTTTGCTCCGCTTGTCAGATTGCATGTTTGCATTACTTCTTTTCCAATGCTCTGAATTATATAAACCAAAAAGCTTGTTCTTCTTCTCCCTTGCAATCTTCAACTTCTCTTCCCTTTCAATTCGTCGTTTCGTCTCCTCTATCAAAGCATTGTAAAACACCTTTTCCATACGATTTAGTTCTTCCATCTTCCACCTTTCTTCCTGTTGCTTCCTCAGACTTAATTCCTCTTCCAAAAGATACTCCTGTAACAAATTAACATTGTTATCATATTAGACACATATGTAGACTTTTTAATAGCTTTCTATTTACAGAATATAACATATGTATACTTTATACTAGATTACAAAAGTCAATTCAGAAATATATGTAACAAAACTTTAACAGTAAGCTTTAGATTCTGTGTTGATAATCTGTGTAATAATGTTTGCAAAAAGAGCATTACCTGTACAATATCATCATCAGAGTCATCATTTATCTGCGACGAACGACTGCCGGAAATAAAGGAGTCAACCATTTCAAAGAATTCAAGTTGGAGTTTTTCGCGGAATTCATTTTTAAGATGAGAGAAAGATTCACTGAAGTCCAATTTCGACTGTAAATGAAAAAAAGGAACGACATGTTAAATACAATAAAACAGATAATTCCTTAATTAAATTTACAAATTATTTATCTGCAACAACGTGCTTACCCGATATCCGCAAGTTCTTTCGCAAGCAAGTACCTACAAAGTATTTTTTCATCGACTTAAAATTAGGATACAATCATATAAATAGATATTAGTAGATATTATTCGGACGTGCATTTAATATAATGGTGTAACGAGAATCACCTTAATAACAGACTCAAGTTTGTAAACACGCGTATTCAACTTCTGAATGACAGAATCCTTAAGGCTGATCTCTGTAATAAGATCAGAGGTATGAACCCTAGGAACCAGCGGTACATACTTTTCTTCTGTCCTCCCACGTTTTCGTGATGCTTCGAGTTTCTGTAGATAAACATCGTAATCATGTGGCACTCTCGGTTTTCGAGTCCTTGGTGTGTATCCCTTGTAATAATCAAGGAATTTGATATACCAATCTGACTTCTGCTCGGCTAGTGTTGGTTTCAGGTCGAAATTTATCTTTGAGTCCTACAAAAAACATAAACCAACAAAGTGGGCATGTAAATAATATGTTAAAAAAACAAAAATATTAATAAATATTCACAAAAATGATACTGTTTTTACCTTGCCGAATAACAATCCATGATCCGCTCTTGTAAATGCCTCTTTCTTTGACCAGGCTACACCCCTAGGTATCACATCTTCCTGTTTATTCCACCAACGATTGCTTCTTTCAAAAGACTCAAGAATCCAGATCTATAAAGTTCAAGAATGCGTTAGCCTGAGACAGTTAATAAAAAAATTGATCAACTCGTGTTGAATTGTTCATTATTAAATAAAATACAGTAGAATAACCTTGAAAGCCCATACGAATCCTCCGACTGTATACGTTGGAACAAACTTCGGAGATCCTTCTAGTCCTTTAAGATGTTGCCACTTATGTCTGTCAACGACATTAATAATCTGGTTGTACAATTGCCTCCAAATGTACTCACCCCATGGAAACGAATTCCATGCTTCAAGGTCTTCAACCAAACGAAGGAGTTTATCATCCACTTCATCAGCCAACAACCGACCCATAAAAATGACCTCTAACGCTAACAGTAGACACACACGGACTGCATCCTCGTCAGACAACTTAAAGAATAACTCTTCATCCTCAACAAGACCTAGAAGATCTAAGTTTGAAATTTTTACCCCTGATTTTTTTGGAAATACCCTTGTCTTAAATTTTATATCACCTTTACTAATATCCACTGAGCTAAGCCGGTTTCCAAAACGAAACCCTGTTATTAGAGAAAACTCGGGACGACCAAAATGTAGTTCACGACCATCCACATTATATATGAGGGGCATGTCAAAGTGTGCATCATCTACATAACGCTGATTTTGTAATATATAATCTAAGATGTGTGGTTCATGGTCAAAAAAGTAAAGATCCAACCATCCTCCAAAACAAGAGGTCCTAAATAAAATCCTTCGCTTTTCATTAAGCTTATCTCTAATTAAGGAAATGTAATTAAGTTTACTCCTAAGGATCACTTTTGCTTCATATTCCTTTAAGACAAAAATAAAAAAACGCAGCTTAGAACAACATAAAAAAACCTACTTATCAACATAATAAACATAGTTCAAAAGCTACTACTTTCGGTTGTAATAAAATGTCAATACGTTAAAAATGTTTAGTAAAGAACTAATTCCTGGTAACATCACGCATCTTGAATGCCATAATGAAGGAGTGTCGCATGTAACGGACAATACACACCATATCATTCTCGCATTCAAGACGTCTAAATGACCAGGGTAGATCTTGAATACCACAACATATATGAAATTTGCAAAAGATATTAGTAAGTATATTTAGCGACTAAATATTTTAAAGAAAAAACATCCATATGGTGTTTACATAAACATACTAGCCTAAAAATTAATCACGTGTCAAACCTAAGACAAAACTACTAATTCATATGTTTATGGCAGATATTATATGGAAAAGTTTTTAAAAAGAATTTACAAGCTTGTGCGTACTACCAATGTATTCAAATCTTCGCAATAACAATCATAAGTAAGTAATCAAAACGATTGCCACGAGTAGTTTGAACCTGATCGGGAGTACAAACTATTTCCCGCCGTGTGTAAGAAGGATGTATATAGTCCGAGGCCCGATACCTGAGCACATCGCTACCGGGTTAAGTCAACCGACCATCTATGGTTCAAGCGATCCCCGGAATCACCCCTTGATCCGTTCGGCCTAGTTACCATCTTTGGTTCCCATAGATAAGCCGGTCACCACCGATGTGATACCACTTAGATAGTCATCGCAAAGACAAACACAAAGGATTCCAAAGCAACAAAAACTTGAAATTTCTTTCACATATCACGCATATTAACATAAATTTTAGTCGACTAACGTCGGAACAACTTAAGCATATCAACAAAACATCTGCCAAAACCAGCAATAAACGCTAGCAGTAAAGACATAATTACACCCTACAGTTATGTATTAAGTTGATGTGCATTTTCTTAGCATGTCAGTCATCTTACTTAAATAGATATCCAGAAAGCAACAATAAACATTTTCACTATAAAGCATTAATAAGCAATTACATAATCTGGGTTCTAAACAACCATAAAAAGCATCAATGAACCCTAACACTAGAAAACAAGATATAAACATTAAAAAATAGAAACACTAACAATTAAATAATAAATTAAACCCTAAACGAATTTTATAATTGCTTACCCTAAACCCTAAATTAGCGTAAACCTAAATCAAATAGATAACTACTTACCCTTCCCCAAACCATCTTTCAAAATAGTTAAATCGAATCCCTAATTCCGATCTGTGTCTACTAGCTAACGTTAGGGTTTCGATTGGATCTAAACCAACAGCCGATTAACTTTGTTTGTTGAATATCTGTGATTGTTGTAGTTGTTGAATAGTGGTTGATTCTTGATTATTGAAAACGGGGACTGAGAGCGAGAGAGTAGATAAACGGGGACTGGTTAGAGAGGGAGTGGATAAGCGTAAAAGGGAAGTGTTGTGTTGTTTTTGTGTGTATAATGAGTATAAAAAGTGTTTGTGTTGTTTTTAAATACATTTTTTGTTTTAATATAAAAAGACTAAGAAGACTTTACTTTTATTTTAAAAAAAGTGGGACCCAGTCGCCCAAGAAAGTTCATATACAAGTATGGTCGCCCAAGAATACGTGTATATTCGTATTTAAATGTTTATTAGTATTTATGTGTATTTAAATGTATTCTTGTAGAGGCACGAGTCCCCATAAAATAAATTAAATTAAAAGTGTACTACATACATAACAAGTCGCCCAAGAATAAAGAACAGTGGGACCCATTCGCCCAAGATATATGTACTAGGAAAAAGACAAACAGATCAAGTCGCCCAAGTTTTGTGGGCCTAGTCGCCCAAATAATGCATGTGCTAAAGTGTACCTGGTGGGGACACACCTAGGGACACATGTCACATTACTAATTAATCCGCCCAAGATTTTTGGGCGACCTCCGCCTCAAGGGTATTAGAAGGAAAAAAAATTTTGTGGGGACAGTAGGGGTTGGTACCTTTGTACTTTAAGGGTACATAAAGAATTTTCCCTTATAATTATTGTAATCTTCATTCATATGTAATCTTTGAGATAAAGTGTGAGCCAATCAACATATCAGATAACATATTTTTTTAAGGGTCATGTTATAGGGACCCTTCTTATGGGTCAACCGTATAAATCGCGAAGCACACAGTAGAACACCGCGATGCACACAGTACAACCGCCTGATGCGTGCAATGATTGAAAACCCTCCCTATAGTAGGGTCCGGATAAACTGCCCCTTTTTTAATTAGATCTAGTACTGATACGTGTCACACAACAACAATGAGAACAATCCTACTGAATCAAAGTATGAAAAATTATAATGCAAAGAACAATACATCTACAGCTTACTTTGATAAAAGAAGAGATAAAAAAGTATGGAAAGTTTACTTATTTTCACTTTTGTCTGCAAGCGAGAAGAGAAAATGAAAGAAATGTGTTTGTTTTTTCCTTTTATGTCTGCAGGCTGAAAGAGATAATGAAAGAAGTGCGTTTAATTTTTCCTCTTTGCAAGCGAGAAGAGGAAGAGAAAGAGAAAGAAGTGTATTTGTTTATTTTTAGACATAAAAGACAAAAATGACTTTTTTCTTTCAATTGTGTAGATCATTTTCCTTTTCTAATTATCAACTTTGTTATCTTAAAGACTTTAGATCTATGCCTGTTTTTGTAGATATAATTTTACAGATGAGACATAAAACATCTAAAAAGCCAACCTAAAAACTTAAGGGATAGATAAGTTTGAGTAATCTATACTACATATAATAGATGGATTACTCTTTCTTCAAATTTTAAGACTTACAAAAAAATAAGCATAGTGTACACCACTTTAATGCACATAATTTTCAGACTTACAATAAAATAAGCATAGTGTACAACACTTTAATGCACACATTAAAAAAAATAAAACACTACATTAATTCTATTTAATGTAGTCAATTAATTAAATGATCAATAAATACAATTAATACAGTCATTAAAACACCTCTTACAAAAGAAATATAAATTATCAAGTATATTGTACAACCAAATTAAACAAAATTCATACATTAAATGTCACTAATACAAATAATAAAACACATTATATAAATATTCAAGCCCGAACGGGCAACGGGCCAAATAGGCTCGAGCCCGAAAGGGCACGAGCTAAACAAATTCTTGATATTATTAAATTTATTGTCAAAAAGAATATAATAAACTAAAGAGTAAACTCCAAAATACATCCCTGTGGTTTGCCCAATTTCGCACCATACATCCAATTTTTTTTTTTTTTGAGTTTTATACATCATCCGTTAGTAAAAGTCAAACACAATACATCCACGAGAACGAACGGTGCAAACATTATGTCGTTAACTTGTCCACGTGGCAGCTATATCTTTTTAAGAAGGGTAATTATGTCTTTTTATCATAAACACAAACACAAATCCAGATCCAAGATCAAAAACCCAAATCAAAATAAAAAACACAAACACCACTCTTTTTCAAAAACACAAACACAAACACAAATCACTTAAACCCAAATCATAAACTCAAACCCAAATCAAAAACTCAAACCCAAATCATAAACACAAACACATTCGTCTTCATCCCACATGCGTGTGGATCTGTTTGGTTCAAGGACTCCACCACAGCCGTCTTCATCCCACCCCTTCTTCCTTTTTAATTGGTATGACGAAAATCTAAACCCCATTTTTGTTTGTAAATCCTTGTTTAAATCCGAATGTAAATCCTTGTTTAATTGGTCGACCCGAACCCAGCTATGGTTTTATCTTGGATTCATGTTGCGAGTTAGACTCTTGTGGATTATTGTTTTTGCTGTTGATGTTATTTTAGGTTCGGTTGAATTGATCTTTGCTTGTTTTGTGGTACCTTGGTCTCGGTTTGAATTGGACTTTGCATATTGACCTTGTTTTGATCTCGTTGGCTTATATAAGACCCGGGATGGTTGTGCGTGTTAATCTCAGTTCGAGCATGAGACTGCTTAGGTCGTTACTAGGTTACTGGTTGTTATCTTGGGTTAATAAAAACTCAATTAGGGTGCTGGTTTACAGTGAAGAAAGGGTCGAATGTGTTTGGGTTTGAGTTTATGATTTGGGTTTAAGTGATTTGTGTTTAAGTGATTTGTGTTTGTGTTTGTGTTTTTGAAAAAGAGTGGTGTTTGTGTTTTTTAGAATTAACTTCAAAAATCGTCCCTGTGGTTTACCGGGTCATTTGGATTTGGTCCCTAAACTTTAAAAATTTCGGATTTCGTCCCTGTGGTTTACGACCCATACGGATCTGGTCCCCTGACCGGGTTTGACCGTCAGTTGACCGTCATATATTTCTAAAATGACATAAATACCCTTAGTCCCTGTAAACCACAGGGACGATTTTTGAAGTTTACTCTTTTTTTTTTCTTTTTTTTTACTTTTTTCCGATTTTTTTTTAATTTATTAAAATTCGAAAAATTTATAGAAATTCAAAAAGATTTACAAAAATTCGAGAAAATTTATAAAAATTCGAAAAAATTTAAAAAAATTCGAATTTTTTTTAAAAATTCGAAAAATTTATAAAAATTCAAATTTTTTTAAAAATTCAATTTTTTTCTAAAAAATTCCAAAAACTTAATTAAAATTCTAAAAATTTATAAAAATTCAAAATTTTTTTAAAAATTCAAAAAAAATAATAAAAATTCTAAAAATTTATAAAAATTAAATTTTTTTAAAAAATTCGAAAAAATTAATAAAAATTCTAAATATTTATAAAAATTCAAATTTTTTTAAAAATTCGAAAAAATTAATAAAAATTCTAAATATTTATAAAAATTCAAATTTTTTTAAAAATTCAAAAAAATTAATAAAAATTCTAAATATTTATAAAAATTCAATTTTTTTTTTAAATTCGAAAAAATTAATAAAAATTCTAAACATTTATAAAAATTCAATTTTTTTTAAAAATTCGAAAAAATTAATAAAAATTCTAAACATTTATAAAAATTCAAAATTTTTTAAAAATTCGAAATTTTTTAAAAATTCGAAAAAATTTATAAAAATTCTAAAAATTTATAAAAATTCAAAATTTTGTAAAAATTCGAAATTTTTTAAAAATTCGATAAAATTAATATATATTCAATGCTTCAGTGACCAAACGAGAAGCACAAAGACTAATAAGCACATTTTACTTACTTCTCTAGAAGCCATATCTTTGATCGGGACCGTGTTGAGTTTGATGGTTGTCTGTGTAAAATTTTGATCGGGATCGTGTTTTAATGTGTGTTGTGTGTGTGTTTTTAAATGGAGCAGTCGAGCATGACCAAAATGGGAAAGAGGTGTTAAGAGTGACTATTAAATGGATCAAGCTTTTTTTGAAATACCAATTTGGTAATTACCTCTTTTTTTTTTCGAATTTTTAAAAAAATTTGAATTTTTATAAATGTTTAGAATTTTTATTAATTTTTTCGAATTTTAAAAAAAATTTGAATTTTTATAAATATTTAGAATTTTTATTAATTTTTTCGAATTTTAAAAAAAAATTTGAATTTTTATAAATATTTAGAATTTTTATTAATTTTTTCGAATTTTTAAAAAAATTTTGAATTTTTATAAATTTTTAGAATTTTAATTAAGTTTTTTGAATTTTTTAGAAAAAATTTGAATTTTTATAAATTTTTCGAATTTTTAAAAAAATTTCGAATTTTTTTTAAATTTTTTCGAATTTTATAAATGTTCTCGAATTTTTAAATTTTTTTTCGAATTTTTATAAATTTTTCGAATTTTAATAAATTAAAAAAAAATCGGAAAAAAAGTAAAAAAAAAAAAGAGTAAACTTCAAAAATCGTCCCTGTGGTTTACAGGAACTAAAGGTATTTATGTCATTTTAGAAATATATGACGGTCAAACCCGGTCAATGGACCAGATCCGTATGGGTCGTAAACCACAGGGGCGAAATCCGGAATTTTTAAAATTTACGGACCAAATCCAAATGACCCGGTAAACCACATGGACGATTTTTGAAGTTAACTCTGTTTTTTATTTTGATTTGGGTTTTTGATCTTGAATCTGGATTTGTGTTTGTGTTTATGATAAAAAGACATAATTACCATTCTTAAAAAGAGATAACTGTCACGTAGACAAGTTAACGACACAATGTTTGCACCGTTCGTCATCGTGGATATATTGTGTTTGACTTTTACTAACGGAGGATGTATAAAACTCAAAAAAAAAAAAAATTGGATGTATGGTGCGAAATTGGGCAAACCACAGGAATGTATTTTGGAGTTTACTCTAAACTAAAATACATGATTTGCCGGAAAATTTTATTTTAGAGTATCCGTCGCCGCAATGCGCGGGTAACCTCGCCCATAATAACTTGATACACAATGACAAGTTAACCATAATTAAAAATTTCTCCCTCGTTCCTTCACTCCTTCCAATCTTTCCCTTTATATAAAAATAAAAATCACAAATCACCCGATCACCAGATTCTCTTTTCCAAATTCACACACACACACTCTAACAAACTCAACAGAAAATGATGACGTCAGCACCACCATCATTAGAAGAACAGAATAAACAACAGGAATCTGATTCATCACCGATGACGGTGAAAGAAATGATGCATAAAACGAAATTAATCCAGTTTTTCGGCAGAACGACACCGATTATACTTCAAAACGACAATGGACCTTGTCCTTTACTCGCTATTTGTAATTATTTCTTTTCTAGGGTTTATTTATTTATTTATTTTTTAATTTAATTCAATCAATTGTTGATTATTTGATGAAATTGATTGTTTATGTGTTGATTAGGATATGATTTGATTGCGTTACGTAATTAGGTTTCGGTTGATGTTCGTTTTACGAATAGTGTGATTAGGAGCGTTAGTTAGTTAGTTAGTTAGATAGGACTAGAAGCATATATTAGTAAAAACGCATACAAAAATGATGTAGGGATACAATAGGTGTATGAGCATATATAATTTTGGAGGATGCGGCATAATTGCGTGACCTAATTAGGTCTGAATTGATGTGATTAGGAGCATTAGTTAGTTAGTTAGGAGTGTTATGTGTGTGAGAGAGAGAGAGAGGGATAGGACTGGAAGCATATATTAGTAAAAACGCGTAGAAAAATGATTTAGAGATCAATAAAATACCGGAATATGAGTGTATATGATTTTGGAGGATGTGGCATAATTGCGTGATGTAGTTAGGTCTTAATTGATGTGATTAGAAGCTTTAGTTAATGGACAAAACAACTGAACAATACCTAATCCTGCCAGAGCAGGGTATGGGGACGTAGGACGTAGGGAGTCACACATCACGCCGCTATGTGACGAGAGTGTCTAGGTGTATATTTGAGAAAAATTATGTAGCATATGTAATGTGTGTGTGCTTTTGTGTGAGAGAGATAGGACTAGAAGCATATATAAGTGAAAACGCATACAAGCATAGAACATAAAAGCATAAAATGATGTAGGAATACAATAAAATACTGGCGTATGAGCATATAGTATTATCTGTAATGAAGGATGCGGCATAATCTCTACCAGCGGTATGTGAGTGGCCCATCAACCTAGAGGTTGTGGGTTCAAGTTTCGTTGGAGACATGTGAGATATAATTTGGGAGATAGGAGGTGTAGGTTGTAAAAATTGCCGTTAAAAAAAAAACGCAGATGCAAACATATACGCATAGGCTACTAAGATAGTCTGAACCCGAGTAAAACTAGCTATGAATCTCTATACCTAAACGTTGGGGCACATATGTACACTTGGGTGAATAGCATCGCGTAGAACGGCTAGAATCAACTAGCTATGAATCTCTATACCGAAAACATAGGGGACAATGTGTACATGAGAGGTTGCTAAAATCACCTAGGGAGCCTAAAAAAAAACTAGTCAAAACCACTTAGACCCTCTAATCATCTATCCGATTTCTCGATCTCCATGTGTTCCTATAAGAAGTCATGTCCTCGGACAAGAGAAGCTCAGGTTTAGCTAGCTTAGCTTCAGTATATCCTACCACCTAAGTTTTGGTGTGCACCTTCTCCTAAAGCCGTCAACAGTGAGGGCTTCCACTCTCCTAACCGGCGCTGTCTCTTGTAGTCCTTGTCTAAACCATCTCAACCTTCCTTCCCTCATCTTATTTTGCTTATTCTAGGTTTTTGAATTTTATTAATTTGATTGTGTGAAATAGCTGTTTGTATGTTTTAGTTTATAAGTTTAGAAATGAGCGTTGATGATCGATTGTGTAACGTAACTAAGTTTGGGTCACCAAAGGGCTTGTAGCCCAATGGTACTATGAGATGGTGTGAGGAGTTCCCCAACCAATAGTTTGTGGGTTTAAGTCTTGTGAGAGACAAATGTGTATTGTATATAATGAGATTATAGTGAGATTGTAATACGTTATCTTTCAAAAGAAAAAAAGGTTTGTATCAGGATACGTGAATACGAGTTTAAGTTGATATTGTTTAATTTGGGTATTTGTGAGAATCTAAACTGTTTTGCTCATTCTAGGATTTAAGAATTTGATGAAACCGATTGTTTGTGTTATAATTAGGAAATTATAGTTTTTTATTCAATTGACTGAGCTAATTAGGTTTGAACTAGTTTCTGTTTTAAAAATTAGGATTTGTGATTATTGAGTATTCACTATACGTTAATGCCAAGTTTGTTGCTAATTACTTAATTTGGATATTTGTAGTCATCTGTTAAACTCATTTTGGAGTTTGTGATTGTGCTGAAATTGATTGTTTATGGGCTTTAATTAGAAAATGACCAGTTATGGTTTTATTGCGTGACATAATTAGGTCTGACATAAGGTATGTGTTTAGAATTAGGATATGTGATTATGAGTTTAAGTTAATGGTGTTATCTGCCTTCAAACTCTTGAATTTGTTGCTAATCAGTACTTAATTTCGATATGATATGCGACTATTTGATTTTTAGGTGTTTGACTGAAAAGCGATTGTTGATTTTTATAATATCGTGAACACATACATAACCAATACTCCCTCCATCCCAAATCAAATGTTCACCTTTCTTTTTTGGTTTTTGCCAGAATAAGTGAACACGATCAAATTTCAACCAATCAAAACGTTTTCAAGAGGTATGATTTTGGTGCAAACTTGCATTTTGAAAGTAGACATATTTTGGGACGGAGGGAGTAGTTAATTTGTTTGGATCGTTATTAACGATCACATGAATGAAAGCATAGTTTCTAACTGTGACTAGTTAGTTTCATAGACTGGAATAGATGGAGTAGTAACAAGCTCTTGTCTGTTCAATTTATCTTTTGTGTTTTTGTTAACCTGGTGGAACTTGGAGACAAAATCTGCATTCTGACCATTGAATTTTGCACTCATGTTAGGTAACATTCTCTTGCTGAGAAACAATTTGAGTCTGAGCTTGGAAGTAGCTGAAGTGTCGCAGGAGAAACTGCTTTCACTTGTGGCCGAGCGTTTAATCGACTCAAACAGTAATGTTGAAGTAATTGCACTTCTATTTTTTTTTATAAGCATATTATTTGTTGCTAAGGTGAAACAAGCAGAAAGGAGAGCTCTTCATTAAAGAAGCTGCTTTCCTTTCTAATTGACTATTTCACTGTATTACAAGCTTTTCCAGCTAACTGCAAGTGAAGTCGAATGATGTTTCTGTTTGTTCTTGTTTTGATTCATTTTGTATTTTGCAGAACAAAAGTGCAGAGTATGTTGAAAATCAACAACAGAATATAGCTGATGCAATTGATTTACTTCCTCGTCTTGCAACTGGCATTGACGTGAACATTAAATTTACGAGGTACATATATTTTTGTTTCTTGTTCATCTCTCTATTCAAAGTTGCATACAGATGCATGAATTTGTGTTTTTTGTATGGGTTAGGCAGGACGATGCTTAAGTTTTTCTTTGTTGCTATATTTGCTTCTTCATAGCCCAAATTAACAATATACAATTATTTGAGCATTTGCAGAATCGATGATTTTGAGTTCACGAGGGAATGTGCAATATTTGATTTATTAGACATTCCACTGTATCATGGCTGGATCGTTGATCCTCAGGTATGATCTTATAGTCTTATAAAGCTATATATGCAATAGGAATTTGTTTAACATCAATCAAAAGTACTTCTAGTCCCTCCACGGTGTGCTAAATGATGTTGTTTTGTGATATTTAACTTGTCTGTGTATTGGTGTCAGGATTTGGATACTTCAAAAGCAATTGGCTCAAAGTCCTACAATACGTTGATGGGAGAACTTGTTGCTCTTGAAACTCAATACATGGCAAGTGTTTCTGAGAAGAATCCAGAAGAAGACTGTGTTGACTCTGTGGCCTTGACCAAAGAAAGCTCAGAAGCCCCGGTCACTGGTGAACAAGTAGAAAGCAAAGGAGATCTTGTAGAGGAAACAGAGCTATTGAGAGCTTTGAAACTATCAAATACTGATAATCCAACTTCAGAAAATGATATAAATGTTGTCGGTACACCTAAGGAAACCCCATCTACAGTTTCAAATGGTGATAATAGTCGTCCAGTGAACAATCACACTGCTGATTTGATAACATTTGAAGCTGACGAGGAAAGGCATGACGTTTCTTCATCTTTGGAAGCTGACAAGGAAGGCCATGTTGGTCAAATGAATACTAGTGTATCAGATAAGCATGAAAGTAAAGATGGAAGTGAGAAAACTAGCATTGAAGTACCGACAACAACAGAAAATATCTCACATAGTTTGTCTGGATCAGAATCTTCACCTTCTGCTGACCAATTAACTCCGAATGGCGATTTAAATGAAGTACAAAAGATTGATACTAATGTAAAGTCATCATGTGAATCATCCGCATCTGCACCTGATGTGGTTTTAGAATCATCTAAAGACATGCCACAAACTATTACTGAATCTGATTCTTTAGTTTATACTGCTGATGGGAATGAACTTGTTTCTGGAGAGAAATGCATATCGGAAACAAGCACATTAACAAATGAAGGTGAGGCTGTCATGTCAGAAAAAGTGGACAAGGATTCTACCAGTATTGATGATACAAGGCCCACAGATGAAACCAACGCCAGACAAGGTATAAATGTATTAAAATATGTAGAACAAACCTGTTTCGATTTGTGTTGTTTAATACATACTCCTCAAATCAATTGGTTAACGTGCCTTGTATTTCCATTTAGGGGAACTGATTAGAGATTTTCTGAAGAGCAGTGCCAGCCAATTAACTATATATGGGTATGTTTTGCTAATTCGTTGCATTTTTTGTAAAAGATGATGATTTCTCATGCTTACTAGGAGGGCTCTCTTTTCCTTTTCTGTTTCAATATTTGCAGACTGTTTTCCTTGCAAGAGGGTCTAAAAGAACGTGAACTTTGTGTGTTTTTCCGTAATAATCACTTCAATACGATGTTCAAGGTTTGTTCCTGTACACAATTTGTAGCGTATCTTTTACTTTTGTCAAAATCTTGGTCTGTACGTTTTCTAAACATGGAATTTTCAGTTTGAAGGTGAGCTATATATTTTAGCTACGGATCAAGGTTACTTAAATCAACCTGATTTGGTATGGGAAAAGCTAAATGAGGTAATGTCTTTTTATGTTCTTTCTTTTTATGGCCATTTGAGCACAATCTAGCTGAGTAAAATCTTGTATTTGCATAAGTGCTATTTGATGAATAGAAATTTAACTGGTTAATGCATAATGTAATACCAGGTCAATGGTGATACAGTGTTCGTGAACAACAATTTCAAGAAATTTAACCCAGAAAATCATGACACACGCTCATGGGATCAGCAGAATGCAATGGCTGATACAGCTGTATGTTGCTTCTCTTAACTAAATATACTTGTGTGTTTAATAAAGCAAATGAACTATGCATTTTTCTTTAGTTCGTGCATCTTACTTCAGTTTTCGTGTTACAGGATTATATTGCTAAAATGGACAATGCGGACACTAGTTTCAAGTAATTTTCTGCCTTTTTACAAAGCCATTCAATTGAAAATAAGCCAATCTGCACTCGTCTGTTTTGTGTATATTCTTATTTGATATATTAGAAAATTGCATCTAAGAAACTTTAATGTATGCTGTTTTATGACAGTGCTGATCTGCAATTGGCGATAGAACTACAGCAACAAGAGTTTGAGCAACAACAACAGCAGCAGCAGCAGCCACAGCGCATTTTGCCACAGTCGCCTACCACTTCACGTTCTGGGCTTGTCGTGGGTCCCCAAGTAAGCTATCAATTTTGTGGGCTTTTATTTTTTAATCTTAGTTGTCTATTTGGAAATGTGACGGATACATATATGTATATATACTAAAATCTTGTTGAGATATAAAGCAGCCATCAAGGCATCTAGTGTTTTTAATACGGCTTGTCACATATCATGGTGAAATTTATCTCGCAATATGCCAACATATAGATAGATTGATACTATTGTTAAATAAACCCAATAGAAAAATATCATTAAGGTATACAAGTACAAACAAAGATAATCTATCATTGTATTTGTCGATATGGATTTTAATCGATTTGATTACACCCAGCAAGATAGTAACTTTAGTAATATACACAAGTTTAATGATTTGATTGGCATTCGACAGAATGTGCATCCAGCAAGGCCCAAGAACTCGTCTTCATCATCTAGGCAGGAACAAAAAGCATCGAAGGATAAGGGGTGCATTGTGATGTAAAAGCTTGCCATGCCTGCGATCTACATCTTGGAGTGTATGTCTCGGCACTCTATTTTGAACCATTTAATCATATTTGGTCATACTTGTGATTTTAGATTTAGTTCCCTTTCGCTGTAAATAATGTAGGACAATTTGGTAAATGAGACATGATGAATGTTTGGCATATTGTACCATATGCACAGAATATTGTGAAAACATTTACAGTTAGAAAAAGCACTGCTTGTGTACAAGTTACTTGCTGTTTTTTTTGCGAAATTCATCCTTTCATAGTGTTTGCTGCTGTGAATTTGGACGTTAATATTCATTAATGTGGCTCAAAGAATCATTAATGTGGCTATTTCTGTATGGGTTAAAACAGGATGAATCAATATGGTGTGTTAACCCAAAACACTTTTGTTTGATGTTTTAAAATTTTCATTGATAACTATGGTTATAAAAATGTTATTTTGTTGATGATCTATTTTGTTGAAGAAAACAAATAAAAAGAAGTATGATTTAAGCTTGTTTGACACGCAAAAATAGACCCAACCTGCATTAACCCACTTGTAAGTAACTTGGTATAAATTGTGCTTTGCTGGAATTTCAAGTTCTAAAGAAAAAAAAAAAAAAAAAAAAAAAAAAGAAAGATCCAAAAAATTCGTGTTTATATGCATTTGTTGCGTCTCTATGTAAAAAGCAAAAACCTAATCTAGAGAAAACCGAAACCGACGAATTCTAAAAAGCAAAAACCAAACATTTTGGATTCGATTTTGGTTTTAATCAAAAACTGAGCCAAACCAAGCCAAACCGAACCGAACCGAACTATCTCATCAGTCACCTCTATTGACAATATTATGTGAGAATTACTTGAAAGCATCTTTGTAGTGTGCATTCTCATGATAGATAACTCAGTGGTGAAGCTAGAATGGATTCAGTGGTGGGTCGGGATCTAATATACCGAAATTTCACAATTAAAATGGGGGGTCGAAACCGAATATATCAAAATTTTCTACACGAAAACTATATACCCCCTACATCGCAAAAATAATTTCGGGGGGTCGGGGCCCCCCCCCCCCATGTAGCTGCGCCCTTGAGATAACTTATATTGTCACATTTACTGAGATTCACTTTCCTCATGTTTCATCTTTAAATTCTTCGATCTTTACTTGTACGCGAAGATATATGAAATGCCAATAACTATTGATAAAGATGAAAGAGACAATACAAGTAGACCGAATGTAAACCCTAAAATCAACTCATGCTGGTCCATTAGAGCACCAGGTGCAATGACATGGGTAAATTACTCATTCGGGCTCACGGGGTGCCACGTCACCATGACATACCTTCCTTTACAACCCCCTCCCCAATAACATACCACAACTTACTCATTTGGGCCCACCTACACACCTATTCGAACACACAACCATTATATATATATATATATATATATATATATATATATATATATATATATATATATATATATATATATATATATATATATATATATATGTCAGATCTTATGCTCGCCGTCTGCACGAACAAGTAAGAAACGGCGAGCTTCGGCGAGGTTGGAGGGTGTAGCGGCGAGCAACGGCGAGGCCTCCAACGAGCTGCACCGGGTGCTCTTAGTGTGTAAGGTTATAGTTGTTTAGCGTACGGGATTAGGTTGATTTGGCATTACCGCATTAGTTACATCCGTTGAAACTTGAAAGTACATCGATTTGGCATTAGTTACATCGTTGAAGATACATCGAACATCGCTATTTGTATATGATTGACAACAATCCATCATGAAAATAAGCGTTTCATTTATTAAAAAGTTGACATTGTAAAAAGCTTTTAGATAGCTAAGTTATGAAAACAAATAGACAATAAAAAGTTGATTGTGGAAAAGAAATGTATTTGTACATTCATTTTAGAGTAAACTACAGAAGACACTGTGGTTTACCTAATTTCGCACCATACATTCAAAATTTTTTTTTGCAAAATTACATCCCTCCGTTAGTAAAAGTCAAACACAATACATCTCTCCGTTAAAATAAGGACAAACGGCGCAAACCATTTCTCCGTTATCTCTTAACGAGATAGAAAATGCTTACACCGATAGTCCTCTGGGTTAACTATATTTGCACCGTTAGTCCTTTTTTACGTTTTCGTCCGCTTTTTTACGTTTTCGTCCCTTTTTTTACGTTTTAGTCAGGTTTTTTACGTTTTCGTCCGCTTATTTTACGTTTTCGTCCGTTTATTTACGTTTTTATCCATTTTTTTACGTTTTCGTCCATTTTTTACGTTTTTGTCCGCTTTTTTACGTTTTCGTTCGTTTTCTTTTGTTTTTGTCCCTTTTTTTACGTTTTCGTCCGGTTTTTTTCATTTTTGTCCATTTTTTTACGTTTTCATCCGTTTTTTTACGTTTTTGTCCATTTTTTTTACGTTTTCGTCCGTTTTTTACGTTTTCGTCCATTTTTTTTACGTTTTCGTCTATTTTTTTACGTTTTCGTCCGTTTTTTTTTTCGTTTTCGTCTCGTTTTTTTTACGTTTTCGTCCGTTTTTTTTTTACGTTTTCGTCTCTTTTTTTACGTTTTCGTCATCTTTTTTACATTTTCGTCCGTTTTTTTTTACGTTTTCGTCCGTTTTTTTTACGTTTTTGTCCCTTTTTTTACGTTTTCGTCCGCTTATTTAAGTTTTCGTCTACTTTTTTACCTTTTTTTTTTACATTTTTTAGTGTAAGTCCCTTTTTTCCCGCTTTTAGTTTAATTTTAAGTCCGCTTAAACTAAAAAAAGTTAAAAAAAAACTTTAAAAAAATGGACAAAAACGTAAGAAATCAGACGAAAACGTAAAAAATCGGACGAAAACGTAAAAAAAAAAAAAGGGATAAAATCGAAAAAAAATGACGAAAACGTAAAAAAAACGGACAAAAACGTAAATAAGCGGACGTAAACGTAAAAAAGTGGACGAAAACGTAAAAAAAGTGACAAAAACGAAAAAAAATGATGAAAACGTAAAAAATGGACAGAAACGAAAAAAATGGACGAAAACGTAAAAAAATGGACAAAAACGAAAAAAAACGGACGAAAAAGTAAAAAAAGGCACAAAAACGTAAAAAAGCGGACGAAAAGGTAAAAAAAGGGACAAAAACGTAAAAAAAACGGACGAAAACGTAAAAAAATGACGAAAACGTAAAAAAATGGACAAAAACGAAAAAAAACGGACGAAAACGTTAAAAAATGGACGAAAACATAAAAAAGCGGACAAAAACGTAAAAAAAGGGACAAAAACGTAAAAAAATGGACGAAAACGTAAAAAAAACGGACGAAAACGTAAAAGAAGGGAGAAAATTGAAAAAAACAGACGAAAACGTAAAAAAAGGGACAAAAACGAAATAAAACGGATGAAAACGTAAAAAAAGGACGAAAACGTAAAAAAGCGGACGAAAACGTAAATAAGCGGACGAAAACGTAAATAAGCGTACAAAAACGTAAAAAACGGACGAAAACGTAAAAAAAGGGACGAAAAAGTAAAAAAACGAACGGAAACGTAAAAAAGGACTAACGGTGCAAATAGAGTTAACCCAGAGGACTAACGGTGTAATCATTTTGATGCGTGGTTTTGCGACCTTACAACAGGTTTTACCTCTCGAGGGATCTCAAGAGGCTTGCAATCCCCACCAGGCAGTGTACCTGACCGATGTAGTATAGTGTAGTGGCAAGTACCGGGGGATTGATCGTTCTCTAGGGGAATAGTGTCGTTAGGATTGAAAAACTACTCTAATAGGTCTAAGGGTGAGGGAAGATTCTTTTTGTATTTTTATATTTTTATGAAAGCAAGTAAAATCTCGGGTTTGAAGGAGTGGGCGGAATTAGTTGCTAGTCAACTAACCCAAATAACTACAATTGCAAATAAAATAAAATAACTGAAAATAAAAAGGTTGTGAAACTTATATGGAGAGAAATGTGTTTACTTAGATTTCCTTACTCCCTAACTATCTTTTACCGGTTGATTAGTGTGTATTAATTGCGTGGATGATGGGTGTATTCCTTAATACCAATCGTGGGGTGGCGTACGTACTTCCCCAACTCTACAAGCTCCTACTTCACTCCTATGTCGAGCCGGCTAAGAAGCTCCTAACATGGGATCACTAGAATTCGCTCATGCATTAAATACAACCATAAAAACCTTAGTACGCATTGGTTCATGTTTCTTAAGACGTTCAAGCAAGTTACCGTATAGGAGGTTAGCCAGTTTTCTTAAGCCTAACATCGATAAACAATCATCCAATACAATTAATAACACACCAACAACCAATAATCAATAGTTAGGTTTCATTAGATCTAAGCAAACACAAGATAAATCTAGCCTAGCATGTTAATCAAAAGACAAGAACAAGATATAATCAAACAACACATAGACATATTGAATGATTAATTGATTACTTATCTTCAATTAAATATGGGAGATCCAAGGGTATAAAACCCTTAAAAATGGCAGAAAATTCGTCTTAGGGTTTCTCCTCACAAAGTTGCACACTAATGACTAAAAATTATGAAAGTATATATAGGAAAACAGATCTGACGGCGTCACGTTATAGAACTTGACGCCGTCACCTCGCCGCGGTTAGGGTTCCCGGATGGCCTTCTTGACGCCGTCCCCTTTTAATCCTCCAAAATCCTCTCTGGCCCGTCAAGGGTTGACGCCGTCACAATTGTGCTTGACGCCGTCTCTCTTTAACTTAAACCGTGACGGCCTTGATCACCTTAAAGGGTGACGCCGTCAGACTTCCATTGTAAAACTTTCTGGCGCGTCACGTGTATTTGTCAGATCCACCTCTTTTGCCAAGACGTGACGCCGTCAGGAGCAATCCTTGACGCCGTCACGTGTACTTTTCCAGCAGCTTTGGAGACTTTGTCGTTTTCTTCATTTTTATGCTCAAAAAACGTCCAAAATGCTTCCTTTTCCAGATTTCTTCTCCAAAGTACCTAAAATGACAAAAGGAACGATTTAGGGCAATATTTGATCAAATAAATACGATTTAGGGCTTAAATGACCCCCTAAAAGCGGTACACTTTTCGCTTTATCAAATACCCTTACACTTGAGATTTGCTTGTCCTCAAGCAAATGCGCTTTTATTCTAATCAAAATACAAGTTAGGGGTCATTTAACGCTAATATAAAAGTAATTACAACAAATAGTCATTCCACTTTAATCATAATAAGCACGGAGATTACAAACTAGCACCTCACAAGTAGTGTTTAGATACTCACATCTCTCAGGTGTCATAAAAGTATATCTCATAAATGAAAATGGATAATATCTCTCACTACCTGTCATAGCAAATAGATTACCATAGGCTTGGGAAAGGATCAAAAACCTCCTCCACTAGGCGTAAGCACCTAAGATAAACTATCAAAGAGGGCTTTTAAACGGGTTATAACGTTAGGTGTAGGGATATGATAAACACGGTTTTGTTGGATAAGGGATATTTTACTGGTGGCGAGTTAAAGATCTTGATTAATTACATGTACAATATGGCGTTGCTAAGCCAAGACTAGACTCGACTTAAGCTAAAAACAAAATAACAAAAAGATAAAATAAACATAAAATGAAACGGGATGGTAGTCCGTATGTTTTTTTTTTCTACTTTTCTTTTTCTCATTTTTTTTGTATTTTTCTTGATTTGATTTTTTTTTTTCCCATACACTCTTGCCCTACCATCCAAAATAATACATCGTAGGGGCGTCGCATTCCCCTTACACTTGAACTTTTACATAACTTTACGAATAACTATTCTAATGACTCGAATTAAGATAATCGACACACTTGGAGTACTTTTAAAATATTTAGCACATATGGGGGTAATAATGTTGTTCTTCCCCATTACTCCATTACACTAGTACTTTACCCATGAGTCCCAATCGTCCCAAAACAATATGTACAAGGATATGACTCGACTTAGCAACCATGTAATCAATTAGATAATTAACTTGGGGTTTAAACAAATGTTGTCACAATAATGCACTAAAAATGAGTGCATACAAGGTAGGCTAAGGCGATTTGGGTGTACATTTAAGTGGGGTGTAAACAAATTCTTACTTTAAGTAAAATGCTTAAAGTTAAAAACGAAAAGATAGGCTCTGAGGGGTGTACTAGGGGTATCGTGTACTAAAAATGAGTACAACGCAAAGGGTGTGGGAGAATTACTTGACCAATGTAGCCAATGTAATTATAACAAAAACACAGGTGTAAAACAATGGGTTAATCTTAATGCCTCTTATCATGTAGTAAATCTAACTACACGAATGTAGTCTCACTTGTGGCCTCGGAATGGTCCTAACGCAAGTTCTAGAATCTAAGTGCTACCGGTACACACATCATAGCATAAATGCTTTTCCTACCAATTCTAGGGGCGAACCTCACATATTTGGGGGTGGAAAATTTTTTAGTGGTACGGTTTTTGTGCTAGTCATATAACTTCCTATCCATGAGACGCTCATTAAGACCAAAGTTTCACTCCTATATGTTGTAAAAAATTTTAAATTTGGCACTAAAATTGCCTTAACAGGTATTTCTCTCAGTTTTATTACACATCTACCATCAAACAAACGAAAAATCAAGCGTAATAGCATTCTCTAAAGTATCGTACTTTTACCCCCCTTACACTTAAGATGAACATTGTCCCCAATGTTCAAATAACAAAAAGTAAATAAGGTAAAAGAATGAAGTCAAATACTCCCCTGATTCGCTCGGTGGATAAAGAGGTAACATGGTTAGATCTTCTTCCAAGAGAAAGTAGAAGCTTCAAGACTAAAGCATCGCCAAAAGCTAGATTCCACATACATCTCCTTGTCCAAAATAACCTGTTAAACCTGAGAAAACAAACACGAAAACCTGCATAACATCGGCGGGATAAATCTATATAAGGATATAATGCTTGTGGAATGATTATTTTGCAGATTCCTGGAGTTTATAAGTTAGAGATTTAATAAAAACATTTTATGAAAACAAAACTTTCAAAAATTTCAGAAAATTAAAACCTGACGCCGTCAGGTTGTAAGGCCTGACGCCGTCAGAAATTATCTGACAGAATTCTCATGTTAAGTTTCCGGAAAATTTCTGGAGAAACCTATACCTTACTTCCTTGAATTCCTGCAAAATATCATTATGACTCGATACAAGCATTTGACTCAAACAATTACTAATATGTATGTTAATTTAATATTGTTACGATTCATGTTCATTTGTTCTAATAAACCGATTTGGATTTCCCTTACACTTAACTTTTGCAAAATACCTTTATATGTAGTTAAGACGAAGTTAAAAACAAGATAAAGCATTTTTACACTTTAGTTTTAAACATGAATCAATAATAATAAAAATTAAACATACATACGGAAGCAAATAAAATCAAACAAACAAATAAATAAACACACAAAGCAAATAAAGCTTGGGTTGCCTTCCAAGAAGCGCTTTTCTTTATTAACGAGTCTTGTAGCTAGACTCAAAGTCCTTCTACCCTATGTAAGTGAGTTCGTCATCGAGGACGTCTTTAGGGTTAAGCTTGGATTGAAGTTTCCTATTGGCCCGCTTAGTACAATATATCTTTTCAAACTTCTCTCCATCCGGGTCATACAATGTCATCTTAATATGCCATGACCCATCTCCATCTTTGGGTGGTTTGTCCCAATCCCACTTATGATCATCGTCCTCACAAGTCCACTTATTCATCCCTAGGTTAATTGGCAAAACTCCTAGGAAATCAATCATCTTCCTAAAAACTAGAGGGTCTTCAAATGGATCCAATTCGGTGTCCCTAGCCAAGAGTTGTTCTACCGCATGTGTTCGGTTCACAAAGTCCTCTTCTAGGTAAAATGGGCGTTGGGGTCCTATGAAGTCTCTATCGATCCAAGGTCCATATCTAGATGGTCTCCTATTTAATTCTAACCAATGGGGTGTTGGTTCATCACTAGTATCATAAGCATGTTTCTTCACATCAAAGACTGACCAAGTATCACCTTCTCCTACCGCTATCTTAGATTCCTTACAATCAATCATAGCACTAGCGGTCGCCAAAAATCCTCTACCTATCAACAAGGGGCATGTAGGGTCGCTAACCATATCAAGGACGTGGAAATCGGCTAAAATGGTTAGTTTTCCTATGTGTACTAACACGTCTTTGACTACTCCAATTGGGTAAGCAACACTTCCATCCGCTAAGCCTATTATCACCTCGGTTTCTTCAAGTTTTTCTAGTTTTAGAGAGGTGTAGAGAAGTAACGGAAGTAGGTTAAGGCTTGATCCAAGATCGGCTAATGTGTCATAAGCCTCCGAATTACCGATCTTGCAAGGTAGAACAAATAAGCCCGGATCATCTAACTTCTTAGGTAGCTTGTTTTGAACAAAGGCGGTCCCTTTTTCGCCTAACTTGAGCTTCTTCTCATCCAACACATCAATAACCGGACTTTCAAGGTGGAGCTCCTTGAATTCTTCGTCAAGGTTTTGAGTGGGAGGTGTTTCAACTATGTTGTTGACCAATTTAGTGTTGGATATCATAACTTCTTGGTCATTTTGAACGACTTGGGTTTGTTTGAAACACGTGCTCATGGAATTGACCGAATAATATTGTGGACAAGAACTAGGAGACGAAACTGATGAAATGGCGTTGACGTTTAGTTTCGGGTTCTTGACCGTGTTGCTAGGGAGTGCTCCCATTTCTCGGTCATTGAGGGCTTTCAACAAAGTGTCAATCTTATTGGTCATCTCGCTTTGTTTTTGTTTGAAATCGGCTTCAAACTTGGCCAAACGAGCTTCTTGAGATGCCTTAAATTGGGACATCAATCCTTCAAAGTTATTGGTACTACCATTGCTGGAAGGATTGTTGTTGAAAGTACAGTTCGAGTTGGAACCGCTTGATTGAAAACGATTAGGTGGGTTGGAAGAATTGGTTTGTTGTGCGTTTTGGTTTTGTTTCCACCTAAGGTTTGGGTGATTTTTCCATGAGGGGTTGTATGAATCACCGTAGGGGTTTGGCTCGGGTTTGAAAGTGTACCACTTGTCTCCCGCTCCGTCGGTACGCGAGGATGCGTAGTCCGCAAAAGCTTGTTCGGGGAGTTCCACGCAATTACGAGTGTCGTGGGGACCACTACATAATTCACATGAAGAAGTGATTTTGTTCACTTGGCTTGAAGGTTTAGGAGCCTCGTAGGATTTCATAAGAAACTTGACTTGGTCTTCAAGTTCTATGATCCTACGGTCGGAAGTGCTTGAATTGTTCGAAGGCAAAGATATTGCCTTGACCGTTTTATTCAAATCACGGGGATCATTCCAACTTTCGTTGTCATAAAGAGCAAGATCTTCCAGGAGAGCCCATGATTGTTCCGCACTTAGATCACGTAGCTTACCACCGGCCGATTGGTCAATGGTTTGCCTTGTGGAGAGATTGATGTGGTCATAGAAGATTTGGACTTGGAGCCAAAGTTCTATGCCATGGTGAGGGACTTTTTGGAGTAAGTCCTTGAATCGAGTCCATTCCTCGTAGAGGGTTTCGCCTTGACGTTGTTGGAACATCAAGATATCATTCCTTAGCTTGGTAGTTCTTCCTGGTGAGAAAAACTGAGCGAGGAAACGAGTGGTGAGATCATCCCAAGAGGTGATGGATCCTGCGGGTAGACGCTCTAGCCATTGACTAGCTTGGTCCCGCAGAGAGAATTGAAAGAGACGTAGTCGGGTCGTCTCTCGAGTGGCAACATCAAGGTCTATGGAATCAACGATTTTGAGAAAGTCCTTGAGATGTTGATTAGGATCTTCGGAACGAAGTCCATGAAATGCGCATCTGCTTTGCACCAACCGGATGGTGTCGGATCGCAAGGGAGTGACATTGGCTCCTTGAGTGAGCTCAATGGTGTTTCGATAGCCATGGTGGCTAGGACGAGAGTAGTCTCCTAAGGTACGGGCTCTAGGAGGTGGGTGTTGTTGTGGTGGTGGGTTGTTGGGATCAAAGATATTACCACCTTCCATGATGTCGGATGGTAATGGTTACGAACAAAGAAACGAAGAAAAAAGATAGACTAAAGAAAACCTAGAAAAATAAAAATAAAAATCTCACTAGAAAGGAATCTAGTGAGTAGACCTAATAAAATAAAAATTCAACCTAAACAATAACTATTCCCCGGCAGCGGCGCCAAAAACTTGATGCATGGTTTTGCGACCTTACAACAGGTTTACCTCTCGAGGGATCTCAAGAGGCTTGCAATCCCCACCAGGCAGTGTACCTGACCGATGTAGTATAGTGTAGTGGCAAGTACCGGGGGATTGATCGTTCTCTAGGGGAATAGTGTCGTTAGGATTGAAAAACTACTCTAATAGGTCTAAGGGTGAGGGAAGATTCTTTTTGGTATTTTTATATTTTTATGAAAGCAAGTAAAATCTCGGGTTTGAAGGAGTGGGCGGAATTAGTTGCTAGTCAACTAACCCAAATAACTACAATTGCAAATAAAATAAAATAACTGAAAATAAAAAGGTTGTGGAACTTATATGGAGAGAAATGTGTTTACTTAGATTTCCTTACTCCCTAACTATCTTTTACCGGTTGATTAGTGTGTATTAATTGCGTGGATGACGGGTGTATTCCTTAATACCAATCGTGGGGTGGCGTACGTACTTCCCCAACTCTACAAGCTCCTACTTCACTCCTATGTCGAGCCGGCTAAGAAGCTCCTAACATGGGATCACTAGAATTCGCTCATGCATTAAATACAACCATAAAAACCTTAGTACGCATTGGTTCATGTTTCTTAAGACGTTCAAGCAAGTTACCGTATAGGAGGTTAGCCAGTTTTCTTAAGCCTAACATCGATAAACAATCATCCAATACAATTAATAACACACCAACAACCAATAATCAATAGTTAGGTTTCATTAGATCTAAGTAAACACAAGATAAATCTAGCCTAGCATGTTAATCAAAAGACAAGAACAAGATATAATCAAACAACACATAGACATATTGAATGATTAATTGATTACTTATCTTCAATTAAACATGGGAGATCCAAGGGTATAAAACCCTTAAAAATGGCAGAAAATTCGTCTTAGGGTTTCTCCTCACAAAGTTGCACACTAATGACTAAAAATTATGAAAGTATATATAGGAAAACAGATCTGACGGCGTCACGTTATAGAACTTGACGCCGTCACCTCGCCGCGGTTAGGGTTCCCGGATGGCCTTCTTGACGCCGTCCCCTTTTAATCCTCCAAAATCCTCTCTGGCCCGTAAAGGGTTGACGCCGTCACAATTGTGCTTGACGCCGTCTCTCTTTAACTTAAACCGTGACGGCCTTGATCACCTTAAAGGGTGACGCCGTCAGACTTCCATTGTAAAACTTTCTGGCGCGTCACGTGTATTTGTCAGATCCACCTCTTTTGCCAAGACGTGACGCCGTCAGGATCAATCCTTGACGCCGTCACGTGTACTTTTCCAGCAGCTTTGGAGACTTTGTCGTTTTCTTCATTTTTATGCTCCAAAAACGTCCAAAATGCTTTCTTTTCCAGATTTCTTCTCCAAAGTACCTAAAATGACAAAAGGAACGATTTAGGGCAATATTTGATCAAATAAATACGATTTAGGGCTTAAATGACCCCTAAAAGCGGTACACTTTTCGCTTCATCACATTTTCTATCTCGTTAGGAGATAACGGAGAAATGGTTTGCGCCGTTTGTCCTTATTTTAACGGAGGGATGTATTGTGTTTGACTTTTACTGACGGAGGGATGTATATTTTGCAAAAATGTTTTTTGGATGTATGGTGCGAAATTGGGTAAACCACAAGGATGTATTTTGGAGTTTACTTTCATTTTATAAAATGACGGATGATATGTTTTTTTCTTCTCTTTTGTGTTGTTTTTTGTCATACCATCGAGATCAGGGGCGGATCTAGAGGGTTTTCGGTAGTTCACAAGAACCCGATGGATGTTTGCCTCATGATGTAAATTTTCATTAAAAATATTGATTTCTTCGAAACGAGTTTGGTCCCAAAATTTTGTTTCACATAAATACATGTTATGTTTAGTTAGTCCACCAATATATCAAAAGAAATACATGTCTTCCTAATTTGTTTACTAGTTTTAATAAAATTGTATCTTTTAGTTTATTTGTATCTCCTTTATACTCGTAAAAAAATTTGTACACATGTTCACTTAGAGTTCTGGGTTCGCCCCTGATCGACATCATAATTAATTTTCAAACGGTTATTTCACGGAGTTTTATTCGAATTTGGTTGTGAGAACATTGTTTTAGTATGTGTTCGATGACTCTTGGTTGAACCTCCATACTTTTGTAGTTATCACAAAATGCTTAGTACGTGACAAATTACATGTTGTACTATTTTTTATTTCAGAATAAGTATATAATAGACATCAGTTTTGTTGTTTACAAACATTTAAGACTTTCTAACCTTTGAATATTGATTTTCTCATTACAAGATCAGAAAGTTGTGTATATCAGTATCTTTTGTATATTTTAATAATTTTTTTTTAAACTAACATATAATCAAGGCAAGTCACTTTATTT
This sequence comes from Artemisia tridentata subsp. tridentata, assembly GCA_021014915.2. Lineage (NCBI taxonomy): Eukaryota > Viridiplantae > Streptophyta > Magnoliopsida > Asterales > Asteraceae > Artemisia > Artemisia tridentata. The sequence goes on from CP139505.1 coordinate 80,036,486, forward strand.
TGGATACCATTATTTTGGTGTTTATCAAGGGACAAATTCGTACCATCTATCTAGTTTGATATAATAGTAGGAATTAACATAAGATTTAATATGCCAACTTAAGTCCATGTTTTTTTCTTATCTTTCTTATTTATTCACCTTTTTTTTTATCTTTTTTTTTTTTTTTTTTTTTTTTTTTTTTTCTCTCTCTCTCTCGCTTTTGTACGTTTTCGTCTGTTTTCATACGTTTTCGTTCGTTTCCATACCTTTTCATCTGTTTTCGTCCGTTTTCATACGTTTTCGTCCGTTTTCTTACTTTTTCGCCCGTTTACGTCCGTTTTCATACGTTTTCGTCTGTTTTCTTACGTTTTCATTCGTTTTCATACCTTTTCGTCCGTTTTCTTACGTTTTCGTTTGTTTTCATACGTTTTCTATTGTTTTCATCCATTTTTCATACGTTTTCGTCCGTTTTCAAACGTGTTTTTAGGCTTTCATACGTTTTCGTCCGTTTTCATACACATTCGCCCGTTTTCTTACGTTTTCGTCCGTTTTCATCCATTATTAAATGTTTTCGGCCGTTTTAAGACGTTTTCATACATTTCTGAATATCACAAGTGATATTCTGTGATATTCAGATTATCACAAATGATATTCTGAATATCACAAGTGATTTTTGAATATCACAAGTGATTTTCTGAATATCAAAAGTGATTTTCAACTAATGTTTTGTAACATGAAAATCACAAGTGATATTCAGAAAATCACAAGTGATAGATATTCAGAATATCACAAGTGATATTCAGAAAAATCACAAATGATATTTTGAATATCTTCAGAAACGTATGACAACGGACGAAAACGAATGAAAACGGACGAATACGTAAGAAAATCACAAGTGATATTCAGAAAATCACAAGTGATATTCTGAATATCACTTGTGATATTCAAAAACGTATGAAAACGGACGAAAATGGAAGAAAAGTGGACGAAAACGAAAGAAAACGGACGAAAACGTATGAAAATGAACGAAAAAAGTAAGAAAACGTATGAAAATGAACGAAAAAGTAAGAAAACGGAAGAAAACGCAAGAAAATAGACGAAAACGTATAAAAGCGTAAAAACAAGTCTGGAAACGAACGAAAACATATGGAAAATGGACGAAAAGGAAAGAAAACGGATGAAAATGGACGAAAACATATGAAAATGAACGAAAACGGACGAAAAGGTATGAAAACGGACGAAAAGTTATGCAAACGAACGAAAAGTAAGAAAACAGACGAAAACGTATGAAAACAGACGTAAACGGGCGAAAATGTAAGAAAACGGACGAAAACGTATGAAAACGAACGAAAACAGATGAAAACATATGAAAACGGACAAAAACGTATGAAAGCGAAAAAAAAAGTGAATTAAAAAAAAAACAAAAAAAAAAAGTGAATAAATAGAAAAGACAAAAAGACAAAGAAAAGGGAAAAAAAAAAACATGGACTTAGGTTTATATTTTAAATCTTAGGTTAATCCACACTATTAGATCAAACTAGATAAATGGTAAGAATTTGTACTTTGGTAAGCACCAAAATAAAAGTAATCATTTAAACTTTTCTCTATATAAAACAGTTTCACTAAATTATAATATCTTGTAAGAGGAAAATTCAAATGCATACCTTTTTTTTTGTGCATACCAATGGACAAATCCCCGCCCTCCATCCTTTTTGATCTAATGGCCTAGATTAATCTAAGATTTAATCACTTAAACCTAATTTACCCCACCTATATAAATTTCTATTTTATTTATTTTTTCCCATTCGCTCTTTTTTTTTCACACACAAACTGCTGTGTGTTTTCTCCCAATCGACTTCCCTCTATAATCTGTTACCTTTTCCCTCCATAATCAGTTACCACCGCAACACCACCGCTACACCATCGTTCAGATCATCATCACCATCACTATTCCAGTCACCATTCCGATCATCATCTCATAATCACCTCCCGATCATTATCATCCTTTTTTATGTCTTCTTTTGATTTGAATGAACCATTTGTTTTCAGAAGCTGATTTGATGGATATTGTTGCTGTTGATAGTGTTGTTGAATCGTTTGTTAATTATGTGGATCAAGTTGTTTAACATTCCTTGTGATCAAGTTGCACACCAAGTGTTTGATAAAATGTGTGAGTGAAAAATATTTGATAATTTTGTTATCTGCTTTTGCAATTTTGCTTATTAATTAAGTTGTTAGTTGAATTTATGTTTTTAACTGCATTTGAATGCTGTTTTTGTATCTAATTTTGGTTTTGAATTTGCTCTGTAGCATACGTTTAGTATCACCAGTGATATTTGAAGTTGATGATTATAAGCTGGTTTAGTATCACCAGTGATATACGTTTAGTATCACCAGTGATAATTGTTAGTCTGTTTATTTATAAGTTGTTTATGTTAAGATGTTTAATTTTCTTATATAATATTTTTGACATTTTGATGAGGATGAAAATATAAGTTTGTGGGGATAAACTGTGAGTATAAGTTACTGATAAGTTATTAATTATAGTGTAATATTGCTTATTATTTATTAATTAAGGTGTAGCTTACAGTGTTTTGAAGTCTTTTCTGTGGTGCTCTATTTAAATGCTTGCACGACTACCAAAAAAGCTTATGGAGTTCTTGGCATTTTTCGTGTTGTTTCTGAGTTTAATGCTGAGTATGTAATGAAGATCATTATTGGATTTTACACCAAGGTATTAATTATGTACTTTTTATGTACAAGATGGTTTTTGTGCCTTTCACTGTAATAGACAAACACAATAAATGTTTTTGCTGATGGTATATGTGTAGTATCACTAGTGATATGTTTGATATATGTGTAGTATTACCAGTGATATGCTTGATATATGTGTAGTATCACCAGTGATATGTTTGATATATGTGTAGTATCACCAGTGATATGCTTGATATATATGTAGTATCACCAGTGATATATTTGATATATGTGTAGTATCACCAGTGATATGTTTGATAATCTGTTTCTTATTGTTGTAATTACTGATAAGCTGTCTATGATACTGGACTTCTTTTGTAGACAACCCGAGAGAGCTAAAGTCAAAAGTTGAGACTGATTTGCCAAGTCTTCCACCCCGAAAAGTTTGTGATATTGTTCAAGATTTTACGGGTATAAAGAATCCTCCTAAAGGACATAAGAATAACCGTATTAAAGGTAGACGCGAGAAAGCTATTGAGAAAAGTAAGAACCAAAAGAAGGGTTGTAATATTTGTAGTTTAATTGATCATAATATACATACTTGTCCAAACAAGGGAAAAGTTTCAAATGTCAATGGGGCGGCGGCGTAGTTGAAAGTGGAGGCGGTTTCTCAGTCGCTGCAATTGAAGTATTAGTTTGTTGATTGATTGATTTTTTTTACTGAATTGTTAGGTTTATTTAATAGCATTGCTAATTTTATCCTGGACTTGTATATCATTTGTGATACTATTATGTTTTTTTTTTTCTTTTCTTCTGAATTGTTAGGTTTACTCAATAGCACTAGTAAAATAAAGCTTAACAAGTAAACAAAAAAACCTATAAAATATACAAAATTTCACAAGTGATAATACAAATATCACTAGTGATAATACACATATACAGTTCAACTTCAAATATCACTGGTGATACTACAGGTATGACACTTTTCACTTTTCACATTACCATATTAAACTAAATACCACTCAAAACTTTATCAAACAAATATTCACAAATCAAGATGGATTAAACAATTGCTCGCTATTGCCCATTTCTATGAGTTTGAATCTCTTGTGACAAATAACATGATTCAGTCAAACTAAATACCTATTATTGACTTCCAACTTGTCAACTATACACATTTATTTATAACCGTATAGATTAAAACATAACAACACAACTGTTTTCATCAACTTGTTTTATTTACTTTTGTTATTCAACAATCGTCCTCTTCATTGGTTCATCAACCAACACCTTCATTTTATTCCCAGATGCTTTCGGGGGAACCTTTGATATCACATGTGATCACATATCACATGTGATATCACAGGTGATACCACCTGTGATATCACAGGTGATATCACTGGTGATAACACATGTGTGTCAGCTTTCTTCTATTTGTTGAATCAATTGTTGTGATGGAGGAACTTGTGATATCACAAGTGTTTGAGCTTCTTCAATTTGGTTGTGGAGATGTTGTGCTTTCTTCAACGACAATTGCACTTGTTGTTGATTCTTTTCGTTTGATGAGGCTGTTTTTTGCACAGGTCTCATTCAAATCTGCATCAAAATATTTTCATAATTTTTGTTAGTGTTCGAATAGTTCATTTGTTTTCAATATCATATGTCAAACAAATAACTATTTGTTATCACAATAGATATATTACCAACCAACAATAATTTAACTGTTATATCACAGGTGATACACTACCAGTCAATATTGTTTTCAAATACCGCGGTAAAACCTTTTGAAACATGCACAATCTATCCATTAAACATACAAATCCACAACAAATCATACAGAAGCATCACAACATATCTTTTGTTCTGTTAAACCTAACTTTTAATCTCTCATATTATCACATAAATCATCACAACATCAAAAATTATCGAAAATTAACTAGTAAAACACACTAATAATGATTCTATAACAGTAAAAACTAAAGTATTCATTGTTTTAGATGTCGATTGTTTCATTTTCTGTGTGCTTTATGTGATTTGCACGGTTAAGTCAAATACAAATATCACTAGTGATAATACACATATACATTTCAATTTCAAATATCACTGGTGATACACACGTATGATACTTTTTACTCACACATTTCAGCAAACACTTGGTGTGCATCCATGTATACAAAGCTTTTTACTCAGAAACTCAACCAAATGTAAATACTAAAAAACACAACCAATAAAACAACTAAATAATTAGTCGGAAGCATCGTACCTTCATCTCGAGATTCAGTAGGTTAATTTTGAACCCTTTTTTTTCGTGGATCTGCTTGTGCACTCGATGATTCTTTCATTTTTGTGTTTTATTGATGATTTGAACGGTTAAAATCAGTTGATTTTGAGTTTTTGTTGCAGTTTTTTAATGGTTGTTAGAGAGAGAAAGTGAGATTTTTGTATACTGATTGTGTGGAAAGTGAGAGGTGTAGGGGTGGGGTTGTTGGGGTAACTTTTCCAAGTTGTCAATTTTGGTCCCTCCGTGTTTTTTATTATTAAAAATTGTTCTTTTGATCCAACAGTCGTGGATCGTCCCTCGGTATGTATGAGATTTTAAGTCTCCAAAATAAAACGCCTCTATCTTGTAAACGTCGTATGAATATTATTTTAGTACTATGCAAAGAATAAAAATGCCGACTAAAGACTTTCAGTGCTTTTAATTCTTCTTAGTTATCCAATGGGCCATTGGTTGTTTTTACATTTATTCAAACTTGAATTGTTCAAACTTGTTAATCCACTTAATAACTCATGCCTCAATATTGGTCTAACGTTATAACTATAGTTGTTAAGATCCTGATCCTGATTTTAGGATCTTATGATTTTACGATTCTATGAAACAAAAACGATCTGGATTCTACGTAGGATCTTAACAAGCTTAAGATCTTATAGGATCTCGATCTTGACTATACGATCTTAAGATCTACTCCGATCCGATCTTAATTTTCTCAAACCGCAAATTAAAAAACTACGAAATTTTGGTTTATGATTTTATATAATTTAAAAAACAATAGGCGATTCTTCTTAAATATTGCATATTCATAATTTATGACAACATTTTCATGAAATATTCATATAATTTCATGTTTATGATATATAATAATTTGTAGATTTGAATAATATTACAAAGATCATTAAAAAGTAGCATTATAGTAGGATCTTAGGATTCCGATCTGATCTTACGATCACGTTCTTGCAAAGACGAAAACGATCCTAGGTAGGATCCCGATCTTGAAAACCTTGGTTATAACATCTAGTTTAGAGATTGACATGCAAAATGTATCAAACTATTGCAAAATGTATCAAACTACTGGGATTTAGGTATATTAACGCAACCTACGAATGGTGTCAAATATTAACGCAATCATTAATATATGTAACTAGTAATGCATTGCTTGTCACACACAAAATTAAACATTACAACAAAATAGAAATCGAAAGTTAGTATAGAACTTCTTATAATAAGTTCAAATGACAAGAATAAGATGGAATAATAGTACTAATAAATTGTATCATTTTGAACATGACATTTAACTCTTATCATTGTCAACTCAAGATCATAATATATATACACGCACATCATCACCTCAGGGGCGGTTTTGGGCCGGCGCAGCATCAGCAGCCGAGCCGGGCCCAACCACCAAGGGGCACTAAAATTTTTTTATACCCAGATCCAGCCTTGGCATCAGGCGAAGCAGGCGACGGCGAATAAAGAAATGATGCCTAAATTTGAAAGAAGAATAACAAATAAAGGGAGATAGTACATGTGATAAAAAGATTTTGTCTGAAAAAATTACGGTGGATTGAAAAGGAAAGAGAAACGAGAGGGAGACGTTAAAATGAAGATGAAGACGAAGACTCCTCTTTTCTAACTGGTTGAATGGTCACGTGGGGTTAAATAAAGTAGAATGTGAAACTTTATGCATAGAAAAATGAGAAATCAGTTAATTTACATTTATCTCATTAGATGTTTCTTGTTATGTCATCACTTTTTGACTTTTTGGTTAGTAGTTTTCTTAGTTCTTTCATATTATCCCAAAATTTTATTAAGTTGTTTCCTTTCTGTCGATGGCCCATATAGCAAAACGTCAATTATTAAGTTGGCATACGTTTACTCTTGAAACAAGAAATGAAATATTGATATGGTTTGTAGTTGGCTTATGATTTATCGTTTTTATGTTTAACAAGTATGTGACCAATAATAATTGAGTTCTTATGGAATTGAAGCCTAACTTCCTATCTATTTTTCTAAAAAAAAAAAAAAAAAAAAAAAAAAAAAAAAAAGTTAATGAACAGCCTTTCAAAATGGGATACGAATATTTGTAATTTGATGATGGTCAATGATTTTTGTTCGTATTTTTGACTTTTCGTTCTTGATTATGGTCTATGGATATTATAATATAGGGGCACTTTTTTTTTCCCGTGCCGGGCCTAATTTTTTTTTTACGTTCTCGGCATAATATATATACCCGCACATCATCACCTCATACATAACAAACACAGCTTACACAAACCATTTCTCTCTATTTTCACACACCAAAAACACCATGTCAATAGCATCACAAAATGACTCATCAAATCCATGCACAAAAACCATACAAGAAATCATGCAAACATACAAATCACTTCCACCAAGACCATCACTTGAAGACCTTGAAGCAGCCAAAATAGTCATCAAATCAGTCAACACTGAAGAACAACAGAAACTTAATGAAATCATAGCCCAAATATGCCCACAAGACATCCCACAAGACCTTTTTACTATCCTTAAAGAAGTCAAACAAACCATGGTCTTGTTTCAAAGCCAAGAACAAAGGAAAGAAGCTATGCAAATTATTGACTTTGACAAAACTTGTCAAACCTTTGATGAGTTGATATTTAAAGCTTCAAAGTGTGTTTCTGGTGATACCCAAGTGGATAAAGATGATAATTTGACATACCCTATTGGTAAACTTGAAAATGAAGCTGTGATTAGTGATGAAAGTTTGTTGACTTTTAACAAAGTCGACAAAGTTGAAAGCTTTAGGGGTTTAGTCAAGAGTTCTTCAACAAAAGCCACCAGTTTTCTTACAGGTTTGTTCAAATATTTGTTATTTATGTAATTTACTTATTGGGATTATAGTGTTATACTAACTTCAAGGTTGCAAAAATTGCGAATCGGTAGTCGGGGTCGATCACCTTGTAGCTTGTAATCGGTCTAGGCGGGATTAATCGGATTGGCATTACTGACAAATTTTAGTTATTTCCGGCAAGTTTTGTGTATTTCCGGTGAGTTTTAGGTATTTCCGGCAAGGTATTTTCTAAAAAACAACTTGTAATAGACTTAAACAGTTACTATAAGTGATCAAAATAAGTTTACAGTGAGTTTTACCATTGACCGCCGTTGATCGCCGTTGACCTATTTGTTTGACCCAGTTACATAAATCGGCAAGGTCGGTGGCCTTGTAGCACCTAATCGGCGATTAATCGGCCTTGTAGACCTTTTTTTGCAATAGTGATTATAGTGTTATACTAACTTCTGTTTTTCAGAAAATGAAAATATAACAATTTAAATTGCAATTCTGAAGTTGCTCAAGTCAACTTACACCAAGATTTCTTTTATTGAATTCTGAATTAGCCTATGTAAACTAAGAATACATAATCTAATACGCGAGCTCCTAAAAAAGAACTCTTATAAGGATCTGAAAATTTCGGGTTTTAGAGACTAATATGAGAAAAACTAGGATCCATAGTTGGCGATAATGTCCTGATCACTAAGATAGTTTTTTTTTTTTGATATGTTGTGGGCCCCGTAACTCCAAACGAATTAAAAGTTAGTGTCGTTATAAGTTGGTTAATTTTCATGCTAGCCAACTCCTCTATTTGCTAAGCATCATAAGATTTCAGTAAATTACCTTAGCTAATCAGATGTTGTAAAAGACTTATGCATGTGTTATTTTGGTGTTTGTGTGTGAAATATAAGAATGATTTGCATTCGTATTTTGTGTAGGTGTAGAAGAGCCTGAAAAGTTGAGTTTGATGAAAGTCGCAGCCTTGATTGAAACCATATCCAAACAAGAGGGAAAAGTTCTTGATCTTCAATCAAAACTAATGGAAAACATAGAATGGCTTCCAATATCAATCGGAAAACTATCAAACATTACTGAACTTAATCTCTCAGACAACAAACTGACAACTCTCACAGCCTCTATCACCAATCTAACCGCTTTAACAAAGCTTGATGTTCATGCAAACCAGCTAACAAACCTACCCGATTCATTTGGTCAACTAGTCAACCTACTCGACCTTGATCTCCATGCAAACCGACTAAACTCTCTCCCAGACTCATTCAAGAATCTTTCCAACGTTATCAATCTTGATTTAAGCTCAAACCATTTCACTCATTTGCCCGATCTCATAGGGAACTTAACCTCTATGCAAATCTTGACCGTCGAGACAAATGATCTTGAAGAACTTCCTTACACAATTGGTTCATGTTCTTCACTTATAGCACTCAAATTAAACTTTAATCAACTAAAAGGGCTTCCGGAAGCTATTGGTAAGCTAGAGTGCTTGGAGATACTTTCTTTGCACTACAATCGTGTAAGAAAACTGCCTACAACAATGGCGAATCTTGCTAGATTAAAGGAACTTGATGTTAGTTTCAATGAACTAGAAGGGATACCTGAAAGTCTTTGTTTTGCTACTAGTTTGGAAACCCTTAACATCGGCAAGAACTTTGCTGACTTGACAAGTTTGCCACGATCAATTGGTAACCTTGAAAGCCTTCAAGTGCTTGATATAAGCGACGATCAAATAAGGTTTTTACCTGAATCTTTTGGGCTATTGTCTAAGTTGAAGATATTCCGAGCGGATGAGACTCCTCTTGAGATGCCTCCAAAAGAAATCACTAAGTTAGGGGCTCAGGTAAGATGGGTGCACCATCTATGGTTCTCTTTAGGTTCATTACTTTTGCGCATTTAATTAAGGGTTCTTTGATATTGCGTTTCAAAGTTATTATGCCATTTGCACTACAATTTACTACTATCAAACTTATGATTTTAAAAGAATCAGTTTTATCTGAAAAAACTCGAAACTAATTATTTTAAACTTGAAAACGCAGTAATCAGATAATCTTAACACCTTTATAAACAAAGGCACACTGACATTGTTTGTTTTACAGGCTGTCGTTGAATACATGGCTAATTTGGTCGCAAAGAGAAGCGTGAAACCTCAAGAAATGAAGAGAGGACGTAAGGGATTTTGGTCATGGATTTGCATGCTCTTTTCAGGTTGATCGCGTCAAAAAAAAGTTTTATGTAAATAGTATACAAAAGTGATTTCATATCATATTTCACCGTACACTGAATTACAAGCTCGACAAGTATGTATCAAATATAAACTCCCAAAATTCGTATTCACTTCCTTGTACAAAAGTTCTGTTTTGAGACAATTAATTATTTATATAAATTTGTACATACATATACATTAAAAGTCGTACATTGTCATTATATTAAGATTTTAGCTATACATCTCATCATATTATACTATAGGTGAATTGATATTATCGAATGGTTTATATAAATGATGCATTCTTATTGAAATGACAAATTTTACGTGGAATTTGTCAATGATTAGGATAAACATTGGATGATGGATACTCGATGAAAGTGATTAGATACTTGACCATTCTAACTTTTTTGCTCGTATAAGTAAATGAAATCCCCTATTATATAATTTTGTTTAAATATAAGTAGAGATGATAAAGTGAGTACATTTTTAAGCATGTATTTCATTTGTTAAAATGTTAAGTATTGTATAAAATATGCATGTAATACATTACAAGTCATTTAACTTTTCATTTTACAATATCTCAAAATATAGCGTTTATGTATAGAAAAAGTTATCAATCGTGAGCTTCTAACTTACTCGGGTATAATTTCAGTTTTAGCTAGAACAAGATAAAAGGGCATTAGTAGGCCGCTAATTCAAACCTATAATTACTCAAAACTATTATTTGCTAATAATTGTACTCCCTCCGTCCCAAAATAAATGTCACCTTTGACTTTTTCGAGTCTTTTTTATTTAACTTTGACCTTAAATATTTTTATTTGTGTTATATAATACTTGATGAAAATTATACCAATGAAAATACATTTGAAACCCAATCCATTCATATACTTCGCATCAAATATTACGTAACACAAATAAAAATATTTAAGTTTAAAGTTGAATAAAAAAGACTCGAAAAAGTCAAATGTGACATTTATTTTGGGACGGAGGTAGTAACAAACACTTTTTGAGCAGGGACGGATGGTATAATTGATGCACCTAATGGCTCGTCAAAAAAGTTGAGATTTTAGTGTATTTTTACTTTATTATTATTATTATTATTATTATTATTATTATTATTATTATTATTATTATTATTATTATTATTATTATTATTATTATTATTTTTATTTTTATTTTTATTTTAATAATCATCACTTTATTAGAAACATATAGGATTTACAAGAAGTTAGTAGGGAGCCGAGATACTAGTTGGGCTCCCACTCCTCTAGCTATAGAAAAGCTAATCCTACTAAAAATATGAGCAGCAGCACGTGCTCCAATGTTTTGAGTCATCGAAAACTTTCGAATACGTTTCAACAAAGTCACGGCGACTTTTCAAGTTCCCCAAAAGAAGAGAAAGAGAAGGGAAGGAACCCATATCCCATACCTGCGCACTTAGCCTCATACTTGACGCGTTTACGTTGTGCAGCCTCAATCACCACACGACCCGGCACTAAATCAACCATACCAGTTTGCGTCAAGGGCGATGATCCAGTCAAATCAACACATACATCAAGTCCTCCATCCCACGAGTAGAGCAACACATCAGCAGGACGTAAAGATTTGTCCCTTTCACCACAAAGTCCAATGTCAACCTCTTTACGAGCCGAAACCCCAGATCGAGAACATATGTCAACAAGAACATCACGTACCATGTTATGCCGATGTTTAATACCAATCATACCAGCACAAGATACGGCGTGGTCTCCATAAATATCACCAGCAAAGACCTTGGAACAGGCTGAGCACGACATCTGAACAGAAAATAGGGGGACACCAAGCCGATAACATAACACACAACGATAAGTCCTGGCGTTCATAGTCTGCCCCAACCCCGATATCGGAACAACCCTAAGCCAGTCCAAAGTGTGGTCCTCCATTTGCGATTTCCATAATGCCATCTGTCGAGTAGATAAAGAAAATGTAGATTCAGCAGTTCGGGTAACACGTGTGAAATATATATCTGCCAGTTTCTTCATGAGTTTGGGGGCAGCGATCTCACACGGATTACTCAAAAGATCAATCTCCATTTTCACATTAAAATCACACAAGGCATCATCAAAAGAAGTCCCAGGGGTTACGATACCAGAATGTCGAAGCAACCTATTCTGCAGGCTAGCAGATTGAAGTCTAGACGCAAGAAATGCATAGTTCAAGACATCACCTGCAGAATATGCACCAAGCTCCCCAAACGCAAAGGGTAATGTAGCAAGTCTCCATTGCCAGTCACCAAAACCAGGCCCAGAAGCAGTAACAATACGCTCTAGAGTAGAGCGAAGAGCCCCATCAAAAGAAAGTGCCCCCCACTCAAAATTCAAATTGCCTCTCACTCACATACTAAAACCCAACATTCAACACTTTAAAACCTTATAAATCCTTCATCTCTAAGTAACAATACTCGATTTATTATTTCGATCCTAGTTTTTTCTTCCGCATTTTGTTGCTATTGTAAAAAAAAAAAAAAAAAAAAAAAAAAAAAAAAAAAAAAAAAATTGCCCCCCACAAGCTATTTTTCTGGTTCCGTCACTGCTTTTGAGTGAGTATAATCTTGCTTATTTTTTGATGTGGAGGGTCCACTTATTAGTGGCAACCATAGGGTATATTTTAAAGGTTTGGGTCAAAGCGGGTGTTTTTTCTTTGGTTGGGCGGGTCGATTAATGAACTGTTAATTTAATTCAAATTTTGTCAAAACTAATAAATTTTCAAAGGAGGTAAAAAAAAAGGGATAGTTCCAAAAATGCCCCAGTTGCTCAAGGCATGAGACTATCTTGACGGAGTCTTTTGTGTTTGCTTTTTAGACTTGGGCAACCAGTACTTTTTGGGCAACTAAAATCTGCAAGTGACAAGTGTGACTTTACGGATTACAAGGTAGGGCAACTTGTGTACTTTTGGGCAACTAGTGTACTTTTTGGGCAACTGGCGGCCTTTATGTCGAACAAGTGGCGGCATGCATGGTTAGCATCTAACTTATTTTTAACTCTATCATTTTTCATTCTTCGCAAATTTAAAATCTTAAATAATAAGATCCACGAATGCTTAGTCTAATAAAATCAAGATGCGCATATTTAAAGTCAGTTATGGAAACTTGCAAACTCTTGCTAGAATTCGCGTTTTATAGCTTCTTGTACAAAAGACTAGCACAACTTTCAATTATAAAGATTAAGGGGACAAGCTAGAGCCCAACACGCTCGATCAAGTCAAAATTTTATTCCTACTCTCACCAACGGAAAGTCAATAATGTGTCAAAACACTTATAATATTTTTGCAAAATTTTTTAAAATTTTTGCATTTTTTTTTTTTTGGATAAAAATGGGATTGCGAGAGTATAAGGCAAAATGCAAGGTAAAATCAAATCGAAAGATTACCCCCCCCCCCCCCCCCCCCCCCCCAAAAAAAAAAAGACTAAAACGAGACATTGTCCTCAATGTTTTGAGATAAGGGTCCTCTTATGCAAATCTAAAGCCGTTTATTAATTATGCTAATAGATAAACATTAGTCGAGAAGATATAGGATATCGGATTTCCCGCTAAGCACTGAAGGATTAAACTCGAGTGGAGGAAAGATAAAACCACGAGCACGAGAGTCTTCATAATTCGGGCAAATCCTGGACATAAAACAAACAAACACGAAACACGAGAAATAGAAGAGGAGGGCCTCTTCACGTCACATTTATTAGAAAATAGAAAGAAGATAGACACGGGTTGCCTCCCGAGAAGCACTTGTTTATTATCGAGTCGCTAAGCTTGACTCGCCCCGAATTTAATTGTCCATGGAGAAAGTTTGGAGATCCGGGACAACCATGGATGGTATGTTCCCTCCAAAATAATGCTTGAGTCTATGACCATTCACCTTGAAGTTGGGGCCGTCGGGTTGAGATAACTCGACGGTTCCATAAGGGAAAACTTGAGCAATGGTGAACGGCCCAGACCAACAGGTTTTAAGCTTGCCCGAGAAAATCTTTAATCGAGAATTAAAGAGAAGGACTCGATCACCAATGTTAAAAACGCGGTTCTTAATTTTGGAGTCATGAATCTTCTTCGTTTTCTCTTTGTAGATCAAAGAGTTCTCATAGGCTTGATCCCTAAGTTCATTTAATTCATTCATTTGAATCTTTCGGTGATCACCTGCGGTCTTAAGGTCAAAATTACAATGTTTCAAGGCCCAGTAGGCCTTATGTTCAAGCTCTATGGGGAGATGACAAGCCTTTCCGTAGACTAACTTATAAGGGGTGCACCCAATGGGTATTTTGAAGGCGGTACGGAAGGCCCATAATGCATTATTTAACTTATCGGTCCATGAGGCCCGATTTTCTCCTACGGTCCTTTCTAAGATACGCTTTAAACCACGATTGGAAACCTCAACTTGACCGCTCGTCTGCGGGTGATACACGGTAGAAAGACGGTGAGTAACTCCATACTTAAGCATGACTTTTGCAAATTAGTCATTGCAAAAATGGGTACCGCGATCACTTATAATAGCACGAGGAGTTCCAAGTCGGGAGAATATACTCTTCAAAAATTTCATAACAACTCGGGAATCATTAGTGGGGAGCGCCTTCGCTTCAACCCATTTTGACAAATAATCGACGGCCACGAGGATATACTTGTTCCCTCAAGAAGACGGGAACGGACCCATAAAATCGATGCCCCATACGTCAAAGATCTCGCAAACTTGGATTGCATTTTGAGGCATTTCATCCTTTTGCGAGATTTTTCCTTGACGTTGGCAAGAGTCACATGACTTCACCAAGTCGTGGGCATCACGGTAAATAGTCGGCCAATAAAAAACGGAATCAAAGACTTTTTAGCAGTGTAGTTGGCACCATGATGTCTCCCCGTGGGTCCATTATGGCAAGCCGTTAGGATATCAACGACTTCTTGGCCGTGAACACATCGTCTAATCACTTGATCGGCACAAATCTTAAACAAGTAGGGGTCGTCCCAAAAATAATGTTTCACATCCTTAAAGAATTTCTTCTTTTGTTGGGACGACATCCCTTTCACAATAAAATTCCCCGCATGGTAATTTGCAAAATGGGCAAACCATGGGGTACTAGAATCATTTTTAAGCGATATCATACCAAGTGTCTCGAGAGGAAATGTTTTGGTAATTTTCTTTTTCTCGAGAACACCTTGATGAGGGTTCTCTAATCTAGACAAATGGTCGGCGGCGAGATTCTCCGCTCCTTTTTTTATCACGAATAATGACATCAAATTCTTGGAGAAGGAAGATCCACCGAAGCAATCTCGGCTTAGCATCTTGCTTAGCAAGGAGATATTTAAGAGCCGAATGATCCGTATACACTATGGTCTTTGATAAGACGAGATAAGGTCTAAATTTCTCAAAAGCATACACGACGGCTAATAACTCTTTCTCAGTAGTTGTATAATGAGATTGGGCATTGGTCATCGTCTTACTCGCATAGTGTATCGGCTAAAAATATTTAGTCTTACGTTGCCCCAGGACGGCCCCAATAGCAAAATCACTAGCATCACACATAAGTTCAAAGGGCAAGTCCCAATCGGGGGCAACTAAAATCGGTGCTTCCGTTAATTTCTTCTTAAGAATTTCAAATGCTTCGATGCATTCTTTAGAGAAGAAGAACAAAGTATCTTTTTCAAGAAGGTGGGTCAGAGGCCGGGCAATTTTAGAAAAATCTTGAATAAATCGACGGTAAAAACCGGCATGACCAAGGAAACTTTGAATTCCTTTGACAGTGGTGGGATGAGGTAGCTTAGCGATAACATTGAATTTAGCTCGATCGACCTCAATCCCGGCGTCGAAAATCTTATGGCCGAGGATAATGCCCACTTTAACCATGAAGTGGCACTTCTCCCAATTTAGAACAAGATTGGTGTCTTCACACCGTTTTAGCATTTTGTCTAAATGGGAGAGGCAAGATGAGAAAGAATTTCCATAAACCATAAAATCATCCATAAAAACTTCCATTGTTTTCTCGATCATATCATGAAAAATGGCCATCATGCACCTTTGGAACGTGCCCGAAGCATTGCATAAGCCGAAGGGCATACGTCGGTAGGCAAACGTACCATACGGGCAAGTGAAGGTGGTCTTTTCTTGGTCTTGTGGGTCAATTGGGATTTGAAAATATTCGGAAAAGCCATCGAGAAAACAATAATACTCATTTCCTGCTAAACGCTCGAGCATTTGATCCATAAAAGGAAGCGGAAAATGGTCTTTACGAGTCGTATCATTTAGTTTACGATAATCAATATACACTCTCCATCCGGTGACGAGACATGTGGGAATCAACTCATTATCTTCATGTGACGACGGTCATACCCCTTTTCTTGGGTACACAATGAACGAGACTAACCCACGGGCTATCGGAAATAGGGTAAATCATTCCGGCATCAAGGAGTTTGAGAACTTCCTTTTTGATAACCTCATGAATTTTCGGGTTTACCCTTCTTTGTTGTTGCACCGCGGGTTTGAAATCATCTTCCATTAAAATCTTATGAGTACAAAAACGAGGGTCAATACCCTTAATATCGGAGATTTGCCAAGCGATGGCACTCTTATGATTTTTAAGCACTTCTAAAAGTTGGGAAGACGGAGTGGGATTGCCACTCGGAGAATTGTTTTAAAATCCAAGAACTTCTTGAGAATACTCCTTAGAAGCAATGTCTATGACATCAATTCGGTTGACTGATGTATCATCGTAGTTGGAGGAGTATCTCGAAGTTTGATCGAGTTTAAAAGTCACAGCTTGATCATCAACACGGAGAGTAAGTTCTTCACCATAAACGTCAATCAAAGCACGCCCCGTTCTCAAGAAAGATCTCCCTAAAATGAGGGGAACTCGGGGGTCGACATCAAAATCTACAACAACGAAATCAACCGGGAAATGGAACTTTCCCACTTTCACGGAAACATCTTCAGCAACACCGATAGGATGAGTAATCGACCGATCGGCTAGCTCAAGAGTCATACGTGTAGGGGTCAGTTCTGGAAGAGAAAGCTTTTTCCAAACAGAAAATGGCATAAGATTGATGCTTGCGCCAAGATCGGCCAAGGCTAGGCATTCAATCATTCCCGGGAAATTGCATGGGATGAGAAACTTGCCAGGGTCTCCTAATTTTTCTGGAAGTTTTTTAAGGAGAACCGCCGAGCAATGCTCATTCAACGGCGTTTTAGCTAATTCGAATAATTTTTCTTTGTTACTTAGCAAATTTTTGATTGTCGAAGCAAATTTTGGCCTGAGAAGAAGAGCATCCGCAAAGCTAATGTCAAAGTGCAAATCTTGGAAGATTTGGAAAAACTTCTCAATTTGGTTATTAGCTTTTTCACGGAGCTTCTGATCGTTAAGTCTTGATAGGTATGGAATTGACGGTTTAGGATTAGACTTTTGCTGATTAGCGGGAGCAACTTTTGGCTCTGGCACTGGGACAACTGGAGGTTGGACGTCTTTGGTACTTCCATTATTAGTAGGAAGCACCTTGTCCTTGGTCACCTCGGTCTCACAGTCCACTACTTTAGGAGAAGAAGAAGTAGTAGTTGGAACCGTGGGTCCTTCATAAGCTACACCACTTCGGGTGGTGATGGCTTTTAATTCACCCTTTGGGTTTGGAATGGTATTGCCCGGGAGAGATCCCGAAGCTAAAGCTTGATGAAATTGACTGATGATACTATCAAACATGTTCTCGATTTTGCTTTGAGATTGATCAATTTTGCTATTTGTAGTTCTAAGTTAATTCTTAAGCTCATTACCTTGTTTAGAAAAATTATTTTTCAAAGTTGTTATTTGATTTTGCATTGCCCTCATGTTAGCCTCATTTGTCTTAATGTAATTTGTAAGATCATTGGAGGGAACAATCGGGGATATGTAATTAGGAGCTTGATACCCTTGATTGAAATTGACCCATTGGGTCGGGTATTGATTGATCGGGGCTTGATATTGGTTTTGAGCATTTTTCCCTCTTCCTTGGTTTTGATTGAACCTATTTTGGTTATTTGATTGAGAAAACCCGGGTGGTCCTGCTTGATTGCTAGCACGATAGCTCGGGTCAACTTGAGGATGGTATTGAGTACCTCCTTGGTTGAAAGATCCGGCTACGGCATTGATTTCAAAAGGACGGCCATCGGTGGCGGTACAATTGTAGTAAGCATGAGGACTACCACAAGTGACACAAGTTTCTTCCACCGCTTTGACTTGAGCGGGTGGAGAAGTTTGTGGGGCAGAAAGATTCTTTTGATTAGATAGAATCAAAGCTTGGATCGCATCCATAAGCTTGTCAATTTTAGCATCCGTGCTAGAAACATTAGTACTCACTTTTGAAACAACCGGCTTGTTTCGTGAGGTAGGCACTTTTGACTTGTTCTCGATGATAGTCGATATGTCTCTTGGAGTTCGATTCAAGATGTTGCCACCGGCGGCTGCATTTAGCGAATCTTGATCGTTTTTCGTTAAAGCATTGTAGAACATGTCAATTTGGTGTAATTCGGAGAAACTGTGATGAGGACATTTTCGTAGGAGATCCTTAAATCGTTCCCATGCCTCACCAAAGTTCTCATCAAACCATTGCTGAAAATTGGTGATATCATTCTTAAGATTAGTCATTTTGGACGGAGGAAAGAAATGATTCACGAACTTGGAGACAAGGTCTTCCCAAGTTGTAACAGACCGAGGGGGCTCTTTTTCCAGCCATATCCGGGTTGCCCCCTCTAGAGAGAATGGAAATAGCATCAACTTGATCGCGCTATGAGGGACATCTCGATACTTCATAGTTGAGGTCAACTTGTGTTGATATAAATAATGCCTAAACACGTTATTAATATTTTTCGATATCTCTACGTTTTGATAATCACAAAATGTAAACTCATTAATCGGAAAATTATGACGTAAACAAGTATTTAGTTGTAAATATCTATTTCTACAACTCAAATCACTTAAGGTATGAATGAACTAATGCTTAATGCATTATATGATCAAAGGAACATTTTCTTAATAACTAGATTTTTTATAAAACATCAAAAACATTTTATATATTTTTGAAAAACATTTTTGGTATTAAATAAAAATGTTTAATCTTTTATAAAAATATGAATTCAAATTTTTAACCAAAATCAGTTAAAATGTTCCAGAAAAACCTTCCCCACAAAAGGACAAAATTGGCCAACGTTCAGTAGGGGCGGCCCCCTTAATTTTGCTAGGCGCCCCCCTTAATAATTAAGGGGACCACCCCCTATTTAAGGGGACCGCCCCCGCTCCAGTAGGCCTCCAGCTGTCCAGTTTTTCTCCTATAAATACCAGCCTTCTCCTGGATTTTTACTCACCTTTTGCACCCCAAACTTTCTGTTTTAAATCTTGTAAATACTTTCTAAAATCCTTTGATCATATAATCTTAAGCTTTGGTTTCCAAGTGATCCAAGCTTCCTTCATTCAAAGTGCAAAAGAAGAATACTTCTATCAATCAAGATTAGAAGTATTACAACTTAGTATCATCTTGTTACTTAAGTTGTTAGTTTAACAAAGTTTGTAAATCATTCATTCATTTGTGTGTAAGGTGTGTATAGTAGATTAGTGTTGTATGTAAGTAGTGAAGAAGTTGTATAAGTAGTTGTGGTATAGAAGTTGTGAAGACTTAGTGTAGAAGTTGTGAAGCCGCGGAGTAGAAGTCGTGAACCCGTTGTGTAGAAGTTGTGAAGCCGTAGCTTTGAAGACGTGAAGTCGTAGTGTTGAAGTCGTGAAGCCGTAGCATAGAGGTTGTGTAGCGGTCGTGTTGAAGCCGTGAAGTCCTAGTCGTGAAGTCCTAATGTTGAAGTCGTGAAGCCGTAGCATAGAGGTTGTGTAGCGGTCGTGTTGAAGTCGTGAAGTCTTAGTCGTGAAGATATAGTGTTGAAGTCGTGAAGTCGCAGCATAGAGATTGTGTAGCGGTCGTGTTGAAGTCGTGAAGAAGTCGTGAAGCCGTTGTGAAGTAGTCGTGAATAAGTTGTGAAGAAGTTGTGTTGTGAAGTTGTGAGATTGGTTCTAGCTACGATTAGAACTCGACATTTAGCTTTGTGTCGTTAAGCCCGTGTAAGCCAAAGTCGTGTACGGTTTTCTCCGCCATAAGGGAGCTTATTGAAGTTGTGAAGAAAACTCTCGAGCTCGGTGCTCGGGGAGTGGAGTAGGGCAAGGAAGGTGTCCTTGTAGCCGAACCACTATAAATCTCTCGTGTCTCGGTTAGATCTTTCCATACCTTATTTATTTCTTTACTTACATCGTCATTACTTTCATACACATAGGATTATATAACTGCTAGTATTTATTAGAGATCGACTTCACATAAAGATCAATTTGAAAATCCATTCAAGAAACCAAAACATTTACAATCAATTTAAAAGAATACATATATAACTAATAATAAGATTTAAGTTTTAACAAACTTGAATCTAAGTTTTTAAAAGTAAACAAAGGTTTTATAATAAATTAAAAAGACGTAAAACTATTCAACCCCCCTTCTAGTTTTCCACAATTGGTATCAGGAGCCACGTCAATCAAGATCTTTAAAATATACTGTATTTTAAAACTTGAAACGATCTATGGAATCCGAAAAATATTTAGAAGGGGAATTTTTGCAAACACCACCGCTATTTGAAAACTATACTTTTCTTGAATGGAAAAATAAATTTGAAAATTATGTGAAATCAATTGATCTGGATCTTTGGCATGTCATTTCAATTGGTGATTTTCAACCAACAAAAACGAATTTTGAAAGTCAAACAAAAACGGATTTTGAAACTCAAAATGATTATTTAAAAATAAAGAACAACAAAAATAATGAAGCTAAAATAATTATTTACAAAACCTTGCCGAAAGTTGAATATGAAAGAATATCTTTCTGTAAAACGGCAAATGATATTTGGAAAAATCTCTTAAACTTTCATCAAGAAAAATGTCAAGCCAAAGATGAGGATTTTGATCTTGTAAATGAATTAGTCATTTTAGAAAATTTAATAGATAAACATTTAGATAAAATAGATACATGTGCTACTAGTTCAAATGTTGTTAATGAAGGTATTAACGACGAAGACTACATGAATCAACTCCAAAGTGAACTCAACCCAACATCATGGAGTGACACAGACAAAGGAAAAGATCACCATCCGGTATGTGACGAATGCAAACTAGATAAAACTCCAAATAAGGTACAATACGAAACCGAACATTTTTATTATGATCCATTCATTTTAGAATTTTCAAAACTAGAAAATGATTTTAAACATTTTTGCAACATAGATCTAAAAACTATTTCCAAACATAAATTATCAAAAACTTTTTAAAGTAATTTTGAAAAAGAAATAATTTTAGAAGATAAAATGTCTAGACTTGAAAGTAATATTGAAATTGATCTAGAATGCAAAATATGTCAAGATTACAAACTTGAAATTAAAAGATTAAATGAAAGAGCAAAAATATTAGCTAAATTTGAAGAAAGCTCCAAATGTCTTAAACTCTTACTAAGTTGTCAAAAGCCATTCAATGATAAAACCGGTTTAGGATTTAATTCGGATAACTCTTCAACAAGTAAATCAAAACAAATTATAATTAAAAAACCTAGTAGAGAAATTTAGATATAAGGCTATTTACTGTGATTATAATTTATAAGTCAAGAAATCCATTGTTTGTTCATCAAAACAAACTGTCAAGGAATTCTTGTACTTCTTGGTGACATCTTCTCCACGTGCATATAAATGCAATGGATGTCCCCAACTAACCATCTCGGACCCATGAGAATCTGGGTACCAAGCTGTTTTATTTGATTAGGTAATGAACGCAAAATGGAATGAAACTCAATCTTGCGTTAACCTACTCATATTCAAAACACGCGCATGAAGACTTATTTATCTACAAAAATGAGGATGGAACGAAGTGGTACTCATCTTATATTTACTACCTCATATCATGAAGAAATACTGGACCTGAGATAAGTCTTCTTTTTAAACTTTCCTGAGTAGTTACTTCTTGCATATAGTTATGATAATCACTGCCTTAAGATATGCTTAGTTTGATAGGTTGCTTTGCTCTCACACTACTAGTTAGATTACTTGTTAGTAAACTAGAAAACCTTTAGTTAACCCTCCTAAGCTTTAAATAAAGTGTTATTTATCGAACATACAACATTTAGTCATCACTATCGTTTAAATCGCTTAAATTGTTGAAAAGGATAGCATGAGACAATAGCCCTAATCAATCAAGCATGAAAATTTTCTTATATAACAAAAACTCCTTTTATAAATGCAAATCTTCATATTTTGGAAAATGATTTTTCAAAAAGATTATGTCACTTCTCTATTAAACATATTTTTATCAAAGCCAAAAAGTATAACAACTTCTTTGAAACAAAGTCGAATCTACCTTGTTGAAATAATTTTCACAAAACCTTTCTCAAACATTGTTGAATAATGCCCAAAAACACTTACTCAAATCATGCTTGATCCAAGTCTAGAAATCCATGCTATCACAAATTTCCCATCACATAGACACTTATTAGGATTAATTAACTAGCTAATTAATCGTCATAATAATGGTAGTATGAATTACTTGGTAAATATATGTTGTTTTCTTGTTCATATATACATATATGCTTCTTGGTAAATGTGTAGGTTGCATGATAATTAAAATTGCTTAATTGAATGTGCTTAGCATACATAAGTTATTGAACTTTAAATTGCCTCAAAAAGAAGTTGGACTTGCTTGAAGCTAAACTCAAAAACACAACCTTTTCTACAAATTTCTGCCAAAAACCCATTTTCAGAAATCTGGAAGTCAGCAGATGGGCGGCCCCCTTAAATACCTAGGCGGCCCCCTTAATTATTAAGGGGACCGGCCATCTGGAGACCCGGTTTACTATTTCCTTTTTCAATTTCCAACCCATTTTATTCCATACTTCCCAAAATTCACAAACACATCTTGTCATAAACCACCCACGAAAATTTACCTTCCTAAACCACATCATTCCTTCACTATAAATGCACCTCCTCATCATAAATGCCCATTCACATCATCCACTCAAACATGTCATCCTCCAACTACCCAAAATCAAAACCCTCAAGAGTTGCCAAAATCTCGGTGAGACCAATTTGGAGACGAAAACTTGACACATGCCATAACTCCAACTCCACTTGTGATGTTGCTCAAAGTCAACCTAAGCCTAAACCTCATACTCTCACTCCCACAAATACACCCTTGGTATGTGCTTATTCACATACCTTTTATTTACCAAAACCGGACACAAAACGACCAAAAACCCGACCATAATGCCAATAGATATAGTGTTTTTGTGTTTTGATTATGCAGGGACGGATATCGTGAAAAACCGACAAAAAGACAAGAAAACCGGAAAAAACCGAGCACGAGATATGGAATTGATATTTAGAGCCGATGCCGGGATGCAAAA
This sequence comes from Artemisia tridentata subsp. tridentata, assembly GCA_021014915.2. NCBI lineage: Eukaryota > Viridiplantae > Streptophyta > Magnoliopsida > Asterales > Asteraceae > Artemisia > Artemisia tridentata. Next base: position 80,059,915 of record CP139505.1, read on the forward strand.
AGTCAAAGTCAATCCTCAAAGTTTCATCAAAAGTCAAATTAAGCCCTTGGATTTATTTTGGGAAAATGGCAGAAATAACCCTTTGAGTTTCACATTTTACACTCTTGGTCCTTGCCTAAACTAAAAACCTAAAGTCTTTAAACTTAAACCGGATTCAATAAAATAAAACCCAATCCAAACATATTAAACCCATAGCCTAAGTCCAGCCCACCTATTAAAACCCCAGCCCAAGATAAATCCCACAAGCCCACTAGTTTTAACCCATAACCCGACCCATCCAATTCACTAAACCCGGAAGTCAAAAGGTAATAACTACCGGTCAAACAAAAATAAAAAAACAAACCCGCCCATGTTCTTCCCCTTTTACCCCAATTACCCAGCCAAGATGAACCCTGATATTTACCCGTAAAAAATTACCATAATTAAGGGTACTATGGTCCAATCATTGGGTTTCTAGAAGCATGTCAGGTGTCAGGAAGAGTTGAACACGCACGAATGGCTACGTGGCAAGCAGCTATTGGTCCGAACACCTCACCAAAGTTGATCCAAGGGCTTACAATGAAGGAGTAGTGATCAAGGCATGATCAGAGGGTTGGAAATGGATTAAAGAAGCACAAATCCCTCGGATTGCCAACATGGTAAAGGTCTAGAATGCTCCTAGCTCGGCTATAAATAGGACCTCGATCTTCATGTAATGGGAGTTAGTTTTTATTGTAATGTTACTCTGTCAAATTTTAGTTTAAGCTTTGTAGTTTTAAATTTCTTATTGTAACTTTTGAATTTTAATGAATTAAAGTTTAGTTTAAATTTACTTGTGATTTCATTTCCTTTATTGTTAAGTTTGATATTAGCTTATTTTGAAGTTATCAGTAGCTTGTTTTAAAATCATTTTAGCTTATTTCAACTTGAATCTCAACTTTTGTTGATATCTTTTTAAAATTCCAAAAACATCCAAAAAATATTAGAAAATCAAAAAAATAATCTCATCCCAGCTTCAATAAGCTTTTTTATCAAGTATATAAGCTCATATAAGCTTAATAGCTTATTGTGAACTTTTAGTTTGTTCAAATCTGTTGTTTCTCTCAAAAGTCAAAAAGTCAACTTAAGTCAACATTTGGTCAACATAAGCAGTTTGAAGGATAAGCTGGTACTGAGGTGCTTATTGGGTATTTTTGGGCTTATTGAAAAGCCCTGGTGTCCCTTGTTCTGTTCAGATCAGTTGTTTTTACATAAGTTCACTTGTAAGTTCTATTGTTCTAGTTAATAGCTTAATTTTGTTAAACTGCTTAATAGTGCTTATTTAGGATTAGAAGTTGCTTTTTAATATTTAGATAAGTTAGTTATGCAGTAGTTAATTAATTTCAAGGTTGATTTCAGTAGTATCTAGTTTAAAGTTGCTTAATCTTTAGTTAAGAGGGTGCTTGGTTTAATATCAGTTAGGGTAGTATAAGCATAACTACTGTTTAGTTGCAAGTTTCTGAGGTTTGATTTAGATTAATCTAGGTTAAACAAGTTGTGGTTATCAGAATCTAGGAAGATTTAAGCATCTTTGAGGTTTTCTGGATATTAGTGTTAATTTTGAGATCTTATCTGCTAGAATAAGCTCAGCATAAGCTGAGCTTATTTAGTATTCAATTTTGGCATTTCTGTGATCACTTTAGTGGTTTAAGTCATTGTGCAAGTTCTGGTTTGGATTAGTTAGGAATTAGACAAGTTTTCGCCAAAATCCTAGGCTGCTGCACCAGGGCATTTTTTGTGCAGACCTTGAGTTTTTGGCTGCTGATCTCTCTTAACTTGTGGCTTATTGAATTTAGCTGAGACCTTAATTTGTGGTTTAGGGGTAGTTCATATAGCTAGCTTGAAGCTCAATATCTGGTATCACACAAACTAGCTTATTCCTTGGCTTATTCTGGTCTGCAATTCTGCATTTCCACTCTGCTGTCTGCTGCATCAGAATTTGTTCAACTTAAGCACTTTTTCTAGGCTCAATTTAGATAAGCAAATGAAGTTGAAAATTGGAATTTGAAGTACTTTTGGGTAGCTAGTAGTTCTGAGAAAGTTTTGCCCCCATAAGATTCCATCTCACTGCTTATTAGAACTGCTTATTTAGGCTATGAAGTTGGCTGTTTAGCCACCATTTCTGTCTCACTAGTACAACTGTTCAGGTGCTTATCTGATAATTCTGAGTGCTTATTTGGCCACCATAAGTTGTTTCAAGCTTTATATAGCATGTTTGTTGGTATTTGAGCTTTTTGGAAATTTTGGTTTACTGTAGCTTATTTTTAGCTTATTTCTCAACTGCTTATTTTCTATAACAGCTTATTTAGGCTTTATAACTTTCTGAAATTATTTTTCCTAGATTAGAAATTTGATTTTAAATTTATTCAGAATTTTCCAGATTTTTCCCAATTGTTTTAATATTTTTAAATCATTTAAATAGTTTAAATTAGTTTTTAATTCATAAAAAATTATTAAAAAGTCAAAAAATATTTTTCTTTTTCCAAAAATTTTCTTTTATCAGTTTTAATATAGGAAAATTATTTTTATATTTTTAGGTTTTAAATTTTAGAAAATCACTTTTTATTTACGTTTTAAATTTCGTCGCGTAACGTTTTTAAATTCAATTTTCGTTTTTAGGGTTACGTGCTTAGTTTAATTGTTTCATTAGCATAATTAGTTGTTTCTTTTATACATTTCATTGCTTGTAGTATAAAATCACCAATCAATCACTCTTTTTCACACACATTCACCACACAATTCGACACCGAAACAAAAACTCGAATTCGACCTTCGTTGGGACACGACCCGGGGAAAACGCATACGTTGCCTTTTCCTTTGGAATAAAAATACTACATCAACCCTTATCACACCCATGTGAAGAACAAGAACAATCCCAAAACAATAACCCAAATCTCATTCACATCACCCCACATCTCCCTCAATCCATCAATGTACCATCATCACCCACTCATAACTACCCAAGCTCACAAGTGTCTCCACCACCAAGAGTGTCACCACCACTCCCTACCATCAACCATACTCCACCATCATCACCCACCAACGAACACTTGAAGTTCGTTGACGAACTCAAAGAAGCCCATGAGCTAAATGCTCTTCTTGCCCTACATCTTGCTCAAAGCAATCTTGTCCAACCTTCATCAAGTTCTCCACCATCACCACACACAACAAGAGTCACATTGAGAAACATGTCAACAATTTTCCTTGTTGCATCTTTCTCCAACAACAAACCATTGCTCTAAATGAGCACTTCACATGGATTGAGTATCTTCTCACAAGATCTCATCCAACATCCACTCTTGAGCAACATCAAAACCTTCACCCATCATGGTCCGCTCCAAACTCACCACCTCCAAACTCTACACCTCAAATGTCTCCACCATCACCATCTCCAATCTCCACACACCCAAACATATACCTTCACTAATCCCATTTACTCATCCTCTCACTTGTTTTCATTTCAAAAACCACCTCCATCATCAAGCAAGTCAAATGGATTTCTTAGGCAAATTAGAATTCTCTAACAAATGTATGCTTTAAGCACTATGTATGTTGTAACAATGATTATGTTTGTCACATAATCATTTTAAATTAATGAATGTTTGTTTCTTTCTTTCCTATATATGTTTGCTATGAATGTGTTGTTTCTTTTCTTGTTTAATTAAGATATATGCTTATGACATGCTTACAATATGATCTTAGTAGTTTACATATAACCATTATTCTTTTTAATATGTTCTTGTTATTATTTAATCATTCTTAATATACATGATCCAAATGGAACTTGCTGCAAAAACACCCTAAAAATGACCTTTTTCTCAAAAAATTTCAAATTTGGTCGCATGGGAAATCACCAGATGGGAGGCCCCCTTAATTTCTTAGGCGGTCCCCTTAATTTTAAGGGGGTCGCCCAACAATTAAGGGGACCGGCCATCTGGACAGTAAATTTTATTGTTTCCTTTTGCATCTTGTGACCACTTTTACCTAGCCCCAGCTACCTTTACCCTTAATGCACGAACTGAACTTGGAATATTACCACAAAACCTCCACAATTTGCCTAAATCAACCACATTTTCATAATATAAATACCCTCCTTACAATTACCTTTCACTTCATCAACCATCACCTTCATCAAACACCCATTTTCTTCCACCATGTTGTCACCAAAATCATCCATCTCTAAGACTCCAAGAAAGCAAAGACTTGTCATCATACCACCAAAACAACTCTTCATTGACCTCACCCAAGATGACATAAAAACTCCATCACCACCACCTCAAAATTCATCCCCAAGTGCACCTAATGCACCATCAAAAACACCCTCTACCCATGGAGCTTCATCTTCCTCCATTCCATCCACTTCATCCATCAATGACTACATCCACACTCACCTAACATCATCACCAAGAACATCACCACCACCATCCACTCAAGAACCTCCATCCACTCAACTTGCCATTTCCTTATCACCCATTACACCACTTGATTCTCATTTTTCACCTCCACCAAACCCACAACCATTTTTTCCCATACCTTGGCCATTACTTGAAACCCATGGTGACACTTGTCTTTGTTGCATCCATAACCGGACCATAATCTTTGGTCTTAGAGATGAGATATTCTATAGGTTTTCATCACTTGAAAACATACTTACCAACCAACCTCCACCACCACCACCACCATCCTCACCCACTACACAACCACCACCTCCATTGTCACCCAAGTAAGCACATGCAATGCTTACTCAATAATAAATTTTCCACCCATTTTGTAAGCAAGCTTCATGGAAGATTATGTTGTCTAGGATGATTATGTAGTTGGAATTATTAGCTAGTGTAGGAATGCTTGTACTCATGTATGGTTGTGTAATTATACACAACATTTATTTTTATGAATGTCTTTATTTTTCATGCATGCTCATTATTTGTGCTATATATATGCTTGTGCTTCTAACATTTTTCTCGCAAGCGTTCCATAGCTCGTTTCCTTGGTGCCCCCAAACGAGGGGGAGTACACATCAAGGGGGAGTTCTCGTCCCGACAATTTAGATTCTAGAACTTGTCGGCTTAACCTTTTTGATTCTACAAAAAGGGGGAGAAATAGATGTAAACTCACTAAATACTTATCTAAAAACTAATTTTTAGACTTAATGAGTTTAGATTTTGTAATCATCAAAAAGGGGGAGATTGTTGATATAAATAATGCCTAAACACGTTATTAATATTTTTCGATATCTCTACGTTTTGATAATCACAAAATGTAAACTCATTAATCGGAAAATTATGACGTAAACAAGTATTTAGTTGTAAATATCTATTTCTACAACTCAAATCACTTAAGGTATGAATGAACTAATGCTTAATGCATTATATGTTCAAAAGAACATTTACTTAATAACTAGATTTTTTATAAAACATCAAAAACATTTTATATATTTTTGAAAAACATTTTTGGTATTAAATAAAAATGTTTAATCTTTTATAAAAATATGAATTCAAATTTTTAACCAAAATCAGTTAAAATGTTCCAGAAAAACCTTCCCCACAAAAGGACAAAATTGGCCAACGTTCAGTAGGGGCGGCCCCCTTAATTTTGCTAGGCGGCCCCCTTAATAATTAAGGGGACCACCCCCTATTTAAGGGGACCGCCCCCGCTCCAGTAGGCCTCCAGCTGTCCAGTTTTTCTCCTATAAATACCAGCCTTCTCCTGGATTTTTACTCACCTTTTGCACCCCAAACTTTCTGTTTTAAATCTTGTAAATACTTTCTAAAATCCTTTGATCATATAATCTTAAGCTTTGGTTTCCAAGTGATCCAAGCTTCCTTCATTCAAGTGCAAAAGAAGAATACTTCTATCAATCAAGATTAGAAGTATTACAACTTAGTATCATCTTGTTACTTAAGTTGTTAGTTTAACAAAGTTTGTAAATCATTCATTCATTTGTGTGCAAGGTGTGTATAGTAGATTAGTGTTGTATGTAAGTAGTGAAGAAGTTGTATAAGTAGTTGTGGTATAGAAGTTGTGAAGACTTAGTGTAGAAGTTGTGAAGCCGCGGAGTAGAAGTCGTGAACCCGTTGTGTAGAAGGTGTGAAGCCGTAGCTTTGAAGACGTGAAGTCGTAGTGTTGAAGTCGTGAAGCCGTAGCATAGAGGTTGTGTAGCGGTTGTGTTGAAGCCGTGAAGTCCTAGTCGTGAAGTCCTAGTGTTGAAGTCGTGAAGCTGTAGCATAGAGGTTGTGTAGCGGTCGTGTTGAAGTCGTGAAGTCTTAGTCGTGAAGATATAGTGTTGAAGTCGTGAAGCCGCAACATAGAGATTGTGTAGCGGTCGTGTTATAGTCGTGAAGAAGTCGTGAAGCAGTCGTGAAGCCGTTGTGAAGCAGTCGTGAATAAGTTGTGAAGAAGTTGTGTTGTGAAGTTGTGAGATTGGTTCTAGCTACCATTAGAACTCGACATTTAGCTTTGTGTCGTTAAGCCGGTGTAAGCCAAAGTCGTGTAAGGTTTTCTCCGCCATAAGGGAGCTTATTGAAGTTGTGAAGAAAACTCTCGAGCTCGGTGCTCGGGGAGTGGAGTAGGGCAAGGAAGGTGTCCTTGTAGCCGAACCACTATAAATCTCTCGTGTCTCGGTTAGATCTTTCCATACCTTATTTATTTCTTTACTTACATCGTCATTACTTTCATACACATAGGATTATATAACTGCTAGTATTTATTAGAGATCGACTTCACATAAAGATCAATTTGAAAATCCATTCAAGAAACCAAAACATTTACAATCAATTTAAAAGAATACATATATAACTAATAATAAGATTTAAGTTTTAACAAACTTGAATCTAAGTTTTTAAAAGTAAACAAAGGTTTTATAATAAATTAAAAAGACGTAAAACTATTCAACCCCCCTTCTAGTTTTCCACAACTTGTTGAACCATCGGATGTGTGCGTGGGGATCGTCCCTCTCAAAACCGTGAAATTGGTTTGACGTGATTAGTTGAATTAAACCAGTTTTAAGTTCAAAATTCTTGGATAAAATTGTTGGTAAAACAATTGCATCTCCGTAAACCTCGGTGGGTGCTTGGAGTAACTCGGACATCGTTCGAGTATCCGCCATTTCGGTAATGGGAATATCAACTAGAGAACGTAACTCGGGTACGTTGACTCTTTTGTTGTGTCGACGATAACGATGAGTCGGTATTGTTAAAGATTTATCAATTAAGTTTTATTTAGAACGGGTGAGCATACACTAAAAACCCAAAATTTTAAAAGAAAAAAATAATTTTGAAAAAGAAAATATTTTTGGTTTTTATATTTATAAAAATTGAAAAACAAATATTTTTGTAAATCGATCCGTCAATCGTTTCTCGGTAGTTCTCTAAAATTACTCGCAAAGTGGCGGAGAAACAAAGGTCCACAATTAGCTAATTAAAAACCCGATTCTTTCGGATCGACAATTTACTGTCAATCCTCCTTAAACCTCTCTTATAGGTTATAATTTAGAGGTGAGCCGACGTAACAACTGATTTCACGATTAATTTTGTTGTTGTTTTTTTTAATTTTTTTGGTATTATGAATACTTTAGGAAAAATATTTGTGATTTTTTTAATTTTTTTTTGGTTTTTATAATAATATAAGAAAATAGAATATTTACAAAATCACTAATCATCAAACGTAATTCGATATTCACTTCACAACTTCCCAGTCAGCGACGCCAAAAACTTGGTGTGTTTGCAAGTATATATATATATATATATATATATATATATATATATATATATATATATATATATATATATATATATATATATATATATATAATGTGTGTGTGTGTGTGTGTGTGTGTGTGTGTGTGTGTGTGTGTGTGTGTGTAGGAAAAACCTGACCAAAAGGTAAATCCAATCTCTAACCAAGATGGAATAAACCTAAAGATCAAAGAATTTCAAACAAAATATAAAACCGGAAGTGTTGATTATTCCCAGATCGTGAGGATCCGAATGAAGAGTGAATGGAACGGTGAATTTCGTTTGTGATCGGGTGATTTGATTAAGAGAGGAATTTTGGGATTAAATCTAAAATTATAAAACATAAACTAAAAAGTAACTAAATAGCATATAAAAAGATTAAGCAAAGCAAAAATTACGAGAAACGCAATTAAAACTAAAAACGAGCCTTAAAACGGGCTAAGAAAACCAAAATCTTAAAAAACTAATCTAGAAGTGCAAATTTAGTTCCTAAAAGTCCTATATGACAAAAAACAATTTTAGAAAAAAGATTTGTATTTTTTTTATTTTTTTATGAATTAAAAACACTTTTGAAATAAAAAAAATATAAAAAAATACTAAATTAAAGAGAAAATTATGAAAATTTCCAGGAAAGTACTTTAAGTGATGAATAATCTAGGAAAAATAAGAAAAATATCACAGCTTATAAGAATAAGCAGTTAAAAAGCACAAAAGGGAAATAAGCAAAACTGGGCAGAATTGGTTAAATAATAAACTTGGGCTATTCCAAACGGAAAAGACCCAAGGCCGAGATGGTGTGGAGTGTGTGTGTTTAAGGTTGAGGTTGGTTAAGGTCCCAGGTTTGAGCCTCGGCTCACCTTGGACTTCCCAACTTCCATTTTTATTTTATTTTTCAAAATTTTCTTTTAGAACTTGTGAATAAGCTGAAAATATAAAACTTTTGTAAAGACAAAATTTTTACTTCTAAAAGAATAAGCCAGAAAAAGGGATTAATAAGCAGACTGCTTATAAGAGAACTTAAGGGCTAATATGACTAACTTAAGCTCACACAAGCTTATAAAAGCTTGTGTGTAATATTAAAAAGCTACTAAAATCCTACAACCTAAACTAATAAGCAAATCTAAACCTGAAAAAGCTAATCTAAACTCATATAAGCTCAGATTCATAAAATAAGCAATTGAGGCCAAATGCTAATCCAAACAGCCCATAGGGCACTTATGAGCTTAAGAATAAGCTATTAAACTATAAGCTAATCAAATAAAAACTCAAATCAAATAAAGAACAGCTACCAAAGAACACATAAAACGAAAATCAGATCCTTAAGAGCTTATCTAATGCTTAAAAATAAGGTGAAAATGAGGCTTATCAGGCAAAATAGAAACTGATGTATCATGAAATGCATAACTGATCAGGTACTTTTAAGACACCAAAAAGTGCTTAATTCAATAAGCATAAGTCTCAAATTTTGAAAACAACCAAAGATCATTCACTAGAGAGCTTTGTAAAACAAAATTCAGATCAAAGAGAGCTTATTAAGTGCTTATTAAAAAGCTTGAAAGAGGCTGATCAGAGCTTGCATTTTACTGATATATCAGTATATGCAAGATGATCTTAGCCTTTTTTGAGGCTGCTAAAAAGCTATCAAAAAGCTTATAATTGAACTAAAATTTGTAAAACATCATTAACCAACTAGAGAACAACTTATAAAATGAATTTCAGAAACTTTTAGTTTGAAAATAAGCACTAAATCTGAACTAGAAAAGGCCTACTCAGGACTGATGAGTTTTAAGCCACTGATGAGAGATTTTAACAAAACTTGAACAAAAAGACTACAAAACCTTATGAAATTTTACCAACTCCTAAAAACCAACTTATATCACTTGGTTGAACTCAAAAACTACTATAAGAAGGGCTTATTCCTGATCTTAAGAGGAATAACCTCATTTTACTAGTTTAAAGCCTAAAAACTTGAAAATCACTTTGAAACTTATAAATCTACTTAGAACAGCTCAAATTAACTCAACTTCAGCTTATATGACTGAATTAGATCCAATTCAAGTTGGCTTAATGACTTATAATCATTAAAACTCCTTTTTGACCATTTTAACTTCTTAAGCCAAACACCCCTTAAGGTATCCTAAACTGAATTCTAGGCTTATTTAAGATGCACAACCCACATATTTGTTAATACAGATTAATATTAAGCTTATTAAAGTGTTTTAAAGCTAAAAGAAGTATAAGAAAAGTGCTTATTCAATAAGCTAAGGTTATTAGCTAATAAGACCTCTAAATCACTTATGAGCTCAAATCAATCAAACACAATGAAATAAGCTAACACAGCACCAAATCAACTTTAATTAAGCTTAAATAAGAAAAATAAACTCAAATAAGCAGAAAACAGTAATAAGCAGTTTCAAAAGCAAATTTATGAAAAATTGAACTTACATTGTCCTTTGCACAAACAAGGACATAAAATTGCTCCAATAGCTGATCTACAAGCTCCAGCTTGTTGAAAACAAGCTGGTATTGTCTTATAAGCCCTTCCTTTTTTGGCTTATCATCCAAGTGCTTATTACACTTTTAAACAAAGGTAAATTGAGTATGATTGAGAACAATTCAAATTATGACTAAAGAAGCTCAAAGTAAGCTATGAATGAGCTTATTTGAGATCTCAACAGTATATTAAACAAAGTGCTTATCAATGGCTTATTTTAGCTTATTTTCACCATAATAGAGCATTTGGACATAAAAGTAAAAGAGACAAGGTAATTAAACAAACTGAATTTTATTAATTATCTTAAACTATTACAAAGCTTATAAAAAAGACTGAAAATAAGATAAAAAATAGTAAATAAGCTATAACATAAAAACGACTTAAAGGAAAAAGAGCTAAAAAAGAGATTCCTAATGTGAGTGAAGAGCCTTCTATTTATAGCCTGAGGAGGCACCTTCTAGGGTTTCCCTGATCCAATCTCAGTAATCCAATCATGATGTCGACATCATCCCTTCATCACAACCATCAAATCGAATGCCACATCTCATCTACCAATGGGAGGTCTCTAATATGCCAACGTGGATGGAATATGAGGTCATATCTTCTGATGTGTCAGCTTCTAGAAAAGGTAAAGTACATTAAGTGGGGTGAATTCGAGCTGGGTAAATGGGGAAGGAGGGTGAACAGTAACAACTGTTTTGCCCGCTCCTTTTTTCTTTATGTTTGACCCGGTATTTATTTCTCTTTGACTTTGGGTTAAAAAGGGTGGTGGATCGGGTTGGAAGGGTACTCGGGTTATAATAAAAAGGGTGGATCAGGTATTAGAATAAGGATGTGGATTGGGCTTGTGATGGGCTAGTTAAATGAATTGGATTTAAATGAAATGGCTGGATTTGTTGAATTTAGTAATAGATTTAACACAAGTTAGTTTGGGACTAACTTTGCAAAATCTAGGGACTAACGGTGTAAAATGTTTTGGACCATTAATGTAAATGATTTATCATTTAAGCTTTGGTTTAGAGGTTTTGGGGTTTTGACTGATAGAAACTTGTAAAATCATATCCCCGGCCTCGGCTTTTCTCACTCTTTCATTCTCGTGCTCGTTTTCGTCTGTTTCGTCTTTCTTTTTGTCATTTTCTTATATCCTTTACCTGCACATACACAAACACAAAAACAAGCATATATTCAGCATTTATGGTCGGTTTTTGGTCTTTTATGTCCATTTTTTTATAAAGAAAAGGTATGTGAATTAACACATACCATAACTTCTTTAAATCACTAGGTATCGTCGTGTCGTCGGGTGGTGCCATGGGCAAAAGTAATGCCATCTAAGCACTTTTCGTATAACATCACAATCCACTACAACACCTAAAAACACCCCTCCCTAATATAAAAGTGGTGCTATGGGGCAAAAGTGATGTCATGGGTCTACAGATAACCCACTAAAATACAAATACAAAAAAAAAAAAAAAAAAAAAAAAAAAAAAAAAAAAAAACTACTCACCGCGTGGGCTGGGGTTGGTGGCGCGAGAGGCTAACACCCCAAACCGGGTATGGTTGGGGTGCCATCGTGCTCGGAGTGGTTTGGCGCAGGGCTTCAATGCCATTGTACCCAATACTCTTGGTTTATTATCCACTAATGCATAACCAATACACTTGGCTCATTTTGGATTAAAAAGTAATTGTAAATGCGATAGGAAATCAAAGTAGCAGAGGCGGAGCCAGGATTACAAGTTAAGGGGGCCAAACTTGACGTAAAAATCATAAGGATAGATATCACACCAAAAATGAATATGTTGTTCTTTTAACAAATCATTCAATCTAAAAATCAGTATTAATAAGGGGCTAATTGCCAAAACTACTAAGAAAATAGCTTATGGGGAATAATTACTTAACAATAGTCAGATTAGGGGTGGCTCAGCTCCCGCTAGTCACTCTACTAGCTCCGCCCCTACAAAGTGGGGAAGAAGACGAGGGTATTTTTGTCATTTTGTAGGCGGTTCAGTCCAACTAACGAAAAACATAACGAACGAATCTGATAGTGGCATTATTTGCAAGAAAACAATGGTCCTAAGAATGATTCTTTCGGGGGAAAAAAGGTTGGCAGGGAGTACGAAAATGAGGATCCACAAAGATATTTTTTTTCAGTTTTGCCTAAATAATTATAGTTAACATATGTTTGGTAGATGATTTATCCATATTATACATAAATAATAATATTTCAAAAATCAACAATATGTAAGATTACTTGTAATAAGTGCATCCACCAAATAATGGGTGGTGGTGCTCCACTACGCGTGGAACCTTATTACGCCACCACAACTACCATGCGTAGTTGTGAGATTTTGGTGTTTGTTTGGCGATGTTGGTAACCATATGGCTTGCACAATAAAAAAATATCAATCGACATTATTTTGAGATAATTTGAATTTAATAATTATCCTTTCACTTTTATTCACACCTTCAAAACACATTCTTTCTCATCATTTAACCAACCCCGTTTTATCCTCCACGCAGCTACTAACGGAATAAAATACAAAGTATATACTTTTTACTATCAAAAACAAGATATTATTATCTATATATACTAAAACACATGGTCGGTGAAACATTAAAGAATTAAATGTTTACTATAATAACAAAAGTTCAATGCAGAACAAAAAATATTTAAAGATCAAACCATTCCATCTCAACCATTGATCTTTTTTTTTCATTCTACGACCTACATTAAACACGTGCATTTAACACAAGGTCATTTACTCACCTTTTTTCACTCTCTCCTCTCATTCACCAAACTCTCCATTTCTCTCTCATAACTGATTCCTAAAAAACCTTTATGTTGAGGTGGAGAACGACACAATACAATCGCCGCACTACCGATCTATTTTTCCGGCGAGTACTATTTTTTGATGATTGTATGTGTGTGTGTGTGGGGGAGGTGGGGGCGGGGGTGACGGGATTCGTGGCGGCCGGATCTGTGGTTAATCTGTTCGCTAACAGTACAACGTTCATGATACGAAGGTGCTGAAGAATCACCGTGAAAATCAGCATCACAGGAGACGCACAATAGCAGATTCTCAGTCAAACAGCGAACATGAGCAGCATCGATACATCAGTTGTAATAGATCTGTGATATGTGATCTAAACAACTTAATTAATAATTAATTATATATAGAAATAACCTCAATAATCAGTGCTTATTAGATCAGATATGATGGATCTTCGATTTTTCAGATTAGTTGTGGTTGTTGAATCATTTTCTTCTTCAAAAGCAAAAAAACAGGTGGACTTATGAAAATAGTCAATTAGGGGCAATGATATCATTTTCTTCTTCGGTTTTGGCAATGATGAAATGATGAAGGTGAAGGTATTCTTTTTGATAGGGTTTGGAAAAGACAAAACAGGCTTTTTGTGTATGAAAAAGATGGTTCTCTTAAATTTAGTTAGCGATATTTAATGTTAATGTGGATCCGTGGTTAATTTGCGTTAAATCACATGTGATTTTACATCAAATCACATCTGATTTTACCTTAAATTATTTGTTTTTAAGGTGAATCACATGTGATTTATACACGAATCACACAAAAAAACAGAATCACGTGTGATTTACTCATTTTTAGATTAAAAAAGAATCACATGTGTTTTAGTTTATAACAGCAAAGAGTAAATCATATGTGATTTATATTTTTTCATAACAGAAAAATAAAATAACAGAATCACACGTGATTTCACATGTAATTTATTATTTTAAAGATCGCATGTGACTTGTGAAATCACATGTGATTTTTTTTTGTAAGTTGTGTTTCCGATTCGACATTGCGAGCCGGCTGAAATCACATGTGATTTTATGATTTATAAAATCACACTTGATTTTTAAAATAACAAATCACAAGTGATTTTACAAATCACGTGTGATTTTTCTGGACGTAAATTTTGAAAAAAAAAATCATCGAAAGTATATAAAAGTGCATATCTATAGAAAGATAATTTAATTCTCGTCGCGATGATGTATTTTTCGTAGCTTGAAGATTTACCGTTTATAAGATATGTTGTTTTTTTTTTTTTTAAAAATGTGGAAAATTGGTTTTTATATTTACATTTCTGCCCTTGCTGTGTGATTGCATAGAATGATCTGCTCCGTCAGATGAAGAAAGAATGAAAGGCCCGGATTAATTCTTTTGTTCTTTAGATAATTCAGGTTTTTTGGGGATCTCACCTCTTACTATAATAAAATGTTAGCCCATTAACGAGCCCAGTAATTTCTGTTACTCAGCCCAACATGCTGGCCTGTATTCGTAAGCTTGGTTTAGTATTGAAACTCTTATACTTTGTTCTCATTGTTAAACACGTGGCTTCACCAATTGTGACTCACCAAACAGACACACAAACCTAAGAAACACCTGTATCTTCATCATCAATACCATCGAATGAATAAGCAGATGTCCTAAGAGATTGCACACATACAAATCCTAAAAGGTTCCCACCCGGATTAGACTATCAAAACACTTAACAGTGGCGGCCCGCGAGCAACAACTGTTTATGTGAGTGTTGCTTTGATGATTTAGAAGTTTCATTCTCAGTTTTTTTTTTTTTTTTTTTTTTTTTTTTTTTTTTTTTGTATAGCTTATATTATTTGATTATATGGGTCTTGATTGACTTTTGATTTTTCTTTTTTAGGATTGTATATGGTCTGCCTTCGAACCAAAAATTGGTTCGAAGATGAAAGGTATGTATATTTTCTTCAGACTGAAGTTTCATTTTTGGTTTTTTAGGATTGCTGCGATTTGAACTACGGGTATGATGTCAAGGTGTTGGTGGATGCGTCTGATAGATTAAGAGAGAGGAGATAAGATTAAAAGGAAAGATAGATACATTTTTTGGGTTAACATTTGAGGTATTTGCAAGGCCATTATTATTATTATTGTTATTGTTATTATTATTATTATTTTCGTTTAATGTTTTGAGTTTGATTATATTGTTGTCTTATGGGGTATTTGTGAGATGATTAAGATGTCAAAAATAAGCTAATCTGAACGCCGGTTTACTGGTCTTCGAGTGTCTCTTATTTGGTTATTGAATAATTGTTGATTTTTTGTATGTTGATAGGGACGAAGAAGACCAAACTGCCCATAAAGCCGACTTTCTTCGACTTTTGTGAAGGTAACGAAGAACATGATTACTGTTTTTTAAGCTTTTTTCTGTCAAATTAGTGCTGAAGATTTTCAAATAGGTATGCTAAGGCTTATGATTAAAAATAGTGTAGCGATGAAAGGGGTGTTGTTTTTGGTGAAACACACTTATGGTGGAAGAACTAGCGCGATGAAAGGTCAGTGATGTTGTATGCTCCTTATGCAAGGTCTATTAATCAGGCTGCTGTATGCTCCTTATCTTTCATATCCGATGGTTCTTACTTTCAAACTGCTTGACACGATCTTATAAATCTTCTGGATGCAGGTAACAGAGGATCAGAAACTGCACTTTAAGATCACCCAATATAAAAAAGAAGAGTTGCGTCTGATTTAATTGGTAAGCCCAAAATTTGGTATATGGTGATATATGTTTATTCGGACACGTACTGTAACAGTGTCAACGTTGGTGTATATTTTGTTGTCGCATGTTTCCCACATTCCCACATAACGTTTATTCCTTCCAGTTACTGGATTGCTAGATACAAAATATAAATGGTGGTTTAAGTTATACTAATTCTTTGCAGCCTAATGTTGTTACAAGTGTTAATGAAGGGCTGTAAAAGGGGAGCAAACACCGAACGCATATGTTCTCCATCTCAGACCAGGTGGATTAATTGGTGCCTGCGTAACCACTTTGTTACATTATCACTATTTATCAGCACCCTTTTTTTCAGCCGGTTGAACCTGTTCAGGGTTTCTCATGTATTAACTTTTATCTTTTTTCGTAAAAGTGCAGGAATGACTGTAGACTATATGTATTTGGGGCACACCGACCACGTTTGTCGGCATCATGGTGCATTCTTTGGGTTTGAAGAGAGGCAAACAACCTACTTTAGAGGTAAAATGATAGAAATGATAACGGGTCGTTGAAGAACTCGAGCACCATGTTGAAATTGGTGGTTACAGTTATCCAACATTAATAGCATTGAACATCAACAAGGGTGTATACTCCCCACTTAAAAGTCCTTTTAAACGAGACCAAATCATCTAAGTATTTACCTTTTTTTCCACTATTCAAATACGCGGATAACAACTGACCTCATACCCCATCTGCGAATTTTCAGTGACTTCGTGAAAGCGGCTGCGTTCGGGAGAAAGGGTACCCTACCATTGGAAGGGACATTGTTATCTGCATTTGCCATCTTACGGCTACTCCCCGCTTAACATTGGTGACAACAGAAACCACACGAGAGAATGTACGCTGACGGCCACGGATTCTTGGGTTGCTGCTACTCATCTTGATAAGATGGTCAGTTTTTCTATATCTTTCTTATTCTTAAGTCCTGATAAAAAAAAAAAAAAAAAAAATTGTTTATCGATGGATTATATTGGTATTGATTTTATATTTTTTGACATATAAGTAAACCAAATGTAATTACCTGAAAACTGCTCCTGCTTAAAAATACGTTGCAATGCCAAACACCCCGTAGCTGATTCCGAAAAATATCTAGAAACAATATTCGCCATTTATTTTGCAACTGTTTCTGAAGATTGTGTTTGGATTAGTTTATTTTGCTGGATTATGTAGCGACAAGATGGTATATGGCTCCTGAGCTATGCAGACAGTTTTATCAAAAGGTATAGCCTACGAGGGTATGTTGTCTGTCTTCTCCTATATTGTCCAGATAACTTCCTTTACTATACATGACCAACGCTTTCAGTTTCAGTTGTTGGGTTTAATAACCACTTTGAAATATCAAATTAACATCAAGAATTTGTCTATTTTAAAATAAGTGGCAGAAGTTTGACTAACGGAAAACGCCTTTTGCTTAAAAATACGCCACAACCCCAAACACCCCCTAAGCTAATAAAAAAAGATATTGCATAAACATGAAATTAGCAGCCGCAATAATTGAATGTTAATGTCTTTTTTTTTTTTTTTTTTTTTTTTTTTTTCATTCTTTTGCAGGTTATTGACAATATGTATCTGTTGTGCAGTTGAGTTGGTTGTGCAAGTATTTATGGCTTTCTCATTTTGTTCGTTACTGATTATAATATTTTTAGCTAGCTCCCACATTCTGATGTAAAACATTACTCAACGTAATTGTTGATGAGTCTGTATTCTGTAACATTTATGTTGCCGAATAATTGTTTAATGTTTCATCATTTGGAATGTACGTAGTAACAGTCATGTATAATCGTGTATATAAAGTATTTGTAAGAAACGCCTTTGAATGTGATATTTAAGTTCCACAGAAAAGCGGAGCAAACACCCCTGGCGCAACACGACGGGTTCCTTCATTCTATATGAATTTGCCAATATTTAACACATGTGGATAGTTATATGATTTCTTTTTGCACTATTACAAAACTAATGGTCAACAAATTGTAAAATACAATTTTTTAAAACAAACCCGAACTATTAATCAACTTAAGAAAAATATCATACATTTATATTTTAATCTTTTCTATAAGAAATTATATCTTATAAATATTCAAACAACTATTTTTTATAGCTTGAAGAACGTATCAATAAAATTGCTAACAAAATTTTATTGAAGTGAGTCCAATATTATTAGAATTGCCGCCACTCGTTAACTCTATATACTAAATCCCATGGTCGGTTAGACCTTAAAATAATCAAGTTGCTCAATACAATATTATTAAACGTTTGGCCCGTATAACAAGCCCATGATTGGCCCATCTTCTGCGTTTCCTTTCAGTCCGCTTAGGCAATGGTAGCCAGCTTAACGTTATACATGATCCGACGTTCCATTACCTTCTGGTGAATCGCTTTCTTCTAGGTGAAGCTACCGACAACCGTCGCTGCCTCTTAGGGTTTTGGTAGGTACACTTTGTCTGATTGATAGCTAAGTTGTATCCGTTTGTTGTTTCATTGTCGTCGTTGTTTTCGGTTGTTTTTATACCTTCTAACTTGGTAACTGTTACCTTTCCTCATGTATACATACTGAAAAAGTATTTGTTAATTAACCTGGTTGTAGATCTCGTAGGGTTACTGTATTTTATAAAACAAAAAATAACAAAATATTATTATAAAACAAAAAATAACGAAACCTTAGGGCATACACTACAAGAAAACATAGCTCGGGCGACGGAAACCGTGCCGACGACCGAGTGTCATCGGCAGCATTCGCTAAACGACAAAAAAATGACTTGACCAAGCCAAGGTTGCGTTGAATTTTTATGTCAGTATTATGCCGACGACGTTTCATCGGTAAAATGATTCTAGTGTTTGACTTGGTGAAAACCTGGGCGGGAATTTGACCCGCCAAAACTATGTCGACGTCATGTCGTCGGCATAGTATAAACCAAAAAATAATTGTGATTAGCGTGGGATTAGCGAATGATTAAGAATTGTTTTGCCGTTAGTTTAATGACGCCGACGACATGACGTCGGCACATATTTAAGTCAAATTTTTTGACTTTTCCCTCTTGTGAATAATAGCGAATAATTGGGCGGGGTTTTTCCCGCCTTTATTATGCCGACGACAGGTCGTCGGTGATATTTCCCGCCAAAATTTCCCTCCACCCCGCCAATTTTTTACTTATATATATATATCATATAATAAAATTATCACAAAACACGTAAATTCTCACAAAAAAACACACATAACAATGGATGGTTTAACGCCGGAACATGAATGGTCGAAGGCTTTATCACACGAGCTCCTGTATAATGAAATTATACTTCATTGGGGCTGGGAAATTTTTGATGAATATGGTTCTTATGAGAACTATGCACCGTGGCAGAGGGACAGGATTCTGGAATGGTTGAGGAGAAAGCCGTACTATAGAGAGTATTGGAAGAGCTAGATGCTGCTGAAGCTCAACGTGCTGCTAAAGCTCAACGTGCTGCTGAAGCTCAAGCTGCTGCTGTTGGAGGTGACGATGAAGCTGAAAGCACGTTGGACCTCAACACCGAATTTGGTAATCTGGAAAATAGAGTAACAAATCTCGAAGCTACGTTTGCACGTATCAAGGAACTGAGAGCAAGGAAGGGAAAAGATGGTGCGAGTTCCAGCAAAGCGGGAAGTAGCCGCAAAAAAAACAAAAAAAAAAAAAGTTGTTTCGTTTGATCTGTTTCGTTTGGTTGTCGAGTTGTTTAGTTTGAGTTGTTTCGTTTGGTTGTCGAGTTGTTTAGTTTGAGTTGTTTTGTTTGGTTGTCGAGTTTTTCGTTTGAGAACTCTTGCGTGTTTTAAATAAAATGTGTGCATTCGTGTTTGTTAATTGTGATGTTGTTTCTTCAAATTAAGGTCATAAACAAAAACACCCTTTTGGTGCAGGAAATAAGCAATCCCAAACACCCCTATTTGGACAGCATAAACCAAACGGCTCTTATGGGCTGTTGTTAAGAAAACAACATAAACCAAACGGCCCTGTTTGGACATCATAAACCAAACGACCCCTTATGGTTGAATCTTGATGGATACTTAAGTTTTCACAACGCCTCCAACATTAAAGCGTACAAATTAAAAATATAAAGCACGTTCGACATCAGTTTTCACAACAACAACAACATTTTATTAAACAACAACAATAACACAACAAACAACAACAACGACAATAACAGCAACAACAACAACAATAACAGCAACAACAACAACCTACATACGAAGATTTCCCATATCACCTACCATGTCATTATAAAGGTCGTGAAGTAAGGCAGCTGAATCAGTTGTGTGTTTGTTTGGATGCATATACACTTCTAGCATTTTATTGAGTACCATTATCTGGTGATTCAGTTTGATGCAGTTTGAGCACTCTGTATTTCTAGGACTTGATGTTGAAGGTCCTGCAGTGTATCGAGTTGGAGTTGTGGATGGTCTTGCGGAATGAGTTGGAGGCGTTGAAGCTCCAACAGAAGCGGTCATTTTGGCTAGTCGTTCATCCTTCCATAAAAAAAAATCGCATCCATACTCCTTTGTCCCACCCTGTTAAAGAGTAAAAACTATAATTTTTAACGACTAACCAAATTATTTAAATAACACACAAAAAAGTATGTAATTGTTCACCTTGGATAAAGGACACGCATAGTATTGTTTACCACGGGAGTGAGGTCGATGCGATTGTCGCAGAATTACGTCTCCTCGTCCACAAGGACAAGCAAAAGCTTCAAATTCTGCCGTCTTCACCATGATAACAGTGTGTGTTCGTGGTTGTGAGGATTTGAGAGTGTATAATGTGTTTGTGTGGTTAAGAGCATATCTGCTAACTGTTATATATGGTAAAAAAAATAGATCTTTTGGAGGGAAGTTTTGGCGCCATAACATCTAGTGTATAACCATAACATCTCGGCTCGTTCGTTTAACATCTAGTGTATAACCATAACATCTCGGCTTGTTCGTTTAATATCTAGTGTATAACCATAACATCTCGGCTCGTTCGTTAAACATCTAGTGTATAACCATAACATCTCGGCTCGTTCGTTAAACATCTAGTGTATAACCATAACATCTCGGCTCGTTCGTTAATCATCTCGTGTACAACCATAACATCTCGGATCATTCGTTTAACATCTCGTGTATAACCATAACATCTCGGCTCGTTCGTTAAACATCTCGTGTAAAACCATAAAATCTCGGCTCATTCGTTAAACATCTAGTGTATAACCATAACATCTCGGCTCGTTCGTTAAACATCTCGTGTATAACCATAACATCTCGGCTCGTTCGTTAAACATATAGTGTATAACCATAACATCTCGGATCATTCGTTAATCATCTCGTGTATAACCATAACATCTCGGCTCGTTCGTTAATCATCTCGTGTACAACCATAACATCTCGGCTCGTTCGTTAATCATCTCGTGTACAACCATAACATCTCGGATCATTCGTTTAACATCTCGTGTACAACCATAACATCTCGGCTCGTTCGTTAATCATCTCGTGTACAACCATAACATCTCGGATCATTCGTTTAACATCTCGTGTACAACCATAACATCTTGGCTCGTTCGTTAAACATCTAGTGTATAACCATAACATCTCGGCTCGTTCGTTAATCATCTCGTGTATAACCATAACATCTCGGCTCGTTCGTTAATCATCTCGTGTATAACCATAACATCTTGGCTCGTTCATTAAACATCTAGTGTATAACCATAACATCTCGGCTCGTTCGTTAAACATCTCGTGTATAACCATAACATCTCAGCTCGTTCGTTAAACATCTAGTGTATAACCATAACAGCTCGGCTCGTTCGTTAATCATCTCGTGTATAACCATAACAGCTCGGCTCGTTCGTTAATCATCTCGTGTATAACCATAAAAGCTCGGCTCGTTCGTTAATCATCTCGTGTATAACCATAACATCTCGGCTCGTTCGTTAAACATCTAGTGTATAACGATAAAAAATTTAACTACTTATTTTTTATTTTATAAAACTATTTATAATTTTTTTTTAATTTTATAAAAGTATTTATAATAAATAAAAAATTTAACTACTTATTTTTTTATTTTATAAAACTATTTCTTATAATTTTATAAAAGTATTTATAATATTACCGTCGACTTGTCGTCGGTAATATAACCGCCAAAATTTTCACCAAAATTTTATACGTCCCGCCAAACCATAAACGACAAAATTCTTTTACGTTACCGACGACATGACGTCGGTAAAATTAAAAGTTATATCAAAAGTAGATCTGGTCAACACTTAGAAAAAAAAAACGTATAATTTTTATTCTTCTACCGACTTCATCTCGCCGGCGATTAACAATTACTCCACCACTACCACTACTCCAGCTCCACCACAGCTCCACCATCACTACACCCCACCACCTACGACACCACAGCTCCACCTCCTACCACTACTCCACCACTACCACTACTCCAGCTCCACTACTCCACCACTACCATCATTACAGTGTGCACCACTACCACTACTCCACCACTACCACTACTCCAGCTCCACCACAGCTCCACCATCACTACACCCCACCACCTACGACACCACAGCTCCACCTCCTACACCACCGCAGCTCCACCACAGCTCCACCACAACTACACGAGCACCACTGTGCACCTCCTCCTCCTCCTCCTCTCATGTTTAATTCACTCCTCAACCCCTCCTTTGTTTAATTCTTCTTCTTCCCCACTTCTTCTACAAAACAGCCGAGACACCACAGCAGGTAATTTTGATTTTTATTAGTTTTGTTTTTTGTTAATTTTGTTTAATCTTAGAGGTAATGTTGTCCCTTTTTTATTTTTTTTAAACTTTTGGTATCCCGACGACATGTCACCGACAACAGTTTTTTTTATAACTTTTTATATATTAATATGCTCTCTTTTAATATAGCCCGAGCCCGAGACCGCAGCCCGAGACTGCAGCCCGAGACCACAGCCAAGAGCCCGAGACTGCAGCCCGAGACCACAGCCAAGAGCCCGAGACTGCCGAGACAGTATGTTGTTATATATGTTTGTGTAATGTTGCGTGAAATGTTTGTGAAATGTTGTGTTTAAAAATCAGTTGGTGTAGGATAGAAGTAGGGCGCGTTAGCTGCTAAATGTTTGTGAAATGTTGCGTGAAATGTTCCGCTTATTTTCTGCACAAATAGGGCGTTAAGTGACACTTAGTTATGATACAAAACAAATGGATGGGCATGAACTTTTCGAGCATTTTAGAGTATTCTTGCTAAATATGTTGATTAGGTAATAGAAACATAAATATACATTCTATTTAGAATGTCCTATTTGAATTTCATGTAAACGTGAAAATCATTTATAAATCTATTGCAATAGAGTCTGATTTTTCGTTAAAGAATTGAATGCTCTTGTTTGGGATTAATACTCGATTAGTGTAACATTTGGACTTTATCATATGGACTGTGATTTGGACTTTATCATAACGTTTTGTGGTGAATCAATTGCAAAAGTGTAACATGTATTTATATTCTATTAATTGTTTAACTTTATCATAACTTTATCATATTGTTAGACTTTTGTGAATGTTTTAGGATTTTAGTGATTAATTTCGGAAAGTCCCCATCCGAAGTTAATCATCCTATAGAAAACCCGTCCGGAATTAATTTATTAGAAATTAATTTCGGAAAGTCCCCTGTTTGGGACTGCTTTTTGAATGTTTTGTCTCATTTAGGATATGGATGCGTATAACTGATTTACTATTTGAGATTATTTCGACAGTGTTTCTCCTTTACTCCTACGAATATGTCCTTAATGCACATATTTGGGGAGTTGAGGGGAAATGCTGCAGTCGAGCTGAACTGGACTAAACGGTCTATCTTCTACGATCTTGAATATTGGTCTTTTCTTTCTCTACCACACAATTTAGATGTCATGCATATCGAAAAAAATGTGTTGGAGAGTATCTTGAACACCTTGTTAATGAATGACAAATCTAAAGACACCGCGAAGGCACGACAAGATTTGCAAGCTCTGGGCATTCGACAGGAGTTGTGGCTCGAAAACAAACAAAACGGGAAGTGCTCGAAGCCTCATGCAAAGTACTCCTTCACACCCGATAAAAGAAAACTCTTCTGTCAATACATCAAAACAGTTAAACTACCAGATGGCTTCGGATCCAAGTTCAAGTCAAAAGTGACCAAAGATGATAACAGTATAACGGGCATGAAGTCTCATGACTGTCATATAATGATGCAACGGTTACTTCCTTATGGACTTCAGCAATACTTGGACGCACAGACTTATACAACATTGATCGAGCTTTGTTTCTTCTTTAAGCAAATTTGCGCCCGAACTTTGATGGTGAAAGACATGGTGAAAGCTAAAGACCAGTTGATCAATATTTTGTGCAGTCTCGAGCAAATATATCCTCCTGCTTTTTTTGAAATTATGATTCACTTGGTTATGCATTTACCTGAAGAGGCTATTGAAGGCGGGCCTGTTTCATTCCGGTGGATGTATCCATTTGAAAGATACATGAAGAAGCTTAAAAACTATGTCCGAAATAAAGCTAAGCCGGAGGGTTCAATAGCGGAGGGTTATGTTGCAGATGAAGCATTAACTTTCTGTTCTCGTTATTTTCGTGGTGTTGGGACAAAATTTAATCATCCCGCTGCATCTCAGGACCGTCCTCGCCCAACAAGTGATTTCCAGGTGTTCCGATCACTATGTACCAATTCTGGTAAAGAGACATTGATTAAGTTAGGTCTCCAAGAAATGAAGAGAGTGATATGGTATGTACTTCACAACAGTCCTGAGATCGACAAGTACATGGACGAGTTCAAGAGGTATGCGTTTATATTTTGAAATTTTTGTTTCCCAAGTTATCTTTTCGATTTATTCTAATATCATGAACATTTTCAGGGAATTTCCTCATATCGACATGCAACAAGCATTTCCGAGCTGGTTTGAGACGAAGGTAAACTTATTGAATGTATTTCCATGTATAAATAACGACTATTACTCATCTCCATCTATTCTTATCTTTTTTCATAGATCCGTAAACTTTACATAGCCGATGACCCAAGCTGTACTCCCGACTTATTCACTTTGGCTTGTGCACCATCACCGACCCCAATATCAGTCAACTCTTGCGTAGTCAACGGTGTGAGGTTTGTCGTACACAGCCGCGATATAAAACGTACAACTCAGAACAGCGGAATTTGTTCACCTGGTGAGAAGGAGGGAGGAATGTATTATGGTCAGCTATAAGAAATTCTGGAGTTCGCATATTCCCAGTTCAAAGTTGTGTTGTTTCGAGTTAAGTGGTTCGACTTAAGCAACAAAAACCGTAGAGTCCAACGTTTTACCACTAGAAACAACATGACACAAATTTTGGCATGTAGCTATGCGTTCGAAGATCAACCTTACATTCTCGCAACACAAGCAAAACAAGTCTTCTACCTTGAAGATCCTGCCAGACGACCACTCCATTGGAAGGTCGTCTAAGAAGTAAATCACAACACAACCTGGGATGTCATCGTGGTAGAAGACGATTATGATGTGATACATGGCAACAACTCATCCGATCTCCAACTGTCTGCTAATTTGAATGATTTGGAACTTGAAACCTTAAATATCGATGGTGAATCAACGTTAGTTGAGGCACCACCACCAATCATTCCTGTTGATGACGACGATGATTTTATTGATGATGAAGACGACGATCCTTATGATTTAGTAGATTCTGATAATGAAGTCGCAAACAATTCTGATGATGAAGTTGATGCGACTAATGTTGTTTATGATAGTGTTGTGATTGTGCAGATTGATCTTAAAATGTAACTTGTAAAACGACACTTATTTTAATGAAATTGTTATGGATTGTTTAAAAGTGTATATTTCTTTTGAATGTGTATGTATTTTAATGTGTGCATGCTTATGTTAATTTGTTCCCGAATTTCTATATGTTACTCAACTTGTACTTTTACAGATGGCAGCAGCAGTTGCGCGCAGTCATGGTAGTGACGGTGCCAGTGATCCACCACCTTCCCCTACCCGTCAGATTGAGGGCGGGCACCGTGCTGGTGGTAAGAATTTCTAGATTACATATCTCTATATTATATATAACAGGAGGCGTTACACGTAGATAAATCAAGAAAACGCCACCTCATTGCCACCTCATTGCCATGTAATTATCATTAGCCGCCACATCATCACATTCTGGCCATGTAAGCAATTTCAGTTTTTATAGTATTATTTTTTATAATTTATTTCGCCATGTAAGCACATAATAATTTCGGATTTTTTTTCATTTATATTTTTTTTTTTGGTAAAAATTAAACAAGCATGGTTCGAACCCTTGACCTGTTATAAACTAATAATGCATCTTACCAGTTACCAACTGATCTAACTTAAATTATTGGTTATATATTTCAAAACCAAATATATAATACTCAAGAGAATTATTGAACATTTTAATTAATGAGGTAAGCCATATCTATTCCTTAATTATAGCCCGATTCATTATCATATATTTTTTTTTAATCTCAGAACCATAATATTATTCGGTTCCACAATTTTTTCAAAACCCTAATTTGTTTCTTTTACGTTTATGCATATTCTGCTGCTTTTTCAAATTTCTTGGAGGTCAGAGATCTCTAAAGGTATCATCCAATTCTCATATTGCTATGATTCTGCTCATAAGTTTGTTAACCTCTATATGTTTCATGATAACTTGGACAGAGATATCTAAAGGTATCATCC